>OZ010789.1:468428879-469750276 GCA_963932465.1 Maratus speciosus
AAGTTACAAAGCCCAATTTGAAAGTTTTCCAAACTGCATCGGTTAATAGCGGTGACAATTAATTTTTGGTTATGGATCATGTGAATAAAATTCCATGCTGTATGATTATCAAATCAGGAGCCAATGTTTTTAAAAAATGCTATCAAAGTTGGAGTTTTCAACTGAATTTTCGGATACGTCATTTCGATAGAGGTCGTTATGAGACAAAACGGCTTTTAATTCAAGATATAATTTATTTATCGAAAAAAAAAGATTCCGAATTGTTTCTTGATTCCGAATAATTTGAATAGCCATGCCTGCCAATTTTATGCTTTATATGCTGAAAAGGGATTGTGCAAATGTATCAGACATTTTCGCGGATAAAAATATCTTTTTGACAGCTTTCAATATTTTCGTGAAAGGGGAGAACAAATTGGAGTGGAGAATTGGTGTGGGAGGCTGATGCCGTTTCAGAACGGCTATAAATACTGACTAGATGCGTGAGAATTTGATGTTGTGACATAAGAATTAAAAACACCAGGAAAGAAGTTTATTGTACTGGGTGTCTAAACGTTAGTTGGACAAAAATAATGATTTATTGAATGGAATTGACAGCTAAAAAAATTAAAGTACATATTGTTGTAAGACAGAAAAATAGTTCGAGTGTACGATTATCACCATTATTTCGTCGTACTTGCACAGCAGAATGAGTTTCATGAAACCAAAGACAGTATTTCTCTTCTTCAGCACTGTTGTACGTCTCCATTATCGTAATTGAATTCCAAACAAGAATGATTGGCTCTCGCTAATCGACAGCGTCAGTAATGACACCTGACGTCATCTATGAATAAACTTCAGCAATATTAATACTAGTCTGGCTTTCAACTAATTAATTTCATTTAATATTTTGGAAGTTCTTAACTTACAAAATTGCCCACCTAATTTGTAGACACCTTGTATTATAATGAGACCACTTTTAAAGTGAATGAGATTTTTTTTCTGTTAATATTTCACTCTCAGATTTACGTCTTCATTTGCATTACGTTTACATTAATCGCATTAAATTAGCAATAGTTTTATAAAACTGTAGAAGTTAAGTCCTCACTAACATTAATTTATTTCAAGTGGGTGCAAATTTACATAATAATGCATTTCTTAGGAATATTTTTCTTATAGTAATTAATTCAGAAAATATTTAGGCTTTTAATCTCTATACATAATTAACAACTTTCTAAAATTATATTGATAATTTTTTTCTAAAATTAAAGTTGGCTAAATTCCCTTTAAGTAAATTAAATTCTCTCCAAGAATGACCAAAATTGTTTGCACAAATATATATTTTGAAACATTTGGCCTAAAAGATTAGAAAGACCATTCAAAACGTATTAACTGCATCTAGAGCATTAACTCATAACTATGCGTACTGATTTCAGTGTTTGTAAATTTAAATACATAACACTTTAATAATTTTTCTAATAAAAGTTATTTAAACATTATAGTGATGCAAAAATCGTTTTTCACAAACATAAAAAATGTATTTGTTAGAAATTCTTTTTATAAGCATAATGCATCTTTCATTCACTTAATAAACTAATTTAGAGTAAAATGGTATAGAGGGCTAAAACATTAACCTATAAAACAATGAACAACCAGTTTTTTTCTATTTAATTGATTAAAAGATTAACTTTGTTCCCCATTTTCTTTTGTTTAGTTTCTGATTAAAGAGCAAAACTTTTCATACTATATTTTAATGTCAAAGAACAATACTCGAACGGAAAAAATGCATGGTCTTAATTTTGTTTTCGCTAATCTTACTTAATAGCATTTAAAAATATACAGCAAATAATTAAGTTCATTAATTTTATTTTAACATCTTTTTAAATAGATTCATTGCAGGTTTCAAAATCTTATTATCAGAATAAAAGAGAAAATTGATTTATGGAACAAAGATATGCATTTAAGTTATACATTATTTCAGTATTTTTCTTTCTTTTTTTTTTTTTTTTTTTTCTTATTGCTCAAAAAACAATTGCCAATTTGAAAAGAGTGATTATGAAGAAAATAAAACCAGATATGTTTTTTTGGATGGATATGCTGCTTATAATTAAGAATTTAAATATAATAAAACACACTGTAACGATTCTGGTGCGAACAGATCCATGATCCATCTTACCAGTCGCGATAAGATGAGTCATGTTAGGCTTGAATTCGATTTGAGATGTGTATGAGAAAATGTATCTGCCTAAATACAAATCTCATCTACTTCAAATGCCCTCTGTCCAAAATTTTCTTATAAAACATTCAAAACAACAAAATATCAAAGGTAATATGCTCAACCGTGGAGTACGTAATACGAATGAAAAAGCTTAGTATGGTTCACCGCAAACCTTGAACCACGTATCAGCGTGGTATCAGCGTGATCTTTGTTTACAATTATACACTGCCTAGATAGTAGATTGCATTTGTTTTTTCTGATCGTCTGTCGAAGTTTGAGAAATATTAGTAATTATTTTCAAATTAACAATTACACATACCTTTCAATTTTACACGATTTATAAGAATACTTTCTAATAGATTGTAACACCTTACTGTTACATTTATAAATTACTGTTACATTCGAATAACTTTTTAGATTTGCTCAATTACAGAATACTGAGCTAAAGTTTCATAAATGGGCATATCGCCAAGCTTGGCGAAAGCCATAATGAAGATAACAAAGTTTTCCCAACTGGATTAAATCATATTCACGGCTGGAGTAGCACAGTTGAAGTTTATTCCAACAGAGCGAAAAATGTCCACACCAGGAATCAAACCTGGATACTTGGCTTGCCGTGCCAATGCTTTACCTATTAAGCTATCCGGACGATACCTGTATGACATAGTTCACTCCTATTTGTTGCCCAACAGTCCGTTGCAGTCAAATTCTGTTTACAAACGAGTCCCGATTTGGTCTGCATGTGACATCCAATGTGTTTTGGCATGGAGAAAGGGTCACTTAAAATAAATCCGCATTCGTTCGTGAAATATCACATTACAGACGAGGTGGGTTGATGCTATGGGCTGGAATCATCATTGGTGGACGTATGAGCTTGCATATCATTCGGAATTTCTCTTTGATGGTCCGAAGTTATACAGGGCGAGATACCGAGACCTCTTATGTTGCAATAATTGGTGATTCCTTTTTTACATGCATGATAATGCCACACCGCATACAGCTTGTCTTGTGGAGAACATTCTTAAAGTTGAAACAATACAGCATTTGGAATAGTCAACATGCTCTCCTGATCTGAATCTGATCGAGCATATTTGGAAAACACTCGGACGACGCATTGCAGCGAGACTGAGGCCTCCTTTTACTTTCCGGGACTTGGAGATTGCAATTCTTGAGAAGTGGAACAGTATTCCCCAAAAACTTATCGATAGTGTCATCGAATCTATGGAAAACAGGTATGCGACAGTTTTATCTATTCGAAGGAATCACTTGCCATATTAAATACCTTGCATCATTGCTAAACGGTACTTTTTTTTTGTCATTTACATGTAGTCAAATTGTTGCCCTAAACAATCTTTTTACGTTCTACTATTGTTTCGAAGAATTAAAGTTCTCTTAGAATTTTTTGCGTCTTTTTTTCTGTATTGCGCATTAATATACATGTTACTTTCAATTTTATGCCCATGCATGGTTATCTCGCAGTGTTCTCTTTACTGTTTTACTTGCTCTCCTAATTTTTTTAGTAGTGTAGATCTAAAAAAAAATTTCCTAAGATACATTTTTTAGACATTATAATAGTACAAAACGATTCATCTCCAGTAGAAAAAATATTTAGACATAAGAAGATTTTATAAATAATATAATGTAGTTTTCTTTTATTCATATGCAAAACGCTATTCATATTAGTAATTTATTATATATTTTATGTCATATTTCCCATTTCTTTTACATATATTTAGAAGCCCAGTGGCGCAGTTGTCAGCACTGGTATCTTGCCTGTATAACTTCGGACTATCAAAGAGAAATTCCGAATGATATGCAAGCCCATACGCCCACCAATGATGATTCCAGCCCATAGCATCAACCCACCTCGTTTGTAATGTGATCTATCGCGAACGAATGTGGGATTATTTTAAGTGCCCCTTTCTCCATGCCAAAACACATCGGATGTCACATGCAGACTGAATCAGGACTCGTTTGTAAACAGAATTTGACTTCAACGGACTGTTGGACAACAAATAAGTGTGAACTACTTCAGCCAGATATCGTGACTGCCATGCCGAAAGTTCGGTGTCGAAGGTTCCGTGTTGAAGGTTCCGTGTCGAAGGTTCCGTGTCAAAGATTTGATTCTAGGCTAAGTAAGACTCAGAATTTCATTTTTCGGGCTTTATAAAATGAGTACCAAGCTAGCTTGTGAACTAAATACAGAATGTCCCGCGTTATGCTGACCGGGACAAATGCTGTATAGTATCTCGGGGTCCAGGGTAAAGTAAGCAGGGTTGGACAATGTAGGCCATGATACTTCATCGATCGTATGTCCAGATTTTTTTTTTCATTCATTTGTTGAAATGTAATTATTACAGTTTCCAAAAAAAATGAGAGTATTATATACTGAATAAAAGAGAAAACTAATTTATGGAAGAAAAAGAAATTCATGAATATGGGATAATCCTTGAGGGTACGATTTTTTTTTTTTTTTTTTTTTTTTTTTTTCCAGGTGAAATTATTCTTATGTTTAAATTATTAAAAGCAGATATCCAACAAAATTTAGGATATACTAAAATTTAACGAATATTGCATTTACTGAATGAAATCCAACAAATATCGTTATTTTGCATAGTACTGATATGGCAATAACTAAGGAAGAATGTTTGAAGACGTTTGGAAAATGTCGTATTAAAACAAGACGAGATTAAATAGACAACAACTTTCTAGTAATTATTTTTTTATCACAAATTATTTCTTCGGAAAATTATCCCGTATTTTAAATTTAATATGCGAAAAATATGTTAAAAAAAGAATCACCAACGGGGCAAAGAGAATTAAGCAAACGATTTTTGTTTTTATTACTAAATGCTGAAACATAATGAAGCGATAGTAATACTATCATTATTACATGCAGATGGTAAACAAAAAACGTTGTTAAGACCAGGGTTCGTAAATATCATGATATTATAGAAAATATAAAAAATATCCAATATTTTTATATATATCATCCGATATTTTTTATATATATCCGATATTTTCATAATAGTCAACGTATCGAAGATTATAAATATTTTCACACTCAATATAAATTAAAACTGAAACATAATGCACTTACATGAAAACTAATAAAACTATATTCTAAATGTCTTTCTTTTCTTTCTTTCTCTTTATTTATGTAACATAATGGAATATCAACCTACTGGATACAGACAAAATTTGCATTTCGGAATCACGAACGGAAATTATAGGCCTTAGTATCATGTTCTAAGAAAATTTTCTGTTTTATACAACAAAATTTTAAATACAAAATAATATTTTTTAATTGAAAAATTTGAACATAAATGTAAGCTTGTCTGCTTTTTCATTCCCTAACATGTGGTACAGTTTGAAATGAATAAAACTAAAAACAGAAAATCTTGTTTCTAATAAAGCTGTAAATAACATATTACCTAATTCAGACAATTTGTCTTTCAACAAGCCGCTCTAAGTAAATATTATTCCTCATAATTATTGGTTCTGCAGTCAAGGATTCAATCTATAAAGCTTCAGAAAGCTTCTTTATAAAGCTTCAGAATGTACGAGTATATATAATAAATATGTATTCCGCTAAAAAAGTCACTGCCGGAGCAAAAGTTCTTTATTTACAGAACGACACAATCAATAACAGCTA
Source organism: Maratus speciosus (assembly GCA_963932465.1). Classification (NCBI taxonomy): domain Eukaryota; kingdom Metazoa; phylum Arthropoda; class Arachnida; order Araneae; family Salticidae; genus Maratus; species Maratus speciosus. Next base: position 468,434,729 of record OZ010789.1, read on the forward strand.
GAAAATGCATTAACGCTTATTTCGATTTAAAAAAAAAATCATAAAATCATACATGATATTTTGAAAATAAATATCAAGTATATGAAAATATAGAAAAGATAAAAAATCATGATATTTTAAAAATAAATATCGGATATATATCACGATATATATCAAGATATATATCCATTGATGTACCGGGTGAGCCAAAAGTTCGTTAAAACTTTAAAAACTCATAAAAAAGGAAGAAATTATGATAAAGGAGTGCGTTTTGCAAGAAAGGGCTCACATGGTAGGCGGATTTATTTTAGCACGAAAAAATAATTGTAAAAATATTCACATGTAGAGGGCGCTGACGACCAGAAACACAATGAACAGGAAACAGTTGTGTCGTAGAATGTTCTGGTGGTCATGTTGAACATTTGTTATTGAAAGAACAAATGAATGGAGCATATTGTTATACTTTTCATTGTGTTTGGGTCGTCAGCGCCTTCTACATGTGATTTTTTAACAAAAAAAAAAAAAAAAAAAAAAAAAAAAAAAAAAAAAAATCCGATTACCTTGTGAGCCCTTTCTTGCAAACTGCACTCCTTTATCATAATTTTTCTCCTTTTTATGAGTTTTTAAAGTTTTAACGAACCTTTGGCTCACCCGGTATGTCACCAAACCCTGGTTAAGACAACATTATAATCAAAGTATAGACATATCCTATTAACCCATATGCATCATTAGCGCATATATGCTTGCAATTCACAAATTTCATTTTTATACAAAAATTCCGAAAAAAGAATTTTTGTTTTATGAAACGCCTGGCTTCACTATGAAACAAAATTACTCTTCAGAATTTCTGATATGAATTCGGAATTTCTGAATAAAAAAGAAATTCTTGAAATGCACACATGTATCCGGTAATGATGCATATGAGTTAATAAGATGCCCCATCTAAACGGGCTAAATTTATAAATTTACTATCTAATGTACCCGGCGTTACCCGGAATTTTAAGAATGTTTATTTTGAATAATCAATTTCAAAATGAAACATACAATGTAAAACAATCAATAAAAAAAGCAGTAAAGCCATCTTTATTTCAGTTCTTCATTAAGAATGAGCTCTAGGGACCTAAACCTTTGTGTAAATTCTAATATAGACACATACAGACACGCATATATACATATGGAATAGATTTTAAAGTGGCGAAAACAAATTCATACAACCTCAAAATGTTAAAATATGCCAATATTTCCATAATCGGCTTTTTATCATGTTTCAATACGTTTTTTCAAACTCATATGGGGTTAGCTATTCGCCTTTTGATGTCCGTTATATTTACAATATGACGTAATATTCACATTTAAAAAAAATTCGACAAACTATTTATTTCATTTTCATTTTTCACGTGGAAATCATGTAATAGAAAGTAATTGCTGTGGTTTTAAAAAAAATTTTTGGATTTTTAATTATTGGAAACCGCTATAACGAAAAATGTTTCAATTTGATAGGAAATTGCTGTTAAGTTGGTAGTTTTTTATTAATTAAAAATTTAAAATAAATTATTTCGATTCCGGATTACTTTAGTTACCTCGGCCGTGTTTCAACACACATGTACATAACATTTCACATTTCTGGCTTCCAAACAGTGGGTTTGTATGGTATTAAAGACTGGCAGAAAAATTTTCATTTTTATATATTAAATTTCTATATTTCAATTAATCTTGGAGTCATTGAAAGTAATAATTTGTATTAATCGATTTGTGTTTTAAGAACTCCGATTTGCAAATTATTTACTCAGATGTTGCAAAATATTATTTTAAAAGAGTAAAAAAAAAATTAAAAAAAATAGAACGCAAAAATAAAAATTAGTAACTGAAAGATGTTTTTTTCATATCGGCAAAAAACAAAAAATTACATAAATCTCATAAATATTGTAATTTTTTCTATAAGAAATAAACTTTATAAAATATCTATTTTTGGATGCCTCCAGACTTTTGAATTTCACAAAATCTATGATGTTCATTTAATGGTGTGAATTTGCGCAAATGATATATTCAACTTTGCTATGAAATATTTACTCAGTATCGCCGTCTGTTGAGAATTTATATTAATTGCTGTGATGGAAAATAGCAGCAATAAATAAAACCGTCTTTTGAAGCCCACTGTATAAGTAACATTGACTTTTGTGTATGTTGCAGATATGAAACGCGGTTATATAAAGGGTTAAAAAAAAGCTATTACGAAGCAAATAAAACAAGACATCGTTTCCCTCAGAGATTATGCTGCTTAAAAAAGCTTACTTTGAGGTCATTCATGTCATACACGTCATGCTGTTTTATTTCGCATCTAGTGTTGAATACTAACAACTTTAATATTCTACATTCTGAGCTTAAATTTTGTATTACGTTCTAAAAAATATATTAAAAATTCTCTCAATTTGGCGATTTTATTAAACCTAAAGAACACTGCAAAGAAAAACAAAATATTGTATTTTTCTTTCTTTTCGAAATAATTGTCTTTTAATCAGTGTTAGAATTATTGTAAATAGTAAGAATTTTTTGCAATCTACTGTTTCATTAATAAAACCATAGTTCAAAAAGATAGTGTACTTTAATTTTTAACTGCATAAAAAAGGTTTAAATTAGTGAAGAACGTTGTCGATGTCGGAAAGATAAAGTGTTCATTATTTTATGTAAAACGGTGTTTTTTATCCCCCCCCCCCCCCACGAGGTTTTTCAAAACTTAAAAATCACAACGAACTCCTAGAACCAACGATGTGTGATGCGCAGAAGAAAACGAAATATCTGGCATTTATAGCACACATTCATAGCATGGTCATTATGATAAATTCTGTTTGAAATATATTCTATGTTACCATTTACACCGTCTGCAACGAAAGGGCTTGCTGTGAGAGTTATACGAGGTGTGGCTATTAAATAACGAGACTAGTGTTGTAAAATACTTTATTTTATGTTTATACATATTTAGTCATTATCTCCTTTATATACACCCCCCCCTCTTTATCCCCACAATGTTGCATGCGAAATTTCCATTGTTTGAAACAGTACTGGAAGTCTTCTTCTCTGAGCTCTTTCATGAAGCATGCCGCCTTTTTTTCTCAGCTTCAGGGACCTAAAATCTGGTTTCTTTTAATACAGATATGACCTGGTGGAAGTCACATAGTGCCAGGTCAGGCGAATAAGGCAGATAACCCAACACTGGGATGTTACACTTGGCTAGAAACGTCTTGACAGACAATACAGTGTGAGCCGGTGTTTTGCCCTAATGAAGCATCCATGACTTGTTCTTCCACAATCCGGGTCGGTTTTTTTCGTATTTTTCCGCGGAGTTGAGCAAAGACTTCCATGTAGTAATGTTGATTAATAGTTTGACCTTCAAGTATCCAGTGAAGGTACACAATCCCATGAATATCGCAAATTTTCGCCGTTGTTGACGTGGAAGGGCGATCCGGGCGAACACATCCTCAATGTCTTCTCGGCCATCTTAGAAAGGTTTAAACCACTCAAAAACCCGCGCACGTGATAAACATTCATTGTCGTATACATTCCTTAACAATGATGAGTTTCAGTAGCGGATTTCCCAAGTTTAAAAGAAATTTCACATTAATTCATTGCTCTTTTAAAACACTTAAAAATTTTCCGGCAAAACACTAAAACAAGGTCCAGAACAAATGAAAGTAACGGCCAGACTAATTGCAATACAGGCAATTTAGAGGCGGTCATCGATACAGAATGCTTTGCGCTACACAATTATTGGTCGTATGAATTTGGTGCATGAGGAGTTCTTCTGTAGAATCATTAGTCTCGTTATTAAATAGCCACACCTCGTATTTGTCTAAAGGCAGAAAATTTCTAATTTGATCATTACATGCGGTTTAATGTAAGGAGCTATTCGAGTTAAAGTAATAAGTAATTTAAATTTGATATGTGTTTCTATATTTTTTATGAATTTTTTAACCGCATGATTACGAATATTTTTATTTATTAAATTTGTAAAATAGTTAAAGAAAACAGAAGGTCACTTGATCGGTTTTCTGCAGCTCTCTAAATAATGATTTGCGATCCGGGGTATATGCGCCTATGACTAACTGCAAATTTAAAATACTAGAGTTGAAAATGTTAGCCGTAATATTAAATAGTTATGATGTTGAGGGTCATATTTTTTGTAGTAACTCTTTGAACAATAAATGATAAATGACAAATAATTTTTTACAATAAATTAAAAATCAACCCGACTTCAAGGAATTGTTTCTTACATTCGTTGTTTTTGTGGGATCACTGTATTTTTATTCCCATTAGATTCCTGTACTGCGTTCGGTTATATACGACTTGGATCATTAAGCATTGTCTGAAATCATTTTGAAAAACTGCCCAGAACCTAATGCATTTCACACCGGAAAGAAATATAATTAGTCCGTATTGTAATGCAGTTAAGAAAAAGTTACTCTATAATTGTATCTTTAATATCTTTAGTATCTTTAATATGTTTTCTGCAGCTCCCTAAATAATGATTTGCGACCCCCCTGGGTATATGCGCCTATGACTAACTGCAAATTTAAAATACTAGAGTTGAAAATGTTCGCCGTAATATTAAATAGTTATGATGTTGAGGGTCATATTTTTTGTAGTAACTCTTTGAACAATAAATGATAAATGACAAATAATTTTTTACAATAAATTAAAAATCAAACCGACTTCAAGGAATTGTTTCTTACATTCGTGTTTCTGTGGAATCACTGTATTTTTATTCCCATTAGATTCCTGTACTGCGTTCGGTTATATACGACTTGGATCATTAAGCATTGTCTGAAATCATTTTGAAAAACTGCCCAGAACCTAATGCATTTCACACCGGAAAGAAATATAATTAGTCCATATTGCAATGCAGTTAAGAAAAAATTACTCTATAATTGTATCTTTAATATCCATTTTATCTTTTATTTAGAAAACTGAACATGTAGGATACTCATTTATGGCCGATTACTTAGCTTTTCCTCTTAAAGAATATTTCGGACATGCTTTTGGAAAAACGGATTACCAAATCCGACCCACAAAAGACAAATTCCAACCCCAAATCTACACGAACCAAAAATAATTAGAATCAACCGTAAACGCAAATCTTTGGGTAAATTGGGCTGCCCGACTTAATGCACCATCCAATTCGCATTCATTTTAAATCTTGTTTTCACCAATATCGCTTGCACTTTGACGTACAGAGGACGATAATATATTAAAATTTTTGAAGTATGCTAGTGAAAATTTATACATGATACGACCACTATGTTAAAAACATAAAGTATTTCTGTGTGTTTGAACACCATATTCACAATTCGTGACGATTGGTCGTTTTTTACTAAAGATAAAACCCATACAGGTTGACAAAAAATAACTCGAAAAATGTTTTAACTTGCAGTTTTTTAATAACCACAAAAATGAAAATCAATTTTCTATTAGACAAAGTGAAAATCCATGAATTAGAAAAAGTTTCTGAAGTGACCGTTTTTTTCTTTTATACAGAAACGAAATCTTCTGAAAAAGTTTTTAGTAAAAACCACAAATCATACCCCGATATTTTCGCCCATTTCTTCTGAAGCGAGTTTTCACAGACTAAAGTACTCCTGCCAGGATTAGAAGAAATTCTAGTCGGGCAGATGATTAGTCAGAACAACCCATCTGGTTGATTTTTTTAAAGTATAAGGATGAAATTTTGGGCCCTGGAGAAATCTAACTGATGTGATTTGCACCATTCCTGTGATCTTCTAGATCTGTGTGCCTAAAGGAATCTTGCTAGAGATTGCATTTATAGTTTCTAAATTGCTTTTGAGAGCAAAGAAGAAATTTGCGTTCCAAGATATTTTAATGGTAGTCTGGTGGTTGATTTTGACGCCTTCATCTACCGGCAGTCTTGTCAGTTGAACAAATCCTACGCCAAATTATAACGTATACGTGGAGTTTAGTATTTTTTCGCTAAGAGCTGTGCACTAAGAGCATTCTTTCGCTGAATTCAAACATTGTATCGATTAAGCCGCAGTTTAGTTGTAAAAATTTCGAAATTTTATTTTTGTCACTTATCATGAGCTTCATTGGTGTTCATTTTTTAAGTTTTAAATTCTTCTTTGCCACCGTCGGTTTCTGGCACTGTTTCATTTTGAAAAGTTGGCAAGAAACTCTTCACATTTTACAGAACCGTTTTCCGATTGATGTTCATCTCGTTTACGACATTTTTAATCCAAACGTTTGGAACGAATCCTGTCTTCCTTACGATCACTTTGCGTTTTCTAAAAATGTTTATTGTTTCTTTTGGTTTATCTGTATTATGACCAAACTCATTAAAATGTTTCACGGCATTCGATATGAAAGATTAGTCTTTTTAAAATAAATTCAACTGTTCGGATTTTCATGGGATTTGCTCTGTTAGTTAGATACTTTTAGTATATTGAATGTCATTCTACCGCTCTTTACAAAATCGTATTGTAAATGCTCAGCTAAAAGAATTTGTCCATACACTGCAAATAAAGGCGTCTTAAATTCAAACACATATGTGACTGAAAAAGTAATTCAGACTCTTAAGAGGCCACACTTGTCACGGCTTGAAGTTCGAACGCTAATGCTAAGTCTATGGGAGCAATGTTTTCAAATATCTTGCTTGATTTTTAATATTTTTAAATGATTTTTTTTGCACAGGATAGCTGAGGACTATCTGTTTACGGGCTATTTTCTACTTTTCCAATTTTTGTTGTAGTTTAATTCTCAGGATCCTGTCAATTTAGGATCCAGTGAAATTCGAGGTGTTGTGTCCTTTTTAGTCTTATAACATTCATATCAGCAAAATTCAGGAAAATTTTTTTAATAACAACGAAAATATAGAGTTTAAGCTTTCCAATAACATGCTTTCAATAGTTCTACTACAATTAGGCTGAGCAAAATTTGCAAAGATTTTGATGAATAATGTGTCAAAAACGGCCTCGTAATGTTATGCTCCCCGCCTCTACCAAGACGATGAAAACCACGCCTATTAAAAATATGATTGGCTAGTATCCAAACACTTTAGCAAATGGAAACGATTTAATTGTGATTGGATTATTGTATCGTGTTAAAATAGATCACTCCTATTTCAAACCTTGCATTTATTTTTTTCTACGATTATTGTTTAATTTCAACAAAATACTCTTGAAAGAATGAAATATTTCAAATTCTATATTTCTATGAATAACGAAGGAAAATATGCATTTCGTTTGTATATACACAATTTCTGAACGGTACAGTGAGAGGTACAACTTTTACCAAGTTACCAGGGGATACAGATAGTTTATTAAGTAAAACGGTAAAAAAATAGACGCGTTCTTTTTAAAGTATTTTTTAAGTTAAAATAGTTAACAAATAATAAAATTACGAAGTAATAATTTGCTAGAACATGTTTGTGGCCTGGCCAGGAGACACGGTTTCAAGTCTCCCATTCTTGTATATGTATAAAATATTCGTCAATTTAACATTTTAAGTTCGAAAAAGTTTTTTTTTTTATTAAAAATCAGTAGGATTTAAAGTTAGAAAGTTTTAAAGATTGTTAACTTTAAAATTATAGATCAACTTGTTCAAAACTTTGAAGAAATATTTTTAATATTCATTACTTTAATATTTATTATTTTTAAGGGAACAGTACACCTTTAACAATCGCAGAACGAAATTTGTCCTGTGTAACACATCTTTTTTTAAGAGCCCACTTCAGAAACGGGAAGAAAGTAAAACGTTAATGTTAAGTCTATGGGGGCGTTATTTTAAAATTTCTCGCTTTGATTTTAAAATTATTGAATGAAGTTTTTTGCATAGGATAGCTGATGACGCTCTACAACCAGGCAAGCTTTTACAGGGTTCGTACACATTTCTTTAAATAAAAATCAAGTATTTTTAAGGACCTTTCAAGGACCAAAACCAAAAAAAATTAAGGACCTTCAAATTAAATAAACTAATAAATTATAACATGCATTTTTTAATAAAGGGTTTCTTTCATTTTTGTAAAAGTTTTAAATATTCAAATGGATGGGAAGGGGGGGGGGGGAATTTCAACATGTGGCAGTAGAAATTTGGAAAATTTTAAAATAACATACAGCAGAAGAAAAAACTAGTCAGATGTGCCAATCCCAAAACTTTCTTCTATCTAATACATGTTAATACTACAAATTCATTATCAGAGTGCCAAAATTAAATGGTCTATGCCCCTCATAAGCATTCTAAAGATATGAAATTACGTGCATTAGTTCTTGAGATACAACTATTGTTAAAACCGTGCAAATCCTGCAAAATATAGCATAGCAGCGACACCTGTAGGGTGATTTACACCAAAACCTAATCAGCAACAACTTATGTAAACATCTAACTGAATCTGAAGTTTGATGAAAATCCGTGCATTAGTTCTTGCGATATAGGTATTACAGAAATCGTGAAAAATGCAGCATAGCAGCGCCATCTGTAAGGGGATTAACACCAAACCATAATCAGCACCTATAATTAGCAAGGTATACCTGAATCTGAAGTTTGATGAAAATTCGTGCTTTAGTTCTTGAGATATAGCTATGGCGTAAATCATGAAAAATGCAGCATAGCAGCACCACCTGTTGGGCGATTTACATCAAAAACTAATCAACACTAATTTATATCGAGGGTTAACTGAATATAAATTTTTATTAAGTTTTGTGCATTAGTTCTTGAGATACACCACCCACAAAATTTGTGTCACATACAGACAAACAGGGTCACAGACTCATTTTGTAAAAACATGTTTTTCAGGATATCTAACCCCTAAAACGTGTAAATCGGTCGAAAATTTTCCCGAATCAAATACTTTCTTATTGTAAAGATAAACAAAGAGGAGAAACATAATTTTCTTTAATTTTAGGGGGGGGGGGGGGGTTGTTTAACAGACTTATAATTAACTTAAAGACTTGGAGGGGGGGGGGGAATAAAACTGTATGATCGATTATATATTGTTACAATAAATTAACTAATGGAGCAGAAAAAGTTTTAAAAAAAGCAATGATTTTTAAGATTTTAAACTTTATAAGTTGAGGGGGGAAAGTAACAAGCACATTTTTTTTTTAATTTTTTAGGGAGGGAGTTTATTAGATGACTTATTTATTTACCTTACGAAAAATTTACAAGAAAAGTTTTTTTTTTCGCTATGACAAAATTCGCGTGTTTCTCGCGATCTTTTGACGAAATTTGCGTATTTTTGGAGATCTTTTGACGAAACTTGCGTATTTCTGGCAATCTTTTAACGAAATATGCGTATTTTTCGCGATCTTTTGACAAAATTCGCGTATTTTTCGCGATCTTTTAACGAAATTCGCGTTTTTTCACAATCTTTTGACCCCGTTTTGTTCGTTTATTGACGAAGTCAGCTATCCTTTGACAAAATGCACAGTTTTTTCGCGATCCTTTGACGAAATTGACGTGTTATTCGCGCTATTTTGACGAAATTCTTGTGTTTTTCGCGATATTTTAACGAAATTCGTGTGTTTTTTGCGACCTTTTGATGAAATTTACGGGGTTTTTTCGCCATTTTTTAACAAAATTATCGTTTTTACGATCTTTTGACCGAGTTTTGTTCGTTTTTGACGAAATTAGCGATCCTTTGACAAAATTCACGTTTTTCCTTGATCATTTGACAAACACAGGGATGAAAGTACACTAAAGCCGTTTTGTAGCAGCAAAAATCGAATTTTGGAGCAGTAAAATCTATTTTTTTAGGAGCAAAAATCTGATTTCGTAGCAGTAAAATCCTTTTTTTGTAGCAGCAAAAATTAATTTTGTAGCAATAAAAACTGTTTTTGGCGCAAATTGAAATTCTAATGCTAATAAAAAGAAAATTGCGTATTTTCGCGATCTTTTGATGAAATTTGCATATTTCTTGCGATCTTTTATCGAAATTAGCGTAATTCTCGCGATCTTTTGGCGAAATTAGCGTATTTTTCGCGATCGTTTGACAAAATTCGCGTATATTTCGCGATGTTTTGACAAAATTCGCGTATTTTTTGCGATCCTTTGTTGAAATCAGCATTTTTTGACGAAATTAGCGTGGTGGTTTTTAATCTTTTGATAAAATTTACGATATTATGTGACCTTTTGATGAAATTTGTGAAGTTTTTCGAATTTTTTAACGAAATTTGCGTTTTTTCACAATCTTTTGACCCCGTTTAATTCGTTTTTAGAAGTAATTGGTAATCCTTTGACAAAATTAACGGGGTTTTTTTCGCTATAACAAAATTCGCATGTTTTTCGCGATCGTTTGACGAAATTCGCGTGTTTCTCGCGATCTTTTGACGAATTTGCGTATTTTTCGCGATCTTTTGGCGAAATTCGCGTATTTTTCGCGATCTTATAGCGAAATTCGTGTATTTTTCGCGATCTTTTGACGAAATTAGCGTGGGTTTTTTTTAATCTTTTGACAAAATTTGCGCTTTTTTGTGACCTTTTGATGAAATTTGTGGGTTTTTTCAAGATCTTTTAACGAAATTTGCTTTTTTTCACAATCTTTTGACCCCGTTTTGTTCATTTTTAGAAGTAATTGGTAATCCTTTGACAAAATTAACGTATTTTTTTTTTTTTTGCTATGACAAAATTCGCATGGTTTTCGCGATCGTTTGACAAAATTCACGTGTTTCTCGCGATCTTTTGACGAAATTTGCGTATTTTGGCAATTTTTTGACGAAATTTGCGTATTTTTGGCAATCTTTTGACGAAATTTGCGTATTTTTCGCGATCTTTTGACAAAATTCACGTATTTTTCGCGATCTTTTAACGAAATTCGCGTTTTTTCACAATCTTTTGACCCCGTTTTGTTCGTTTTTTTACGAAGTCAGCTATCCTTTGACAAAATGCACGTTTTTTTGCGATCATTTGACGAAATTCGCATGTTATTCGTGATATTTTGACGAAATTCTTGTGTTTTTCGCGATTTTTGACGAAATTTGCGTGTTTTTCGCGATCATTTGACGAAATTTATGGGTTTTTGCGACCTTTTGATGAAATTTGCGCGTTTTTTTCGCCATCTTTTAACAAAATTATCGTGTTTACGATCTTTTGACCGCGTTTTGTTCGTTTTTGGCGAAATTAGCGATTCTTTGACAAAATTCACGTTTTTTTTGTGATCATTTGACAAACATCGCTTGTTTTTCGAGATCTTTTGACCGCGGTTTTTTGCCTTTTTTTGACGCAATTGGCGGCATAGAAAAAATTGATTTTTTTTTTGTTTGTTTCTCGGATCGACGAAATCCTGCTAAATTTCATCTTGGCACTAAGTACGTTTTGGTGTATGTTTGGCGCAAAATGGAAAAAAAAATAGCTCTTTTGTAGCAGCTTTGCGCAAATTTTGGCTTCGTCTGGCGCAGGTCTTACATCCCTGAGAGTAGAAAAAGGTTAAAAAAATGAAGTTTTTAAATTTGATATTACAAAGGGGAAAGTAAAATTTCAGAAGGGGAGGCAAGGCGGGATTAAGATTTTTTTTTTTAAATCAGAAATTAAAAGAAATGCAGAAGAGTTTCACCTTTGATTAAGAATTAATATGAGAGAAAAATTAAGCACTTTTAAGGACTTTTTTCCGATTTTGCATGAAAATAAGTACTTTTAAGCACCAAAAATTTCCTTTGAAAAATGTAAGCACTTTTAAGGACTTTCAAGGACCGTACGAACCCTGTTTTACTTTTTAGATTTTGGTTATAGTATTTTTAATATATATATATATTAGGTTAGTTTCAATTTCAGAACAGATTCACCTCGGTTCCGAAAGTAAAGGTAATTTTTTTTTAATATCTGAAATTAAAATCGAAAGGGTAAAAACTAGCCCGGTTGTAGATCATCCTCAGCCATCCTATGCAAAAAAATCATTTAAAAATATTAAAAAGGAAGTTAAATATTTGAAAATAACTCTCCCATATACTTAACGTTAGAGCTTACATTTTGTTCTCGTAACAAGTGCGAATTCTCAAAGGTAACATAAAGATATTCTTTGTAACTTCAAGGAAACGCTAAAATTTATCATTAACTTTAATAATGTAAAACTAAAAATAATGAGATGTAAGGTCAAATATAGCATTTTATAAAAGTCTGCTAGCAAGAAAATTTATTTTGTAATACGTATTATTTTATAATAATTTATACTTCACTTATATGGACATTCAAAAGTTTTCTTTTATATTATGGCCTATGTGGGAAAAATCATTTGCGACGTATTTTAATGATGTAAAACAATTTTAAACATAAAATTTATGCACCTTATTGAAGTGCACAGGTACGTGTACAGGGGAATTCAAAAGTGGATTTCGTTATATTATGGACTATGAAGAAAAAAACGTTTGCGGCGTATTTTAATAACGTTTCTCTGTTGCAACATAATGAAATTGATATGAATTTATAAGGTGAAAAAAATGCTTTCTGAAGGGGTTGCAAAGCATCTATCACTCATTTACAGGGTCACAGAAAAGTGTTCATCTTTATTACAGAAAAAAGTGCTTGCAGCATGTGTTGTAGCTATGTTTCACGATTTTAAACAAGATGGAACTAATATACCTTACTGAGGTTTACTACAAGATGCTTACATTAAAATATGATGTGCATCACATTTTATTTCATTTACAGGGGCACATAAAAGATATTGGATACAATGATGTATATGAGTATTGTCTATTAGTGATGATTGCTGAAAGTGAGTTTTCAGCTATGATATACATTTTTAACTAAATTTCTGCATACTTGATTAATCTATAGACTATATATAGGGCTACACAAAAGAACTAGGAAGAATTGTTGCGAATGAGAGTGAATTGATTAATTTTATTTTCAAGTTCAACTATATTTAGAAAGATATGTTTGGAAAATTCAAATATAATAATATACAAGTCTGTTCAAAGAATTCGATGCATGCACGCCTATTTCAGACACGGGAAGAAATGAAAACGCTAATTTTAAGCCCTTGGGGGCGTCATTTTCAAATTTCTCGCTTTGATTTTAATATATTTGAATGATTTTTTTTTGCATAGGATTGCTGAGGATGATCGACAACCAGACTAGTTTTTACTTTTTCGATTTTGATTATAGTTTTTTTATGTTAGGATAGTTTACATTTCAGAACGGATTCCAACCGGTTATGAAAGTAAAAGTAATTAAAAAAAATATATCTGAAACCAAAATTGAAAAAATAAAAACTAGCCCGGTTATCGAGCGTTCTCAGCTATCTTATGCAAAAAATTCATTTTAAAATATTAAAAAGGAAGTGAGATATTTGAAAGTAACTCTCCCATAGACTTAACATTAGCGCTTTCATTTTTTCCTAGTTACTAGTGTGGGTTCTCAAATGTAACGTAAAGGAACTGTTTGTAACGTTTAGGAAACGCGAAAATTTATCATTAACTATAAGAATGTAAATCTAAAAATAATGAGACTGTAAGGTAAAATATCGCAATTTATAAAAGTCTGTCAGCTGGCAAATTTATTTTGCAATGCGTAACTGTAACAGAATCCTGGTTTAAACGGAATAGCTTCATGATTCCCTAAAAATATCTTACAATTGTATCTGTAAAGACGGAAACAACCCACCTAAAACGGTATTTCGTACACATTGTTTATGTTTCCGTCTTAGCAGGTTTTATAGTGTCATGTTTTTAGTTGAGGGGGTGGAATTTTAATTATTACCAGGCCCCGCGTTTTTCTCTAAGCCCTCTATATTTTCTATTTATATATCCAACACAAAACGTTTGGACGGGTACTCAGATGTTTAGCACTCTCCAACATAGTTGAAAAATGTTTATGAGTGGGGCTTGACTACTCGTCTGTCAGTACTCTAACTAGCGTACATATACTCGGATTGTGATGTAATAGAAATACGTTGTTGATGTTTATCATGTCATAAATGACATTGATAATGAAGCGTGTAATAATTTATACTTCACTTACATAGACATTGAAAAGCATTCTTTTATATTATGGCCTATGTGGGAAAAATCATTTGCGGTGTATTTTAATGATGTAAAACAATTTAAACATAAAATTTATGCACCTTATTGAAGTGCACAGATACGTGTACAGGGGAATTCAAAAGTACATTTCATTATATTATGGACTATGAAGAAAAAACGTTTGCGGCGTATTTTAATAATGTTTCTCTGTTGCAATCATAACGAAATGGATGTGAATTTATTAGGTGCACTGAAACATGCTTTTTAAGGGGGTTACAAAGCATTTATCATTCATTTACAGGATCACAGAAAAGAATTCAGTTTTATTACAGAAAAAACTGCTCGCAGCGTGTTTTAATTCTGTTTCAATATTTTAAACAAGATGAAATTCGTATACGTTACTGAGGTTTACTACAAGATGCTTACATTAGAATATGATGTGAATCACATTTTATTTCATTTACAGGGGCACATAAAAGTTGCTAGATACAATACTGTATACGAAGTATTGTCTATTAGGGACGATTGCTAAAAGTGAGTTTTCAGCTATGATATCCTTTTTTAACTAAATTTCTGCATCCTAGATTATATATATGATTTCTATAGAGCATGTATAGGGCTACGCAAAAGAACTAGGAAGAATTGCTGATAATGAGAGTGAATTGCTTTTTTTTTTATTAAATTCTACATTTCCACGTTCAACTATATTTAGAAAGATGTGTTTGTAAAATATAAATATAATAATATACAAGGCTATTCAAAGAACTGGATGCATGCGCACGCGTATGAATAATAATTTCTGGAAGTACGATTTCAGTTGTTTACAGCATGTTTATACTGCAATAATTTTGATCTTACCATTACCATGTGCCGTGTATATAAACTTGTTCGGATGCAAGGGCTGTACAAAATAATGCAAATATACTGCAGTTAATTGGTAGGAATTGCTGAAAGTTTACTTTCATCTGCATTATTCGTTTTCTTATTATATTAAATTTTATCATATTTTTCATGCCGTTAAAACAAGCCTAAGAACATCCATTGATGACTTTATCATTTTCATTTTTCAGTAATTTGAACAATATAAATTTACTAAGATTTAACAAAAACTTAGTTAATATAACAAACAAAAACACAACAACATACAAACAAATATAACACATAAAGTAACAAACAACAACAACAAACATAAACAAACTAACATAAACAGAGGATAAACAAAAAGTTAGTAAGTATTAAAGAATGTTTACTTTGAAAGTTTTGATCAATTTGTTTGAAAATTTAAAGGAATATTGTTAATATTTATTACTTTTAATATTTATTATTTTTAACGAAAAAGTACACCTTTAACAGCCGCAGAAAATGCGAAATTTGTCCTGTATTACACATCTTTCTTTAAGAACCCACTTCAGACACGGGAATAAATAAAAACGCTAATTTTAAGTCTATGGGGGCGTTAATTTCAAATTTCTCGCTTTATTTTAATAGATTTTTTTTTTGTTGTTTTTTCTGCATTGGATAGCTGAGGACGATCGAAAACCAGAATAGTTTTTACTTTTTCGATTTTGTTTTTAATTTTTTTTTATATTAGGATAGTATCAATTTCAGAACGGATTCCAACCGGTTCCGAAAGAAAAAGTAATTTTTTTTTAAATATCTGAAACCAAAATCGAAAAAGTATATGTTAGCCCGGTTATAGATCCTCCTCAACTATCCTATGAAAAAAAATTTCATTTTAAAATATTAAAGAGTAAGCGAGATATTTGAAAATAACGCTCCCGTAGACTTAACATTAGTGCTTACATTTTTTTGCCGTTTCTAATGTGGGTTCTCAAATGTAACGTAAAGGTAGTTTTTGTAACGGTAAGAAAACGCGAAAATTTATCATTAACTATAATAATGTAAAACTAAAAAAAGACTGTAAGGTAAAATATAATCTTTTATAAAATCTGCTAGCTAGCAAATTTATTTTCTAATACGCAGCTGTAACGGAATCCTGGTTTAAACGGAATATTTCCCTGATTCCCCTTAATATATCTTATACAGTAGAGCGCCGATTATCCTAACAAGTCGGGACCGAACCTAGTTCGAATAAGCGAAAGTTCGGATAAATGGACAGACAATTTAAGGGGTGTTTCTCACTATACTAATACCTTCACACTTTATCCAGGCTTTGGACTGGTAGCGCCAGTTAGTGCTAGCGTGTTTAAAAACTGTCTTTTTGTTTACTTTTTTATCATTTAAAATTTTCTTTTTCTCTTTTTATCATTTTCTGAACTCCAGAGATTATAATTTAAACAAAATAGCTTTCGATTGTTGCTTGCTTCAAATAAGACGTTCTTTCCAATGTTGCCATATCTCGAATTCTTCTTAAATACGTTATTTGAATAGGATCAGAGTTCTTCTGCCATTCAAGCCATTTCATAGCTGTTTCCAAACACTCAAAGACTTCGTTATGCGATGGATTTGGGTCATTTTCAGGGCATTCGTTTTCATTTCTTCAATTTATTTTACATCTTAAATCTCATCCACAATCTCATCATCATTAAAAAAATTTTTTTTGAGAGAAATAGGTTGTTCGGATAAAAATTTTTTTGAGAGAAATAGGTTGTTCGTATAATTGGAAGTTCGGTTAACTGGAGTTCGGATAATCGGCGCTCTACTGTAATTGTATCTGCAAAGACGGAAACTGCCCATCTGAAACGGTAATTCGCACCTATTGCTTGTGTTTCCGTCTTACCAGGTTATATAGTGTCAATTAATACCAGGTCCCGCTTTTTTCTCTACAACCTCTATATTTTCTATATGTATATCCTACACAAAACGTTTGGACGGGTACTCATATTTTTAACACATTACAACATAGTTGGAAAATGTTTATGAATTGGTTTCACTGCCCGTCTGTCCGTGGTCTAACTAGCGTACATATACTTGAATTGTGATGTAATTGAAATACGTTGTTGAAGTTTATCATGGGATACATGGCACTGATAATAAAGCGCGTAATCATTTATATACTTCACTTACATGGACTTTCAAAAGTATTCTTTTATATTATGACCTATGTGGGAAAAATCATTTGCGGTGTATTTTAATGATGTAAAACAGTTTAAACATAAAATTTATGCACCTTATTGAAGTGCACAGGTTCGTGTACAGGGGAATTCAAAAGTACATTTCGCTATATTATGAACTATGAAGAAAAAACCTTTGCGGCGTATTTTAATGTTTCTCTGGTACGAACATTATGCAATTGATATGAATTTATGAGGTGCAATAAAACATACTTCCTGAAGGGGTTGCAAAGCATTTTTCATTCATTTACAGGGTCACAGAAAAGAGTTCATCTTTATTACAGAAAAAACTGCTTGTAGCGTGTTTTAGTTATGTTTTACTACTTTAAACAAGATGGAATTCATATATGTTACTGAGGTTTATTGCAAGATGCTTACATTAGAAGATGATTTTGATCACATTTTATTTCATTTACAGGGGCACATAAAAGATATTGGATAAAATACTGTACATGAATTATTGTCTATTATGGATGACTGTTGAAATTGAGTTTTCAGCTATGATTTACGTTTTCAACTAAATTTCTGCATACAAGGTTATATATTTAAATTATATACATCATGTATAGTAGGGTGGGTCGAAAAAAACGAAATTTTTATAATCGAAGTGTAATAGCGCGGAAAAGTTGCCTTTTGTAATACAGAATAAATTTCTAAAATATTACATCGATCGGTTAATATCTTTTACCGCCGCAAGGGGGCCAAAATTTCAAAAAATCACAAAAAACATGTTTTTTTTTATCATTTTTTTTTAAATTATCCAAACATACCAATACAATTTTTAATAGAACGCAATAACTACATAAAGATATGAGAAATGTCCCGGTAAATATTCATTATGATGAAATCAGATCTTTATTTGCCGCAAAAGACCATATTTTTTGTAAAAATTTCAAAAATTTCACTTTTTCATTTTTTTTTTAATTTTTTATAATTTCTATAATATGTCTAGAAATAAATAATTTTACTTTATATCTATTAATATATCATAATTTTTTATAACTATTTGTAATAGACTTGAAAATAAAGTTAATCATTCATTTTTCTTGACGATCGGTTCATCTACTGATGTTTTACTTCATAACAGCCAATTCATGCCACAAAAATTATACAAAATGAGCAAAATGTTTTAGTATTTTATGAATTAAAATATAGAGACGTTTAACCGAAACGGGTTAAATAAATTTAAAATGAAGAAGAATTTAATGTAAATGAATTTTATAATATAACTTGCTTTCAGATGAAGCCATTATTTCTCGAGAGGACAAAACTGATCAGATGTGATCCTCCCTCTGTTCTAGTAAACAAACTTTATCAGTGCTTCAATGAATAATTTCACGCATCTTTCTAGTGATTGAGTGGGACAAGGAAAGTTATAATATCTGGTATCTTTAATCGAAAATTTTTAACTCACCAGCGTTTTTAGTCGATAAAGAAACCATAACAGGTGGTTCCGTTAGTTTCCAGTTTTGTCAGTAGACTAAAGCCATACAATTTTAAGCTTCAGTGTTGAAGTCTGCTATGATAAAGTGACGGATGGCACTATTCTAGTCCACAAAACTTCGTGCTTTTGCAATTTTCTTCATGGCTGGGGCCCTGATGTTCTCCTCTTCATATGCTATCATTCCAAAGAGGCTATTTGTATGATTTGCGAAATAGTCATCTCGTGAAAATACAGGAACTATAATCTTTCGTAGATTATCTGTCAAGTAACGTAAGTTACTAACTATAGTGCACAGATCTGGAAAACATGAGTGATTCATTTTAATTCTGAACCAACTGATGCAGTACATTTTCAGGATGTACTCAAAGAGTATGACAAGTTAAAAAGGGGGTTTCTTTGTTCCAACGTAGAGTCTCAAAATTCGAATAGCAGTAATGATCCACCTTGCGTGAAATATTTGTCCAGGGACTCAGCAAAAAAGGTCAATTGTATACACGCGTGTTGAAAGTGCTTGCAATATTTCAGACATATACTTCTGGTCAGTTGACAAATCATCTTTATCAACAGCTAGGTGATCAGATTAAATTGGCTAAAATTTTGCAATTGGTAATAATTCGCAAATCGCAAGAGATCAATCAATTGGGCCACAATATGATAGATAACCTGTTTTTTTGTCATCAAGATGTTTGAAAAGATGTCACAGTGGAAGCTCATTGAAGTGAGTTCAAGGAAGCCAATAAAGTGGTTTTTTAAAAGTTGTTCTCAACTAATCCTACTATAACACCACCTTTGCATCCTGTTTTGAAGACAATTCCGCGAAATTCAACTGCAATTATTATTCCAGTCGGGATTTCATTTTTCTTCAAAAAATCTATAATGTCATTGCATATAGAAGTCGCCTTGCCAGACGATGGGGTCAAATGACGAAAATAATTCAGACCTGTTTCTAGTACAAAGAGATATGTTCCTCCTTGACTTCGAAAAGATAAAACTTTGCCACCTCTTTAACCTGGCAGATATTTCTATCTTTAGGGCCCTCAAAGTATAGAGTAAAAGGAGTACATTACAAAAAAAAAAAAAAAAAAAAAAAAAAAAACGAACAAAGTAAAACGTGACCCTCTAGCAGCGAGAAATTAATTTTACGTGCAGACAGCTGCAGGTGTTTCTATCATTGAGCAATTTTTTTTTATAGAATTACAGTGATCATGGTTAACAATGTGCATGAAATTAATAACATAAAATGCCTTTCCCAGCCTATTAGAAATGTAAAAAATCTGTAAACATTACAAAAGTTATGAAAATTGAAAAAATGGAAAACTTTAATTTTTAACATTTTTTAGAAATTTTGGCCCTGTTGTGGCGGTAAAAGCAACGATGTCACAAAAATGAAATGTTAATGTTACATTACTAATATCTTGGCGTGGCTATTGCGTTCTATTAGAAATTGAATAAGTATGTTTGGATAATTTAAAAAAAAATTGCTAAAAGTATGTTTTTTATGATTTTTTCGAAATTTGGACACCTTGCGGCGGTAAAAGATATTAACCAATCGGTGTAATATTTTACGTATTTTATCTTTTTTACAAAAGGCAACTTTTCCGCGCTATTACGTTTCGATTATAAATATTTCGGTTTTTTCGACCCACCCTAATGTATAGGGCTACGCAAAAGAACTAGGAAGAATTGCTGAGAATGAGAGTGAATTGCTTATTTTTTTTTTAATTAGATCCTACATTTTCAAGTTCAACTATATTTAGAACGATATGTTTGGAAAATATAAATATAATAATATACAAGGCTATCCAGAGAATTGAATGCATGCACGCCATGGATGATAATTTCTGGAAGTGCGATTTAAGTAGTTTTAAGCATGTTTATATTGGAATAAATTTTATCTTAACATGTGGCGTGTATAAAAACTTGTTGCTAATGTAAGGGCTGTACAAAAAAATGCAAATATATTTCCGTTAATTGGTAGAAATTCCTGAAAGTTGATTTTCATCTGCATTATTTGTTTTCTTATTATATTAATTTTTAGCATATTTTTCATGCCGTTAAAACATGCCTAAGAACTTTCATTGATGACTTTATCATTTTAATTTTTCATAATTTGAACAATTTAAATTTACTAAGATTTAACAAGAACTTAAAATTCGTAAGTTTTAAAGATTGTTAACTTTAAAAGGGTTGATGAATTTGTTCGAAACTTTAAAAAAATAATTTAATATTTATTATTTTTAATATTTGTAATTTTTAAGGGGGCAGTACACCTTTAAAAGTCGCAGAAAATGCGAAATTTGTCCTGTATAACACATCTTAATTTAAGAGCACACTTCAGACACAGGAAGAAATGAAAATGCTAATTTTAGTCTATGGGGGCGTTATTTCCAAACCGCTTTGATTTTAATATTTTTGAATGATTTGTTTTTGCATAGGATAGCTGAGGACGATCGACAACCAGGCTAGGTTTTACTTTTTCGATTTTAGTTATAGTTTTTTTTTATTGCTTCAATTTCGGAAACGATTCCACCGGCTCCGAAAGTAAAAGTAATTTTTTTTTAAATATCTGAAACCAAAAATCGAAAAAGTAAAAAACAGCCCGGTTGTAGATCGTCCTCAGCAATCCTATGCAAAAAAATTCATTTTAAAATATTATAAAGAAAGCGAGATATTTGAAAATAACGCTCCCACAGACTAAACATTAGCGCTTACATTTTTTCCCCGTTACTAGTGTATATTCTCAAAGGTAACGGAAAGACATTTTTTGTAACGGTAAGGAAACGCGAAAATTTATCATTAACTATAATAATGTAAATCTGAAAATAATGAGACTGTAAGGTTAAATATTACATTTTATAAATGTCTGAACAGTGAACAGCAGCGCAGTTCCAGGGGCTACCTATTTGAAGATCAAATCCACGCCCTGTCGATGAGTTGGTATATAGCACATCATAGCAAAAACAGGAAATGTTAGTCTAAGTGTAGTGAAACACTACTGTGATAGAGAGTGTCGATAACTCCTAGCAATACTGCCGAGAATCAAGGACAGAATGAGAGAAAAAGAGAGAGGAAAGTCTACTAGCTAACAAATTTATTTTCTGATATGCAGCTGTAACGGAATCCTGGTTTAAACGGAATTTGTTCATTATTTCCCTAAAAATACCTGGCAAGTGTATCTGCAAAGACGCAAATAACCCATCTAAAACGGTATTTCGTATCTATTGTTTATGTTTCCGTCTTACCAGGTTTTATAGTGTCATGTTTTTAGCATGAGGGGGTCGAATTTTAATTACAACTAGGACCATTTTTCATGAACTCCGCCTTTTTTTTTGGAGGGAAAATAAAATTTGATGTCGATACGAGTGTGTTTTGAAAGGTTATCAGGCCGACAAAGAAAATAGTAATATTTTGACAATATTTCATTTTTTTTAACGTAGTTCCTTACAACTTATAAAATTTAAACCAACGAGTTTCCGACTTTTTATTATCTTTAGTATAATAAGCCTTATCTATCTTTGGAAATGAAGTGGTGGTGTCTGCTTTAACCCCATATTTTGAAGTGAATTTCCGACTACCGAGCCATTTCTCCAGGCTTGGGAAGAGGAAATAATCGCTGGGAGCAAAATCCGGTGCATGTGGAAGTACTACAGAGCGTAGGTGATTGACTTTAGTAGCGAAAACTACAGGTATGTGTGCAAGAACAATGCTGTGGTGAACGAACACCTTCTTTTTGCTCAGGTAGGGAAATTTTGTCGGAATAAGCACTCTTCAATTGGTCCTGTAGAGAAGAATAACACTGTCCGGTGACGATTCTGCCTTTTTGTCGGTGGTCTATGATCACAACATCTTGTGAATTCCTGAAAACCGTATCCATGGCTTTTCCAGCAGGTGGAACCGTTTTCACTTTCTTTGGTGCAATTTCAGCTGCTCTTTCACATTGTTTAGATTGCTCTTTCATCACTGAAGAATAATGGCGAATTCATGTTTCATCCACCGTTATAAAACATTGACGAAAATCAGCCGATTGTTTAAGTTTTCTAACTTAACTCGAAATCACCATAGTCCACATTACTAAAGGCCATCTGCACTACCTTCATTAAAAAAAAAAAAAAAAAAAAAAAAACAATGAAGATGGAGAAACTCAAAAAATGCTAAAGAAAGGAGGGGTGGTGAATAAGGAGACCAAACTCACGAGGTTTAATTTGATTGTGTTAATAAATGAAATGTTTTCACGAAGGAATTTTCTGCAGAAAGTCCACCCAAATCAGCATTTCATTGCAAATTATATATCTCATAAAATCATAATAGAACCTCCACTTTTGAGCTTGCCAAATTCGATCTATAAGCAATATTCTGACGGAGGCAAATCAAGCAAATTTCTACCACTTATTTTAAAATGTTATTATTGTCTTAATTAACTGAAGTTATTAAATATGATAAAAAAAAATGTAACAATTTTTAATAGAAGTATGCCTACTTCATCCTCGTGAAGTCGGAACCTACGGTTCGATCCAGCACGTTTCGGCCTGAAATTTTTTCTATAAGCGAGGCTCTATGATTGAATACGAGTCATAATTGATTGTATCAGTTTCTAAGCCTTTGTTGTCTAAAAATTTGAATGTACAGGTCTCCTCGGACGGAAATTTCTTGTTCCCGGAACCGGGCAGTACAATTAGCAGTACAAAAAAATTACGTATTATGAAGCTAAAACTTTGGCCCGACTCAATTTCTATAGAATATGTCGATATTTTTAAAACAACGTTATTCTACATTGTTCAAAAACCAGATTTACGCATAGTTTTTATTTTCAGATTATATTCGTAATTCATGGAATATAAGGAATAATAACAATATTAATATTTATTTAGACTACATTGATGACTACTTCGAAGAGGCCTTTTAATTAAAGCAAAAGTCAGTTTCTTACCCACAGAAGATTTTTCTTCGCATTCAGTGAGACAAGAAAATTGTTTATTAATAGATGTTACTTGGAAACTATAGCAGTAGTTTGCAGAAATACTGTTTATAATTAAGTGAATTAAATCAAACAATCCGCTAAAAGCAGCTTCAAATAATCAACAATTAGGCATTGTTTTCCAACAAGACCACACGTATCTTTGCCCACTGTAGACACAAAATATTATAATTGAGATGAAGTGTTTCAATCCAAGTACCATTCTCCAAAACTTACTTCGTCGAATGACCGTTTATTTAAATCACTTAAAAATATTTTGAGGATAAGGTATTTTATTTTTTGGAAGATTTGAGAAAATACATCGATTCTTTAGCCAGATGAGCTCTAATTATGTAACTGCTAGGAATTGAAATTTTCACGAAATACACTTTCTTTAATTTCCATCAACAATATGCAACAAACTTTTACATCATTCCCAAAAATCTGAATTTGGTTACGGATTCTTCTCTGGTCTTTATCTATGAATTTTAATAACACTCCATCTTTACTTTCAATTTACATTGGTATCCTGGTTAAAGATTGCCTTAGTTAACATTTTTATTTCATGATGTATTTGTAATGGCACACACTTTCGTTTACTAAAATTCATTATTCAATGACAGAGTTTTATCAAATGAGTAGAGAGGAAATTAAGTCTCACAAAGCAACAGTTAGTAAATTTGTCATTAGCTTTTCAAGAATTATACGAGAAGGATAATACCATCATCAACCAGTCTGTCACTTTGAAAGACTGCGTTATTTACATAGAAAATGTCAGTAGGACATTTTTAACAAACTGATAAAAACATTTTCTGGGCACCAATGAATGACAGCTTAACATTGTCTTGATCGGCAAGTTCAAGTAGAGGCTGCAAAGTAAAACCAGTGATAATTTACCAAGCTAATTTATAAACTAGTAAAAACAGTTTCTTAGCAACAACGAATGATAGCTTAACACTGTCATGATCGGTAAGTTCAAGTAAAGACTATAAACTAAAAGCACTGCTAATTTACCAAATTCCGATATAGGACACAGATTGGTAAAGGATATTACGGCAACTCCTCCTGATTATTAACTTGGAAGTAGAGGAAGAAGATGGAGAATCTCTGGAGATATTTGACTGTGAGCTTTCAACTGACAAGGTAAAAAAAAAATCTCTATCAGCAATGCGGGGAAAATAAAATTGTAACTTAATCTAAAGATAAAGATGCAGAAAATAAATTTATTTTCTCTGATTTCTGATAAAGAAAAAGAATGCTTTGGTAAAATTGGAAGAAATTCGAAATATTGCTTTGAAATGGAATTCTATGAAATTCATTATCAGAATTGCATATCAATGTAATGAAAAATCCAAGCAGTTTTCAGAGAAAATAAAAACAAATCTTTCTCAAACAATTGTAAAAAAAAAAAAAATACAGCTGTATTTATTACAAAAATCTCCAAATTCAGAGTGATGAATTAAAAAAGGTTTTTATACACAATCGAGGTATAAAAACAAAGGATGTTTTTGTGCCTGTCCACAGATTCCTAAAGAGTGATACAAGATTTCACAGGAAGGGATTTGTTCGACGGGTGGCAATTGCACAGACCATAAGCTCATCAAGTTGAAGGCTGGAATTTTAGGATTAGATAGAACTCAATTAGCATATTAAAATGCAAATAGTCTGATAAGTCATATCTTGATAGAAAACACCTGCACACCGGAGTTTAGTATTTGATCGATTGGTTTATCATTGTATTTTGCAGCACCCAAATGTATGAAAATATTGAAGTTTGGGTGCATAAAAACACAATGGTAAACCTGCAGATCAACCACTAAATTGATGTTCTGCAGATGGTTTCCACCAAGATACGACTTGGGAGACCAATGCATATAACTTGTATGTAAAATAAACGGTCAAATACAAGTATTACTCGCGCTCAGAGGGTTCCGTACAATAAATATATGAATTATTAACTGTATTATTTAAAAGAATAATGAAACTTTGTAAAAACCTATTCAACGTAGAGTTGGGTATAGCTGTATATATTAGAAAAGTATGAATGGGTATACCACAAAGGTTCAAAGAGATATGAAGCCGAAATAAAATTAAATATTGCTATTTTGTATAACTCTTTTTTTAAACGTATCTTAATCTGCATATGGTGAACTTAATTTGGTACTAACAATAAAAGTACTGCATATTTAAATTTCATTTGGCATTTCATAAAACTAAATTCAACATAGTAATATTTTTCATTTTAGAGTGTAGATGAAATAAAATCCTTGTTCAAAGTTTAAACTTGGCGTTGTACTAAGCGCGCTTCGAAAGGAGGTCGCACAGATGTAACTCGACTTTGCCCGTGCCGCATTCTTTTCAAATAGGTCTTTAATTATCATTTAAAGACACGGGAGGCGTATTGAGAGATCCACTCAACGCAAACTAGTCGCGAATACCATAGTATTTATGCGATTAATTATAATTAAATTGGTCTGTTTTTAACAATTTGACGTTTACTGCTTTTATGCTGCTACTGGGTATTGCATTACACAAATATATCATTAAAAGTTGTTATCTAGTATTTAAAAACCGATGGTATATAGAGTACGCCGCCTCTGCCATTATGTATGTCCAAACCAACCGTGTCTTTAAGGGTTAAGGCTCCTGCCCCTGCCAGCGAAGGCACACACGAGCTAATACTAATCGTATGGGGAAGGATTTTTCTAATATCTCTTTTGCATTTCGATATTTTAAAATATTTTTTTTTGCCATTGTATAGCCGAGATCCGTCTCTACATCGCACTTTCTTTACTTTTTCCTCCCCATAGGATTAGCATTAGCTCGTTAGTGTCTTCGCCGGCATTGACAGGAATCTTAATATCTCGGCGAATTACCGACGATTTTTTTTCGAAAATCATTATAAACAATGATTTTATACTTTTGATACGATAGGTACCTTTAGCGCTCTTCGATACCTTTGCTGAATGCCCGCAAACAGAAATCTGTATGTAACAGAAAAATGCGATTTTATGAAAAACTATGCCACCTAGGGCAATCGCTATAATTTTCCTGCGAGTAACTCTACTACATTCCTCTACTACCTCTATTTTTTTTCATAATTTTAGTTTCAGTAGATTTGAAAATAGATGGGGGGGAGGGACATATTTTTGCACTACATTTTCGACGATATCTCTGAAATTATAATATCTAAAATTAAAAGAAATGTATTTTTGAGTTCGGCGTTACGGAATCTTTTAACCGATACCCCAAACGATATACAAAGAAAATATATTTCTTCTTCAAATAACCTAATTATCCCCTCTACGTTTTTCCCCACATATATTTGTGAATGTTTAATAATCTGTAAATATGTGGGTCAATAGTCTTTATTACATCTCCCAATTTGAACTTCCCACGTTCCGTAGTTTACGAGTAAAATGGCTGTGACAGACAGACAGACACAGGAGTGATCTTATAATGATTCCGTTTTTACTTTTTAAGTACGGAACCCTAAAAATCATGATTATTGCAACTGAGAAATACAAAAACATAAGAAGATGAATTATTGACAATAAATAAAACAAGAAAAGAAAACCATGTGCCAAGTATGGATTATGAACCCTTTCCTACATTTTTAGTTCTGTTAGAAAAACATAACACATTTGAAAATACACATTTATTAATTCCTAGCAATAGACGGAAACGTACTTCAATTGTTTTGTGAAGCTCTGTTATGTTCCTTATAAATTTTTATACACGCCACATACTGAGCTAAAATTTAATTCAGAAATAAATACGCTGAAAATTACTGAAATCACACTTCTAAGGCTAACATTAGCTTAAGAATTGCTATCCATGGACGGCCATGTATCCAGTTTTTTGTCATATCCCTATTTATTTATATGCTACAATGTCATTTAGCCAACGGGACATTTAGCAGACAGCAATTAGACGACAGGATGTTTAGCCGACATGACAATTAGTCGACAGCGACTGTTAGCCGAAAAGACAGTTAGCCAACAGAGGACAATTATTCGACATGGACATTCATCCCACTTAACTGTAACGTAACTGTAACCTGATCTTAGCCTAATTAAACCTAAGCATAAACTAACTGTAGCGTAACTGTAACCTAACCAATACCAAACTGTAACGTAACTATAACCTATCTGTAACCTAAACGTAACCTAAGTGTAACATAACCGTAACCTAACTGAAACCTAACAGTAACCTAATTGTAGCCTAAATGTAACCTAACTGAAACCTAACAGTAACCTAATTGTAGCCTAAATGTAACCTAACTGAAACCTAACAGTAACCTAATTGTAGCCTAAATGTAACCTAACTGGGACGTAACCGTAATCTAACTGTAACTAACGTTTACCTAGTTATAACCTAATCGTATGCTAACTGTAATGTAACTGTAACATAACTTTACCATGACCAGGCTGTAACTTAAGCGTATTCTTATTATCACCTAAACGTAACCTAACAGTTATTTAACCATAATCTAAACGTAACCTAAGGGTAACCTAATTATAAAGTAACCGTAACCTAATTGAAACCTAAGAGTAACCTAATTGTAGCCTAAATATAATCTAACTGGGACGTAACCGTAATCTAACTGTAACTAAAGTTTATCTAATTATAACCTAATCGTATGCTAGCAGTAATGTAACTCTAACACAACTTTACCATGACCAAGCTGTAACCTAAGCGTAATCTAATTATCACCTAAACGTAACCTAATTATAACCGAACAGTTACCTAACCATAATCTAAACGTAACCTAAGTGTAACCTAATTATGAAGTAACCGTAACCAAACTAAAACCTAACAGTAACCTAATTGTAGCCTAAATGTAACCTAACTGGGACTTAACCATAATCTAACTGTAACTAACGTTTACCTAGTTATAACGTAATCCTAAGCTAACTGTTATGTAACTGTAACATAACTTTACCATGACCAAGCTGTAACTTAAGTGTAATCTAATTATCACCTAAACGTAACATAATCATAACCTAACCGTAATCTAAGAGTAACTAATCGCAATTGTAACCAAACTGCAAATTAACTGTAACCTAGCGGGAAGTGCATAATATGAAAGAGTGATCAAAGGGTTGCCCAGTCCAATAATATATCACTTGAGGGATGTCGGAAAAGTCAGAAAAATGCTCCCGGTGATACAAATTGGGGTAGGGGGAACGGGAGGTACATAATATGAAAGCGTAATCAAAGGGCTCCAATGCGATGTATCTCATGAGGGGTGTCGAAAAATGTTAGAAAAGTACCGGCTAATTATACTATCAGCTAAATGTCCTGTCGGCTAATCGCCTTTTTGGCTAAATGTCCTTCCGGCTAATTGCCACGTTCGGCCAGTTGCCTGTCGGTCAATTATCTGTATTGCTAAAATTATTACTATATGTCCATTTCGGTCAATTGTCCTGTATGCTGTATGTAAATTTCAGCTAATTGTGTTGTCGGCTATATGTACGTATCGGCTAAATGCACGTGTCAGCTAACTGCTATCTGCTAAATGTCTTGAAGGCTATTTGATTGTCGGATAAATGTCTGCGACTGGCTACGGGTCAAACATCTATACTAAATGTAGTTGAGCTTGAAAATGCATAAATCAAATTAAAAAACATCTTTAAGTAATTCATGGTCATTCTCGATACTACTGACGAAATCTTTTGTGTAGTGTCTATGCAACGGAATAGCAATAATTTCAGCAATACAGACAATTGGCCGACAGACAACTGGCCGAACGTGGCAATTAGCCGGGAGGACATTTAGCCGAAAAGGCGATTAGCCGACAGGACATTTAGCTGATAGCATAATTAGCCGGCACTTTTCTAACATTTTTCGACACCCCTCATGAGATACATCGCATTGGAGCCCTTTGATCACTCTTTCATATTCTATGCAATTCATATGCACCACCTATGTGCCTGTGCAAAAATATTAGTTTAACTTAACTTATACCATAACTTATCATTAATCAAACATATCATAATTTAAAACTCACTATCAGCAACCATCCCTAATGTTTCCCTGTAAATGAACAATAAATTCGATGCACACCATATTCTTATCCAAACATCTTGCACTCTTTGTCTCCCCTTCTTCCGAAATTTCGTTTCCCGTTTTGCTTCCCTTACAGTATCAAGGTTTAAAATCTTTAAAATTCCTTAATATTTTCTTTAATTTTCTGTTTTATTTGTTACTTTAAACTAACAATAAATAGTCAGTCATAAATTTCGTTATCAATTTATTTCACCATATTCATTTCATTAAAATTTCTTGTAAATTGCCTCTATCGGAAATGTCATTTCTCCCTTTTGCTCCCTCATCACGGTACCCATATTTTAAAATAAAAACCCTTTAAAACTCTTTAATTTTTTTTATCTTTTCTGCTCAATTTGCCACTTTATTTTAACAATAAACAAACGATCATAAAAATTTCTCCTCCCCCCCCCCCAACCCCAACTGAAATTGGTATTTCCTCCTCGCCTCTCCCTCTTACCAAGCATCTGAAATTTAAAGTCCTTAATTTTTTTTTCGTTTATTATTTTTTTAAATTATTTGTAAATATTTTCTAAGGTAAGTAAATAATAAGTCACCGATAAACTTCCGCCCCCCTCCCCCCGCAAAAAAGAACTAATTCTGCTTATTCCTCTTTTTTTTCCCTCAGATCACAAAATTTTAACCTTAAAAGTCATTGCTTTTTTAAAAACATTTTGTACTCTATCTGTTAATTTATTGTAATCATAAATAATCATATAACTATACTCCTCCCCCACCAAAATTGACGCTTGCTCTGACTCTACCCTTACCAAGAACACAAAATTTAGTCTTTTTTTGTCCTATTTCTTATTCTTTAGTAAGGTAAATAAATAAGTCATCAAATAAAATCCCCCCCCCCTTTTTTTCTTCTTTCCCTTATTTAAGTTTAAAATCTTTGAAAGTCTTTTTTTAATACATTTTCAGCTTTATCTGTTTCATATTGAACAATAAATAATCGATTATATAATTTCTTCCACCCCCATATAAAATTGACGTTTTCTTTTCTCCCCCCCCCCCCCATTATTTCCGTGCTCATAAATTTTAAAGTCTCTAAAACTCCTAATTTCAATGTTTTTGCCCTATTTGTAAATCTTTAATAAGTTACATAATCAGTCATCTATTAAATTCCCCCCCCCCCACACCCAAAAAAAAAAAAAAAAATCTGTTTCTTCCTTTGTCTTACCCTCAATTCATGAAGTTAAAAAATCTAATTTACAGTCTTTAAAACTTTTTAATTTTTACTTTTTTTGGTCCTAATTATAAATCTTTATTATCTATAATATTAACCCTAGATCTACCGGGAATTTTATTCAAGTTTTAATAAAACGTTCTACACCAGAATTTTTATTTAAAACTATTTAACTTATTTATTTACCTTATTTTTGTCTGGTTTATATACTTAGTTTATTTTAAAGAAATTTCTGGTTTGAATGAATATTTTGTATGTACCTGTCGGGTCCAATGGACCCGTCTGGTAGACGGAGGGTTAACTAAATCATTTCAACTATGTACGAAAGTGTTAACAATAAAGCGATAGGTGTACATTTAATTGTGCATAAAAAACATTTTAACTGTATTTTTCAAAGGGAAATGTCTTTGGAGAGATATTTGTAAGGAAAATATTGTGGTTTCTCGTCAACGTGCAAGTAAATTCTCAAAACCTTTCGAAATCATTTTATTCCGACTAGCTCAGAAAGAACCATCAAACGTAGATACCAAAGGTGCCTGAGTAATCGACTGAACCGAGTATGTCCATAAAGAAAAAAGAAAAATCATGCGTCTACGTCGACACTTCCAGAACACTGTAACAAAACTTCGCCGTTTAATAAAGTAAAGAAGATATCTAACTAAACATTTGTAATACCTATGACACGTTTGAAAAGCAGATTTCAGCAATTGCACCCATAACCTGGAAGGTATCCAATTCTTTTGTGCAGCTCATATGAGGCAGTGTATATGATATATTTGTACTGCATATATTTGTACAGATTCTACATACTGTGTTAAAATTTAGTTTTGTAAGAAAATACATAAAACAATTGAAAATTCACCCTCGGCAATTTCTACTAATAGACGGAAACATACTTGAATTCTTTTGTGCATTTCTGTATATAGAATACAGATTTTTATACACGTCAAACAGCATTAAGCTGAAATCTAATTCATGCAAAATCATGCTCAAAATTACTGAAATCACACTTGCAGGAATTATTTTCTATCGGCAGCCCATGTATCCAGTTTTTTGAATATCCCTGTATAGGATTTTATTTGTATGATACAAACATCTCTAAGCATATTAAATGTAGTTGAGCTTGTACATTTATAACTAAAAAAAAACCTAACATCTTTAAGAAATTCATACTCATTCTCAGCAATGGTTACGAATTTTTTTGTGTAGTCCTGTATAGGGTTTGAAAAATATGTGCACACCACGTAGTACGCAAAAATTGTTAAACTTAAAAACGCATTCTGTAATTGAAAATGTACTTTCAGCATTAATTTTTAATAGCTATATCGGATACAGTATTGTATCAAAATATTTTATGTTTCCCTGTAAATGAACGCTAAATGAAATGCAGACCATATTCGAATGCAAGCATCTTGTAGTAAATCAAAGTAACGTGTATCTATTTCGTCATGTTTGAAATAATGTAACGTGATCAAAATACGCTACAAACAGTTTTTCTCGTAGACCATATTGAACCAAGTTCTTTTATCTGACCCCGTAAATAATTGTTAAATGCTCATGTTGTACAGAAAGTAGGCTTAGGACACCTCAGAAATTCATATCAATTTCATTATCTTTGTGACAGAGTAATATCAATCAAATACGCAGCAAACGATATTTCTTCATGGGCTATAACATAACGGAATACTTTTGAGCCCCCTATACTCGTACGTTAAGCATTACACATAACATAGTCTATAGTAACAATTTTAAAGTGTGTCTCAATGTACATAAATTTAACTGTGTTTAACATTGTGTAACACTATTAAAATACATCCTAAATAACCCCCCCCCCCCCACATAGACCATAATGTAGCGAATACTTTTGAGTGCATCTGTAAATGAACCATGAATGGTGCACCGAACATACCATGATGATTTTGAATATCGTATATCAATTACATGACAATCCGACTATATTTACGCTAGTTAGAGCACGGATAGACAGACAGACAGACGGACGGACAAACCCAATTCATAAACACTTTTCAACTTTCTTGGAAAGTGTTAAAAATGAAAAAAATGTAAATGAAAAAATATGTTTTCATTTACATTTCAAATACAAAATGTAAATTGTAATTTGTTTCAACTACAAAATGTAAAATGTAATTTGTTTCAAATACAAAAAATGAAATTTTAAATGTTTAAAATGTTAAAACATTTTAAACATTTAAAGGGTGTATTCGAAAAAATATTTTCCCACCCTCAACAGCTTGAAATTTTCTGAGATATTTTCAGACTCATTTTTAAAAGTAAAAACATGAAACTTGCTGAGGTTATTTTTGAAGAGATGTATAAGAGGCCATGTGATTTCATTTTTCGCTCAATTATTTAGAATTTAATTTTTAAACAATTGTTTTCGCAGAATAACCATTTTTTTTTATTCCCTGATCTCCCGCCTCGGAAAATTCGATTCAAAACGCCAACTTTGACAGCATTTTTTACAATATTTTGTGCATTTATCAAAAAATTGAGAAGCACGGCACATTGTGTAGTTTCTAAATAAGAAAATTTCTCAGTTTGATGCGATTGAGAGCAAAAATGAATCAGAAAATAAATAGTTTAGATTAGAATACATCCTTAATATTTCAAAAATAAAGTTTCCGCTGTATCAAACAATAATATTTGTGTTCTAAAAAAATTTTTCGCTAGAAGAAAAAACCCTCTTTGCTGGTCTTTAACGCATGAAATTAAACAAATATTCAAAATTCTAGGAGGGAAAATGTGTAAAAAGTTAACTGGATCGGAAAAATATCTACCACTACCGTTTCATTGTGCAGCATAATAACTAACAATATTTGAGTGTCCAGCTAACGCAATCGTGGCCGAGTGGATAAAGCGACAATCTGGAAGCCAGCAGGTCCCGGGTTGAATCCTGTCTAGGGTAAGTTTAATATTCTGATCTGATGTGAGTTAATAAATCCTGTAAGATGTAATGTAATGGGCTTTGGCAATCCCCAGTCTGTTAAATATGGCAGTTTGCCCTTCCATAAAAGTTTGATTTTTTTTTTTTTTTTAAATACAGAAATTTTCAAAAAAAATTACATTTTTCAACGGAAGAAAATTCCTATTAAAATACGTAAATTGACGTAAATTGTACTGGCGTTTTGATTGGCGGTACAATTTCCATATTATAATAGATTTTTTTAGTGTATAATGCTTATAAAAAAAAGAAAAAAAAGAAAGAAAGAAAGAAAAGAAAAAGGCTGCTTTTGCATAGAAATGAAAGGCGGTCAAAGATGGATGCGATTCCGGCGCTTGAAATGTCTTAAATTCAGATGCATACAAGCGTCTTAAAAATTAAGACACTTGAAAATGTCTGAAAATTGAACACTCCGTTTAAGACGCTTATGTGTCTGAATTTCAGACATTTCAGTTTACAGTGTAATAGCCCAAATTATGTCTGACACATTAGAAAATATAATAGCGCAGTGTAGTTCGCATCGTTTTCGGCAATTCGGAAGGACATTTCAGGTAAAGATATCATAATGGTTCAAAACACAATGTCAAATTCACCGATATATTTCGTTTAATTCAAGGTTCGTTTGAAGAAACCGTAGAGGACGAAGCCTGCTAGTATACAATAAGCATACGCAGTGTTAAATTAATTAATTACACGAAGAATGGCTTCTTTGATTGTCGATATGCAGAATGGGCTAAGTCTTTCCCTGATTTAAAAAAAATCCATAAAAATCAATGTACTTAGACATATGCTTATTTTCGTAAATTGCAAACACAGTAATCTATTTTTACTTGGTAAATTTCAACGTGCCGTCTTTTTGTATAGCTCGGGGTATTCGAGTTATCGCTACGTGTAGTCCAAACTTTTTATCATTTTCCAACATCGTGGAAAAGTGTTTATCAATTCGGTCTGTCTGGCCATGCTCTAACTCACGTAAATATACTCGTATTGCCAGGTAATTGATATGTTATTGAGATTTATAATGGCAAGTCTATGGGGAAAACTTTTTTGCATTACTTTTTAACTACGTTGCACTATTTCAAACATATTGAAATTAATACACATGACAAGAGGCTTATTGTAGAATATGGTTTGCATAGCATTTATTGTTCATTCACAGATACACAAAAAAATTAGTTTATATTACTTCTATAAGGAATAATTGCATGATGTGTGTTTTTAATTGTGATAAACGTTTTAAATGTGACTATTTTTTTTTTTTTTTTACATGTTACTTGGTGTATAGAAATTCGATAGATCACATACAGGGCTGCACAAAAGAATTCGAGCACATTTCTAGAAATTGCTGAAGGGAAATTTTCAATTGTGCTGTTCCTTTCCTGTGTAAACAAAATTTTTGTATACTATGGAATATATATACAAATCAATAGATCATATACAGGGCTATACAAAATATTTGGGTATTTTTCCCGCTAATAGAGATTATATGCTGAAATTGGCTTTTCAAATGTTTTATGCATTTACCAAATTGTTTATTTCGGCATCATCATTCACCGTATTAAACAGTGAAGTTTTGTTATAGTCTTTACCGCACAGTGTTGAATTTAGGGGATGGTCCGGGGGGACCTTCTCTCTCCCCCCTGAGCAATGAGATTGCCCTCCGGAAGATGCGAGATTTCGTATTTTCAATGGTAAAAAAGTGCAATCCCCCCCCCCCCCCTGAACTCTATAATGTTCTATTACTGTATCTAAACCCTATCCTGGAGAAAAGTGTCTGAACTCAACACTGTTACTACACCAGATATTGTGATATTGAAATGTAGAAGGCTATGATAATAGATGCTGCATCTAATGTTACTAAACAAATGTTGAATAATACATAGCGAGAACTTGATTATCACCATGACATTTTCCGAGATACAAAGGGGTGCACCTTGAAATTTTCTGAGGTAATTGGTTTTACTGCGAACGCGATTACTATATTTGAAACTTAGAAAATTAGGCCTGTGTCTAAGTAGGTAATAGTTTTTGAACAATAAATTAAAGACTTTATGCTCATCCTATATATGTGAAGTTAATAAAAATATTAAAATGATTCAAATCGACAATTTAATATAGTTATAAAACTAAGTAATAACTGTATGTCAAATAGGCATGGACTTAGATATTATTAAAATACGATTTAATATCATCGATAAAATTGTAGTATATGGGCTAGAGCGTAAGGAAGTTCATCTGTCACGGTGGCAGTAACAGGTTCAACTCTCGGTGACTCATAAACACACATAATACGAGGGTCGATCCAGAAATAAGGTTAATATCAAATTTATAAATATACAGCATTGTTTATTCTCATAGAAATTTACATCGTTTGAAAGAAGAAAGTTTGCTCTATTTATCTACACAATCGCCATCTTTTTCTACGCATTTTTATAGACGGTGCTCCAATTTCTGTATCCTAATGTCGTAGAACCCCGCCGCCAACCCGTTGAGGAAGTATTCCACTTCTTCTTTAACTTCATCGTCTCTCTGGAAGCGTTGGTTATCCAAGTGTTTCTTTAACTTGGGGAACAAGTGATAATCACTAGGTGCGAGGTCCGATAACAACCATCACGATAATGGCCATCTCGATAACCGCCTCCGAAACTGACGGTCTTCCCTCCGTTCTTCACCGTGGACTTCCTTCCGACCGGCACTAAACTCCTTGCACCACTTTCGGACGTGCTGAACGGCCATACACCTCTGCCAACTGACGACAAATATCCACGAGTGGAGTCCCTTTGACGTGCAAAAAGTTAATTACGGGACGAATCTCACACTTGGCGGGATCAACAATGGGAACCTCCATCTCAGACGGCTGCTGAGCCAAGAATGAGTGGCGCAGCGAAGCACGACCAGGGGAATCGCGAGTACGGGAACAGCTGCGCACGGTGCTGTTGCCGTGTTTCGCCTCACACCTTCCCGTGGGGCTGGAGCTCTTTGGGAACCTTACTTCTGGATCGACCCTCGTAGATACATGAATAGCACATACTTAGTGCACAGTTCCCGTCTGTATTTGTGTCGCCATGTAGATAATCTGTAAAAAAGCTGTCACCATGTTTATGGAATAAGGAATAAAAAGTTATATGCAAAAAATGAAGAAATTTGTGTCATCTTGTATGTCTTCTAAGATTATGTAAATCATTCGAGACTAAGCCATACCAGCTAAAGATCTCAAAGCAACCTCCCCCAAATGAAAATGTATCGTAGTATATTTCTCAAAACAAGTATTCTTATTATTTATAGTATTATAAAATTTTTGATCATTTAATAGTTAAAATACATAAAATTTCCAAAAAAGCGAAAAAATGTAGATTTATTTAAGTTTCAAATACACCTAAAATATTTTTAAAGAAATTAGGTTTAAGACTTATCAAAATACATTTGTAAATCATTCTTCTTATAAGTACATTTTTCAATTTTTTAAATAAATATATTTCGAATTGTTCATATAAAGTAAATTTGTTTCTTCAAAGCTTATTAAAATTTAAAAAACATATTATATTTTACTTAATTAGTCAATAATTAAGCTAAATAAATTCACAACAATACATTTTTCTAAAAGTTTAGTGCTTTGTTGTTCTTTATTTTACTTATACGTGGATCAATTTAGCGTGAGATTTTAATGAGAATCTGTCTCAGACA
The DNA here is from genome assembly GCA_963932465.1 of Maratus speciosus. NCBI lineage: Eukaryota > Metazoa > Arthropoda > Arachnida > Araneae > Salticidae > Maratus > Maratus speciosus. Next base: position 468,472,024 of record OZ010789.1, read on the forward strand.
TGTTTTCTGGACTAATTTGTATATAATGAGTATATACATAGTTAAATTAATTATTCAAAGGATGAACTGATGGATCTTCTTTGATTGCCGATATATGATGTGAAGTTAACAAAAAAATAAAAAGATTGAAATGAATATTTTAATATCATGTCAAAACTAAATAATTAATATATGGCAATGAGGCATGAGAAACTGCCTGAGGTATTTTTACTAGATATTTCTCTTACTAAAAAATTCCCTCTAGATGAATGTTTGATGCTCAGTTTACTCTTTTTTTCTCTCTATCACTTGAAATTCCAAACATTTTCGCTTTGAAATTCGACATTAAATTGTAATTATGAATAAATAATGATGATGAAACATCAAAGCTGAGTTTTACATTAAATGTAAATGTAAAAATAATTGTACTTATTTATTATTATTACAAATTTTTAAAGTAATTTATCAAAATTTAATTAGCTTTGAAATAAAGCCCTTCAAATCATTCATAATTATTAATTGCTACATAGTCATCATTCATTTATGTTAACATTTAAATTTAAATATATAATATCTTTTTTTCACATAAATGCTTTTTCTTATAGCTTGCGAATGAACAATTACTTCCAATTATGGTTTTATTTTATTTAGAAAGCCTATATTTTATAGTACATAACACTTAAAAGCATTTTTTCAAACACATTACTAAATGCGTTGGATTCAAAGAGATACATATCAATAAAATACATCTAATTTTAAATTTTTACGAAAAGGTAGAAAGCGGACGCTGGCCCGCCCAGTACTGAAACAGAAGTTTTACCTGTTTCAGACTTAGTGAAATGCTGTCTGATCCTGAACGGGAACACGAATTAGGTAAAAAACTTGATGGTCAACATTCGCAAAAAAATTTAAAAAATAAAGTTTGTAGTGCCATTACGGAAGATATTCGAATGTCGAATTACCTTGAAATTCCATGATAGCTCTCGTTCACATCAAACTAATTTTCAGGCCGATAAATATGAGTTTATAATTACTTGGAACGTAACTGTCGCTCGGAAGTGATGTTCTGCACATTCTATTCCACAACTTTAAGAGTTCTTACTCTTTAAAATTGTTATCATAGCTTGTATTAATGTGTTGCCACTGTAAAACATTCTTTGTGCGTTTTACAAAACATTTTTCATCTTAATGAAAAAAAAAATTACATAATTACATTAGTTATTCAAATGCTGTTAAGATTAAAACTCATTATGTACATGCAGTGGAAACAGCTTCAAACTTAGCTGAAGAGAGCTTGGAAATTATTCGTTCTACTCAGACTACAACTGCTTATTTCACAAGATCTTGCGATTTGAAGAGAATTTTAAAAGTCTTAAAAATAGAGTTTGATCATCTTCAATTGGAGGCAGGGGCATATAGACCATGTATGCGCCCGCCTTTATCAAAATTATATTTTGCATGACATAAATGCACAGCAATTCATGCATAAACTCATTTACAAAATTCATTCATTAGATATACATTATTTGTAACCAATCTGTTGTGCAGTTAAAATTTTAAGCTATAGTTTTATGAAAAAGAAGAATAATATAAAGTTCCAGACAAATTAATGATGTTTCACAAAACTTTTGCGTTAAACAACATATAACTGACTACAGAAAAAATTATCTATTCCCAAATTATTATTATTTTTCTGTTGTTCACAAATATAGAAAATGATTTTCTTTCATTGCCGAAACGTCAGTGAAGGCTTATTGTGAAGACCCGAAAAGTTTTTGGTTTCCGTCAGTTTGTTAGTCTGCTTGTTAATCTGTTTGCTAGTCTGTCTGTCTGTTCCGCGATAACTGCTGCAAAAAGCATCCGATTAACTTGAAATTAAGTGGATATGTTGCTGAGGTGTCCGGATTTAGCTGTATAGTTTTTTGTTATATTTGGTTCATTTGTTCGGAAAATATAGAATATTTTATTTTGCGTAATAATGCTTTTCTATGGTAATTCAGACGATTTTTCCATTTTTATTTGTTCAAAGGAAATGGCTCATATGATTGAAGGATTTAAAGGGTAAATTATGGATGATGAAATTTCCTAATTAGAATAAGACATTATTCATATTACTTTGAAATTTTGTCTATACATTTGTCAAAGTTTTTAAATTTTTTGCGCAACTTATGGAGGGATTTTGTATATTGGTTCCAATTATATAAAATATTTCTTTTAAATGTACATAGTCCATTGTTTTAATTTTCTTTTTACTGTTACCTAGCAACGGAACACTAATTACACATTACACATTAACTACACCTAAAAATATCGTAAATGTGAAAGTATATGTAATTGTTTGAAGTCAAGTCAAATCAACGTCAAAAGCGGTAATTAATGCATTTAACATATTGTTACATGCAAATAATATATAGATAGATTTTACACCCGAAAAAAAGACAAGCTATGTTCTATTTATTTTGTTCAAATATTTTTCGTATAAATTAAAAAAATTCATTATTTTTATAATGAATAAATTGACAATTTTCTATAAACTTTAACAATCTTTTTTTTTCTTTTTTTTTTTTTTACTGTTGCGAAGAAAATCAGATCCCGGAATAATAATTTATCCTCAACAGTTAATTTTGATTTGAAAGATTTTCATGTGCAAGAGGAAAATAAATAAAAAATAGACATGAATACGTCTTCATATTGAAAATAAAACGAAAATGCGAAAAGAAGGTGAATTTGGCCTCATATACAAAACTAAACGCTTTGAGGCTGAAATAAAAGGGCCTCGTGTTATGATATTAATTCTTATTATTAAAAAGAAAAATGTTACCAATATCTCACGGTTTATCGTTTTCACACGACTAACAGAGATGTTTAATTTTTAATCTTAAATTTCAATAAGAAAAAAATTTTTTTTGAAAAGCAAATAGATAGTAAATATCAAAATTATGCACCTCAAAATTATCTCTGTCGAAAATGACGTCATTGTATCGGGAAATAAATATTTTCATTCTTAAAAACCACACATTAACAAGATTGCCTGAAAAATTATTTTTTGATGAGTGTCACTTCTTAATGCCGCCTCATTTCAGAAAATATGAATGAAAATTATTTTATTTTTCAAAGGAAATTATATTTTCGTTCATAAAATCTAAACTTTTAATATAATTGCGCCAATGTAAATCATTTTCTGGCCACCGGTATTAAAAAATAAGACTCGGAAGTGTAAAAAGAAATAAATCTAAGATTTGCGATACCCATTAGCACAATCAATAAAAAGTTACATATGTAAATTTAATGAGACCACGGAGTTTTCAGGGGGGCTCAACCCCCTCCTGAAGAAATCTACTTTATTATCTAAAAAAATATCATAATTAATAGCTCATGAAAATCTTAGAATACCCTTACATAACAACGTTTTTAATTTAACGCTTCTAATGTCGGAAAACTTCGTATTTTTTATTCTTATAAATAATTACGTAATTTGAAAACTTTAAATTGCTGTTTTCAGGAAGTTTAATATTACCCAAAGTGTGTTTAAAAACAATGACTTGTAGAACTGACGTTGAGGCTACTGATCTGCAGATTACTAGTTTATCCTTAGTCTATGGGAAAATTAACAAATTTAAAGTTACAACTTTTACGACAAATATTATGCATAGAAAAAAATTTAAGTATTATATTTCCCGTGATGCTATGTATAGTGAATTAACCCGTTAACGCGCAAATTGTTTTAAATTTTCATTTAAACGATATATTTTTAGAATATGTTTATAACATCAAAAATCTCTGTAGTTTTTCCTCAAAATAACAAAGCAAATCACTTCTAAAATAGACTATGGAAAAAGAAGCTAATGCAACGTGTTTCGAAAGAAATACACTTTTTCATCACACTCAAAAGAAAGACCTACAATTACGAAGGCAGAAAGAAATCCTTTTTACCCGACTGAAAAGAAGGGTTGTGTGTTTCACGCGTATCTGTGTATGTGGATTTCTTTATACCCTCGAACCATCCCAACGGCTAGATGGATTTTAATAAATGATGTCTCTATCAATTCGGCCCGATGGTTATAGGCTAGGTTTTGTTTTTATAAATTCAAAATGGCGGCCGTAAAACACAAAAAGGTGGTAGAGACGAAAAAAATTTTACGCACACTATTGAATGGCATATGATTGGATAGGTCTTTCAAAATGAAGACGATGTTTCATTGACTATTTTACAGTCAGAAGCTCCATCAAAATATTATGCAACCTGGGAGTTGTGTATGTAGGATCTCTAGCTTTTCTGCAACTCTAACCATCATAGACATCGATAGACCTCATCAAAACAATGTTTATAGATAGGAACTAACAATTAAATACAACTTAAAAGTCATCAATACAAGTAAATAAAAAAAATAGGTAAGTAATATAAACAAGTAATATAAAAAAAATATTTTAATTCAATTCCTAATTAGGTCAATAAGAGATGATTTTTTTCTCCCATTCTTCTTTCCTCTTGAGTGACACTTAAAATGCCTTGATCAAGAAGAGGGCTCTCTAGGTCTTAAAATACCTTGATCAAAAAGGGGGCTCTCTCGATTATTGAAAATTAATTAATTTAATTTAATTAATGAATTAATGTTTGAAAAAAAAACTGGATTAACATCAAGTGTCATCCACTACAAGTTTAAAAAAAATATATTTGAGCTTGATTGGATGAATAAGTATTTTATTAACGATTGAAAATTTGAACAAGATATATATAGCGAGAGTGTGAGCTAATAGGAATTGAAAAAGAAAATAGTTTCACATTGATGAGAAATAATTAATTAGTTCGCTTTTTACGCAGTCGGGTTTTTTGATTTTTTAAATTTAATTGTTTATTTCACTCTCGTAGTGGTAGTAAGTACTACAGGTCATACATATACATCCATTGTAGCACTTTGTAGGAAAAATATAACGACTTATTCCAGTATCAGAAAAATGCTGTTTTTTAGGCTCAATCTTCTGACGTGAAAACTTGACTATATCGGTAGTCAGTGGAATGAAAGAGCGAGAAGGAATGCTGTGATACACACATGTGCACAAAAGAACCGATGGCTATCATTAAATGATTATATTGAGACAAAATGAAGCTGGCCTATTTACATGACGCTGGACATTAACGGGTTAAGAAAAAACCCTAAACTTAAACAGATTGGATGAAGAAAATTTAATATCATAGCGAAATTTCGAACTTTATTTAACAATTCACTGTCGTTAGTAACAAATATCAGGATAATTTAATGTAAAAAAAACCGCAAAAGTTATTTTTCATATTTTGTGGGCGATAAACAGATTTATTTTTCATCTGTATTTTCAGAGAGTACACAAAATACATTTGGAGGCTTCTACGAGCCAAGTGCTCTTTCCATAATGAAACCCTGTGAAGTTTTTTAAGTGTATTTAAAAAGGAAATATATATTCGAGACTTCGGTTTAACCAAGCCATAATCTTAATTCTACTGTAATTTGTTCTTTTTTTTTTTGTAGTGTATTGATTACTTGTTAAAAATTACATAAAATATACCTGTTCATAGTGTAATATAGCTTCTGTGTAAAACTTCAGACCCATGACTTCTTCATCTTCCCTTCCATATCGAAAAGTTAATACGACCAAGGCAAATATTTTATAAGGCTCAATTCTGTTGGCGTCGGACGCTGTTAGTACTACTCCATCAATGGGCCGTACGCTACCACTGTCCTCGACTATAAGTTCTCTTCGACTAAGGTACACTGTCAGCAAGCCATTCGGACTTTGTTTCTTTAAAACTCTTAAAATCAGAAAAAAAGCATTTATATATTTTTTATAAATAATATATGTCATTTTTAGATAGAAATTTGATTATTTAATAGAAATTGGGATACTTTTTGCAGAGTAAAACAAATTAGTACTATAATAAAACACTCATACTACAATATATATTAAAACACACATACACACATAAATAACGCCTGCATTCAACAACCTCCAATATGCCTCAAATTAGTACTATTCGATCATGGTATTTGGCTTTGTTGTGACCTTAAGACAGTTCTCAAAGCCTCTGCTTAACAATGCGAAATTTTCTGACATATTTTCGGACTTATTTTCAAACGTAAAGGCATAAAATTGGCAGTTCTGAATATTGAAGCGATTTGGAATCAAAATGAGCTTTCTATTTTTTGATAAATAAATTAATTATCGAGTTATAAGCGATTCTGGTCACGGGACAACCTGTTTTTCCCCTGTAACGCGGTGCTGCGTGGGGAAATGGGGTCCAATACGCCCTTTGACTTATCTTTTGAAAGCTCTTTTGCGTTTACAAAAAATGGAAAACGTCTTTCGTTTACATAGCTTCTAAATAACAACATCTGCCAATTCCATGCACTTCCAAATAAAAATGAAAAGACGTTTCAGAAAGTAGCCCTTTTGGATTTGAGAACAGCCTTAAAGAGTTTTCTACTATACAAGGAAAGAAAGTACCTAAAACAACATAATGGATGAAAAGAATGCTTTATTTAAGTAGGAACTAGCTTTTATTAGTTTTTAATAGCTTTTGTTGTCACCTAATCAATGAATAAATATTATTCTAAAGTTCAGTAACTTACAAACCAAATTATCATGATCGATTAGTACTTAATACATTTTTAATAAACACTCTTTTAAAGAATACGATTGTTACAATTATTAACATACATTTGAATTTAATGAAATTTAAATGATTAAAATAAGTAGTTAATTTATTCGAATGATAACCAATAAAAATTAAATATTCCTTAAGTTTTCTGACAGTAGTTTATAAAAGTTAAATATTTCTGATGAACAGTCAATAAATACTTGTATTAATATTTATGATGAAAAGATTATTTCACAATCAAATTGTTCAAATTTATAGTCAAGAAATCTGCATGTAAATATACACCATATAGTTATTCTAGAAAAATACAATCGTGTAGGATTCTGATCATTTCAATCTATAAAATATTTGATAGATTGTATGAAAGATCGTGAATAACTACAACGAGGAATCTAGTCCATTTCAAGTACAAACTGAAAATATAAATTACAAGAGTCTGCTTTTAATGTCCGATCATTTACGGAGTTTTTGGTATGAGATAAAAGTGTACTACTTCATTTTATCCAATGGAACTCTTCGATAATGTGTTAAATTATTAAAGCTATATTTAAGAAGAAGGAAGAGGCACATTTTTTATCTTTCATGAAAACCTAAGTAAATAACGAGAAAAAAAAGGGGGGATTCCAATTTATTTTGTCACATTGTTGTTGAAATGGACTACATCCTTTATTGCGTTATTCGCGATCAAGAAAAATTTCTGTAAAAATCTATGGATGATGTTACTAGTTTTGTTTTAAGCGACACAAATCTGCAAATTACTTGGTGATGAAATGTGAGCATTGAACTTATACTGCATATTCAAATAGTGATGCAATTTCTTTCTTTTTTTTTTATCGTTCTCCTTGCTTTTTGCGAAAACAAAAGTATTGCATTTTAGCGTTACGTATATGTTAATTTATTGAGGATCTTATTCCGTTTTTCATTTATTGTTAAATATTTTGTATATAGTGCTGTTGTATTTGTCAGCAATAACATACACATACACAAATAATATATATATATATTCTAGGGGTGGGGATCTGCCCCTTGCAAGCTACACTCGCCAACCCCCGCTCAGACACCGCTCAGAATCTAAAAACACGCTAATTTATCGGTTTTAAAAAGATTAGAGAAGATTGAATTATAATGAAACTAGTTGGATGTGCCAATCCCAAAACTTTCTTCTATCTTATACATCTTAATATTTCAAAAACTAGTTACGCATGCTAATATTTCAATATTATTAGTTCAATACTGTACCAACTTTGATTTTCATCTTAAATTTCTGCTTCAGTCAATTAAACGAACTAAAAACGAGTTAATCCATATCATGATATTTGTTAAAATTAATAGTTTTTGCTTATTCTGTTGTTATCAGATGTTTGCGATAAGCCGGCTTAGCAGGAAGCGAGTTCCCGCCTTTGCACGAGCCACCGATGGACAATAGAACTACGAAAAATCAAGAAAAGTATACACAAATTGCTATCACAGAGCCCCTTTACTGCCGAATATTTTCAAATTCAAGGAGAACCTGTTGTCCAAAGCCAAAAACATGCACAAAAAATTAGGTTCAATTGTATGCATAACTTCATACACTTTTCGATTGTACAATAATGAAAATGGCACAGAGATCGCAATTATAGCGCCCCGTTCTGGCGGAATTTTTTTAAGTGCAGGGATGACTTGCTTGCCATAGCCAGAAATATACACAAAAAATTTGATTCAATTATATACATAACTTCATACACTTTTCGATGGTACAATAATGAAAATGGTTCAGACATCGCAATTATAGCACCCCCTTCAGGCGGAATTTTTCCAAATTCAGGGAGGACTTTCGTACCGTGACCAAGAACAAACACAAAAAATTTGGCTCAATTCTATGCATAACTTCATACACTTTTCGATGGTACAATATTCAAAATGACACAAAACTCACTATTACAGCGCCCACTACCGGCGATTTTTTTCCAAATTAAGGAAGGACCTGCTTGCAATATCCAAGAACTTAAAATAAAAATTTGGTTCAATTCTATGCATAACTTCATACAATTTTGGATGGTACAATATTCAAAATCGCACAAAAATTACTATTACAGCGCCCCCTACCGGCGAATTTTTTCCAAATTCAGAGAGGACCTGATTGCCATATCCGAAAACTTAAAATAAAAAATTTGGTTCAATTCTATGCATAACTTCATACATTTTTCGATGGTACAATATTCAAAATCGCACAAAAATCGCTGTTAGAGCGCCCCCTACCGGCGATTTTTTTCCAAATGCAGGGAGGACCTACTTGCCATATCCGAAAACTTAAAATAAAATTTTGGTTCATTCCGATGCATAACTTTATACACTTTTGGAAGGTGCAATATCGAAAATCGCACAAAAATCGCTGTTACAGCGCCCTCTACTGGCGAATTTTTTCCAAATGCAGGGAGGACCTATTTGCCATATCCAAAAACTTAAAATAAAAATTTGGTTCATTTCGATGCATAACTTAATACACTTTTGGATGGTACAATATTCAAAATCGCACAAAAACTGCTGTTACACTGCCCCCTACCGGCGAACTTCTTTCCAAATGCAGGGAGGACCTACTTGCCATATCTGAAAACTTAAAATAAAAATTTGGTTCAATTCTATGCATAACTTCATACATTTTTCGATGGTACAATATTCAAAATCGCACAAAAATCGCTGTTAGAGCGCCCCCTACCGGCGATTTTTTTCCAAATGCAGGGAGGACCTACTTGCCATATCTGAAAACTTAAAATAAAAATTTGGTTCAATTCGATACATAACCTCATACACTTTTGGATGGTACAATATTCAAAATCGCACAAAAATCACTATTACAGCGCCCCCTACCGGCGATTTTTTTCCAAATTCAGAGAGGACCTACTTGCCATATCCGAAAATTTAAAATAAAAATTTGGTTCAATTCTATGCATAACTTCATACACTTTTGGATGGTAAAATATTCCAAATCGCACAAAAATTGCTGTTACAGCGCCCTCTACCGGCGAATTTTTCCCTAATGCAGGGAGGACCTACTTGCCATATCCGAAAACTTAAAATAAAATTTTTGTTCAATTCGATGCATAACTTCATACACTTTTGGATGGTACAATATTCAAAAGCGCACAAAAATCGCTATTATAGCGCCCCCTACCGGTGAATTTTTTCCAAATTCAGGGAGGAACTGCTTGCCATACCCAAAAACTTAAAATAAAAATTTGGTTCAATTCTATGCATAACTTCATACACTTTTTGATGGTACAATGGCGACAGACAGACGGACAGACTGACACACAGACAGACAGACATTTCCTATAAACGTGTTTTTTGGGATCTCTGACCCCTAAAACGTGTAAATCCGTCGAAAACCGGAAGTCGAAAAAAATTTCGATTACAATACTTTCTTCTATTGAAGATAGAAGAAAGTAAAAACCTGTAGCGATCTGCTAATAAACCGGCTTACCTTCAATTCCCATTGATTGCGAAAATTTTAAGGCCGAATGAATTGCTGTTAAGAGATCCAATGGCTGTTTTCGTGTTTGATTAAAGAAGATCAGTTAACATTTGAAAAGAAGCTAAAATAATATGAATTAAATCAACACAGCCTTTACCTCTCAGTACTTTTTAACAGCGTTATAAAACGATTAACATAATACAATACAGACATTTTAAATGTATCGTTTAAAATCTGACCTAAATTTCACTAAAGTTTTCTTTCTCTTTTTAGCATTTACATGAAAATACTTTTATTTTCAGAAAGGAAATATTATTATTCGCGGTGTCTTAGAATTGGGAACATTAATCAAAAAGATCATTTCGAAATATGAAATTAATGTCCCGCATAGAGATATTTAAATTGTTTGGCAGCATTATTATTTGGCCATTTTAAATGTGACATAATTACTACAATTGACTGCTTTAAACGCATATTAATGTATTTATAATTTTAAAGTTTCCTTTCTCTTTTAATATTAACGAGTAAATACAATTTTCATGACATAATTTTCAATATTTTCCTGCTTTAAACACGTACTCATTTAATAGTAATTAAAATTTTTTTTTCGTTTTTAATAGTCACGTGAAAAGAAATTTTTAATCGTAAGGAAACATTATTGTTTGCGCTGTTTTAGGTAGCTTTCTTTACAAAAAGCTACCACCTATTGCAGCCGTTCGGAGGAAAGCGATTTCAAAAAATTTTGGTATATTTTCATCGATCATGACCCCCAGACCCCGAAACCACCCTCCGTTCAAAATTGATATATCTATATATATATATATATATATATATATATATATATATATATATATATATATCTGACCTATGTCACACTGTAACTCTCGTATTTATGAACCGATTTCGATGTAATTCGGTGTGTACATAGTACATACCAATGTCTCGACCGAGTTCGTTGGCCAGCTTCATCCGCCATTTTGTTTCCAAATGGCGGCCATTTAAAATTTTTTAAAAATTTAAAAATTAATATTTGAAATGTGATACTAAAAAATTGAAAATGGAAAAATATTTTTTACTTATGTATTTGACCTTTATACAAAGACTCCGTAGCAGTTTTTGTTTCGTCTATATCTTAAAAAATGGCTGAGTTATAGCATTTTGAATTTCTAGCGAAGCTGACATTTTGAAACGTCCTGAATTTTGTCACGCGATAAAAGGCGTATTTATGAACCGATTTGGATGTAACTTCGTTTATACATAGTACAGACCAATGTCTCGACCGAGTTCGTTGGCCAGTTTTATCCGCCATCTTGTTTAAAAATGGCGGCCATTTAAAATTTTAAGAAAAATTTAAATTTGAAATGTGGTGCCAAAAAATTGAAAATTGAAAAAATATTTTTTTCGTATGTGTTTGACCTTGATAAAAAGATTCGGGAGCAGTTTTTGTTTCGTCTATATCTTAAAAAATGGCTGAGTTATAACATTTTGAATTTCTATTGTGGCTGACATTTTAAAACGACCTGAATTTTGTCACGCGATAACAGGCGTATTTATGAACCGATTTGAATGTAACTTGGTCTGTACATAGTACATACCAATGTCTCGACCGAGTTCATTGGCCAGTTTCATTCGCCATCGTGTTTCAAAAGGGTTGCCATTTAAAAAAAAAATGTAATTAAAAATTTAAAATGGGGTATTAAAAAATTGGAAAATGAAAAATATTTTTTTATGTGTTTGGCCTTGATACAAAGATTCTGGAGCAGTTTTTGTTTCTGAAAATTTGTTCTTTTTTTTTATATCTTAAAAAGTGGTTGAATTATAGCACTTTGAATTTCTATCATGGCTAACACTTTGAAACGATCTTGTATTTGTCACGCGATACCACACGTATTCGCCTATTTCGATGGAAGAAGACATGTGGATAGTATGTATCAATATCTCGATCAAGTTCGCTGGCCAGCTTCATCAGCCATCTTGTTTCAAAATGGCGGCCATTAAATTAAAAAAAAAATTATATTTAAAGTGAGGTCCAAAAAAATTAGAAATTGAAAAAGGTTTCTTTCTTAAGTATTTGACCTTGATATAAGGATTCAGGAGCATTTTTTGTTTGTCTTTATCTTAAAAAATGGCTCAGATATAGCAGTTTCAATTTCTAACGTGGGTGACATTTTGAAAAATCTGATTTTTTGCCTGCGACAGCACTCGTATATATCAACCGATTCCGATGTGAGTGAGCATGTGCACAGCAATTACTAAGGTCTCGACCAAGTTCACTGGTTAGCCTCATCCACCATGTTGTCTTAAAATGGCAGGCACTTTAAGAAATCGCCGAATTTGGCAGCTAAATATAAGTTACTTTAAATAAAAGCAGCTTGGATAAAGCTGACTAATTTCACGAAATTCTCATTCATAATGATTTAGTATTGATAAAAATTTGTATTGAATCTCCTACATTCAGTTTCCACTTAATTGAGCTTCGTGTGTTTGAATAATATAAGTTGGCTTTTTTAAAATAAGGAATATGAAATCTACCTCTTCCTCCCGGCACTGGCCGGAAGGACTTTTTACAATTGAAAACAATATCTATAATAATAGCCTAAGTCATGTGACTATCATCAATACTTCTGGGTGGACCACTTCGCTTCTTATATTTCAGGTAGGTGCCATTTTGGTACTTTAATGTTAGCCAGGAACAGGTGATAAGTCGCCAAATATTATTCTATTGCCGTCATTTCATCTAAGGAGGTATTCCATGTCAAATCAACACAGGCCACCCCGGATTGCCTTGAAATTTGGCACATATGTGCATTTCATGGAGAGAATTAATAATTTCAAAATTTTATCTTTATATCTCAATTTGGTTTTGAGTTTTAAAAAAATTTAATTTCAGGAAAAAGGGCATTTTTTAAAATTCTGCACAAATTAAAAAAATATACTACTCAAGTTCTAATTAAGTTAGGAAGAAACTTTTGGGCTCATTTTAAAGATAATAAAAAGACATTTCTAATAAGATGTCACATGCCCAGATAAAAACAAAATTAAGGTCCAAGGCCAAATATTTTTATCTTTGACCTTGAATATCTCAGAAAGCCCCCTTTTTTTTGTTTGTTATTTTTTTGTGTTCTCAATCATTTAATAATATAATACCTCGCCAACTTTTATGTTGGAAATATAACATTATCAGAAGATATGAAATTTTATGTTTATATTTTATTGCTATTGTAATTTAGTGTCTACATATAATATTTCTCTCTGCTGTTTGGTTTCGAAATTTTTTATTGAAATTACATCTGTTAATCTTAATGTTAGTTTATCTTATGATCAATATTATTCCAATTTTATTTTTTACAAACAACAATATCTTTCACGTAATTCATTTTAAAAAATATTATTAAAAACTTTTTTTAGCAAAGTTACATTTACAGAAGTGAAGAACACAAAGCTGGCATAAATTATAGCAGTATGTTACAGAATAATATCAATCAAGATAACAAAAAATTAACTCATTTAACTTACTTACAAACCAAATACTGAATTTTAGCTATAAATGAATTTAATAAAAAAAATTTACTTAGGCTCGGGTAGAAAAATAAATACTTAGTTCTTCGACATCAATTAACATAGTATACGCATCCGTTATTTCTTAAAACACAAATTGTAAATTTCTTCAGTTTTTTTAATGTCATCACTGGTTAATTTGTATGTTCGACCCGTTGCTGTTCTCAAGTCCACTTGTGCTAAAATATCGGCTTTGGAAACTGCGATAATATCTGGATGCAAAGGATATGTAAATGAAGGTGATGGTCCATGTGGGCGTAAGAATGCAATTTTAAATTCGCTGTCATCATATGCATCTAATACACAACCAACCCACGATTTTCCATCGTACAAGCAAGTAACAAAGACTTTAATATCTTTTATGTCTTTGTCACCAGCAGCAACTATGATGGTTTCTGTAAAAGAAGTATCGGATTTTGAATATAACTTTGTTTTGATTTCGTTTACACTCATGGGAATGAAAGCATGTTTTCTATGTGTTCCAGAAATTGTCTTGCTTGATTGAAAACGTTCCTTTAAACGTACTTCTTCTCCATCATGATCCTTCTGTGTTACATAGACAAAATTACATTTTGTTATATTTTCCTGTGCCCATTCAAAAAGTTTTCTAGCTGTCATAATTTGTTCACAATATGGTATCTGTAAACTTGCTCGACATGCAAGCCTTTTTATAGTTCCAGCAATGCCATCACAGGGTCCTTTGCCATGCGCCGTGGCAAAAAAGTGCCATTCAGCTGGAACATAAAAATCTTGTTTATCATGACATAGATTAATGAAGTTTTTTCTATTTTTATAATGTGCAGCTGCACGATCAGAGAAGTAGTATATGTAATTTGGAAATTTAACCATTGTTTCTCTCAAAAATTTTATCAAATGATGTTGGAAAAGGTGAACACTGGTGGTATCATGCTGAAGACAATCAGAAATTACAATAAAAGTAATATGATCAATTGGTGAAGTTTTTGAATTTCTAAAATAAATTACAAAAGGATGGATCGTTGCCTGGCTATTATTCCAATGGAATCCCTGTACTTCGTCTTGCAAGATAAAAGAATAATTTTCTGCAAAATCACACTGCACTATACATTCATCTGCTTTCAATGCACATTTTAACTCATGCATAAACTTATTTTGTTGCAAAGCTACAAATGCATGAGGTAATAACTTTTCTAATTTTTCTATGAAAGCATCTAGAAAATCATCACTTGAATGAGTAATACTAATGAGTTCTGCTCTGTCTGTTGAAATCCACATATTGCAAGTAATTTCATCAATACCGTTCTTGTCAAACACTTTTTCTATTTGCCTTCGTAAATTAGATGCACCAGGACAGTAATCACATTTCCCAAAATAACAGTTTGGCATAGGAGGGTTACATATCAGAGATGCAAGACAGTGTTCATAAGATTTTAGAGGATGCTTTTCATTTACAGAAAGTTGTTTAATTTTACAGCCCTCAAACATTAGTTTAACATTCTGATGAATGATACAAACACATACCGTGTGTGTACCACTTGATCCTGCTAGAACACAGTTCTTTGGCCTAAGTTCGCAGAATTTAGAAAATCCAATTTTGAAGTCTTGGTTCTTTTCTTTGAACGAATTGTAAACTTCTTTTAAATTGCTCAGAATTAATTGTTTTTGTGTTTGGACTTTCAACCCATTTTCTCTTATTTAAATAAAGTCTTTCTTCCCAGGCATACATCTGCTTATTTCATCGCTGCCATAATATTCTATTACACATTTAAGAACTCTGTCGTCGACTACTCTTGTTGGTCTAGGATTCGGTGTAGCTAGTATACCTTTCTGTTTCACAAGCTTTTTGGCACTTCTGGCCATATAATTAGAAACTCCAAATTCTGCTAGAATTTTTCTTATAGTCCAACTTTGTGGCAGGATGGTCAAGATTAACATTTGCTCATTTCTAGAAGTGGTTTGACTAAATTTTTCTTTTAATTAGCTTATAATCTCACTTTCAGTGGGATCTTTTTCACATTCTTGACTGGTTGAAGCTTCAAGAGATAAATTTCTTTGTATGGCAGCTGACACTTTTTTAAATTTTTTTGGGGAATAATTCTTCTCCTGCAATCGCTTCCTTTTTGTTGGTGATTCGCCTATTAATGGAATGGTTTCATTTAATGCTTCTACTTCTAAATTTCTATCCAGTTCAACAGTACTGTCATCACCATAAGTAGCTGTAGAAGTAGCAGAGTCACTAACACCATCATCTCCAGATGTTGACGGCGAAGACATTTTAGAAAATTTAACTCGACAATTAGCGCATATTTTGAAGTCACTTTGAAGTAATTTTAATTTTCTTCTTTTGATTATCATCCATTGCTGAACAGAACGCAAAGACTTCTGACATTTTGAATGCCCTTTTATATCAAAAGGGTTGCAACAGAACAGTTTTTTTTTTGTGTACATCCATATTAATTTAATTTTGAGAAATTCACAAGTTCTCAAATACGCACAAATAAACAGAATTCTATTTTTAT
The DNA here is from genome assembly GCA_963932465.1 of Maratus speciosus. Lineage (NCBI taxonomy): Eukaryota > Metazoa > Arthropoda > Arachnida > Araneae > Salticidae > Maratus > Maratus speciosus. The sequence goes on from OZ010789.1 coordinate 468,488,144, forward strand.
TTGATAGTCTGCAGCTTACCGCAACATTCACCTGACTGAACTGCCAATGTGAACCAAATAGAAAAGCTCTTATGTTATCTTATTGTATGATAAATCTGAAACTTAAACTAAAAAAAATTGTGGCTCTACCATTGGATGTTAAATCAAAAACCAAAACTTCAAGTTTCAGCTCATATTTTAGTTTTAGTTGAGTTTAAGTTGCAGTTTGAATTCTATACCAAAACTAAAATATGTAGATTTAACTTAAATTTTACTGTACATGATAACTTTATGTTAGAAAAAGCAAACTCCTTCCATTTTCAGCAAAGAATAGTTTGATGTAGATTCATATTTAAAAATTATAATGGATTTTTAATTAAAATTTAAATAAGTTTTAATTAAGTTAAAATTACAGAAATTATTAATAAATGATCAAAACTTATGGGTGATTTTGAAAATTAAGACAATTTCAAAGAATAAATTTAAAACTGAAAAGCAAAACATAATCAAAAATATACAATGAAAAACTGATAACGCAAAAGTAAAACGAATTCGCACAAAAAAAATCATAGCACATGATGCCATTAAATTTCCAGCTTGAAATTTTGGGGCTAAATACAATAATGGTCAACTAATAAAATAAAAAGAAATTAAGAAAAAAAGGGAACTTTTTAAAATATTCAAGGTCAAAGGTCAAATCATGTGACCTTGAAAGCATTTTTTTTTTTAATATAGGTATGTGATATATCAGTAAAAGGGTATTTTTATTAGCTTTAAAACGAGCCGAATTAATTCTATATTAATTAGGTCCCTTAAATCACGGAGAAAATGGCAAAAAATGACATTTTTTTCATTTAAAAAAATTAATATTTAAAAAAATAATTGACCTACATAGTTAAAAATTGTCCAGGAATACTTACAGCTATGGTATGCAGTTATTCACTAAATTTTATGAAAATCTAAAAGGGTCGGGTTGAAAATTGCCCTTTCTTGTGTTGATTTGACACGGAATGACTCTTTATTATAATAGTCCAAGTCATGTAACCACCATAAACAATCACGGGCTATTTACCATAACCCTTCACTTTTCTTATGAAAGGTTTTCATTTTGATTAAAAAATCAATTTTTTTTTTTCAAATAAAACTACATAAAAGTTGCCATGATCGCAAAGAATTCTTGGTACTTTTATGTTAGCCGGATGCAAATCTCGCCAATAGCTTTTTTTTTTTTTAACTCGCCAGTTAGCTTTTTTTTTTATTTTTCAAGTGGTAAATTAAAACATTGCTTTGAAGTGTAAATTAAATATCAGGGTTTGTTGTATTATTTAATATTTAGCACAGATATCATATACGCACGGGATTTGGCGTCATTTTTTTTACCACAATTCGGCTAAAACCTCGTTTTCGAATATCACTTACAAATGTATTTCTAAATTATTTTCTATTATTTTTAAAATTTAATAACAATAAATTAAAAAAATAATTAATAACTATAGAACAAAACAATTTATATAATAAAAAAAGAAAATAAAAGTAAATAAACATTTATTAATAAATAAACAACAATAGCCGGGTTCCCATGTCAAGCAAAATAACGCCATTTTGGTGCCAATTAGGTACCTCGGTGCGTATATGAAATCTGTGCCTAATATTTTCGTTTTCGTTTCGTTTAAAAAAAGAGAAAAAGTGAAAGCCATTAATTTTAAATGTTTCAGTTTTAAATGAAAGTTTTGTATTTTAAATAAAATGAATGAAAGGATTATATTTTAAATAAAATTAATGAGATAAAAAAAAAAAAAAAAAAAAGCGAGGTGGAAAATGTTTGCCGATTTATCACCTGCATCCCGCTGACATAAAAATACCGAGTTCTTGAATTCTCTATCAGAATCTTCCGATTTGGCGAAAGATTGTTCAAACATATTGAGTTATGAATAAAAGTAATATGATACATTTCTTAGCATAGATTTAAAGGAAACCAAACTGGTCGCCAAATTAGTTTAAAATAATAACCTTTCCTAAAATGAAAAAAAAATATGTTATGATTAAAATTTGAGTTGCCATCATTAGAGAAAAGTGTTTAAAATTAGAAAAAAAAAAATGAATATCTCAAAACTAAGTCAAATTTTGAAATTCTAATACCAGTTTTGAAATCTACAGATCAATACGGATTTTTGTTGTTAATTTCACCGCATAATATTCCATATTTTAGGAGAAATTGCCATGAAACTTAATCAGTCGTTTCATAAAATCGTTTCATAAAGTCGTTTCATAAGTTCGTTCGTTTCATTAAGATTTTATATATATAGGGTAGATATATTATGGCACACTCTACCATTTCCCCAGAATTAATTAACTGCATATGTATAGGTACTAAGCAGAACAATGGGCTTAATAACAGAACAGAGCACAAAATATACTACGGTGTGAGTGTAGTTAAATTGCAGACGTTATTTCTTCCTTGGGAGAGATCATTCCTGTATTTAATATATATATATATATATATATATATATATATATATACATATATTTTCATAAACGTAATGTTTTTTTTAAAGCATAACAATGTTGCTTTTTCAAATTAAAGCGACTATATCAACTGTACTCAACCTGCAGCTCGCGGAATTGATGTGGCCAGCGAACTGCTGAGTGTGGACCGAGAAATACTATATGTAATCCATATTTATAAAAATTTTAGATGTGCAAGGTATTTATGACTTTCACTATTGTTTTATACATTTTTATGTGAGGACAAAATTTGCTTGTTCTTTATAATTAATTTGAAATTATGTTAAAACATCCTAGATATCATTTGCTTAGTCAGTAAGTTCGTTTTTCATGTAGTTCTATTTGCGTTAATGTGATGTATATATGTTTAAATCTTCCACAATGCTAAAACCTTATTTAAAATGAAATAAACTTGAACTGTGCATATTTCTTTTTAAAAAAACTGTTGGTCTCTGAACTTTACAAACTTACGTTCACCAATTCCAGTCAGTATCCCACGATCTCTTTAAAGACGATAATTTGCTCTGTTTTAAAAGTGAAAAAGGATGCCATTGTATAAACAAGATAATTATTTGAGGATAAATTAAAAAACATTAAAAGTGATTTGAATTTAATAAAATATCACCCTCGGACAAAATAAATAGATAAATAAAAACTTGGGAAAAGGAACTATGAACTGCCAAGTTTGTAGAATTTACGCCATTTTGTGTAATCGCAATACAATTTGTTTCTGAAAATATCTAAGGTTTGTGTACATTTCATTTTAAATATGATTACAATTTCACAAGCTTTAAAGTTTATGATTTATTAATGTAAATGCATTTGATATGCTGCATATGGTGCGATTTAAACATATAAATTTCATATAATTAATGTTCAATAATAATATGTTGATATCAAAATCTATTTATTCTTGCCCAGTTTCTTTTTAAAATATCGCAATACACACATACAAATAAAAATAATAATTGTAATGAAAATAAAATAAATAAATGTTTCAAATAATCTTTTAAATCAAAATAAGATATCAAATAGATGTCTCTTGTTAAAAATGACGCACTTTTTCAATTTACAACATTTTATAACTGTAAATACTTGAACGCATGAAAGTCGAGAAGAAAACTTTTTTTTTTTTTTGAAGTTACGATACCATTTTAAATATGATGTAACTTTCGTCATCAAATGCCTTTCTCACATAACATTTTAATTATTTGAAATTTTTTCTTTCCATTACAAAATTGACTTCTAAATATATATTTGAAATAAAAGTACAGTGTTTGGAAATAATATTGAATGGGCTTTTTAAAATCTGGCAACAGTAGACAAAGAATAACTATGTCAAATTTGAATTAAATCTCAATTGAGAAAATGACAGTTTGAATAAAAAATTTAGAAAAAAATTTAGAAGTTTAAAATAGACAAATAAAAAAATAAAAAAATTATTGCTCTCTACACACCACAACCCATTCAAGTACTGCACAATATGGCCAAAGGTGACCGGTCACTTGCGATTTTAGACGTTTTGTTAAATATCTAGAAAAATACATGAGGAATTAACCTGAAACTGCATGTGTGTAAACAACATAGTATAGGTCTCTCTACACACCACAACCCATTCAAGTACTGCACTATATGGCCAAAGGTGACCGGTCACTTGCGATTTTAGACGTTTTGTTAAATATCTAGAAAAATACATGAGGAATTAACCTGAAACTGCATGTGTGTAAACAATATAGTATAGGTCATATATTTTCGCGAAGATTTTTTTCCCGAAACACCATAGGGGACCGTCAACAAATTGAAAAAGAACTAATATTTTTTGGATAACCCTGTAAAAGCTAATGCAACAAAAGCGTTCAAACTCGAGATTATTAATAAGTGGCTTATTGTAATATACTGTGTTCATTTTTATGAGGATAGCAATATGTATACTCGTAGAGAAATTAAGTTTCTTATGAAAACAGTCCCAAATTTCGACAAGTTTTTCTGCTTATAATTTGCAGAGTTCTTAATATAAAAAAAAAGTTCTTTTCAGAAAATATGACAAACAACATTGTACACAATATTCTCCCATCAGAATTTAAAAAAAAATAAAAATTGGATGGAAAATGAATAGGTTTACTAAAAAGTGTTTCACTGCGCACGCGCGAATGCAATCAAAATATAATATTCATAATGTAATAGCTAAGTATATAGAGCAACTTTTGGGAAAGTCTCAAAATCATAGCTTGAAAATTCTGAAAATTATCGTCGATAGAATAAGCTCGAAATCAGTTGTCCCCAAAAGAGAAGCGAAAATATGAGGAGTTGTATCAAATATCTGTTGATTAGTGCCAAAATAACGCACACAATATTGCACGTACTACTATATTTGGATACAACCCCTCATCTTTTTGCTTCCTTTTGGGAATAACGGATTTCGAGCTTCTTCTATTGATGATAATTTTCAGAATTTTCAAGCTAGACTTTTTCAAGCTAGACTTTTCAAGCTAGTTTTCAAGACTTTTACAAAAGTTTTTCTATATACTTAGCTAATACATTATACGCATTATATTTTGATTGCATTCGCGCATGCGCAGTGAAACATTTTTTAGTAAATCTGCTGATTGTTCATCCAATTTTTATTATTTTTTAATTCTGATTGCAGAGTATTATGTACAATATTGTTTTTCATATTTTCTGAAAAGTACTTTTTTCTTATATTAAGAACTCTGCAAATTATAAGCAAAAAAACTTGGCGAAATTTGGGATTGTTTTTATAAAAACCTTAATTTCTCTACGAGTATACATGCTATCCTCATAAAAATGAACACAGTATATTACAATCAGCTACTTATTAATAATCTCGAGTTTGAACGCTTTTGCTACATTAGGTTTTACAGAGTTATCCAAAAGATATTCGTTCTTTTTCAATTTGTTGGCGGTCACCTATGGTATTTCGGGAAAAAAATCTTCACGGAAATATATGACCTCTGCTATATTGTTTAAGCACCTGCAGTTTCAGATTATTTTCCTAATGTATTTTTTTAGATATTTAACAAAACGTCTAAAATCGCAAGTGACCGGTCACCTTTGGCCATATAGTGTATATGCCTGCAAAAGATGGTAAAATTGCTATGCGTAGTTTTTGATTCTAAGAAACTTACGTAATTAAACTATCTTGACCTATTTCAACAAATACTGCTAAAAACAATTCTTCGATATAAAAACTGTGTGCTTCAGCGTATTTAACAGACATTTTTTCTATAAAATTACCTGTTTTCATGTTTTTATGTGCAATAGGGTTTTCAGGATAAACAGAAAAAGTGAAAAGTACCGATATATTTAATACCGCTACCACAAGCAGCAGCAGCGGTAGAGTTAGTATTTTTTTTTTTTTTTTTTTTTTTTTTTTTTTTTTTTAAGATTACAGAGATAATAATTTATTGTTTGAGTTGTTATTTTATTTTGCCTTTTTTATTTTTTCAAATGACTTTAAATATTTTCCTTACTGTCCTTAAATAATAATTCTCTTGAATATTTTCTTATAAAGGAAGCAGTGATCCAACGTAATGATGTGTGAAATCTTTAGTCTCATAGTACGCTTTAAAACTTGTAAAATGCAATCACGATCAATAAAAAAAGAAAACTTCCCTTATTCCGAACAAATCTTCATTTTAAAAACTCAGACTTTCCAAAAATTCGTAAAAGAACAAGAAAACCGGCTGAAAAAGTCAAAAGAAGAGCAATAAAAACGAAATTTAATCTTCTATACCTAGAACTTGGAGCATAAATGCAGCCTTTTAGTATTATCTTTGTAATATTACTTTCACTAATCCCTGAACCTTTTTACATTCAGTGTTACATCCGAGAAACATTGTTTTCACTAATCCCCGAACCTTTTTACATTCAGTGTTACATTCGAGAAACATTGTTTTTTATATCACGTATTTCAGGTCAATAAAACTTGAAACTTTAACTGCCGATTTTTAAGTATTATTTACCTGCAATCCCGTAGGATATTCATTTTACTTATATAAAACGCTACATTTTTCAAAATTTTATTATCTGAATGTAGATTTAATAGAAAATTTTAAGTAGTCGTTCTTTATATATTGTTGCCAGATTTTTTTAAAAAGAATAAGGCATAGACTGTGAAACGCTTTCCAACACTTCCAGAATTCTGTAATGAAAACTCACTGTTTAGTAAGATAAAAATAAAGGTATCTAAATTAACAATTTAGAAAACTCATAACATAGTTGAAATCTCTATTTCAGCAATTAGCGCGCTTAGTAGAAAATATATTATCTTTTAACCAACCCTGTACATGATCTGTAGTTCTGAATTCACACTGCATAGTTTATTCAAATATAATTCAACAGTAAAGCGCATAACACTTTGAAAATATATTTTCAACATTTACCATCTATAAAAAAAAAACGTGAATTTTTTTGCATAATCCTGTATCTGATCCACAGATTGTTATACTTACCACATATTTTGCTAGAGTTTAACTTTGTAGCTTTGCATTGCACGGAGGATGATTTGCCGATTCAAGCTGGCCAAAGGTCGACTTTTAAAAGTTTATCCTAGCGTAATTTATTTTTTGTCTGTTATAGCTCAATAATTAACCCTCCGTCTACCAGACGGGTCCATTGGACCCGACAGGTACATACAAAATATTCATTCAAACCAGAAATTTCTTTAAAATAAACTAAGTATATAAACCAGACAAAAATAAGGTAAATAAATAAGTTAAATAGTTTTAAATAAAAATTCTGGTGTAGAACGTTTTATTAAAACTTGAATAAAATTCCCGGTAGATCTAGGGTTAAGGCGTTGTACCCTACTATTGGTTTTTATATAAATGCAATTGTATGGTCCATAGACTATCGCAAAGTTGGTGCTTCTTAGTTGGGAATAAATCAATCGATTTGAGTATAGTTCTTTAAACTGTTACGTGAAGCGGAATAAAATATACTGCTCGATTATGGACGCTTTCAAACAAAATATGGAGTTTATTTAATCGGATTTATGTGCATAAATTTTGCAGATATCAGCTATTATTTTATATTTAACGTCGCCAAAAACTCTGTATTTTTCTTTAATTTTCAGTTTTAATATAGAAAAAGTTATATGATAAAGCACGATTAAGCTAAATTTTTGATATGATTAAATAGTTTAGATTATTACCTTTTTGTTCCAATTTAAAATGTCTGCCCTTAGGTGCCCCTCTAGTTTTTAGAGTTATTTTTAGCTTATTAAATCTATTTTTTTTTTAAATTTTAGTTCAAGCACCATTTTCTTTTTATCAAAGACAGCAGAATTTAAGTTAGTCACATAAATAAACTTTTACAACATCATGCAACAGCAACAAGATTTAAAATGCAGGGTTATTACAAATGAATCATTGGGTTTTGATACGTTACTACGTGCGAAGTTGGAAACGTATATGTTTCCATGACAACTCAAACGTGAGATCGTTAACTACAGTTTTGCGCTGCGTATCTGTCATGCGCGTATGATTGCCATGGTTGCTGCACGAACGTCATATTCAAAATGGCGACTGGACAGCAGAAACCGCTTTGTGTACTAGGATTTTCAAAGTGTGAATCATAACCGTTCAGAGAGCATACTGGGAGGCATACACATGCAAACCACCAACCCAACAAAGCATTCTGCGCTGGTATCGACAGTTCAAAGAAACCGGGTGTTTATGTAAAGGCAAAAGTTCCGGCCTACCAAGCGTTATTGAAGAAACAGTGAACCGAGTTAGATAGAGTTTCACCCGTAGTCCCAAGAAATCAACGAATCGCGCTAACCGTGAACTTTCCATTCCACAGCCAACTGTGTGGAAAATTTCTGCTGTCCAGTCGCCATTATGAATATGACGTTCGCGTAGCAACCATGGCAACCACGAGCATGACACATACGCAGCGCGAAACTGTAGTTATCGTCCTCTTGTTTGAGTTGCCATGGATACATATACATTTCCTAGTCCGTACGTAGTAACCCTATGATTCATATGTAATAAACCTGTATAACGACAATATGAATTTGGTTCAAAATGTTTTGTTTATAGAGGAAAATTACAATGAAGAGAACATGAAGTTTTGCAAGCGCGAAATGTTTAAATTTATGACCAAATTTGGACAAAAGTTGCCAGTTGTATGTAGATAGGACAAAATAATGTAAAATATATTACATGGCTGAAATTTTCGAGCGGTTACAAAATTGATCCAGACAAATTCTCCAAATTTGATTTGATACAATTCAAAACATAACGTAGACATTTTATCATGATATCTTATGATTCCCATTCTTTACATAAAGTTCCTCTGTGCAGAGATAAATTTAAATATACGAAAGAATGTACAACGCAGCAATTTTCATTAAAACTGTCGAATGTTTGCCCCATATCTTAAATTTTAGAAAAATAAATTTTAGGGTTTGTTATAATAATACAAAGATTGTTTTATTACATTAGCATACATACCGTTAAGAAAGTATCATTAAAATTATCAAGAAGAACGTTACATCATACGTCATTCGGATTATGAAACATTTTTCAATGCATTCGGACTGCAATAATAAAACTTCATAGCTTAATAGCGTGAAAAACGGTGTCTAAGTAATAATTTTAAAAACATATAATCCGTTTGAAAACGCAATTTCAACTAAAGTCGAAAAACTAACTGAAAATTTAATACATACGTGTATATGAACTATAGATTTATCATATAATTCACAATAGGATAAAATTTAGACCAGTTAGTGAACGCATAGCACAGTTGAAAATTCCTGGTCAGCAATTTCCTCCAATAAACGGCAATGCACTTCAGATGTTTTGTGCAGCCCTGTATATGATTCAAACATTTAATACACACTAAATAGTATGTATTTTTTATAATTTAATAAAGTGTTCCACAACTGAAAACGCAATTCCATTAATTATTGTTCATAGCGAGAGAAATATAACGGATTTATTTTGTGTGCCCCTGTATATGAAAGATGAATGCTATGCACATCATATTCAATAGTAAGCATCTTATAGAGCACCTCGGAGATATATATCAATTTAAATACTTTTGAACATGAACAGAATAAACCACAGACAATTTTTTTTCCATAGACCGTAATGTAACATAATTGTTTTTAGTGTCCCTGTAAATGATGGAAAAATGCTATCCATACCATATTCTATAGCAATCATCTTGTAGTGCACTTCATATGTATGTATATAAATTTCAATGTGTTTGAAATTATGAAACATCATTAGAAACCACCCAAACCATTTTTCTCCATCGGTCGTAATGTAATGAAATACTTTTGAATGTCCCTGCAATGAAATTATGACTACTACACGCTACATTTTGAAACACCTAACATTCGATAGTGAATATCAATAACATTTTCCAGTTTCATGGCGATGCGACTATATTGACACCAAAAATAATTTTGACCAGCTATAACAGAAAAATCACCCACCGGGCATTGTTTCAGTTACTTTTGAGGCCATGTATATGAAATGATATTTTTAAACAATTGTATTTTATAGAAATTAAATTATTACTAAAAATAATAAAATAAACAAATTAATTTATTTACTATGTCAAGCATTGTGTTTTGAGTGTTTCCTTGAAAAGTGTACCTAAGTGAGCATTAATATCTGTTTTCTTGCAAAAACACTTTATCATTTAAATAACCTCGGAAAAAGTGTATTTTTTATGTTAATAAATTTTAAATGTATGCTTAAATAACCTATTACGTTCTTTTTTACCTATGGTAAAAAACAAATATATATGTAATGATATATTTATTAAGCAACGAACAATATAGGTGTATGTAAAACGGTATATGTGTATGTGTAATTTTATTTCAGCTTACACGGGCATTTACTCTTATTGTTATGTCTGTTACCATTATATGATACCCATTTATTAAAACTAGAGATAGACCAAAAATTTGGTTCCGTTTTCTTTTTCAGCCCAAAATCTGAACCACGGCAAAAATGCTCCCCAAAATTTGACCGGATTGAAACTATCTGTATTCCAAAAATCTCATTTCTTCCTTCGGAAATTTTCAAAATTACTCTTTCATTTGAGCAGTTTCGGCTCATCTTTGTTTGTTGGTATGAATACCGATGTTTGCTACTTTGTTGCTCTTTGTAATTATCAGTCACGACTGACTCAAGAAGTGAGTTCAAATTATAAAGCATATAGGACTAAACTTTGAAGACGCTTTTCAAGTGCTCAATAAATTTGGCAGACTTAACAGTAATAGAAAATGTTTATTAGTTTGAAACTGCAGAAGTGTTCCTCTTTGAGAAAGTTCCAGTATAACAGACGATCATTTAAAAAAAATCAGTATAAAAAATAAATCGAGATATGTATACCTAAAATATTTTTTAATTAGATGAAATTCGTATAATTAGAAAATCATTTTGTATCGTTGATGAATTAATTACATTTTATTTTATATGGAAATAAAAAGTTTGGGTCAGATATGTATTATTATTAATATTTTTAATTTTGGACATTCTCTTTTTTATTTTCGTCCGAAAATAATAAGATTACCGAAATTAGGTTTCGGCTTCGGTCGATCCTTAATTAAAACACTTTTAGAGCATGAAAATTTGAGCTTGACCTTGCTAAAGGTGGCCGTATTTTTGCTTAGGTACCATTCCCGCGATCAATTCGAATGAGTTGTCATTCCCTCAGCACTGGGCAAATTTAACTAATAGGAAGGAAGGATCTCACCACCCAATATCCGTACTTATCCATTAAACATACTCATTCAACTCAAACATGAACATTTCCATGCATTCAACACCACCTACAAATAGCTCCGAAAAAAAAAAATCACCCAGCTTCCGCAACTTTTGCCAAATCAGGGTGAATATACTGCGTTCTCTGTAACATATTTGTTGTTATTTCTTTTCTCGTCTGATATGGCACAATTGTTTGGATATCCAAGAATTTCTTAGAAACATCTTTCGCAACGGAGTTTGTTTGGATATCCAAGAATTTCTTAGAAACATCGTTCATAACGGAATTCAATATTATTCTTCTTCTAATTCCCTCTTTTTCAGATGGAACATCTCACTGAGTTTCTTGGTGTTTTTCTGTCAAAAAATCATTTTCATATCCCTTCAGTATCTTCATATGCCTTTAAATACACATTTTCAAAAAAATGTCATAATTTCATATATTACCCATTATCAGACATTTTATCTAATACACATTATCGGAGTAAAATTTCATCTATGGCACATTTTTGAACATAGCATTAGAATTTCTCCCTCCAGTACAAATGCACACAGTTCATATGAGATCTCTTGATTTAGTAGGAACTTTAGTTCTGCGATTCGTTCGTTATCCGAACATATATTGTTGTCTGAACAGAAACATCTTTTGTGAAAATTTTCTTTGTCCATTTTGTTCTCATTCCGAACTGTTCGTTACCTGTACTCCACTGTACTTTTATAAGTAGTACACATATTCTTATATTTTAATTAACCATTATCTTCAGCAATATCTGTTACATTATTATCATTAACAATTGATTTTATTGTTCAACTTTTAGCTTAACTATTGTTACGAAAATAAGTACTACATGCATATTTTAAAATAAATCAATTGCTTTAATTTTAATACGTAGTTTCAAAAATGGGTTAAATATTTAACAATATTTATCATATTAAAAGTCAACACATTCTAAAATTGATAGTACATTTTATCTGCGAGAAATAAGGTTTGCTAATGTGTGGAATTTTTTTAAATAAATCACAAATTAGCACTATTAGTATTAGTATTTTGGAAATTTAGTTATTAAAATTTACTTTAGGTGTAAATGAGAGATCCTGTAAAAATAAAATATATAATATATAAGTATATATTACGTTGGTGTAGTATTTTTAGTGTTACATCTTACAGCATTAATTTTCGCCAAAATAAGTATTTAATATTATTATTATTATTATTATCATAATAATAATAATAATAATAATAAATATTATTATTATTATTATCATCATTATTATTATTATTATAACACTTCAGAGGTCAATATTTACCAAATTTGCCAGTGATCATTCATTGACTTGAATTCGATTTTCAACCAGGAAAAGCGTTAAATAAGTATCATTTATAATATCAATAATAATCATTCATCACTTCATAATAAGTTACATTTTCTCGAAACATTGATCTGAGATATATAAAGTTTTACTGAAATCTTTACAAATAGTTCTTTTTACGAAAGAATTATATTTAGAATTGGAATTTTAACAGAAGTTACCCGATTGGCTTGTTCTTCCTTTTTCTAAAATATTTAAGCACGGCTAAAATATTTAATACTGCATAATTATTTCAAACATTTCTTTCGTTATAAAAGTTAAGTTTATCTTTAACGTAAGATATATCAAAATTTAAAAAGTGGCATTTATAATTAAATACCATTCACTTAAAGGAAATGCAACACTTTTCTTAAACCTAAATGGATTTAAAATATCATTAATTTTTACACTTTGCCTGCCACAAAACCTGCTAGGGTTTGCGTACTTGTTTTTCCCAAGATGCAGTTGTACTGCTGGTGGTCATTTCAACTTCTTCCTTCTTAGCTAACTGACTGCCATCTGTCATGAACTTCTTCTGCTTATAAGGCTCCGGGTCTGTTTGAAATTATAAGTAAAGGGCAGCTGGCGTCACTGTGGGCAAAATTACTATGGATTTACAGTAATTTCCTATCTGTTTTTATAACTCCTACTGTACACAGAAATTCAGGTGATCTGATTGTGCTACAATTAACAGCTCTGTGATACAATTGGTCAACGTCGCCATGGTGATTTCTGCAATGATCGCAAAAGCAAAAATATAGTAGGTAGATTGGTTGATGGAAGCGTTTGTTTGCAAACTTTCCTTATTACTCTGGGGAATGCAGTAAACGATGAAATTGAACGACAGCGGACATTTGGCAGCTAATCTGTTAAGCAAGAATATGTTAAAATTCGGAAGTCATAAAAACAATTTGGAGTTTTGTTTCTCGTTCTTGTAATAATAAAATTATACATTGCGGATAATATGCAGAAAATTTCAGCTACATAGGTTAATCAGAATGATTGCATTTTCTGAAGAAATTTTGAGTTTTATTTCTCATTCTTGTAACAATAAATTTATACATCGCAGATAATATGAAGAACATTTCAGCTAAATAGATTTATCAGAATGATGAAATCTTTTAAAGAAAATCTTACATGTTCTCTTTATAAGTAAACTTATTCGAATTCACGCATTTGCGGCAAGGGAATATTTTAATGCTGATGATATTTGATTACACATGAAATTTTTTTATTATTTCATCAGTGATGCATATTGAATGGCATATAAAACAGACTAAACGGTCAAGTGCGAGTATTACTCGCGCACAGAGAGTTCCCTAGAATAAATATATGAATTAGCAATTGTATTATTTAAAAAAAAAACCGTTGCTAAAAGAATAATAAGATTTTGTAAAAAAAACTATACAACGTAGGGTTGGGAAAAACTGTATATACAAGAAAAATATAAATGGATATACCATGAAAGTTCAGAGAGATATGGAGCTTAAATAATATCAGATATTGCTATTCTGTATAACACATATTTCCCATATTATCCTAATCTGTTTATGTTGAGCTTGATTCGGTGCTGACAATAAAAGCAGTGCATAATTAAACTTAATTTGGCATTTCACAAAACCAACTTCAGCGTAGTAATAACATTTCTTTCTACAGTGTAGCTAAAACAAGACCTTTGTTTAAAGTTTAAATGTGGCATTATGCTAAGCGCGCTTCGAAAGGAGGTCGCAAAGCTGCAACGCCGTCCTGGTTTGTGCCGCGGTTTTCCAGATAGGTTTTTAATTAACATTTAAACTCACTCGATGCGTATTGAGAGATCCACTCAATGCAAACTACTCGAGAATGCCATAGTATTTATGTGATCCATTCTAATTAAATTAGTCTTTTTTTAATTACAATTTAACGTTTATCGCTTTTATATTGCTACTGGACATTGCATTACACATATATATCATTAAAAGTTGTTAACTAGGTTTTAAAAGCCGATGGTACATAGAGTACGCCTCTCCTGCTAATATGTATGTCCAAACCGTCAGTATCTTTAAGGATTAATATCTCGGCTAATAGTCCAGGCAATAGAGACTGTATAGAAGCTCTACCTAGCAAAATTCATAGCAGTTCTGGAAAAAAGCTTACTATATGTTTTTTGAATCGTTGAATCCGAATTTTTAACTTCCCGGCAACCCCCCCCCCCCCCCAAATCTTGGTAAAATGCCCCCCCCCCAAAAAAAAGGTTTTTATTTAAAAAAAAAACAATTTTTTTATTGTTTTAGGGAAAAAGCATCTAGAAATTCAGAAAGTAGACAAAATTTGCAACAAATTAGATATATGACATTATGACTTAGGATGAAGGGGAAGGAGGGATCTGCCTAATATAAAGAACTCACTTCCACATTTACTAATTTTTTCTAAAAAAGTTGAAATATATGAATATTATTTTCTAAATGAAATAATATTTTCCAAATTTGTATTAAATGTAAATTAACGGAGTGTGATAGAGAATGAGATCTGAATATACGTACAGGACGTATACACACACATATATATATATTTATTTAAATATATATAGATAATATATATAAATACAGATATCTCGGTAATTATTTGGCTCAAAATTCCAATTATTACCCGAATCAAAATGATCTATTATTAATTGAAAAAAGCCTTGAAAATAAAATAAAAAATATGATATATTTATTAGTCTGTAAATAATGTCAAATGGATTTCTCACAGCTATGTGCTTGAGATAAAATTAAGATGAAATTTAAAACATGGAGTCTTACACTTCGAGAGCCCTAGTTTTCATACTTCTTTGCTCAATGGAAAATCAGATCTTGACAGTATGACTGCAGCCAGTAGTTTATATATACGTACGTGTACGTTACATGAATGCAATCAACACTTGTTTACATTTTTGTATATATGCCCATTTTGTTAACGAATACTCATTTTACGTATAAAACGTCAGCAGATTATACGCTTATGACGTATAATATTTCGGAAGATTTTCTTCTTTATTAAAAAAATATTTTATTCGCGGCAGTGGAAATAATTTCTTGCTAAGCTATTAATTTCGTGCCAGGTATTGCCAGCGAAAATTAATTGCAACGAAAACTCTTACATTATAGTACTTACTTAACTCACAGTAGATGAAAATTCAGATGAATAAATACACGAAAGCTTTCTTTAATCAAAATACTACATACTAAAACTAAAACAAACGCTGTAGAAATTATCTGTATTAATCACGAGATTCTTTTATGCGCAGCGAGTGAGCGAATTATTGATAAATTAAGCTTTCTACATTCTTCTCACCTACGGTAAACAAATTCTTTCTGAATTAGACATAAGAAGCTGCATAACGTCAATAAAGGAAGAAAAATGCATGCTAAGAGAGAGAATATGTTTTCATTGTCCTGCGATATGTTAGATTTAGGTGAAGACAAGAGAATGAGATATTGGTTGCTAAGTAACCACACGCGATTTTATCACCTACAATAACTTTTAGATTAGATACTTTCTCTTTGTATCTTCTAATAATTTTTATGTCAAATGCTAAGATATAAACGTATGTATTTATATTAGTGAGTATATATGATAATGTTACTAGCTTAAAAAAATAAATAAAAATCTATTTTCATCCATCCCATTGACGCTTTCTTTAAAGAACGTACATATTTTTTTCTATTATAGTATGATAAAGAATAATTTATTTGTAAATTAATGTCATTCTGTAATTATCTACTCTTTTATTCTCAATTTACGGTCACGTCTCGTTACTATAAGGCAGGTCGCACACTGAGACGACAGGAGGAAAATTAAGTGCGACATAAGAGAAAAAACAGGTCAAAACAAAGAAGAAAGCTGTTTCAAACCTATTTTTTTCTCCGTAATCGAGCAACATGTTGCACGCGTCGTCTCAGTGTGCGGTCGACCTAAGGCTATAAACTAGTAAATCTGCAGATCAAGAGCCTCAACGTCATCTCTGCAACTCATTGTTTTTATCAAACTTTGCGTAATATTAATCTTTCTACAAAAACAAAATTTAAACTATTTAAATTACACAAACATTTATAAAAGGAAAAAAATATTTCGATGGTTTCAGACATTAAAAGCGTTAAATTAAATACGTTGTTATGTAAGGATATTCTGAAATTCTCACGAGCTACTTATTCTAGTAATTTTTATATAATAAAGCAAATTTCTTCAGGGGGGCTCTGCCCCCCTGAACCCCCCGTTGTGTAATTTATTTTGCATTTGTAATTTTCTACTGATTGAGTTAATGATTACCCTATATCTTAGATTTCTTTTTACACTGCGATTTATAAGGATAAGCAATAATTCAATCAAGCATTTTACGTTATCCTAATATCCATACAGCAGTATTTACTTGCCTGCTAACCACAAATACCTGTATCTAATGGATAAAGAACTTTTGGAAATGTAAACTGAAACATCTAATTTAGAAATCTAATACCTTTATAAATTTTGTTTATAAAAAAATAATTTTGATTACCATTCTGCAATATTTATATCTAAGATCTAATCTAAATATCAAAAAATGTACTCGATAGCATTAACTTACTAAAATCACCCTAAAGTAGGGGGGCTTCTAAACCTAACAGTTAATAATTCATCATCGTTAAATAGATAAACATGATTTGGCGCCTTTAAGTATTTTTTGTGATTTTCTTTTAATAGTATCTACATTTAATTAAAAATCGTGATGTTACAAATACCGTTGAAATTTGACGCAAACCTATGTTCAGGTCAAATTACGAAAGGTTAACTAACATTTTTTTCCCTTAGCCGGACTTTTTGTATCATTTTTCGTAATAAGGATTATTTTAATAATTTAATTTATTTTACACTCTACAAGCTGTTACACGGACGTTGTTCACGTAGCATTAAAATAGAGATAAATGCATTAAGTAAAACATTTCACTCCCCACCAGACATACCAAGTCTCAAGCTTTTTGCACATCACTATTATCTTAGAGAAAATGTTCTTTTAAATCGCGCAAATGTTTCAATTAAATAAAGTAACATTTTCTGTATTAAAATACTGGTATCCAGAACGCCGGAGGCTTGGCAGCTCTGCTCCTCTTAATAAAAACATATATGATTAACCAACACTTTATCACATTTCATAGGAGACAATACGGAATTTCTTATTTGTATGGCCTTACATATATCTCAGTCATAAAAATGTAAAATTTTGTGCCAATTAATGCACGCAATTGCGAAAATGAAATCGCAAAGAATGAGAAAAGGAAGGCCAAGTAAAATCGTGTAAATCGAGGAATCTTTCTTCGTAGTGCTGGGAAAATACTGCTACAAAAACTATTTTAGATGGTATTTGGTGTGAAATGTTTATATGTATTCATTCCTGCCCTATATATCCTTTTTTTATTTTTTATTTGCTTATTCCATTTTTCTTTTGCACGTGAAAATCTTACAAATTAAAATTAACTCTTTGGGAGAAATTGTTATTCATTTTTTTTTTTTTGGCAACAATAAAGTTTATAAAATTTAACAGAATAATGTCAGTTTATTCTGTATGAAAATAACGAACTTTTTCATTTATAATCAAATAGTTGAATAAATAAATGAAAATATTATTCTATATAGTATATAAATACTATTTTCATTTCTCCGTTTAAATAAATCTATATGCAAATATCTATACAAAGGCATTCATTAATTCATTCCTTTTGCTTTGATTTGACTTCAAAAAACCATACATACTTTCACATTTATGATATTTTTAGATGAGATGCTGTTGCTACGCAACGGTTAAAAGAAAAAATGAAATATCAGTAAATTCATAAAATAAAATGTTTTATATTATTCGAACACATGTATAAAATTCTATCATAAGTTATACACCTAATTTAAAAGCTCTGACAAATGTTTTGACAAAATTGAAAACTAATAAGAATAATTTAATACTCTTATTTAAAAATTTCAGCATCCAAAATTTACCATTTAAATCTATTATTCATATGAGCGATTTCTTTCAACAAATGAAAATTTGAAAATCGTCTGACTTCCCATAGAAAAGCATTATATCACAAAATAAAATGTTCTGTATATTCCGAACGAATGAACCAAATTTAACCCAAAACTATACAGCTAAATCCGGGGAGCTCATCTACATGCCCAGGGAATTTCAAGCCGATCGGATGCTTTTTGCGGCAGTTATCGCGGAACAGACAGACAGACTAACAGACAGACAGACTAACGGAAACCAAAACTTTTCGTGTCTCCACAGTAAGCCTTCACTGACGTTTCGGCAATTATTTGTCTAAGTTAAAACATCACTGTAAATTATTATCAAGCTCTAAAATTAATATTATTTCATAACAATAATAATAATAATAAATAAAGGAAATTATTCTTTATAATTGCTAACGGTGTCTGTTATTTTAGTAAAATACCATTAAAAATAAACATTTATGTCCTTATAATTCATCCTAAATTGCTTTGATATTTATTTCAATTCAACGGTTTTTCGCCTGCACATATTTAAGCAATCGAAGATTACATATTTCGCTCTCAAAGATTTGGGCATAACCAAAAATCTCATAACTTACTCAAAAGTAATCATTTTTCATCATTAGATATAAATAAGTTTATTAATAATTCCTATCTGGCGCGATTTAAATTGATGTGATGTCTATATTGTTGTCATGGCACTAAATGACACCTTATGGAAAACCTGCAAAAATTCAAGCTGCTCCCATTTCCTCGAATGCAACGTAATTTGTTTTTGGCAATTTTTAAACTCACCGTGGCTGGGTTAGAAAAAATCTTGGCATTAAGAAAGAAAGTGTTTTTCGGCCACTTAGATTGTAACCTTCCTATCAAGAGGTTGTAAAAAAGGAAATGCCTGAGGCCATCCTTGAATTTGCATATATTTTACGGTGTTCATCAATATTGTCAATAATAATAAAAAGCTCCTTCAATCATTATACTGCCATTAGACATATTAAATATCTACTTTATTAGTGTCTATGTACAGGAAATGGACTTGTGGTATTGCTTTATAACGTGAAATCGCAATGTATCTTTTTGAAATAACCTTTGAAATAGATTTCTTCAATCACGGCTACTCTCGTAAATAAAATATAACACCAATAATCGACTCTATATATAGATGCAAGTACATTTATGGATTCTTACCAGTGTTGAGATAAATCCCCTTCTCAGGAGAATGTAATTCTAAATTTACTATGATCTATCTTTTATCTGCAAATTATTTTTACATGGATTTGCTAAAACGTAGGGTCCTTATACACTTTAAAAATATTTTTTTAAGTGCTTTAAAAAAATTATCTTTATTTCCATAGATTATATTTTGTTAAAACATAATAACATCTGCTTTTATTTCCCCATTTTGCATGAAAATGCAGACGTAATCTAACGTACAGAAATTGAACGGAACCTGACATTTTTCAATCTAAAGTTGTATTTTCGCCGAATCATAGGAGTGTTCATGTGCCGGCAGCTCTGCTGCCATAGATCTTTTCCGTATTACAAATAGAAATTTTACGAACGTTCTTTTTCCATTAAGGGCACATGAAACATAAAAAGGTTCAAATTTTTGCATTTTTAATTATCAGCCTAAAAATAGATCTAAAAGTTTATTTTGCTAAATGATTATGTATCTAAAAGATTATGGTGCTGGAAGGTTTATAACCCTTACCGGCGCGGTGTCCTTAAAAGAGGACAACTAATTTTAATTCCAAAACTGACAAACGGCACCAAGAATATTTAACTAAAATTTTCTTATTATATTGTACATGAAAATAAGCAAGTTCGTATTTTCTAATAAATTCGTTTATAAATTGCGGTGTCAGTCCATTATTTCATCAGTTTATAAACAGAATTAGTCCGCGCCGGTAAGGGTTAAATAATATATTCTAAGTACTGTCGGTGTGTATATATTATTTTTGCCTTTTTTTCAAAATGTGTTTTTTTATGATTTGGTACATTTTTTTTAAATTCTATTTTAGGTAAACAGTTGAGACTTTCCAAAATTATGTAACTAACTAGTTTCTTTAAAAATATCTAAAATTTTAGGTCTGAGGGAAAAATTCTTTAAAATAACGAAAAATGCGTTGTTAAAATTTTTAGGATTTTCAAAGTTTTTTAGTAAAATATTTGAAATTTTATTTCTAATAAGCCAAAATGAAAATTGCTTCTTATTATTCTCAAATAGTATTTTTTTCTGATACCACAACATATTTTAAGGTGATATATTTAACAGTTTTTTAGAAAAGTGTACTGAACACACATATTGTTAAAAAAATGTGTAAAAAGTTAATTAGTTCTTGAAAACTAATTTATGCACTAAATTAATTTCTTTTAATTTATATATGGGCTATAATAGGAATAGTTACAGTAAAAAAATGTTTTCCTTTCTTTCTCTATTTTTAAGTAAAATACATGATGTTAAATATTTTGCAAAATCTGCTTAATTTTACTTGTCGAGATGTACCATGTGCCCTTAATGAGCGGCAAATTCGGAAATATAAGCTCAAAATTACATTAAATTCTTTTAAAAAAAACATACGTTCCTAAAGCTAATATTACCACGAACAAAAATATACAATAACATCTTCCGAGTTAGTTATGATACCGAAACGCATTCTTATTATCAACCTCAGAAAATAGTATATTTACGAAATTTAAAAAAGCATTTATAAAAACAGTTCTTTTTTTTTTCGGAAACCTTTGCGAGTAGTTTTACTCAACCTGGCATATAGATTTTTCGTACTCTACCAATTCTCAAGTAAACATTTTCATGTTCAGCGAACATGCTTTACAGACAAACATTATAAATTAATACCATTAACATTAACATTAAAATCAATAGTAGGGAGGGTAGTACACAGTGAGACGATAATTATTATTACTTAACGAAAGGCAACGATTTTTGTTCTTTTGAAAAAATTTTTGCTACATCTTTAAGCTACACAAATACGTTACACATTAATGTATAATTGGTTTTAAAAAGTTATTTATAAAAGCACAGAAGCAGCATAACGGAGTATCGAAAATTGTCTCACTGTGTACCACAAGTGGTACACAGTGAGACAATGTATATATTTTCATAAATCATACATTTTTATATTCTATCAATAATTTTCTGCAGTTTATGACTTCTAATTAATATTTCTAGATTAAAAAATTTTTAAAAATATGAACCTCGGGTGGACAATAGCAGACATTGGGCCACCTTCATGCAAATTTTCAGCCTCTTACGTTTAGTAGATTTCACTAGCCATCGCACGCCCCTATAGACACAGAGATAGAGAGAGAGAAAGAAAACCCTTCTTTTATTAATAAATACCTTTTTTTACGTCAGAACCGCAAAGTAGATACACAATGAGGCGCGTCTCACTGTGTACCACAACTGTGTGTCTCACTGTATAGTTTCGTTACGTTGTAACAAAATGGATGCCATATCTGTTTCATCATCAATTTCATAGCTTTGAATGCTTGTGTCGTTTTGTTGACATAGTCTATCATTAGATATAGCTATGTTTGGTTAAGTAAATATATGCCATAATGAAAGAAATAAACTTTAAAATGGACGTTTATGTAACTTTAACCCCTGTAAAATAAATAATTACGTACTATTTTGTTGGACGAGTAACCGAAGTGCCGAAACTACATCCACGTGTTGCTTAAGATGAGGTGGTTCAGTGTGTGTTCCAGCTAGGAGAAAAAGTTATAACTATATGTCAAAATGGCTGCTGTCTCACTGTGTAATCCCCTACCCTATTTTGTTACTCTTGTATGCATAAATTCAATTACACTACCAAAAATATTTAATTTAGAACAAATAGCATTCAAAAACCGATATTCCGGTTTGAGAAAACGGAATAATACTCTATAACTACTCGGAAGCGCTGCCGAAAATCAGTGGCAGCGAAAGAAGATTTCCTTTAAATCTCGGAAATATATTGTTTTCTGAGATATTTAGTGATAAAAAACGCTTTTCACAATCGTTCGAAACTCGGAAGTTGTTATTGAATATTTTCGATCGTGATTATATTAGATTTTTGTGCAACAAGAAACAATTGTCTTTTTTTACACTGTGGTTGCCACTTGATTTGTATGTCTATAAGTCTTGTTTATATCATTATCTATGCTACAGTGAGAAAATTTTGTGTACTTGAAATTATGTAAATAATGACACAGCTCGTTGTTTTCCACCAGCACAGGCGCACCTCTCGTACTGAAACATTGGACAGACCTGTTGTATATACAAAAATTTTACACAGCAAGAATTCCCAATTGCAGAATATAAAAATGACTGAAACATCCTACTTTTCCGAAAAAAAAATATTAAATTGTTTATAAAATGTATAATAACAAGTGTTTTATCGAGGTTTTCGAAAGAAAAAAATTAAGTGTGATTCATGTCTGGTGCTTAACAAATACGTTTAACAGAAAATATTAAATCCTACACAATGTGTTGCATTAAATTAAGTGAGTACACATGCATTCATTACTCTTAAATTTATTTTTATGCATATCGATTTCAGTTACTACAAATATAGTTTTAGTAACAACCTTCCGGTCAATTTCCTCTTCTATAGGATCCTCTTGCTTGGATAGCATTTTGTTATCTATTACAAAAATGTGTATGGATTTTATTTTGTATACAAATTTATTTTTGAGCATTTAGACATTCAAACATAACTTCACCTGCAGGCACCGAAATTCCTGTCACAACACTTATTTTAATTGACGGCATACTATTCCTTATGCATTTTCGCAAAACCTATGAGAGGTGTACGTGTATTTAGGTTTT
This sequence comes from Maratus speciosus, assembly GCA_963932465.1. NCBI lineage: Eukaryota > Metazoa > Arthropoda > Arachnida > Araneae > Salticidae > Maratus > Maratus speciosus. The sequence goes on from OZ010789.1 coordinate 468,511,553, forward strand.
TAAATTTATTATTCTTAGATTTATTTATATGTATATCGATTTCAGTTGCTGCAAACATAGTTTTAGTAACAAGCTTCCTTTCAATTTCCAGTTATATAAGATTATCTTGCTTGGATAGCATTTTGTTAACTATTCCAAACACGTGGAAGAATGTTGTTTTGTATTCAAAGGTGTTTTTGAGCGTTTAGTCAATGAAACATAACATCACCTGCAGGTGCTGAAATTCACGCCACAATACTTATTTTAATTGACGGCATGCTATTACTTATGCATTTTCGCAAAACCTATGAGAGGTTTACGAATTTTGGTTTTAAAATTTATTATTCTTAGATTTATTTTTATGTATATCGATTTCAGTTACTATACAAATATAGTTTTAGTAAGAAGCCTTCATGCAATTTCCAGTTCTATAGGATTCTCTTGCTTGGTTAGCATTTTGTTATTTATTCCAAACACGTGGAAGATTGTTATTTTATATACAAAGACACTAATTCAGCACTAAGTCATTGAAATATAACATCAACTATGCAGGCGCCGAAATTGCTGTCACAACACTTATTTTAATGTACGGCATGCTATTCCTTACGGAATTACGAAAAACCTATGAGAGGTGTGCATGTTTTGGGTTTTAAAATTTATTATTCTTAGATTTATTTTTATGTATATGTCATAGGCTAATTGAGAAATCAGGCTCTTTGCAAAGAGCCAGGCTAATTGAAGAATCATCTCACTTTTTCTAATTAGCCTGTTATTTTTCAGGATTATTGCAAAGAGCCTAGGCAGCGTTAGGCTAATTGAAAAATGATCACTTATTTTCCTATCAGGGTGATTTTTTTAGGCTTATTAACCCATAACCCGACCCGCACCCGAAAAATAAATTACAACAGACTGTGCCCCGATCCGAGCAAGGCAAAATAATTTCAGTCTACATGCAACCCGACCTAAACCTGAAAATTCCATTTGAAAAAACCCGAAATCTGACTCTAACTAATTCTGATAACCGACAAATATTTTGCAAAGAACCATACCCGATAGCACCGAGACAATTTCCGTGCACACGCAAGCAGAAAGAAAACCAGAAATCTAACCCGAACCAAATCTGAACCAGACAAAAATATTCCAAAGAACCAAAACCGGATCCGAGCAACACAAAATAATTTCCGTGGACATGTTACCCGACAGAAATTATAAATTCCATTTGAAAAAAAAAATGATATCTGAGCCGAACCAAATCTGAACCCGAAAAAATACTGCAAAAAAACCATAACCGGATCCGAGCAACACAAAATAAGTTCCGTGGACACGTTACCCGACCCGAACCTCAAAATTCCATTTGAAAAAAAAAAACCCGAAATCTGACCCGAACCAAATCTAAATACTGCAAATATATTCCATTGAACCATAACCCGATCCGAGCAAGACAAATAATTTCCGTGGACACTCAACCCGACTCGAACCTAAAAATTCTATTTGAAAAAAAAAACGAAATTTGAACCCGACAAAAATATTCCAAAGATCCATAATCCGATACGAGCAAGACAAAATAATTTCCATGCACACGCAACCCGACCCGAATCTAAAAATTTCATTTGAAAGAAACCAGAAATTTGAACCTGACAAAAATATTCCAAAGATCCAAAACTGGATCCGAACAAGACAATTAGTTTCTGTGGACACGCAACACGACCAGAACCTAAAAATTCCATTTGAAGTCAACCTGAAACCCTACCCGAACCAGATCTTAACCCGACAAAAATATTCCAAAGAACTATAACCCGATGCGAGTTAGAGACAATAATTTCCGTCGACAGGCAACCAGTTCCGAACCTGAAATTTCTAATTAAACTCAATCCGAAACTCGATCCGAAACCTAGTTATGGTCGATTTTCGGGTTGGCTACAAATGGAACATTTATATTCGGATCCGGTTGCGTGTCGACGGAAATAATTTTGTCTTGCTCGAATCGAGTTACGGTCACACGGTAAAATATTTTTTGTCGTTTTCAGATCGGGTTCGGGTCATGTTTCAGGTTGACTTCTAATAGAATTTTCAGATTCTGGTCGTATTCCAGGTACACTGAAATTAATTTGCCTTTCTCGGATCGGGGTACGCTCTTGATATATTTTTTTCGGGTACTGCTCTGGTTTCGGGTTAACTTTAAGTAGAACTTTCAGGTTCGGATCGGGTTGCATGCCGACGGAAATTATTCTGTCTTGCTCGGATCCGGTTATGGTTCTTTGGAATATTTTGTCAGATTCAGATTTGGTTCGGTTTAGATTTCAGGTTTTTACTAATGGAATTTTTAGGTTCGGGTCGGGTTGCGTGTCCATAGAAATTATTTTGCCGTGCTTGGATCGGATTATGGTTCTGTAAAATATTTTTGTCGGTTATCATATTTGATTCGGGTCATTTTCAAACAAAAGTTTTAGGTTTGGGTCAGGTTGCGTGTCCACGGAATTATTTTGTCTTGCTCGGATCGGGTTTGGGTTTTTTGCAATATTTTTGTCTGGTTCAGATTTGGTTCGTTTCAGATGTCGGGTTTTTCTAATGGTATTTTTAAGTTCGGTTCAGGTTGCGTGTTCACGGAAATTATTTTGTCTTACTCGGATCGGGTTATGCTGCTGTACAATAATTTTGTCGGTTATTATATTTGATTCGAGTCAGATTTCTTTTTTTTTTTTTTTTTCTTTAATCAAGTTTTGCTTGGGTTGCGTGTCGACAGAAGTTATTTTGTCCTGCTTGGATCTGGTTACGGTCTGTTGTAATTTATTTTTCGGGTTCGGGAGGGTTATGGGTTAATAAGCCCTGATTGGGAAATAAGTGGTCATTTTTCAATTAGCCTAATGCTGTCTAGGCTCTTTGCAATAAGCCTGAAAAATATTAGGCTAATTGGAAAAAGGGAGATGATTCTCCAATTAGCCCGGCTCTTTGCAAAGAGCCTGATTTCTCAATTAGCTTACGACATATGTCGTAGGCTATATATAAATTTCAGTTACTCAACAAATATAGTTTTAGTAACAAGCTCCCTTACAATTTCCAGTTCTATAGGATTCTCTTGCTTGGATGGTATTTTGTTAACTATTCCAAACACGTGGAAGAATGTTACTTTGTATTCAAAGGTATTTTTGAGCTCCTAATCATTGAAACATAACATCATCCGCAGGCGCAGAAATTATATCACAACACTTATTTTAATTGACGAAAAGCTATTTCTTATGCATTTTCGCAAAACCTATGAAAGATGTGCATATGTATTTTTTTTTTTTTTTTTTTTTTTTTTGAAAAATATAATTTGAGGAAGCACGGAGTTTTTGCTGCTCTGACGGAACATCATTTATATTTTTATCGAATCTATAAATCATGATAGACAAATCATAAATTTTTCTATTTCTTTAACTTCCTTTTTAATGAAATAGCTGTCTTCTTGATTATTTTGTAGACTTATTGTTTTCTATGTTTCAATGTAATTACTTAATTTTTCTTCGTATTTTATTATTTTTTTTTAAAGTGTAAAACCAACTAAAAAACTTTGAATATAAGAATTCTTCGGACTTTATCTATTTATTTTTTTTAATTTCATTAAACAAAAATAAAATGATGTAAGTTGCGAATGTGAATTTAACAAATAGAAACGCATCTTACGCGCATAACACAACGCACATAACACAATTTTGAGACTCTAAAAAAATTTATATATATTTGAAAATGAAAAACACAATAAAAAGCAAATATGACGCAAATTTAATGAAAAAAAAAACCCTGATTTAAAAAAAAATATTTTGCGAAGTATTTATTTAAAAAATAAATTAAAAATTAAAAATTAAACTTGATTAAAATTAAAAAAATAAATAATCAAGTCTAAAAGTTAATAGAGACTATTTAATCTTAATAAGTATATTTTAAAGCATTTTTTGGTATTAGAACTTCATTAAATCTTCCTGAAAGAGAATTCTTTAAAATTTTTATTTATTTTTATCGCCACACATTCTCAATGAGAAGAGGTACATATATTTCTCTTCTAAACATAAGAATATTTTTTTATGCAAACAGATAAAACAAATACTTCTGAATTTCCTTTTTTTCAAATACATTAGAACAATGAAACCCCCTAAAAAGTTTTTAAATGATTTGATGTAATAGAGTTTATATTTTAAAAAACATATAAAATTGCTGTTTCCATTCTGATTTTTACATATAAAAGATGAACAGAATACTTTTCTTACGCTATGTTTCCTGCTTTGAAGGAAACAGAAAAGTATTTTAAAATAAAATATTTTTCTATTATAAAACAATTTAATATACACATTTATTTTATTTTTCAGAATATGAAAGATATAAAATTTTATAGTTATTAAATTTTAATGTCTTTTTTTTTTTTTTCAGCTCAAACTAAGTGCAGTAAAATGTTAAGAAATAAAATATAATAATAGAATTTTTATCGATTTAAATTTTACAAAAAAAAAAAAAAAAAAGAAAGAAAGAAAGAAAGAAAGAAAAAGAAAAAAGAAAAGAAAAGAAACACCTCAATTGAGTCTCTAAAATAATGAATATTTATTGCATTATTAAACATGTTGTATTACGTTGGATATTAGATGCCTATTGGTATCTAAAGAAACGAATTAATAGTAAACACTTAATCCGTTTTTCATATTATTAACTATCTCTAAAGTATTTTCATTGTTATGTAAAGTTACTAGAAAATTGCCTGATTAAGACTGCGTATAAACGCTTGTTTTGCTATCCTTCTACGGTTTTCATGGAAATCTTTTGTTCTGGACCCTTCTGCGGTTTATTCACAAAAGAATGGGGGGGAATCAACAATGGATCAGGAGATAAGGAGCTAATCTCTACTTGACGGAAAGGTTCCTCTTTTGCAGGACATCAATCCCTTTCTTTTTAAAGTCATTAAAGATCATAAACACCGCGTGGCCACAAGAAAAGACGCTGATACTGATAACAGTTAGAAGGATGGTCTATTCGCAGCTTAAGAGTTTGGAGCCGGTTTGGATGCATTGTGTACTTCTCTAATCCAAAGAATGCACCCTTTTCCTCCTTTTCAGGGGTCGCAGCATTCTACATTACTTTATGCATAAACTACCAATGTTTCCAAGCTGTAATCTTCGTAGAAGGTTACTATTGCACATATTATAGAAATCTACGAGGAGGATTATAGTTTGGAAATGCTGTTTGTAGTTAGACAAAAAGTATTAAACGCTGCAACCCCAGTCTGTTTTTTATCTCTTAAGATGATCAATTGAAGTACTTCACGTGAATTCTTCTTTTTTATATTTTCCTTATATGTATATACTATCCAACAAGATAACAAATATTGCATCAAAAACAGTTTTCAGCTTGTAAATAACCTAAAAATCTCAAATAATTGTAAATTACATAAAAACTTTTGATTTTAAAGATTTGTTTAATAATACTGATATGAAAGATACGTTCAGAATCATTAATTTGTTATTCAGATGTTATAAGAATTCACTAAATTTAACTACTATTATTCCTTTATATTACTTCAAAGCGCTAACTCGTTTCATACTTCATCATTATAATATAACTTTCAATGAGACCATTTTTCAACAATGTACTGGTTTATCACATGGTGGTAAAGCATCTGGCATTGTAGCAGATCTTTATCTTTACTACTATGTACGTCATACATCTACTGGTGATTTTATTCTCTATAGATACATATATTAAAATTACAAATTAAATGTAATGTTGCTGCCATTTATGTAAAGATTTAATAATTATAAATTAACAATTTTGATTTATTAGTTAAAGTATAAAGCGTTTTAAAAAAGATATTAAACAAAACCCTCTGTGCGATCTGTGATCACACTTACCCACTTATTTGGATACATTTGTATCTCAGTTTTACAGAAGCACAAATAATACACACTCGTCCTATGGGATCATTTCGTCATAATTTCATTTCTCATTCCAAAATATGTTGTTTTATTACTTAATACACTGTTAAAAATTTCACAAATTCTTTATTTATAGTTTTTTTTTTTTTTTTGGGGGGGGGGGGGGGCATTTTTTTGAGCTTTTGAAGATGACTTCAGACAGTATTATTGATTAAAATGTATCAGCACCTGTATTTATGAATGTGTCCGACTCTTCCCAGAGTCATATATTAGGAATCTAAGGATTTTTTTATATAAGGAGAAAAATAACTGAATCATGAATGTATAATAACAATAAATGTTAATATTTTAAAACTTTTTTTAAATATGTATTTTTCTACAGTAAGTAATTTATAAATATTTTTTTATCCTACTCTGCGCAGTGATGCATACATGAATCACTTAAAATTTAACTTTTAATAAATAAATTCTGTTCAAAGATACCACCATATTTAAATAAAAATATTTACCTTATGTATTCACAGTTTGTGGTATCTAACCCTAGATATATTGAGAATAAAAAAACATACTTCACTGAAAAAAAATTCACTCAAAAATGAGCAAATTTATATACAATATCGAATTGAGTAAGTTTGGATTAAAAATGAACCTATGCTTTCTTAATTGTGAAACACCACAGGATATCAAATCCAAATGAAATGACAATTTTGTTCTTTGTAATGGTTTGTGTATGCACATAAGTCTGCAATATTTAAGGTGAATAATTACTCTTTAAAATCTGTGCTATCTAACACTAAATATACTGAGTATAAAGAAACATACTTCACAGACAAAATGAAGTGCTCAAAAATGAGTAAATCGATGTGTTCATACCGAACGGAGTATATTTAGATAAAAAGTTAATCTATAATTTCTTAATTTTGAAACATCACATGTTATCAAACCCAAACGAAACGATAATTTTGTACTTTGTAATAGTTTATTTCATTCATAGCGGCATAAAAGATGTTAATTAATACGAAAATAATGCAACATATCCTCGGAAATCAGGAAATAAAATTACATTTTTATTCCTCGTAAGGATCTATATCTTGCGTCTCCTTTATAATGCATAAGATTATATTGCGTTGTTGTTATTTTGAGTGCTTCGTCAATGTCCTTGATGTTAATGCCAATCAAAAATGAATACATAAGAATTCATATTTGAATACTTCAAAGAAAAAAAAAAAGAGTACATTAAGGTTCATATTTGGACACATCCATGGAATAAAAAATGATTACATGTGTTTCTCAATTTTGAGTACATGTGGGTGGGAGCTATATTAAGTATATGACGTATTTAAAACTGAGTACTTTTTACTCCATTTTGAGAATCCATATTTGTGAGTGTTCCAAAAGAATTGTTCGTGCAGTGTAGGGTTAATATATATATATTTTTTTCAATCATTCCTAATTTTAATTATGGGTCAAATTATTATATATATATTATAGATCACGATTCTACAAAGCATTATTATTTATTTTAATTCACTCTTGTGTCATGTAAAAACTTTAATTGTATCAAATATTAAACGTTTTTATGCTCCGTATAATTTGCTCGGGCTGCTGCTGATTAATATCAATTTATGCTTTAATTTTCTCTACATATACTCATTTTCTATAATCTCTGATACCATCTGACTAATAATACCGAAAGCCACCAAAGTTTACAGTTGAAATAATGAGTTTTGTTCTAAAAATTTAAGTCTTCTTATAACTATAGGATAAATTACTATTTTCCAAGCCATTAAGAAAATTGCAGTTTAATTCGGCGATAATATTTTATGAAAACAAATGCCTAGGAAGTAACTTGGAACAGGAAAGCAGTTTCATTCAATTTTGTTTCTTTTAGTATATCATAAAGGATGTTGTGTTGAAGTGTATCTGTTCTGAATTCATTAATTTAAGTTAAACTTACATCGTTTTAGGAATATAAATAGAACTCTTAGAGAAAGATGCATTAAAATTAAATTACTTTATAAAATTTTAAGAAAATTGATTTCATTTTGTTTCCATGCCTAAATTTTCTTTCAAGAAGTTTCAGTTACCTGCATTATTTTTCAAAACTTTTTTTTCTATATAAAGAAGTGAAATAAACACAACAATGAGTTATTATACCAAGAAGTGGCATAAAATTGCGTAAAATAAATAGTATTAAATCTATAAACTTAATTAAATAGGAACTAAATATTTCTTAGTGACTTCATTGCGTGTTTGAAATTGATTCTATTGGGTATGTGTATTTTCTATAGATGTGGAAATTATTATTATTATTATTGCTGTTATTGTTATTATTATTGTTGTTGTTATTTTTTTATTATTATTCAGGTTTTAATAAACTGTGAGAGTCTTTTGGCAAGTTGACAGTTGATAAGTGATGCGTGTTTTTAGATGATGAGCAAAGCATTTACTGTACGAAAAATTTAAGAAACATTGAAAGAAGTAGAATTGAAGGAGTATATATTGAGACTTCTATGAGAGTTAGGTTATTTTTAAAAAATGCTTTTAGCAAAACCCGAATTGAGTCGGGGAGATTGGCTAAATTTTCATAGTGCGATTTCATAGTGCGATTTCATAGTGCAGAACATTTTGATACTTAAAAAATGTACTGTACCCATTAATGATGTTATAAACTGGTGTGATAGATAAGATTATAAAAATACATATTTAAAACATCGTATAATTGCGTGAGCAGGAGTCATGGTCTTGCTTTTAAAGTAAAAGCGCGTATTCATTGCGCCGGATGAAGTAAGTCTAAGTCCTTTTGAAAGGCCTTGCTCATTTCTATATTTTTTTGGTGTTTTTAAGGGTGTATTCCAATCCAAACTGGTTATTTTCCGATTCATTTTTGCTCTCAAACGCATCAAACTGGGAAATTCTCTTATTTAGAAACTACATAATGTGCCGTGCTTCTCGATTTTTTGATAAATGCAGAAAATATTGTCAAAAAATGCTGTCACCGAATTTTCCGAAGCGGGACATTTGGGAATGAAAAAAATGGTCATACTGAGAAAATAATTGTTTAAAAATCAAATTCTAATTAATTGAGCGAAAAATGAAATAACACGGCCTCTTATACATCTCTTCAAAAATCACCTCAGAAAGTTTCATATTATCACTTTTAAAAATAAATCTGAAAATGTATCATAAAATTTCGAGCTGTTGAGGGTGGGAAAATATCTTTTCGAATACACCCTTAAGATGTTATTTTTAATCTTATTGTACTGCCTCGATTAGGATTAATTAAATTTAATTAATTAGTAATCTTGACTTCACAGCATCTTTTTTTTTTTCAAATTCTTCAATGCTCATTGGAAAACAAATATTTTCATTTCATCAGTAAAAGGATACTTTTCCTATTCTAGTATTGATTTACATTTTGACCAGTAATTATTTTTTTTCAGGTTCACCGTGAGTACTATGCTTGAATGAATTAATAAATGATCGTGCCAAAATGCGTAATATTACGTTGGAAAACTATTTTTAAAATAAAATATTCACAACGTTGTTTTTTTTTCTTCAAATTGTTTCGAATTGATTGAAGGGTATTTTTTCAATCCATTTTTGTTAATATCTCTGTTGATTAACGAATTAAATTCCCAAATGCTTTTCGTATTCTCTAAAAGTTAAATATTTTTAAGTATTATCTTAAATGCGTATATTTCGGAAATAACTTTAAAAAAATTTAATTACATATTCATCCTGAGTTCTTTTTTACAAATTTTTGTTGTTGTTGTTGCACTGGAGTACAAAATTCGTTGACTTTCATTACATTAAATTAATTGAGTATCTACAAAATCAAATTATAGTTTCTAAAAATGTTAAAAAAAGGCGAATTGTTTTCAAAACTCAAATATTGTGTGAAAAGTTATAAACACATTAAACATACATTTTCGAAGAAAAAACATTTATTTTACATTACTAATTAACGCTTTAGCAATCAAAAAGAAATTTCCATGGAATAATTTTTTGATTCATATAGTCCTAAGTATCCCTTTCAGTTTACAAGTCTACAACTGAAATAAGCATTAAAACTTCTTTGAACGCAACTGATTATGTCAAATAAAATCTTTTAAGAAGAAGGAATAATAAATAGATAAGAAACCTTTTTACGAAATCAATTAAATTGCAAGGCAAAATATTGTTCTTTTTCAAATAAATCAAATCTTTTGATATCTTTTCCGCGAACGATGTCAAATATTCTTATCATCCTGAGATAAAAGTTTATTTAACTGTCAAAAACATTCGACATGAGCAATTATTCTTCATGTTTTGGATAGGATCTTCATTTAATGCCTATGAGATTTTTTAGAGAAGAAAATAAAGAGAATACAGTGAGAGTTATTAAAAAAATATTTTTTTAAATAAAGATTTTAAAAGGTATTGAAATATTTTTTTTTCAAAATTTTCAGTTTATTAAAATATTTTTTTTTTTTTTTTTTTTTTTTTTTTTTGTGAACAAATGGTATATTGAATAATTATATTATTAAACATCTTTATATTATATATTAAAATCTGATAATACATTTTCAGATTTACGCCTACGAGAATATGATGAACTGTCAGTTGAAAAGAATATTATTTTTTTTTCGTAAACATACGAGAATTTTATAATAGCTCCAAACAAAATTCTGTAAGGAATTAGAAAATTATGAAGGTAAAATCTTGATCGTCTAATAATTAGCCAATTTCATTTATATGCTGCTTAAAACTAAAATAATACTTCTTTATTACACACAAAAATTTAGAAAAAATAATACATTTGTTGCACTCTATTTATTGGCTTTCATAATGCATTAGTGTACGTTAAAATATACAGGTTAACACCAACGAAATGCTATGACATTACTAAAGTATTTTTCACTAACCGGTAATTATTAAAGGACTTATAGACCCAATAATGGGATACTACCACGGATAAATTAGATTACCTTTCTCTCATTAGCCTTTTATTGTACCATTTCTAAACTAATGAAGCTGGTAGATTTTTTATTGAGTAATGCAAAATGCTACAGAGTGGCTGAATGGACGATTTCATATATATTCACTTATTTTTGTTTCGATAAGGAATGAGTATGAATACATTTTTTTTTTTGCCATAGAGTTTCTACACTGAGAAATTAAAATAAGATTTTTTTTTTTTTTAATACATGAAAAGTTACAATTCAGGTCTATACTTAACTCAAAATATTTTTTCCAAAATGGTGATTTCGAAATTTACCAGCTCTATCATATACCGAAATTTTTTAAACAAGGGAAAATATTGTGAAAACTTAAAGAGGAAATAGGAGAAAACAAAAATAATAAAATAGATAAAACAATTGAGTCTCCCAGTAGGATCTTATTCCTTTGTTTGTATCTGACTTATTTTTTAATACTCTACTAAAGCAATGGAATTAACAGGTTAATTTAAATAACACCTTGTGATTTGTAATTTTAATTGCTGAACCTTTTTAACACTTTCCAACAAAGTTGAAAAGTGTTTATGATTTCGGTTTGTTTGTCCCCCTGTCGCGCTCTAACTCCCGTAAATATACTCGGATTGTTCTGAAATTTTTGGATGTTAGTGACCTCTACCATAGCACGAATCCTATTTCAAATGAAGTTTGTAGTACTCTTAGTTCATTTACAGGGACAGCCAACAGTTTCCCGTTTCATTACGGCCTATGGGGAAAAATCGTTTAAAATTATTTTTAATGATGTTACATGCTTTCAAACATAATAAAATTGATATGCATTTATCAAATGCACTAAAATATGCATTCTATAGAATATGCGGTGCAAAGAATAGTTATTATTCATTTACAGGGCCACGCAAGAGAATTCAGTTACGTAATGATATAGGGTGGAGGGAATTTTTTCCGGCGTATTTTAATTTTGTTAAATTATTTCATATATAATCAAATTGATATACATCGATGAGGTTTACTATAACTTATTTCATGTATAATACGAAGTGCATAGCATTTACAGGGAGACACAAAATATTTCAGATACTACATTGTATCCGAAGTACTGTACAGTAGCGATGATTGCTGGAAATGCTTTTTTAATTATGTTATGTGCTTTTATGTTTCACTATATTTGTGCATTGTATATGGTGTGTATAAATGCTGTAATTGTATACAGGCCTGCACAAAATAATTCGAAATGATTACTGGGTATGAATGCAAATTGCTTAAAGGTGGTTTTTAAATGAGTTATGCATTTTTACGCTGAATTGCATCTACTTTACTAAGAAATGTTTGTAGAACATAGATAAAATGATATACATTGTCACGCAAAGAATGGATACATGGCCGTCTATAAATGATAATTTTAGGAAATGTGATTCCAGTAGTTTTAAGAGTGTTTTATTTTGAATTAAACTTTAGCTAAATAGTGGCGTGTAATAAAGGTACTAGGTTAACTACAGGGTTGTACAAAAGTATACAAGTATGTTTCCATTTATTAGCATAAATTGCGGAAAGAGAAATTTCAACCTGTTATGTATTTTCTTGCTAAAATAAATTTCCCCATTATATAGTATATATATCAATCTACAGATCAAATACAGGGCTGTTCAAAAGAATTGGAATACATATTTATTGCTATGGATGGTAACAGCTGAAATCAGTTTTTCAAATGTTTTATGCGTTTTCTAAAATGTTTACTTAGTTCTCTTATATACCTTATTTCCCTAAATAACGAAGTTTTGTTAAAGCATTCAGGAAGTGTTGGAAAGTGTTTCATAATCTATGCTTAACGCATGATTTTTCTTACTTGTTTTATTTAATTTGGCTCAGAGGCATAAAACTAACAGAGTGAAAAATTGTTCAAGCCTGGATTCGAACCAGGGCCATCGACATTACTCGAAAATGCTCTACCATAGAGCTACCTGGACGATATTAGCTTAACACTTCTCACTCTTATCTGTTGGCAAGTATGCACCCGCAGCACTCCATGAAATATATTCATGAGCCACCAACCCTAGGGCAAACACGAAACGAAAGCGGATCCAGACGGCCTCGATGAAATCATTTCATCGAATCTGGATTCCCTTTCGTGCCAGCCTTGCCAACAAATAAGAATGAGAAATGCTAAGCTGGATATTGTCCAGGTAGCTCAGCGATAGAGAACTGGCACGTAATGTCAATGAACCTGGTTCGAATCCAGACTTGGAAACATTTTCACTCTGTTGGTTTTACGTCCTTTAATTAAGTTGAATTAAAAAAGATAGTGTTGTTTAAATTAAACTTCCAATTCCATTGCTTTAGTACAGTTTAAAAAAAAAGTCAGATGCAAACAGAAAGATAAGATTCTACTGGACACTTAATGGTTTTATCTATTTATTTTATTTTTTATATTATTTCTTCTTTAAACTCACAATATTTGCCCTTTTTAAAAAAAATTCGCTATACGATATATTTCTTAGCCAAATTGATTAAAAGATTCAGCAATCAAAATGTCAAATTTAAGAAAAAAAAAAAAAAAGGTGTGCAAAATTTTATATATGTAAATAAAACGTCCCGTTTCTACAAATATGTAGATATTGATAGTGCAGTTAATATATGTATCAGTTTATCGTGTAATATTTATCTTCCGCATCATCCTGATGTAATGTTATTCCACGGATGAATGATTCGATCGGTAAATTCATGTTAGGAAAATGCCCTTGATCAAACAGGATCGGAACTGGAACTCAAAAGTAGATATTTATAGGAAGTATAAACTTTAATGTTTCACATATACTTGTCTCCAAAAATATATTATGCACAAAGATATTCTTCTTACATGAATAATTCAGCGAGGTATGTCTTACAACATTTTATTTTGAGTATCTCTGTTAAAGATATAATACTTTGTATGACGAAATATGAAATATATTACTGGAAAAAAGAGTTGTATGAAAATAAACTATTTGAATGTGTATATATGCTTTCCAGTTAGGAAAAACTACCGTATGGTGTTTATAAAGGAAATATTGCGTAAGAAAATTCTTTATAATATGCAATAACTAAGTATTATACAATGGCGAAAAAAAGTTCAGGACCACCAATAAAAACTGTAAAGCTGTTACTTTAAGAGGACAGTACACTTTTAACAGTCATAAAGCATGCGAAACTTATCATGAGTTTAGCAATTTTTTATAAAAAAGATAACCACTCTAGAAGCACAAAATTTTTAGAGTATATTTAGGTGATATTGAACTACATTTAATTTTTTTTTTATTTGGATATATTATAATTTTTAAAAAAATCGAGGGGTCAATTTCCAAGTACCATTTAAAATTTTTACAGTGGATAACATTTCACTGCGCGCACGATATCTCATGCTAATTTCATTGTATTTGCTTAAACATTATCTTAAATTAAAGATAATACTCTTGTCTATAATTCGAACTAGAATATTTGTAATCGGTTAATTAGATAAAGGGTAATTAACATTTAATTAGATAAATTTGAAAAACTATGAATTTTTACATGCATTCAATCGCATAATTTTTTTTCATACTGAACACTGCTTTATAATATTGGTTCATTTTCATGATATTATAAATATTTATGTATGGCAAAAATTTTAAAGCTCTACTTCGAATAGCTTTGGAGATATGCGCGCAAGAGTAAAAAATGTCATTTTGAGAAAAATCCGTTTAAAAATTAAACTGTACTTTTTAAATATAAAATATATAATAAAGGAAACAAAACTACTAATTATATATCGTATTCTGTATTAAAAATAAAATTAGATGCTAGTTTAAAATGATAAATATAAAATTATTTGTAAAATGCTGCAGAATATAGGAGCATGCTTAACAAATAAATAGATGTAATTTGTAAAAATGTAGCATTTACTATTGCCAAAAATTAATTTTAAAGATATAACTTAAAATTTTGTTTACCTTTGATTGTAAAGTGAATTAAAACTAAATTATTTAACGTAAAATATATGCCATTTTATAGGGATTCTTGTATTTCGATATCTGATTCATATACTTTGCTGCACAAAAATTCGGGTGGTTTACTAAAAAAATATATTAACGTCAATAAATCCGTATTAAAAACTGTCAATTGAAACAAAAATCAGTATCAAATATACTACTTTTAAGTTTTCTATAAGATGAATTAGCATCTTAGTAGGATATATCTCTATCATCGTATTTTGTATAGCGATTAACATTAAACTGACTCCTTCTTTGATGCTGTTAAGAAGAACATTTTGCATACTTTTTTATTAAAAAGCTAATAAATACTAAGAAGTAGAATACTATTACAAAATCAGGAAAGTATTGCTCTAGGGTAAAAAAAAACCTGTTTTGTTTGAAAATTAAGCACTTAATAGCTAATAAAACAGTGAAAAACCATGAAAGTAAACAAATTTGTCCGAAGTGGAAGTTGAAGTTAATATTTTAAATATTTCTTGTTATCGTTTAAGGTATTTAATCAATAACAATTGCTGCATTTTAGCATATTTCCAAAGTTAAGTTAATGTGAAAGGCCGAAAACAAAATGTAAACAAGCCGCCATGACAGTTGTCGCAGGGCTGTTATTTCGGAAATGAAGGGGTGATGTCTAAATTTCCCCTAATATATCAGTAAATAATTATCACACAATTAAAAGATTGGTATCCACTTATTCAGAATACAATAACCTTTCTAACGATGCTAAAATAAAAAAATCTACTTCTGAAAATTTTAAAAGTGTACTGTCTCCCCTAATGAAAAAACAATATCATTTCAAAATTATACGCATAAAGTTATACACGTTTTGTTATTTGTTTTAAATTACAATAATATATTTAAAAAAAATAGGCAAAAAGTAATTTCTAGATAATACAATTTGGTGCTAAAAAAGTTTAGGACCAGTATATTTAAACTCTAAATTACGCATGTAAATGATGTGTATTCCCTTTTTAGCACTTTGTTTGTTTCAAAATAACGCTGATACTTCCAAAACATGCTTTGGGAAGGATTTGGCCAGGTATTTACATGTCGAAATGAGTATTTGTTTCCATATTTCCTGCTTTTAGTTTAACAATGGAATCAAACTGCTTTCTGTTGGCATAAACCTGACGAACCAAGATTCCTCACATGTTTTCTAAAGGATTTGTGTCAGGATTTTTAGATGGAATATCTAAAGTTTTGATTTTGTTTGCAGATAACCAATCTGAAGTTGACACAGACTTGCGAATAGAAGCGTTATCTTGAGCAATTCCAAATTTTGACCCATAAATTCATCGTTAAGTGGGACAAAATTATTACCAATAATATCTTAATAGTCAAAAAAGTTCATCTTCTCGGTCATAAAAGTCAATCAAGTTAATCAAAAGCCTCGGCGAAAACCAAACTTGTTTTTCTTTTACATTAAAGCCTGCCGAAATCACGACTGACCCACTACCTTCTACACGTTTTGAGAGCAGATACTACTGCAAATACTAGCAAATACAGCACTTGGTAAATCATGCCAGTAATATCTTAAATCATCTGTACCGTCAAGGGTGAATATTTTTTCATTAGTAGAAACCCATTTGCACCATAGATTAAATTTTTAAGGCATTGGAATATGCGGATTTTAGCCTTGCATCAAAGTGATGTTTTTGTAGTTTTTGCTTGACTTTTAATTTAGCATAATTCAAGCATTCGGCACTTTTTAACACATTTCTAATAGTTCCGGACGTTACTGAAAATTCTTGAACATATTTTATAGTAGAAGAATAAGTACAATCTTGAACAGCCATTCTAATAACGTTATGTTTACACAGGCTGAGAGTTTAGATAGCCATCGGCTTCTTTTATTTCTAACATAGTTCAATGGATCATAAATAAAATTATACACAACAGTTTTAAATTCTTTTATTTTTCGATCAATTTGCTTTTCAGTTAGCCTGCAATGTGAAAAAGCACTCATTTTACCATTTTCTTCTTCAGTCAATGAGTTCTCGAACCACGCTTAAAACTACAGTTGCATATCCCAAAACTCCAAATCTAGCTACTACTAGCGTATAAACATCCTCAATGAGTCCCGCATAAAATACTACGTCATGACGTCATCTCATTATGCTAGATTTAAAAGAAGATACTGGTCCCAAACTTATTTCTATTTGTTAATGTTACAAGATTTTAACACTTGTCGAAAAAAATACTTTCAAACTTTTTCAATTGAATTAAATTCACATATTATATCAGATATTTATGTCTAACTTTTCTTCTAACTATGTCTAACTATGTCCTCTTTTTCAAATTTTATTCTAAACGAAAAATTATTAGCATGCGGTCTTAAACTTTATTCCAGCACTGTACAAAAGTAAATACATATATCAACATTCATACCCCAATTCATTAAATTAAGTTTTCTGAAAATAATATTCCAAAATATGGAATGATTTGAATTATCTTTTCTCTTTGAACAAATATATTCATAGATTTCTAACACATTTTTTAGATGGTTATATGTACATTTTGTTTTAAATTATCAGATTTGTTTGAAAATTTTTGTTTTATACTGCATGTTTAAAGCTTATATTCATGTGAAATAATTAAATAAAATGTGAGAAATGAAAATAATTTGATCGGGTATAAATTCAGTTAAGTGACTATATGAATAACTACTTACGTGATTGAGCTTATTGGAAATACGAGTAAACATTATTTTATTTAAAAATGGAAGATAATTTTGATATCCCATGTAGTTTTCTATTTTTTATTTAATAGTGTCTTATAAATATGCATGTTATCTGATAACAGAAAAAGTTACAGATTACCATAATATACATTTATGAATATATATGTACAAACCGGTCTAACAAAAAGAATAGTTACACAGTAATAGTAGATTATTCATTGCGAGCTTTCAAGAAATTTGAATTTAATGATTTTCATATAATGTTCAATTCTATGATTTTTATATAAAAATGATATACAAATGATATAAAAGTACTACTAATGCTTCACAATCACCACAAAGATTAAATAAAAAGATGCGTATTCGAATAATTCATATCGTTCTATTTTTTTATATGATTTTTCTGCATCCTCAAGCAATAAGTCAAATGCATAAACAAAATTAAAATGTAAAAATAATTTATGTTGTATTTTTAAAATGTAAAAAAGCAATACTGATTAAAATCATATAAGTTCTAAATTTGCATTTGCAGTCAGCCGAGTTTTCCACACAATTTTACACCCATTGAACATTTATTTTTATTCGTTATGGTCATTACATTATTATTTTTAACCATGTGTGAAAAATGGTTAATGTCCTCGGCCAGGGCAGGAAATCAAAAACATACCTGAAGCTATTTATTAGTTGAATCCCGCATTTTATTCGTGTTCTGATTGGTCTATACAGTAATCTGTATTTTCCCTTTACTTTCAACAGAGATGAATACTTCTGTTGCCACTATGACAAAAAAAGTAATAAAAACTACAAAAAACTTAAAAAAAAAATTAATAACTCAAAAATAAATTGAGATACAGCTTTCAAACAAATTGCATTTAAAAGTACATTTTTTTTTCTATACGACACACAAATATTATTTGGTGTGGATACATCCTATAGATCATATACAGGGCTGCACAAAAGTTCTCAAGTACATTTCCGTTTATTCACGGAAATGGCTGAATGGCCATTTTTAACTCTGCTATGTGTTTCACTGAACTAACTTTTAGCATGCTATGAAGTATACATACAAATCCATAGCTTAGTTTAATATTTTATATCTTAAAAGCTGACGAAGTGTAAGTAAGATTTTAACACTTCACATAATTATAAATATACATTTTATAAATATTTTGAATATTAAGAAAAGAAAGAGTCATCATTTAAGAAGAGCGCAAAGAAAAAAGAAGTTAAAATATTAATTTACTAAGTAGATATTTTAAAAATACGAATAAATCACATGTTCATTGTCTTAACATTACCGAAGGGAGTTTGGAAGTTGAGAGACTTGTAACCTTAACTATTTACTGTTTTTAATAGAAAAGTAATTGTTGATAGGTTTGTCTTATTCACTATTAATGTTTAATTACATATATTTAATTTTACTATATATAAAACTTATTATTTACATTTAATAAGGCTTATTACATTTAAGTTACATTTAATCATTGCATTTAATTTATGTTTAATAGTGTTATATTTAACAGTAGGTTCAGTAAATTGGAGTCTATATAGTATAGATTGCTAGTTTTTGAATGTATTTAATATATTACCAGTTTCAAAATGACTCTTCAGAACTCTTCATCTTCTCCATCACTCCCTTCTTAGCTTTTATAGGGACTACCTATACAGACCTTGCTGGAAGAAGAAGTTGTAGGGTCTCTCTACTGTATGGCTTGCTATTTTTAGTTGATAAACGGAGTTATTAGAAAATATGAAGTTGCTTATTTTCGCGTAAATTATAAAAGGAAATTTTTAATTAAATTTTCTTGGTGCCGCTTTTCAGTTTTGGAATTATAATTATGTGTCCCCTTTTAAGGACACCGCCCTCGAAAGGGTTAATTCCCTCCTTTCTCTCCTTATGTTACACACAAGAGCTCCAAGAACTAATTATAGAACCATTTTTCAATAAATAAGTATGTAAAATTTGAAGGCGATCGGATATTTCTATCAAAAGATATCGAGTTGCGTGCGTATGTACGTACTTACCTACGTACGTACATATGTACGTACGTACAGACATAAAGACAGAATATGTAGGTGCAAAAGCTCTCCGGTAATATCCTGTGAGCTAAAAACCTGCAATACGACAGCAAATATATAGTTCTTATCTCTTCAATTCGGTGGCCGCAAAACAGCCCTCATAGCATGCATGGTCACAGTGACGTCGTTGTGACGTCACTGCAAGTCACTGTGGTCACGTCACATCTGTGACCAAAATGCCACCCCTCAGTGATGTCACATTGTGACTGAGATGTGAACTTCTTAGAAAACTTTAAAAAATTACGAAAATTCTTCAAAACATGTTATTTACTGTAAAATTATGTTTTCCTGGCAATTAAAAAAAAATTGTGAGGTCACTGTTATATCACTGCTATGTAACGTACGTCACGTCACATATGTGACAAAAAAACCACCATATTGTAAGTCACAGTGTGACAAAAATATGAACTTCAAAAATCTTTGAAAATGAAGAGAAATATTTTAAACAGTCACGAGTTACATGGCATAAGGAATAAAATATATTAGTGGATAGCAAATGGTAAATTCTCTCACTAAAGGGGAGAGGGGGGGGGGGGGCATAATAAATAAAGTGCACGATACAATCATTAATAAACTAAATTTTCAGGCTATATTTTATCAATTTGATATCTAAGATAGCGAATGTATACTTTTTCATGATTTAAATTTTATCTAGCATTTGGATAATATAATTAGAATTAGGAATATTAAATTTATACACTTTACATATTTAGTTTGCTGGGAGGAAATTTATTCATTTATTTCTTTTTTTACCGACCAGGATTATTCGAAACACTTCTGTGGTTTCAAAATAAAAATTTTCTATTACAGTTAAATCTGCACCTTTTAATGAGCACGTAGAAAGAGTCTTCAGAGTTTAGTCATCTATGCATTTATTGCTTTAGAATATTTTTATAATTTGTATTCAAGTCATAAATTCTACTTCTTTCAGACTTTTTAAATAAAATTAGCATTTTCCGAAAATAAAAGAAATATACAAAATTTGTGCAAAACAAACTTTACTTAAAAAAAAAAAAAAAAAAAAAAAAAAAAAAAAAAAGGGGGTGGGGCTCGTTATTACCATTAAATTTATTTTTACACCTTTTGAAAATTTAAACAATGGTATATCTAATAAACTCTAATTATGAATATTATTATTATAATTATTTAGAAAAAATGAACTTTACAATACATTTTAACTTGTATTATTTGGTACGGATAAAAAGAAAAGGTTAAATACATTGGACATTTCTTCAAATACAAAATTTTAATTAACCATACTTTCAGAAAATTACTGCGCATTCAAGTTTCATATCTCTTGCATGCAAAAACAAATAATCTGTACCAGACCATCTGCTTGAAAATCGTCTGCCCACAAAAAAATAAACATGAGAAGACGCGGGAAATAAATAGTTCACTGTTTTTAGAACATCACCTTCACCACGTCTACAACACTTTAAGATAAGGAAATGACCATTTTTGAATACACGGATATTAATAGAACGTATATGTAAGTTTTATTTAATTTAAATATTTTATTCCTGATTTGTACATATGAGTTAAATAGTTTTATGTTATATTTGTAAGAGACTGATCTTTAAACTGTTAGAAGCGATATTTTAAAATTCGATAACTGTAAAGAAAAATATCTTAATCTGCCATCGCTTGAAAAAAAAACTGCGCAGAGACTGTGCATGCCTACATTCATACTGGAATTAATATAAACATTAATTTACTCTTACTTGAGATTGAAAATGCATGGAACGACAATGATTTGGAATTATTTTATCGGCTTCTTACTATTTTTTGATTACTAACACTTATAGTTATTATTATTTTGGGGTTAAATATGATGTTCGATTATCATAAGATTACGAAACTGTTTCAGATTAGAAATTAACATTATACTGGGAAAATGTATCTTTACATATTACAGTAGTGAAACATTTGAAAGAATTTTCTTTTAGTGCTAATAATATTTTAAATTATCTTTCAAAATCCTAAATCTTCAAACCAATGTTTTCAGATTTAACATTTGCCGAAATTATAAAATAATAGGAATTCCTTATACCATATCGAAATATTTTTGAGATATTGTTAAATCTAATAAGGCATTTAATTTATCTATTGAGTTTGCTGTTGTTTAATAGTACAATTATAAATCCTAATTATTATTTTTAGTATTTTTCAAATTGGTATATTTATTTTTTTAAATTGTATGTAAGCATTTTTTCTTTTCTGTTTGTGATTTTAATCAAACATTTAATTATAGACATTCTGAATCGGTTATTAAATTTTCTTCTTTTGTAAATTCATTTTCTACGTTTATGATACGCGTAATTATTGGCACTAAAAAGTAAAATATGATACTTAAGCATTGAAACAAAGTGTTTTTCATGCCTGATGGGAAGTTATAGATTAAACTGCTTTAGTATATATTTTTAAAAGTTCATATAATACAGGATACATATTATAGGACACAAGTTGAAAAGTGCTTATGACTTCGGTTTGTCTGTCCGTCTAGCAGTATATCCGCACTCTAACTCTCGAAAATATACTCGGATTGCCCTGAAATTTTTGGATGTTATTGACGTTTACCATAGCACGGTACCTATTTGTAATGAAGTTTGTAGCATGCTTTGTTCATTTACAGGGACAGCCAAAAGTTTTCCGTTACATTACAGCCTATGGAAAAAAATCGTTTCAAATGATTTTTTATGATTTTACGCACGCTTTCAAACAGAATAAAATTTATATGCATTTATGAAGTGCACTAAAATATGCATTCTGTTGACTATGCGATGCAAAGAATAGTTATTGTTCATTTACAGGGCTAAAAAAGGAATTCAAATACATAATGATATAGGGGTGGAGGGAATTGTTTGCGGCATACTTTAATTATGTTAATCTATTTCATATATAATGAAATTGATATATGTCGCTGAGGTTTACATACTTTAAATTATTTCATGTATAATACGAATAATACGTATATAGCATTTACAGGGACACACAAAATATTTCAGATACTATATTGTATCCGAAGTACTGTTCATTAGCGATGATTGCTGGAAATGTATTTTTAATTATGATATGCGCTTTTATGATTCACTATATTTATGCATAGTATATGGTGTATATAAATGCTATAATTCCTATACAAGGCTACACAAAAGTATTCGTAAGGATTACTGGGTATGGGCGCAAATTGCTTAAAGGTGGTTTTTAAATGAGTTATGCTCTTTTTTGCTGAACTGCATTTAATTTACCAAGAAATGTTTGTAGAATATAGATAAAACGATATACAGGATCACGTAAAGAATTGGATACATGACCGTCTATAAATTATAATTTCTGGAAATGTGATTTCAGCAGTTTTAAGAGTGTCTTAGTTTGAATTAAATGTTAACTAAATAGTGGCGTGTAATAAAGATTCTAGGTAAACTAGAGGGTTGTACAAAAGTATTCAAGTATGTTTCCATACATTAGTATAAATTGCTGAAAAAGTATTTCAACCTGTTAGGCGTTTTCTTGCTAAACTAAATTTTCCCATTATATAGTATATATGCACTTAAAAAAAATGGGAAGTCAAAATTGAGTAAAAAGTACTCAAATTTAAATGCGTCACATACTCAAAATAGCTCCGATCCAAATGTACTCAAAGTTGAGAAACACATGTACTCATTTTTTATTCATTGGTTGTGATCAAATATGAATCATTATGTACTGCCCCCCTCCCCCCCCCCAAAAAAAGAAAAACCTAAAATTTAAAGTAAAAATGTACTGACATTTATTTCCCGTTCAAAGTTCTTAACAAGAAATGTTTAATTGATTATTTATTAAGAAAAATAGAAAAATTCTTAACAAGATACTCAAATCGAATATTTTTATGACAAAAGCATTATTTCCAAGCACTTTTAAATTATTTTTAAAATGCTGTGCATAATTTAATATTTACATTAATAAACATCATTTATGCCGCCATAAATGAAATGAACCATTACAGGGTACAAAACTATTCGTTTGTTTGGGTTTGATAACATGTGATGTTTCAAAATAGAGAAAGCATGGGTTCATTTTTGATCCAAAAATATTCAATTCGATATGAGTACGTCGGTTTACTTATTTTTGAGTACTTCATTTTTCTCAGTGTATCAACCTACAGATCAAATACAGGGTTGTTCAAAAGAATTGGAAAACATATTTGGCTATGGACGGTAACTGCTGAAATCAATTTTTCAAATGTTTACTTAGTTATCTTATTTACGTCATTTCCCTAAATTACGATGTCTTGTTAAAGCATTCAGAAAGTGTTGGAAAGTATTTTATAATCTATGATTAACGCATGATTTTTCTTACTCGTTTTTTTTCTATTTCCCAGATCAGTCTTTTCCTATAAAACATACCAAATCTATTTAGCTCATATTCACAAAATACAATATACACGGGAATAAAAAATTTAAATAAATATCGCTTATCATGCCGCTCTATAAATAATAGTTGTATTAATATCCGTGAGTCTCCATGTTCGTATTTAATAAAGCAATGACAAATCACAACAAATTAAAAAATTTACACATTCTAAATATCAAGCTTGAACTCAATATCAAGCATAGAACTGAATAAAAAAATATGTCAGTTGATAAGCATTGTTTTTTAAGTGGAAAAATTTAAAATGATTTAGAAGAATAGGACTCCAAAATAGCGATATTTTGCTAAAAAGTACGGTAAAAAGATAAGATTTTATATTTACAGCAAAAGGTTATTTCAAAATTCATCGCTGTATTAATACTTAGAAATTTTTCCAGAGAGAATCTTTCGCCTTATATACAATATTTCAAATGAAAATCAAATATCAAATTAATTGCTTAAAAGGCGCAAATAGTGAAAAAGATTCCAAGCCGGGACTCGAACCCGGGCCATCAGTATAGCACACTGATATTCTACCGACTAAACCACATGGAACGACGCCCAGTCTGTAAAATTTCTCACTATTACAGGTTGGCAAGGCTACAAACGCAGCACAAGATGGAATATTTATCGTGAGCCACCGACATGCGGTAAACACGAAACTTAATGAAATCCAGCATCGAAACTATATTAATAATTGGAAATTTTTCCAGGGAGAAACATTCGCCTTCCATACAACATTTCAAATTAAAATTGCCTTTTAAGCAATTAATTTGAAATTTGATTTTCATTTGAAATATTGTATGCAAGGCGAATGGTTCTCTCTGAAAAAATTTCCAAGTATTAATATAATTTCAATCGATACTGGATTTAATTAAGTTTCGTGTTTGCATCATGTTGGTGGCTCACGCTAAATATTCCATCTTGTGCTGAGTTTGTAGCCTCGCCATCATGTAATAGTGAGAAATTTTCCAGCCTGGGTATCGTTCCATGTGATTTAGTCGGTAGAATGTCAGTGCGCTGTACTAATGGTCCGGGTTCGAGTCCCAGCATGGAATCTTTTTCACTATTTGCGTCTTTTAAGCAATTAATTTGAAATTTGATTTTCATTTGAAATCACAGTGTTTATGACAAGTTCGTCACAAATGACCCATATTTCACAAATTGGTCACAGTGTGACGTCAAAGCATTGTCGCTTTCGTCACAGGTTCGTCACAAAGTTAATGCCAAAATAGTCACAAATGACACACTTTTCACAAATTTGTCACACCGTGACTTCACAGAGTGGTCACAATGTGACGTCACAAACGACCTCTAAAACGGCCATAACGACCTCGCATTCTAGCCACTGTGACGTCACATCGACGGTCACAAAATCACAGTGTGACTTCACAACGACGTCGCCGTGACGTCACCATGCCTTACGGGAGAACATTTAAATAGTCATCCCGAAAAAAAAAATTATAAAAAAAATGGCAACAATATGCAGAAGATTTTTTGGCAGAAATTGACACTCAAGACTATAACTAATACGATTATAATTCAAACATGGCTGGGCAAAGCGCGGCACATATTTAAAAAGCTTTCGATATGTATAAATCAGAGCCAAAAACGCTTTAAAAATAACCCTTTTACACATTTAATGTTTTGTTTATTACATTAAAAACGAAACTATTTAAATTAACACATAGTTTAACACTAAGCTCTGACCTTTGTTAAACACATAACCCCTGTTTAGTTTCAATTCAACAATTCATTGAGCCACAAAAAAATTATATTTAAACATAACAACAATGAAAAAAAAACAACAAAAAACCACGTCTTCTCAGATCCTCTTCAACTGAAGCCAGGAGCCACCGGATATAACTCAGGCTCCTAAAATAGACATAGATCGATGCATCAATTAGTTAGCTATTAAAAAATATGATTTTTACAATCGTTGGCGAAATTTTCATTTTTGCATTTTTGGACAGGTTTTTGGGTCAAATACTCCTCTGTGCGACGGTGTAAAAAGTAATATCGTGGGATGTTTAGAAGTTTAAGAATGAAATTTCATTTAAAATTGGTCCAGGAATATTAATGTTTAATCCATGGCGTACGTAATGTATGACCAGCTCCTTAGAAGTTTAAAAATTTACAGTACCGAAAATTCTAAAACTGAAATTTCTTTTAAAATTTGTTCATGATGGGGTCCAGGAATGTTATCATTTAATCCATGGCGTACGTAATGTAGGATCAACTCCGTGCGATTTTTTATGTCTTAAATTTTAGTCTTTGAAAAAATCATTTTCCAAAATCATTAAAATCCGAATTCATGCGTATTTGTATCGAATACGTATCGATTATATCGCGATGTGTCGATTTTTTGGCGACAAATTGATAACCCGTTCACGTATCGCCAAAGATATAAGACAAAAGGACAGAATCGACACAGTTATGTTACGATTGGCTGTTATCAAAATACTACCTCTGCTGTTTGTCGAAAGGTAGCTTTCTTTTACCAATCTGTCAGTTTTGTGCTTGCTGGCTACACTACAAAAATATGCTTAAAACGTTAAATTTGACAAAATTATTTTAAATATACTTTAGCTTTATCAAAAAATGAACTGAAATTTCTTTTAAAATTTGTTCTTAATGGATCCAGGAATATTAATGTTTAATCCATGGCGTACGTAATGTATGATCAACTCCGTGCGATTTTTTATGTCTTAAATTTTAGTCTTTGAAAAAATCATTTTCCAAATGGTCGTTGTAATTTGTTAAATTGCTTTTTTTTTTTTTTTAGCTGAAACATAGACGCCGAAAAGTCACGCTGAGATTCATTTTCGAGACATAGAATTTTTTATTTCTGTCTATCAGTTATTTAGGATGTCTATGTGTCTATATCGCGATAACTGTCTCAAAAGCATCCGGTTAGCTTGATTTTGGTATATATTGGAGAGTTACTCGTAATTAGCTATATAATTTTTCAATTTTTTCGAATAATATAGAACATTTTCTTTCTGCCATAATGGGAGAACTCACCTATGGCGATTCGGGCAATTTAAAATTTTCATAAGTTACTGAAAAGTAAATGATATATTTCAATAATTCATTTTTAAATTATGGATGTAAATTTTTCGATATGGAAGTCTTAAATAAATCCGGGATAAATTAACATTAATATAAAGCCTCCATTAATTTTTTTTCGATACCTGTTCTAAATGTTTTAGTTAATTAGAAATATAAAATTTATTTACGGTAGCAAACCACAGTTTTGCTTCACCATTTAGAGTATATTTTAAGAGCAAAAATTTTTCTTTCTTGATTATGGTATTGAATGTCACATATTCACCAAATAGATCTTGAAATTCATTAACGTCTTTCACGCTCGACAAATTGGCGCTTCCTGTAATATTGTTGGGTTGAGATTCGAGTACCATGTTGGACGCAATGATGCATCGTGTTTCACGAAAAAATATCAAGTCAGATTTAAAACGAAACGACTGTTTATTCCGAGAATAAGGTGATTCAACCTCGGTTTCCAAGGTTACAGAGAATATGAGAAAATCATTTTTTTAATAGATTTAATAGATAGAATAATTAGATTTCACTAATAGTTTTAATTAATCTAATAGATTTCTTATGTTTAATATATATTTTTTTAATTGCATGCTAACAACGCCAAAAAGCATTTTTATGTGAAAAAAATCAATAATGTTTCAAATAAAGTTTTGAAATGTATTAAAAGCGATACTTTCGTATTAGCTGCACACCAGAAGGTAATAGCTGAAGGTCGTTACTTATAGCAGCCGTTTTCATTATGATCATTTCAGTGGTTTAAGGTCGTAGTTCGATTACATGTCAGTTAAATTTGTATTTATTTATATTATTTTATTATTCTGTTTATTTATTGGTGAAATTTTAATTTCATTGTAGAATACTAGTTGGAAACAAAAGCTGAACTATTTATAAGGTTTTAATTGCAAACTGGTAAATCTTTCTTAGTTGGGTTGCACGCTACACAGATAAATTAAAAATAATAATAATAGTTGAGAATTATTTTTAAAATCATAAAGAGTCAGTAAATCGAGATAAAGTTTTTCAAACAATACAATTTCAATTTTCTTTCAAAGAACATTATCCCCCTGAATTCGACGGTGTAAAAATTGAGATTTTATGATGTTGGAAAGTTAAAAAAGTGGCAGTAAAAGCGAAACAATAGCAGGTCAGCACTCGTCCTCATTAGTGTTAATCACGGACATGTTTTTGCTTTATAATATAGATTCTTCTATTGTTCAAAGACAGCATTATAAAAAAAAATTATGTAATGTTACTCCTTAAAATTAGTGGCAACATGCTGCCTCCATTTTTATGGAGTAAATTTAACTTATCGAATATCATGATTTAAACTAATATAAATGGTATAATAATACACATTAATGTAACGTAACACCAGTTATATCGGTTAAATTACTCAATAAAATGGAGGCTGCAAGGCTGCCATCAATTTTATGGAGCAACGTTGCATAATCTTTTTTCAGTGAATAAACTGGCCACGTTAAAAGCTTTATACGGAAATTTCTTAAACGAATTTCTGTTCCTTCAATTTTAAAAACACTTCACCTATCAACGATTCTTCTATCAAAGCATTGCTTTTATGAACAATGGTATCAAAGCATCGCTTTTATGGACAATGGTATCAAAGCATCGCTTTTATGGACAATAGAGTGGACTAGAGTGAGCATTGATCCAAAAACACACTTTCATACGCACAAATTGTCTTTTAACTTTTTCGGCCCTGAATTTTTTTTTTCAGTTTGGGGTAAAAATCCCTTTTACGCTTATAAAATAAAAAGTAACTAACCAAATCACAGAAGTTAGGTTTTACTGAAATTTAACGAATATGTTAGTTACTGAAACCTAACGAATGTGGTTATTTCGCGTTCTTTGCATATGGCAATAGTCGAAGTAAGACTTTTTGAAGACGCTTAGAAAAATGCCGTATTAGAACAGCATTTCACAGACATAAAAACATACTAGTATTTTTATTGTTTATCAAATTATTCATTCGGAAAAGTAGTCCCTAATTTAAGTTTAAACCCTTTCGGCCCTGACTTTTTTCTTAAAGTCCAAAAAAATTAAAACTTTCGTCAACTTTTTTTTTTACTATTTCAAAGCTAGATGGCGATACTTGTCCACTAAAAAGTCAAAATATAGAATGCACATATGTGATTATGAAGTTTTTACGTATCTGCAAGGCGTTATTTATAGTTTAAAGCATTTTAAAAGTAAGGAACACAATGTGACCGCCAGGGCCGAAAGGGTTAAATACTTTCAGTTAAAATACAGTCAAATTTTAAAATCCTCACCGAAGCATTTCCACCAGGAAATGTCACTCTAAAAAATAAAAGAATTCGACAGGAAAGTACAATGCACATGATATTTTTGTAATCTTACAAATTTTAAATTATATTATAATTAAAAATTTATACTATAAAAATTACTAACTTTAAATTAACAATACTCTCATACACTGAATATTCGCGAAATGCGCATATCCTTTCACAACTTTGATCTCCTTTAGTTCGTGATGTCTGAATTTTTTTTATCAACAATTTGTAGTTGTTTATCAATAATATCCTGCAAAATACTTTAACCATTTTATTCTCATGAGGATGTAGTTTAAATAATCTTAATTTAAATAATTCATGTAAAATTAAATATATATATATCAAAACATCTGAAAAAACATTGTAAAATAAAATGATTTATTTGTTTAAGTATGATCTTAAAAAATATTGTATTCTAATTTATCGTCTTTTCATATCTTTAAGAGTTTCGCAGTATGTCATTTATCACTAGCCTATTTCTAAAACTAGTATGTTGTGGCCATCACAAAACTTTCTTCTGTATGAATCATATCAATTAAATCATTTAAATAGTATAAGAAATTACATCAATTTAGAACCAATTCGTATCAAAGTATACCTGAATTCGAAGTTTGATGAAAATTCGTGCATTAGTTATTGAGATAGAGCTGTAGGGAAAATTCTGAGAAATTCAGCATAGCAGCGCCACCTGTTGAGCGATTTGCACCAAAACACAAACAGCACTAATTCATATTAAGGTATACCGGAATCTGAAGTTTCATGAAAATCGGTGCATTAGTTCTGGAGCTAGAGCTATTGTGGAAATCACAAAAAATGAAGCACAGCAGCGCCACCTGTTGAGCGATTTACACCAAAACATAAACAGCACTAATTCATATCCAGGTATACCTGATTCTGAAGTTTGTTGAAAACCCAAGTATTAGTTCTTGAGATAGAGCTATTGCGGAAATCTCAAAAAATGCAGCATAGCAGCACCACCTGTTGAGCGATTTACATCACAAGAGGCAAAACGTCAATTCATGTCAAGCAGTAACAGAATCTGAAGTTTGATGAAAATCCGTGCATTATTTCTTGAGATTGAGCTATTACGAAAATCGTGTAAATTCTACAAAATGCAGCATAGCAGCGCCATCTGTTGGGCGATTTGCACCAAAACGTTACCAGCACCAATTCATATCAAGGATTAACGGAATCTGAAGTTTTATAAAAATCCGTGCATTAGTTCTTGAGATAGAGCTTTTGCGGAAATTCTGAAAAATGCTACATAGCAGCGCCACCTGCTGGGCGATTTACACCAAAAACTAATCAGCACTAATCTATATCAGGGACTACCTGAATATAAATTTTTATTAAAATTCCATTAGTTCTTGAGATAGAGCGCTCACAAAATTTGTGTCACATACAGACAGACGGACGGACGGACAGACAGACAGACAGATTCACAGACAGACATTTTGTAAAAACATGTTTTTTGGAATCTCTGACCCAAAAAACGTATAAATGCATCGAAAACTGGAATTCGAAAATTTTCATGAAACCAATACTTTCTTCTTGTCAAGATAGAAGAAAGTAATAAAAATTGCAATTTTCTCACTTTTTCGGTATCTCTTTCATAGGCAAAAAATGGTAATAATTTTCCTTTATCACTTTGCTGTTTTGCTCTATTTTTTTTTTTTTTTTTTTTTTTTTTTTTTTACATAAAAAGCTTAAAAGCATTAAAATTGCTCTCATTTCATTTTTTAAACAAATAAAAATATTTCATCGATTAAAGATTTTTCTTTCAAAGATTTATTCACAACGTTATCAATAACTCTTTTTCATAATGTTCGTATCTTTATACAGTAGACTTTAAGTTCTGCAATCCATAATCAACTGAATATATATCATTTTTAAACAATGAAATTTAAACGAAGAGATAATTAAGATTCAATACGCTTGCAAAGTGAATTATTTTTTATGAATAAAACATTTTTTATTTATCATTCTTTCATATCCTTGATTTGGAATGTTTCCTACTGCCATTATATAAAACATTTTTCATTTATCACTCTTTCATATCCTTGATTTGGAATGTTTCCTACTGCCATTATATAAAATATTAAGTCTGTTGTCTTTATTGCACATTTTCTGAAATTCTTATTCAAAAACTTAGAAATCGTCTTTTTTTTTCTTCTTCTTTAAGTAAAAGAGGGTTCTAGAAAATGCTGTCAAAGTTGGCATTTTAAGATGTTTCTGGGGTGTGACAAGCCGTAAAAGGTAGTCATGACAAAGCAATCGATTAAAGCTCAAGATGTAATATGTATTTTGGCATGGCAATCGAAAAAACAAGTCAAGTTTTTGTTTTTAGTGCCGGAAAATACCGAAATTCAACAATATCATAATTCGTTAAGTTTTGGTTATAGAAAAATAGAAATTTTATTGTTTTACTTCATATATCACGGAAGAAGTGTAACTTATATGACTTAAGACCATACAAATTTTTGAAATTTCTTACTTAAACGAAAAAAATTAAAAGATTTTTAACGTAAATGGATTTTCATAAGAAGAAAAACAACATTTGAATCATTTTTGCAATTAGAACGATACGTCTAAACAAACGGTTTAGAAATTAGATATTGGCTATCGATAAGAAGGGACTCATGGTATATTACTAGAAAAATAGGGGCCAATGATTAAGGCATCAATCCGATAATCGGATGCTAGCGTTAAGCAGGCCACACAATGAGGCGTCATGAGGAAAATGAAGTGAGCCTTAGGGGGAAAACAGGTCGAAACAAAGATGAAAATTTTTTCAAAACTATTTTAAAACTTTTTTTCTCTGAAATCGAGCAACATGTTGTATGTGTCGCCTCAGTGTGCGGCCTGCGTAAGAGAAGGCACCGGGTTCATGTCCCTCTGATTTCGCTGAACATTCTTTGTGAAGATCCCGGCTGTATTCTTCGATGGTGTCTATTTCCTTGTGTCTGTGCAGTCTTCATCTCGACGAAGGCTTATAAGCGGGCATTGATGTCAAGATAACAAATCTTATGTATATTCTCAATTAAATAAATTAATTAATAACCAGAAAATACATTGAATAGAAATCACATACGAGAAATTCCTCTTCAAAGCAATTTTCTTATCATCCCTGAATTGCAATCCAATTACTTTTTGAGCAACAAGTAAAATAATTGCTTTCCCTATCCATCTTCTAAATAGAATCACTTCTTTCGTGAATGTATCGTTTGAAATTCATTGGATTTATCGGTTTGCATTTTGTTGCTAAGTAACCGTTTCTTCGACGGTAATGCCAGTTGTCTTTTTAATGTAATGCGCCAAAATAATGCATGAATTTAATCGCAAGATCATCTGAAAAGTACTGTAGCATTATCTAAAGCACTTAACAAACTTTTTAAAATTTAAACTAAAAAGGTTGCGAAAAAAATTGTCTGAAATTAATTTCCAGTTTCAATATAAAAAAAATGCTTAAAAGGTATAAACTGCTCAACTCAAATAGTTAATCTTTTAAAGAAGATTTGCTTCATACTAGCTTTTTAAAATGTTTTGAATATGGAAGCTTTGGGTAAGTTCTTTTTGATGGTTTTAGTGTAAAATAAAAGAATGAGAATCATCAAAGTTTATTTATTTCTACAAGAGTTTATTTTTGAAAATTCCTTAAGCATTGAAGATGTTGAAGAACTGCTTGCTTGACTTTTATTGAGACTTTTAAAACATAAAACTAAATAGCTATTCAAATAAAGGATTGCATCTTTATTTTAGGAGCAAAATACATATTTAATTTTGTTTTACTGCATTTATGTAACGCGTTAGAAAATTAATTTTTTAATGTGGTAAATATTGTTCATTCTTTGATTTGGAATAATATCTAGGCTAGGATCCAAATAATATCGTTAATAAACAGATATGATTCTGATGCAGGAATATGAGAAAATGTTTATTCTTGTATAGTTTTCAGTAATCATTTGATTTAATTGACTGAATAAATTTGTGTATGAATTGATTCAATCAATATGAATAACTTTCTCTTTTACAATGATGAATTTATTTAGCAATATAACATTATAAAAAAAGCAGTACTTTTATTTTGGATAATCTTTATAACCATAAAAATACATCGAGAAAACCTGCATACATATAAAAGAAAAGTATACTGAATGCATCTACCCTATCATTCCTGCATTGTAAGGACGAAACCCTATTCCTCTCACTCCTTTGTCTGTCTGTCCGTCACAGAGCCCGTTCTCAGAAACAATGCATGTTAGAGACTTGAAACTTTGTGTACTTATAGCTGAACACCTCACATCAAACAACAAATAATAAAATTTTGAAAAAGTTGGTAATTAACCGAATTACGGGCTAATTAACTTCTAAAATTAACCAATCCACCTTTTTAACGCAAGTTCAAACGGACCTTCTCCAAATCATCCGTGTTTTTCCTAAGGGTTGCCAGTAAAATCAGACGATGCACGGTTACCACGGAGGAAATTAAGCCGAAAAATGAAGTGGTGCTTTTAAAGCGAAATCGCATATCAGAAAATATTGATCCGAGAAATTTGTAAATGGAATAAACAGACGTGGAAAAAAATCTACTTTCATTTGGTATAAAGTTCACATTTCTGTGATGTGTATAAGTTAAAATATCCACTAAAAATCGATCGATAAAAATTTAATTTCTTTAATGGAGGATATTCCATCTGCGTTTTGATCACGTGATCACGTGATCAAGCTAGCCAATGGAACAGTTCATCAGGCAAAGCAGTAGCATCTTCCCTTCTTATCAGTTAGAAGTTCCTTGGGTAAATTACCGGTATCACGTGACTTTTTTCAGCCTCGAACCCATATTTGCAATATCCTCCATTGGAAAGACAAGGATAAAAGGTTTCAATGGAGGATATTCCAAATATGGGTTCGAGGCTGAAAAAAGTCACGTGATCCCGGTAATTTACCCAAAGAACTTCTAACTGATAAGAAGGGAAGATACTACTGCTTTGCCTCATGAACCGTTTCATTGGCTAGCGGGGATTTACATTACACGTCTACGGAGCCTTCCCTTCTTTACGCTAGAAGTTTTACCTTGACCACGTGATCAAAACGGAGATGGAATATCCTCCATTCGGCGGGAAAGCAGGTAGACATGACGACGCTGCCGTTTTCCATAATAGCCTATTTTAATACGAAATTTTAACTTTTTAAATATTAAATATTTTGATTAAATTTTTTGGCATCCCGATGTCAAATTTCTCGCTGATTTCATTGATACCCATATCTAAGTCTTATCTTAATTGCAAGCTGAAATATTAATTATTATTTAATTAATCGGTTTATTGCTATTAAATGCGTCGATTAAAATGGAGACACATGCTTTTTTAACCATGAGTTAACTTAAATTAGGAAATCCAATTTGCGTTGGGTTTTTGAACAGCGCTATGAGATAAGCCTAACTCATTCATCATCAGAAAGTTTACAAGTATTCATACCACTATTTTCGAATAGTAATTTCAGGAAATAGCTTGAATTATTGGTTAAGACCGACACTCGATCTGTTGAAACTTTAAGATAGTTTATAACACATAAGAAAAAGTGTAAAAAAGAATGGAGTGTGATATTTCGAGGAGGGGGGGGAGCTAGAATTATTTTTAAAATCTTAGCGTTTGTTACCGCGGCAAATGTTTTAAATTCCTGTTTAAGACGCAACCATCCCGACCCATGTACTCTCTACGGAAAGACTGCGTAAAGGAGTTTCGTTCACATATGCTTTTGTTAAGAATAGAGTGCATTCCCTGGTGGTGGAATGTGGAACTAACATAACGCGATTTTGTTAAAATTAGGAAATCTAACAAGTCGATCTGTTTGAAACTTTAAGATATTTTATAACACATAAGATAAAGTGTAAAAAAGAATGACACGTGAAATTCAGGGGAGGGGGGGGGGGGCGCTAGATTTCTATTTAAAAAATTAGCGTTTCTGACCGCTTTAGGCGCCTTTTTTTGTGGAAGTCCTGAAATATATGCTACTTATTTAATATAAAATTGTCTAAAGTTTAGTTACCACTATTTCCGAATAGTAATTTCAGCAAATATCTTAATTTCTTATTAAGACCGCCACCACCTCGAGTAACGTATCTACTTATAGGTTGTTTAACGGAGTTTCCTTCCGATACAGTTTTGTTAAGAATAGAGTGCGCTCCCTGATGGTGGAATGTGAAACTAACATAACGCGATTTTGTTAAAATTAGGAAATATAACAAGGCGATCTGTTTGAAACTTTAAGATAGTTTATAACACATAAGAAAAAATTTATAAAAATGGTGTGCGAAATTTCGGGCAGGGGAGGGGGCGCTAATTTCACTAATTGATTTATTTCTATTATATACTTATTTTACAAGGAAGTCACGTGATGTTTCATTGCAGTATACTTCTGAACGGTGTCCAATTTTTAAAAATACAGCATAAATGTTACTTATGCCAGATAAAAATGTCAGAAGTATTGATACCACTATTTTCGAATAGTAATTTCAGCAAATATAATAAATTCTTGGTTAAGACCGCCACCCCCTCGACTAGCATATCTCCTGATAGGTTGTTCAGCGGAGTAATGTTCAGATACAGTTTTGTTAAGAGGGCGATTCCGTGGAGAGTGTCACACACGTAACGCAGGCTTTAATTTGCATTTCTTCAATTATTTATTAAATTTTAATGTTAATTCTGATTTTAAGTGGTATGGTAAATAAGTTATTAGCATATTTTTAAATTTAAATGTGTGGCAATAAAACTCACAGAAGTATATTATTTAATTTCATTACTCAAAATGTGCTTTTTTTCTACTTCAGAAAAAAAGCACATTTTGAGTATGAAATTAAATGATATATTTTTGTGAGTTTTACTTACACACATTTAAGCGCAAAAATATGTTAATAACTTATTTACCATACCACTTAAAATCAGAATTAACATTAAAATATAATAAATAATTGAATAAATGCAAATTAAAGCCTGCGTTACGTGTGTGACTCTCCGCATGGAATCGCCCAAGAATAGAGTGCGCTCCCTCGTGGTGGAATGTGGAACTAACAGACCGCGATTTCATTTAAAATAGGAAATCTAAAAAGGCGATCTGTTTGAAACTTTAACATAGTTTATAACACATAAGAAAAAGTTTATAAAAAATGACGCGTGAAATTTCGGGCAGGTGGGGAGAAGGGGAGGTGCAAATTTTTTCTTTTTTGTTTCATACCGTTTCAGGTGCGTGTTTTTGACGGAGTCCTCAGATACATACTACTTATTAAATATAAATATGTCAAAAGTTAAATTACCACTATTTTCGAATAGTAATTTCAACAATTATCTTAAATTATTGCTGAAGACCGCCACCCCCTCGAGTAACATATCTACTAATAGGTTGTGTAATGGAGTTTCGTTCAGATACGCTTTTGTTAAAAATACAGTGCGCTCCCTGGTGGTGGAATGTGGAACTAAGAGACCGCGATTTCATTTAAAGTAGGAAATCTAACAATGCGATCTGTTTTAAACTTTAAGATACTTTATAACAAATGATAATGAAGTATAAAGAAGAATGGCGTGTCGCAAATCGA
Organism: Maratus speciosus; assembly: GCA_963932465.1. Lineage (NCBI taxonomy): Eukaryota > Metazoa > Arthropoda > Arachnida > Araneae > Salticidae > Maratus > Maratus speciosus. Next base: position 468,548,499 of record OZ010789.1, read on the forward strand.
GGGGGGGGGGGGTTAGGGAAGGGCGCTAGCAAAATTAGGAAATATAGCTGGACGATCTGTTTGAAACTTTAATATAGCTTATAAAATATAACAAAAATTTTAAACATCAGGCCGCGTCAAAAATCATGGTGACCATTACCCCGCTTCACCCCCCAAAGGGGGCCCTTTTCTAAATTTGGCAGATACCCGTCATGTGATATATCGTAGCATTTCGGGGGAGGGGGTGGCATGAACAAAATTAGGAAATATAACGAGGCGAATCTGTTTACGATAGTTTGCTTTTGTTACGTGTGCTTTTTACGATAGTTTAGGAAGGGTTTGCCAAAATTTAGTTGATGTTCCATGGCGATAAATGTACTGGACGTTTTGAAAGGAATATTAAACGAAACCCTTTGTGCGATCTATGGTCACACTTACCCACTTCTTAAAATGTAAGTACAGCAAAATAATGCATGAATCTGATCACTAGATGATATTGGAAATACTATGGCATTATTTAAAGTATTCAAAAAACTTGTTAAGCATTGAAATAAAATGATCGCAAGAAAAATGCGTTGCATTGATTTCCCGATTCAGTCGAAACAGTAGCTTAGCATGTATCACCTGTTGAACTCGCATGGTTAATCTTTTTTAAAAAGACCTACATCAAAGTGATTTTTAAACGTTTCTAAAGTGGAAGTTTCTGTAAATTCTTTTCTATAACCAGAAAAAAAAATTAATAAAAATACACATAAAATTACAGAGAAGAGAAATTCTCCATAAATGCAATTTTCTTATCATCGCTGCGTTACAATTCAATTATTTTTTGAGCAACAGGTAAAATAATTGCTTTCCGTAGATATCTTCTAAATACGAATAACTTCTTTCCTGAATATATCTTTTGAAAATCATTGGATTTATCGGTTTACATTTTGTTGCCTAGCAACAGTTTCTTCGACGGTAACACCAATTATCTTTTTAATGTAATGCGCAAAATAATGCATGAATTGAATTGCAAGATGATCTGGAAAAAAGTCCTTCCGGCCAGTGCCGGGAGGAAGAGGTAGCTTTCATATTCCTTATTTTAAAAAAGCCAAAAGCCAACTTATATCATTCAAACACACGAAGCTCAATTTAGTGGAAACCGAATATAGGAGATTCAATACTAATTTTTATCAATATAATGAATGAGAATTTCGCGAAATTAGTCAGCTTTATCCAAGCTGCTTTTCTTTAAAGTAACTTATATTTGGCTGCCAAATTCGGCGATTTCTTAAAGTGCCTGCCATTTTAAGACAACATGGTGGATGAGGCTAACCAGTGAACTTGGTCGAGACCTTAGTAATTGTTGTGCACATGCTCACTCACATCGGAACCGGTTGATATATACGAGTGCTGTCGCATGCAAAAAATCAGATTTTTCAAAATGTCACCCACAATAGAAATTGAAACTGCTATATCTGAGCCATTTTTTAAGGTAAAGACAAACAAAAAATGCTCCTGAATCCTTATATCAAGGTCAAATACTTAAGAAAGAAACCTTTTTCAATTTCTAATTTTTTTGCACCTCACTTTAAATATATATATATATATTTTTAATTTAATGGCCGCCATTTTGAAACAAGATGGCTGATGAATCTGGCCAGCGAACTTGGTCGAAGTATTGATGTATACTATCCACATGCCTTCTTACATCGAAATAGGCGAATACGTGTGTTATCGCGTGACAAATATTACAAGATACAATATACAAGATCGTTTCTTCTTATCTCGATCTTATCTTCGATCGTTCTTTTTAAAGAAGATCGTTTCAAAATGTTAGCCGTGCTAGAAATTCAAAGTGCTATAATTCAACCATTTTTTAAGATATAAACAAAAGAACAAATTTTCAGAAACAAAAACTGCTCCGGAATCTTTGTATCAAGGCCAAACACATAAAAAAAATCTTTTTCATTTTCCAATTTTTTAATACTTTATTTTAAATTTAATTTTTTTAATGGCAACCTTTTTGAAACAAGATGGCGAAATAAGCTGGCCAATGAACTCGGTCGAGACATTGGTATGTACTATGTACAGACCAATTTACATCCAAATCGGTTCATAAATACGCCTGTTATCTCGTGACAAAAATCAGGTCATTTTAAAATGTCAGCCACAATAGAAATTCCAAATGCTATTACTCAACCATTTTTTTAGATATAGACGAAACAAAAACTGTTCCGGAATCTTTGTATTAAGGTCAAACACATACGAAAAAAATCTTTTTCATTTTCCAATTTTTTGGTATCTCATTTTAATTTTTAAATTTTTTAAATTTTTTTAAATGGCCGCTATTTTGAAACAAGATGGCGGATGAAGCTGGCCAACGAACCCGGTCGAGACATTGGTATGTACTATGTATAAATGAAGTTACATCCAAATCGGTTCATAAATACGCCTTTTATCGCGTGACAAAATTAGGACGTTTCAAAATGTCAGCCACGTTAGAAATTCAAAATGCTGCAACTCAGCCATTTTTTAAGATATAGACGAAACAAAAACTGTTCCGAAATCTTTGTATAAAGGTCAAATACATAAGAAAAAAATATTTTTCCATTTTCAATTTTTTGATACCACATTTCAAATTTTTAATTTTTAAAAAAATTTTAAATGGCCGCCATTTTTAAACAAAATGGCGGATGAAGCTGGCCAACGAATTCGGTCGAGACATTGGTATGTACTATGTACACACCGAATTACATCGAAATCGGTTCATAAATACGCCTTTTATCGCGTGACAAAATTCAGGACGTTTCAAAATGTCAGCCACGCTAGAAATTCAAAATGCTATAACTCAGCCATTTTGTAAGATATAGACGAAACAAAAACTGCTCCGGAATCTTTGTATAAAGGTCAAATACATAAGAAAAAAATATTTTTCCATATTTAATTTTTTGGTACCACATTTCAAATTTTAATTTTTTTTAAAAATTTTAAATGACCGCCATTTTGAAACAAAACGGCGGATGAAGCTGGCCAACGAGCTCGGTCGAGACATTGGTATGTACTATGTACACACCGAATTACATCGAGATCGGTTCATAATTACGAGAGTTACAGTGTGACATAAGTCATATATATATATATATATGTATATCAATTTTGAACGGAGGGTGGTTTCGGGGTCTGGGGGTCATGATCGATGAAAATATACCAAAATTTTTTGAAATCGCTTTCCTCCGAACGGCTGCAATAGGTAGCTTTTTGTAATGAAAGCTACCTAATACTGTGGCATTATCTAAAGCACTTAACAAACATTTTAAACTTTAAAATGAAAAAGTCGCAAAAAGTTGCCTGAATTTAATTTCCAGTTTCAATGTAAAATTGCTTAAAAGGCATCAACCGTCCAACTCAAATACTTAATCATTTTTTTAAAAAATTTGCTCCCTATTGGTTTTTTTTTTTTTAATGTTTTGAATGTGGAAGTTTCGGTAAGTACTTTTTTGACGGTTTTAGTGTAAAATAAAGGAATGAGAATCATCAAAGGTTATTTATTTCTATAAGAGTTTATTTTTGAGAATTCATTAAGCATTGAAGATGTTGAAGAACTGCTTACTTGACTTTTATTGAAGATTTTAAAACATAAAACTAAATAGCTCTTCAAAGTAAAAGATTGAATCTTTATTTTAGGAGCAAAATACATATTTCATTTTTTTATTGCATTTATGTAACGTATTAGAAAATTAATTTTTTCTTGTAGTAAATATTGTTCATTGTTTGATTTGGAATAATATCTAGGCTAGGATCCAAATGATATCGTTAATAAGCAGATATGATTCCGATGCAGGTATATGAGAAAATGTATATTCTATTATATTTTTCAGCAATCATTAGATTTGATTAACCGAATAAATTTGTGTATGAGTTGATTTAATCAGTATGAATAATTTTCTCTTTTACAATGATGAATTTATTTAGCACTATTTTTATAACCTTTATTACCATAAAAATACATCGAGAAAAACTGCATACATATAAAAGAAAAGTATACCAAATGCATCTTCCCTATCATTCCTGCATTGTAATCAGATTACTTTTTCGAGAATCAAGTAAAATTTTTGTTTCCAATTTCCATCTTCTAAAATTGAAACAGCTTCTTTGTGATAGTATCTTTTGAAATTCATTGGATTTAGCGGTTTTCATTTTGTTGATAAGCCACAGTATCCTCAATGGTGCAGCGGGTTTTTAAGTGTAAATACAGCAAAATAGTGTATGAATCTGATCGCTAGTGATATTGTAAATACTATGGCATTATTTAAAGTACTAAAAAAACTTTTTAAGTATTGAAATAAAATTATCGCAATAAAAATGCGTTACATTGATTTCCTGATTCGGTCGAAACAGTAGAATAATATGTAACACCTGTTTTACTCTCATGGTTAATCATTTAAAAAAAGACCTACATCATAGTGATTTTTAAAAGTTTTTAAAAGGAAGTTTCCGTTAATTCTTTTCTATAACCAGAAAAAACATTGAATAAAAGTATACAGAAGCAAAATTAGTCTTAAATGCAATTTTCTTATCATCGCTGAAGTACAATTCAATTATTTTTTGAGCAACAAGTAAAATAATTGCTTTCCGTAGACATCTTCTAAATACGAATCCCTTCTTTCGTGAACGTATCTGTTGAAATTCATTGGATTTATCGGTTTGCATTTTGTTGCCAAGTAACAGTTTCTTCGACGGTAATACCAGTTGTCTTTTTAATGTAATGCGGCGAAATAATGCATGAATTGGATCGCAAGATGATCTGAAAAATGCTGTGGCTTTATAAACACTTTATAAGCACTTAACAAACTTTTTAAACTTTAAAATGAAAAGGTCGCGAAAAAATTATCTGAAATTAATTTCCAGTTTCAATATAAAAAATTGTTTAAAAGGTAAAAGTGCTCAACTAAAATAGTTAATCTTTTAAACAAGAATTGCTCCTTACTGACTTTTTAAAATGTATTGAATGTGGAAGTATCGGTATGTTCTTTTTGACGGTTTTAGTGTAAAATAAAGGAACGAGATCATCAAAGGCTATTTATTTCTAAATGAGTTTATTTTTGAAAATTCTTTAAGCTTTGAAGATGTTGAAGAATAGCTTGCTTGACTTTTATTGAAGTTTTAAAACATAAAACTAAATAGATCTTCAAAGTAAAGGATTGAATCTTTATTTTAGTGAAAATTTATATTTAATTTCTTTTTTTTTTTTTTTTTTTTTTTACTGCATTTATGTAACGCATTAGAAAATTAATTTTTTTATGTGGTAAATATTTTTCATTCTTTGATTTGGAATAATATCTAGGCTAGGATCCAACTGATATCGTTAATAAACTGATATGATTCCGATGCAATACGAGAAAATGTTTATGCTAGTATATTTTTCAGCAATTATTTGATTGGATTGACTGAATAAGTTTGTGTATGAATTGATTGATGATGAATAATTTTTTTTACAATGACGAAGCACTATAACATGCTAATAAAGCACTATTTTTATTTTGGATAACCTTTATTACCATAAAAATACATCGAGAAAAACTGCATGCATATAAAAGAAAAGTATACTGAATGCATCTTCCCTATCATTCCTGCATTGTAATCAAATTACTTTTTCGAAAATCAAGTAAAATTTTTGTTTCCACTTTCCAGCTTCTAAAATTGAAACAGCTTCTTTGTGATAGTATCTTTTTAAATTCATTGGATTTAGCGGTTTTCATTTTGTTGATAAGCCATAGTATCCTCAGCGGTGCAACGGTTTTTTAAATGTAAATACAGCAAAATAATGTATGAATCAGATCGCTAGTGATATTGGAAATACTATGGCATTATTTAAAGTATTCAAAAAACTTTTTAAGCGTTGAAATAAAATGATCGCAATAAAAATGCGTTACATTGATTTCCTGATTCAGTTGAAACAGTAGCTTAATATGTATAACACCTGTTGAACTCGCATGGTTAATCATTTTTAAAAAAAACCTACATCATAGTGATTTTTAAACGTTTTCAAAAGGAAGTTTCCGTAAATTCTTTTCTATACCAGAAAGAAACATTGAATAAAAGTATGCAAACAGAAATTCCTCTTAAATGCAATTTTCTTATCATCGCTGGATTACAATTCAATTATTTTTCGAGCAACAAGTAAAATAATTGCTTTCCGTTGACATCTTCTAAATACGAATCACTTCTTTCGTGAATGTAACTTTTGAAATTCATTGGATTTATCAGTTTGCATTTTGTTGCCAAGCAACAGTTTCTTCGACGGTAACACCAATTGTTCTTTTAATGTAATGCGCAAAATAATGCATGAATAGAATCACAAGATGATCTGAAAAATGCTGTGGCATTATCTAAAGCAGCTAACAAACTTTTTAAACTTTAAAATAAAAAGATCACAGAAAACTTGTCTGAATTTAATTTCCAGTTTCAATGTAAAAGAATCCTTAAAAGGCATCAACTGTTCAATTCAAATAGTTAATCTTTTAAAAAAGATTTGCTCCTTAGTGGCTTTTTAAAATGTTTTGAATGTGGAAGTTTATGTAAGTTCCTTTTTAAGGTTTTACGGTAAAAGAAAGGAATGACAATCATCAGAGATTGTTTACTTTTATAATCGTTCAATTTTAAAATTTTCTTAAGTATTAAAGATTTTGAAAACATACAAATAAATGAGAATTCAAAGTAACGGATTGCAGTTTTACTTTAGCCAAATACAATATCCTCAGCGGTAATACCAGCGGTTTTTTAAATGCAAAATACAAAATACAGCAAAATAATGCCTGAATCTAATCATAAGGTGATGTGGAAAATACCATGACATTATTAAAACTATTCTAAAAGATTTCAAACTTTTAAATAGAAAGACCGCAAGAAAAAATTGCTACATTTATTTCCAGATTCAGCCGAAACAGTAGCTTAAAATGTATCGACTGTTGAACTCGCATGATTAATCTTTTAAAAACAACCTACATAGGGGTTTTTGAAAGTGAAAGTTTCCGTAAATTCTTTTTTATAACCAGAAAAAAAAAATTGAATAAAAATACACGTAAGAGAAATTCCTCTTAAATGTAATTTTCTTATCATCGCTGAATTACAATGCAATTACTTTTCAAAGCAACGAGTAAAATAATTGCTTTCCCAACCCATCTCTAAAGGCGTATCGCTTCTTTCGTGAATGTATCTTATGAAAATTATTGGATTTATCGGTTTGCGTTTTGTTGCCAAGAAACAGTATCTTCGACGGTAATACCAGCCGTCTCTTTAATGTAATGTACAGCAAAATAATACATGAATTCAATCGCAAGATGATTTGGAAAATACTTTGGTATTATTTAAAGCTCTCAAAACAATTTCTAAACTTTAAAATAAAAATGTCGAATGAAAATTGAGTGAAATTAATTTATAGCTTCAATAAAAAAATACTTAATTTGTATCAACTGATCAATTTTAATAGTAAATCTTTTAAAGAAGATTAACTGCATAGTGGCTTTTCAAAATCTTTTGAATGTAAAAGTTTCTGTAAGTTCTTTTTGACGGTTTTAGTGTAAAAGAAAGGAATGAGAATCGTCAAAGGTTATTTAATTTTGAAAATTTCTTAAGCATTGAAGATTTTGAAGAACAGTTTGCTTAACTTGTATTGAAGTTTTTAAAACAGAAAAATAAATAACTTCACAAAGTAACGGATTGCACTTTTATTTTAGGAGCAAAATAAATTTAGAATAGAAGCAAAATTTTGTTTTACTGCATTTATGTTACGTATCACAAAATTAATTTTTTTATATGTTAAATGTTGTTTATTCTTTCTTATTTGAGGAAATTGATTTAGAATAATATCCGGGCTATGATCCATATCTACACCGATAATACAGGGTGTTCAGCGAATAAGACCCTGATTTCAAAATTAAATATCTCAAAAACAAAGATCAATAGAGTTATGCAGTAATCGATTTGTTTATTAGCTAAGCTGTAAAAATGTTATACAGAAGTTTCAAAAATTTAGTTGCAAAAATCTTTAACAGATGGTGCTGTAATCGCAATGCCTATAAATTGCGCTTCGAAGTCCAGAGCACTAGCATATCATTCCTATATGGGTCCCTATGGAAGGACGAAAAATGGGAAGTCCGCTTCTTAGTTGGGGTGATGTGCAGAAGCGGAGCCATGTGTTGACAGAATTGAGTTTTGTTTCAAATTTTGTTATTTTGTCTGTCTGGATACCAGTGTCTCTGTGGTATATGTTTTCTCTCCTAATTGGTAGATCGTGGAATCGAATCCAAGCAGAGGAGGATTTGAAAAAATTAGAAATCTTTACTTTTTAATATTTATTTAAATTGTTTAAAAAAAGTTTGAATAAAAAAATCCAAATTTTTTAGTTTTAAAATTTAATTAAGCTGAAAGAAACCCTTTTTATAAATCGTTGAGAATTTATAATAATGATTCATAAACCATTTTTTTAAATTGTAGAAAATAGTTTGAATGACAAAATACAAAATTTCTATTTTTAAAAACTTAAGTCAAAAAAATCATTTTAATTTTAAAAACTCATTTTCATTTTTTTTAATCATTGAGCACAGAAGTATGGCGCAGCTTATAGCGATATGATCCGAAGTTTTTGAAAGGAGTACAGACTCCAAAATACTTTTACTTCGACGTTGATGATATGACTTCTCATTAATTCCTTTTAAAAATGAAGTAATTTAACGCATAATTTCTGTCCCTAAAACTTTGTTTACAAAGAAAAGAAATATAAGTTTTGTGCTAAAACCAAACTTTTATGCTGTGATTTAAAGTATAAATCAGGGATGCAAGCGCTGCGCCACAAATGGCTGATTTCTACCACTAAATTTGTATAGAATTCCTCAGCATATTTAATGACAGAATGTCTAATATTTAATAAGGCGAAGAATACTATTAAAATGTAGTGGTGAAAATCAGCCATTTGTGGCGCAGCGCTTGCATCCCTGAGTATAAATGAAAAGTGCAAAATTACTTTTTTATTTATAATAATTCAGGTAAAAACAATAATACTAAAATATCATACCGTGATTTAGAAATAGAAAAAATTTTAAAAAAGCACAAAACATATTTTTCTAAATACAGTCGAACCCCGTTATAACGAACTTCAAGGGACCAAAGGTTTTGTTCGCTATATCCGGTGGTTCGCTATATCCGAACCGTTAAGAAAAATGTTAGCGTTCACAAAATGTATAACTCATCAGTTACTATGTGTATATTAAATAATGATATATTTAAAAAAAGATAAAATCTATTAAATATGATCATTAATGAATTAAATTGACTAAAATCAATTATATTAAACTGACACAATACTAATTAAATTTACTAATAATGAAGACAAACAAAAATAAATTCATTTTACCTTTAATTGTTGCTCACTGTTTTGATACAGTGGTAATGTTCTGCTGACGTGATGGCGATTTCAAAAACATGTTATGGATTTCTTTGTCTAGTACATAAAATGACTCCAACACTTTTTCTTCCACTGTTTGTGTAAACAAAAACTTATTAATTAATTACACGCATTGCTGCTGTAGCATTTGAGATTGTAGGGATCTCGTCATTTATGTGCTCCTCTTCATCAGCATCAGATGCAGAATAATCGATTTCAGAATAATCCATTTTAATTTCTTCCTCAATCTCTTCATAAGTCGGATCTTCATATAAAATGATTTCATCATCACATGTTTCGAACAATTGCATGTCACAAACTGAGAATGATGAAATTTTGTGTTTTTTTATCCACATCGAGATAGGTAAATTTTCATCATCCTCTTCTTGTACATTCTTTGCTTCTTCAACATTCGTTGTATCTTATATTCTTTGCTAGACCTGCATGTCGAAAACATTTTCTAATTGTATAATCAGTAACAAACCGCCAAGATTTTTCGTCTCCAGTCTTGCACACAGCTGTGATCAGGAATAAGGGGAAATGACTGACGGGTGAGCAGGATGACACCTGCAGAGTGGCTATTCTAACAGAGAAAGAATGTAGTTGTTTCTACCCTTTAATAAAAAGACTTATCGCTGATTTGCACCATGTTTCACTAACCGGCATAGATTTTCTTATGAAATTGGAGTCAAAGTCTTGTTTTCACAACTGCGGAAAAGTTTAAAGAAAAAAAATATCATGGTCGACTGGAAAAAATGTTCATTATAGCCGATTCTTAAGATTTAGGAGGTTCGCTATAAAAGGATAAATTAGCATTAAATACAATAGGAAAACGGCGGGACCAAAACTTTCGTTCGTTATATCCGAGAGTTCGTTATATACCGGGTTCGCTATAACGGGGTTCGACTGTATATGCATTTTGATTTAAATAATTATATGGCATTGAAAATTGAATTTAATAAAATATTTTAATAAGTTCTTATATGATGATTTCCAAACTTTTTATTGAAAATTCTATTAATTGAAAGTCTCTAAAATTAAAGCTGATGCAATAATTCTGTGATCAAATGTCTCCACTTCTGCACATCACCCCAACAAAAAAGTGGACTTTACCAATTTTCGTTTTCCCATAGGGAACCCTCTAGGAATGAGATGCTAGTGCTCTGGACTTAAAAGCACAATTTATAGGCGATGCGATTACAGCGCCGTCTGTTAACGGTTTTTGCGACTAAATTTTGAAACTTCTGTATAGCATTTTTACAGCTTAGCTAATAAACAAACCGTTTACCGCATAACTCTATTGATCTTTGTTTTTGAGATATTTAATTTTGAAATCAGGGTCTTATTCACTGGACACCCTGTATATAGATGTTATTCCGATGCAGATGTGTGATAAAATATGTATTCTTGTGTATTTTACAGCAACGATTTAATTTGATTGGCTGAATTTTTTTCTGTATGATTTTTTAAAATTAATATGTATATATCTTTTTTTACAATGATAAATTTATTTAGCACTATATTATGTGCTAAAAAAGAACCCTTTTTATTTTGGATAACCTTTATTATCAAAAACATACGTTGAGAAAAACTTCATACATATTACGAAAATTAAATTTCTGCGCTTCATGAAAATTATTCCATGTAAATTTACGCCCATAAAACGCTTCTACAATCCAAGTTTATTAAAAAATTTTCCTGTCTTAAATAATATTCCAATCATTCTGTTTATTTAAGTTCATTTCTATTTAAAATGCGTATTTTAATATTTTATTTCTTTTCAAAAATTTATTCTAAAAAATATTTTCCATAATTATTATTTGTTTCAATGTCTATCATTTTTAATCTTAAATGTCTATATGAATTCTATAAAAATATCTGTTTTGTAGCATTTCCTTTTTTTTATTATTATTCCAAAAGTCGTTTGGCAATTTTTTCCCTGCCAGACCGGACGATTACTTGTTTCGTACGATTTAAAATATAGTTCATCGCATGTTTGGGCTATATTGGTTATTACACATATCCGCAGTGCAGGGAAAAACCTCCTCCACCTGCGGTATAAACAAAGAAACATGCGTAGGGAGATCAGATCGTGTCATTAGTTGTCTTCCAAAACTATACTTGTCGACTGGAAGAGAGACCTCGGAATATAATAGAATGATATTATAGCATCTTTACTAAAATGTGGTTCAAGTGGAAGTGATTACTAAAGTCTAAGCAGTGCAATTTCGCAATAATCTAGGCAGCGGTGGTGGATGCTTCATAGTATGTTCTACTCAATGAGCTAAATATAAATGCTTTCATAAGACTACACTTTTATCTTATTATTGGGAAAAACACCGATGCTCTTCGACCAATGTCAAAAAGTCTAATGGCGACTGCATATGTGCTGTTTACTATATCGACTGCAGATAACATCTCCGAAATAATTGGTGGAATGGTGCTGATTACATTACCTAAATATGGAATGTTGAGAGTTGGTTTACTAAATAATAAGAGATTACTGTCTTATAATGAATCTACAGAGAGCGATGGCTACTTTCGTTACCTCAATTTTTGTTGAATGTTACAAATATTCGTAACAGACACATAAAAGAAAAGTATCCTGAATGTATTTTTCCTACTATCCCTTCATTGTAAACCAATTACTTTTCGAGAAACAAGTTCAATTATAGTTTTTTCTTTCCAACTTTTTAAAGTGAAACAGCTCTTTTGTGATAGTATCTTTTGAAATTCCTTTTATTTATCGGTTTTCATTTTGTCGACAAGCAACAGTATTCTCAGCGGTAATACTTTCGGTTTTTTTAATGTAAAATACAGAGGCCGTTCGCACATTTTTTAGACAATTTTGGTTAGCGATAATAAAAAATCGTTTGCTGCAAAAGACATAATTGCAATTGTAATATGTTTTTAAAAGTCAAAATTATCGTCTGCGGCTTGAGATTTTTGTTTTTGAATAAAAACAAAAATCTCAAGCCGCAGACGATAATGCGTCATCCGAGTGTGTCCCAAATATGCTCGATCCATTTCTGGTCAGTAGAGCATATTGGCTATTCCATATGCTGTTGTTTCAAACTTTAAACATGTCCTCCACAAGACGAGTTGTATGGGGTCTGGCATTATCATGCATGTAAAAAAAAGGAATCACCAATTGCTGCAACGTAAAATATGGCATAAGGTCTCATTATCTCGTCTGTATAACTACGGGTCATCAAAGCGCAATTCCGAATGATATGCAAGCCCGTACGTCCACCTATGCTGATTCCAGCCCACAACATGAACCCACCTCGTCTGTAACGTGATCTTTCACGAACGAATGTGGGATTATTTTGAGACCCCTTTCTCTCCATGCCAACACATCGGATGTCACAGGCAGACTTAGGCAGACTTAATCGGAACTCGCCTGTAAACAGAATTTGACTCGAACGTGGTTGCCTCCAAACTCGATGTTCAGTTGCCCACCTTCTTTGAGCTGCACAGTTACTTGAGGTCAACGGAATACAGACTATTGGTTTACGTGCATAGAGACCACCTGATGAAGCCTATTTCGAACTGTTTGACTGAACACGCTTCTTCTGAGGCCAAGAGCAACTGTGTTTGCAGCTGAGTAGCATTATTCGTTCCTTCTCGAAGAGCTGTTAACAGGATATATCGGTCATCATTTTCTGTAGTAGCACATGGCCGACCTTGCCCTTGTCGATGTCTGCCATTCCATGTGTCTTGGAATCTATTTCACAGCCTTGCATTGACACTTTTTGAGACCCCAACAACGTCCGCTACACTTCGTTGTGTTTCCCCAGATTCGACTGTCCCGATAATACGCCAAGTCACGGATTCCGGTAAATCACATTGTTGTGACATTTTTGAGTCACCTTTCTCAAAAAACAAGCTGAGCAAATGAAATTTACAACTGAGACAGTGAAACAGACGTTTCTGCAAAATCTCAATTTCTGCACTTATCTCTTTTTTCTAGTTTTTGACGTCATAACTTTTGAATTGCATCTGAAGTTTCCTTTATCTGTTTTCTACTACGCCTTACATTATGGATGTTTTATTTTTCGCTACTTATCGGTGTAAATATTTGCGTAATTTTGTTAATACCCTGTGCTCCCCTATTTTTTTTTTTTTTTTTTTTTTTTTTTTTTGAGCTGTGTATAATATATTAGCGGAAGTTATGAAGAGTTCAGCCTGTGGATGTCACGGGCGCGACCGAAATTTTTTTTTTTCAGAAATGACTGCCTGTGAATGTATTGGGCGCGACTATTAAGGAGTTAATTTGCCTCTGAAAGGGTAAACCGACATGAATAAATTCATTATTTCTGTTAGACCTATTTTTCCCTTAAGAATTTTGTGTTAAATTTATATAATCTCTCTACTCTAAAAAAAAGTAACTACCGCTGTCACCGCCGCCGCCGGTTTTGAATTTTTTGTGAATCGGAGGTCTTTCTTCGTTAATATTAAGCAAAATATTGCATACAAAAATATGAAAATCGGTGGAATTATAGAGAAATGTTTGATAAACACGCTGATGCAGACAGTTTTCAAATCGAAGAATTATTTTAAGAGATATTTAATGCTAAAGATGGACAAAATCGTTATATTAAAAAAGTTTTATAGGAGCAAAAACTGTACATCGGAATTTAATCATTTTTAGATCATTTTATACGTCAGAATTTCCCGGTGTGCAGACTGCACTCCAGTTTATTAATTTGACTCATTTTTTTGAGGTTTTATTTCTATTTTAAATTCAAATTTTCAGCATTTCGAGAGATTTTTTTTTACACATTTTAGAAATTGGTATTAATTTAAACTGTTGCCAACTGTATAAACAGCGCAAATAATAATATTTGCTTCAAATTGAAAAATTATTTTACACGTGACTATTATAAACAAGAAAATATAAAAAGCAGGAACTCATTGAAAATTATCATAAAAACCATATTACACGTGAATTTTAAAAGTGAAAGAATGTTGTAAAATAATAAATTCATTAACATGCGTTAGAAGTCTTAAACAGGAGAAATTACGTCACATTTACGTCACATTACACATTACGTAAAATGAACAAAAAATAATATTGCAAAACAGTTTAAATTTAAAAATTGCGCGAGACATTTATGTAATATTTTAAGATGATATTTTCAACTACTTTTATTAGGATAGCACAAATAATATTTCATTTCTAACAAAATTATTTTCACGTGAATAGTAAAAGGAAAAGAAAAGTTTAGTGAAAATTACGTCAGATTAAAAACGATACATTTAAAGTGTCATTAAAAAAAACTTTCTTTTCGCTTTGCTAAAAAATCCCGGGAGGCAGAGACTCTGTTTATTTAATTCATTTTATATTAGCTTATTTTGAAATGTCAACTGATTTTATTTAATCAAAGACGGAAAAAGCCATTGTATAATTTAACAGCCGATGATTTGGCTTTAAAATTTCCCAATCAAAGAGAAATGAATAGAAACCCGTTTATAGGGAGATCGCCACTGTTTTTAAACTTATAATTCAATCTTCGGAAATATTTTTTAGGCCGATCAAATTAGCGTGCTTTTAGAGTCTGCGGTGTCTGAACGGGGGTTGACGAGCGTAGCTCGTAGGGGGCAGCGCCCCCTCGTTCAAGATAAGAAAGTAACAAAATAACAAAACAAGAATTTTGTGTTTCTGGAGTAATACATTTCCGTCTCATTCAGATTCACAAATCTTCTCGTACTATTTTTCTAATAATTTATAATTAGCTTTATATTTACTATACATATCTAATGAAGAAATAAACATCTGTATTCAGTCAAAAGTTCTTAAATAAAAATGTACTTTGAAAAGGAAAAGAAAAAAATTATATATATTAATTGCATTAATACCTGTTTTGTTTTTAAAAATCTCTTTAGACATCGGTTTAAAATTGCATTTTTCTTATTAATCATAATTTAAAATATAACAACAAAAATATATTATTATTGTAATTTTATTGTTGCAAGTGAATAAACCCGGTCTACCCGGATTACAGAATATAGGTGAAAGGCATTATTATACATTATTTATGATTTTAACATTCTTTTCTCTCTTCACATACTACTAAAGGCACAGCTATGAATGGGGTACTTTTCGAAAGATTCTGCAAGCGGCTTTTGTCATAGTACACTTGAGGACGTGAGTTTCAAAACTCACCCTATACAAAAGAAATCAAGTTTTCTTAATTGTCTACACGCGATAGAGATAGATTTGAAAAAAAGTTATGCTTGAAAATTTATTTAAAAACAATAAAAAATGAGTAAATTGCGATACGGTTTCCAAATAAATTAGATATAATTTTCAAACAAATTCCATTTGCAGGTACCGGGTGTCCCAAAAAGTACTGACTGATTTTAAAATTCAATAACTTCCAAACAGTGACAAATATTAAAAAAATTCTTGCAGGAGGTTTATGCATAAAGTCAAAAGTTTTTTACAGTGATTTTCGATTTTAGTTCGAATTACAAACAATAGATGGCGCTGTAAGCAATAGTCGCTAAATACAGGCTCGATTTTTGGTCCTTTCTGTTGTTCCATGCAGAAAAAGGAGATGGAAATGTATTATCCCGGCCACGAAGTACCAAAAATCGAACCTGAATTTAGCCTCTATTGATCGCAGCGCCATCTATTGTTTGTAATTCGAACTAAATTCGAAAATCACTGTAAAAAAACGTTTGACTTTATGCATAACCCTCCTGCAAGAATTTTTTAAAAATCTGTCACCGTTTGGAAGTTATTGAATTTTAAAATCAGTCAGTTCTTTTTGGGACACCCGGTATATTTTTTTCTCTATTCGACGGTGTAAAAATTGAAAATTTGCGGTATTTAGAAGTTTAAAAAATTGCAATAAAAGTTAATAAAAGTTAAATTTAATCGTCTATACAACCGTCAAAATGACGTCAGCATTACCAACGGGCGCGTTTGTTCTTTATCAGTTAGATAGATATTTCGCCTCTTAATATGTCTCTTTCGAAATAAATTTTCCGTTCATTTTTACTGATTTAGGTACTGTTCATCGAAAATCCTATAAATGATGCCACTAAAGTCTCCAGGTTCATGAACTACATAATATGAACTTTAAAAATTTCACCGTTTACTTAGAAGGTGACAAATAATAATAAGACAGATGTTACAAGTTTTAAAATATACACTTTATTTATTTATTAAAAATTTTCTTAATTATAATTTATTTTAATGTTTATTCCTATAATTTTTTTTTTTTATTGTCTCCAGGATCATTTTCAAAAGTTCCATAAAATATTGCAAATCCGATAATTGAAAAAAAGATATAGAAATACATGAATAAGGAAATTTAAGAAAATAAGAATAATTAATTACTAAAAGCAGTCTCAAATTAGCAGAATGTGACACTTCTTTTACCATAGTGCATTTTTGTTTGTACTTCAGTTGTTTGTTTATAATGTTAAAATCCATTTTGTGAAGGAAATCTAACGCAGAAAATAAAGCAATAGCACATAACAGGTACACACGTAAAAAAGCGATTATGAAAGGAAATCATTTCTATTTTAAGGAGGCTTTAGAAGCAGCCATGTTGAATTACGGAATGAAATGCAGTTTAATGGTGAGATTGTGATTTCATTTCGATAAAATTTTGCTTCACAGGATATTATATAAGAGTAATCGGATATATATGTAGTATAATCTATACCACTGGTCATCATTTTACATCTGATCACTATCGTAGAATGCTGCATAATAAATGCACCGATATCTTGCAACAATAGATGTTAAAATCCACATCTCAAATATATAAATCTACAATACGATAAACTCAAAGTAATACCACTTCATTTTAATCGAAGAGTTAAGCAATATAGACAACTGAGTAGGAAATGATACGTAGCTTTAACGCAGCACAACAGTCGTGATGGTATGAACAATTCAGATATACAAATTCATGAGGTCCTCCTGTCATCGAAAATAAACACAACTCGTCGTCATCGAAATGCGTTTATTAAATCGACATTTTAGATAGGGCTCGCTGCCACAAAAACATACATAATTCAAATCTTAGAAGTAATAATTAATTTTTAGAAAAAATATTATAATCTATGGTTATGCAGTAAAAAATCCGTTTCACTTTTAAGACGCTGTATGTTTATGAGAACATAAAACTCACATATAATTTCGAGTTCTAAGCTAGTGCAACAGATTTTAAAGGCAACAAAATGTCTACAAAATGCATGACGTACGGTCGTGGAAAAAAAAAAAGCAAACACCCCTACTAACTCCTCAACAAATTATCGTAGACGAAAGTTACTGGTACCGAACAATCGGAAATAAAGTCTACTTTTAAATGACGTATATAAATCTGCTTAGGGAGCCATCTACATATTAAAACGAATCCAAACTTAATTTTTTTTCAATGGCAATACCCAATTTTAACGAGATATTTCAAATCTTTGGTTCAAACTATGCCTAGACACAAAATTTCAAGTCATTTGAATGATAAGTTTTTGAATTATAAACATTCAAAATGTAGTGCTTCTAATGTTAAATTACATTTTCATATCTTATACTATAATGCGAGCAAAAATTGCGTGTGTATGTATGTGTGTGTGTGCATGTAAATTTGATCTTAAAAACGGCTCTAAAGATTTTGACGAAAAATTGTATTTTACCATTTTCGGGCACGATAAGACCATTGGGTTTGGTCACATGTTCGAGAAAATTCGATTAGTGGGTAACTTTGGGTCATAATGGGTCAAGGTGAAGCTAATTATATCTAAAAAACGGCTCAATCGATTTTGACTAAATTTTATATCCAACCGTTTTTCGGCACGATAAAACTATTGGGCTAGGTCACATGTTCGAGAAATTTCGATTAGTGGGTCATTTTTGGGTCACTATGGGTCAAGACAATTTTATCTAAAACGAGTTTGACTAAATTTTGTATTTTATCGTTTTTGATTACGAGAAGACCAATGGGATAAGTCGCATATTAGAGAAAATTCTATTTGTGGGTTATTTTTGGGTCACTGTGGGTCAAGCAAAGTTTATCTAGAAAACGGCTCTAACGATTTTGACAAAATTTTGTATTTTACCATTTTCGGGCACGCGAATACCATTGAGCTAGGTCACGTGATCAAGAAAATTCGATTAGTGGGTCATCTTGGGTCATAATGGGTCAAGGTCAAGCTAATTATATCTAAAAAACGGCTCAATCGATTTTGACAAATTTTATATCCAACCGTCTTTCGGAACGAGAACATTATTGGGCTAGGTCACATGTTCGAGACATTTCAATTAGTGGGTCATTTTGGGTCCCAATGGGTCAGGGTCAAGCTAATTGAATCCAAAAAAGGCTTAAAACATTTCGACAAAATTTTTTAATATACCGTTTCCGGGCAAGAGATGACCATTGGACTAAGTCACATGTACGAGAAAAATTGATTAGTGGGTCATTTTGGGTCAAATGGGTCAATGTCAAGCTAATTATATCTAAAAAAAAGGCTCAATGGATTTTGACTAAATTTTATATCCAACCGTTTTTCGGCACGAGAAAACTATTGGGCTAGGTCACATGTTCGAGAAATTTCGATTAGTGGGTAATTTTTGGGTCCCTATGGGCCAAGCCAATTTTATCTAAAAAACGGCTGTAACGATTTTGAGTAAATTTTGTATTCTGCCGTTTTGGATTACGAGAAGACCAATGGACTAAGTCACATTTTAGAGAAAATTTGATTAGTGGGTCATTTTTGGGTCACTGTGGGTCAAGCAGAGTTTATCTAAAACACGGCTCCAACGATTTTGACAAAATTTTGTATTTTATCGTTTTGGGGCGCGAGAATACCATTGGGCTTGGTCGCATGTTCAAGAAAATTCGATTAGTGGGCCATTTTGGGTCACAATGGGTCAGGGTCAAGCTAATTGAATCAAAAAAGGCCCAAAACATTTTGACAAAATTCTGTAATATACCGCTTTCGGGCATGAGATGACCATTGGGCTAAGTCACAATTTCCAGGAAAATTGATTAGTGGGTCATTTTTGGGTCACTGTGGGTCAAGCTAATTGTATCTTTAAAAAAGGCTGAAACGATTGTGACAAAATTTTCTGTTATACTGTTTCCGGGCACGAGAAGATCATTGGGTTAGGTCACATGTTCGAGAAAATTCGATTAATGAGTCATTTTTGAGTCACTGTGGGTCAAGTTAATTTTATCTAGAAAACAGCTTTAATGATTTTGATTAAATTTTGTTTTCTATCGTTTTCGAGTTCGAGAAGATCATTGGTCTAGGTTGCATGCTCAAGAAAATTCGATTAACCAGCCATTTTGGGTCACTATGGGTCAAGGTTTAGCTAATTTTATTTAAAAAATGGCTCAAAGGATTTTGATAAAATTTCTTATTACACCGTTTCTTAGCACGAGAAGACCATTGGAATAGGTCAGATGTTCAATAAATTTAGATTTGTAGGTCCTTTTTGGGTTACCGTGAGTCAAGCTAATTTTATCTATAAAATGACTTTAGCGATTTTGACTAAATTTTTTTATTCTATCGTTTTCGGGTTCGAGAAGAGCATTGGTTAGATCGTGTGTTCGAGAAATTTCGGTTAGTGGGTCCCTGTGGCTTAGGATCATGGCAATTTTATCTAAACAGCAAGAATTATACAGTGAAAATGAAATATCGAATTGAACACAAGGCTAATTTTCACCGAGCTTAGCTCGGTCATCCCTGCTAGTTTTTATTTGCATCTCCTGAAATTATGCTTCTAATGTGCTAATTTTTTGTGTAGCAATAATACTAATGTATCCAAACATAAATACGCTGAATTTGCAATTTTTATAATTTTATGATATGAATTATGAATTATGAAATTAATATCGAAAAAAATATGAATTGCAATCTACAATTATTTTGATGGATTTAGATTTATTAAGTCCTGCTTTATAGAAATCCAAAATTTCACAATATTCTTCCAAGTAGTTTTCAAATTATGCTTAAAAAACGGAAAAATGATGGTTAAATGGGCCGTCTATGATAAAAGTGACTAGATATTTTGAAATATGCTATTCTGTAATCTAGCAGGCTTCCCTGACTGCTTGAGTGGCGCTTAAGGTGCCTTGATCAAGAAGGGGGCGCTCTCGGTTAACAATCCAGTACCGAACTTCAATTTGGATACAGCCCTTAAAATAAGCTCGTTTTAAAATAATTAATTTCTCGGAAACTTATGGTACAAATTGCTTAAAAGTTTGTTTTTAGGCTAATTGAAGGGTGTAGAGTTCATTGATGCTATCAGAATTGTGTACTGCTACTGAAAAAAACAAAGTTATGGTTAGTTTTAATAAGGTGATGTCCCCTAAGCAAATTTTATAGGCATCATTTAAAAGTAGACTTTATTTTCAATCGTTTGGTACCCGTAACTTTCTTCTACGATAATTTGTTAAGCAGATAGTAGGGGGTGTTTACTTCTTTTTTTCCACGACTGTACATAGAGTTCCAACCAATTAAAGATCGCAATTCGGCGAAGAAGACCGCGTATTAAAATTGTGAGTAAATTGGCTTTAACAGTACGGGAAAACAAAGTTCCTAGACGGATACTGAAATGTCCAGAAATAGAACAGTCGAATTGCATGCGATAAAGGAAAAAAGTATGGACGCCAATAGTGAAGGTTTAGAAAGGAAATCAAAGCGAGAAGGGGAAAAAAGGTATGATAAGCGTGAAATCAATAACGGTATAAGTATTTCTAAAGATGGAGAAATACACTGTCAGAAAAACTCATCTATATACACTAAATTATTCCTCATTTTTTAATAAACTAGGGGGCTCGGCCCCATACGAGGTACGCTCGCCAACCCCCGTCCAGACACCGCAGACTCTAAATGCACGCTAATGTGATCGGCTTTAAAAAGATTTCGAAAGATTGAATTATAATTTAAAAAACAGTGGCGATCTCCCTATAAACGGATTTCTATTCATTTCTTTTTGATTGGGGAAATTTCAACGCCAAATCCGCTGCGGTACTACTTGATTATCCCGTCGACTAATTTCGCCAAATTATATAAATCGCCAAATTATACAAATTGACGTAATTTTTATTTTAAATAACGAAAGAACAAATAAACTAGTACAACATTAATAAAAATACAAATAAAACGTCGAATTACAAATAACTTGATGACGTAGACACGTGTAACAACATTTCAAAATAAGCTAGTATAAAAGGAATTAAGTAAACAGAATCTTTGTCTCCCGGTATTTTTTAACAAAGCGAAAAGAAAGTTCTTTTAAATGAGACATTTTAAAGTTAAAAAATGCTATAAAAAGTGATAGAAAATCTTTATTAAGATTGACGATCGTTTCGTTGCACAAACGGCAACATTTTCAAAATCATTCAACGATAGAAAATATTTTCACGTAATTTAAAAACAATAAACATAGTAAACAATTGTTTACTATGTTTATTGTTTTTAAATTATGTGAAAATATTTTCTATCGTAACGAAACGATCGTCAATCTTAATAAAGATTTTCTATCACTTTTTATAGCATTTTTTAACTTTATTTGTTTATAAGTGATTATTATACATGCGTTTAGAGACATTTTAAATTAATCGTTTTTAATATGACGTAATTTTGACAAATTATTCTTTCTCTTTTTAATATTCACGTGAAAATACTTGTGTTAGAAATGAAATACTATTTGCGCTTTCCTAAGAAAAACAGTTGAAAAGTATCCGCTCAAAAAATCAAATAAATGTCTTGCGCAAAATTTCTAAATTTAAACCGTTTTGCAATATTATTTTGTGTTCGTTTTATGTAATAACTGTAATGTGACGTAAATATGACGTAATTTCTCCAATTTAAGACTGCTAATGCATGTTAATAAATTTATTATTTTACAAATTCCTTTCTCTCTTAAAATTCACGTGTAATGATGTCACGTGTAATGATGAATCACGTTTTATGACGTAATTTTTAATAAGTTCCTGCTTTTTGTACATAATTATTTAATTCTAATTCCAATGTTTTTTTCTGTTTATAATAGTCACGTGTAAATAAATTTTTAATTTACTAGGGGGCTCGGCCTTCTACGAGCTACGCTCGCCAACCCCCCGTTCAGATACTGCAGTCTCTAAAAGCACGCTAATTTGATCGGCTTTAAAAAGATTTTGGAAGATTGAATTATAACTAAAAAAACAAAGGCGATCTCCCTATAAACGGGTTTCTATTCATTTCTCTTTGATTGGGGAATTTTACGGAAAAATCAGCTGCTGTTAAAAGATACAATGGCATTTCAAAATCATCTAATATAAAATGAATTAAGTAAACAGAGTCTTTGTCTCCCGGTATTTTTTAACAAAGCGAAAAGAAAGTCCTTTTAAATAAGACATTTTAAATATATCGTTTTTAATCTGACGTAATTTTCACCAAACTTTTCTTTCCCTTTTTAATATTCACTTGAAAACACTGTTATTAGAAATGAAATATTATTTGCGCTGTCAAAAAAAAAAAAAAAAAAAAAAAAAAATAGTTGAAATGTTCATCTCAAAATATCAAGTAAATGTCTCGCGCTATTTTTAAATTTCAACTGTTTTGCAATATTATTTTTTGTTCATTTTTTGTTCATAAGTGTAATGTGACGTAAATGTGATGTAATTTCTCCTATTTAAGACTTCTAACGCATGTTAATGAATTTATTATTTTACAATATACTTTCTCTGTTAAAATTCACGTGTAATTATAGATGAAGTAATTTTCAATAAGTTCCTGCTTTTTAATTAATGCCGTAATTATTTAATTCTAATTTGAAAGTTTTTTTTTCTGTTTATAATAGTCACGTGTAAATAAATTTTTAATTTGAAACAAACATTATTGTTTCCGTTGCTTATACAGTTGGCAACAGGTTAAATTAGTACAATTTTCTGAAATAAAAAAAAATTTCTCTCGAAATGCTGAAAATTTGAATTTAAAATAGAAATGAAACCTCGAAAAATGAGTCAAATTAAAAAAATAAATTAATTCTGCACACCGGGAAATTATAACGTATAAAATGATCTAAACATTATTAAATTCCGATGCATAGTTTTTGCTCCTATAAAACTTTTTTAGTGGAACGATTTTGTCCAAATTTAGCGTTAAATATCTCTTAAAATAATTCTTCGATTTGAAAACTGTCTGGATCAGCGTGTTTATCAAACATTTCTGTACAATACTACCAATTTTCATATTTTTGTATGCATTATTTTTCTTAATAATAACGAAGAAAGACCTCCGGTCACAAAAAATTCAAAACCGGCGGCGGCGGCGGCGGCGGCGGCGGCGGCGGCGGTGACAGCGGTAGTTACTTTTTTTTAGAATAGAGAGATTACACGTATAAATATACACGTATAAGCAAACATTATTGTTTCCGCTGTTTATACAGTTGGCAACAGTTTAAATTAATATCACTTTCTTAAATCTGTATAAAATATCTCAAGAAATGCTGAAAATTTGAATTTAAAATAGAAATAAAACCTCAAAAAATGAGTCAAAATAAAAAAAATTAATGCAATCTGCACTCCGGCAAATTCTAACGCATAAAATGATCTAAAAATGATTACACTGCCATGTATAGTTTTTGCTGCTATAAAACTTTTTTAGTGAAACGATTTTGTCCAACTTTAGCATTAAATATCTCTTAAAATAATTCTTCGATTTGAAAACTGTCTGCATCAGCGTGTTTATCAAACGTTTCTGCATACAACCACCGATTTTCATATTTTTTTATGCATTATTTTTCTTAATATTAACGAAGAAAGACCTCCGGTCACAAAAAATTCAAAACCGGCGGCGGCGGTGACAGCGGTAGTTACTTTTTTTTAGAATAGAGAGATATTTTCCGTACTCCTAGAAAACATGTTTTATCCGTAAATTCTTCCCGAAAGTCGGAGAAAGAGGGAGAAATTCCGTTCATTTCTAGCACGCATGCGTATTGGCTCTATGGATACCAGAATCAGAATTTATTTTGAAAACGAAAAACCAAATGTTCTATAAATGAAAATTTCTAATTTAATTTAAAAATAACTAAACCAACAACAAAGAGAAGAAAATAAAATTTAAATAAATGAAATGTGAATAGGCCACAGTTTTTTTGTTATTGGCGTACTAACATTTACTATAGATTAAAAACATTAAAATCATTAAAATATTCTACAGTTTCAGCCATCCTCTGTGGCCTCCATCGGGAATTTCCCCCCTCATATGTACGATTTTCTGTCTGGCGGAGTTTTGACATTCCTGACTGATACAGCTTAATTCATTTGCATTCCTGGTGAAGGCCACGGAGGATGGCTAAAACTGTAGAATATTTTAATTATTTTAATGTTTTTAATCTTTATTAAATGTTTTACGCCAATATAGGAAAAAATGTGCGGTTTATTCACATTTCATTTATTTAAGTTTTGATTATCTATGGTGTATGGTCCAAAATTGTTTATAATAAAAGAAACGTTTTCGAATTTAAAAATAAGTGACAATTAATTTTATCATTCATGTAAAAATATTCACAATTTTTTTTAAGTTATAAAAAAGTATTCGCTTTTTAAATATATTTTAAATGAACACATTTAAAATATCTATTTCTATTAAAATATTAAATGAAAAAAAAAATCGATTTTACTCAAAAAAGAAATATCGCACAAAAATATAATATTCATACATTACATCTAGCAATCTACATAAAAATATTTATAATTAATATTTTTATCCTATTTTAACACTGAACTATTAAAACCTCAGTCATAATCTCATTAAAGACGAAATCTTCCCGAAATTGATTTCAAAATTCAAAGCTTTTTAAAGAGGTTAATCAAGTCATACCCATCTGAGAAAACATATTTACTTCAAACTTTTTCACTACTGCACAACTATAGCCGAGTGGTTATAGTACTGGTCTGGTAACATACTAAGGTAGCAAGTTCAACTCCAAGGTTAGCAACTTTTATTTTATTCCCATTTTCTTGAATTGACGTATATTACTTACCCATCATACGTAGTATAGGGTAAGTCTTGTAATTGTTTTGAAAATCGAAAAAAATTTTTTGACGGATTTAGGTTTCAGACACTGGAGATTCCGAAAAACATATTTTTAGAAAAAAAAATTGTCCGTCCGTCTGTATGTCTGTGTGTCTGTAATCGCTCTATCTCCCGAACAAATTGAGATAGAGACTTGAAATTCGGTGTGTACTAAGGGAGTAATAATGGGAAGAAGCCTATTGAATATCAGTATCCTCGATTAACCGGAACA
Organism: Maratus speciosus; assembly: GCA_963932465.1. Taxonomy (NCBI): domain Eukaryota; kingdom Metazoa; phylum Arthropoda; class Arachnida; order Araneae; family Salticidae; genus Maratus; species Maratus speciosus. The sequence goes on from OZ010789.1 coordinate 468,574,166, forward strand.
ATTTTTTTCGGACTCTTGAAATATTCGTTCTGATAAAAGGTACACAAAAATTTTCGAAATTTTGAAATTCAATTCAAAGATATATTTTAATTGGAAATGTGACGCTTAATCCAAAGCAGTAAAATGTTAATTAATGCGATTATAATTTTTCGAGTTATAAGAATGTTTCTTTTACGCAATTCGGTACTACTCGATTATCCCGCCGACCAAAAAACTATCGCCAAACTATAAGATTAGTAAATGCCAATAATGGCTTATTGTAAATGTAAAGCATTTAATGCCTCTCCATACCTATAAGGGGGTTTACCATAGGGGGGACCCTGTTCTGTCGCCAAATACCGTTAAGCTTGTCGCCAACTTGGCGGTATATCGCCAAATTTGGCGGACAAAAGGAGTCGCCAAAAGTTACGCCAAATTGGCGGTATCTCTAATATTTCGCCAAATTCCCATAGATTTCCATTGTAAACCAATACTTGCTTACAGAAAATCAACAAATTGAGATATTTTAATGCAACAAAAATATTAGCTTAAGGGGTTCTATTAATTATGGCACAGATCTCATATATGCTCCTTATTGGCGCGATTGTCAATTTGGCGAAAACTTCAAAAGCATAAACAACATCATCCGGGTTACCAAAACAAGCAAAATAACGACACTTTGGCGCCAGTTAAGTACCCGTTGCGTATATGACATTGGCGTCATAAACAAATCACGCCAATATGGGGCGTATATGACATCTGTGCTTTAATTATATTTAAGGGAGTCCAAATAAATTAAATTATGAATAAAAGTAACATGGTACAGTGCTTAGCAAATATCACATGTTTTATTTTCATATTTTATATTATCTATATCTAAGATGGGTAAGTATTACGGTGGCCTCCAACGACTAGTTTTACCTCTGTAACGGAGAAAAAAGAAATAGATATTCGTCTATTAACGGAAAAATCCCGGTAGCACTGCTACTAGGAAAATTTCCATATGATTATGATGAAAATCACGCTATGAATTGCATCTTATTATGCTCGCTAGAACGGTACTACCATATTATTGAAGCACAACAAGCCGAAGGTGAGCAAAGCTTCCTTTGTATCCACTCCAAATTGGCAATGAAACGAACACGAATTCTCGCAATATCTCGATCAATTACATCGAAAGTTACTACAAACAAACATGGATCTTATTAAGACAGAGATAATATCGTGGCCCGATTTTCCAAGTTTGATCGTTTCCTGTGTAATTAAAGATCTAATGCAAGCCCTATGTGCAATAATCTTCTGTAATCGGACTACATATTGCCAGAGCATAGACAAGCATCTGTTGGGTCTCCAACTACCGCAGAGAGCATTGAATAAGCTCAAAGCCACCCCTCTGTCGTTGATGTATTAAATGCCCCAACAGTATCAAGCGCTCTTTGGTGTCTTTTTCTTAAGGAAAATCTCTTTATGTTTTTTCCGGTTTTTGTTCCGTAGTCGGGCTATACATTGCTGTAGTGTGTGTAGGTGTCGGTTATGACTCACAACGGGACAAATAATTTAGCAATACAAATTAATTGAGGTATTATTTTTCGACATTTTATATTTATAAAAAAAAATTAATTACGTTTTCTTTTAAGGACTATTTTCACTTATTGTACAATAAATTCTCTGAATTTCATAGACACGTGCTGTGCTAACCTGTTGCGCTTCAGTTACAAATACTTGATTCAGTTTAGTTTTATATAGCAACCATTCAGGTAAGTTTAAGCTAGATGAATAAGAAAAAGAAATAAAAATCATACGTTAAGCATAGATTATGAAATACTTTCCAACTCTTCCTGAATGCTTTAACAAAACTTCTTTATTTAGGGAAATAAGGTTAATAAGATAACTAAGTAAACATTTTATAAAACGCATAAAACATTTGAAAAACTGATTTCAGTAGTTACAGTCCATAGCCAAATACGTATTCTAATTCTTATGAACAGTCCTGTATTTGATCTGTAGGTTGATATATATACTATATAATGGGAAAATTTAGTTTAGTAAGAAATTTCATAACAGGTTGAAATTCATCTTTCAGCAATTTATACTAATAGATGAAAACATACTTGAATACTTTTGTACAGCCCTGTAGTTTACCTAATACCTTTATTTCATGCCACTATTTAGCTAAAATTTAATTCAAACTAAAACACTCTTAAAACTACTGAAATTACATTTCTAGAAATTATCACCCACAGACGGCCATGTATCCAACTCTTTGCGTGGCCGTGTATATCATTTTATCTATATTCTATAAATATTTCTTAGTAAACTAAATTCAGTTCAGCGTAAAAATGCATAACTCCTTTAAAACCCACCTTTAAGTAATTTATGCTCATACTCAGTAACCTTTACGAATTCATTTCTGTAGCCCTGTATGTGAACTATAGCATTTATACGCACTTTATAGTATGCATAAATATAGTGAAAAAGCGCATATCATAATAAAAATGCATTTCGAGAAATCCTTACTAATATACAGTAATTCGGATTCAATAGAGTATCTGAAATCTTTTCAAATACACCACAAACAATTCTCCCTATACCATTATGAACGGAATTCTTTTGCGTGGCCCTGTAAATGAGCAATAACTATTCTTTGCATCGCATATTCAACAGAATGCATATTTTAGTGGTCTTCATAAATGAATATCCATTTTACTATGTTTGAAAGAGTGTAACACCATTATAAATCATTTAAAACGATTTTTTCCCATTGGCCGTAATGTAACGGGAAACTTTTGACTGTCCTTGTAAATGAACTAAACATGTTACAAACTTCATTTGAAATAGAGAACGTGCTATGGTAGAGGTCACTAACATTCAAAAATTTCAGAACAATCCGAACATATTTACGAGAGTTTGAGCGTGGACAGACGGACAGATAAACCGAAGTCATAAACACTTTTCAACTTTGTTGGAAAGTGTTAAAAATGACTAGTGGTGCATATAAATATGTCTTTATTAACATTTCCATTTTATAACATCTTTTCCTAAAATTTTCTCCTCTTTTCCAATGATTTGAAGTGGATGGTTTACATCTGTATTCTACTAGAAGAAAAAAAAAAAAATATTGCTTTATGAAGATCTGTTCTTTTATTTCTCGGGAAAATTGCCAATTTATTTCGACCAAAGACCAACAGGCATAAACGACGACTGCGTAAGTACTATTTAACATGTTGCACACCACACCAAAATTTCAATCCCCTGCCAGTAAGTCCATGCCATCTTACATATTTGAAATGATATGTGAGGAACTCCCTAAAAGTATGTACTATTTGTTGTATGTTCATTTGTTGTTTACCGTTATGGGTGTCAGTGGATTTGAAGTTAAACTTAGTATGTCACTGTATAGGTGTCAGTGGGTTTGTGGTTAAATTAATACGTCACCGTGTAGGTGCAAAAAGTTAATATAGTGATAATATAGTGCAAAAGGTTAATATAGCGATTTCAGAAATATCCCTAAATAGTTAATACAATGGTGCGAATTACCCTTCCTAAAAATGGAATGATATGAAAGGTTTATTTTAAAGCCTTATGATAGAGTCACATTAAGCGATCTTTACTTTTATTACTTTAATTGCATGTTGCAAATTATCGTAACATATATATATATATATAACCATTAAATAAACTTTACAAATATATATATATATATATGTATATATATATACAAGGTGTATCTGAAATGCTTCAATAAACTTACAGAAATGATAATACTGATGAAGACAAACAAAAAATGCAATGGAACACGGGGTCGAAAATGATGTTTAAAAGATGAAAATCGAGAAAATGCAAAATGCATCTGGAAATGGACAAACTGAGACAAGAAAGAAACACTCCAGAAAATCATTTATTGCACTGAATAGGTACAACACAGCTCGTGATATCCAGCGAAAACAAATATTTTACAACAATTGTCCAAAGTGTCGACCGCGGACATTATTACAAAGAGTACATCTACGAAGGAACGACTGACGGACACGCTTAAATTTGCATACGTAGATTCCTCCTCACAGATTTGTTTGGCTTTTTTCCAAGTTTTTGTTATCTCTTTCTGACCGGAAATGCACAAAGTGAAAGGAAAACCATCTTCGTGCTACTAGCCAGTTCTGCAGGAAAGCAGCATGCGAGATTTCGATATTTTTATTAGTTTTGCGATTTTTATCCTTTAAACGTCATTCGCGACCTCATGATCCATTGCATTTTTTTGTTCGTCTTGATGAGTACTATCATAACACTAAGTGTGCTGAAGCATTTCAAATACACCCTGTATATATATATATATATATATATATATATATATTTATATATAGAGAGAGATAGATAGATAGATATAGATAGATAAATATTATTTTTTCCTTAAGCGTTTATACATTTATAGCGTATATTCCAAAACAGGTTATGTTCAGCAAGTAATTAAATGGTCTGTTTCCGAAATATTATGATTCATAGTTAATGTTCTCTTTAGGCACTTATATAAATAAAAGATGTCTTCCAAACAAATAAAATAATAATAAAATATATTATTTAAATAAAATTTCCTTTAAAAAAATATTGGGATAGATAATAATATTTCTCCTTAAACATTTATAAACTTAAAATGCATCTGTCATAACGAAAATGTTGTAAAAATATTTAAATAATATTTGTTTTGATCGAAAACATTTTAGAAACTAATTAATTTCATCCGTGACCCTTTACAATATAAAAACTTGCCTCACAAAAAACACATAATGTAACAAACATATAATTTAAAAATTAAAATCCAAGCGTGATAGAAATTTGCTATTGACACATTTATAAAATTAAAATTGGTATCTCAACACAAGTATGATAAAGTAAATAATTAACAAAATAATAAGATGCATTTTGATTTGTGAAATGTTTTAATAGTTTATTGATATACTCATTAAAGTTTCATTAAATTTCAACGTGTTCTTCGGAACAAACGACGTTTAATAAACCTATAAGTATTTTTAAAAAATCCTCATGGTAGATTATTAATTTTCTATTTACGCGTTTATAAAAACAAAAAACAGCTTTAAAAACAAACAATGTTGATAAATGTTTTATTAATAAAAAACCATGCTACATAAGAAATTTTATTTTTAAAGTTTTTAAAATTAAAAGGCGCCTCTCGAAAACAAACAATACAAAATAAATAGATAAATAATCTGACTTTCTCTTCAATTATATTCTTTAAAGCAACAAGTAAAATCTTTTATTTCCGATTTTGACTGAAGAGCTCCTCCAGTATTTCACAAATATTATTAGAAGTACCATCTCATGTTGTTGCTAAGCAACAAGATTCCCATGAGATAATAGCTTTTTTTGGAAAGAAAATCTCATTATATTCTATACTTCAACCGTTTATGTATTGTTTATTTTTGTGGGGCGAATTCTGAATTCCCAAAGTCAACCACCATGAATTAAAGATACATATGTGGGATATTTGAATTTAAAATTATTCATATTAAGCCAAGAATTGAAAACGCTGATAAAAAAGGGCTATTTGTACTAAATAAATTGATATTTGAAATATGTCAGTGCATATTTTTCTTTTTAATAAAAGAATTCTTCAATCACCACTAAAATTTTTTAATAACATGGATGTCTCTTGAATAGCCATGCGGCCCGGCGAAGTTTTATGTGCGGTCCGTGATGCATAATAATTATTTCATATTCATAAAATTAATTGAGATGTAATAATGATGTGCATAAAATGTATTTTAGACCTTCAGTTTTTTTTTTTTTTTTTAAAGAAGAAGACAAAATCATTCCTGTTATTTATAATAAACTAGAAAAATAGCCCGTAAAAATGATGGAAAATGAAATATAAAGATATGTACAATACATGAGCAATTATGTATTTTTCTCTCTTGTTTCGCAGTGATAGATGAAAATAAAACATTTTAAAAACGAAACACATTTGTGGAAATGTGTGGAAAGCTATGTATATAATGAATACATTAAAAATGTAATTTGACCAGAAAACCTCACGATATGCGATTTTTTCCTTGTAAAAACTCTTTTATTGTTTAATGTTGACCTGGCTCTTCAGTATATTCGACATAAATTTTTATCTGCTCTTCCTCTTTACATCTTGAAATACTTACATATAATTGTCTAAGAGAAAAACTGTTCTTTTAAATACAGTCCAACTGTAGAAAATGTTTGTCCTTATGACTTATTCAACGTTATTGCAAATGACAGTATAACTGGAAATTTCATTCATATCAATTCATTTTATTCATTACTTATTCATTTCAAATGCGCCAACGCAATTTAACTTATTTTATGATATTATATATATATTTGTGTGTAAAGTTGGCGCCCACGCTTTCACTTTTTTTTTTCTTGGACATGAGAAAATAAAATAATTTCTTTTTTTGCCCCAAATCATTTTCTACTTTTTAGTTCATTTAAATATATATATATGTATTTTCTACATTTTTGTGAATGTTAACGAAAGCTTGTCTTATGTATATATATCTATGTATACATTTATTTTATTTTCAATGTTTTTTGTCTTTTTTAGCCTTATTTTAAATTTATTTTATTCTTAAATTTTTAGTCTTATAGTGCTTTATAGAAATTTTAAAATTTAATATTTAAAATTTCCGTCCTCCTTCCCCCTGCATATAGTGCAGCGGGGGGCTGCTATGGTGCAGATAGTGCAAAAAAAATAGGGAATTTGGTACTTTTCCACTATAGGGGACTTGGCGTTTTTTTTAAAGCTTGGCGGAATTCAGGCATCAGAAAGTGAGATTTGTTGCCAAATGATAGAAACAGCTATGAAAACAAACTTGATGAAAATTTTTGTTTATTTATAGTATATGTATTTTAATTAAATGTATATTAATGTTGTTTTTTATGTACAAATTACTTCTGTTTCTGCATAAAAATATCTTTATATTAAATAAATTGTATAAACACTGAAACAAAAATGCGGAGTATATGAAATGAAACAGTGAATAGGTTGACAGAATATATGTTGCCAAATTTTCTTCTTCATCAAGGCAGTTTTCTCTATTTCGCAAACGCCACTATACTGGAAAGATACCGATAATTTAATTTCTGCATCCGGCTATGTAAAGCACATTAAAATCATAGAGATAGGAACTCAGTTAGTACAGCGCCGTCTGGTGACGGTTATTTTATTAGTAGCATCGGTATGAAGATGCAAAGACGCACAGTCGTGGGAAAAAAAGGTAAACACCCCCTACTAACTCCTCAACAAATTACCGTAGAAGAAAGTTATTGGTACCGAACGAATGGAAATAAAGTCTACTTTTAAATGATGCATATAAAATTTACTTAGGGGGCCATCTACTTATTAAAACGAACCATAACTTTTGTTTTTCAATTGCAGTACAGAATTCTGACAGCATAAATGAATTCTATACCCTTTAATTATCCTAAAAACAAATTTTTATGGAATTTGTACCATACGTTTCCGAGAAATTAATTATTTTAAAACGAGCGTATTTTAAGGGCTATGTCCAAATTGAAGTTCGGTACTCGATTGTTAACCGAGAGACCCCCCCCCCCTTCTTGATCAAGGCACCTTAAGCTTCACACAAGCAGTCAATGAAATCTGCTATATTACAGGACAACATAAGAAATTTCAAAATATCTAGTCAGTTCTATCATATACGGCCCCTTAAACCATCATTTTGCCTTTTTTTAACCAAAATTTGAAAACTACTTGGAAGAAAAATGTGAAATTTTGGATTTCCATAAAGCAGGACTTAATAAATTTAAATCCATCAAAAAAATTGTAGGTTGCAATTCATATTTTTTTTCGAATATTAATTGCATAATTCATATCATAAAATTATAAAAATTGCATATTCAACGTATTTATGTTTGGGTATATTAGTATTATTTCTATACAAAAAATTAGCTCGTTAGGAGCATAATTTCAGGAGATATAAATAAAAATATGGAAATGTAAATTAACATTAGAAACACTAAATTTTGAATGTTTATAATTCAAAAACTTATTATTCAAATGACTTGAAATTTGGTGTCTAGGCATAGTTTGAACTGAATATTTGAAATATCTCGTTAAAATTGGGTATTGCTATTGAAAAAAAAATGAAGTTTGGATTCGTTTTAATATGTAGATGGCCCCCTAAGCAAATTTTATATCCATCATTTAAAAGTATACTTTATTTCCAATCGTTCGGTACCAGTTACTTTCGTCTACGATAATTTGTTGAGGAGTTAGTAGGGGGTGTTTACTTTTTTTCCACAACTTCACATTTTCGTATATTACTTTTTAAATTGTGACCCATAGATTTTGAAAAAAGCGTTAAATACTCTGAGTTTAAATTAAATTGTGGTGAGCTCGATTGTAAAGATTAATGGGTTTCGATGGGCATTTCGCTAAATTAGCCATCTATCGCCAAGTTGGCTTCATATATGGCAACTTATTTTTGTCAGGGAATTTGGCGATATTTTGCCAAGTTGGTCAAAATGTGGCGCTATTTTAGTAACGCTGTAGTATTAGTACTTTTCAACAATTACTCACTGTTGAAGCTGATACCAATTTCTCTATAGGAAGCCTAACATGGCCGCGATTAATGAGGTGGTCCAACGGGAATTGTGAGGGACACACAGAGACTTGGATTTTATATAAATAGATTTAAAATTATATTAAAACATCATATGCTACATTCATGTATACATTTATTACTCTTCAATACTAATCAAATATTATTGCGAACTAATTAAATTTGAGCTATATATTTCTAAAATTTAAAAAAAAATAACAAAAATTTTTTGCGTTGAGGAAAAGACTGATGTATTAGAGAAAATCTATTGATTTTTTTGTTAAGAACTTGGAAATTCTGCATTGTTAGATTATTATATATTATACAACTAATATTACTTTTTAGGGTTGTTTATCGCGGTGAAAATTGACATTAAAATTTTTACTCCATTATTTCCAAACAAAAACCTTCGCGGCATATCTTTACGAAATTTGCAATAGAAATGTACCACGAAGTTTATTGTTGATAAATAGAGGTGCTAAAAGATTTTGCTAGCCTTTCTTCCGCGACAAACGCTCAGCCCTACTAATAATAAAATATGTTGTATTGCTTTGTAATCGTTACAGTTTCTTGCGTTATCTTACTATTTTAATTACTTAATTTTTTACCCTTTTTAACACTTTCCAACGTAGTTCAAAAGTGTTTATGAATTCGGTTCGTCTGTCCGTGCTCTAACTAGTGTAAATATAGCCCGATTGCCATGAAATGGATGTTAATCAGGTTTACTATGGCATGTACGGTATTGAAAATGAAGTGTGTAGCATTTTCGGATCATTTACAGCAGTAGAAGCACTAAATTTGGAATGTTTATAATTCAAAAACTTATTATTCAAATGACTTGAAATTTGGTGTCTAGGCATAGTTTGAACCGACGATTTGAAATATCTCGTTAAAATTGGGTATTGCCATTGAAAACAATGAAGTTTGGATTCGTTTTAATATGTAGATGGACCCCTAAGCAAATTTATATATATCATTTAAAAGTAGACTTTATTTCTAATCGTTCGGTACCAGTCACTTTTGTCTACGATAATTTGTTGAGGAGTTAGTAGGGGGTGTTTACTTTTTTTTTCCACGACTGTACATTTTCGTATATTACTGTTTAAATTCTGACTCATAGACTTTGAAAAAAGCCCTAAATGCGCTGAGTTTAAATTAAATTGTGGTGAGCTCAATTGTAAAGATTAATGGGTTTCAATGGGCATTTCGCTAAATTCGCCATCTATCGCCAAGTTGTCTTCATATATGGCAACTTATTTTTATCACCGAGTACATACAGAACCCACCTATTCATTTTTGTTGGCCTTTGCCTTTCTTATTGGAAAAAAAAATTTTCATTTAACATTTGGAAAAAAAAAATCGCTTACCTTTCTTACTGGTTTAAGTTTTTAAGTAATACTACTTTATGTTTTTATTTTTAGTTTACGCCAGCAGAACCTTACAATCTTCATGTCCTCTATAACGGCCATATTGAAGCTTCACTCTTCGATTTTCACTTTTATTCAGTAATGTTAGGAAGGAGTCAGGTGGGAAAGGCGAGAAGTTTTAGGTTACAAATTTTAGGTTCAGGAAAGAAATTCTTGCTTTTCTCAGAAATGGGAACATTGGGCATCCAGAAAAGAAATCCAAAACTGCAAGAAATCCAGTTTTTAAATAGTCTTGCTTAACTGATAGATTTAACATTCCATCTAAATGTTTTAAACCTGAAACTACAAGGCAGAAAACAAATCATCTCCCTGCTTTATGGATATATTGAGGGCTTCTGCAAAAAACTTGACGTAATGCAAATTGCACTGAATGCAAAAAATAATGCACATTTACCATCTTGTCACTAGTTGAAAGAAGAAAAAAGTGACACAAATTTCAGCATATTTCATGAAATAATAATAGATATCAAGTACGAATTCCCGGACAGATTCCACAATTTTGACTCCCTTAAATCAAAATTTTCACTGTTCAACAACCCAATGGGTATTGAAGTGAATGAGGTGCCCCGCGACCTTCAAAAGGAAATTTGTGAAGGCATACCCATTCTAACGCACTAAAAAGTGTGATGTCCCTGAAAATTTCTAGAAACTGATTTCTAAAGGACGTTTTCTTAAATTTCTTAAATTCTCTCTGCAAATGTTATCGCTGTTTGGCAGTACAATTCTGTGCGAAAGTGCTTTTTCTGCTCTCAAACAAATCAAAAACGAGAAATCGAATTGAAAGTGCTTCATTGGAATTGATCCCGAGACTTTGACTTGCTGAACTTACAATGAACATTGATAAACTTGTATCAGGAAAGCAGCGCCAATCATCAAATTGATTTCTCGACTGTAAAATGAAGTGGTATATTAAACATCTTTTTATATACATTTTAATAAATGTTTTTTTTAACAAAATATGTAATTCATTTTCCTTCTGGAATGCTTCTGGCTTTCATATTCCTATCCTAATGTTTGATGGGCCCTCCTGTATCTAAAAATTGGACCACACTGATTTACAGGGCCACCCAAAAGAATTTCGTTATATTACGGTCTATGAGGAAAAATCGTTTGTCGTGTATTTTAATGATAATAGAGTATTTTAAACATGTTGCAATTAATATACATCACTGAGGTGTACTACAAGGTTTTTACTATAGAATATTGTGTTCATAGAACTTATCGTTCATTTACAGGGACACACAAAAGAATTTGTCGATAGACGAAAATGAGCAATAACAACTATTGAAACTTGCGAACAATTATTGATGAAAGTGCGTTTTCAGTTTTTAAATTTAACTATTTTTTAAATATTATTTGGAGTGTATTAATTCTATAGATCATATACACTATACAAGGCTGCACAAAAGTTCCCAACAACATCCGTTTATTACGAAAATTATTAAGTGGAAATTTTCAACTGTGCTATGCGTTTAACTGAACTATCATTTAGCATACAATGCAGTATGTATACATATCTGTCGATCATATATAGAGCTGAAAAAAAATGTATATTTTAACGGCTATTCATAGTAATAGCAGAAATCGAGTTTTCAAATACATTATGTGTTTTCCAAATTGTTCATTTAGACGTCATCTTTCACCTTCATAAACTATGAAGTTTTGTTATAGTATTCTGAATGTGTTGGAAATGTTTCATAATCTATGCTTTACGCATGATTTTTTGTTCTTGTTTAAGTTTCTTGCGGCCCGCCTAACATGACAAACATATGCTTCCTGCCCACGAGAAGAAGATGTTAAATATACCTGCTTTACAGTTCCCAACAAAATGTTAACCCCTTAAAGGAAGGTGATATATTTTTATGCCACTTAATTTTGGAATAAACAGTAACCACAGAATTTTGGAATAAAATTTTGGTTTTGTAAGGTACGGGAAGAAATGCTTTTACTTCTTTTTAGATACGTTTGTTCTTACATTCTGGTGCCATTCAATCATTTCAACATTTTCGCTACAGAAATACTTTGTCCTTGAAAGGGTTAATAGCTTAATAATAAACTAAAGCAGCTCTGTGTTATATTGTGCTTTTGCCAGACAAAAAAAAAAGCGCGATATATCTGAAAGCTTGATGTAATCGAGTTCATAAGAAAATTAAGAGATATATATTTCAAGTAAATATTTTAAAATTGTCTCCAAGTGTACGACCATACACACATTGCATTTTATTTAAAGTTGTGTAATATTATTTAGTATATTCATTTTACTAATATTTCGCAATTTTCATTATAATTTATCCCTATTATCCATTTATATTTAATCCCTACAGATATGTTCTCCAGTTCCACTTTCTTTTTTTTCTAAAGAACAAGAACAAAAATAATGCATCAGACATGGATTACAAAACACTTTGCAACACTAACAAAGCATTATTAAGATTTTCATAAATTGTTCCCCATATCCAATACTGTGTGCAAATTATTTTGTGAGAACCTATACATGATATATAGAACTGATAAGCACTACGTAATACAATAAAAAAAATAAATATAAAGATGCATACCACAGCGGAAAACGTACTTCCAGCAAATATTGAACATCGTAGTTCTGTAATCGAGTCATTTTGCTTGTCTCTATAAAAGAACACTAAATGCTATGTATTCTATAATCTATAGAAAACGTGTTGTAGTGCAACTGACGTGATCATTTTAACTTTTTGATTACGGGCCAGGACTGGCGACTACTTTTATATTCAATTGTACTACGATTTATAAAAGATTTTCCTTATGTTAGATATCACTTGAAAATGTTTTAGTATAAGTCTATGGCAGAGATTATTTGTAAAAAAAAGTGGTACGATTAGAATGAAAAATTAGTCTCTGGGACGTATGGTGTTCCAGCCCCGTAATCAAAGGTTAAATGTCGTTACGTTTGAAGTGTCATAACATCATTAAAATGTACCACAAATGATATTTCACTATAGATCATACTGTAATGGGATTCCTATATGCGTACCTGTAAACGAACTGTAAATGTTACTTATTTTGTGAAAGTACGTTATCGTTCTCCCCAGTGTTGATTATTAATCTCATTATGTTTGAAGTATGGTAACACCAATAAAATATACAACAAACGATTTTTTATATATACAAGAATGTTACGAAGTTCTTTTCTGTGTCCCTGTAAACGAACTATAAATGCTACACACTTCATCTTTGATACCGATTATTCTATATTAAACTTCAATAAAATAAACGAAATATATCTCACTCCAAGTACATTTACGAGAGTTGGAGCACTGCCAGACGGTCATCACTATTATATAGTATTAGATTTCAGAGAAAGGAAAGACATTCTATTCATTATAGTTAAACTTATGAAAAACATATGAATTTCGATTCAAGTGTGACATCCTATATTTTTGACGGAATAAAAGGATTGTGACCTCAGTTTTATAGATAAAACTTGTTTCTTAGTGTGCACTTTCACCACTTAAAGTTTAAACTTTTTTTTAATCACCCTGCAAAACAATACATATGTATAGTATATTCATTATTAAAATATTTATGCTATTCCGCCTTTAAGTAAAAAAATTTTACAAAGCATTTTTAGGAGAAGATTATTCTGTATGTAAGTGATAAACATTCAGATACAGCAATTTTTTTTACGTAATAGACATCTAGATGACAAAAATCTATATGATCAGTTTTAAAACATTTATGCAAATTCGTGTTCATTTTTCAATATGATAAATTACAATAGTGCATAAATTGGTTTCTATAAAACATTTAAAAAATCTATTGCTAAATATTTATACAGATCTCGGATAAGACACGAAACAATATAAGTATTTCAAATATTGATCTCAAATATTTCAGCGAAAGAATTTTCTATCCAATAGTGACTTAAAACTACATATGAAGCGCGGAATACCTTATATTTCTGTCAAAAATATTTTTCTTTAAACTTTGAAAATGTTTTCCTTTTTTTACTTTTTTTCCAAACTTAACTGGATTTATATGTTTTATAAAAAAAACAACTTTATCCAAGTTTTTTATGCTTTAGAAATTTGTCCAGGGGCTTATTTGTCCAACGGAAATTAAAAATTTCATGCAGCTATAATTTTATGCTCTTTCCAAATAATATTCTTTATTTCAAATATTTAAATATGTAAAACGATACAAAGATGATACAATTAATAGCTTTTCAATGTTACATTTACTAATATTTTCTTTTTAATTATTTCTGTTCTTCACAAAACCAAAAATATGACTAAATGTTTTCCAAAGTTCCGCCACAAATATTTTTGAGAAACTGGCTGTCTTTTTATCTCTCACAACAATAACTTCAACGAACAATGTATAATAAGTCACAGGCACAGAACAATCGAGCAAGCTTTTTGCTCCTTGCTACGGCAGTTGTCTTCCGTATAGTAGGTCCCAAGTTCAAACCGAGCCAACGCCATTATTTTAACATCTACACCGGTGACCTGGAAAAGAAACAAGCAACCTTCACAACACATGTCAGCACTGCAACGAATTCACCCCCAAATAGGAAAAGCTTTACTGCAAATAGTTAAAGAACCAAGCCACTGTCTAAATAAGATGCTTTCACTGGGGATGGTGTGTGCAGCTACGTCAACTCTCACAGCAAAAACTTCATCGAACAATATACAATGAGTCACTGGCACGGAACAATCGAACTAGCCTTTGCTCGACGCTGCGGCGTTATTCTTCTTTATAGTAGGTACCAGGTACAAACCTCACAGTAAAAATACGGAGAGAGCAAATCCCATTGTTCTTTCGAGGAGAAGTTGAATCCAACATGTTTCCTCTTTGATTACCAAAAGGGTGTTGTTTTTTGGCGGTGATCCTTTACCTAACAAATTTCGGATTTCATTTTTGCAATTTCGGGGAGATTTGAGCGGGAGAAAAACCGGTTTGTCGTGACTGTGGACCTCAGATTAAAGAACTAACCTCAGAGTAAAGACAAGAAGTAGAGGCCGAATCCCATTGTTACTTCGGTCAGAACTTGAGGCACACATGTTTCCCGCTTTCATCGCCAAAAGGTTGTCTTTTATGGCGGTGATCACCTTATTGGCAACTGTCGGATTTGATTTATGCGAAAGAAACGCCGATGCTAGAAAGTTTCAGCTGGAACCAGAGGAGAAAAACCGGTTTGGCGCGTTTTCTCTGCCCACCATCACGTGACGGTGGGTAGCGATCCCAGCGTCAAGAAAGGGTTGCTATTTCTGAGTCCAGAAGTCTATGGAACTAACCTTCTAGTCTAGGCAATAGGGAATTTTACCTAGCAAAATTAATGGTAGTTCTGGAAGTAGGCTTACTTTATGTGTTTTGGGTCGCTGAATCCGAATTTGTAACTTCCCACCAAAATTTCCCCCAGCAACCCTCCCCCCCAAATTTTGGTGAAAAGCCCCCCAAAAAAGGTTTTTATTAAAAAAATCAATTTTTTTATTATTTTAGGGGAAAAGTATCTAGAAATTCAGAAAGTAGACAAAATTTGCAACAAATTAGATATATGACATTATGACTTAGGATAAAGGGGAAGAGGAAATCTGCCTCGGAACATAAGCGCGGTGCTGCGTGGACTAAGTTGCGCAATTCCACTTAACCACTCACAATTTTACATTCTACCTCCCATCTCACCTCCGAACTTTCCTTATAAGGTTTACTTTAAGTTTTTTGGGTCGCTGAATCCGAATTTTTAACTTACACCCCAAATCCCCTCACCCCCCCCCCAAAAAAACACCAAAATATTTGTTATTAACTTAAATTTTCCTATTGTTTTAGGGGGAAAGCATTACGAAATTCAGAAACTAGACAAAATTTGCAACAAATAGGATATATGACATTATGACGTAAGATAAACGGGGAGAGAGGGGGCTGCCTCGGAACATTCCCCGCGCGCTTTTCTCAAAAACCAAATTTTTTCAAAAAATCAATTTTTGGGGGGGGGGGTTGCCGGGTGAAATTTTGGTGGGAAGTTACAAATTTGGATTCAGCGACCAAAAAAACATAAAGTGATTAAAATCCAAAACTAATATTAATTTTTCCAGGTAAAATCCCCTATTGCCTGGACTTCATAACTTAGTGCACATAGCGCCACAGTGCATGTTCAGAGGCAGATCCCCCCTTCCCCTTCATTCTAAGTCATAATGTCATATATGTAATTTGTTGCAAATTTTGCCTACTTTCTGAATTTCTAGATACTTTTCCCCTAAAATAATAAAAAAATGGATATTTTTAATAAAAACCTTTTTTGGGGGGGCATTTTAACAAATTTTGGGAGGGTTGCCGGGGGAAATTTTGCTGGGAAGTTAAAAATTCGAATTCAGCGACCCAAAAAAACATTTAGTAAGCCTTTTTCCAGAACTACCATGAATTTTGCAAGGTAGAGCCCCTATGCGGTCTCTATTGCCTGGACTATTCTTCCTGTCTTCTTTTTTGTGTCTGACCTGTGGGCAGTGGTATTTGCCAAGGTTGCCAGTTCTGAGTCTACTTACTATATGAGAAGTCGGTCGTTTAAATCCCGTCAGCACCAATATCTAGAGACCTACACTGACTAAAAAGATACAACGAAATGGTGGCGGCGGCTATCGGATGCCATGGAGCCATTGACAAGATAGCATGAAGAGGTTCCGGTGGATCTCTGTGGAAGCTTATGCTTTAGGGATTCCCATGCCTTAGAACCTAACAGATCGGGCGCTTTGGAAGGTGTTTCTGTTTCATGTCCTTCTTGATATTATTAATATGTCACACTTTAATTTTATAAAATTTGAAATCATAATGGTGCATTTTAGTAAAAAAAATTTTGTATTTTTTCTTATATTTTTTTGGTTTATTTTTATGTGCTTATATTAATATATTTCAGAAATTTCAGAAACTAGAATTCTTGCATTTAATAGTTTAATAAGTGCAATTCAACATACATGAATTTTATAACTGTACGTAGGACGTATTCATCTATGATTGCCTTTAAACACATTCAGTTCTCTTGGAATAGATTTTATTTGTAAATAACTTAAAATTCAATACTTAAAAAATGTATATATATTTTTTCTTTGTTTTATATAATGCAATATAGAGTGTATGGGCATGCTCAAACTAAATACTTTTATTGGTTCAAGAGACAAAGCAATTTCCTGTACCTTTCACTGGCTGAAAAAAAATATGGTAAGTGTAAAATCTCATAGAATTCTCCTCGAAATGTTTTTGTCAAAATCTTTAAAATATTTCCAATGCACGTTATTTTCCATCTTAATTATATTCATCCGTTTATTTATTATTTTCACTCACTGATTTATTTTTTCATATGCGATCATTATTTTTATTTTAAAATAAATGATAGCTTTTATTTCTTAACCCGTTATCTACTGACGGTACTTATAAGTACCATTAAAATAACTTGTTATAAAATTGATTTAATACATCGATTAGTAATACAGTTTAGAATGGGTTATAGATGCATTACTTTATCTTGTTCCGAAAGCATTATTGGTTACACAAAATAAAATATTTTTAACAGGAAGATTTCTTTTCCTTTTGCATTTTTTTTAGCTTTCTTGATGTTGGGGGGAGGGGGGGGCAGATTTTTTAATTCGGAAATATTTCTATATTTCTATTGTAAGAACATCATATTTGTACATTTCCTAATTCTACAAAATACTAAGAAAAACATTTAAAATAAAAGATTTGAGTGGGGGTTATAAATATTGCACAAAATCCCCATGAATTCAAATTGAATTAATCCTTCTAAACCCTTCAATTCTTCTAAAATTTATTAAATGATTATGTAAATCTTCTAATGTAGTTTCAAAAATTCACGAAATATGCTTTAAAAGATAAAATTTTCATGAATTCATAATTCAGTATATAAAGGGTTAATGGAATATATAAAATTTAATTTCACAAATATTTTATGACTTTTTAATATATTTTCTTTTAATGATGTGTCAAAATTAACCTAATCGTTTTCTTTTTAGTTTTTTTGTGTATTTATTTTCAATACTTTTAATAATTAATAATTAATTAGTTTTTGTGTTTACTGATTAGTTGTTTACGAGGATTAAGCAGTATAAAGAATTACTTAGTAAAAACAGTATGAACAAAATATATAAAAGCCTTTTCAATTTTATTCAACATAAATAATCATTCTTGACAAAACAATAAATTTCCACATTGCATTAC
Organism: Maratus speciosus; assembly: GCA_963932465.1. NCBI lineage: Eukaryota > Metazoa > Arthropoda > Arachnida > Araneae > Salticidae > Maratus > Maratus speciosus. The sequence goes on from OZ010789.1 coordinate 468,592,380, forward strand.
AAACATCACATATCAATTATCACGTTAAATTACAATTTTTACACCTCCACGTTTTGTCTGTATTATAGATCGCTTTCCCTTACTCAGCCAAATAGTCTAGTACAGCGGTAACTTTATTGGTGCGTGATCCATCTTAAAAGTTTCATATTTTTTACCCGATCCACTTAATGTGCATAAATATAGGGCCTTTTATGAGTAAGGTAATTCCTTGATTTATGCCGCACATTTTTTTTTAATCTGCGTATAAAGTCCCATGGTGAACATAAAATTAAAAAAATCATGCTGTGCTATTTAATGTTAAATATACAACACGTGTACTGCGACAAAAAAATTCAAAACAAAGAATTAATATTTTTTAACAATCTTTTACTAAAACATTACACTTCGGCACGTCACCCGTATATTCAGGCTGAGACGCCGCACTTGTGTGGTAGTTATCCCACGCTTGTAAAAAGAACAGAATGAAATTATAAATAAAAATATTCAAAAAAATATTCCTATCTGGACTATAATTAACGATGTAATAACAAAATGAAGCTAAAAGAGTACAATGAAACGTATTAGTAGATTCAAATTAATAATTGTTTGCCTACTTTCACTATTAAAATTATCGACTTATTTTTTTACATTAAATTTTATTTGTTATTTCAGCAACAAAGTTACATCAATGTATTACAGATGGAAAAGAAAAAAGTAAAATTGTGTTTACATAATTTATTTATTAACCCTTTCGGGACCGGTGGCTTTTACGCAAATTTTATTCGGTTGGCACCACTTTTTTAACAGAAGTTACCTTTATTTAAATACTCATGAAAATGCTCTAATTACAGAAAGCAAATATTACATTTCCTTTTTACTGGTGCCAGAAACAAATTTTGTATGCTCTTTATGAAGGTGCTTGTATGCACCTATGGTTCCGAATGGGTTAAGAGATCTGTTTTTTCGACTACACTCTACAGAAAAAATGTCGAAAAATTACAGTCTTTATGTAACTACATTTGACACATGATGCAACGAAGCCAATTACACTTCCTCTTTATTGGAGTAGTTTTTTAAACATTTCTTCAAAGAACGTCTGTGTAACGCGTAATCAAATTTTTCATTATTATCATCTTGACTTGCATATTTCTTGCACATCTTACTTTTTATTTTTCCCTTTCTCCACCTTTACTTGATAACATGCCTAATATGGTTAGCCTGTGCAAAAAGAAAAGGAAAAGTTAACAACACTTACTTTCCCATACAAAAGAAACTGCGGCATGTATACCGGAATTGCAGTGCGACATGTATCGCATTTTGCATGGTGCAGACGTCCGCCATCATAGTTACCTGCCATCGCTAATGGGGATGGCATAACCATACACACAGTACTCTATGCAAACGCTACACTTAGTTTTGACTTCGAAATCATGTATGCATTTAGTAATTAGTGTATGAAAAGTATTTAAACATAACGTGTTTAAAAGTTTCGACAGTGAAATCCTGCACTTACGTCAAAATAAGGATTGTAATTCTACAAATAAACATCGAAATGGGATTCACGCTATACACTGGTTAAAATAATCTCATTGCGCGCCTATACTGTGCGTTTGACGAAAATCTATCCATAACTACAAGAAATACAAGGGCTGCGGCATCTATCCCGTATGCGGTGACTCTCCCGGAGTTAGCCTAATGTATCGTGAGGAAAAAATAAACTTTGGCACAAAGCATACACGAACAGACGAAAACAGTAATAGGTAACAGTACTAAATTAAAAGTGGAGCTATCAAAAGCTTTTACTACATTAAAAAAAAATGTGATTTTTAATGAAGTTATCAGAAAGTAAAGACAAATTAAAAGTTATTTCGATTTATGGCATTGTTTTGCACTAATGACAGAATATTTGTCGAGACTTAAACTTTTTGTGTTTCAGCTTCAAACCACTCTATACAAAGTTAAAAAAATTTCTGCCGGCAGGGCCTACAGTCGCAGGTAGATTTCGAAATTAAGTACTTATTTCACTTTATTAAAACTAATTCAAGGTTAGAGATAAACCCAGTTTAACAATTTGATCTGGCCGCTTCTAACGAGTTTTTAATTTCATTTTTCTGTAAGAGATGGTTTTACCAGAATCATGTTAATACCATAATTTTTTCCTCAACTCCTATTTAATTAAATTTTTTTTGTTTAATTTTTATTGCTGTAAGAGTTGGTCCTATCAAAAACTTCTCAGTATAAAATTTGTGGATAATATTAAGAAGATTTATAATAACTTTAAACGCATTTGATATTTTGTGAACTGACGAAGTTAAGAATTTTTTTCTTCTTCAATTACATTCCTCTCCGGTTTTTTTTTTTTCGTTTTTATTTTTATTTATTCATTTATTTTTTGCGGTAAGAGTTGATCCTATCAAACACGTGTCAATATAAAAGTTGTAGATAGTATTAAGAAGATTTCTAATAAGTTTAAGCGAATTTAATATATTGTGAATTGATGAAATGAATTTTTTTCTTCTTCAGTAACTAGTAACTTTGCGGCTATGCAATCCGTGAAGGATCTGGGCCGACAGTGCCCATCCCCGCTTTCTTGAACCTAGCCCCCGAGGTGCTATAGAGCATACGTGCCAGTCAGGTGGCCAGACTAACGCTGGACCCTCGGTGTTTAGTTCACAAGCAAGCTTGGTACTAATTTTATCGACCCCGAAGGGGAGAAGGACTGAGTAAACCTTGCCCATTAGGGAGTCAGACACTCGACCTGCGCGCGGCAGTCAGATCCGTGACCTCTCCGTGACCTCTCCGTGACCTCCTCTGACCACTACGTCACTGGGCTCCTTTTTCTTCTTTAACGCCCCCCCCCCTTTTTTTGCGATAAGAGTTGGTTTTATCTAAGACTTGTGAATATAAAAGTTGTGGATAGTATTAAGAAGATTTACACTCTAAATAAAAAGGAGTCACTATTCACTTCGGAAGAGTGAATAGTCACTCTATCGCAGAGTCAAAATATGCCCAACCTCTTTAGAGTGAATATTCACTCTGAGCAAAAGTGAAATTTTTTACTCTCTGAAATAGTGAATTGTCACTCCTGGGAAGTGAATATTCACTCTAAACAGGGGTGGATAATCACTCTTTCGGAGGAGTGACGATTCACTCTTGCTAGAGGAGTGCGGTTTTTCACCCCTGGTAGGAGTGAATAGTCACTCTTTCATAAGAGTGAATGCTCATTTTTTATGTAGTCGATTCTTTTTTTTATTTTGCTTTTATGGTCATTTTAAAAGAATCACATCTTTTACAGCATGCAATGAAAATAGATACAAGCGTGCTAAAGATTGGAATAAAATACTTTATTAGCAATATTTATTTAATTCTTAGTTTGTAACACTAATTGAACTTTAAAGGAAAAATTCAGTTAAAGTTACATACGAATTTAAATTAGATTACTGACAAAAATGAACAAAAATATTTTATTCCAATCTTATCCTTTGTGTTTGCTTTTATTGCATGCCCTATAAAGATATTACTTTTAACCACCCATACTTTGGGCGACCCATACTTTGGGAACTGGGAACCCCTGATCTTTAAAATAGTTGATTCATATCTCCACTTGCTTTTGAATTGAAAATCTTCAAAGAAGGTCTAAGATAATCTCCCTAGACAATTCCTTATTTATAAATAAAAATCGACTACTATGCAGATCTGATTAGTATTGAGCTATTTCTCGTAAGAAAAGACACTAAAAATAAAATCGAATACGTGAGATGAATGTTTAGCATTCAGAGATAAACAATTTTATTTTAGCTTAAGTTATAGTCTAAGAGCTAGCAACGTCAAAAAATACGTCATTTTATCAAGGGTCATTTTTTATATGTTCTTCCCTTTTATGGTGTAGTACGTTTGCGGGCTGTCTGGCAGTCGGGAGACGTTGCGTTTACCAGTGGGAGAAGCGGTTATGCAGGTCAAAATACTTCAAAATTACGTCATTTTATCAAGGCTTATTTTTCTATATGTTCTTCCATTTTATGGTGTAGTACGTTTGCGGACGGGCTGGCAGTCGGGAGACGATACGTTTACCTGCGGGAGAAGGTGATAAAATATCAAATTCACGTCATTTTTGCATGATATTTGTTTATAACATTTGTTTCTACTAATTATTTTTTATATTAATCCATTATTGCCAGACGTTGCCAATGTTGCTATGACCCTGACAGATCCACATTTATAAGTAACTTTTTGGCTATTAGATAATCTATAATTAATTTGCAAGACACAATTTCGGTTGAAAAGTTAATGCCAGACGGCATTAAATATGGCAACGAAAGAGCCCCTTTCAAGAGTAATTTATAGTTTAAAAACTATAAGTCATCTTTACGTCATTTTATCAAGCTTAATAATTACAAGATATTACCCTTTTCGCTATCAGACAACCTATAATTTATTTGCCAGACACAAATTCGGTTGCAAGATGTCAGACGGCGAATATTGCAACGAAAGTGCTTGTTTCAAGAGTGTCTGGAATTTGTGTCTGGCAAATTAATTATTGGTTGTCTGTTAGCAAAATTGTAATATTTTGTAATTTTTAAGCTTGATAAAATGAAGTAAAGTTGAATTATGATTTTTGAACTATAAACCTCTCTTGAAACAGGCACTTTCGTTGTCATATTTAATGCCTTCTGGTATAAACTTTGCAAACGAATTTGTGTCTGGAAAATTAATTATGGGTTATCTGCTAGCGAAAGAGTAATATCTTGTAATTTTTAAGCTTGATAAAATGACGTAAGGATGACTTATAATTTTTAAACAATAAACCTCTGTTGAAACAGGCACTTTCGTTGCCATATTTAAAGCCTTTTGGCATTAACTTTGTAACCGAATTTGTGTCTGTAAAATTTATTATAGGTTATGTGCTAGCCAAAGAGTAATGTTCTGCTATTTTTAAGCTTGATAAAATGACGTAAAGATGACTTGTAATTTTTAAACAATAAATCTCTCTTGAAACAGGCACTTTCGTTTCCATATTCAAAGCCGTCTAGCATTAACTTTGCAACCGAATTTGTGTCTGGCAAATTAATTATAGGTTGTCTGTTAGCCAAAAAGTAATATCTAGTAATATTAAGCTTGATAAAATGACGTAAAGATAACTTATAATTTTTAAACTATAAAGCACTCTTGAATCAGGCACTTTCGCTGCCATATTTAATGCCGTCTGGCATTAACTTTGCAACTGAAATTATGTTTTGCAAATTAATTATAGATTGTCTGATAGCCAAAGAGTAATATGTTATCTATAAATGTGGATCTGGCACGGTCTTAGCAACATTGGCAACGTCTGGCAATAATGGATTAATATCAAAAATATTGAGTAGAAACAAATATTATAAACAAATATCATGCTTAAATGACGTAATTTTGATGTTTTTTCACTCGTGTAACCCCTTCTCCCGCAGGTAAACGCAAAGTCTCCCGACTACCAGCCCGTCCGCAAACGTATTACTCCATAACACGGAAGAACATATAGAAAAATGAGCCTTGATAAAATGACGTAATTTTGAAGATTTTTGACCTGCATATCCCCTTCTGCCACAGGTAAACGCAACGTCTACCGACAGCCAGACCATCCGCAAACGTAGTACACCATAAAAGGGAAGAACATATAGAAATGAGTCTTGATAAAATGAGGTAATTTTAATGTTTTTTTCCCCTGCATAACCCTTTCTCCCGCAGGTAAACGCAACATTTCCCGACTGCCAGACCGTCCGCAAACGTACCACCCCATAAAAGGGAAGATCATATAAAAAAAATGAGCCTTGATAAAATCACGTAATTTTGAAGTTTTTTGACCTGCATAATCCCTTTTCTCACAGGTAAACGCAACGTCTTGCGACTGCCAGACTGCCTGCAAACGTACTACTCCACAAAAGGAAAGAACATATAGAAAAATGAGCCTTGATAAAATGACGTAATTTTGAAGTTTTTTGACCTGCATAACCCCTTCCCCCACAGGTAAGCGCAACGTTTCCCGACTGCCAGACCGCCCGCAAACGTACTACGCCGTAAAAGGGAAGAACATATGGAAAAATTATCCTTGATAAAATCAGGTGACGAAAACGTTGCTAGCTCTTAGACTATAACGGTGTCGTGAGAGAAAGAATTTTTTTGCGACACAATATAGACAGGTATACAATAGCTCATGATATGAAATAATAAATTTATTCTACGTTCAAATAATGTTACATTATACATAAGGAAACTTGTAAATTTTATGGATGCATTAAACATTTCAAGTAAAAGTGTATATTTAAACTCATTGCTACCAGAAAACAAAATTCAAACTGCAACGAAAAAATTATATTGAGTTTTAAATTATTGTAAAGGCTGATTTGTGAATTGTTTGTGAGCTTCTTTAATAATATATTACCATTGGTATTGTGGTTAAAATAATGTAATTTATTGTAATTTATTTAATCAAAGTGTATTTTCCTGGTAACAACATGAAACACTCATTGTAAGATAGACCAACTGACGTGAAGTAAGTATATAGAAAAAATAGCATTAGTTTTACACTTTACATGAGTGTTCTTGCAAAATTGAAAGCAAGTTGCGGTTTAAGAAACAGACAATTGGAGGGTTTTTTTCTACATACCTAAGAAAAAAAATTGAATTGTGACAATTTCTGACTTTCGATTTTTGACGGATTTACCCGTTTAGAGATGTCCTGAACAGATTTGACTGCTCATGGAAAATGCCTGTCATGGAAATGTCCGTCACAAATTTAGTGGCACTGTATCACAAGAAAAAAGGAAGCATGGAATTTCATGAAACTTAAAATTCTGTTAGATCTTGGCATAAATTGGTACTAATTAGATTTGTGTGTATATTGTGCAACAGGCGCCGTTGCTGTGCCGTGCATTTCGTGATTTCCATGTTAGCTATATCTCGGCATTTATGGGAAGGAATTTCCCGAAACTTAATGTGTAAGATTTTTTTCAAAACTTATGTTTATTCCGTTTATGATCCGGCGGCGATCGAAGATATGACATATATCTATTTTTTAATGAACATTATAGCTAATCTCATTTTCTATTAGGTAAAACGGCACCAAACTTTAAATTTGACGTTATTAACCCCTTATACTTCGTCTGTATTTTAAAGAACCATAAAAAGAACTTGTTCTAAAATTCAATTAGCACATTGATTAACTTTAATACACGTTAGGATGATAAACGGAGGTGTTCTAACATAGAAATAAATATTGGACTATAACAAAATGAAAGATTTAATAAATGCTTCATTGCGGCTTGTTACCTGTGAGATTTTTTCTCAACTGCATTATAAACCCGTGAACTGGGTTGCACAAAATAGTTACATCAAACAGTCTGCCAGTTGACATCGATGCGGGGTGGTGTTCCGTCGCCAAGGGCGAAGTTACAATTTAGTTATAGATATGATACAGATGAGTTCTAGATACTTTTGTTCATCAAATTCAAAAAGTGCAATTCGTTGTGTAAAACAAAATACTTAAAAATGTATAATTTCATTTCCAGTCATAACTGTTCAGCTTTTTTAATGTTGAAAGAAAAAGTGGAAAGTTTCAATTCTAAAACATTTCTATATTTATATTGCCAGGCCATTATATTTATACATTTTCTAATTCTATAAAATACTAAAACAATATTTTAATGAAGAGACATGAGTAGAGTTGACAATATTTTTTACAAAACCTCTCTAAATACCGATTGTGTTTGTTAACTTTAATAGATGAAATATTTTTTAATTATATTTAATGGCTGCGCAAATCTTCTAACGTATTTTCAAAAATTCAGGAAACATACTTTGAAAGATGAAATTTTCATTAATTCATAACTTAAAACATAAAGAGTTAATATAATATATATTTATGCTTGTCGAATTTTGTATTTGAATACCAAACAAGGAGTACTGCTGAACTGTGAATTTTTTATTCACTGATCACTATAACACTTGTTTAAATTCAAATAAATGCACTGTCTTTCGTAAATATTGCTGTGGAATAGCACTATTTTAAGTAATATCAGATTATACAATCAAAAAAATGTGATGGACAGAGAATACTTAGTTTCATTTAAAACTGTCTTGAATAAATGTGACATTTTGTGTAACAATAATTAAACAGATATTGCAGTGCAAGATTTCCGTTTCTTTTCCTTTATTTTTCTTTACGAATTTCAGTTTCTTCTTGCGATTTTATGATATTTCTAGAATAAGAATCAAACATGATAAAAAGTAGTCACTTAAGAGAAATATAAAAACAGGTGCAACATATGTAAGTGTCAATTTCCTTTTACTAGTCTCCACTTCCTGATTTTTTGAGAAAAATGACATCGAATAAAATCAGATTGATTAAAGTGTTTACAATAAATACTAGATGCCATCGTTTTATGTACAAATGTTTTCAGAGACTTTTTGCAACAAAAACCTCTTCGTCTCATCTTTGCAATCATTGTTTCAAGTATACTGTCTTCAGAAATGAAGTATTTTGAATAAAAATTTTCAAGAAAATCCGTATCTGTTACAAAGGCAAGACAATGGTTCCTATTGTCACAACCGGGTGTGTGTGTGTGGGGGGGGGGGGGAGGGGGGTCAAGCCATCAGCTGTTAACCACAATTCTCTTAATATATTAACTTAACAAAAAATACAGTTTTTTTATTTTCTTATATATGTTATAAATTAGTGTAAATGGATTATTATAAAAATTCTGCATTTCTTAATAATAAATTCCTGAAAAAAAAAACTTTAAATTTTAAAGCATGAAGATTGTGTTATCTTTTAGAATTAACTGGCAGTTAGTTAATGTATCAATGCACAAGTTATGTATTTTTTTATATGTGTGTGTAACATAAATTAGTGTCATTGCAGAAGATAAACGTGATAAGTTCTTATAGCTGGAACATTTAATAATGGTTTTTCTAATTTCTAATTAATGCTAGACGATAAAAATTCAAAGATTTTTTTAATCATATATTGTTGTTAATTTCCTTCTACAAATACGTTTTCAAAAAATATACTTATGTAAAGCTCATACATTTAAAGTTTAAAACAATAAGAAAGGAAACAAGGTTTCGATTTAAAAAATTAAAAATGTATATGAAGCCAAACAAGCATGTTATACTGTATTTCTTTTTTATTATTATTACTTCATGATTAATCTAGAAAAAAAAAAGCACACTTAAAAAATGTTATGCAAAAGTAAAACTAAAATTATTCAGATTTTTTCCTGTCAGTAAGTTAGTAAATTTTATGATTTGTATTAAAAGATGTAAAATTTTATAGATATATTAGGTATATAATTTAGGTTCAAAAATATTTTGTTTGGATGCTAAATTATATTTTTCGAAGCACTTAGAAGAATTTCAGCATTCTCAAAACAAGTCCATGGAAAATGTTCTCTTTGAATATAAATTATTCAAAAAGAAATGAATTATTTAGTTTCATGCGTGTGTGTTTATTTATATATACAATGACATGAAATTTATAATTTTTTAACAATGTGTATTGAAAATATCCAAACAACAGCAATTTTTATTTAAATTAATTATGCATACTTTTATATACTATCTTTATGAAAATATATTTTTTCAAGACAATCTTAAACTAATGCTAGTAGATTTATGTAAAATAAATGTATGTATACAAAACAAATTCCGGAACAAAGAGTTTCACTTGCAGCATTACAGAATTTAGAAAGGGGGGGGGGGGGGATGTACAAATAAAATATTCTGCGTATAAAAAGCTTCTTTCGTCTGTTATTCGAAGTAGTAAGTGGCTATGAAAAAATATATTTTTCGAAAAATGTTTTTTTTTTTTTTCTATCTCAAACGACTTACAAATATGTGGCACTACGAAAGTCATGTATAGTTTCTAAGAAACGGCATTGATGCTATTTCTGTGCGACTATAAATTGAATACATGGTTAGAAAACTGTTGCACAAAAATCTAACCCTGCAGAAATTTCAATGTAAGAGTTTGATCATTAAATGCTTATCTAATGATTTCTTACTAACTACATTTCTAATTCGATGTATTTAGAGTGGCAATAATTGAAATAAACATTTTTAGAAATCGGCCGTCAAAAAACTCTCAGCTAAATGTAATAGAACTCAATATAGTTGTTAATTAGAGCATGGAATACGAAAAGTAATTACAGTCAAACTCATTTACAAGGAGCTCGGCTAAGACAAAGACACAGTTAAAATGAACAGTTTGCACTTTAAGTGGTCTCAAGACTCTTAGAGTTTTAAAATTTTCGAAATTTTTATTTTTTTCGATGTTAAAATCCCATATTTTCTTAACATTATGATATAATTGTTTCATTGATATTCCCAATATCACAGAAGTTATGCCTTTCAGAATTATACCCGTTCAATAGTTAAAGTGACGTTTCCGAAGCTTTGAAGTTATTAGGTTACTACATCTTAGCGTTGAGTATATAGGGAAAATCATGCATAAATGCAGTAAATATTTCTTGAAAAAAATTTTGAGTAAACTAAAAGGACAAAGTTGAGTAAATTAAAATGATAAAGTTGGGTAAACTAAAATGAGATATCATATTTATATGGTTTTATAGATAATATACACAAGTTTATCCTCCACATCATTAATTATATATTAAGTACGGAGAATAATTTAGTAGCTTAATAACTTATTATTTGGCCAATATAAATATGATATCTTATTTCAGTTTACTAAACTTTCTCATTTTAATTTACTCGATTTTTTTCTTTTTTAATTTTTTTTTTTAAAGAAATACTTACTTAATTTATTCGTGTTTTTGCCTATATACTCAATCCTAAGATTTAGTGATTTAGTATTTAATAGTCCCAAAATTACCAAGTTACTTAAAATAAATAAATTAATTAATAATAATCGGTATGGTAATAAAAATACTTTATAAATACCACTCTTAAGACATAAATATTTTGTAAAAAATTTAAATAAACTAAAAGATTTTTTTTTTACAGAAAGTTGTTACTTTTTTATTACAGAAATTTTTTAATTACATAGATATAAATTTCCTTATGAAATTATTTTCCCGATACATTCTAAAAAGCGTTTGTTTACATGAATGTAAGGGAAATTCATGAATATTCATCATTGCACACGACGACATTTAAAATAAATAAATAAATAAAAACAGCTTAAAGAGACTCGGTACCCTTCATTCGTCCAAAAATGACGAAAATATCGATTTTCTCTTTTTTTGCTTAAATTTATACTTTATTATCCCCAGTATATTTCTCACGAAATTTCAAAAAGATCCGAGTATTATAAATACAGTTAAAAGCTATTTTATTACATCGCTGTCCTTTCAAATGCCACACCCCCTTCACTTTAAAAGTGGTTTTTCTCAGTTTGTGTTTTTTCGACGAATTAGCATGTTATAAGTGATAAAACTTTTATGTAGGTATATTCTTCAATTGACTTGAATTTTTGTTATTGTTGTTGTTCCTTATGGTCTATTCGACAAAACTAAGTATCAGATTTACAGTAATTTCACAATTTACTTAAATTAAAAAAAAAAAATTAAACTTTCATATTTTTCCGGGAGAATCGAACAATTTCTTGATAGAATCATTTAAAAGTGACAAATGAAGGAAATTTAAAGAATACATATTCAACACTGCTCATTAATACAAGTATTTTATATAAAAAACATATTAATGAAGGAAATTTTAAGAAATCATATATTATGCATTATGAATCGATCCCAGTATTTTATCTAAAAAATACACTAATGAAAACAATTTTATGAGTGCATTTTCTGCATTTCGCCTTGATATATGTATTAAAGCGGAATGAATATATCGTAAGATAATTAGAATAGCGAAAGAAATTTTACGAATGCATTTTCTGCATTGCGTATCGATACGAGTATTTTATCTATTTTTCCTTTTAAATATTTGTAACACAAAAATATAAGTGTAAGCTGATGCCTCAGCTAAAAACTATAAAAAAGTGCGAATTATAAAGTTAGTTATTTTTTTTTTTAAGAAGTAGGCTGTTTGTCGGTTTATTTATTTTTGTTTTTCATGTGTTTCCCTTTTTTCAGAGCTGCTCCTTTATTCTGTGCCTTTAAAGTAACTTTCATGTTTATCATTTATTAAGATTAAGACAAAATTAATGAAATCTACAAAAGATTCAGTTATTTTCTCTTTTTTTTCGGTGGAAAGGAGTTGTGGTTTGTGGTTGAACAAGTTTTTAAATAAAAAGTAAATAAATAAATGAAATTGCATTACTTTATAAATGCAACCAAATTCATTTTCAAGATATTAATTTCAAAATAGCGTAGTACATTTTTTTCAGTCAATATATTACCAAGAAATTTATTAAATATGGCTTATTGATTTAAAAATAAAAATGGATAAATTCTAATTTGATTTCATAGGGATTTCAACTTTCAAATATAAAATACTTAAAGCTGTAAAAACACACACACACATATATATAATATATGCATATATACCGATACGTTAAAAAATAAATATATTTTTGATGAAATTTTTGAACTTTCAAAGATTGCGAAATGCAAATTTCTTTTCTTCACTTATTTTGCATAGAACATTTTTTTTATGGATTAAATCATTTTGCGACGACATTTCTAGTACTTACATTCTAGTATTAACGCCTAAATTATTTTTAAAATTTACTCATATAAAGCAAGAAATATAATAAAATATTTCACGAGTTCAAACGTTAAATAAAATGTAAGTTTTGATTTTTAATGTAAAATAAATTTTCGTGATTTTTTTCCCAAATGCAATTTTTTTTTCAGTTTCTCAATCGGTGTGCCGCGACAGAGTGGTGCGCCGTGACAGGGCCTCAGGTGCACCGCAAAAATTTTCAATCAAATCGTATCAAAATTTTAAAAATTAACAGATGTAAGCATATTTTAAAATCAAACGTTCCATTTCATGGTTTAACTGAAGTTATTGTTAAATTGCATTATTCACATGTTTATTTCTCAATTCGTATACTCTTTCGAGGAAATAATTAAAATGGTCTCACATTTTGAGATAAATTCAGTTCTTTCAGAGAAAAGTTAAGTTTTCTGAAGGAGCAGAAATATGCAGTAGAAGTAAGTGATCGTTGGAAAATTATTTAAAAGTATGTTCATCCGAAAATTCTACCTTATAATATTCTAATTTTAAAAGGTCAAGTTTAGAAATTTCTATTAAATTTAATGTATTTAAAGAAAAATATAAAATAAGTTTAATTTTTTTTTTTTTTTTTTTTTTTTTTTTTTACAAACTATGCTTGCGACAGAAAAAAAAAAATCTAAAATGGGATGAATTTTGATACGGGAAAGCTAAGATACCAGACATAGAATAAATTGAAATTTTGAGCTATCCAAAGAAAATAAGTTTTTTAAAGCGAGCATAAGCAAATTGAAAAAAAATCTATAGACATTTAAAACATGCTATTTATGTGTGTGTGTGTGTATTTTAACTGAAAGTAACCTTTTTAAAAAAAATGATTGGCAGGTTTATATTTTCAATGAAATGAGTGAAAGATTTATATTTTTAATTAAACGAATGGAATGCGAATGACAGCGAATGAAATAATATTTGGCGGTTTATTACCTGCGCTTGGCCAACAGCAACAAGAAAAAAAATATAAAAATCCCCAAAATATATTGCCTGACTAACAGGGAATCTTTGATCAAAATTCGTTCAGCAGGACTGAAGTTATAAACTAAATGAAATATGAATTTGCATTATATATATATAGTAGAATTATCTTACGTAATCGTATTCATATGTCTGCAGATCTTTCTCCTGTAGTTCTATAAGTAAGTTATAGTATTATACACTGAAATCTCCTCCAAAATCACCCAATCAACAGTGTAAGTCTTGTCGAAATAGTTTTAATAGAACCTGACTTATAAGCAATTGGAATGAAATACAAATTTGCTTTATATGTATACAGTATAGATACTGAATTATTTTGCCTTTCTTTTTTGGCTCTGGTTGACACATTTTGTTTGTGTATAAAATTAAGAAAGGCATACAATACCTTCATAATACTTTTTTCTGCATCAGAAATTTTGGTGTGCCGTGCAAATTTAACCATGGGTTTAAGTGCGCCGTGTGGTAAAAAAGATTAAGAAACATTTTTGTAATCAATTAATATGTGAATATTTGTAAATTTATTTTAGAAAACAAAGTTCTCGAAGAAAAGTATGTAATATCATATGCAAATAAATATAAGGTCTCCATTTTAATGTTTGTGGAAATCAACGCGGTTACAATATTCGTTTCAATATTAGTTACAATATTCATATAATGAAAAATGAAAGTCGTAAAAGAAAGTTATTGAATATATATTTTAGGCTGCTCATCCATACACTTTATTTTCTTATTATTTATCATTTTTTGTACTAAAAAATGCGTAAAGATATAGCAGTGCGAGTTAATATTTCAACAGTAGATATCAAAGAAAATTAATTTTAGAGCAAAAATTACTTTAAATCTTTAAAATAAAAAAAAAAAAAAAAAAAAAAAATGCTCTTTTTTCCGCTGAATCTCAGCCATTTTTTCCCCCAAACGTTCAAAAATTACCTATAAACGGATAGTCAAACTGAATAAGAATAACTCATAATGCTATTATCTGTAATATTAATTCCAGTTTGTCTTACAGCATTGCAAGAATTTTAAAGAATTCTGTAAGTAACAATATTATGTTATTTAATGCATATTATTACAGTAACGTTGAAAATCGTAATTGTTATGGGATGTAGCGTAATCATTGAATTTATGTGCTTTAACGACATTAAAACATGACCTCTGGATCTAACAGATCAACAAGCCGGGAATTGTACGTGAAATGTGGCAAATGAGGCGTGTTCGTATTTTAACTAGTTTTACAAATATTCAGATCTTGGAGCAACAGCTGTTGCACTCTTATGCAAAAATGCATGAATACAAAATTTATTACTATGATACATATTAAAATCACTAATACCGAAATAATATGAGTCCATCTTATATAGGGCGTAATTTCCATATTAGAATCACTACCTATCATGGAATACCATAGAATTAATTACGTATGATAGGATTTAATATAATGAAGAAAACTTTTATTAATATCTTTTTAAGTTTTGATTCGATTTTCATTAAATTGGAAATGATTCGACAAAATTCTGCGACGAATATACATATTAAATTTCAAGCGATTCGGTTGGGTACTTTTTTGCGCTGTTGTATGCAGACAGACAGACGAACGGAACAGATCATGACTATAGGGGCTACGCATTTATATAATTACGATCGCACCTAAAAAAAGACAAAGTTAATCACAGCTGCTAATTCTCTAATTTGGTTTTACTGGATTTTCAAAAACTTTATATAAAATACTTCAAATTGATAAAATCGGAATAAATAATCTGTTTAAATAAAATTTCTTAACTTACTTAAATAATTTCTATCTATCATAAGTAATGTGACGCATTATGTTCTTTTCGAGATGACTTTTTTTAGAACATCAAGTAAACAGACATGCATTTAATATTAAATTGATTTCCGAGTTCACTTGGTAAATGATGTAAAGCATAAAATATTTCCCCAGTTCAAATGTTAAATGAAATAAAAATTTCGAATTTGAGAGTAAAATAATTTTCAATGACCTCTATAGAAATATGTATTTGGTTTTGGATAAAAAATCGTTTCCTTAGAATGTTATTTTTATTATCGGCATTTCCTTTGATGGAAAAAAATAGCACTTAATCTTATTGACTCGTCAGTACTTTTTTTAGTAATCTGCTTTGTGAATTTATTTAAGGAAATCAAAATCTTGAGTAAAATTACATAAAAGCGTATAATTAGATTATTGTAGCTGTATTAAATTTTATCTGCTATTTCTTGGTGTAATGTATTTTAAATACAAGTCAGAGTTATTGATTTGTGAATTCGTGCTTTCCAAATTAGGCTTTTTAAAATTTCACATATTATTTATTTATTTATTTATTTAATGTCTAGTCTTAAATTTGGGAAGTTTTAAAGTTATTTCCTACTTAATAATTTGGTAATCAAGATAATACTTATTTAAAAGAACGCTTAAAATTTACAGAGCGCTAATTGAATTCTGTAAATTTGACAAAAATAATTATTTTCTGAAATTTCGGAATTTCAACAATTTCTGCAAGTAAAAATGTACTTGATTTAATGCTTTTTATCATATTGATTTTTAAGATAGTTTTCTTTTAAATATGTTAGTTTTTTTTCTTTACTATTTAATATTTTACTTGATGATTAGAAAGTGATTTTTTCATCTAAATAAATTAGTAAAGGGTAATACAAAAATAGAAAAAAATAGAGAAAACAATATTAATCGGTTTTATAGGTAAAGTTTTAATCAAACTATTTCAAACTGAAATAAGAAAGAAAAATCATACGTTAAACATATATTATGAAACACTTTCCAGAACTTTAAGAATACTTTAACAATACTTCACTTTTTGATGAAGTAAATAAGAAACCTAAGTAATCATTTTAGGAAACGCATAATATATTTGGAAAAACAGGAGTCAGCAATTCCATTCCTAGCCGGAACATTACTCCAATTCTTTTGTGCAGCCCTGTACTTTATCTACTGTTTTATATATATTCTACTTAGTATATTAAAATTTAGTTTAGTATAAAACGCACAATATGCTGGAAACCCATGGACAGCAATTTTTATCAATAAGCAGAAAAATACTTGAATTCTTTTCTACAATCCTATATATTACCTATAGAGTTTTATACTCGCCACGTATTAAGCTAAAATTTAATTCGCGAAAAAAAAAAAAAAAAACTACTGAAATAACCCTTTTAAAAATTATCATACATAAGCAGTCATTTATTCAGTTCTTTATGTGGAACTGTATATGATTTTATTTATATTATTAGTGACTCTGAAAATGCATAACTCAATTAAAAACCACCTTTAAGTAATTCACGCTCATAAGCAGTAATGCTTGCGAATTCTTTTGTGGAGTCCTGTATATAAATTATAGCATTTATACACACCATATAGTATGCATAAATATAGTGAAACTTAAAAGCACATATCATAATTAAAAATGCATTTCGTGCAATCATTTCTAATATACAGTAATTCGGATACAATATAGTATCTGAAATCTTTTGTGTGTCCCTGTAAATGCTATGCACTTCGTATTATACATGAAATAACTTATACTAAAGCTCAGCGACGTATATCAATTTCATTATATATGAAATAGTTTAACATAATTCAAATACGCCACAAACAATCCCCTCCCCCCTATATCATTATGTAGCGGAATTCTTTTGTGTGGCCCTGTAAATGAATAATAACTATTGTTTGCACCGCATATTCTACAAGATGCATATTTTAGTGAACTACATCAATGCATATCAATTTTACTATGTTTGAAAGAGTGTAACACAATTAAAAACCATATCACGTAGCATTTATACATACCACGTAGTATGCAAAAATTTAGTTAAATTTAAAACCTCATATCATACCTACAAATGTACTTCCAGCAATCATCGCTAATATACAGTACTGCGGAGGCAGTATAGTATCTGAAATCTTTTGTGTGTCCCTGTAAATACTATGCACTTTCTATTATACAGGAAGTAACTTGTTGTAAACATGAGTAACGTATATCGATTTTACTACAGATAGTTTTTCCCCGTAGACTATTTTGTAAAAGAATTCTTTTATGTGCCCTTAAAAGAATAATAAATGCTTTGTACCCCATATTCCACCGAATGCATGTTTTAGTGCAGTTCATAAATGCATATAAAGTTCATTATGTTTGAAATGGTGTAATATCATTAAAAGGCATTCGAAACGATATTTTTCCATTGACCGTAGTATAACAGAATACTTTTGGCTGTCCCTATAAATGAAAAATAAATGCTGTTCAATTCATTTTCAATAGGGATCATGCTGTAGTAAATTTCAATAACATATTAAAATTACAGCGCCATCTGAGTATATTTACGAGAAATAGAGCACGGTCGAACGGACAGACAAACAGAAGTCATAAACACTTTTCAACTATGTTCGAAAGTGTTAAAAAGACAGTTGAAAAGACAAAATACATTTTAATGAAATTTTTTAACTTTCTAAATTTTAAATAATTTTCTAAAAGTAATTTAGTGTTAAATATTTATTTTTAGATTGGAATTTATAGTACACACATACAATGTTCAAACGGTTTTACGAATTTATTCAGTAAATAATATAAAGCAATAAATTCAATACAACATTGTACTTAGTTCAAAATGTTAAATTAAAAAAATTTTAAAATTTCAAAGTAAAATAAAATTTTTATGAGCTTCACAGGAATGTATTTGCTTTTATGTAAAAAGTCATTTTTGTGGAATGATTTTTTTAAAATCAATATTTCCACAGATGGTAAATATATATATATATATATATATATACACTCAATGAAGAATGAATATGCTGGTTTAATAATTTATTTTGGAAATTTATTTTACGAAAGCAAAATCATATAAAAAATTAAATAAAGGCGTAATTATAATATAATTAGATTATTTTAAATCTACTTCTTATATTTTATTCATTTTTAAAAGAAATTAAAAATGAAAACTAAAGCTTAATATTTGTTAATTTGAGTTAGCTGAATAAAACTGTCTGAAATTTCATTATTCTCATTACATTTTCTCTGGTCAAATACTTGTATTTTATACAAAGTTATTTATACAACATTTTATGTAACTTATATTTAATAGAAAACTAGCTGACCCTCCTGGCGTTGCCTGGGCACATGATAAAAAACTTAAATAAACCTCATACGTGTATGATTTTATATTTTTAACCTGATTTCGTATGAATTTATAGCTTTAAATGAAAAAATCGAGAAAAATATTGATATTTAGTGGTATACATGCTCGTAAGAAGACATTTTCTTATTTTTTCACTTAGGAACTTTTCATTGTCAAACAAAACAAAAATGTCGTTTGGAAGTTTTTGAATTTTTTATCGGTTATAAAGATAACGGTTTTGCAGCCCATGTAAAAATTGCGTGAAAAAATATTGTTATATACAGTCGAACACGGTTAAGACGCGTTTCACAGAAATGGACTACAGTCACCTATGGGATCGCGTATTAAACGGGATTTGTATAACTGGTCTTATTTACACATCTAATCGTCTAAATAGACTTTAGAGCTTTTATTTGTATTTTTAAGATCGAAAATTGTGTCTTTTACGTATATTTACATTAAAATTTAACTGTAATTGACTTTAACATTACTTCCGATTTTGACATTATTTCGATTTATAGAATCTACTGGAATAAAAACTGAAAATAAGTATGGATTTAAAAGTGACTTTATTGTCGATTAATACGTTTCAACCAAAAATAAAACCACAAAAATAATTTTCTTGCTAACAATATTATTTTAACTCAAAGAACAATATTAAATCTTTGAGTCACAATCCAGTTATTAAAATCATGTTTAGTACTTTTTATAATGAGTACTTTTATAATATGTTCTTGATTATTAATATAATCAGAAAAAACTATCCTTATAAAATATTGTTAGCATAACAAAAAGTAAACAAAACATAGCAAACAAAAAAGATTTACGACCGCAGTCGTATTTGTTTAATCTTCACGAGGTTATTTTTTTGCTTATAACATGTATTATAAAACATAGTAGTTATACAATGCATATTAAAAACCTCACCAACACTACGGATATAATCATCTCTAATCATAATAATTTTGATGTAGCTAAGTATCCTGAATTTGTCTATCTCTCTACACTACAGTAAAAACATACACGAAGGGAGAAACAAAGAACGAGGGATCAAAGAAGAATTGTAGTATTGCTAATTTAGCCTGTTTTTTTTTTAAATTTAAATATCTACCACTATTTCCGATTAGCAATGTTCGTCTTAATTAATTTGTTATTAAATAAAGTAAATATTACTATTCGGAAACAGAGGTTTTTATCTGCATAAAAAAATCCGCTAAATTGACACCGCTGGGGAAGAGAGAGGAAATTCGCGTCTTAAGAGTGAGATTTTTTACGATTTTTTTCCCTCAAGAGGTCCGAAAATCTATCGCGTATTAAGCGGGATCGCGTAACAACCATTCGTGTATTAAACGCGATATCTTTGCATTAGCCTTATTTGGCGATTTTGAAGGGAACTAAAAAGAATCTGCGTATTATACGATATGGCATATTAACCGGGTTCGACTGTAGTTGTAAAAGAAATATTTTTCATCTCGCTTTTTTGTTTTGTTTTGGCGTCGTGTCCTTTAACATAAGAAAAGAGCAGTTCTTATTGTCCGTACTCTCAGAATTTTTAATCGGTTATGAATATGACAGTAACCAAGCTCTCTTTAAATTTTCATGAAATATTTTCATATTCATATTTAGTAGTGAAAACATGAGCCAAAGGCGCACCGAAACAGCCCGCGTTTTGCCCTTTTAATCGAAAATTTCTCAATTTTCTTAAAAAAAAAATACTTCTACTTGTCAGAATGTTTCGAAATTTTTGTAGATAATGTCTCGTCTGTCGAGATGCTCTAAAAAAGATTGTGTCCGAATACGAACGGGCCCCACCAGTGGCCGAGAGGTTCTGCTCTCGAAGCTGGTAGACGGGAGGTGCTGGGTTCGATCCCAATCGCGCCCGTCGGCCTAATCGTTCGGAGTTTTCGTGGTTTTCTTCGAGCCGTGGATCTTCCATGCGTTAATACGGATTAGGTTCCCTTAGAAAGACCCCCACGGAGGGCACTCCCCCCGGGCCTATATCCCTCGTGTAGATAATTGGCCGTCAAAAATCAACCCAACCCAACCCGAATACGAACGTTTAGTTACTTTTAGCGTAGAAAAACGAGCCTCTCGGGAGGCGCGAAAGGACTTGCGATCGCGATTTTTTTGAAATGGTTAAAATTCGTATTTTTGAAAACTGACTGTTCTGTCAAAAGAAGGTCTCAGATTTTAACAGATATGTTTTGCGAATTGATACCTCTAAAATCGAGCCCTAGGCGTGCGAACCCGAAAGGAAGAAAATGCCAATCGCGAAAACTACTCCGTTTGTAAAACATTTTCAAAGCTTTAACAATAATATTTTTTAGAACTGAGTGAGGAGTTTAAGACTTAAAAATAGGAACTCTAAGAATATATGTCTTCTGTTTTCCATATAAAGAACGGTTTGGCAGATGGGACGGTGGGGTTTAAAAGAAAATACCAAAAAACGGCAGCTTTTGGATCTTCCTCTCGAAAATCAGGTTCTGGGCATGCGCACTCGCATCTACCGATTTTTTAAAAACAAATCGCTTTTTTGATGAGTTTTAATTTATATGTCGGGTAATTATCAAAAATTAAAGATAGCATCCTCTGGTGCATCAGGACCTGTTATGGACTACCCTCATCCAAATTTCCAGACTTATAACTTCTCCATAGTTATACTGTCTCCAACAAACACACAGACACACAGAACAATGTTTTCTTTTATTAGCATAAATAGTCTATAATGTTAATAAACATAATGCAGAACATTATAAAAAAAATTAGAATAATTATTTCGCAATACTAATGAAAATACTTGTACTATTAATGGTACGCCAGACCCGGACGGGATAAAGCATATTTCCAGGATATGTTGATCGTCGGCGAAAAGGATAAAGTGCCACCTGGTATTTACTAATTTATTTTATGGAAGAAATCATTCTTTATTTAACAATAGGATTCTGTACGGGAAAATTCAATATTAATAATTCCTATTATCACATTGGATTTTATTAAAATTATTTTAAAACATTCTGGTGCATCTTTTTAAATCAATGTGTGATCTGTTAAAAAATGATTTTTTCCGCAAAATAAATTAGTTAATACCAGGTGGCACATTCTCCTTTTCGCCGACGATCAACAAATCTCGGAAATGTGCTTTAACTCGTTCGGGTCTGGAGTACTTTTAATAGTACGTGTCTTTCATTGATTATTATGTTTTCTTAATACGTTGAGTGTCACCATACAGATTTGCCAGTTTGGCTTCCATTTTTATCCAGAAATTTAGTGTTCATACCAGAAACAAAGAATAGTATCTTACGCTTTATTTAATAAAAGACATTCAGCGATAACATAAAGTAAAATATCTTCTTTCGAAATTTCCGGTATCAATTTAAAATTTCTGATCACTTTCGCTCAGCGCCAGTGTTAACAATTACTTTTGTTACTATCTACATGTAGTAATGGTAATATATGTCTATGGATTTTTTATTATGACTTCATTTATGTTTTGGCATTTAGTAATAATGATAATAATAAAAAATTGTTTAATTTTCATTGCACCGTCGGCGATTCTTTTATTTTAAACATATGTATTTCACTCTTTAAATTAGAAATATAAGTTACTTTTCTAACCGAAACATGTATGATTAAATGCAAAAAATATTAGAAAATTGTAAAAATCTGTTAAACCCTGTTGTAATACGATATTTTCCAAACGTCTGCAAAAACTCTTTTTCAACCTATTGTCATATGAATATGAATTGAATAGTACACAAAATAACTACATTCGTTACATTTCAGACAATGACGTTAAACTTCAGTAAATCCATTTGGATAGCTTCTATTAAGATTATTAACTTAAAAATATTTTTTTTCTTAAAATCGAAAAAAATTCAGACTCGAAAAGGTCTGTAGTTTCGTTATAGTATTGTTGTAAAATCATATAATAGCATTGTTGTTTAGTAATAGAGTTTCATAGCGTATATCAGCGTTTCATAATAGCATTGTTATAGAATTCGAATAACTGTTACATATCCCGGAAAGCAACGTATTTATCCAAATGTTTCGCACATTAGCGTTTCATAATAGCACCGTTGTAAAATTCAAATAAGTGTTACACGTCGCAGAAAAGTTGATTATATAAGTTTTCAGTTATTTAAGAATTTCCTTGTACGCTACATTATTAAACCCGGGAGGAGTCGCGTGGGATGTGACATACCCAGGTTGAGAACGGTTTTTACAATTGCCACCGCTATTTTTCGAAAATTAACCTTCAGATTACTTTATCGCATAATTTGTAACCATTGTCTCCCATTAAATAAGGTGACAATTATTATTTAAATTTATTGGTGACAAACTAAACACCGTTCATACCCTGATTATGCGCGACTTCCCCCGGGTTAATTTGCTGTTATCAAATATGCATATCAAAAGATCTATCAATATACAGAAGGGGGTTTAGTCCCTTTCTTTACCTGCAGACATCAAAACTTGCAGATATGCCGCCATAGTAACACCATCATAGTAAGATATTTTATTTTGATGGATGAAAAGAACCTTTTCATTTGAAAATGATTAAGACATCATTTCAAGGAATTGTTTTAAAATGTTTAAATTTTATGAATTCCAATACAATTTTTCTCTTAGAACGTCGCCAGATGTATGGCCAGGATGTAGTGAAGGGTATACGGGGGTATACGACGTATACCCTCAGTTTTTTTAATGAACGCCGTATATCCTCTGTTTCTCAAGAAAGCTATAGTATATATACACTAGGGTATACCCTCAGCCTTGAGCGTATACCCTATGCTTAGAACGTATATCCTCTGTTTTTTTTACGACTACACCACTGCGTATGACATGATTTTCACAAGTGAAAGCATGCTTCTGATTGGTAGATTGTGATCTGTCGAATTGAATATTATGTTATACACCGTTAAAAGTCTGCCGTAACCTGTCCAATAATTCAACCATTTATTTTATTTTATTTTTTTATTTTTCTGGAAACGACTACATAAGCGTAATTATCTCTATTCTGACCAGTGAGAACGCTTCATAATATGGTCAATTAACCCTTATCTCTAAAAACAATCGAATGATTGGATAGTATGCCGCATATTTATAGCAGTTTCGAAAGAAATAAACAAGCACAGAAAGCAAGCATAAAAAATAAGTTTTCCGAACTAAATTATTTTTAATGAGTAATTTAATGCAAATCATTTATTTTTGTTATTCTTTACTCGATATTTATACTCGCATATAATATTAAAACCGTATCATAAAAGCATTTGGTAAACGGAATAAAGCAAGTAATTCAATAAAATATCACTAATCCAAATGTTAAGTGAAATGTAAATTCCGAATTTGAATGTAAGATAAATTTTCCATGAGCTTTACAGAAATACATTCGGTTTCTGATAAGAAATCATTTCCATAGAATGATAAAGCATTATCTGCGTTCCCTTTGACGTAATTTTAAAAAAATCTCTCAATCTTATTGACTCTGCAAATAATCAATATGCGGGTATAATAATATATGCTTTGTAAATTTACGTTAGGAAAGCAAAACGTCGAAGAAAAATATACATAAAAGGAATACTAATAAGATACATTTTGAAACATTGTTTGAATTTCATCTGTCTTTTATTTATGAGATAAAAGTAAAGAAGACTCGTAGAAGAAAAACTTTAAAATTTTGAATATCTTTCATAAAGGAAGTAGCAGGCTTCGCCTTCTACCAACGCGCTTAGATAAGGGAGAAAGCCATAACACGCTTTGTTCTGACGTCAAGAAACGTCCCACGAAGCAGGGAAAACAAAGAAAAAAAATCTTTTCGATTTCGTTCTCTCTCGGAATTATTAATTGTTTTATTTAATAATAATAATTAATAATTCCACGAGCCAATAAAATCGAAACATGCATGCACTTAAAAAAAATTCTGTAATTTTTACAGAAAATAATTGTATTTTTTACAGAAAAAAACTGTTTTGAAGAAAAACAGTTTTTTCTGTAAAAATAAAAACTGAATTTCGTATTTTTTGCAGGAAAAAATCTGTATTTTTTACAGAAAAAACTATTTTAATGAAAAATTACAGTTTTTTTCTGTAAATTATACGATTTTCGACTGGCGCCAAAATTGACAGTTTTTTCCTGTCAATGACAGATTTTTTTTTACAGTGTGTGTTTAGAATTTTTTTCTTTATTTTTTCCTGTTTCATGCGACGTTTAGTGGCGTCATAATAAAGCGTGTCAGGACTATCTCACTTATCTAGTGAGCGTTGCCTCTACTCTTATCGGTTTCTTCAAACGAACCTTAAATTAATCCCTTAACGCTCGAATTAAATTACGGTTTAAAAATTCAAATTGCTTATTGGCACCATTTTTATGAAAAAGATATATTCACCTTATTTAATGACAGGTAAATTGATACTAAAATATAGCCAATTTTACTATTTTATAAAACTGGTGGGAATCAAACAATCTGGGTAAAAGATACAGCCCGTGAGTATGACGGTAGCGAGAATTAAGGGGTTAAATGAAATGATATGAGCAAATTTGACCTTGTGTTTTAAAGCAATCTGGACCTTTACCTGGAATGTTTTTCCGCATTAATGAAAACTATACAAACGCCATTGCGCTATTACATTTTCTAATGTGACAGACAAAATTTGGGCTGTTAACTCTCTCGCTGCGCATCCCGCGATTTCCAAATGCAACGTAAAAGTAGCAAAATTTGCGCACCCACGATTTCCGCTATCTTTTTTAGTGTGATTTGATTCTATAAAAAAAGAACTCTTTTACAAAAAAATTTTACATATTTTAACTCTAAAATACATGTAGATTTGGAATCTGTAATAAAACAAATGTGCAATTTTTGAATTTATTTTAATTTAAAAAAAATAACGTAGCGAGAGGGTTAAGGACCAACTCTTTCAGTTGATCATTTACAGTAGTATTTGGTAAAGAACGATATGCAACATACCAAAGCTATCCTTGGAAAATTATCTGACTTGCAATGTGAAAAAAAAACTTATGTGGCTTTACGATCCATTAATGATCAGTGCCTACAGTGCCCAACCCTGTTTTCTTGACCCTGGGCCCCGAGGTGCTATACTGCATATGTCGCGGTCAGGTGATCAGCCTAACGTGAGACTCTAAGTTTTTAGTTGCTAAGTAACTTACAATGTAAGTTTCATCAAAATCCGTGCAGTAGAAATTTTATTAAAAAGTCAATCTGATATAATCTTGTTCACGTGATTATTGAACTTACCCGAATAATTGTATAAATAAGGAACGTAGAACGTCGTGCAACATATTAAAATCTTCCCTGAAAAGATATCTATCTAACAGTGCAAGTTCCATCAAAATAATTTTAGTAGAACTCAAGTTATAAGCAACCGAAATGAAATTCACATTGTCATTTTATGTACATAGTAGATGGTTTCAGTTTTCATTTAAATGTACAAATATTAACCACTTGAATTGTAAAAACGTGCTACGCAAGTGAAGACATTTTTGTGAGTTAATTTCATAGCTGCCAAATATTGCACCATAATTTTTAACAGTAAGTTCTGTCATCAATTATGAATATTAAAAATAGTGGTAGGGTATTTGGAAGCAATGAAAATAATTACTGATAAAAATTGTGGTAAATACTTGGCAGCTATGCAATTAATTCACAAAAATATCTTGACGTGCGTGGTACGTCTTTCCAGAGCAAGTGGTTAATTATTTATCGCTTGTGAAAACCTCTTCTTTGCACATATGTAATTTACATCAACTTTTTTATGCGTTCTTAAAGCTCATTTATCACATGTTTAAAAAAATACTTTTATATGAATTTTTAATATTTTTGCATTATAAAAATGTATATTATTTACTGTTACATGATGCGGAAGTATAAAAACTCTATATAGCACGAAACGCAACATAATACGTAATATATTGATTTACACAAACCACTAATTCTTAAAAATAATGATAATTTAAAATAAATGTTATGAGTTATCTGCTAAATTTTGAATTTTAGGAAAAATTATTCTTTGAAGAACAAAATAGCCTCAAAGTGTGTAAAGAGGAAAATGTCTTTTAAAATACGATCAATAAATAATTCAGTTTTCTTCGAAATTAGCATTGTTTTCAAATGATTTTGCCTTTAGAGATCAATTTCTCTTAGAAATTCATTTAAAGTGAGTTTATAATAACGATAACATTAAACTATCTGTTATAAAGTTAGTATGTGTTGAAGTATGGTCAGTCTATCGATCTGAAATGTTTTTAAATTTTCCAGTTTAATGTTTTGTACATTCTTAAGAAAAAACATTGTTTTCCTTATCACTTATTAATCTAATAGCCTCTGTTTATTCTAATCTATCCAAAAGTCACCGACCACTTTCAATTTAACACCTTTTCTCGAATATCTAAAGAAAAACTAGCTAAATTCTTCTTGAACTTAAGGTATATAAAGAAAATATTTAAGGATAAAAAATGGCATACGTGGAAGAACTAACGGGATTTATGTCGTATATAATGCGCACCATGCTATTTTAAGGGTAGAAAGTTTGGGAAAGAATAGAAATCATGATTTCGTTTTTTATTTTCTTGAACCTAAATTACGGTATTTATTCACGTATGTTTCTCACCTTCATTAAAAATCTTAAAATTAAAGTTTCATCAGTGTGTACTTTCCTATAATTGGAAACACTGCTTTAAAACATTTATTGAGACTAGAAATCGATAGTATATACATATTCACTAAAAATACACGTGTTACAACATATAAAAGCATAATTATTTCACTTATTACTTCTATATCCGTATTATTTTTTCACCATACCTACTAGTTCTTGTGACTTAGCAAAAGCATGTGCACTTTCATATGGTTCTTGGAAATATTCGAGGTATACTGCTCACCCCAGTTTTTTAGGCCTAAATTTACGAAACAAAGAGGTGAATTATATATGAGTGAATACGGGATTGCTAAAAACCGTTTCTGCGTCAAAAGTCATATGTAAGGGGCTCACAACCGCAGTAGACCAAGTCCAATTTAAAAAAAAAGGTGATAGTCTATTTAGAAAGTCCATAAAATCTGTTTTATTCCTGTCACAGTGAACCAAGTCTGTAAACAGATGCCATATATGAGAAACTAAGTGAAAACAGGCTTGGTTTACTGAGGAAGTAGATAAAACAGATTTTTAGCGCCATCTAAATGGACTATATCATTTTTTTTTTTTTTTTTTTTTTTTTTTTTTTACAAAATGGACTCTGTTTAATATGGTTGTGAGCCCATCATGTGATCATTTGCTTTTGCATATGCATCCTATCTAAACTTTTATATAAGATGGTACAACAAAACGCAACAAAAAATTCATTTTCAAAAAAAAAAGGAAAAGAAAAGAAAAAGAACAGAAAAAAAGAAAAGAAAAAAGTAAAAGGAAAGAAAAGAGAAGAAAAATAGAAGAGTTAAACTTCTAAGTATACAGTTTCTCGAGTATTTATGTATTCTTTATACTTACACTGTAACAAAATTACGTGGGAAGCCCGTCAGCATATTCATAGCACACAGTCTGTAAAAAAATGTGATTTACCCTTAGATAAATGGCATTTGCTCATAGAAACGTATGTTAGTATTCCAAAATTGTGATTTTGTGGCGTACATTTACGGGATTTGGCCATTTAGTTTTTTTAAAACGGCATTTTCCGTACATCCATGAATTTACATTGTTTGTATTTCAGTATACGAAATTGCATTTTTTATTTTAAGAGAACAAATACTAAATGAATAAGTGCTGAAGAAATAGGCTTTACTCAGAAGAATATATAATTGGAAGAACATAGCTTGTACTTACGGAGATCACATGAACTATCAAAAACAATTTCCAGAAAAATGAAACTGAATTTTAGTTATTTTATTTGGAGATTTGTAAATTGAATTCGAAACTATTTTTAGCATATTTTCCTTTTAAGAACATTAAAAGAAAATTATTCTTTTGTAATTTTATACACTAATTTATTTTTAAATGAAATTTTTGCTGTCCTATGATATGTGCGCATCCGAACTTTTCACAAAGGAATTTTATACAGCTGCGTATTATATTTCGATGAAAGATGCTATTTTATCTATATTTAATTAAAAATCCCATATTCCCGAACTTCGAAAGATGCATTTTTTTCAATATAATACACATTTTCTATTAATTTGTTACACGTAAGCTTTCATATATCTGGTAAATATTATATTGTTTTGGGGGTTTTCTTACCATAATTTATTAATTAAAAATGGAGACAAGAAAAAAAAGTTGTAAAAAAGTAATCTAAGAAAAATTAGGTAAGCGGTGTTTTCTTATAAATATCACTTTATTAAATAATTAATAATAAAATTCATATATACTTTTGCTTTAAAGTATATACCTGCCATGGAATAGTTATGTAATATAACAAACCGGAACATCATTTAATAATTTTTTTAATAAGCATAGTGATAAGAAAGATATTTATGCATGCATACAATTTATACATAGATAATACTTGCATAAGACCGTATATTAATATATTTTTTAAACTTAGTATATTAAGAGTTAAACATGGAGGTGCTGTACAATGATTTCCAAAGAATTTAGTGTAATGTATATTGAAAAGTCATGTTTCTCACACTGAAACTTTTGCAATATTTTATGCCATTCCTTAGCTGATATACAGTTGTTTATCTGTATAAACATATTCAGTTAAAACGGGTGTAAAAACAAATAAAATAATATTTTAACTACTGTTTCTTTAGTTATATGTGCAGCTGTAAATAGAGAAAGTATTTAGCATCAAACCGTTAATAAAAAATAAAAAATAATATCAGTTATTTTTTTAACAGCAAGAATTATTTTAATTACAATACATATTTAGTAATCTAAACAAACCGAGAATGCTAACTAATTATATATATATTTAAACAAGGCTGTTTTTTTAGTCATCTGGCCTGAGCCTTCTACTGAAAAGATTTTGGTAATTATTTTCTTTAAAATGAAAGCACTTTATTTGTAGATGTGCCCGCACTGGCTATTTTTTTTAAACAATCCCATTTTATATTTTAATTTTAATCTTAAAAGTCCTTGTTGAAATTTCTTCACATCGGAGGCAATCGGATTACTTCCATTGTTGAAGTGAGAAGGTAAACAATGGAAATCACCATATCATTACGGATGCCATTTTCGTATTACAATTAAAAATAACTTTTTGTAAACTTTTGAACATAAAGTGACGTCACGATTTAAAATAACGTATTTTTACTCCTAATGATGTTGCATTTCATAATTTTTTGCATTCCGCTGATACTGAGATTTAGACGCTAATCTCAAAACTTCGATGGGTGAAAATGATGTCATAGTAAAAATTAAATGAGTATTTTCTTTCATAAAACTATATATTTTACTACGAATGCGTCTAAAAATAAATTTCTGTATTTCTCTGGCACTCAGCTTAGAATCTCAAGTAAAGAGTGCGAACGTTTACATGCAAAATTATAACTGGAAAACGTGACATTAAGTTTGGGAATATATTTGTTAATAATCTATTGCAGGTTAAAATATGTTTAAAATAGTGAATATGGATATGAAATGTATGCATGTAAATTTTGCGACGGTGAAAAATTTGTTATTTTTAGATTTCGTTGAAAACAAAAATTATAATTGCGACATAGTGGCGCAATTTTCGTAGATTTTTCATTATGTAACACCAAAGACCAAAGCCTCAGTTAAAAACTTCATAATTTTATTATATTAATCGCATGTTACTGATTACGTATAGGAAAAAAGTTTAATTTTTCAATAATTATAAAAATTGAAATTAAATTTTAGTTAAAAATAACATTTATTTTAAGAATTAAGCTAGACAATATAATATTGATTAATTATTGTAAATATTTTTGTGAATTTTTTATAAATTCAGTCAATCAGTCTTTTTAAATTCAACGGGTTTCGACTCGTAATGAGTTAAAACTAACCTGATACAGGTTTAAAAAAAAATTCTAAGAGTAAAAAAAATAAAATTTGTGTCATTAAATTGACAAAAGGGTAGGTAAAAAAAGTAGGTATATTCACTTTATACATATGTGTGCAGAAGAAGTTATCTATCTGCAAACGATAATTTTTTTCAGTGTGTACAAGTAGCAAAAACCTGATTTTGAAAAAATGGCATGTAAAGCTCCTATGTCTCCATTTGGATTTCTGTGTGTTATTATTAAACCTGAAATTGACCCGGTTCTAATCTAAATATTTTCACGATGTTTGTTTTGTTCAATTCAGACTTGAATAATTTTTCTAATGAAAACTACTAACAAAAATTCTAACAAAGTTTTTCTAACAAAAATTTTGAAGACATATAACGGATGTCTTCCTCTAAGTTTTCCTTAAAATCGACGGATTCTTGAAGAATATATATATTTTTTTTTCACTTAAAAGGTTGATTACGTTACGTTTGTTTGTTTCTTATTTTGTGTTATTTATCATTTTAGATGAAATTAGAAGGAGCAAAGAAACTTCTCTGTTATTTATTGTAGCGTTAGAAACGACTTCATTTATAGAACTATATATGAAACATCACTTGAAGACGTGAACTTAATATCGGCTAAAAGTGATAAAAATACATTTAAAAGGCAAAGAAATACCTTTATTTATTCAGATTCGACATCTGTCATTGCTCTGATGGCAACATTCTCAAAAACTAAAGTGATGCAAATATTTTCGCAAAAAATTTTTAATTGAAAACTGGCAAATCAAAATCACGCGAACTCGAGCATAATGAAAATAAGTGCAATATTAAAAATGGATATTTGTGAATGTGAGTTATTGTACATTATTGTTTCATTATTTTGTACAGAATCTCTTTCCAAATTTTAAGAAGCTCCATGGAGGCTGAATAATTAATTGCATATACGTTCACTGTGTAAGAAGATCTCTATTGATTCTCGGATAATGGATGGCAAATAAAACATTGATGGATAAATTATTCTACTATTTTTAAAATTAATCTGTACAGGTTCCTTGTTATACAGTCTGGCTAAATTTGTAGTTTTTTTTCTTTGTATTTTATGTCTGCTATATGTAATTATTTGCCTTTTAAATGCATTTTTATAACTTTTAGCAAATATTAAGTTTGTTTCATTTGTAAATATAATTTTTTTAGATATCCAAATTCTGTTTCAATTGATATGCGTATTTTTTTTTTTTTTTTTTATCTCCGCATTACTTTTCATGGATGGACATATAATCGGTTAATTTTTCTTCGAGCGTTAAGGTGTAAACTAATTTACCTTTAATGAAGAGGAACGCATTTTAGTAACTGTCTTTTTTTTAAATTAATGATTATTTTGTAATTAGCAAAAAACGCATGTTAAGAAAATGGCGTGTCAAGTTCCCATGGCTCCATTTGGATTTCTGTGTGTCATTATTAACATAAAATGGAACTAGTTCTAATTTGAATATTTTCATTATGTTTGTTTTGTTCAATTCAGAATTGCATAATGTTTCTAAGAATATGAAAAACAAAAATTTTGAAGATTTAAAACGGATATCTTCAACTAAGTTTTCAAAAAAATCGATGGATTCTTGACGAATATATATATATATACTAGCAGGAATGACCGAGATAAACTCGGTCAAAATTAGCTTTGTGTTTATCTCGATATATTATTCCCACTGAATCATTCTTGCTGCTTTAGATGCAAATAGCTTAACTCTGACTTAGTCCAATGGTCATCTCATGACTAGAAACGGCCGTATATTAAAAGTTTTGTGAAAATGTCTTCAGCCGTTTTTTAGATATAATTAGCTTGACTCTGACCCATAATGGCCTACAATAACCCACTAATCGAATTTTCTCGAACACGTGACCCATCCCAATGGTTTTTTCGTTCCTGAAAACGATAGATTTCAGAATTTCATCAAAATCGTAGAGCCGTTATCTAGATAAATTTAGCTGGACCCACGGTGACCCAAAAATGACCCACTAATCGAAATTTCTTGAGCACGTTACACATCCCAATGGTCTTTTCGTGCCCTAAAATTGTTAGACATAAAATTTAGTCAAAATCGATTGAGCCATTCTCCAGATATAATTAGCTTGACCCATTATGACCCACTAATCCAATTTTCTCGAACACGAGACCCATCCTAAGGGTCTTTTCGTGCCCGAAAACAGTAGGGTGCAAAATTTCGTAAAAATCGTTAGAGCCGTTACCTAGATAAACTTAGCTTGACCAACGGTGACCCAAAAATGACCTACTAATCGAATTTTCTCGAACATGTGATTTAGCCCAATGGTCTTCTTGTAATCCAAAACTGTAGAATATAGAGTTTAGTGAAAATTGTTCGAGCCCTTTTTTAGATAAAAATTGCTTGACCCGCAGTGACCCAAAAATGACCCACTAATCGAATTTTCTCGAACACGTGACCCATCCCAACGGTCTTTTCGTGCCCGAAAATGGTTAGATACAAAATTTAGTCAAAATCGATTGAGCCGTTCTTTAGATATAATTAGCTTGACCCTGACCCATTATGACCCACTAATCGAAAATTCTCGAACACGAGACCCATCTAAATGGTCTTTTCGTGCCCGAAAATGGTTAATACAAAATTTAGTCAAAATCGATTGAGCCATTCTTTAGGTATAATTAGCTTGACCCTGACCCATTATGACCCAAAATGACCAACTAATTGAATTTTCTCGAATACGAGACCCATCCCAATGGTCTTTTCGTGCCCGAAAATGGTTAGATACAAAATTTAGTCGAAATCGATTGAGCCGTTCTCTAGATATAATTAGCTTGATCCTGACCCATTATGGCCCAAAGTGACCCACTAATCGAATTTTCTCGAACACGAGACCCATCCCAATGGTCTTATCGTGCCCGAAAACAGTAGGGTGCAAAATTTCGCCAAAAGCGTTAGAGCCGTTATCTAGATAAACTTCGCTTGATCCACGGTGACCCAAAATGACCCACTAATCAAATTTTCTCGAGCATGTGACTTAGCCCAGTGGTCTTCTCGTAATCCAAAACTGTAGGATATAGAGTTTAGTGAAAATCGTTAGAGCCGTTTTTTTAGATAAAAATAGCTTGACCCACAGTGACCCAAAACTGACCCACTAATCGAATTTTCTCGAACTCGTGCCCCTTCCGAATGGTCTTTTCGTTACCGAAAATGGTTAGATACAAAATTTAGTAAAAATCGATTGAGCCGTTCTTTAGATATAATTAGCTTGTCCCTGACCCATTATGACCCAAAATGACCCACTAATCGAATTTTCTCGAACACGAAACCCATCCCAATGGTCTTTTCGTGCCCGAAAACAGTATGGTGCAAAATTTAATCAAAATCGTTAGAGCCGTTTTCAAGATCAAATTTACACACGCACACACACACACAATTTTTGCTCGCATTATAGTATAAGATATATATATATATATATATATATATATATATATATATTTCATTTAAAAGGATGATTACGTTTCTTTGTTTATTATTTTGCGATTAAATATTTTATAGTATTTGTCAAGTCAATTACTTTTCTTGTCTAACTGCTTTATTTATTTTTCTAAATGAATTTATTCTACAATGGACACAGGAATTCTTAAATACTTAATTACATCCCAGCAAAGAAAGGAACAGTGGGCCATCAGCTGGTAAAAAGACGGCAGCCAGCACTGCCATCAGCGGTAAAGTGCAATGGGGCCAGTACAAAAGTGTTCGTGCGAAATGCAGCAGGACCATCAGTGATGGCCAACAGCAGGCCAGCATTGGTACCCATCACATTACTTCAATCCGGCACTTTTCCTGCACCTATCCCACTGATATTCCTTTGCTGGCCCAGCACTTTCTCTTACAAAAACTTCTTATAGAATTCTATAAAATGCCAAAGTATTATGGCTCTTTTTTCTAGAAGCTAGTTTCACCAAGAGCTATAGAAATATCTGTAGAAGTGTCTATAATAGAAGCGTCTATAGAAATATTTGAACTTGCAGCGGTTTCCGTAGGGTCACCCTCCCAAGTACTAACCGCGCTCGATGCTGTTTAGCTTTCGTGATCGGACATATTACCAAGTACTTTCAGCGTATGCTACGGCCGCTCGTAATTTTCGAGCTCTCATTACACTATTTCAAGTTTGTTTCTTTTGTGATTTACGTTCCCAATAATTAAACTGGTATATAAATTATTGTATTGTATAGAAATCCTATACATTTTATACGCTTTTTTAATTATTATTGATTCTGAACTGTGTAAATTATGAAAACCGAAATCCTTTGTAACTTAGTAAAACCAGATTTAAGGAGAAAAAAAAATTGCGTTGAAATAAAGAATTTACTTATTTATTCATTTACTTATTTATTTTGTTGGTGGCAGTGGTGCTATATTATTTACAGTTTAAAAAAAAAATTAGCTTCACAGCTTAAATTGTGTTAAGATATTCATTTCAGATTTGTGTTCAAATACTCAATGTCTTCGATATTCGCAACGCCACCTAGCGTAAGGGTTCCCAGTGATAATACTGCAAAAGTTCGTGCTCTTCCATGTAGTGGTGGGTCAGCGCATGAGATAAAACGAAAGTCCACCAGAATTTTATCTGATGATTTCCAACAGCAAGTTGACTGAAGCTGTGCAGCAGTGGTCATGCAGTGGCAGACCATTAGCCAGCACTTCTCCATCATTGCCAGCACCTATCTTGCTGCTGGCCAGCAATTTCTTCTTTGCTGGGATCCTTTACATAATTTTCCAAAGTTATTAGCAGAAATTAGCAGAAATAAAAGATAGTACTTTATTTTATGATAATTACATTTTTGTTATATAATGTTCTATTTAATTTATCCACAAAAAATGTACTATAGCATAAAAATTGTTACGATTTTGCGTGTTTAGAAGGTCTGAAGTTTTTTAACTGAACGTCTCAAATTTTCGTTTAAAAGACGCAATTTACACACAATGTATAGTTGTGAAAAATAAAAATTCACTGCATTTTATGTGTTTAATTGCATCTAAGACTTTTAGGAATCTGCTATCATATTAAAATGCACGCCCGTGAAAATTTCTACTTGATTTTGACAGTCGTTCAAAAAGTGAAATACCATTTTTTGGTGACGACAGAAAATTACAAACAAACAGGGCTTAGTTATTAAAAATGCTTTCAGTTAAAAATAAACTAGACGCTTTTAGCACATTTTCAGAGTTAAATTTAAAAGCTTCATTTTACCTATAATTCGATTCAAATGAATAAAACATATCACAGATATTATTTTAACAGTTTTTTCTTTTTTTTTTTTTTTTTTTTTTAATCAGATACGTACTATTTATTAATTAACTACGGTAGTTTTGAACCCAGAGATATTTATCATTTTCCATGAAACTACAAGAAGCAAAGTAACTTTGCTGTTGTTTATTGTAGCGTTAGAAATGACATCATTTGGAAATATCAATTTGTAGATATCCAAATTATGTTCCAATGAATATGCGTAATTTTCTCAATCATCGTATTCCTTTTCATAGATTTAAGTACATTGGTTAATTTTTCTTCGAGTGTTAATGTGTAAACTATTTTCCCTTTAACAAAGAGGAACTCACATTTTAGTAACTGTCTTTTTTATTTTAATTAAGAGCTATGTAAAAATTTCTTATTATGTTCCAATGAATATGCGTAATTTTCTCGATCACCGTATTCCTTTTCATGGATTTAAGTACATTGGTTAATTTTTCTTCGAGTGTTAATGTGTAAACTATTTTCCCTTTAACAAAGAGGAACTCACATTTTAGTAACTGTCTTTTTTATTTTAATTAAGGGCTAAGTAAAAATTTGTTATTATGTTCCAATGGATATGTTTAATTTTCTCGATCACCGTATTCCTTTTCATGGATTTAAGTACACTATTAGATGTAAATTTTCAACTGGCCAGAATCGTCCGGGATAGCTCAGATGGCAGAGCACTGGCGGCTTCAGCCAGGAGGTCCCGGGTTCGAATCCTGGTCCGGACATTTTTCGCCCAGTTGGAAATTTACATCTAATATGATTTGTTTACCAATTAGAATAATTGTGTGAAAATTAATCTAGTGTAATTTCGTATCCAGCGATTTTCTGGAGTTCCATTACCTGAGATTTATTCTGTTGAGCTGAACCAGGTTTCAGACCAGATGCTGTAATCTTCAAGGTTAGCTGGGTGAAAAAGTTCGACCAGAATCGTCCGGGATAGCTCAGATGGCAGAGCACTGGCGGCTTCAGCCAGGAGGTCCCGGGTTCGAATCCTGGTTCGGACATTTTTCGCCCAGTTGGAAATTTACATCTAATATGATTTGTTTACCAATTAGAATAATTGTGTGAAAATTAATCTAGTGTAATTTCGTATCCAGCGATTTTCTGGAGTTCCATTACCTGAGATTTATTCTGTTGAGCTGAACCAGGTTTCAGACCAGATGCTGTAATCTTCAAGGTTAGCTGGGTGAAAAAGTTCGACCAGAATCGTCCGGGATAGCTCAGATGGCAGAGCACTGGCGGCTTCAGCCAGGAGGTCCCGGGTTCGAATCCTGGTCCGGACATTTTTCGCCCAGTTGGAAATTTACATCTAATATGATTTGTTTACCAATTAGAATAATTGTGTGAAAATTAATCTAGTGTAATTTCGTATCCAGCGATTTTCTGGAGTTCCATTACCTGAGATTTATTCTGTTGAGCTGAACCAGGTTTCAGACCAGATGCTGTAATCTTCAAGGTTAGCTGGGTGAAAAAGTTCGACCAGAATCGTCCGGGATAGCTCAGATGGCAGAGCACTGGCGGCTTCAGCCAGGAGGTCCGGGTTCGAATCCTGGTCCGGACATTTTTCGCCCAGTTGGAAATTTACATCTAATATGATTTGTTTACCAATTAGAATAACTGTGTGAAAATTAATCTAGTGTAATTTCGTATCCAGCGATTTTCTGGAGTTCCATTACCTGAGATTTATTCTGTTGAGCTGAACCAGGTTTCAGACCAGATGCTGTAATCTTCAAGGTTAGCTGGGTGAAAAAGTTCGACCAGAATCGTCCGGGATAGCTCAGATGGCAGAGCACTGGCGGCTTCAGCCAGGAGGTCCCGGGTTCGAATCCTGGTCCGGACATTTTTCGCCCAGTTGGAAATTTACATCTAATATGATTTGTTTACCAATTAGAATAATTGTGTGAAAATTAATCTAGTGTAATTTCGTATCCAGCGATTTTCTGGAGTTCCATTACCTGAGATTTATTCTGTTGAGCTGAACCAGGTTTCAGACCAGATGCTGTAATCTTCAAGGTTAGCTGGGTGAAAAAGTTCGACCAGAATCGTCCGGGATAGCTCAGATGGCAGAGCACTGGCGGCTTCAGCCAGGAGGTCCCGGGTTCGAATCCTGGTCCGGACATTTTTCGCCCAGTTGGAAATTTACATCTAATATGATTTGTTTACCTATTAGAATAATTGTGTTAATATTAATCTAGTGTTAAGTACACTAGTTAATTTTTCTTCGAGCATTAAGGTGTAAACTATTTTACTTTTTACGAAGAGGAACATTTTAGTAACTGTCTTTTTTATTTTAATTAAGGGCTATGTAAAAATTCGTTATTCAGTTCTCCTTCACAATTTATGTGGACTACGGTTAATAATTTTTGGTATTTTACTGTACCTTTTAGACGAATCGTAAAAATATATATAACTGGAACTTGGAAAATTCCTAGAGTTCATAGCAACACTGTAAAAAAAAAAAAAAAAAAAAAAAAAAAAAAAAAAAACAACGGACTAAAAAACGGAAATATTACTGGCAATCTAGACGCCAGTACTATTTCCGTTTTTTTACGGGAATTTTTACCCATAAATTACAGAAAACTCTCCGTTTTTCTGATTAAAAACGGAAAGTTTTCTGTAATTTACGGGTAAAAATTCCCGTAAAAAAAACGGAAATAGTACTGGCGTCTAGATTGCCAGTAGTATTTCCGTTTTTTAGTCTTTTTTTTTTTTTTTTTTTTTTTTTTACAGTGAACATACCTTTGACGGAAAAATGGAAGAATCTTAAGTGTGTAAACACACAGAGCATTTATTCTTAAAGTACCTTATTAACGCAACTAAACGAAGCGCCAAACTAAAAAAAGTCTTTTCAGGTAGCCATGCAAATTTTAAAAAGAATTCAATATTACTACAAAAATAAAACAAGGTGATAAAGTTATATAAAAATATGGAAAAAAGGGAAAGTGTAGCAGAAATATTCTATCACCGAAGTTAAATGTAGACCCCCGTCCTAAACAACAACAACAACAAAAAAAATTAATTAAATAAATACATAAATAAAATAAAATAAAAACTTTTCAGGTAGCCACATAAGATGTAAAAAACAATTCCAAAATTACTACAAAAACAAAACAAAGTGACACCATTAAATAAAAATAAGAAAACCTAAAAGAGATCAAAATATCGCAGAAAGGAAATGTAGCAATTTATCCTGCACTGGATAAACCGTCAACGAATACACGCGATCTATCATTATATAGAACGATGGCAATTCTCTCTGAAATTAATATTTGTTTTACTATAAGAGTAATAAATTTCAGATTTTCATGCTTTACCGTATTAGAATCGATTTTCTTTTCTGACGATTTTATAATCACCGCATCAAGGATATGAATAATTTATATTAGTATTTACACAAGTTACAAAATTTGGTGGATAATTTTCAGCTATATTACACGCAATCTTAACTGCAGTAGAAGGGCAGAATAAACCTTTTGAGTTGAAGCCTCAGGTTTAGTGACAGGATTTTGGGAATAGTTTTGGAATTTCACTTAATATTCCTTGAAGGTCTTGTGATGTACTATGCGTGTAAGTTTTATTAGACACTGCGGATTTAAAACAAGCAGGACTGAAAGTACAGTTGTGAGAACTGTGTGTGATTTTTTAGCATTGCTTAGCTCTCCTGGAACAGTACGAATCTATTTTAATTTTATAGCTTTCACACCATTCCCAAGAAATATCCGGTACGGAAAAATAAGGGTCTGCACCAGTAGTAAGAGACGTTGTCAAGGAAATCTGGTGCATATTCTGATATTTGAATAAAATCTCTAATGTTAGCCATGGATCACTTTTTTCACTGTTTTATACTATATTTTAACTGCTTAAGAGAGACAGCTGAGACACAGAAACCACATCTGTGAAGAATATATGTCCTTCTTGGACACTTTTATTAAGGTCTTAAAAGGAAAAAAAGTAACAGCTTTGTGTCCATAGACTCGAGCCACCGAATAAACACGAGGAATGGCCGACTGTAAAATACATGAAAGAAAATACACTGCTCAAAATTGGAGAACAAATAGTTTTAGGAAAATTACGCAAATACGTACACCGATAAGTATAGTAAAATAAAACATCCATATAGTTTAAAGAGCAGTAGAAAACAGATGAAGAAAACTTCACAGGCAAATCGAAGTTTATGATGTCAAAAACTAGAAGAAGGAGATAAGTGCGGAAATCGGGATTTCGCAGAAACGCCTGTTTCATTGTCTCAGTTGTAAAATTAATTTTCTCGGATTGTGTTTTGAGTAAAGGTGACCAGAAAATGTCACAACAACGTGATTTACCGGAGTCCATGGCTTGGCATATTATCAGGACAGTAAAACGAATACGGTCCCATCAAATACAACGAAGTGTATTGGGTAGTTGAAGTCAAGAGAAGTGTCAAAGGAAAGCTGTGGAATCGATTCCAAGACACATGGTAGGTTAGACTTCGGCCAGAACAATGTCGGTCATGTGTTATCACAGAAATTGATGACCAATATATCCTATTAAAAGTTCGTGGAGACGGAACAGGCAATACTACTCAGCAGCAAACACAGTTGTTTTTGGCCACAGGACGAAGGGTGTCCAGCCAAACAGTCTGAAATGAACTCCATCAGGGTGGTCTCTATGCACGTAACCCAACGGTCTGTATTCCGCTGACCACAAGTAACTGTGCAACCCAAGGAAGGTGGGCAACTGAACGTCGAGATTGGAGGCAACGTGGTTGGTGTCAAGCGATGTTTACAGACGAGTTCCCATTCAGTCTGGACGTTATATCCAACGTGGTTTGGTATGGAGGGAAAGCGGTACTCGAAATAATCCCACATTCGTTCGTGAGAGATCATATTATAGACGAGATGTGTTCATGGTATGGACTGGAATCAGCATCGATGGACGTACGGACCTTTATATCATTCGGAATGACACTTTGAAGGGCCAAAGCTATACGGACGAGATACTAAGATCTTGCGTCATATTTTACGCTGCAAAATTGGTGATTCCTTTTTTTCCATGCATGATAATGCCTCACCGCATACAGCTCGTCTTGTGAGAATATGCTTAAAGCTGAAACAATACAGCGTATGGAATAGCCAACATGCTCTCCTGACTTGAATCCGATCGAACATGTTTGGGACACACTCGGACGACGCATTGCAACGACCTTAAGGTCTCCTTTTATTGTCCGGGACTTGGAGATTGCAATTCTTGAGAAGTGGAATAGTACTCCCCAAAGTCTTATCGAAAATGTAATCGAATCCATGAAATACAGCAGTTCGTCATGGGGTTCGAGGGGGGCCACACGCAATATTAAACACTTTGCATCATTCCTAAACAGTACATTTTTTGTCATTTACATGTAACCAAATTGTTGCCATAAACCATCTTTTCATGTTCTATACATCGTTTCAAAGAATTAAAGATCTCTTTAAAAAATCTTTGCGTCTTTTTTTCTGCATTGCGCATTGATATACTCTCTATTTTATGCCCATGCATGGCTGTCTCGCACTGTTATATAAACTTTTTTGCTTGCTCCCTTATTTTGTTTTCTTTTGAGCAGTGTAGTAACATCAAGATATTGTATTTTATTATCATGCTTTCTGATAAGTAAAATTTCGTCTTACTGAAACCATTCGCTCAATATATATTTTTTTAATTGTCGAATTTTATCAAAGTAATATAAAGGTAACATTGTGTAAAAGGCAAATACCCCATGTTCTAACTTAGCCTCTCTACGTTCTAAGTTTTAATGTAAATTCTATTACATCGGGAATGTCCTCTTATCGTTGACCAATAAGGTAATTCCTAAACCATTAGTTTTAGATGTATAGTTTTAATTGCAAAAACGCTTCAAATTTTGGTCTTCATCATATTAACCCCTTCCGGATGAGCGTCTGGTACATGAATTTTATTCAGTTACCACCACTTTTTTAAACAGTTAACTTTATACAATTCTGTATGAAAACCCCAAACAATCATCCAAACTAAGCTAATAATTGCTAAAAGTGATTAAAAATACACTTAAAAGGTATATAAATACCTTTATTCAGATCGACATACGTTGTTTTATCGCTCCAAACGTTAACTTTAGTTACTCATTCGCGAAAATACCCTTAATTAAATAAGTCAAATGGTTCTTTCCTTTTTTAATGGAATTCAAAAACAATTTCTGTATGCACCTTTTGAAGCGTCATATATGCATCCGTCTCCACGTAGGATGTTAAATCCATTTACGTTAAAATAATTATTTTTGTTAAAGTTACAAAATTTAATATTTTATACAATTCCAGAGTCCTATACTTAGTAAATCTTTTCCCACGTTCTAACAATTAAGAAAAATAATTCCCCTTTTATGTTACCAAAGTTTACCGAGTTGTAGGACTTTGATACTTGTAAATTTTAAGAATATCTTGGCACTAAAAACGCGTTTTTCTATTTTTATTGACAGAAAATCAAACTAAATACGTGTTCTTGATCACTGCTGATCACCACACGGTGCCCTCCAAAAGGATATTGACAGAAAAAGCTGAAAATTCATAAAACTCAAATCACCATACCTCGATAAAGTTTGGTCGTATAAAAATGAGATTTTTTATGTTTAAAGCATTGGGGAAAGATATTTTAAATATAACGCATAGGATTCAAGGACCGTAAAAAAAATTAAATGTCGTAACTTTTACTAAAATAACTATTTTGCTGCGAATGGCTTTTAGCAATATGAAGAATAATATAAAGTTTAAACATACATATAATTAAAGAAAATAAGTTAAAACTGGTGTGAATGACTAAGAACAAACAATCTTCTTGAAACACCATACCATTACATTACAAATTCAAACACCATAACCTCAAACACCATACCATTACATTACAAATTTTTGATGGTGTTTCAAGAAGATTGTTTGTTCTTATACATATAATTACTTAAAAGGTGCTAAAAACATATAAAGGTATTAGTTAATATAACCTCGAGATCTTTCAAACGCACACGCATTCATTTTCAAAAGGGAAAGATGACTGACTGAATTTGAAGAAAACAAATGTAAAACAAAACAAAAATACTAGGCATGCACAAGCTTTGATCAGTCCGTTGCTCTAGAAGAGGGGTGAAAAGATCAAGTCATATTTTCAGGAGCTCCTGGAATATTTTTGCTTTCTTTTACGTTTGTTTTCTTTTAATTTAGTTAATCATCTTTCCCCTTTGAAAATGAACGCGTGTGCGTTGGAAAGATCTCGGGGTTATATTAACTAATATCTTTATATGTTTTTAGCATCTTTTAAGTAATTATATGTATGTTTTAACGTTTATATTAATAACAAGGTGAAAATTA
This sequence comes from Maratus speciosus, assembly GCA_963932465.1. Classification (NCBI taxonomy): domain Eukaryota; kingdom Metazoa; phylum Arthropoda; class Arachnida; order Araneae; family Salticidae; genus Maratus; species Maratus speciosus. The sequence continues at coordinate 468,635,777 of OZ010789.1, forward strand.
TTTCACGATACTAGTTTTAGTACGGTGTTTTGATCTTTATGAAGAATCTATATATAAATTTCTCTTACGTGGCGTCAAAATGAGGCTGAATTTATAGCTTGTCATTTGGCAACAACTATAACAACGATCCTCATTTTCTAATTTACGGTCACATGAGCCAACCCACTCAGCAAATAAGCATTCAGAGAGTATCTCTTTTTAAAGACAGATCGTTTGATCGATGTATGAATAGCAGTGCGATTGATTCGTTTTCATAGGCGTATGAGGAGCGGCTGTGTTTCGTTTTACTGTGACGTACGCATTTTTGATAAGATTGTTTTTTAGACACAGAAGAACATTTCGTTGCGTATCTGGAGTGTTTTTCAAACAGCTTTAAATAAATTCTGCCGTACTGTGCAATATTATATGCGAAAAAAGGCCTTTTTATTTGCAATTTCCACGAAATTTTCCGTTACTTTTTTATACATTAAAAACATTTGTAAATTTCATATGTTAAAATTATTTATAAGCCGTACGCAATATTATAGCCGAAACGATGCATTTTTATTCCCATTTGTAAAGAAGTTTTCCATTACCTTTTTATACATTAAAAATATTTGTAAATTTCATATGTTAAAATGATTTATGATAATATTCATTCTGGCTAGAGTTATATAAATAATGGTGAGCTGGGATCGCGTAGCGGTCCCAATGTGAATTGCTTGGCAATTCACGTGGGTTGGCGAGCGTTAGCGAGTAGCGGACTATGCCCCCTAGTAATATCTGAAACATTTTTGCAATAGAAATTACAGCTCTGAAATAACGGTTTAAGAATTAGCTATTGTCAGTGATAAAAAGGAAAACCCTATATGCAAACACTAAAAAAAAAAAAAGCATAGCATTCAGATTTAAAAGCATTTTAATTTCAACACTAACTTTATTAAAGACGTAATCAGGTTATTTAAGCTCATATACCCAATCCAATTTTCGGAAATGATTACCCTGCTTGTTTAAATAAAATCAAAAGTACCTTACGGAAATCCAGATAAATTTCACAAGTTAAACCGTAACATTAAATTATTTTTATCAATAAACTAGTATATAATCCCCTCCCCCCCCCCGTCAAAAATGACGGAATATTGATTTGCGTTTCATTTTCATATGACTTTATACAAACGAACAGCAGGAAGATTTTATTATTGAAAGGTTTGTATTGTAGAAAAGTACATTTTAAAAATGAAAAATTATTTCTACAAATACAAATGATGAGAATATTTTCTTACTAAATATTCAATTTATGAAATACTTGTACGATCAATATCAATAATGGCTCCGATTTCTGAATGTAAAAATACATTTCAAGCTAAGCATAACGTCACCAGCGGAAATTTTTCCAACATACTGTATATTACGTACTTTTATGCTAACCACACTACATTAAATTAAAAAAAATATTTTCTATTTAATTGTAATGAAAGAAAATTAAGTCAAAATTCATAAAGATATAATAAACCCAATAGACAATATTATCAGGATGTCGCAATAAATATGGATTTTTACTCGCTTATAAAAATTAAGTACACATGAATAACCTTTTTTTTTTTTTTTACCATAAATAACTTGCAAATGAAAAAATGCGTAAATAGGCCACGTACCTATATTTTTCATTATTCCTCCTTTATCTGAAACGACGGTAGTAACCCCATTGCCACCATTTTGAAGAAATTTCTTAAAAAATCTTTTAAAATTAAAATATAAAAATGGGAATATTTTTAAAAATAGCTAATGCGGGAACATCTACAAATGAGCAGTGTTCATTAAAAAAAAAGGGAGAGGGAGGGAGGCTCAGGGCAGATGACTAAAGAAAAAGCCTGTCACGGAGTTCGCCCCGGAATGATTTACCTATGCATTCCTAATTTGGATTTTATATAAGTAGATGTAAAATTAACCTATTTCTACATAATCATGAAAAAAATAAAAAGAATCTTTCTGAAAATGCTTAATTTTAAAAAATCAAAAGTAATCTCTACATTTAATTGCTTGTGAAAACTGCAATAAAACATAATTGATTATTTCTCAATAATTAAAATATAAATGAAAGATATGATAGGATGATAGGTATTTTTAGCGTTCCTTTATATTTTCTTGAAATCTTGAAATGTTTCTGCTGTAAAATTTTATCGTGAAAACAAAACAAATCACAATGTTACTAAATGGTGTATACAGAATATTGAATAGTTAAAAACTAAACAAATATTAAAATTATTTTAATTACTTTAATTGCATTAAAAGTATTTTAATTATATTTTAATGTTTGTTTAGTTTTTAAATAATTAATATTGTGTATACACCATTTAGTAACATTGTGATTTGTTTTGTTTTTAACGATAAAATTTTGCAATAATGAAGATTAATTGGCTACATTTTGTTAATTTTTATCTATTTTCTTCCTTTTTATACTTTATTAAGCTTATTTTTAATAAATTAAATTAAGAAACTAAAAGACTATAAAATGTATCATGTTGTAAAAGTCAAAATAAAAATAAAAATAAGCTACAAGACATGCTAATAGTCTCGTACTTTTTTATAGGCTATAAAGAAGCGTCGTAATGTTTTCTCTGTGGAAAAAGATTTTCCTGGACACACATTTAGAAACGAGTTATAGTTTATGTTACAACAAATTGAATGTTTATAATATTTAATCTTAAAATGCAGAAAAGTATTAAGACTATGAATTAATTAAACTATAAATATATTAATGTATTAAGTTGGCTACATTAATTCTTGTCGGCAATTTATTTTTCTTTTGACTAATGAATAAGTGTAAAATATTTGGCCAAATTTGTAATATCATTCTGAAACGTGTTGTACAACAGCTAACAACAAAACATAAAAGCACGAATTCCAAAACATTAAGCATAGTTTGTGCACTTATAGGCTGACTGAAAAAAAAAAGAGAGAGAGAGATGTGTGTGCGTGGGGGTGGGGGAGGGAGGCAAATGAAATTAAGGTGGTGATTAGTTTTAAACCTTAAAAAAATTCTTGTTTTTTTTTCTCACTTTTTTAACGTATTTAATTATGAATCAAGCAAGACAAACTGCATAAAAATGTTTAAACTAGAACTGGCTTAAACTTATATTGAAAATGTATACTTTCATAGCTACTTGAATTAATTTTTAACATTGCATGAATTTTTCCCAAAACTGTGTTTTTGTTAATTGTACACACTATAAAAATATTTCATTTGCAAACAGATTATTTATTTTGCAAAGTTATGTTTAAAAGGATTATATCTATTTTTTTCTCAATTAAATAATGTAAATTTTGTTTGTTGTGATTAGAAAGTGTTTTTTTTATACTGATATTTTCCGTTAAACATATAACCTTCTGATATTAAATTACGTTCGATATACTTTAAGGAAATTAGGTATAGGTTTATCTTCAAAAGATTTAGTTTAATTAAAATAAAAAATTCAAACTAAAAATTAGTTTTTGTTGTTGTAAGTTTGCACGTAACAGTCGCATTCGAATTTTTTTCCCCCAAGACATGCTGAATATTTTACAGTCTTTCGTATGTTTTTAGGGTTTCGTTCATCTGACGAAACCCTATTCGTCTCACTCCTCTGTCTGTCTGTCCGTCCGTCACACAGCTTTTTCTCAGAAACTATACATGTTGGAGACTTGAAATTTTGGATACTTATAGCTGAACACTTCACATCAAACGACAAATCATAAAATTTTTTAAAAGTCTTATACATACCCCTCTGTGCTCTAACTTGTGTATTTTAAGCTTTTTATTCTAACTCAGCCCCTAATAAAGTTCAAGACTTGAAATTTCGGTTACTTATAGCTGAACAACTCACATCAAACGGTAAATCATAAAAACTTGAAAAAGTCTTATATTTACCCCTCCGGGCTCTAACTTGTATATTTTAAGCTTTTTTCTTCTAACTCAGCCCCTAATTAAGTTGAAGGCTTGAAATTTTGGTTAATTATAGCTGAACACCTCACATCAAACGACGAATCATGAAAATTTGAAAAAATCTTATATTTACCCCTCGGGGCTCTAACTTATGTATTTTAAGCTTTTTTTTCTAACTCCGCCCCTAATTAAGTTGAAGACTTGAAACTTTGGTTACTTATAGCTAAAAATCTCACATCAAATGTACATTTTACCTTGCAAAAGGCCAGGTAAAAGATTTTTTTTCTAAATTGTTTATAATGATATCAACATGGAAAAACGTTAATATACATTGTTAGTAATTTTTATAGCAATAAATAAACAAGTGGGTAAGTGTGATAACAGATCGCACAGAGGGTTTCGTTTAATATTCCTTTCAAAACTCTTTTAGTCCAGGGTATATGTACCAAAAAAAGGGGGTTACCTTACAAAAGGTCGAGTAAAAGATTTTTTGTTCTGAATTGTTTATAATGATGCCAACATGGAAAAACCAAGTTTTCTAACAAAATTTCTTAAGGCTAAATTTTCTGTGGCCGAAAAACAACAAAATTTTGGGACATTGTTTGATTTTTTGGAAATATCTCGAGACTCGTTGCCGTACTATATTATTTGTCAATTACAATATTAAAGAGAATAAAATTCTCTAACACTTTACAACTTTTTTATACACTCAATAGCAAGCGCAATACTCTATTTCAAAAATTGGACAATTTTTTCGATTTTCTTAAAAACCGTGCAAAACGTAGTTTTGCCGTGATTATTTAAATGTTCCCCGCAGATTTAATTGTGTATGTCGACTTCTAAAAATTGGTAGTAGTAAATTATCTGTTATTTGCACACTCACGTCTTTATTTTCATCTCAACAGACATTTTATATGCAATAAATTTATATAATTTTAAAAATAGGGCAGAGTGTAGATCAATGAGACAATTTTCATATTTAGACAGTAACTTTAAGTGTATACAATGTTAACTTCAAAGCATTGTTTAAAAGAATTTTTCAATCTATAGTAACTTATTGGCACGACAGTTTCAATTAAAACAGATTTCTTGCTTAATTTTAATAAATTTTATAATTTTTATAATGCATACATATTTTTCCAGGTATCAATGGAATAGGTGGGTCATTTTCAAAATCTGTCCATGTTTTGGAATAACAAAATCAAAATTTTAGAAATAATCAGAAAGTTTTAATTGTTTGTAAATAATTACCTTACCTCATAAACATTAATATACAAGCATCAGCAGAGACCAAATTACTAATTTAACATTTTAAAACTATTTTTCAAATTTTAATGCACTTGGTATAATAACATAAGTGAGCACGGTAATGACAAATTAAGCAAAATATTTTTATTTTTCCCCAGGCATAAATGGCAGCCTTTATATCTTCTGGCCCATACAATGATTTTCTATTTCTCATATAATGACAGCAGATTAAGAAATAAAAGTTCATTTAATTATCAATTAGAATTGGGTACGGTAATGACTTACAAAAGAATACTCACCAAAACATTCAAAGTCTTTGCTTGTTTTATTGAAACTCTAAAACTATTTACTTTATTCACCTAAACCTGATAAAATGTTGACTTTTAAGGAGTACTTTTGCCTGGATAAAAAGGCATGTGCTGCCCTCTAAAAAACTTTTGTCAGAACTTTTGTCAGAAGAGGAACTTTTTGTCAGAAGCATGGCAATGACACTCTTTCTTGGGACACGGTTTAAAAATATTATTAAGAATTATAGATAAGTTTAATTAATGAAAATAAATATTTTTTTAATTAGTAGCATTTTAATAAATAAAAATGTATAAAAAAATTATAACCATCTGTTTTAAATAGAACTTTGTCAAATCTTTACCTAATAAATTGCTTGTTGGGACAACCTACGGTAATGATATTTTGACTACAAAAGAATATATTTCTTCTTTTTTAATTTTTTATAAATGATAACATATCTATAAATTATCATTTAAAAACATGATAGTTAAAATGCAATAATTAAAATTATGATATTTAACTATTTTTCTGTGCAAATGTGAAAGGACAGTAAAACATGAGACTTTTTTTGAAAATCACCCAGGTATGAAAATTTGCGAAAAACGTATTTTATTCCCCACTACAATGGTATATTTTATTTACCAATTATTGATAACATATGTTTTAATGTTTTACTGTTTTAAAGATAGCAAACATTGAATTATAGTTCCATATAAAAGGGGGGGGGGACTCTAAAGATAAATACCTTTTATGAAAGAAATACTTTTACCTTATAAAATAGCTACAATGAAAATGACCTTAGATAATTTCACTAACTAATGTTATGCATTTATATCTTGTAAAATTTATAAATTATGTTAATAAAATAGTTGAGATCACAAGTTTTATAAAAAATATTTAAAATATTAGTTTTAAAATATATTGTCAATTTTTTTCCACTTATATCAATAAATATAACAAGAGATTATATCATTTTAACATGCAAAAATATGTAAAGCTTTAAGATGATCTATTAATAGCTTTAAAGCTCAAACAGAATACTTTAAATTTCAGAATGGTTTCCAAACTGTTTTCCAAATATGAAAGTGTCGAATATATTAAAAAAAGTAGCAACTAAACCCAAAAAAGTACAAAAGCACAACATTAGATAATGATCTCAGGTATCCCAGGAAAAAAAAAAAATTAAAAATAACAAAATGCGAGCGAGATATTTGTCAAGAACGCTCTCATACGTTTAATGTTACCTTTGAATGTCTTCGTGTGACTAATTTAGTCCTATAATTCATAAACTATGACTTTAAACGCCTCAATACGACAACTACCGTAAAATCTTTGAAAATGAAATCTGTAGTATATACGGAATTCGGTCTTTAAAGAAAAGTATATATTTTTTTCAAGAAAAAGAATATTAACAATTATACCTGCTAAGATGGAAACCTGTTTAAAGCGGAATATATTTCGGTTCATTTCGGTACGGTTTTCAAGGTTTTAATGAATCAGTATTTGGCGAAGCTGATTGCGTAGTTCAGCATTACGTATTTAATGCTTACACACTTAAAATTTTCAAAATTCGGCTATTAGAGATTTATTAAAATTCCCATGGTAAATTTTCTTTTTAAAAGAGGGGGGTGGAGGGTGCGCCAAAATTCATGTTTGGCACGGGTGCAAAAAAGGCTAGCTTTAGCCCTGAAACACATAATTTACTGCTATTAATATATAGAAGTTGACATACACGATTAACTCCGTGGTAAACATTTGAATAATCGGGGCAGAACTGCGTTTATCACGGTTTTTAAGAAAATTGAAAAAATTGTCCTATTTTTGAAATGACGTACTGCACTTGCTATTGAGTGTATAAAAAAGTTGTAAATATGAAAGTTGTAGAGAATTTTATCGTTTTTAATATTATAATTGACAAATAACATGCTACGGCAACAGGTCTCGAGATATTTAAAAAAAACAAAAAGGTCCAAAAATTTTCTTGTTTTTTGGCCACAGAAAATTTAGCCTTAAGAAATTTTGTTAGAAAACTTGGTTTTTCAATGTTGGCATCATTATAAACAATTCAGAACAAAAAATCTTTTACTCGACCTTTTGCAAGGTAACCCCCTTTTTTTTGGTACATATCCCCTGGACTAAAAGAGTTTTGAAAGGAATATTAAACGAAACCCTCTGTGCGATCTGTTATCCCACTTACCCACTTGTTTATTTATTGCTATAAAAATTACTAACGATGTATATTAACGAACCTGCAAAAAATTTTTGTAGAGTTGGTTTTGAAGGTATGAATCTGAAGATGGCAATGGCACACAAAATGCAGGTTAATAATCTTGAAATTTTGGTATCGTAAAACAGGTCGCTCACCTTATTTTCTCAATTTTGTTTAAAAAATCAATAATGAACTAAAATTGTATAATATTTCTAGTAAAATACAAAATCTGCTATTTAAACCACCAGCACCCTGGTTATGCCTACTAACATAAAACTTACATATCTTCAGGTCAGGTGCCTCAACGTCAGCTGCGCATGTCACATATTTATTTTGATCTCACTTTACCTAATATGTCCTAGTAATCATTTTTTTAATTTATTTATACATTTGAAACTTGATTTAATGATTCCTTGAAAATAATCGTTAACTCAAGGTTATCGTTCAATTGGGGAACAGAATAGATAAATTAGAACCGCATAAATGTCCCAAAGATAATTTTGTTATTTTGGTGAGAAATATTAAAGTGAAAAGATGAAATTTTCATTTATATAAAGTATATAAAGACATCTAAAACTGTCCCTTTTTCTCTCTCAGTTCCATTTTATATCTGCATCTATCCCTCTACATAATTATGTTTGTATAATCCCTTATATATACTTAAATTTTATTTATTTATTTAGATATTTAATTACATTATCTGCCTGTTTCATAAATTCAGCTGGAACAAATAAAATAATACGACATTATAGCGTTATTTGGACTACATAAATGTTACAAAAAGAATGCTAATTGCTGAAAACCCTTTTTTAATCTTAATAAGAGTAACTAATGAAAATATATGAAGGAAAGCATAAAGAAACGATCTTTTTAGTAAGAAAAATTTGAAAGCATAGAAACAAAGACATAACAAGATACATACTTATAGAGGTAGTAAAATATATAATGTAGATATTTACTTTCAGCAACAATTTTTTATGTTAATTACTGTCCCTTTACACAAAAAGATTTTTTTCATTAAACATATTATTGTTACAGTAGCGCTCAAAAGTATTTTGACAACCTTATATTCTCTCTTATTTTATTTAATATAAACATGTAAAAAAAAATATATTCCCTATAATTGAGAACACTATGACTGCAATTATTTAAATGTATCAAGTTTCAACTTGTTTGTTTACATTCGGCTCCACCGAAGAAATATAACTCCTCGTTAGCTCAAAAGTATTTTGACAATTAGTTTGCATTTAATTGTTGAAGATGTCAGTGGCGCTATAGCTTCGATTAGTGTTTATATTAACTTATTGTGACTATTTTTAAGGATCAGGAATGCCGAAAAGTTAAAAATATTGAAGTGAGTCTAGAAAAGCCGCTGTAAATGCCCTTAAAAAAGGTAGACTGTAAACAGAACTAGCTCGTTCTTTTAACGTGTCTCGGCAATTTGTTATTACATGAAATAAAATTTTTAATAAACAGAAATACATCGAAAATAAACCTCAAAGTGGCCATCCGAAAAAAACAACTTGATATGTTGACTATATTATAAAAATGATATCTACAAGTGATTGTCATCAGTCCGCTGTAATAATAAAAAATGAATTGAAAGAAAATTACGGCATAGACATACATGTGTCATCAGTCAAACGACGCCTAAACCTCTATGGTTTACATGGTAGAAGCCCAGCAAAAACACGTTTCTTATCCACTAGGAATAGGAAGGCTAGAGTTGCATTTGTAAAACAGCATAACCCTTTCAAGGGCAAAGCAATGCCATGGCTAAAGTGTTGAAATTAATGATTGACACCGGAATTTGAAAACAAATTTATTTTTAAATAAGAAAAAGCTATATTTCACACACATAATAAACCGAATTTTTTTTAACCAAAATTCTGGTGTCAGTCATTAATTTCAACAAGCCGAATGTAAAGAAACAAGTTGAAACTTGATACATTTGAATAACTGCAGTCATTGTGTTCTCAATTATAGGGAATATATTTTCTTTTACATTTTTATATTAAATAAAATAAGAGAGAATATAAGGTTGTCAAAATACTTTTGAGCGCTACTGTAGCATTTATTATTTTTATCTCCAGTCTCGCAATGTAAATTTTCTAAATTTGTGAACTGCGGCTGATATCTTTGCAAAAAAGACTCTTACTTAACAGATATACACTTAATTTATTAAAAATGTATATTCTTAGAGAAATGGCACCCCCTCTCCCCTCCAATACTAATTCCTCTGGACATTATAGTAGAAAAGTGAAACTAGTATCGGTCGATTGGGGATAACGTTTATTTTTACTTTATTATCACCATATTGAAAAGAATACAAACATTATTTTTTACTATTGTCATTCCCAAATTTCACTCGATGAAAATTCTAACCCTTTAGTTACCCTAAGTACAAAAGTCTAAAACGTTTCTGCAATTAATTTCCGATCTATGCTTTCACTGAAACAGGAACTTCATAATTTCACTTTTACATACTGTTGGAAAGATCAAGACACTTTAAAAATCAGTTATGTAAAATTAGATATAATCCAATAATCACACAAAGGAAATTTGGGACAGATTACTAGTTATTAAATAAAATATTAAAGATGGTGATAATAAAAATATCTCTAGTAATAGGTGCCTCATTCCCCCATGTTAACCGTTAAATGACGGCCACGATGGACCTAAGATTAAAATTGGTCCTGAAATTGGATTTGGCAGACTCCACAATTTCGGTCTTGCCTCCGCTGACCCGACTTGGAACAGAATCACTGGGGCTAAGGCTGCGTTTAAATGCTTGTTTTACTTTCCTTCAACACTTTTCCAGGAAACGTATTCTTCTCCACCCGTCTGCAGTTTATTCACAAATTCAACGATGGAAAGGAGGTAGGAAGATTAGATCGATATGAAAGAAACATTTTTCTCCTGCAAAATGTCCGTCCGTTTCATTCTAAAGATATTAAAGATGAAAACACCTAGTGACCATAAAAAAAGACACTGATACTGGAAATAGTTGAATAATATGTCTATTCAGACCTTAAAGATCGAAATAGACGTAAAGTTTAACTATCGGCTTGTTTGTTGTGGTAAAGCGGTGTCTTTCATTTTTAATTGCACTATTTTAATTTCACCGAAGTATTATTCTGTAGGACGAAAGATACTGATATCCCCATCTCCGCCTTTTTCCATTGTTGAATCGCTCCATTCTTTTGTTAAGAAGCGCAAACGGAAGGAGAAGAATAAGGATAATCGTATTTGAAGTTGAAGGAAAATAAAATAGCACGTAAACAGACCTTTAGATTTCCCCTTCGTCTGATATTTGGCATCTAGGGATTGGCTACATTTTATAATCCACCAATAAATTGTTGTATTCTTAGTTCGTCTGGAAACTGTCGAAAACGGCGGTGAAATGCTGTTGTAGACATCTACACTATATGGCCATTAATGACCGGACACTTTCAATATTAGACATTTTGCCGAATATTTAAAGATATATATTTGTCGGATTTTTCTGGAACTTCAGGATTGTGAAGAATATGTTCGACTTCATATTTATCAACGGCGATTTGATCAGAAAGACAATTAGGGGGCCGACAAAAAATCAAAGAAAAATAATAATATTTGGGATCACCCTGTGAAATGAAATGCACGAAATAATTTACCGCTTTTTTCGAAAAATTTTCGAAATTTTTTTTAAATTTTTAAAAAAATTTTTTTTTTTTTTACCTTTATATTCAAATATATAAAATTCGATGCACAGTTTTATTTATATATATAAACCGAACTTTCATAAAAGATACTGGGGATTTCCATTGATATGGAACGCGCAGGGGGCATTTCGAAGATTTCTAAGACGACGCGTAAAATTCCATTTTTTTTCTCAAAAATAATTCTTTTTTTTTTTTTTTTTTTTTTTTTTTTTGTGATAAATGCATGCCACAATGCATATAATGTACTCTTGAATAATATTTAAAGTGAAATTTACAAAAAATAAAAAAGTTGATTTTTAAGGGTTTTAAGGTCCCTTGTCCCCTTAAATATTTGACAAAATGTCTAAAATTGAAAGTGTCCCGTTATTAATGACCATATAGTGTATACACTTAATTGCTGTTCTCGGTAAAATACTTGGGCAAACAAAGGGCATAAAATTTAATACGGAATATTTCAAATATATATACATATATGTATTATCAAATATACATAAATACAATTACCATACTTTTACAATTAACACAACTTGTTAATATTTTCATTAGCTTTTATTTGGTATAATGTTTATAGTTTTGGGATGATTAAAGCTTTGTGTAATATACAAGTATTATATTGTTATATATCTTGTTTATTACACGGGGCTTAGCGAAAAGATGTGACATTGCATAAATGTTTTACCACACACTATTCCCATTTACTGTCGTGTTTTTTCGATATTTCTCAAATTATTTGAGGCACTAATACATGCAGTGAAAACAATTTCATAATTCTACTTCCTTTTTCAAATAATATATACCAGTGGTTAGCTGGAAGAAATAGAAAAATAAATTTTTCCAGGATTAATTAGCTAGATGATAAGTAAATACTAGCTCCAACAAATTTGTGGAACAGAATTCCGAGAAAGCTTCAAAGGAAATCAAAAAGAATTTCCGACGATAAAGCATTCAATTATTTTCAGCATAGAGGATGATATAATTTCTTCCATTTTCTAGCGGTACAATTCTTAATGCATCTCGAATATATTACGTTGCCAGGCAACGACACTTAAGATTTAGTGAATGCTCTGTAAAATTGTTTTCTTCTGGAAGTAAAGGTAAATTATTGTATTTCATTTTGTTTACATAATAAGGTTTTAGGTGTTTCTTTTACGTTTTTTATTTTTAAATACTGAAGGAAGTAAAGAAAAAATACTGTCAACAAAATAATCGATTGTTATAGTTTTCTAATCGCAGGATAATCGAGTATTTTATTTATCACCAATAGGCACAATTAACAGAGGGGGGAAAAAGAAGAAACAAAAAATGGTTGTATAATTTTTTTAACTGTTTTATCATAAGTAGAAATTAATCAAAGTGATTTGATATGTTTCTTAATACCTGATATGCGACTTTCTCACTTATAATTATGTACAGTTATTAGAATACTTTTACAATATTTCAAGAAATTTTATGTTATTTTCACGTAAAAGTGTAAAAAAGATAAATAAACATTTAAGGGCATCGCATTTAAACATTTGCTGAAACGCGGAGCTGTAGAATGCGAAAAAACCCATTTTCAATTTCATTAGTTTAAAGTTAGTTATTAGTTAGTTTATTAGTTTCATTAGTTGTGGTGAATAGCATACAGTGAACCGAAACTGCTAGTTTTATCGGGAGGTCTTTAATTTTTCTCTATAAATTATCGGACGGTCTTTAACCCGGGAGAAAGCGCACACACCCAGAGTATGAATGGTTTTTACTCTGTTACCAATAAATACAAGTAATAATCATCACCTTATTTAATCCACCACCGCGGAGACAATTGTTACCAATTCTGCGGTAAAATAAGTTGAAGATTACTTTTAAAAAATAGTGGTGTCAATTGTAAAAAACATACGCACTCTGGGTCTATCGGGCCCGGCGCGCGTCTTCCCAGGTTATACATTTTTTTGTAAATTATCGAAAATCTTTGTTATCCAATTCAATACTCTGTAATGTATTGAATCTAAAAAGAAATGGTTTTTATGCAGTCAATAATCACCTAAATTTGAAAGTCATTAGTTAAAGGGTCTTTTTTTTTCTGCTTAAGAAGTCATTCCGATAAAGAAGAAGACAGAATGCGACTCTGCCCATTCAAAAATTGTAAAAAGAAAATTAATAAATCAGCTGTATATACAACCTACTAGGGGATATGGATATAAACAATACTAAAAGGTGATACAGGCAATATAACCAGTTCAGATTAATTTAGTAATACGATATTAGTTCCTGAGGGTATAGTGAATTTCAACCATGCTCTAGACTAATTTGTTACTTAAAATAAAAACCAAAAATAAAATATCAAATGTGAGCAAGAAGAAAATGAATGATCAAATGTTAAGAGATTCAAACTTAGAGAATATTTTTTTTTCAGTACAAAAAATCTAAGTAAAATAATATATTTTTCAAACAAAGGTACAAACATGAAAATTTTTTGCGATTAATAAGAAAAAACAGAGAAGAACAATGCATAAATCTTATGGAATCTTCGAAGAAACAAATTACTATACTTACGTACTATTACTATATTAACTTAATGCCTGGTAAGCACTATCAGTGTAATCTAGGTATTTAATGTATTATAGTTTTTAATAATATTAAGATCGAACAGAGGCTTCTTGAACAAAATTTTGATTAATAAGAAGACGAAGAAAGTAACAAATTTTATTTTCACAAATCCTGTTTTTCTTAATTGAGATTTTATATTTTCATACAGTGCATGCGACCTCTTTCGATTTTTATAATTTTTTGTGTTCTTTTTTTCATTAATGACATTAACTGACAGAGTTTTATTCCTTCTGTTACTTCTTTCAATGATCATTCAGTTTTTTCTTAATACCAATCAAAGTATAAATGTATAAATTAAGTTAGGGTAATTCTAGGATAGATGGCCATAGAGGAGAGATGGCCAGTCTAAATATTTCAAAAACTATATCATAGATTGCAGCATCAACTTTGTTCGTAAAAAATAGTTCAATGTGTTCATTCAATGCGGCGTGCAACTGTGTTTTTCAATTATAAAAAAAGGTGTAATTTTAACGTTTATTTAATTTAGTGGTTGGATATTTTTGTTGAGTTAGGTACCTGAACATTTTGAAGTACGTAGGTTACATTTCTTTTTACTATAAGGACTTTTAAGGCACATATATAATCCAATCTTTACTTTTAAGTCTAAAACAAAGACGTACAATGGCGGAGTGTCGCTTTAAATTGGGTGGCAATCTGTCCTTCAATTTTAGGAAAGATGGTCACCTATAATCAATACAGAATGAGGTTTTTAACTAAAAATAATTATATTTAAAATAATTATATAATTTTTATTTTATAATTATATTAATTAACATAATTATTTAAATTTTAACTAATATAAATATTTCAATAACAATAATATAATAGAGTCCAACGATGTATTTTTGTTTCATAAAATATTGAAAAACTTCGGAAACTTTCATCCCAGAAATAGATAAATTTGATAAATAAACTTAGAACCGTGAAAAAGTCTAAAACAAACACGAGAAAAAAACAGTAACACGACATTTCCAGCAGCGAAGAAGATGAAATAAATTTAAAATTATTAGATTCTACAGAGTCCGATTTTAATTTCAATATGGTTTGCCACATTTTGTTCTCGATATTTAATTATTTTTTGCCCAAAATATGATGTGAATATGTGCAAAAAGTTCAAATTCAAACATACATAAATATTTCCTGTACTTGCATTCTAAGAATTTTTATTTCAATCTTTAAAACTATAGCCATCTATCCTAGATTTACCTTATAATAATTTTCTTCAAATAAAACAATATTAATACATAAATTTAATAAATCTATGTAAAATTTTATATTCATTGAAGACTGTGTTTTGTTAAGACAAACGAATAATAAATGAAATAATGTCATATTCTCAAATTAAATTCAAATTAATTTTTAATTAATTCAAATTAAATTTTAAAATATATTCGTAAAAAATATAAAATAACGAATGTGCCTTTTACTAATCAACTATTTTAATAGAAAAATATTTGTGATAGTGTTTGCATGGATGCAGTAACTTGCAATTGACGAAAAATTTACGTTTTTAAATGCACCAGTTTTGCGTTTTGCTTTAAAATGATTTTTTCTCAATTGCAGCATTTTATTCAGCTTGTTTAACCCACTTACGCCTGAATTTTTGTTCTCTCAAATTTGTTGATAAAATCACTTTGAAATGTTGTAAAATGAACTGGAAAAATACTAAAAAAAATTATGCTAATATATTTTTGTATTTATTTGATAAAATGTTAATGTACTAAATATGTGAATATCCATATGTGTAAAATGCATAATTATATATTTTGTCTAAATTTATATAAATTAAGCTTTTAAATTCTATATTATATACTATAATTAGTATTTTTAAGAACTATTAAAACATATATTTATTTCTTTACAGAGACTAGTAACATTATAAATGTAATTAATAATAAATTAAGAGTAATCGTATTTGAGGATAAAAAACAATTTATTTCAAAATCATCTTGAAAAGGACTTTACATCAATAACTGCCCCCTAAATGACTAATAGAAATATGTACCTATTCGTGCCTAGCACTTTATATTTTGTAAGTTACAAACATGCATAAAAAATAGGCTTCAACATATAATTTCGCAATTAAAAAAATACGTTTTTCAAAGAAATTTACAAGCTAAGATTATGACTTATTTATTTGAATCCTTGATACAAAAAATACAAAAAAATGTACTTTTTACATTTCGCTATCTTGAAAAATAAAAAATCTATAAACACCGAAAAAAAGCCTTCATTTAAGCGAATAAATATCAATCTTCTTCTGTCATCTCTCGGTAACAGATAAAGACATTTATAGACAATTACTTCATACGATTTTCATGTTGTAAAGAAGAAGAAAATTATAAAAAAAATATTATAATTCAAAACGTCCTAAAAATGGGACGCTAGACATAAATGGGTTAAGAGGCGTATAACCAACAGAGTGAAAAAATGTCCAATCCCCTTTTCACTCCATTGATTTTACGCCTCTTAGCCAAGTTGAATTCAGCAAATAAAATATAGGCGTGTGAAATTTTCTATAAAAGTTTTCGAATTATAGAGGAAGAGTTTGGGTATTATGGAATGGTCGAACAATATGGATTACTTCAATATCTGGCACATGCGGTGTTGCAGCCAAGCGTAAATCTGCCATACGACTTCCTAGTACTCCCATGAGGCATTGTGCTCAGTTTTGTTTGGATACCTGTTGTTGGAGCGACGCGGTGAAATAAAATCTTATTCTCAATTTTTGCAGTTTTTTGCAGTTAAAGTTTATAAAATTCGTATTAATTCAAAAATCTCATTCTCAGTGATTTTAACCAAGTTCAGTATAGATCTGAACAGTTATATTTATTGGGTGTTAGTTAGTTTTCTTCTATGCTAACTTGTTCACGAGTGAAGAGGTTATGTTTTTCAAGATGGTATGTCGTAGTATGAAATGTAAGCTAGACAATTGTTCCAAGACGAGTGCAAAAATGGAAATAATTTTTCAAAGAATCTGCTGATTTATAGATGATGTATTAAAGTTTATTCATTAAATAATTTTGGTTAT
Organism: Maratus speciosus; assembly: GCA_963932465.1. Lineage (NCBI taxonomy): Eukaryota > Metazoa > Arthropoda > Arachnida > Araneae > Salticidae > Maratus > Maratus speciosus. The sequence continues at coordinate 468,652,744 of OZ010789.1, forward strand.
TCTTTTAAATCGTGGTTTTTCTTGCAATTTTAATATCCTTTATAATGCTATTCCATATTACCCAATTGGTTGTCATTACTCGAAAAGTGTAACTTAAAAAAAAAAACTAAATGTTGACGTGTATTTTTTTTCTACTTTAAAAGCATTAAAATGTGTTATGAAATAGCCAAAGTTTGTTCTTTACTAACTTTTAATGTATCTCAATTTTTTTCTGTTGACTTACAAATAAAAATGTAAATGTTATTCCATAATACCCGAACTTCCTCTATATATGATTATTTTTTATACATAAAAAAGAGATTTTACTTACTGTCGGTAATTCTGATTTGTATTGTTAACGTTTGTATTGTACAACATTTATATAATGATCAGTGTTTAGTCAAATAAGGACCGTATAACTAAATAAGATGACATACAGATGTCTTAATTAATTATATGGTTCTTATATAATTAAATTTCACCAAGTAACTGAAATTGTAAATAAGTGTAATCTTTCGATAAAATATTGCACAGTCACTTTTAGTTGAATAAGATGTGTTATTAAAAAGTAACAGTTGCAAGACATTATAGATGAAATAATATAGTCCGTCTCAAAAGTTTATGCACTCTTCAAATATTGTTAAAAATAATTGAAGAAGATAATATATGAAGCCATTTTGCAATAAATGCTCTATATTTAATTAAAATCAAATAAAATAAGAAGTTTTCGTTGGTTAAAATAAAAATTGCATAAATTGTTATTTAATTTACTTTTTTTCTGGACGAAATTCTGTCTCAAAAGTTTAAGCACTGTATGCAATTTTTTTTAAACACGGGATTGGATGGGTATGATGAGGTTGTATGACGTCATTTTCCAATTTTATAAAAATATAAAAGTGAAAAAATCATTTCCACTCGTTTTAAAAATGCCGAAGAGTAAATAATTCACTAAAGGTGATATTTTAAAAGTTTTAAAATTGAAATCACAAAATAAAACTGTTTCTTAAATTTCAAAAATTTTAAATTGATCAAAGCAATGTATCTATTTCAAGTACTCTCCAGAAATGATAATTTCAAGCGGAAAACAAGATACGTATGACCACGTATGACGTTTGTTGAGACGGATAGGAGAATACGGCGATTCCTGAGATAAAAAATATGCCCACACAGCAAATTAAAAATAATCTCGGTGTACAGGTGTTCAAAGCTACTGTGCATAGACATATTAAATAATGTGATTATATCATACTAAAGAAAATGGCTTACAAACCATGTCTCAAACTACATCACTAACAAGCAAGAATGAACTGGGCCATGTCCTGCGGGGCACAAGTGGCTTACTGTTTCATTCAGTGATGATAAAAAATGAAACTTAGATGACCCTGATTGGTGGGACACGTATTAGCATGATCTCCGAAAGGAACGAAGGAGTTTTTTCAACAGGCAGCGAGGCGGTAAGCCTGTTATGGTTTGGAGGGTATTCGGTTTCAACAGCCTGCTCTCTCTGGATTTTCTAAACGGAAGATAAAATTCCAAAAATATCAAGAGATGCTGAACCAACATTTCCTTCCATTCGGTGACATTTGGATCTTTGAACAAGTTAATGCGTCAATGTACGTATTACATACTACATAACCGTGGCTTTTGCAGAAAAGTTTTTTCATTCTTGACTCGCCACATTTAAGTCCTTGCATAAACCCGACTGACAATGTCTATGGCATTTTAACCCGTAACCCGTCATGTTTACAGGAATGGAAAACAGTATGACTCTCTTGAAGAATTCAAAGGGGCCAGAGAGAAAGCATGGTACTGTTTACCACCAGAAACCCTACAATAGCTAATAATTTCGATGCACATTTATTTGAACTAATCCGAAATCACGGAAGAATAACTTGTATGTAAAAATGATACATGTAGTTGTTTTTGCCATCGTCCATAAACTTTTGAGATAGTTTTGTTTAAAAAAAATTTAAATTATATTTTTTACAAATATTTAATTAATTTTTTTTTTCTTTTGATATCGTTTATTTATATGAAGTTGTGAAATACACATATAAAAAAATGCTATTTATTTTAACTTTTTATTATTCATTAAAAATCAACATTTTTTCCTTGTGCTTAAACTTTTGATACAGACTATATTATATTATTCAATAAGATATAAAATAGAAAAAAAAACGTTTTGTAGAACAGGCTAATATGGCTACGAAATAATGCATCAAATAATTTAACATAATGTAGAAAATACATAATATATCTATCATATTAAAGTGCTATAACAGTCCGTCGTTGCTACTACTTGTTTACAAAACGGGCAATAATAATTAACATGTTAACTATTTCTAATTATCTACTATATATACAGGGTGCATAAGAAAGTCCCTTTAACCCTTTATCTACTGACGGTACTTATAAGTACCATTAAAATAACTTATTATAAAATTCATTTAATACATCGATTAGTTGTAATGCTGTTTAGAATGAATTATAGATACATTACTTTATCTTGTTCCAAAAGCATTATTGGTTACACAATTAAAAATATTTTTAAAAGGATTATTTCTTTTGCCATTACATCTTTTCAGATTTCTTGGCGTTGTGGGAGGGGGCGGGGGATTTTTCAATTCGGAAATATTTCTATATTTATAGTGTAAGAATATTATATTTGTACATTTGCTAATTCTACAAAATAGTAAGAAAAATATTCAAAAGGAAATATTTGTTACGGGTTATAAATCTTGCAATAAATCCCTATAAATTCAAATTTAATTAATCCATCTAAATCCTTCAATTCTTCTAAAATCCTTTTAAAATTTATTAAATAATTATGTATATCTTCTAATGTAGTTTAAACAATTCACGAAAAATGCTTTAGAAGATAAAATTTTCATGAATTCATAATTCAGTACATAAAGGGTTAACCTGAAAATACTTGCGAACGGAGAGAACTACAGCTGTGCAAGTGAGATAACGATATAGTAAAGCGACTTCGCCTCTAGTGGGGGAATTTGGAAGATAGCCATTGCAAATCGAAAACGAAAAGAGATAGAGCAAAATTTCCAGTTAGAAAGTTTTAGAGCATCAATTAATTAGTACGAAATAACATTTGGTTCACACGGATAAGTTAGATTGTCGCCTACCCAAAAATGTCCGAAATCGTTGAACAACGATTCTGCTTTGCATATTCACATTTCGGAAATGTAGCAGTGCGCAATTGAAGATTGTGACGTTGTACTGTACTGAATGTCTGTAAAAATTTAATTTCCAATGCATTTTAAATTTTAGTTTAACCCTTTCAGGGACAGAATAATTCTGTTCGTAAAATGATGAAATAATTGACTGATACCAGAATATTCAAACGAATTTCTTAGGAAAGGAAAACCCGCTAATTTTCTCTTTCATTGCAAAAGCAAAATTTTATTAAAATATTCTTGGTGTCATTTGTCAGTTTTGGAATTAAAATTAGGTGGCTAGACCGTCTAGCCACCGCTCTTGAAAGGGTTAAATAAATGTCGTCGTATTGAAGAGGCTTGCGATAGACGTTCCATGCTGAGAAATGTGCATGTAGATTTACTCTCGGTAATATAAACGTGTATCGTCAGCAATGGCGAACTTTTCGAACGCACAGAATATTAACTTTTTATCACTGTGCGGCAGTTTTTTCTGTTTTGTTTAATGTTATCAAAATGTATTGAGGTAAGTACGGATTTATGCAATAAATTGTGCGTATTTCTTCATACTTCTGGCTATTCCATTCAAACATTTACACATAATGGAGTGCATCGATTTCGTACTGTGATGTTTTATCTGAGCTCACGCAGAGACCAGATGACCATAACGCAATAAACATTTTAATTGGAACCTCCAGATGCCTAACTATAAATTTACATGTCAATGCTTCACAAAATCCAGATGTAACGTGTAAACAGATTTAATGATGTAAATATCTTGAGAAGTGCTGCGTAACATTTGTAAGAACTGAAACTTTTTTGACAAATATGACTCAATATACCACGTGGGTTGGCTTGGAGATAGACTGAACTCTCGGAAAAGGCCCCGTGGGAGAGATGTTGCTTTGACACGACAGAAGGCGGTCAGTTATCGGTTCTACTGGAGGAGCGATTCGCTCCTAAAAGGATCAATTTTTTTATGTGTTAAGACTGTATGTGTGCTTGCTGATATGTGTGTCCGTGTGTCGTCAATAAAAAAACTGTAGAAAATGAACTCAAAGCTCTTTTTATTTTAGTTAAGTTATAATTGAGTATAGTTTAGTTTAGTTATTCCTTAAGTTAGATTTTTATTGGCGTTACAGTACATTTTTGGGTATACAGGCGAAGATTTATATTATGCATGTAAACCAAATGTCGTCTCGTACTAATTAATTGATGGTCTAAAACATTCCAATTGGAATTTTTGCTCTATTTGCAATTGTCGTTTTTGATTTGTAATGGCGATCTTCCAAATTTCGCCACTAGATGCGCTGCTGTCCTTTACATTAAATCGGGCGTAGTCTCTTTACTACACCATTACCTCATTTGCATAGCTGTAGCTCTCTCCGTTCGGAAGTATTTTCAGGTAAAAGGGACTTTCCTATGCATCCTGTATATATATATACAGGGTGTCCGGTCTCAACGGTGTCCAATGGCTAATTCCTAAACCGTTAGTCATAGACATATAGTTCCAATTACAAAAATATTTTAAATCAGGTAAAGAAACATTTTAAAAGCGATTTTGGTCAATAAAAGCATTTCTTAAAAAATTACAAAATTTAAATTTTTATACGGTCCCCCGGTCCTATAAGTTATATTTAGTAATTTTTTCCTATTACACTGACAAGTAAGACAAATAAAGTCCCATTCATATGACTCTAAAATTGAGCGAGTTATGAAACTTTAAAAATGCATGACTTATGCCACTTTTCTACTCTGAAAACAAATGAGTTCGGCTTGGCTTTGAGGGATCATACACTAAGTGTTTAAAGTATTCGAAGATCTTACTTCATGTGTATCTGCGGTTTGAAAAAAAAATCCTACAAGTATTATGATTAAGTCTCAAATTGGCTAAAATAACATATGTTTTATTTTGTCAGGATTTGAGACTGTTTCTCTTATGATTACTTTTAACAAAAATTATGTTTTTTTATAAGTTTTTATGTTACTTCAACAATCGTATGTATGTTTTTCCAGTTCAAAATTTGTACTCGAACTTTAACCCACTTTTAAATATCCGATCGAGATTGCATTTTACATACTGGCGCAAATCGATAACAATCTAATATTATTAAGATTTTCGGTGGTTACCATTTATACTTATTTTACAGGATAACACAAAAAATTTCGGATAGATTTCTGCCAAGGAGTTCAAGAAAAAAATTTAGATTAGATAATACAAGACTGCGATTGTTGGGTTTTTTAACTTTTATGTATTTTTTAGCACTGAATCCGAAAAATACCTTAATTTTTAACCATCATGTCAGGATATTTCGCAAATCATAAATTTTCAAATTTAAAGAATAGCAAAAATCGAATACTATAAAGTAGAGGAGATGGTTGTGTTTTTAAACTTTTGATAATTGATTTTTATGCACTTTTTAGCGCTGAATCTGAAAGTGACCTTCATTTTTAACCATCACGTTAGAATTTTTTTGCAAATCGCAAATGTGTAAGTTAAAATATAGCGAAAATCTCATACTATAAAACATATGTAAAACATTTTTTATTTTATTTTATTTTATTTTATTTTATTAAAAAATTTATTCGATATTTTTGCTTATCCTGGGATTCTTACAACTAAACAGCTGAGTGGTCCGATGAGATTGGGGAGGAAATTCAGTTTTAACATTGAACTTCTTAACTTTGAAATTCGCAATTTGCGAAAAATCCTGATATGATAGTTAAAAATGAAGGTCAACTTCGGATTCAGCGGTACAGAATATAAAAAAATCAATTATCAAAAGCTAAAAAACATGACATAACTATAGCTGCCAACCTTTACGCTTTTTTCATACCATTAAAATTTTATAGAAAATATTATCTCATTCAATCTTCGAAATCTCATGATTAAACAAGGCGAAAATCTCCTTAAAATTTTAGTGGTAGCTAAAAAGCGTAAAAGTTGGCAGCTATGCATAACCCAACTTTTGCAGGCTTGTGCAATCTAATAATATTTTAAAATACGTATCATTTTGTAACGTATTGAGGCTGTTAATTTAGAATCATTTTATTTAACAAAAATTCTGTTTTTTCTTTCTTCTTAAATGTTTATTATAAATTGTATATTTTCCATTAATATGCCAGAATGATTAAAGATTTCAAATTTATATAGCAGTGTTAATTTTACTCCCAAACATTTTTTATATCTGACGAAATTATGTTTCGACTAAATTTGTGAAAGACCCCCAAGTTGCAGCAAAAAATATGCTCCAACTTTAAACAGCTATTACTCGGTCAATTTTAATCGTAAAATAACGGGACTTTTTTTGTATTACTTCTCAGTGTAAAAGGAAAATTTCACTAAATATAACTTATAGGACCGGGGGACCGCATAAAAATTTAAATTTCGTAATTTTTTAAGAAATGTTTTTATTGACCCAAATCGCTTTTAAAATATTTCTTTACCCGATTTAAAACATTTTTGTAATTGGGACTATATGTCTATGACTAACGGTTTAGGAATTAGCCATTGGACACCGTTAAGACCGGACACCCTGTATATATATATATATATATATATATAATGCAAATGTGATTTCGTTCCGGCTGCTTATGACCTGAGTTCTGCTGAATGAGACTTGCACTGTAGTACGATAATTTTTCAAGGAATATTTCAGTATATTACATATCGTTTAAAATTGTTGAATTTATGAATTATGAAATAAAGTTACATAATCACGTGAACCCGATTGTGAATGATTAACCGTTTAGAAAGTTCTACTCCGCGGATTTTGATGAGACTGACATTGTTAGTTAGATAATTTTTCACTTGACGGAATTTGATGATACTTGCATCGTTAGTCAGATAATTTTTCAGGGATGTTTTAGTCCATGAAATACCGTTCCATCGTTTTTTACCAAATCCCACTAACTGTAAATGATCAACTAAAAGTGTTGGTCTTTAACAGACCAAATTTTGAATGACACATTAGAAAATATAATAGTGCACTGCAAAAAATAAATTGTTGGTTTTAGAGTATTATACATACTTTACAGCTGAGGTGCCAGTATAATACTGTAAAATCAACAATTATACCGTTAAATAACAATAATAAACTGTAAAATAAACAGTAATATACCGCTAAGTAGTAATATATGGTATATTTCTGCAGTTTTATTTATAAAACGGCATACTACTGTTTATTTAGGTTATATTGCTGTTATTTGTATAATCTGGCACCTAGAGTTGCAAAGGGTGGAAAAAATCGGGTTTATTCCTGGGAATAAACCGGGTCTTTTGGGAGGGAAATTTTGAAAATTCCGTGAGTTTTCAGAATATTTTAGGCATGGAATTTTTTTATTTATTATTTTTAACTTTTTTAATGATTTGAACTTTTTCAATGGAAGCAAAATATATTTTTTTAGAAATGCAAATAAAACCAATAAAATAGCTATAGAAAAATAGCACAGTTTACACGAAAACTAATGAAATAGATACTTATAGCTACAATATTAAGTAAGAGTTATTAAAATATCGTAAGCAATGTAATATTTTAATGGTTGATAAGTAGAAAGTGAGAGAGCTAGATGACAGATTCATCTTGCCTGGTATGAAAATAAGCATTTCGCCAAATTATCCAATGTAAACAAAAAAGAAAATAAGCAAAGGTGAGAGAAATAAATTAAAAAAATACAATGTAACTCACAAAAAAACAAATACAGAGTATGCCTGAATAATAGATATGTCAGCAAAAAGAAATTAAATAATTTTAATTTTTAAAGAAACATTCCAATCAGCACCAATTTTCAACCGCTATTAATGTTAAGAAAATCAGTTTTAAGTAATTATAAAACTTAGAGCCTAAGATCATGTTTCGTGAATTAATAATGAAAAATTTGTCAAACTTCTCTGAACAGTAACTGAAATTTCTTTAAAATAAAAATTTCAAATTGAAAAAAAAATGATTGGTTTTGTTTACTCTCAAAACTCCTTCAAAATTTCCAATATTCCCCCAAAATTCCGGATTTATTGCCCAAAATTCCCGGGTTTATTCCCGCCCCTCAAAATCTGCGGGGTTTTTGCAACTCTACTGGCACCCCAGCAGCCAGTATTATACTGTAAAATCAACAATTATTTTTTACAGAGTGCTATAGCATTTCTATCGTTTTCAGCAGTACAGAAGAACATTCCAGATATATAAATCCACATTGCTTTAAAACACGAGATCATATTCACCGATATATTTCGTTTGATCAAAGTTCGTTTGAAGAAACCGACCATCGTCGCGGGCGAAGCGTACTAGTTAAAAATTAATTACATTTCATTACTGATTTAACTTATTACAAAAACGTTTAATCATTCTTGCCTTTGCATAAACCATCATTTTTTTTTACTTTCCATTGTCTGTCAGTTAATTTAACTTCTTTTTAATCCCTTCAGTATCGTTACTGACTGTATTAGTTTTGTTTAGAAAGCAATTTTATTGATATCAACTTTCACAAAAAAAAACTATTAAATTTTCAATAATATGACGTTGTATTAATTCATAAAATGTCTTCCTTATATTTTTTATTTACGCATCCGTTAAAATAGCTGACGCCCGAGAGTTACAAAGCGGTCAATGACATTCTGCGGTAAATATTTAACTTGCAGACATTTCATCTTTTTTAAGAAGTTTGACTAAGTTTATGAAAATTTTCTACCTTCTTTCCTTTACCCGCTAACCCACTCAAACATCCATTAAGTACTTTCTTAATTAAGTATTTTCTTAATGGATCTCAATTTAAAAATTTTTAAAGTTGATGACGCATAGAAAATGTTCTTCAGTGCTTCAAATGCTCTTCTTCTTTCTAAAACAGAAAAAAATTCTGTGTTTACTTTCTAAAATATAACATATTAAAGCAACGTATTTAGAGATTTTAAGTTTGTAATTCAGACGAACTTTTTTAAATGAATACTTATTTGATGTGGAATCATATATATTTTAAATTATCTCCTTTTTCTTTTATTAAACTCTGATTTTTAATACGTTAGTTATTTTATTCAAAATGTTATGCTTTCCTCTTACAAAAATATGAACACAATAATTAAGGTATGTATATCGCTATATTCTCGCATACAAATTAATTTTCATTTCAATAATTTGTACCTGAGTAAGGCTATTTCATGAATCTGATAAAAAGTAAAAGAATTACTTTCAATAAATTAACTTTCAACGTTTTCGCCGCTGTTAAAAATTTCTTCTTTTGTGCATTTGTTTAAATCTGTATCTCGTACTGGGTAATTCGTGAGCTTTTATCCTGATTTTTGCTGAAACAAACATTTCCTACAACATTTTTCCTTAAAAATATGACCGGCGTAATGACAAGCTTTGTGGTTGCAGTTTTCTTATAGCACTTTACGGATCAATATCTGAAAATTGGACAATTTGCGTCTACTGCGAATAATGTTTCATTAATTATGCTAAAACCAAAAACTGAAAAATGTAATATATCGTAACATTTGTCATACGAATTACTAACGATAAATGGACATATAATGATGTAGCAATAATTAATTTTAAGCTTTAAACACACGAAAACATCATTTCAGCCCCTGTTCCCAGGTACAAATATCAAATTTTAAAAGTATGCTGTAAAAATTTCTATAAATATTATTAACTTTTGCTATTATATATTTATAGCTATGTATATACAGTATGTCAAAATATAAATCTCCTTTATTAGTATAGATTGTATAGTAAAATGTTGTAGTAACTACATTTGTCCCTGAAGTTCACCATCATCTCAGTCCCTCTAAACACACATTTAGGTTAACAGATACTAGGTGGCGCTGGCAGAATTATTTCCATTGCAACAGCAACAAAAGTTCAACTTGCTACCATGGATGAAGGTAAGTTGCTATTATCTTTGTTTCATATTTAGAAATATTTAGTTTTTGTTCTGAATAGGGATGAGTATTTTTTTATAACATCATTCATGTCCCCATATTTAACTTTTTATTTATATATATATAAAAAACTTATTGCAACTTTATTTATGTAACATACAAATGTCACATGGCATATTTAATAATTTATATGTGTGCAAAATGATTCAACAAAATGGCTGTGCAGCTGCTAAGACAAAAACATCACCTCAGTCCCCATCAGCTCAGTCCCAATTATTAGACATGATTATGATGTTAACAGACACTTTCTTCCATAAAAGTTTATCCTACGCATAAAATATACATCCTTGATCTCAAAACACTACAGCATTTAAATGACAAAACTTGTATCATCATATATTGTTGTATGTGGTTGTTGGTACATTAATTTAAAAAAATAAAAATTTTGGAATGAAATTTTCCAGATTTCATATGTTGATTCTTACAAGCAAGTTGAAAATTTCTAATCGTGTAAAGTTAAGCTAGCTGTTTCGTTTCCTTTCCGCCAAATTTTAGATGCTATTAAGTTGAGTAAAAATCTTGATGTATCATTTTGGTGTCATTTCTCCTCTGACCCCATGCAACAAATATGTTATTTGCTACCATTACGATGATTTGAAGGTATCATCTATCATCCTATGTTATCCTAAATGCTTTTCTTCCTTTTACTTCAATGTATTTTAACCCTTTATCATTAAAATAACTTGTTATAAAATTCATTTAATAAATTGATTCGTAGTAATACAGTTTAGAATGAGTTATAGATACATTACTTTATCTTGTTCCAAAAGCATTATTGGTTACACAAAACAAAACTATTTTTAAAAGGATGATTTCTTTTGTCTTTGCATCTTTTCAGCTTTGTTGGTGTTGGGAGAGGGGATGGGGATTTTTCAATTCGGAAATATTTCTATATTTCTATTGTAAGAACATTATATTTGTACACTTTCTAATTCTACAAAATACTAATAGAAATATTTAAAATAAAAGATTTGAGTGGAGTTATAAATATTGCACAAAATCCTGATAAATTCAAATTTAATTAATTCTTCTAAATACTTCAATCCTTCTAAAATTTATTAAATGATTATGTAAATCTTCTAACGTAGTTTAAACAATCCATGAAAAATGCTTTAGAAGATAAAATTTTCATGAATTCATAATTCAGCACATAAAGGGTTAAAAGACAAATAGCTATATTTAATTGTTTAACCCTCTGGAAGGAGTTTCAAACAAACACGCACAAGCGTAATACCGTCACTGTTTTCAACTATACCTCACACTCATAACTAACTTAAATTCCGTCACAAAATTCCGGATACTAGTCACGGCACCAGAAATTTATAATGGAGATTAACTTAGTTCCGAGTAATAATTCAAAATAGTGGCGGTAAAACGTTTGAAAAGTCCATTTGAAAAATTTTTTGATTGATTAAATAACTCTGAGCAATAATGGTTATCTCACAGAAATTAAATGATCTGTTTCTAGATTCTATTTTTGTGCTGATTCCGAATATGCTTTCCGTTTTTCAATAGGTGGTCCAGTTTTTGAGAAATTTGCATAGTTAAGTTTATGCAAATTTAAGCTTTTTGTAATATTTTATGCAAATTTTAGATACAATAAATGCTAAATTGAATTTCCTTTTCTAGATAATGACTACTGGGCTATTTACTTCAGATAAATGTCAGGATCTGCATATTCTTACATTTATCTGTTAGTTATTAAGCCTAATTTGAATATTTTTTAATGGTGTAATATTTGCATTACTATCAACATTGAAGTAGTTGACACAGAATCGACGTTATGTGTTTCTAAACTAGATTTTTATGCTTATTTCAAATCTGCAATCTGTTTCCTTCGATCATGTCTAATTTCTCAGTAAAAGAAATTTCTACTTTTGTACGGTATTGACACAAGTTTGATATAAGATGCATTTTAGGGGGGTGTACCTCATTATCAAAAGAGTGAATATTGTCAGATTGCTATCAGAGACATAAACAACAATTTATATAATAGAAAAAAAATTGAAAAACGTAGTTAAATCTATCCTAAATACACTGGTAAAACAATTAAAGGGACAAATGGTCTTTTTGAAATTAAAATAAAACTAACAAAGCAAATAAAGCCAAACTTGGTCAAAATATCATTCGATATAAGACTAATGTATGGCAAAACAAAAATGGGCACAACCTGCACCCTAAATAAGGAAACTGGTCGATTGTCCAACATAGCAGCTAACTGACACCCTGTCAACCAGAGAAAAACATGTCTAATAGCGTGTATGATCGTCTGTAACAGCTACACAACTCTCGCATCGGCGTTTCATAGTGTTTACCAGGGACCTTATCAATCTCTGTGGCAACTGCACCCACTCTTGCACCAAGGCACCCTTGAACGCATCGATGGTCCTTGGAGCTGGTCTTCGAGCTGCAATTGATCGTCCAAGGGCATCCCATATGTGTTCGATGAGATTAAGATCAGGGGACATCGCAGGTCACTCCATTCGTTGAACATCTTACGATTCAAGGTATTCGTCCACCAACTGAGCCCTATGTGGACGAGCGTTATCGTCCATAAAGACGAAATTTGGTGCATATGCCCCGAGGAAATGTCTCACATAGGGTGCAAGGTTCTCGTCCCTGTATGGCTGGCTGTCAGAGTACCTCTATCAAACACAGGAAGGTCGGTACGCCCGTCTGCCATGATTCCTGCCAGACCATCAGACCACCTCCAGCACAGTGATCATTTTCGACAATGCTAGAGGGCCGATATCGGCTCTCGGGTTCTCTCCAGATGAGAACACGTCTCAAGTCGTTGTCCAGACTGAATCGCGACTCATCACTGTAGAGAACCCACCCAAACTATCCTCTGTCCAAGGCAGGTGTTATCGGCACTATGCTAGACAGAACTTTTTGTGGTTCGCAATCAAAGGGATGCAGACTACAGGGCGCCTGGCATACAGACTACCTGCATTAAGTCTCTGGGTGACTGTTATCCGTAAAATGGATGCTCCTGTAACATTATACAGATGACTAGACAGTTGTGTGGCTGTCGCGGACCTATCCCTTTTGGCTAGAGATGTCAAATAACGGTCTTTAGCCGGCGTTGTTGCCCTTTTACGGCCTTGACCAGGTCGGGGGACCACTGTTCCAGTCTCTGTAAACTGTTTCCACAGAGTGGACACCACATTTCACGGAACCCCGAGGTCCTTACAACAGGTAGCCTGTGATTGGCTGGCCTCGAGTCTTCCAACAATCCGCCAACTTGTGGCATCATCTAGACATATTCCGACTAGCCATACTAACGATGGGTAAACAAAGAAATTCAAAAAACAAGGATTGGGTTAGGCTACGATGTTTCAAAACGTCCTTACGCTACAAGCTACGGCGGTCAAATGAGGAACCTCCGCACAAACGCGATCACAGCGCCACTGCCTTATGATGACACAGACCACTGTGTAGCAGGTGTGTCCGCGACGAGCTTACCTATCATCTGATACCTTATTTGCGTATAGGGATAGCTTATTTTGTTTTGTTTTTTTAAAAAACCGTTTGTCCCTTTAATTGTTTTCACCAGTGTAGTACAGCAGACAGTACATCAGACAGTAGCATAAAAATCAATTTCTGTTTTTGTTTTTTTTACCAAAAAATAAAATTTCACTTTTTTTAAAAAACTAGATGTGATAGAAGAAAACAGTTACCAGATTTTAAATTACCGCAAAAACTGGTTTAGAAACATATTAGCGTATCCATGTGGCAGACATATTTGGCCATCAAGAAACATTATTAGAAAAACATGAAAAATATACAAATTAGGCACAATATTTCACGGTCATATGTCAATATAATCACAGAAATAATGTTTTTGTAAAGTAAACTAGACAGTAAACATAACATAAAACAAACAATCGCGTCTGATAATGCATTATGCCTTAAATTTGCATATAATAGTACAAAATTCACAAAAATTGCATAAATCGAAATATGCAAATGTCTGAAAAACGAAACCTGCTGGAGTAAATCTAAAACTAGATTCAGAATCAACGCAAAAAACCCCATAAGAGACAACTACTATCGATTTTGTGAAAGAACAAAAGTTCACATTTGTTGACCACTGTAGAAATGTCTTTTAAAAATGCATTTAATTAAAAAGTAAAAAAAACCGTTCGGAAAAAAATAGATAAATGCGTGGTGTCTCTAAATCATCGTAATGGTAGCTAACTACAAATTTGCTGCTTGACGGTTGGAGAAGAAATGACACTTTAATGCTACACCATAACTTTTACTCAACATATTCGTATCTCAAATTTCGCGAAGGTCAGACGAGCCAGTTAGCTTTTCTTTACACAATTAAAATATTTCAAACTACCAGGACAGGGCTACAAGAAAATAGTAACACCAAAGCATAACATTACGCTAATCATACTTGTGATGGGAAATGGGCAATAAAATGTTTATATCAGCAAAAACCAGGAGAAAGGAGGACGAATTATTCAGTACATGATTCAGACTTAAATGAAAAAAAAATCAACGAAAATTAGCAATGTTAATTCTTTAGCCAAAGTAATGCTTTTATCGTTTTTTATATCCGTTTTATGCGTTTGCCTTCTTATAAATAATGTTTACAGATTTTGAAATGAAAATGAATTTGTATGGGAGTATAGAGCGGTATGAGGTTAATTATCTCGTTTATATTTTTATAAGGAAAAGACATAAATTTTAAACAATGTTTAGAATAAAATAACTAATGAATAAAAAAAAAGAGTCTAAATAAAGTTTAAAAAAAGATAATTTAAAAGATTAATTAAAATACATGCGATTCTATATCCCAACATATTCAGATACTTCGATTTAGAAATGCAATATATATTTAAAAAATGATTTAATATATTTCTAAATAAAAGATTTTGGCGATTTTCTCATTTTATACTTCCATGATTTTTTTTTTCTTTTCAAAAATCAAATTTGTACTAATTGGGTGACTTGATTACATTACTCGAATCAACTGATAAAAAACCGGTCTTCGTATTAAAAAGTAGGGAGGTTAGCTTTTAGCAATGAGGTTCTTTAAATATAAAGAATCGTAGGAAATATGAACGAGATATGATCTTTCGGTTTCTGAACCATAAAATTAAGGGTAGTTGCTTATTTTCAAATTATAATTCTACTACTTTTTGGCAAAACTGCTGAAACATATAAAGAATCATTTCATACAAAATCAATGACGCAATTTGTCTTGATATTAATCTTTTGGTATATTCAGACAGCCAGTATGATATGACCACGTAGTTCCGCATTATGGAGGTAAGTAGCGTCACGGGCAGTATGATTGTTAAAGATCGTTTTATTATGTATTAGATGACCCGCCTTTCGTTGCCCAAGCCCGTTATAATATTCTTAAATGAAACTAAAATTTGTATAATTTTATATCTTTAACTCGATTTTGTGAAAAAGCGGTTAAAAAAGAAAGCAAGTAAGCAAAGTCATGCTTTAAGCATAGATTATGAAACACTTTCCAATGCTTCCTGAAAGCTTTAACAAAACTTCGTTATTTAGGGAAATAAGGTATATAAGAGAACGACGTAAACATTTTAGAAAACGCATAAAACATTTGAAAACTCATTTCAGCAGTTACCGTTCATAGCAAATATGTATTCCAATTCTTTTGAATAGGCCTGTATTTGATCTGTAGGTTGATATATATATATATATATATATAAATACCAGATAATGTGGAAATTTAGTTTAGCAAGAGAACTCATTACAGGTTGAAATTTCTCTTTCAGCAATTTATACTAATAGATGGGAAAGTACTTGTATACTTTTGTACAACCCTGTAGTTAACCTAGTATCTTTATTACACGCCACTATTCAGCTAAAGTTAATTCAAAGTAAAACACTCTTAAAACTACTGAAATCACATTTTCAGAAATTATCATTTATAGAATTCTTTGCGTGACCCTGTATATCATTTTATCTGATTCTACAAGCATTTCTTAGTAAACTAAATGCATTTCATCGTAAAAATACATAACTCATTTAAAAACCACCTTTAAGCAGTTTGCAATCATGCCCGGTAACCATTACGAATTTTTGTGTAGCTCTGTATATGAGTTACAGCATCTATACACACCATATACTATGCATAAATATAGTGCAATATAAAAGCACATAACATACTTAAAAATGCATTTCCAGAAATCATCGCTACTGTACAGTACTTCGGTAACAATATAGTATCTGAAATCCTTTGTGTGTCCCTGTAAATGCTATGCGCATCGTATTATACATAAAATAAATCATAGTAAACCTCAGCGACGTATATCAATTTCATTACATATGAAAAATTTGACATAATTGAAATACGCCGCAAATAATTCCCCCCACTCCTATATCATTCTGTAACGGAATTCTTTTGTGTGGCCCTGTAAAGGAATAATAGCTATTATTTGCACCGCATATTCTGAATGAATGTTTTTGTGCACTTGATTAATGCATATCAATTTTGTTATGTTTGGGTGCGTAGAACATCATTAAAAATCATTTGAAACGATTTTTCCCATAGGCCGTAATGTAACGGAAACCTTTTGGCTGTCCCTGTAAATGAACTAAACATACTAGAAACTTAATTTGAAATAGGAAACGTGCTATGGTAAACATTATTAACATTCAAAAATGTCAGGGCAATCCGAGTATATTTACGAGAGTTACAGCGCGGACAGACGAACAGACAGACCGAAGTCATAAACACTTTTCATCTTTGTTGTAAAGTGTTAAAAAAATTATATTTAGCAGTTAAAAGGCTCTAGATAACTGAAACGGGAAACGAAGTCAGGGGGGATATGTTTCCGATGACTGCTTACTTCTCCCCACCACAATCCCTGTAAATATAACAAATATGTAAAAATTATTGCTTTCTTTTTTCCTTTAAAAAATAGATTTCATAGAGAGCTGTCTAAGCTTAAATGATTTCAGATACAATTGTCGATAATTAAAAATTGTTAACTAACGTATCTTCGTTAATTGCAGCCGGATTTCACGGAAATTTTCATGCAAAAACACTTTATCATTTAAATAATCTTCCAACAAGTATATTTTACAGAAAATTTTTTGACATTTTAAAGAAACCAAAATCATATGAGGCTTTTTTGTGGGCAGCTTTGGGCTGCATTTAATTATTGACAACCACAAATGGCAGGGTTATGGCTAACTTCTGGTTAGCTTTTATTTTTAATGACCATTAAAAGGATAAATGGGGCCAGTTTGAGGCTATCTAGTAGTTTTGGTAAAAAGTTAGTGGTATGATTGTGGACATATTCATGTATTTACGGCCAATTATATTGCGGCTTCATTGTGGCCGGCATGACACTTTTTGACGGACCCGTTAAGATCAAAGACAGCGGGACCTCATCCTGCACTTTGGGCCAAACCTCACGCAGCCATCAATGGCCCACACGTTCTGTGTTTGTTGGGTTGGTTGTTTCGATTCATCGTTAAAATGTACGCATAGATGTGTTAATTTCAAATTGATAAATGCAATATTAAAAAAAAGTCTATGGAGCTGGAAAACTGCCTACTCTCTTTAGTCACCTGTTTGAAGTAATTTCGCTAGAAGAACTAATGTTATTGGCTGTGAAAATGCTGGACATCTGGTCTCCTCTGATTTAGAAGGAATTCTGCGTGTTGATAAAAATCTATACTTTAGTTGATTTATAAATACTTTTCAATCCTTTTGATTGGGACTGTTAATTAATAACTCATCTAATTATTAGAAACTTCACATTCTGAGCCTCAGGTACACCAAAAGCCAAAGTCCTTCGACTAAATTACACAAGTTTTCAGCCTCGTACGTGCCGTAGATTTTGCTAGCTATAGCAAACAGACGTACACACGCACACAGTGAGAAACTTTCTTTTATTAGTATAGATAAGAATTCCATTTATAAAATAATTATGTAACAAAATTGATTTTATTTCTGGATATCTTTGATATTAATTGATTTAATTTTAATCCCTAAATGCCACATAGGCACCAGAATTTTGGAAGGAAAATTTTCTTTTTACTAAGTACGTGAAAAAATCTTTTACTTATGGTTATATAAATTTGTTTGTAAATTCTGGTGTCACTCAATCATTTCAGAATTTTACGAATAAAAATACTTTGCTCTTGAAAGGGTTAAGACTATAAAACTTTTGGAACTTAAGTCATTTTCCTCATTATATCATAGTCATTTATATGAGATTTTTTCCTTTCAAAGAAAAAAAAACTTTACACAACATTTTTGTAACGTACATAGTATAATGTAAATTTATGCAAATGTATTTTCATTAATCCCTGTCAAAACTGTCATAAAATGTGAAGAAATGAAATAATCTAAAGATAAACATTATTTCTGCATTTTAAACATATATAAACTTAAACTCCGGCCAACTGCTTTCTTTTATTCTGAGGAATGCGCTAATGTATATAATTCTGTGAAAAATATTAGGAATATCATTTACTTGATATGTATTGACAACATCCTTATAGATTCTATTTTAAGTTCTATTGAGTAAAAATTGCGAAAAGATTACTAAAAACACTTCCAAGAAATCAGAACATTTTCTGAATATTTTCTAAAAACGGAATGATTATCAGATTTTTCTGATAAAGTATTCATGCTGCTAAATTCCAGTGAGACTATTTCTTTTAGAAAGCAATTTCATACTTATGCGGACTGTATTTTTATATTATCTTTTATGTTTAAAAGATAAAAAGAAGAAAAAGTAAAACTAGAGAACAGGAATTCTGCTTTTTCAGAATTTAGTGTCGCCCCCGACATTTCCATTACTTCATTTTCTTCTGGTGGACTGGTGGTTTCTATTATTATGAAACAGCCATTATAAATGAAGTGTTAGGTGAAGATGAAAGAGCAGCCGTAAGAAGTTAGAACTCTGATTTTCTGGTCAGAATGGGAAAAAAATGGCCATATTTTTTTTTTTTTTTTTGCAAAAAAAAAAAAAAAAAAAAAAAAAAAAAAAAAAAAAAAATCCGATGACAATACAACATTTCAAAGTTTTTGGAACTTAATTATAAATTAATACATATAGTTCAACTTGAAAGTGCAGCAACTCAATTAAAAACCCTCCTTTAAACCATTCACGCAGATACTACGCAATTCTTTCGAATTGTTTTGTGTATTCCTGAATATGACGTATGGCATTTATACACAACGCATAGTAAGTAAAAGCTTAGTTCAACTTAAACACACACGTATACCGTAAATGAAATCGCTCTTTCAGTAATTTTCGTTAATAGACAGTACTTCAGATGTAGTACTGTATTCGAATCTTTTGTGTGCCCTTGGAAATGAACGATAAATTCTATACAGATCATGTTAAACCACAAGTATCTTGTAGTAAGTCTCAGTAATGTACTATACCAATTTCATTATAATTGAGATAGTATAACAGAACTAAAATATGCTGCAAACCGTTTTTTCCCGTAGACTATTATGTAACGGAATTCTTTTGTGTGTGGCCCGTAAATGAATAGTAAATGCTTTGCATCTCATATTCTACAAAATGCATGTTTTATTGCAATTCATAAATGCATATCAATTATGTTTGAAATGGTCTAACATAATTAAAATGAACTTGAAACTTTTTTCCCCACTTACCGTAATGCAACGGAATGCTTTTGATTACCCCTGTAAAGGAACTATAAGTCCTATATACTTCATTTTCAATAGCTATCGTGCTATTGCAAACGTCAATAACATACAAACATTTCAGGCAATCCGAGTATATTTACGAGAGTTAGAACTCTGACAGATGGACAGAAAAACAGAAGTCATAAACAGTCTTCAACTATGTTGGAAAGCGTTAAAAACATGTCTGTTCGACTCTTTAGAACTCGATTGAATTTACCTGGATTTTGATGCGTATAAGACTGAAAATAGATTTTTATTTATGCCAGAATAAATATATTGTCAAGCGGAGAAAATAAAGACTTTTGAAACAATCTTTGATTTACATATTCTTCAATTTATTAAAAATTGCATAATCTGAATTTTAAATTTAAAATCAAATGCATACTTCATGAGTCTGTTATATATTAAGATCTAAAATAAATAAGGAATCTATTATGAGCGCTAAACTTAACGTAACGATATCATAAAATTAAATCAAAGTACTAATCGAATATTTCCATGATAAATACTGAAACAAAAGTGATCCGGATGTCTTTTACATACGTCATACAGACTCTGTTTTCATCACAGCGCATGACGTCATATCTTGTTTTTAAATTCTTAAGAATTATTTTTAAACATTTTCCTAGCAGAAATTTTCACTGTAACAGAAACAATTCAAATGCTTAATAAATATGCATGAATCACTAACTTTTGACCTTATCTCATTAAGTCTTTTCTGCATAAAAACATTATCACACTACAAAAGAATATATATTTAGAAAATGTTTTGCTTAGTTCTCTAGCTATTTATTTAAAATACTACTTAAAAATTTGATGTCATGTATACTTTTCCTTTATTTTATCATTTGATAATTAATTTTATTATTTTACTTGCTTATATATTTAAGATGAAAGCAGTATAAACAAAACACCACGTACTGAGTTATGAAACATGCTTTACTATTAGTAAATTTAACAATATAGAATCCTCACTGTAATTTAAATTATTATAACCCTTTAAGACCTGACTTACACAATTGTGTAGGTGATTCGAAGAGAAAAAAAAAAAAATTTCCTCTTTTCCTGTAATTCAAAGTCCAGCCTGTACTACATAATTGCCTGGATCCTTCATTCACGTAGCCTCACCAGTGGCTGAGAGGTTCTGCTCTCGAAGCTGGTAGACGCGAGGTGCTGGGTTCGAACCCAATCGCGCCCGTCGGCCTAATCGCTCGGAGTTTTCGTGGTTTTCTTCGAACCTTGGATTTACCAAGCGTTAATACGGGTTAGGTTCCCTTAGAAAGACGATTTTCTTCCCTTGTATAAAATCCAAGGATAAAAAAAAATAAATAAAAATAATAAAAAAAAAAACTAAGAATGGTGGAAAAAATTGAAGCAAATAAAATTGACATTGATGTTTCGGAAATTACATCAGAAAAAATGACTTCACTGTTTATTAGAATATTTTTAACATAAAAAATATCTATTAAAGCAAATTTTTTTAAAAATATTTACTCGTAAATTCCTTTTCTTCTCATATACTAAATATCACTTGGCCATGAATTGATTTATGAATAGAAAAAGGACCTTTAAAATTATCGGAAGTCCATTTGATATTCTTTCAGAAATCCGGAATTCTCAAAAATCCGGCTTTGTCTTGGTCCCGACTATGGCTGATTTTCGAGGTTATACTGTAATTGAAATACATTGAAATTTTCTAAATAAACCCATTTTATAAACTAGTACAACACATTTAAACACTCTTTTAAGTAAAATCAGTCACAGAGGCAGTAAATATAGATTCTAAAATATATTGATACAATATTAACTTCTCATAGAAAAAATATTTTTCTGTCACTCCGAGAGGGAAGGGTAAAAATCATTTCTTGTCTATTCCTCTTATCCCTTTAAGACCTGAAGAGTTTTGATAGAAATTAAAAGTTTTGGTTTTTGATAGGTTCAAATATGATTTTAAAAAATATATATTTAAAAAAAATCCGATGTCAGGTTACGTGAAGTAAGGTTGGTTGGTTGTATTTATGACGGCCAATTATCTGCACGAGGGATATAGGCCCAGGGGAGAGTGCCCTTCGTGAAAAAATTTATGAAAAAATTAGCCACCTTCGCATTTCAAACTACTATATCTCAGCCATTTCTTAAGATAGAGGCAAAAGAAAGATTGCTCTGAAATGGATATTATCAAGACCAAACACTTCAGGCAAAAATACTTTCGATTTAAATTTTGTTTTGTACCACTTTCTGAATTTCAAATCTTTAAGTGGCCGCCATTTCCAAGACCATGGTACATTTTATGGTCGAGACCTTGGTGTGTCCTGTACACATGCTCAATTGCATCCAAATCGGTTCATAAATTAGAGTGCTGTCGCATGGCATAAAAATAAATATATGTACAAATCAGCATTTGGTTTAAAGGTGGATTTGAAGTCTGGGTGTCATGATCGGTAAAAATCTTCCGAAATTTTCCAGAATTCCTTCCCTCCAAACGTTTGAAATAGGTATTTTTTATTTATTTATTTATTTATTTATTTTTCTAATGAAAGCCACCTAAAAATGTATGTTAAATATCGATTTGTATCCAGTCATATTTCATCATCTAACACTAGAAAATGATCACAGAGTATAATACAAGACTGGTGACATTCGTCATACACCTTAATCCTTTCTACATCAGTGGGAAGTAATTTATCCCACTAGCATCCAAATGCCGAATTTATACAAGAATTTTTCAATAAAAAGTTTTACGAGCATAATATACGTGACGAATAGCATTTAATCATTCTCAAATCAATTTTTTCTTAAATTCTGATGACAATCAATTACTTCAACATCATAGCAACATAATTAAATTATTTAATAAAGGGTTAACCCTTTGTATTACCGTGTTTCGTATATGCAACATATTCAAAAGTAGATAATATTTCTACAGCGAACTTTAAAAGATGATTTTATTAACTGATAATATCTCCTAACTCTACAGTTAATACAAATTATTCGTAGAATCTCCAACAGACTGAGATAATGCGTTTAATATCTTGAGCAGTCTCGTGCGGTTATTGTTGCGGTATATGTTAAATGTTGTGTTCATATAATTTGCAATTTTATATTTGTAAACTGACAGTATTTATGAGAAATATATGTATTTTTTTTTCAGATATGAAACAAGCACCTTTTGTCAATATTGTATTTATTTTTATATTCTCATTTTTTTTTTTTAAATATTTTTTATATTCTTGAAAAGATGTATTCTTAGATTTTAGTGAATACTTTTCCAATCGGAGATGTTGCAATATAAAGGGTTAAAAAACACATTCAAATCGCAGCAAATAAGATTTGCATCATTTAAATAAAAAGAATAGTAGGTCAGATTGAAGGTCTAATCATTTTATACATATTTGTGCTGAAGAAATTATCTGTTTGCAAACTTTATTTTTTTCGATACGAGCAAGACAAAAGACACAGTTTTCAGAAAAACGAATTCAAAGTTAAAACATAGACTCTGTGTTAAAGTAGGCATATTAATTTCAAATTGATTTAGTTCTAATTTAATTATTATCATACGCTTTATTTTGTTCGACTTAAAAAAAAAAAAAAAAAAAAAAAAAGAAAGACAAAATCGATTTTTTGATGGTTTAAAACTGATTATTTATTTTTAAAATAAACAATTATTTTATTCAAAGGTAATTGGTTAAATTAACTAAACCTGCGGTTATACGATCCATTAAGGATCAGAGGATCTACAGTGTTGTCCTGTTTACTTGACCATGGGTCTCGAGAAGTTGTAAAGCATATGTCCTGGTCAGGTGGTCAGCTTAAGGCTCCTGTCCCAGCCGGCGAAGGCACTCACGAGCTAATGCTAATCCTATGGGGAGGGATTTTTCTAGTATCTCGTTTGCATTTCGACATTTTTTTTTCTTTTGCATTAAATAGGCGAGATCCGTTTCTACATCGCACCTTTTTTACTTTTTCATTTTGGTTGCAGATATTTTTCAGAACGACACTTTCATTTTCAGAACCGGTTTTAAAAGTGAAAGTAACTTTATAAAAAATATCTGCCACCAAAATCGAAAAAGTGAAAATGGTGCGATGTAGAGACGAACCTAGGCTATCCAATGCAAAAAGAAAAAATAAAATAAATAAAAATAAATAAATTAATTAATTAATTAAAAATGCAAACCAGATATTAGATAAATCCCCCCCCCCCCACCATAGGATTAGCATTAGCTCGTGAGTGTCTTCGGCGGCAGGGACAGGAGCCTTAACGCCTGACACTTTGTGTTTTGCTCCCAAGCAAGCTTGGTACTCATTTTATCGGCCTCAAAGGATGAAAGGCTGAAAGACCTCTTCCCAACCGAGAGTTGAACGCGCGACCTGTAGCGCAGCAGACAGGTGTGCTGGCCACTACGCTACTGGGATTCTAATTCGTTAAAAGTAAATAAAATTATTTGGCCATATCAGGTGGTTCTAAAGATGAATTATGTTTCATTTGGGATTATATATAAAAAAATCTTTAAATCATCTTTCCTACGCCCTTTTTTTTAAATCTAAATTTATATCGCAATAATATATTTCTTTTTCAAAAATATATAAGCTATAAATAAGCTATATCTGTCTTACAGTGCTTTTAAATTTATAGGGCTTTTATTTTATTTCTCTATTAATCATGTATTTATAGTATGTATTAATATGTATGTATATATATATGTGTGTGTATTATCTATCTCTCTCTCTCTCTATATATATATTATACACACATATATATGTGTCTTTTCTCATCCAATTATCTAAAGTTCCTTTAACTACGATAGTAATTAAATTATCGGTTGAAATTTCAGAAGTAAATTTCTATGGAATTCAAGTATCTATTTCAATTAAGAGAATATTTTCTGCGAATTTCTGATTATTTTTTCATCTGGATGAATTCCAACTAATTTACTATGACGTTGCTAAATCGTTTCCAGGTATTCATTTCAGACCCATACTCTAGAGTCCAGCATTCTATAATCCGAAATAGATTAATGCCGCAAATTTTATAAATTTTATTTCAGTTACATTTAATGAAAAAAATCCGAAATACTGATTAGGAAAAGGATTATCTTTTTTAAAGTTCGATAATCTAGTTTCCAATTCCACTGAACATTTTAATGATTTAAAACTTCTTTCTTCTTTCTTCTAAAACTTTTAGTTCCATGTTGTTAGCGCAATTGATTAACTAGTAAATCTGCAGATCAGGAGCCTCAACGTCAGATCTGCAATTCATTGTTTTTAGACACACTCTAGTAATATTCAATTTCCTGCAAACCGTAATTTAAAGTTTTCAAATTACGTAATTATTTATAAGAATAAAAAATACGAAGTTTTCAGACATTAGAAGCGTTAAATTAAAAACGTTGTTATGGAAGGATATTTTGAATTTTCATGAGCTACTAATTCTGGTATTTTTTTAAATAATAAAGTATTCAGGGGGGCTCCGCCCCTTTGAACCCCCCGTGGTCTCATTAATTTACATATGCAACTTTTTATTGATTGCGCTAATGATTATAGTAAATCTTTTTACACTTCCGAGCCTTATTCTTCAATACTGGTGGGCAGAAAAGGATTTACATTGACGCAATTATATTAAAAGTTTAGGTTTTACGAACGAAAATGTAATTTCCTTTTAAAGATAAAAAAATTTTCATTGATATTTTCTGAAATGAGGCGGCATTAAGAAGTAACACTCGTCAAAAAATATTTTTTCAGGCAATCTAGTTAATGTTTGTTTTTAAGAATGAAAATATTTAGTTCCCGATACAATGACGTCCTTTTCGACAGCGATAATTTTGCGGTGCATAATTTTTGCATTTACTATCAATTTGCTTTTCAAAAGTTTTTTTTTTTCTCATTGAAATTTTCGATTAAAAATTAAACATTTCTGTTAGCTACGTCCAGACGATAAACCGTGAGATATTAGTAACATTTTTTTTTATTAATAAGAATTAATATCATAACACAAGCCCCTTTTATTTCAACCTCAAAGCGTATTCGTTTTATTTTTTATATATGAGATCAAATTCACCTTTCCGTTGCTAGGAAACAGTTAAAAGAAAATTAAGACAACGAAATATATGATTAAAAAAAAGTAAATTAAAAAAAGAAAATATTTTATGTTATTGGAACACATATAAAATCCCTCCATAAGATATACACCGAATTTAAAAACTCTGAGAAATGTATACACAAAATTTCAAACTAATATGAATAATGTATTGTTCTAATTAGGAAATTCCATCATCCATAATTTATCATTTAAATCTTTCAATCATATGAGCCATTTCCTTTCAACAAATAAAAATGGAAAAATCGTCTGAATTGCTATAGGAAAGCATTAAGGCGGAAAATAAAATGTTCTATATATTCCGAACGAATGAACCAAATTTAACCAAAAACTATACAGCTAGTGACCTCACCAACATGCATCCTTAATTTCAAGCTAATCGGACGCTTTTTACGGCAGTTATCGCGGGACAGACAGACTAACAGACAGAAACCAAAAACTTTTCGGGTCTCCACAGTAAGCCTTCACTGACGTTTCGGCAATTAATTCCAACAATAATTTTCTGCTACCTGTCAATCATACTAACTTCTCCCAACGGGCACGGATCCCTATGTGGAAGAGCCGAATTGGCGTATTATAATTTCACTATTGTAACTTTTTTTCCCCCTTTGAATAGCATCAATTCCAAGTTCTTACTTTTATAATTAAGGAATTTTTACGACAGAACTTTCTACTTTTCATGTTACTATTGAAGTGTTAGACATAATTCTGTAGTTTAAATATACGAAAAATTATATGTGCCGAATCAGAAAAGTTTTTATAATCAAAAAGACATTTCATATTCGCATAGACTTCTGGAATTGAGTTGAACAATAAAAGAAAATCATGCGTCAAACATAGGTTATGAAACACTTTCCAACAGTTTTAGGACACCATAACAAAATTCCGCCTTTAATAAAGTGAAAGATTACATAAAAGTTAACAATTTCGATTTTTTTTGTAAATTTTTCCCCATTTTCGATATGTTTGTTTCTAAATTATGTGTGCCGAATTAGAAGAGTTTTTATAATCAAAAGGACATTTCATATTCACATAGATTTCTGGAATTCAGTTGAACAATAAAAGAAAATCATGCGTCAAACATAGGTTATGAAACACTTTCCAACAGTTTTAGGACACTATAACAAAATTCAGCCTTTAATAACGTGAAAGATTACATGAAAGTTAACAATTTCGATTTTTTTTTGTAATTTTTTCCCCATTTTCGATGTGTTTGTTTCTAAATTATGTGTGCCGAATTAGAAGAGTTTTCATAATCAAAAGGACATTTCATATTCACATAGATTTCTGGAATTCAGTTGAACAATAAAAGAAAATCATGCGTCAAACATAGGTTATGAAACACTTTCCAACAGTTTTAGGACACTACAACAAAATTCCGCCTTTAATAAAGTGAAAGATTACATGAAAGTTAACAATTTCGATTTTTTTTGTAATTTTTTCCCCATTTTCGATATGTTTGTTTCTAAATTATGTGTGCCGAATTAGAAGAGTTTTTATAATCAAAAGGACATTTTATATTCACATAGATTTCCGGAATTCAGTTGAACAATAAAAGAAAATCATGCGTCAAACATAGGTTATGAAACACTTCCCAACACATTTAGGACACTATAACAAAATTCCGCCGTTTAATAAAGTGAAAGACGACATGAAAGTAAACAATTTCAAAAAAAAAAAAAGCACATTTTAAATCCTAATTTCGACTATTATCCCCTTTAGTCGGAAAAATATCCGAATTATTTTATTCAGCCCGATATATGATCTATAGATGTATAATACTACATATTATGCAAAATTTTCGTTCTATTAGGAAACGCATAAAGCAGATGACACTTCTCCCTCAGCATTTTCGGTCAATAAGTGGAAATGTCGAATTATTTTTTGCAGCCCTGAATATGATTTATACACTGCTCAAAACAATTAAAGGATATTTGAAGTTTTATATAAAATAAAGATATAAACGAATTTTTTTTTGCCGAAAATAGAAGAAGAGAATCACAAATGCAAATTTTTCTGGTTTTCAAACTGTGGAGTATGCAAATTTTGAGTTCGACGTCAAAAACGTCGCTTCAGCGGCAGCGAATGAAATTTGACTTTTAACTGGATAAAAGAGAATGAAGACAAGGGTGATCGGCATTCAGTGATTGCTTTGTTTCGATGAGTACGATGTCTCAGCGAAATCATTTGACAGATTCAGAAGCTTTGAGAATTGTTGGTAGGTTAGAAAAGGGCCAAACTCAAGCCGAAGTAGCGCAAGCCATTGGAGTGTCACAAAGTGTCATTTCCAGGATATGGAACCGTTTTTTGGAGAGTGGATGTGCAGGCCGAAGACCAGGGCAAGGTCGTAGACGGGCAACAACGCCCAATGAAGATCGGTATTTAGCGTTAACAGCTCGGAGACACCGAATCATGAACACTACTCTTCTCCAACAACACCTTCGCTCGGCTACAGGCACCACGATTTCAACTCAGACTGTCCGAAACCGGCTCCATGCTGTAGGTCTGTATGCTCGCCGACCGATGGTATGTGTTAGATTAACATCAAGGCATCGTCGCGACCGCAGGGAGTGGGCAACCGAGCATGTCAACTGGAGGAGAAATGAATGGAGCAATATTCTGTTTTCTGACGAGTCCCGTTTTTCTGTGCATCCGGATAATAGGCGTATTTTCATCTGGAGGGACCGTGGCAGTAGGAATAATCCTGCGTTCGTGCACGAAAGTGTCAGATTTGGCGGTGGAGGAGTGTTGGTGTATGGTGGCATCTCCATTGACGGGCGCACTGACCTCTACATCATTCGAGATGGAACTCTGACTGGTCGCCGATATAGGGATGAGATCCTCAGACCTATTGTAGTCCCTTACGCTGCAGCAATCGGAGATAACTTCATTTTAATGGACGATAACTGCAGGCCACATCGTGCAAACCTGGTGGAGGATTTCCTTTTCGAGGAAGGAATCGTTCGAATGGAATGGCCAGCGTGTTCTCCAGACACGTTTGGGACGCTCTAGGAAGACGAGTTTCTGGCCGCCAACAACCCCCACAAACTCTCCAAGAACTGGAAAGAGCTCTTCTGGAAGAGTGGGGCAGAATGCCCCAACTCGTCATTAATAGCCTCATTGAGTCCATACCTCAAAGGTGTTCAACGTTGCTGGCCGCCCGTGGAAACCATACCCCCTTCTGAAAATGATTTTCTTTGAAGAAAACACCTTTTCTTATTCTTTTTTTCTCATATGCACAAATTGTGTTTTTTTCCTTAAGTACACAAATGCGCAATAAAATGCATTTTTTTCTGCCAAACATGTGTAATTTATTCTCATATAACCTACTATGTCTGTCGGCCATGTACCAATCAGCTAAACAGTTTACCAGATACAAAATCCACCTAAAACTGCAATATCCTTTAATTGTTTTGAGCAGTGTAGAATTTATACACACCAAGCAAAATATAAAATATTAGTTAAATATAAAAACGCATACCAAGATCAAATGCGCTCTTCTCATTATTCTTCGTAGACAGCACTTGTAATCCGATATATAATTTTCTTTTTCATGTCCTTTAAAATGAACGATAAATGCTATGCACATCATCTATCTATTATATATATAAAATCCAAACGGAAATTTCATTCCGAACGCCTACATTTCGAGTTCTACTGCATGGAGTTTTACGAACTTCTACCATTAGATAGGTATTGTTTTTAGGGAAGGTTTTAAGCTATAACACATCATTCTACCTAGATTAGTTATATAATTATGACGGAAAGTTCTGTTATTTTGGACGATAAGGTTTACCATTTTATTTCTTGGCGAAATTTATCGTTGATAAAAAAAAATGAAACAGCTATTACACCTCGAAACATAAAAGAAAAAACTGTTACTAATTTTAATTAAAAAAAAAGAAGGAAGAAAAAAAGAAGAAGAAAATCCGTTTTAATGAGTGATATTATTAAAAAACGAAAATATTTAATTTAAACATGAAAGGGAATGTTCTTAATGCTTAAAAAATCACTCAGTGAAAATATTGCAATTGAAATAAGATTTGGCTCTTTATCTTTTACGTCAGGGTAAGAAAAATGCATCTGAAAAATTAATAGGATGATATCTAGGAAGTTTCGATAAGTGCATGCTCAGAAATATTTGAAAAAATATCTTCTCATGACGAATATATAGAAGATTCATCTCGTGGCATATAATATGTTTATTAAAAAAAATCCGCATAACCTCGATTTAGCGTTTGTAAAAAAATAATGAAAATTTAATTTTTTTGGCGATTTAATGCTGGTTGGCGGCACAATAAAATTTTGAATGATACTTTCTTTTATCATAAATAATTTTTAAGTAAAACCTTTTCTACTCTTCATAGGAAGATAGTTAGATTAAGTTTAACTTAAATAAATACATTTTTATTACTACAGTTTTGTCATATACCTTTATATGTGTATATATTAAAATTTTATTATCGTAATTATACGGTTTAAAGCAAAATTTCAGTTTATTAATTTTTTTCCAAATTCAAAAATAATGTCCGATTCGGAACATTGGCAATTTGACTTCGATATTGTTAGTATCAGAAACAAGAAATGAAGGTTATTGTTGCCATGGAAACAAGTATTTAATATAAAATGTTTTGGGGGCTCTGCGGCTGAGTGGTAAAAGCACCAGTCAGCTAATCGCTTGTGCGTAAGAGTTTGTGGGTTCGATTCCCGCTGGTTCCATTGCACACACACTTTGTGTGGAACTCCCAGGGTGTATTTCTCTTGTGTTGTAATGGTGTTATTACACGAGGACTCAAAGACGCTTGGAATCCCAGGCGTCTAGCGACAACAGCCGCCTCACGGTCCGTCTTTTCCAAGCATTTCATTGGCTGTTCCGGAAAAGGCTTTTCTATTATCAGATTTCCAAGCATTTGATTGGCTGTTACTGGCGACTCGCCTCGTTTCGGGCGTCAAGGACGCTCCGACAGAAAAAAGACGCTTATGGTGTTATTACACGAGGGGTCAAAGACGCTTCAGATTCCGGGCGTCTCCATGTATTCCTATGGCTCCAGGGGAGTCGCTTGGAGCGCGGGCGTCTTTTTTCTGTCGGAGCATCTTTGACGCCCGAAACGAGGCGAGTCGCCAGTAACAGCCAATCATATGCTTGGAAATCTGATAATAGAAGAGCCTTTTCCGGAACAGCCAATGAAATGCTTGGAAAAGACGGACCGTGAGGTGGCTGTTGTCGCTAGACGCCTGGGATTCCAAGCGTCTTTGAGTCCTCGTGTAATAACACCATTACTCTCCAAGCGACTCCCCTGCAGCCATAGAATAACATGGAGACGCCTGGAATCTGAAGCGACTTTGACCCCTCGTGTAATAACACCATAATATTTCCTTGTGCTATCTTGTCTCCGACTTATAAGCGGGCTTTATGTCAAGCATACAAGTCGTATGTTTGTTATTCAGTTAAATAAATAAAATGTTTAATGGTAGCATTTTTAATTAGCCAGCTACTTTTAAAACAAACTTAAAACTACTTGATTATCCCGTCGACAAAATAACTATCGCCAAACTAAAAGATTAAATGCCAATAATAGCTTATCGTAAATTTTACATTCACTTGACATTAAACACGGTACACGTGTTTGTTGCGTCATCAAGTGATTTTTAATTTCACTTCTATTTGTAATTTGATTAATGTTTAAAAATTTATTTATTCTTTCGTTGTTTAAAATAAAAATTTTGTCAATTTGTATAATTTGGCGAATAGTTTGGCAATTTATATAATTTGGCGAATAGTTTGGCAATTTATATAATTTGGCGAAATTGGTTGAATGAATAATCAAATAGTACCCTTAAAACATTTCCAACCGGTGAAGCCATGTAAAATTAAATAACTACTGCAACACGCTATTTTTTATATTATATATGCTTAAAGATAAAAAATAATGCGCTAATCCTTCGTTTAAGTTTAAATTCATTGAGTTTTAGGCATTAAAACACTTATTTAACAAGCAATCTTCAAATGCATTTAAATATCTTGCATTTGGCATGGAAATGTGTTGGCCAGCCAAATAGAGTGGAACGTTCGTCTTTTTTGCGCCAAATACTCGAATATATATAGATTTTTTTCAGATTTTTACTGAGATTCTGCCGTCATATTTGACTGATGTTTTACTACATACATGAGTAATTTTAAAAGCATTATACTTTTCAAAATAATTTGAGTATGCTCTTTAAGGAGACCTTCCTTGTGGTAACAATTTTGTTTTTGATTTGTTCTTTTTTATTTCTAACTCTTCCATCATGTGACTCACAGACGAAACTAGCAGATGCAATTGTAACAAGTTGGACATTGCTCGTCAAACGTGGCAAATGAGGTGCGTTCGTACTATAACTAGTTTTATAATTATTTTTTGCACCCCATATTGTACTGAATGTATATTTTTTTGCGCTTCATAAGTGCATAGTCTGTAACATCATTAAAATGCACTTACAATAATTTTTTCCCCATTCCCCGTAATGTAACGGAAAACTTTTGACTGTCCCTGTAATTAAACTATACATTCGATTTTCATAAAATTTGAAATGGCTCGACAAAATTTTGCAGCAATTATATATTTAAAATTTCAGACCATTCAGAAGGCTGTAAAATCATTAAAATGCATTTGCAATAATTTTTTCCCATTGGCCATAATGTAACGGAAAACTTTTGGGTGTCCCTGTAATTAAACTATACATCCGATTTTCATAAATTGGAAATGGCTCAACAAAATTTTGCAGCAATTATATATTAAAAATTTCAGACCATTCGGAAGGCTGTAAAATCATTAAAATGCATTTGCTATAATTTTTTTCCATTGGCCGTAATGTAACGGAAAACTTTTAGGTGTCCCTGAAATTAAACTATACATCCGATTTTCATAAAATTGAAAATGGCACCACAAAATTTTGCAGCAATTATATATTAAAAATTTCAGACCATTTGGAAGTCTGTAACATCATTAAAATTCACTTGCAATAATTTTTCCCATTGGCCGTAATGTAAAGAAAGACTTTTGACTGTCCCTGTAATTAAACTATACATCCGATTTTCATAACATTGGAAACGGCTCGACAAAATTTTGCAGCAATTATATATTAAAAATTTCAGACCATTCGGAAATCTATAAGATCATTAAAATTCACTTGCAATAATTTTTCCCATTGGCCGTAATGTAAAGAAAAACTTTTGACTGTCCCTGTAATTAAACTATACATCCGATTTTCATAAAATTGGAAATGGCTCGACAAAATTTTGCAGCAATTATATATTAAAAATTTCAGATCATTCGGTCGGGTAGTTTTTGCTCTGTTATATACGGACGGACGGACAGACAGACAGACGGACAGACGGACAGACAGACGGACTGAACGACGACTATAGGTGCTACGTATTTATATAATTATGAACGCACCTAAAAAGGATGGTAACTATGATTTACATGTTATATGTTTATTTATGATTTTTGAGTACACTTTTGTCGCCAAACAATTTGATTTTAAGCCGAAAAGACGTAAGCTTGAATTGGGTTCAAGCGATGTTTAAAATAAAAGTGAATTTGCAAGTGTATGAAAGCATATTTTAAGTATTTTTTAAAATTCAAATGTACAATATATAAATAGCAATTAATATTTTAAAAATGAAGTCAAATATTTTAATTTTAGTATAAATGTCTCCCACACACGCACATATATATTGTAAAATTATTTAATTTTAGACATTTAAAAAATTTCTCATACTTTACTTTGAAAGCATGTCGGTTTGTTTTCCCCAAATTTGTGACTTTTATAACCTCGAAGCCAGATTAGATAATATTGTCCATTCTTTTTTTAATAAAAAACATATCGCCAATTTCCCTTATACAAACGTTCAATGTTTGCAATGTAAGGTAGTAAAGATTATTCTTAAGAAAATGTAAGCAATTATGCGTTATTTCTATCACGGAAAAAGACATTTTGCAATAAAAATTGCTTTCTGAAATCACTTTTCGATATTCCATTCCATTCGTCATTTTTTTTTTTCATATCTTCCCTTCTTTTAGAAATGTTATAAAAAGATATTGGATGAATCTTCCATAATCAGCTACCTTACAATTGGCGAATTTACTATATAGTGTTGGAAGATTCTTTTATATTTGAAAGGAACCGTGGACGGTAAATCCGTTTTCAGAAGATTACGCGAAATTTGTACTTTTAGTAATTAGCGATAAGTAAATTTATGTTTTTTTATTATGGAGAGAACGGACAAAAGAAGATTTACTGATAGATATTTTCCATGTGCAGTTATTTTAGTATCACTAAAAAAGCATTAATTTGAATGTACAAAAAATAAAAAATTCAAATGCCAAAGGTAGCCAATGGAACAACATTTATTCATTTAGCCTAGGTTTTTTAAAAAAAGTACCTCAAATTCAATTAAAATTTCAATCATTATAAAGAAATTTTGGCTGATGCCCAGCCCGAGCAGCTGATCGTATTGACAAATTTTAGGTTTATTTTACTATCACTAAAAAAGCATTACTTTGAATGTATAAAAAACTTTCAAATGCCAAAGGTGGCCAATGGAACAATATTTGTTCATTTACCCTAGGTTTTTTTTAAAAAGTACCTCAGATTCAAATAAACTTTCAATCATTATAAAGAAATTTTGGCTGATGCACAGCCCGAGCAGCTGATCGTAGTCACAAATTAACGTTTTTAGTTTTATTTAGGCAACAAACTGATGAATAATGACGTCTTGAAAATAAAAGCGTGTTTATTTCTCCGTCTTATTACGCTCATTACAGAAATGCGAAAAAAATCTTCGGTTTGCTAAAAAAGATCACAACTAAAAATTTTGCATAACTAACTTTATTTATCATTTGCAAAGAGTTTTGATAGTGAAAGATCTAAAATTCAATCAACAGCAATTTGACATTATTTAATGGAATGTAGTTTGGAACGTAATTAATTAACTCTGTTTTGTAGCTAACTCTGGGACATTTTTAGCCATACAGTTACAAACATTTCTAACGTTGCACATCAAACTTGGTTGTGGATCCGATTACGGATGATTAGGAAGATTTTATTAAATGAAAACGAGAGGTTTAGTTTTCTACTTGAATTAGTTATCGAGGTTATTTTCCTAGGTTAATAATTGCATGATTAAAACTGGTATGTAAAAAAGAAACGGCAGTTAAAATGACATTATTTTAATTTTATTCACACAATTCCGCTTTAAATATCCACTTTTACGTGATTCACATACTTTAAAATATAAAAGTTAAATACTGTTTTGATTGTATTTACTCTACTGGAAATCCAAGATAGAAACTGCAGAGAAAACCTGGCAAAAGAAGACGTATATTACCAAATATAATATAACGTAGAGAGAGATTGTATTTATGTTATCCGATCCGCACAAAATACCAAGTTGAGAAGCCTGGAGTAAAAGAACTAACAAACGAAAGTGAATAACCCGAACATTCTTTAAGTTAAATGGTCAATCTCTGCAGTCATTGTAATTCTCTCTTTTTTAGTAGTGTGGTGATATGATCGTAATGGCCGCATTTCCCTCCCAAACTCTACATGTTTACTAAAGAGTTGCTTCTGAATTGCCCGTATTTCGTCTAACGCATCAGATAATATAATAGCGTAATTGCGTCTGATGCGTATTCAGAAAATGCGGAAGGACCTTCCAGGTGAAGGTCCATATTAATTTAAAATTCAGCGTCGGATTTTCCATTTCGTTTGATTGAAGGTTTATTTGAAAAATGGTCGAGCGCAGCGGGCTCAGCCTGCTAGTATTCTATAATAAGCATCTTGTACTGCACCTCAGATATTTATATCACAATTATTTTCAAACAGTCGAACATCCTTAATGCACATGCACTGCAAACAGTTATTCCACATAGACCATGATGTAACAAAATCATTAGAGTTTCCCGGCAAAAGAGCTGTAAATGCTAACATACTTCTCTTTCAATACGCAAGGTAAACCTCAATAAAATATATAATTATATAAACCTCAATAAATATATAATGTGATTACTATAAGTTACATGGCCATCCGAGTAATGTTTAATATGTAATAATTTTTATCCTCTATTATTCTATACACCAACCATTATTTCATAACGACGAAATGTCCCTGCAATTAATTTTAAATATCCGAGCATTTTGAACAAGAAATTTAACAAACCTTTATCAATCCCCCATTTGAAGAAAACCCATATCTTCAATTTAAACTCGTCCTTTTTCAAGTGCTCGCTGTCCCAGTGGTTAGGATGCGCGATTCGAAATGCTCGGCCCCAGGCTCAAAGCCAAGGCCATCCACGGAGGGACAAGAGAAGTATGTATTTTTTTAACTCCTTTTTTCAAATTATGTAAATTTTCTGTTCTAGAACGGAAATTTCTTCAATTGGCAGATATTTTCTTTCTTGTCAAAGAAAAAAAGAAAACGGACATTGCTCAATTCTCGGATATATTCCGGTAGGCAGTAATATTTCCGTGAATTGAAGAAATTATTTCTGAAAGTGTATAGATGACCATGCAAACCGTATTCATAAAAACTTTTAAACTGTGCTGGAACATGTTAAAAAAGTGTTTTTTTTTTCTCTTCTTTACTGAAATTCATAGAAATATCGAGTTTGCAATTCTAATGATTACTTGAGATTCGACTACCTCGTTGAAGAGGAATCTCAAAAATGATTGAAATTCGATTATTCCGTGATTACTATAACATTTGTATGTGCGCTTCGACCTCATAAAAAAAAAAAAAAAAAAAAAAAAAAAAAAAGAAATTACTGGTTGCAACATATTGTATAGAATAGTTTATCATATTAAGTTTTCTTATACCTATATTTCAGGCATTATAGTAGCCACCAGTATAGACACTTTTACCACATTTGTTTTACATTAATATATAAAGATTCATGACACTTAATTTTCATTTTAAAAAATCCTTTATCTTTCGTTTTGTACATATTAAAATCGAACATTATAATTTACATTTCTTTACTTTTCTTAAAAAAAACAAACCACATTTTTTTTACTTAAAAAGGACATAAATTCCGGTATATCGTTAAAACTATGCTATTTATAAATATATATTGCATTGTCCAACCTCTTTAACACTTCTCTGAAAAAACGTTTTCGTCCATTTCTTGGACTTCTTCAGTTTCACTTGGCGGCTCGCAGTTTCATTTTCGACCTTTTATCATCTCTCTCTTTCCATTTTTTCCCCCTTCTCCCTTTTCACTTTCCCCTTCTTTCCAGCATTTTTAGCCAACGGGAGTCAACATTTGCATGCGCCATATCGTTGCATACATTTTTTCTTTCGAGGTTAATCTCGATAGCCTCTCTCATTAGGGTGTTGTGGGGATTATCATATGCAGCTATTTTTTCTATTTTTATTGATTGGGGTATTATGGGGTTTTTTTAATTTGTTCTTGAGAAGGCTGTTGCTTGATTATTATATTTTATGTCGCGGATATGCTCCTTATACCTTTCGCTTATTTTTCGCTTTGTCATCCCGATGTATGTAATTTCCTTATTTTCTGTATTTGAGGCTTTAATTTTATATACTCCTGCCGTCTGTAATTCGTCGTATCTTTCTGCTTCATTCCGTATCGTTTTAAATAGGGAAGGGTTGGGTGTGATTGGGACTATCTTTCCGAGTTTACTAATTTCGCGTTTTATTTTTAGTGCTATTCCGTTCATGTATGGTAGGGGGGGTGTATAATCCTTTTTATTTTGTCCTGGTTGGATCCAGTTAATTTTTTCTTTCGCTTTTCTGATTAGCTTGTCTATTGTTTTTCTTGGATGGCCAGCGTTACGTCCTATGTTGTCTATAATCCTTAATTCTTCTTTTAATAACTTTTCTGTTGAACATATATACAGTGCTCTATAGATGTAGGTATTTAGGGCTGCAAGTTTATAGTTTATTGGTGTATTTGTTTTGCTTGACATTATCGCTAAGTTTGCTATCGAGATTAACCTCGAAAGAAAAAATGTATGCAACGATATGGCGCATGCAAATGTTGACTCCCGTTGGCTAAAAATGCTGGAAAGAAGGGGAAAGTGAAAAGGGAGAAGGGGGAAAAAATGGAAAGAGAGAGATGATAAAAGGTCGAAAATGAAACTGCGAGCCGCCAAGTGAAACTGAAGAAGTCCAAGAAATGGACGAAAACGTTTTTTCAGAGAAGTGCCAAAGAGTATGGACAATGCAATATATATTTATAAATAGCATAGTTTTAACGATATACCGGAATTTATGTCCTTTTTAAGTAAAAAAATGTGGTTTGTTTTTTTTTAAGAAAAGTAAAGAAATGTAAATTATAATGTTCGATTTTAATATGTACAAAACGAAAGATAAAGGATTTTTTAAAATGAAAATTAAGTGTCATGAATCTTTATATGTTAATGTAAAACAAATGTGGTAAAAGTGTCTATACTGGTGGCTACTATAATGCCTGAAATATAGGTATAAGAAAACTTAAGTGTAATATGGGCATTAAATGAAACAGAAATTACTGTCGAAAAACACTGGCTAAATAGTTTATCATATTGTGTAGAAATGGCAAAAATGTATGAAATTCAGTAATATCGCGATCACTATAATGGATTTGAAAACCAATTAAAAAAAACATAACTAGATGCAGCAACTCGTTGTGCAGAAGTCCCACAAAAGCGTGAAATTCGCCAAAGCTACGTTCACCATATCACATATAAGACCTCTCCGCGCGCATGAGACCAAACAAAAAAATATTACTAGATGCAGAAAAAAAAAACTACCGCAGCCGGGATCACTAAACACGCGTATGTGTGCTTCGCACTTATGGAAAGAAAGAAAATCTCTGGATACAGCTGCCTGATTCTTCAGGAATTTTAAAAACATACATGAATTAACAGTAATGCTGCAATCACAGTAAACTGTGCGCTTAGCGCCCATGAAAACCAAAAAGTAAATCCCGTTTGGGTGAAGCATACGCGTTGTATAAGGAATCATAAAGTATATGAAATTCAGTAATTCGTGAAAATTACTAATTTAAAAATACAATTATTTCACTTTTATCCAATTAATAAATTGCAAATCATTTAATTTTTAAGTATTTAAAAACGTAATTAATATTGAATCCAAATTAAAACAAGTATCCGGATTTAATATTAACTTTTGTAGCATTAAATATAAAATGTGGCTAAAAAATAATAAAACGTTTCGTGTTTTTCGTAATCGAGGTTCTTGACAACCTTGAGTTATTGGACACTTTTTAATCACTTTATCGCTAAATATAATTCGACTGGGACTGGTTAGATATGCTTGTTTATAAATTAAACAAACTTCTTATAATACCTTCCTTTTTTATGAAGTCAGTTTTATATAACACATACCTATCACCATTGAGCTATATTATTACACAAATACAAATTAAATTCTACCAATTAATCATTTATTTAAAACTGTAATAATGAATATGTCATTTCAAATGTGGATAATTAGTTTATTTAAAATATTTGAATTTATTAAAGTATTTGTCCTACACATGAAAAAGGGTTGCACTAGTGAAATTAAATTTGTAATAAGCCACGCTCGCTAACATGCGGCATTTCATCATTCTCATAGGGATACGGGCTGCGGGGAAATGTTATAAGTTTTAACAGTTAATTGCAAATAATGAATGAGAAAAAATGTTTTATAGTATTGGTCGTGACGTATTAAACATTAAAGCTTTTGCATATTTTCTTTTGTACAACTTTGTTCCAATAAAACGATTAATTTATGTTTTCTCTCATTTTCTGCTGTGCGATTATCATTAATTATAAATACTAAAGGCAAAAATTTATTTCATAGTATTATTCATGACGTGTCGAACAAAAACATTTCTTGTAGATATTCTTTACTGCAGTTTTTGTTAAAATAAAACGATTAATTTATTCCCAAAAATCCTTTTCTGTTGCTCCCTAATTATTTATTGTGAATAGCGAATGCAAAAATTTATTTTCTATTATTATTCGTGAATGTATTAAACATGAAAGCATATATTCTTTTACTGACCTTTTGTTCTAATAAAGTAATTAATTTATCCCAACAATATTTTTTTAATCTACATTAATCATTAAATGCAAATAGCGAAAATACAAGAAACAAAAATATGTTACATAGCACGCTTTTAATCAAGTACAGTCAAACCTCCTTGAACTGTCAACTCTAAATAACGACAACCTCCAAATACCGGCCACACATTAATGGAACCAAACACGTTCCATAGCATTAACATTAGTACGAACCTCTAAATAAGGAATTCTGAAAAACGGTCGCTTAAAAGTCACGAGGAAAAAAATTTAACAGATGGCAGAATTTCATATTTATTTGCATCAAAATGTGAAGCATGTCAAACAAGATTTACTTGACATGTCAACAAAAAGTCAAATAATTTTTAAACATTTAATCTTTTTTCAAAAACTAGATATAGAAAATGAAGACATTAAAAATGATGGGAAAAAAATAGATAATATTTTTAGAACAGCAGCATAACTAACCTGAAGGCCAGCGAGTTTGTATGTCTGGACAAAGATTTGGCAATCACTGCCACATATGATTCCATACAGCAAATGGTGGAAGATAGGAGGAAGAGAAAAGTGATAAGGAAGAAGAAATAGGAGAGATTATAGAATCTCCCAAAATTTCCAGCACTAATAGATATAACGAAGTTTTGACGAACCTTCGTGAAATCCAAAATTTTGCATTAAATCATAATGATGATGGGTTGAATAGCAAAACAACTCATACTGTTATTTCTTTAGAAAAAGATATTTGCAACAAAAGAAAAAAAAAACCCCAAAGCAACTGTAAATCGCCAAATTCTTTAATGTATTAAAACAATGAGTATTAATTAAAATGACTGTGTATTTCTATTTAAATTTACGTAATTTTGACCTTTTAAAAGTGAAACCTCTGAATAACATCCACCTCTGAAGAGCGGTCAGTTTTCACCGGCCCCACTGGTAACCGTTATTCAGAGGTTACACTGTATTTAATACGATTTCAAATAACAAAGTCATTGGATATTTTACTTCATATAGGTAAGGAGACGGTGACATCGAAAGCCCTGTTACCTCGGGATTGAAATTTTTTATGTAAATCGATAGTAAAAAGTCATACGAACAAAATTAGCTAGGTATGACTAGGTTTGACAACCCCAAAATATGTTTAGTTAAATTCATTATTATTAAAAAGCTATAATGTTTTGCCGTTATCGCGGATATTGATCACTCTTAGGGCATTTTATAGAAAATTTTGTGCTCTTTCCGAAAAACTTGATATGATAAACTATATCCTGTCGAAAAAGTCGTTCACACCTATATTAAGGGGGCAGCCGGTGATAAAATTTCTACGTTATTTTTCTTTGAATTTTTACTTGTGGTGTCCTTATTTCGCGTCTTGACGCTGGCCAAGTGTCGGCAGAGGCGTATCGGGACGTTTGACGGATGTGCGGCAGCCTGCTCCGCAAATTCCAGCGGCATTCTAATAAGTTTGTCATACCATTTTCTGAAAGAGCACAAAATTTTCTATAAAACGCTATAAGAGTAATCAATATCCGCGATAACGATAAAACATTATAGCTTTTTAATAATAATTAATTTAATTAAACATATTTTCGGCTTGTCAAACCTATTCATACATAGCTTATTTTGTTCGTGTGACTTTTTACTATCCATTTACATAATTGTTTTTCAATTCCGCGTACATGGGGCTTTCAATATCCCGGAATAATATGTATGTTATTTGCACATACGAAGTTTATTTAATTCATTGTTCTAACCATCAAAGGATACTCTTAATTTCTTTGTTGTAACAACTGCTGAG
Source organism: Maratus speciosus (assembly GCA_963932465.1). Lineage (NCBI taxonomy): Eukaryota > Metazoa > Arthropoda > Arachnida > Araneae > Salticidae > Maratus > Maratus speciosus. Next base: position 468,694,459 of record OZ010789.1, read on the forward strand.
AATCTTACCCTTGTAACTCTAATGTTGCCAACATCATTCTTATTTGAATTGTGTCTGTAATGTTTTTCGCCTGTGCAAAGAGCGTAGTTTTACCCCTGGATCCTGCTTTTCTTACGGCCGTGAAAATGATCGAATATCGCATGCATTGTTATTTACAACGATCTTGTGCGTAGCATTAGAAATAAATGGATTCGACGGAAGTAGGTCGAAAATAGATTTCAAGCTTTGACCCAGACAGACAACAAAAAGGTGCAAGACGTGTTAACCCTCTGATGCCCGTGGTAGTATTTACGCTATCATCAGTGTTCTCGATTTAGTACATATTTTTATTCACATATTCCCTATACACAGGAAAAATGTAAAACAGAAATTTTTTATTTATTTTTATAACATTTCCTTGTTAAATAAACAGAAATTGACTATTTAGATTTTTTGGTATGAATTCCGATTCTCTGAATTACAAAATTTCTTGAATGCATTCTAGCATGGGCATTAGAGTGTTACCAGGTAAACAAATGCTTGTTAAACACTATAAAGCTTTTGCAGACAAACTTATGAAACCACTTAATATGAAGTTCATAAGCACAGCACAGTAAATAAAAATTGTTGTTATTGTAGAAATAAAGAAAATAATTTTTAATTACTTCGTGATAATAATTTAAAAAAATATTGTTCCTTTGCCGAAAAAAATAGTGGGAAATTGTACGTCAAACGTGGCAAATGAGGTGCGTTGGTACTACAACAAAGTTTTATAAATATTCAGATCTTGGTGCAATAGCTGTTGCACTCTTATATAAATTCGCATGAATACAAAATTTATTACGATTATATATATACCCGTAAGGCATGGTGACGTCACGGCGACGTCGTTGTGAAGTCACACTGTGATTTTGTGACCGTCGATGTGACGTCACAGTGACTAGGATGCGAGGTCGTTATGGCCGTTTTAGAGGTCGTTTGTGACGTCACATTGTGACCACTCTGTGAAGTCACGTTGTGACAAATTTGTGAAAAGTGTGTCATTTGTGACTATTTTGGCATTAACTTTGTGACGAACCTGTGACGAAAGCGACAATGCTTTGACGTCACACTGTGACCAATTTGTGAAATATGGGTCATTTGTGACGAACTTGTCATAAACACTGTGATTTCAAATGAAAATCAAATTTCAAATTAATTGCTTAAAAGACGCAAATAGTGAAAAAGATTCCATGCTGGGACTCGAACCCGGGCCATTAGTACAGCGCACTGACATTCTACCGACTAAATCACATGGAACGATACGCAGGCTAGAAAATTTCTCACTATTACATGATGGCGAGGCTACAAACTCAGCACAAGATGGAATATTTAGCGTGAGCCACCAACATGATGCAAACACGAAACTTAATTAAATCCAGTATCGATTGAAATTATATTAATACTTGGAAATTTTTCCAGAGAGAACCATTCGCCTTGCATACAATATTTCAAATGAAAATCAAATTTCAAATTAATTGCTTAAAAGGCAATTTTAATTTGAAATGTTGTATGGAAGGCGAATGTTTCTCCCTGGAAAAATTTCCAATTATTAATATAGTTTCGATGCTGGATTTCATTAAGTTTCGTGTTTACCGCATGTCGGTGGCTCACGATAAATATTCCATCTTGTGCTGCGTTTGTAGCCTTGCCAACCTGTAATAGTGAGAAATTTTACAGACTGGGCGTCGTTCCATGTGGTTTAGTCGGTAGAATATCGGTGTGCTATACTGATGGCCCGGGTTCGAGTCCCGGCTTGGAATCTTTTTCACTATTTGCGCCTTTTAAGCAATTAATTTGATATTTGATTTTCCTTTGAAATATTGTATATAAGGCGAAGGATTCTCTCTGGAAAAAATTCTAAGTATTAATACAGCGATGAATTTTGAAATAACCTTTTGCTGTAAATATAAAATCTTATCTTTTTACCGTACTTTTTAGCAAAATATCGCTATTTTGGAGTCCTATTCTTCTAAATCATTTTAAATTTTTCCACTTAAAAAACAATGCTTATCAACTGACATATTTTTTTATTCAGTTCTATGCTTGATATTAAGTTCTATGCTTGATATTGAGTTCAAGCTTGATATTTAGAATGTGTAAATTTTTTAATTTGTTGTGATTTGTCATTGCTTTATTAAATACGAACATGGAGACTCACGGATATTAATACAACTATTATTTATAGAGCGGCATGATAAGCGATATTTATTTAAATTTTTTATTCCCGTGTATATTGTATTTTGTGAATATGAGCTAAATAGATTTAGTATGTTTTATAGGAAAAGACTGATCTGGGAAATAGAAAAAAAACGAGTAAGAAAAATCATGCGTTAATCATAGATTATAAAATACTTTCCAACACTTTCTGAATGCTTTAACAAGACATCGTAATTTAGGGAAATGACGTAAATAAGATAACTAAGTAAACATTTGAAAAATTGATTTCAGCAGTTACCGTCCATAGCCAAATATGTTTTCCAATTCTTTTGAACAACCCTGTATTTGATCTGTAGGTTGATACACTGAGAAAAATGAAGTACTCAAAAATAAGTAAACCGACGTACTCATATCGAATTGAATATTTTTGGATCAAAAATGAACCCATGCTTTTTCTATTTTGAAACATCACATGTTATCAAACCCAAACAAACGAATAGTTTTGTACCCTGTAATGGTTCATTTCATTTATGGCGACATAAATGATGTTTATTAATGTAAATATTAAATTATGCACAGCATTTTAAAAATAATTTAAAAGTGCTTGGAAATAATGCTCTTGTCATAAAAATATTCGATTTGAGTATCTTGTTAAGAATTTTGCTATTTTTCTTAATAAATAATCAATTAAACATTTCTTGTTAAGAACTTTGAACGGGAAATAAATGTCAGTACATTTTTACTTTAAATTTTAGGTTTTTCTTTTTTTTTTGGGGGGGGGAGGGGGGCAGTACATAATGATTCATATTTGATCACAACCAATGAATAAAAAATGAGTACATGTGTTTCTCAACTTTGAGTACATTTGGATCGGAGCTATTTTGAGTATGTGACGCATTTAAATTTGAGTACTTTTTACTCAATTTTGACTTCCCATTTTTTTAAGTGCATATATACTATATAATGGGAAAATTTAGTTTAGCAAGAAAACGCCTAACAGGTTGAAATTCTTTTTCAGCAATTTATACTAATGTATGGAAACATACTTGAATACTTTTGTACAACCCTGTAGTTTACCTAGAATCTTTATTACACGCCACTATTTAGTTAAAATTTAATTCAAACTAAGACACTCTTAAAACTGCTGAAATCACATTTCCAGAAATTATAATTTATAGACGGTCATGTATCCAATTCTTTACGTGATCCTGTATATCGTTTTATCTATATTCTACAAACATTTCTTGGTAAATTAAATGCAGTTCAGCAAAAAAGAGCATAACTCATTTAAAAACCACCTTTAAGCAATTTGCGCCCATACCCAGTAATCCTTACGAATACTTTTGTGTAGCCTTGTATAGGAATTATAGCATTTATATACACCATATACTATGCATAAATATAGTGAATCATAAAAGCGCATATCATAATTAAAAATACATTTCCAGCAATCATCGCTAATGAACAGTACTTCGGATACAATATAGTATCTGAAATATTTTGTGTGTCCCTGTAAATGCTATATACGTATTATTCGTAATATACATGAAATAATTTATAGTATGTAAACCTCAGCGACATATATCAATTTCATTATATATGAAATAGATTAACATAATTAAAGTATGCCGCAAACAATTCCCTCCACCCCTATATCATTATGTACTTGAATTCCTTTTTTAGCCCTGTAAATGAACAATAACTATTCTTTGCATCGCATAGTCAACAGAATGCATATTTTAGTGCACTTCATAAATGCATATAAATTTTATTCTGTTTGAAAGCGTGCGTAAAATCATAAAAAATCATTTGAAACGATTTTTTTCCATAGGCTGTAATGTAACGGAAAACTTTTGGCTGTCCCTGTAAATGAACAAAGCATGCTACAAACTTCATTACAAATAGGTACCGTGCTATGGTAAACGTCAATAACATCCAAAAATTTCAGGGCAATCCGAGTATATTTTCGAGAGTTAGAGTGCGGATAGACTGCTAGACGGACAGACAAACCGAAGTCATAAGCACTTTTCAACTTGTGTCCTATAATATGTATCCTGTATTATGTGAACTTTTAAAAATATATACTAAAGCAGTTTAATCTATAACTTCCCATCAGGCATGAAAAACACTTTGTTTCAATGCTTAAGTATCATATTTTACTTTTTAGTGCCAATAATTACGCGTATCATAAACGTAGAAAATGAATTTACAAAAGAAGAAAATTTAATAACCGATTCAGAATGTCTATAATTAAATGTTTGATTAAAATCACAAACAGAAAAGAAAAAATGCTTACATACAATTTAAAAAAATAAATATACCAATTTGAAAAATACTAAAAATAATAATTAGGATTTATAATTGTACTATTAAACAACAGCAAACTCAATAGATAAATTAAATGCCTTATTAGATTTAACAATATCTCAAAAATATTTCGATATGGTATAAGGAATTCCTATTATTTTATAATTTCGGCAAATGTTAAATCTGAAAACATTGGTTTGAAGATTTAGGATTTTGAAAGATAATTTAAAATATTATTAGCACTAAAAGAAAATTCTTTCAAATGTTTCACTACTGTAATATGTAAAGATACATTTTCCCAGTATAATGTTTATTTCTAATCTGAAACAGTTTCGTAATCTTATGATAATCGAACATCATATTTAACCCCAAAATAATAATAACTATAAGTGTTAGTAATCAAAAAATAGTAAGAAGCCGATAAAATAATTCCAAATCATTGTCGTTCCATACATTTTCAATCTCAAGTAAGAGTAAATTAATGTTTATATTAATTCCAGTAATGAATGTAGGCATGCACAGTCTCTGCGCAGTTTTTTTTTCAAGCGATGGCAGATTAAGATATTTTTCTTTACAGTTATCGAATTTTAAAATATCGCTTCTAACAGTTTAAAGATCAGTCTCTTACAAATATAACATAAAACTATTTAACTCATATGTACAAATCAGGAATAAAATATTTAAATTAAATAAAACTTACATATACGTTCTATTAATATCCGTGTATCCAAAAATGGTAATTTCCTTATCTTAAAGTGTTGTAGACGTGGTGAAGGTGATGTTCTAAAAACAGTGAACTATTTATTTCCCGCGTCTTCTCATGTTTATTTTTTTGTGGGCAGACGATTTTCAAGCAGATGGTCTGGTACAGATTATTTGTTTTTGCATGCAAGAGATATGAAACTTGAATGCGCAGTAATTTTCTGAAAGTATGGTTAATTAAAATTTTGTATTTGAAGAAATGTCCAATGTATTTAACCTTTTCTTTTTATCCGTACCAAATAATACAAGTTAAAATGTATTGTAAAGTTCATTTTTTCTAAATAATTATAATAATAATATTCATAATTAGAGTTTATTAGACATACCATTGTTTAAATTTTCAAAAGGTGTAAAAATAAATTTAATGGTAATAACGAGCCCCCCCCCCCTTTTTTTTCTTTTTTTTTTTTAAGTAAAGTTTGTTTTGCAAATTTTGTATATTTCTTTTATTTTCGGAAAATGCTAATTTTATTTAAAAAGTCTGAAAGAAGTAGAATTTATGACTTGAATACAAATTACAAAAATATTCTAAAGCAATAAATGCATAGATGACTAAACTCTGAAGACTCTTTCTACGTGCTCATTAAAAGGTGCAGATTTAACTGTAATAGAAAATTTTTATTTTGAAACCACAGAAGTGTTTCGAATAATCCTGGTCGGTAAAAAAAGAAATAAATAAATAAATTGCCTCCCAGCAAACTAAATATGTAAAGTGTATAAATTTAATATTCCTAATTCTAATTATATTATCCAAATGCTAGATAAAATTTAAATCATGAAAAAGTGTACATTCACTATCTTAGATATCAAATTGATAAAATATAGCCTGAAAATTTAGTTTATTAATGATTGTATCGTGCACTTTATTTATTATGCCCCCCCCCCCCCCCTTTAGTGAGAGAATTTACCATTTGCTATCCACTAATATATTTTATTCCTTATGCCATGTAACTCGTGACTGTTTAAAATATTTCTCTTCATTTTCAAAGATTTTTGAAGTTCATATTTTTGTCACACTGTGACTTACAATATGGTGGTTTTTTTGTCACATATGTGACGTGACGAACGTTACATAGCAGTGATATAACAGTGACCTCACAATTTTTTTTTAATTGCCAGGAAAACATAATTTTACAGTAAATAACATGTTTTGAAGAATTTTCGTAATTTTTTAAAGTTTTCTAAGAAGTTCACATCTCAGTCACAATGTGACATCACTGAGGGGTGGCATTTTGGTCACAGATGTGACGTGACCACAGTGACTTACAGTGACGTCACAACGACGTCACCGTGACCATGCATGCTATGAGGGTATTAAATTCAGTAATACGGAAATAATATGACTGTATCTTAAATAGGACGTAATCACCATGACAACTTAGAATTATTACCTATCATGGGATATCATTGAATTATTTACGTATGCTAGGATTTAATAGAATAAAGAAAATTTTTATTAATATCTTTTTAAGTTTTGACTCGATTTTCATAAAATTTGAAATGACTCGACAAAATTTTGCAACGATTATATATATTAATTTTCAAACTATTCGGTATGGTAGTTTTTACGCTGTTATAGGCGGACAGACGGACGGACCAGATGACGATTTTAGGTGCTACGTATTTATATAATTACGACATTTCCCCACAGACCATAATGTAATGGGATACTTTTGAGTGTCTCTGTAACTATGAACGCTGCATACTTTATTTTCAATGCCGAAAATGGCATAGTAAATTTTAATAACACATACGCAAGTTCGAGTTAGGACAGACAGACAAACGGCCAGACGAAGACAGACAAACGAATTCTCAAACACTTTTCAACTATGTTGGAAAGGGATAAAAACGCATGATAATTTTAAATTTCACTTTCAGCAATTTTTACCAACAGACTCCATCATATTTGAATACTTTTGTACAGTCCTGTATTTTACCTACTATCTTTATATACGCGTCACTATTTATAAAATTTAATTAAAACTAAAACACGCTTAAATCTACTGAAATCGCATTTTTAGTGATTATCATCCATGGACAGCCATGTTTCCAAATCCTTGCTTGGCCCTGTATATAATTTTATCTATGTTCTACAAAAATATCTCAGTATTCTAAATGTAGTTCATCGTAAAAATGAATAACTCATTTAAAAACCAATTTTAAGCTATTTTTTTTCCATACTCAGTAACCCTTACGAATTCTTTTGTGTATAGCCCTGTGTATGATCTACAGCATTTATACACACAAAGTAATATGCAAAAATTTAGTTAAACCTAGAAACTCATATCACAACTAAAAGTGCACTTCCAGGAAACTTCGCTAATATAAAATACTTCGGATACACAATAGTATGCGAAATCTTTGGGGTGCCTCTGTAAGTGCTATGTATTTTCTATTATAACTTGTAGTAAACCTCAGCAACGTATATCGATTTCATTATATGTGAGATAGTTTAATATAATTAATATACGCCCCAAACAGTGTTCCCCCCTATACCATTATGTAACGTAATACTTTTGTGTGGCACTGTAAATGAATAATAAATATTCTTTGCACCGTATATTCTACATAATGTATAGTTTAGTGCACTTCATAAATGCATATCAATTTCATTATGTTCGAAAGAGCGTAACATCATTAAAATGCACTTGAAACAATTTTTTCCCATTAGCCGTAATGTAATGAAATACTTTTGACTGTCCCTGTAATTAAACTATACATGCGATTTTCATAAAATTTGAAATGATTTGACAAAATTATGCAGCAATTATATATTTTAAATTTCCAACCATTCGGTTCTGTAGTTTTTGCGCTGTTATATGAGGACAGACAGACAGACGGATGGGCTGGACGACGACTATAGGTGCTACGCGTTCATACAATTACGAACGCACATAATGAATCTTTCCCATTAATTTTGTTTAGTTTCAAAACGTGCATCATTAGCTAGTATACGCACTTGTGTGAAAGTATTTAAATGTACTTTCCGTCCAACAAAATGTAACTGCATCATTTTATGATGTAAGGAAAATAAAATTAACACTGCAAATGAAGACCTGGATGCAGTGGTACTCGCTAACATTGCTATCAGATAACTGGTAGAGAAACGAGGAACACTAGCGAGAGCCCCACTTGCGTTTTTGAAATCATATGGCTATAACAAAGTAAATTAACTGCGGATCGGATGGAACCACATTTATTTAATCGCAGATTTTCGGTGATTAAACAAGGATAAGTTTACTGCTCGGAAATAGTGGCTAACTGTTGTACTACACTTGTCTATATATATTAATGAACTGCTATTACATATGAATTATAAACACATAAATATTAATTTGAAACTTAATTTATTAACCATTTGGGAAAATGGTTATTGTCCTTGGTCAGTGTAGGAAATCAAAAACAAATCTGAAGCGTTTTATTAGTTGAATCCCGCATTTTATTCGTGTTCTGATTGGTCTATACAGTAATCTGTATTTTCCTTTTACTTTCAACAGAGAATGGATGTTGCCACTATGACAAAAAAGTAATAAAAACTAAAAAAAAATTAATAATTCAGAAACAAATTGAGTTACAGCTTTCAAAGAAATTGCATTTAAAAGTACATTTTTTTCTCTATACGACGGTGTAAAAAGTAATAGTGTGGGATGTTTAGAAGTTTAAGAATGAAATTTCATTTAAAATTGATCCAGGAATATTAATGTTTAATCCATGGCGTACGTAATGAATGACCAGCTCCGTAGAAGTTTAAAAATTTACAATACCAAAAAATGTAATCCATGGCGTACGTAATGTATGATCAACTCCTTGAGATTTTTTATGTCTTAAATCTTAATCTTTGAAAAAATCATTTTCCAAATGGTCGTTGTAATTTGTTAAATTGCTTTTTTTTTAACCATTTGGAAAAATGGTTATTGTCCTCGGTCAAGGTAGGAAATCAAAAACAAATCTGAAGCGTTTTATTAGTTGAAAACCGTATTTTATTCGTGTTTTTATTTGTCTATACAGTAATCTGTATTTTCCCTTTACTTTCAACAGAGAATGGATGTTGCCACTATGACAAAAAAGTAATAAAAACTACAAAAAAATTAATAATTCAGAAACAAATTGAGATACAGCTTTCAAAGAAATTGCATTTAAAAGTACATTTTTTTCTCTATACGACGGTGTAAAAAGTAATAGTGTGGGATGTTTAGAAGTTTAAGAATGAAATTTCATTTAAAATTGATCCAGGAATATTAATGTTTAATCCATGGCGTACGTAATGAATGACCAGCTCCGTAGAAGTTTAAAAATTTACAATACCGAAAAATGTAATCCATGGCGTACGTAATGTATGATCAACTCCTTGAGATTTTTTATGTCTTAAATCTTAATCTTTGAAAAAATCATTTTCCAAATGGCCGTTGTAATTTGTTAAATTGCTTTTTTTTAACCATTTGGAAAAATGGTTATTGTCCTCGGTCAGGGTAGAAAATCAAAAACAAATCTGAAGCGTTTTATTAGTTGAAAACCGCATTTTATTCGTGTTTTAATTTGTCTATACAGTAATCTGTATTTTCCCTTTACTTTCAACAGAGAATGGATGTTGCCACTATGACAAAAAAGTAATAAAAACTACAAAAAAATTAATAATTCAGAAACAAACTGAGATACAGCTTTCAAAGAAATTGCATTTAAAAGTACATTTTTTTCTCTATACGACGGTGTAAAAAGTAATAGTGTGGGATGTTTAGAAGTTTAAGAATGAAATTTCATTTAAAATTAATCCAGGAATATTAATGTTCAATCCATGGCGTACGTAATGAATGGCCAGCTCCGTAGAAGTTTAAAAATTTACAATACCGAAAAATGTAATCCATGGCGTACGTAATGTATGATAAACTCCTTGAGATTTTTTATTAGTCTTTGAAAAAATCATTTTCCAAATGGTCGTTGTAATTTGTTAAATTGCTTTTTTTATTTTTATTTTTTTATTTTTAGGCAACTTTCATTTTAAAAAAAAGTAAAAACCTACATATTGCAGGGTCCGAAAAAAAGCAGTATGATATTTGTCATGCTGTAACTCTCGTATTTATTAACTGATTTGGATGTGACAGTGTATGTGTACAGGACATACAAGATTTCTTCCCGAGTTCGTTAGCCAGCTTAATCCGTCATCGTGTTTTAAAATGGTGGCCATTTAAAAAAAATTTTAATTTTAAATTCAAAAAATGTACTAAAAAATTTAAAAAATTGAAAAAGCTTTTTTTCTTAAGTGTTTTATCTTGATACAAGGATTCCAGAGCATATTTTGTTTCGTCTTTCTTTAAAAATGGCTGAGATATAGCAGTTTAAATTTCTAGAGTGGATGACATTTTGAAACAATCTGATTTGGATGTGATTCAGCATGTGTGCAGGAAATACTAAGGTCTCGACTGAGTTCGTTAGCCAGCTTCGTCCGTCATATTGTTTCAAAATGGCGCGGCATTTTTTTTTATTTTAAAATTTTAAAAAAGGTGCAAAAAATTATAAACTGAAAGAGGTTTTTCTCTTGTTTCACCTTGATACAAGGATTCGGGTGCATTTTTTGTTTCATGTTTATCTTAAAAAATGGCAGAGATATGGAATTTTGAAATTCTATGGTGTCTGATATTTTGAAACAATCTTTTTTTTTTTTTTCATGCGACGGCACTCGTATATAATTTACCGTACCAATTTTGATATGACTGAGCATCTGTGCAGGAGTTACCAAATTCTCTACCAAGTTCATTGGTTAGCTTCATCAGCTATGTTGTTTTGAAATGACGGCAACTTCAAAATACCGTCAAATTTGGCGACCAAATATAAATAGCTCTAAATGAAACCTACTTGAAAATAGCTGATGAAATCTGGGATTAAATCTTCTATAATCGAGTTCCACTCATTCAGCTTCATGTGTTTTTAAAAACAAGGAATATGAAAGCTGCCTTTTCCTCGCGGTACTGACTGGAAGGATTTTTTTATTGTATCATATTCTAAAAATTATCACGAAATCTTAAAGAATACATTTTTGCAATATATTTTTATATACATATACATGTATATTTAATTATGCCTCTATATTCCGTGGCTTTATGAAATAAACTCGGGAGCCTCATATTATCACTGTCTGACTGGAAAAATATGTTATGTCATATTTTTCTCAAAAATTGTTTTGTTTTGTGGGTGAATGCTAAGGTTCTAATTAGCCTTTAAAATACGAGACATTATTTTTTAATATTTATTTGTTTTATGTAATCTATATTTTATATAATAGTTTAAATAATTTAAATAACTTTTAATATTTAAAAATTACTTGTAAATAAGTCTTCTGAGAGAATTTAGTACAATATGTTAACATTTTAAACGTATTCTGACTAGAAGAAAATAAATCAATAAAATTTATAGTAAATAGTTTCAAACTTCATTTTAACTTTCTTCTATGTACATAAGAAGAAAGTATTGAATTCGCGAAATTTTCAAAATCAGTTTTATTGATGGTTTTACAGTTTTGGGATGTCTTGAATACAATTTGACTACTTTTGAAAAAGTGTATTTATCTGTCTGTAGACGCTCTATATAAAGAGCTAGAACTGACGCACGGGATTTTACTAGCCTCCATATTCTGTTAAACATCGACATAAATTGATGCTTATTGCGTTTGGATATGTATCTTCAAACAGGTGACTCTACTATGAAGTGTATTTCATGATTTCTGTGATAGCCCGATAACTCCGCATATAGAGGATGGAATTTCATAAAACGTCGTATTTAACTGGCACATATAAGTGCTGTTTTAGTTTTTATATATGGCCAACATGCGGACCTATTATACTGCGTTTTTCACGACTTTCATGATGCCTATATCTGGGCATCTATGGAATAGAATTTTATCAAGCTTCATATTCAGTTAGCCTTGTCATAAATCAATGCTGGTTAGGTATGAGTGTGTAACTCTCAACAGCTGAACAGCTGTTTTTTTTTTTCACTATTATTATGATAGCTATATATCGGCATCTATGAGAGAAAATTTCACTGAATTTAATATGCAAAATGTTTATTAAAAATTATGTCGATATATTTTTGACTTTGTCTACTTTGTTTTTTTTTAACCGATGACCAGGCCCCTACCTGCCGGGTCGCCCCAACTCAACGGGTTTTATATCTGGTATCGGGTCGGTGACCGGCTAATTGCCGCATAACGCCAATAAATCTGACGAGAGCCTAGATCTTCATTCTATCGGCTGTTCCTACTGCTTAGATGTGAACTCAGTTAATCCGGTTACTTAACATTTTGATCTTGTTGTTTTGTACCAGCGCTTTGCTACTTAAGTTGGCCTCATAATTTAAAATATTGATCAGGGGAAGAGACTTTCACCTGGCAAGGAACATCCAGAGGTATAATTCACAGGTAACTTGGAGGACTTTGCACCCACTACGGATTTTACATGCACCAGGCGCAATTAGCGTACATGGCGGACATCAACTGCCTCCAAACCGATGACCAGACCCCTAGCTGCCCGATTTCCCTAGCCGAACGAGTATACCTGTCTGGTATCGGGGCAGTTGTCCGTTGTCCCGCCGTATCGCGGCCATCCAGTAGACCAACGCCCTGACCGACCTAATTGCAGAGCCTGTTATTTGCTGGTTTCTCTGTTGTACCGCTTGCTTAATTTGACTTTGTCTACTTAAGATAGAGCGCTTCTATGCTTTTAATTGCGGTGAACATTATAGCTATATATCAGTTTCTATAAGATAGAAATGCACCAATGTTTTTGTGTTTGAAGTTATTAATGCAAAATGTATATATTTAATTAATAGTGTATGTAAATACCCAATAGCAGTTAGTGTTGATTTGCACTTCTTTTATTCACTTATCACGGTAACTCCGAGTTACTATCAAAGAAATACACAATACCTCCTAATTTTTTTGTCCAACCGCTTTCACTAAATTAATGTTTTAAAAAGAAGTAGAATAAAGTTTTGTGATTGCAACCATATACTCATTACAGTCGAACCTCATTAACGCGAACACTCACGGGGATTTTTTTTTTAATCGTGTTAAAAGTAGTTCGCGATATAGTACATACTTTAAAAATATTATATACCCCATGTAAGAAGAATAAATATGCATACCAGCCTTCAAAGTCTGTTGTGTTGCTAGTGTTGATTTTGTTTCCTAAAATCGATTAATCAAGAATATAGATCTACACATGGGATTTCTCTAGATGGAAGTCTTTTCAAGTGAAACGGCCCGTTATTTACATTACATACGAAGAAAACACCAAAGCTCCGGACAGCCAAATCGATTTATTTTAGCGGATTCGAACCTAAATCACCGCCACAGCGATCTCTCAGTTTAATCAGCGTACGTAAACAGTTTTACATAAACAACATTAATTAGCTTTACGTACTTTTTTTCACCCATCAATGCAATTCCCATAATAGAATTTTATCTTTTGAACAGGTATAAGGAGAGATTGCCTGACAATTTTGCAATCATTGGTCTGCGACTACCAAAACAAAAGACATTTTCCTTGGAAACAAACATTCTTTCGAAAATTTGGAGTAAATAAAATAGAACTTAGAACAATTGCATCGAAAAGTTGGTAAAATATGCTTCGTCCGTGCCATGAGCAAATTTCAACGGCCAATCCTTTTCGATTCGTGATACACAGTATTTCGTGTTAAGCGAATTCGTGTCAAAAGGACTAAAATCACAGAAAATGCCTATACAACTTGATGGGCAACTGGAAACAGTGCACGTTAAAGTAATTCGCGTTAAGCGTGTTCTTGTTAACGGGGTTCCACTGTATTACATAGCATCTCGTTCCACTCAGATTTTAAAATACGAATAATTTTTATGTGATGGAAATATACTGATTTGAACATTTTTAATCGTAAAATGTATTAATTATCTGACGATGCAAATTTCATGATCTATAAAGTTGACTGTGAGATAATTTTATTATAGTAATACAAATAATAAAGCCGTTGAAAGTAAGCGTAAAATTCTAAATTAAACAAGCACTTTAACTTAAATAAATAAATATTTTCTCATCTTGCCTTAGAACTTTAAAATGGAAAATATTTACTAAAAATATCTGTTTAGCTTATAAAAAGTTGTTTAAAATGATAAATATATTGAAGTTAAGTTAACCTCTCCTCTATCGATTTATTTTAAATTTTAAAACCCAGATCAGACAATGGTATTTTGTTAGTATTCTTTATTTTACCTTCGCAGGAATTGTTTTGTTAAAACTAAACTTTGACATTTTCCATGAATTTTCAAACAGGAAAAATTACCTGAATCTAAAAATACTCAAATACCAAATTCTGTTACATTCTAAATTATTTTAAACGATTATTTAAATAGTCACAAAATCATGCTTAAGCATGATTTCCGATTTTAGAAATGATCTCTTCAACAGTACAAAGGTTTTCAAATGCGTTTTACTTTGTGCAAAATATATAAAGCATATTTGTAAAATAAAATGTAACTTGTAACATAGTAAAATGTAATTAATAATAAATTTAATAAAAATATAACTAAGCGATTACTAAAAATGAATAGATTTTATTAAAAACAACTTCTGTATAGACAAGAAAGAATAATCATGCGTCGAGCATAGATTATGAAACACTTTCCAACACTTCTAGATTAACAAAACAGCGCCGTTTAATAAGGTAAAGAAGATATCTAAATAAATATTTTTGAAAAGTATAATACATTTGAAAACCAGATTTCGTCCATAGCTGAAAAGATACTCCAGTTCTTTTGTGCAGTTCTGCATATGATCCATAGATTTGTAGAGATTCTACATAGTTCACTAAAACTTAATTAAATAAGAAAACGAATAACACGGTTGAAATTCACCTTCAGCAATTTCTACCAATAGACAGAAACGTACTTGATTTTTTTTGTACTGCTCTGTATATTATACACATGTTTTTATAAAACCACATATTAGCTGAAATTTAATTCAGGCAAAAACATGCTTCAAACTACTAAAATCACAGTACCAGATATTACTATCCATTGGCGGCCATGTCTCCAGTTCTTCGCATAGCCCTATATATGATTTTATTTGTGTGCTAGAAACATCTTCTAATATACTAAATATAGTTGAGTTTGAAAAGGCATAACTCAAATTAAAAAACACCTTTAAGCAATATTCATGCTCATTCTCAGTAATACTTACTAATTCTTTTGTGTAGCTCTGTGTATGGTCTATAGAATTCATGCATTCCACGTAGTATACAAAAATTTAGTTAAACTTAAAAACTTATACTCTGCGAACAGTTTTTGCCGTAGACCATTACAAAACCGAACTCTTCTGCGTCACTCTGTAAATGAATTATAAGTGCTTTGCAACCCTACATTTTATGAAAGTCATGCATTAGTGCACCTCAGAAATTCAAACTAATTTCAGTATGTTTATAAAAGAGTAACATCGCTGAAATACATCGCAAACGATTTTCTTCATAAGATCATAATACAACGGAATACTTTTGAGTTGACCTGTATGTGTACTATTCTAAGTGGTACACATAACATATTCTATAATAACCATCTACCAGTGCACCTCAGTAATGTTTATAAATTTCATTATATTTAAAATATTGTAATATTACTAAAATACACTGCAAATGAATTGCCCTTTAGACCGCAATGTAACGGTATACTTTTGAGTGCCCCTGTAAATGAACTAATGTATGAAACACATCCCATTTTCAATACCGAGCATGCCATAGTGAACCTCAATAACGAATATCAATCACATGGCAATCTGAGTATATTGACGCAAGTTAAAGAACAGGAAGATAGACGACCACAAACCCAATCCATAAACACTTTTCAACTATGTTGCCTATTTTCATTCACGGCACTCGGGCCGGACCCGGGCCATACTTTTTTCTGAATGCTCGGGCCGGGCCTAGTGACTACTGTGTACGGGCCGGGCCGGGTTCGGGCCTTAGTTTTTCCCTGAAGGATCGGGCTGGTCCGGGCCTAACTTATTTTTTCTGTACAGAGCCGGGAATGGTTTCATTCATAGTCTTCAGGGCCCAAAATTTTCAGCCCTAGTTTTGACTGATCACGTATGAAAATCATTGTCTCGGCGTGACCTGGTCCGTTCAAAGGTCAGTTAAATTAGGCCTGGTCCACAAATTTTTACAAAAAATTCACAAATTTTTAAATCACCATTATTCTACAATTAAACATCAAAATTTATTCATTTTAAAGAATAGTAGATTTCTATGCCTATTAAAATATAGCTAAACTAAAATATAGTAAAACGTGTGGAAAATGACATGCCAATGATGGATTCCTGTTTTAAAATGAAAAACGTGTAAAAAACTATGCAAAATTAATATACTAATACGTAAGAAAATAATATCTATCTACCTATATATATAAAATCCTAATGAAACGTATTTATGAAACGGATATATGAAACGGCTGAAATGAAACGAATTTATTAAACGGATATATGAATCAACTGATTAAACAACTGATTATGTTTCAAGCGATTTCTCCTAAAATATGGAATACTTTGCGATGAAATTAACACCAAAAATCAGCATTGATCCGCAGATCTCAAAACTGGTATTAGAATTTTTAAATTCGAATTAGTTTTCGAAATATTAATTTTTTTTCTAATTTTATATACATTTTTCTAATGATGGCAACTCAAATTTTAATCAAACAGATATCTTTTATTTCATATTTCAGAAAAGTTTGATATGGTAACCCGACTATTGTTGTTTATTTGATAATAAATGTTTATTTACTTTTATTTCTTTTTATAAATTATATAAATTATTTTGTTCTATAATTATTAATTATTTTTTTTATATTTCCTTCAGAAAATAATAGAAAATAATTAAAAAAATACGGTACTACTTAGTTATTCCGTCGACCAATTTCGCCAAATTATATAAATCGCCAAAACACTCGCCAAATTATACAAATTGACATAATTTTATTTTAAATAACGAAAGAACAACAAAAAAAAAAAAAAAAAAAAAAAAAGCAATTTAACAAATTACAACGACCATTTGGAAAATGATTTTTTTGAAGACTAAAATTTAAGACATAAAAAACCGCGCGGAGTTGATCATACATTACGTACGCCATGAATTAAGCATTAATAGTGTTATTACACGTAAAAATTGCAAGCGACGAAAATCGCCTGCGACTCGTCAGATTTCTTAAAACTTACGTATTATCCACCTGAAACTTACGTATTATCCAAGCATTTCATTGGCCGTTCGGGGAAAGGCTTTTCCATCGTAGAAATCTGACGATCAATTTTAAATGAAATTTCATTCTTAAACTTCTAAACATCCCACAATATTACTTTTTACACCGCCGTATAGAGAAAAAAATGTACTTTTAAATGCAATTTGTTTGAAAGCTGTATCTCAATTTGTTTCTGAGATATTAATTTTTTTTTTTGTAGTTTTTATTAATTTCTGTCATAGTGGTAACAGAAGTATCCATCTCTGTTGAAAGTAAAGGGAAATACAGATTACTGTACAAACCAATCAGAAACGAATAAAATGCGGATTAACCAATAAAAAGCTTTAGATATGCTTTTGATTTCCTACCCTGAAGAGGACAATAACCATTTTTCCAAATGGTTAATAAATTAGTATAACATTAATATATATACAAATGATAAATGTACAAATACTTTTATTTCTTTTTATTTTTAAATTATTTTGTTCTATAATTATTAATTTTTTTTTATTTCCTTTAGAAAATAATGGAAAATAATTAAAAAATATGGTATTAGTTATTCCGTCAACCAATTTCGCCAAATTATATAAATCGCCAAAACACTCGCCAAATTCTACAAATTGACGTAATTTTTATTTTAAATAATGAAAGAACAAATAAATTAGTATAACATTAATAAATATACAAATAAAAAGTCGAAATAAAAGTAACTTGATGACGTAAACACGTGTAACTTGCTTAAAGTCAAGTGAATGTGACATTTACGATTAACCATTATTGGCATTTAATCTTATAGTTTGGCATTAGATTTTTGGTCGACGGGATAACTAAGTAATACCAAAAATGCATATGTAACTGGTATTTGAAAACGAGGTTTTCGCCAAATTTTCGCAAAAAAAAAAAAAAAAAAAATCACGCCAAACCTGCTGTGCGTATATGACATCTGGCCAAATATTACCACTCGAAAAAAAAAAAAAAAATGCTAACTGGCGAGTTGAAAAAAAAGCTGTTGGCGAGATTTGCATCCGGCTAGCGTACCAATACCTAGAATTCTTTGCAACCATGGAAATTTTATTTAGTTTTATTCGAAAAAAAAAATTAATTTTTTAATCAAAATGGAAAATTTACGGTCCCATATTGGCGCGATTTTTTTCTAACGCCTATGTCATATATGTTGTTCATGCGTTCCTCAAATTGGCGTTGTTAAAAAATCGCGCCAATATGGGACGTATATGACATCTCTGCCAAACTTTCATATGAGTGGCGAAGGGATCAGACTGTATTTGTTTATGGCAGTTGATGACTTGAACTATTATAATATAGATGAAATGATGGCGATAGAATAATATTTGGCGACTTATCACCTGTGCCTGGCTAACATTAAAGTACCAAAATGGCACCTAGAGTATAAAAAGCGAAGTGGTCCTCCTGGAACAGTTGATGATAGTCACATGACTTAGGCTATTGTTATAGAGATTGTTTTAAAATACTGGGAGACAAAGACTCTATACATTTAATTTATTTCATTTTAGCTTCTTTTCAAATGTTTAACTGATCCTCTTTAATCAAAAACGAAAACAACAATTGGATGTCTTAACAGCAACTGATTCGCCCTTAAATTTTTGCAATCAAAGGGAATTGAATGGAAACCCGTTTACAGGGAGATCTGCACACCTTTTTTCAGTATAATCTAATCTTCTCTAATATTTTTAAAACCCGTCAGATTAGCGTGTTTTTAGATTCTGCGGTGTCTGAACGGGGGTTGGTGAGCGTAGCTTGCATCGGGCAGAGCCCCCTAGTATCATATAATAACATTTACACTTGCTAAGAAGGGAACTTATCTATAACGCATTTTTTTCCCCTATGCAATTCCGCTTTGGAAGATTTTATTGTATAGCAATTTCCAGATTTTTAACACTTCAATACAGAGAATATGGATTAACAATATTAATGATAACTGAAACGTGACACTGAATTAATGGCATATTAATGATACCTGAAACATACAAGAAATAGAGAATCATTAAAAAAATCTAGTATGTTGTGGCCATCACAAAACTTTCCTCTTTATAAATCACGTCAATAAATCATTTAAATAGTACAAGAAATTAGCGCCAATTCATATCAAAGTGATAGACTGAATCTGAAGTTTGATGAAAATTCGTGCGTTAGTTCTTGAGATAGAGCTATAGCGGAATTTCTGAAAAATGTAGCATAGCAGCGCCACCTGTTGAGAAATTTACACCAAAACATAAACATCACTAATTTATATCAAGGTATACATGCATCTGAAGTTTGTAGAAAATCCAAGCATTAGTTCTTGAGATAGAGCTATGGTGAAGGAAAAAATGCAGCATAGCAGCTCCACCTGTTGAGTGATTTACACCAAATTTATAAAACGTGAATTCATGTCAAGGACTAACTGAATCTGCAGTTTGAGGAAAATCCGCGCATTATTTCTAGAGATTGAGCTGTTGTGGAAATCGTGACAAATGCTGCATAGCAGCGCCATCTGTTGAGCGATTTACACCAAAAACTAAACAGCACTAACTCATATTCAGGTATACCTGAATCTGAAGTTTGTAGAAAATCCAAGCATTACTCCTTGAGATTGAGCTATTGTGGAAATCGTGAAAAATGTTGCATAGCAGCGCCACCTGTGGAGCGATTTACACCAAAATCTATAAAACGTCAATTCATGTCAAGGACTAACAAAATCTGAAGTTTTATGAAAATCCGCTCATTAGTTCTGGAGATTGAGCTATTATGGGAATCGTGAAAAATGTTGCATAGCAGCGCCACCTGTTGAGCGATTTACACTAAAAACTAATCAGCACCAATTTATATCAGGAACTAACTGAATATAAATTTTTATTAAATTCCGTGCATTAGTTCTTGAGATAGAGCGCCCACAAATTTTGTGTCACAAACAGACAGACAGACAGACTGACTCACAGACTCATAGACAGACATTTTGTAAAAACATGTTTTTCGGAATCTCTGACCCCTAAAACGTGTAAATCCGTCGAAAACCGAAAGTCGAAATTTTTCACGAATCCAATACTTTCTTCTTGTAAAGATAGAAGAAAGTAATACACAGCCTGCGGCACTTCTGTAAAAAAGAAGATTATAAACATGAAAAAAAAAAAAATGTTAAGGTAAATATTTTTGGTCAGAACTCCTCGTAAGAGACAAATTTTTAACCAAATCGGCTTAAAAAATCAATGTTTTATAGAAATTCACTCGGTCCGAGATTTTAACTTTTTTTCGGGCCGGGCCGAATTTTTAATTTTTTTACCGGGCCGGACTTGGGCTGAACTTTTAATCTTTGTATCGGGCCTTGAATTTTCGGCCCGTGCAGATCTCTAGTATACACATTGATCGCTTGTAGTATGTAACAGAAGAGTGTATGTATCTTTTCATGTATCACACATTTTTGTACGCCATATACTTGTAAATAAACAGTCTTTTTGATATCCGATGAATCCTTTAGGTTAGACCTGTATTACATCAAGTAAATATGCTATAAGTAGCAAAATCTTTAGCAATTTCTTCGGCTGTTAACACCAAGCATGCGGCTAGTACGAAAGAATCGCTTTTAATAAATTTTAAAACTTTATTTGAATACATATGGTTACTTTTCATATAAAAGTACTTTTTGGTGTTGTTATAGTGGGCAATCTAAATAAATATATAAATGTAAAAAAATTCACTGGCGTTCTCAACAACAAATCAATCTGTCATGTGCGAGTATTACTCGCGAACAGAGAGTTCCGTACAGTAAAAATATTAATTAGTAACGGTAATATTAAAAAAATATTGTTGCTAAAACATTAATAAGTTTTTATCCAGGCTTTAAAAGCCGATGGCGTATAGAGTACGCCGCCCGTGTCTATATGCATGTCCAAACGATCCGTGTCTTTAAAGGTTAGGTAGCTTATGAGAGACTGCTAAGGCCGGCTAATGTTCTCCGACACGTTGGGGCTCATTAGGTGAGTCCAGTCCTGTCCGGCTGAATGCAGACGCACATACACAAGAGGCGCACGAGGCGACACCCAGCCGCCAAGGGCGGGCACGCATCACCGACCACAGGAACGAACCGCGGATTGCAGGAACCCGCCTGCGGGATCTTCATCTCGGCTAATTACCGACAATTTTTTTCGAAAATCATTATCAACAATCTTTTATACTTCCGCGATGATAGATACCTCGAGCGCCCCTCAACTTCTTTGCTGAGCGGCTGCAAAGTGAAATTTGTTTAACGGAAAAATGCGATTTTCTCAAAAACTATGTGGCCTAGAGCTATCGCTGTAGTTTTCCTGGAAGGTTTAAATAAACTTTTACTATCCTAATTTTTCATAATTTTTAGTTCAAATTAAAAAAATATAATATACACGTGGCTAATATAAACAGAACAAAAAACTTTCAAATTAGAATTAAATGATTACCTATTAAAAGCGGGGATTTCAATTCAGCGGGGAAATATTAAAAATTTCGTCATAAAAACTGTATTTACACGTGAATTTTAAAACAGAAAGAAAATTTTTAAATAATAAATACATTAATATCCGTTAAAAACCGTAAATGGTGAAAATTACGTCATATTTAAAATGGCCAAATAATAATATTGCCCAAACAGTTTAAATTTAAAAATATATTTACGCGACACATTAATTTTACATTTCTAGATGATCTTTTAATCTATTGTCACCGATTCTAAGGCAGCGCGTGTAAATTTTTTTTCTTTCTAGCAACAAAGTATTTACACATGAATTTTAAAAAAGAAATAAATTTTTAAAATAATAAATACTTTAATGTAGGTCCAAGCCGTAAATAGAGAAAATTACGTCATATTTAAAATGGCCAAATAGTAATATTACCAAACAATTTAATTTTAAAAATATATCTACACAGCACATTTATTTCATATTTCTAGATAATCTTTTAAACTATTGTTGATATTTCTAAGACAGCGCAAATAAAAATATTTTCTTTCTAGCAACAAAAGTATTTTCACGTGAATATTAAAAATAGAAAGAAAACTTTAAAATAATAAATTTAATCTGCTTTAAAAACAGTAAGTAAGAGAAATTACGTCATATTTAAAATGACCAAATAATAATATTGCAAAACAGATTTAATTTAAAAATATATTGTGAGATTATCCTTTTAACTATTGTTGTGAGTTTTAAGACAGCTCAAATAATGTTTCCTTACTAACAACAAAAGTATTTTTACGTGAATATTAAGAAGAGAAAGAAACCATTGGTCAAAATTACGTCAGATTTAAAACGATACATTTAAAATGTCTTATTTAAAACAATTTTCTTATAGCGTTGTAAAAAAATACCGGGAGACAAAGACTCTGTTTACTTAATTCATTTTATATCAGCTCATTTTCAAATGCTTAATTTATCTTATTTAATCAAAGACGGAAACAACCATTGGATCTCTTAACAGCAGCTGATTCGACCTTAAAACTCCCCAACCAATGAATGGAAACCCGTTAGCATGAAGATCGTCGCTGGTTTTTTAATTATAATTCAGTCTTCCGTAATCTTTTTAAAACCGATCAAGCGTTTTTTAGCGTGTTTTTCGAGTATGGGGTGTCAGAACGGGGGTTGGCAAGCGTAGCTCGCAGGGCCCTAGTAAATAAAAAAAATGTATTGAATATGCGTCTTATGCGGATCCCCTGAAGATGCATTGTGGACCCTTGAAGTCCGCGAACCACAGTTTAACGACAGGTGTTATAGATAATCTGGTGCCTTACAACATGAGAAAAATCTTTATTATAATACTTTTGTTAAAATCGACAGATATTTCATTAGAAATTAAAGCGTATTTAGTACAGATAATAATATTATAATTATGATTCGAAACATGTCCCATTCACATGGGTACGGCCGAGACAGTCGATTGTCAGGAAATTTTGGACATGAGTATTTAAAAATATCATTTAAAACAGGTAGGAAAACCTAACTTAATTATTTAAAAAATTTACTTCATTTTTTCAAGCATTTATATTTATTTCTGAAAATTTTCTTCGGAGTAAATGTACATAAAACTTTATGTACAATGTAATGACAATGACCGAATTTTAATAATTTAATAAGAATGACCGAATCGTGTCACGATTCAAATCCCGATAATTTTCGCGGTAAATATAGTGTTATAGATGCTCCGATGTCTTAAAATGTTGGATATTTTTTATTACTATGTCATTTGTTAAAATCGATAAGTGTTTCGTAAAAATAAAGCGTATTTTGTACATATAATGTTATAATTGAAGAGCTGAATGGATGAACATGTTATGCTACATTTTCTAAAAAAAAATTTTATCTTTTGGATGAAAGCGTTATGAGGTATCCTATCACATGGTGAAGCTAAAATACTAAGATTCTACTTAGTCTCGAATATTTAAGACATTATTCATTAATATTTAATATTTGGAAATTAAATATGAATAAGTTTTTCTGAGAGAGTTTAGTACCATACCTGTTAATATTTTAAACACATGGTATCAAACAGAAAATAAATCATTAAAATTTACAGCAAAAACTTTCACTTCATATTTCTTCAAATGTAATTTTTGTTGCGTAACATGTTCTTCCACTTAGCTCTTCAATTATGAGTAGAACATGTTCTACGGTCGAAAGAAAAGTAGCATTAGTGATCATTACGGAATTTCAGACATGTTTACTTAAAAGTATGATTTAAAACTGGCAGTAGAACCTAAGTTAATTATTTTTAAAAAAATATTTCGTTAATGTTTTTAAGCACATGATTTTGAGCATTTTATTTTTTTGTTAAATGTTTTCTTCATCATAAATTCCTTAATAAATTTATTAACAGCAATGTCCGAATCGCGTAATGATTGAAACGCCGAATTTTTTTTTAATAAATTTATTATTAGAGGGTCCAATGCCCCAAAACACACAAAACAAACAAACAAAAAAATAAATAAAGCAACTATTATTTCAAATTGATACTTCTTTTGTAGTAATGTTCCTGGACTTTTTTATACTGGGTGAGAATTGTTTAAGTTTTGACAAATTTCCACTTTTTAAAAAATATTTTCGTGGAATTCCTCTCCTATTTGTTGCTATCTAATAAAATGAATAATCGATTAGATAAATTTCTTCTTCCCCCTTCAATATATTGCCCCACCAGTGGCCGAGAGATTCTGTTCTCGAAGCTGATAGACGGTAGATGCTGGTTTCGAACCCGATCGCGCTCTTCGGCCTAATCGTTCAGAGTTTTCGTGGTTTTCTTCGAACCTTGGATTTCCAAGCGTAAATACGGGTTAGGTTCCCTTAAAAGACCCCCACGAAGGGCACCCCCCCCCTCCCCCTGGGCCTTTATCCCACGTGTTGATAATTGGCCGTCATAAACACAAACCAAACCAAACCCCCTTCAATATTTATCCCCATCGCCAGTATGCAAAGTTTAAAATCTTTAAAACTGTAAAAAATATAGCTTGTGTCCTATTTATTACTCTCTGATAATAAACAAAATAATAATAAACAAAAAAATATATCAATTACTTCCAGCCCCCAAAATTTCCGCCTATACCCTTATGCTCACATCCCCCAACTTAGAGTTAAAAACCTTTAAAGTTCTAATAAAAAAAGCAATGCCTTAGTTACTCTATAGCAGGATTGGCGAATCTATGGCACGCGTGCCACAGTTGGCACGCAACAAATTTGAATTTGGTAATTGTTATTCAGATAAAATTCATATTCTATTACTTTTATAACCAATAAAATTTTGTTCCATACAGGCAGACTGTCACAAATAATGCAATTATTTTCTTCATGAATTAACACATCATAATAATTTTCTTTTCCTTCGATGCTATGCAGCGTTTCCGGCTTGTATTTTGCCTTTCTATATGAATTTTAAAAGCTGCAATTTTAAAACATAATTTCGTTTGACAGTTAGGGCTATAAAATGGCAAATGGATCCAATTTAGCTATGTATATTTGTAAAAATAACAAAGTTCGTACCAGATATAAAGCATTTTCCATCGAACGTACGATAGCAAAAATCTCATCAATATATTATTAGTACATTGTTTAATGCAACTTGGAAAGTTATAACCGAGGTGTTGCATTAAATATAAGTTAAAAATTAATGAAATAAAGACTCGTTTTTTTCGCTTATTACAGTACATACAGAATAAAGGAATCCTATTTACCAATTAAAAATTCATTCATTTAATGTCTGATTCCAGTATACAGAAAAATCGCGTTTTGATTTTTAATATTTTTTAATTATTAATGTATGAGAGCAACTGATTTTACAACCAGTGTTACGTATGAAAATCTTGCTTTTCAAAATTATTTTATATAAATTTGGCACGTTATATTGTTGATAGATATTCTTTGAGAATTTTTGGCACTCGTATGTGAAAATGTTCGCCGAGCCTCCTCTAGTAATGCGCCTAAAATGGTAAATTAATTATCTCCCTTCCTCCTGACATTCTTTCCCTCCCGTAGAAAACGGAGAATTTCTAAATATGGTGACGAGGGCTTTTTTGCAATTTGTCTGTTCTCATCCCTTATAAAAAACAAAAAATATTTTGTATGGAAGGCTACAGCCTCCCTTCCTTTTCCGAAAGCAGAAAACTTTTATTAAAAAAGGTGAAAACTGTGTAAGTGAAAGGACAACTATGTCAAAATTGTGTATCCTAAATGTCAGCAGTGTCCAGAATTACGCAATAAACAGATTGGCTATGCCCAAACATGTGTAACATACAGAGCAGCTATATTGAAAACGTGTAACTTACATTCCTCTAATTTCTCTGCTTTTTCATTTAATCAGGCTCAAAAATGAGACTATATTTTTTTCGCCATTGACTTGTCACGTACTTATGATGAACTTTCCATTACTGTATTCGTTCGTATGCTTTTTTTTTTCACTTTTTTTTGGGGGGGGGGGAAGGGGGGGATGTATGTGCAAGAACTTGCTTGATGGTTAAAGGCCCTGGGTTAGTAAACATTTTTAATTCAGTTAATAAAGAATAGTTTACCTTTATTATCAGTTCCTTTGTAATTTTTTTACTGTCAATTAGGTCATTAAATAAAATTTTAATAATTTTTTAATTGTAATTAAGTAACACAAAATTAAATTACAATTATAACTAAGTTAAATGAAGTAAACATCATTTTAAATAAATTTCAATAATTAAAATTAAAAATTTATATAAGCTATTTTTATTATTAAAATGAACATTTATTATAATTCTATAACATCTCCTAAATTTACATTAAACATATTTTTATGTTAGAATTTAGTAACAGATAAATATCAAATTAATATCAAATTACAATTAAAGTTTTAATTTGTTTTAATAAAGCATTATCCTTCATATATGAAAATCCCTATTCATTTACTAGTATTATTTTGTACTAATTACTGGTTCATCTATAGTTATAAAGTAGTGCAAGATATTTAAAGATTTTCATTAAAATATATATATATATATATATTATTGTTATTTAAATATGTAATTAATATTATAGTATTAATCTACTTCTTTATTTACATTTGTAAGAGTTTAACATACAGTGGTGACCAAAATTATAAGGACAAGGCAAAAATCGCCAAATCTTCGCTACATTTGACCGGACACCTATGCACATTTAATGGATGGAAACTAAAAGAAAAATGAAGAATATTTTTATAAGATTTTATGAAAATATGTGGAAAATTTATATTCATGAAATGTATTATTGATTTATACAGCCATCTGATATGGACAAAATTATAAGAACAACTATATTTGTGTGTTCTAAAAAGTAAAATTTGCATGTTTTTTGCTCCGCACATGGAATTCAGCGACGATATAAATGCGTAGTAAGCGTTTGGAATCGTCATATTCTGTTTTTCAGTCATGCCGCTAGGTACAAAGCTTTCGGAGTTTGAGAAAGGGAAAGTGGATGCATTTAAAAGTTCAGGACTTTCTGTACGGCAAATTGAGAGAAAGCTTTATAGATCAAGAATGGTTATTTACAATTATCTTAAAAATCCCGGTGAATACGGACAGCGAAAACATACAGGTAGGACATCTTCTGTTTCTGTACGGGAGAAAAGAATGATAATAAGGCGAGCTTGCTCCAAAAAACAAATGTCAACAGAAATAAAACGTGAATTGAACTTAGAATCAGTGCTCGAACTGTTCGACGTGTTTTACAAAAAGAAAAAAATTTTCGCTATGGTAAACATATGTCACGACCGCCTCTTACAAAAGTTCATAAGAGACTGAGAATGGAGTTTGCCAAAAAATGCATTACTATGGGAAAAAAGTGGGATGATGTTGTCTTTTCAGATGAGAGAAAGTTTAATTTGGATGAACCAGATGGTTTTCGCTACTTCTGGTATGATCCCTGTAGAGAAAAAGAAATTTTCTCAAAGCGTGCATTTGGATGTGGCTCAGTAATGGTCTGGGGAGGTTTCGCAACTAGTGGAGCTACTCCAATAGTTTCTGTGCAGGGTAGAATGAATTCTGAGAGTTATGTTGATCTATTGGGCGATAATCCTTTATTGGAAGCACCGTTAATAACGAGTAGAGACTATTTTTTCCAGCAGGACAATACCTCAGTACATGTTTCCAAACTTCAAAATCGTAGTTTGAGGCTAATTTCGTGAAACTACTTCATTGGCCAGCCAGAAGCCCTGATCTGAATCCAATGGAAAATCTGTGGAGTATTCTGGCACACGAAGTATACAAAAATGGTATACAATATGAAAACAAGCAAGAGCTCATGTCCTCTATCGAAAAAGCCTGGTCAAAAATTTCCAAGAACGTTCTTAAGAAACTATCAAATTCCATGACCTCAAGACTGATCAAAGTGATTGAGAAGAAGGGAGAGATTATTAATTATTAATGTGTTTCAGGCAAAAACATTCATTGTCCTTATAATTTTGTCCAATTTTTACAATGGCATATTTTGTTAATTATGACAAAGCATTCATATTTTGCATTTTCCAATGTTTTGCATTTTACAATTATTTCTAGCATAAAAAAGCATTTTATGTATAAATTTCACTTTATTTAGTTCAGAAATGAATTTTTTCTGTGCAATTTTCAATTGTTCTTATAATTCTGACCACCACTGTATTATGATTTCATGACAATTATTCAGCAATAAAATTATTACCTTGGGAAATTTTATTACTTTTTTAAATATTTATTTTCAATCCTTTTACATAAAATATAAATTAATAATTATTATTGATTATAAATTCCAATATAAGAAACGTAAAGAAATATAAATAAAATTTTATAAATAAATTTTATACAGCTGGTTAAAATAATTCTCACATAGAATTAATTGATATTTGATGGTAAGCTACATGAAAAAACAATTACATTAAATACGTTTTGGTTTTTAAAATAATTTATTTGCATAATACATTTATTTTACTGCAAAATTTATCATTTATATATTTAAAAGAAAAGGCTGTTTTTTTTTTTTGTTGTTTGTTTGTTTTTTTGTCATCTCGCCTGAGCTATTGAACCGATTTTGCTTATAAATTAAAAAAAAAAAAAATAAAAGTACTTTATTTGTAGATGTGTCCGCACTCGCTATTTTTTTAATAGTCCCATTTTTATATTTTAATTTTAATTTAAAAAGTCCTTTATGAAATTTCTTCCCATTGGTGACAATCGGTATACTTCCATTGTTGAAGAGAGAAGGGAGACAATGGGAATTACCATATTCTTATGGATGCAGTTTTGCGTTACAATTAAAATGACTTTTTAAAAAATATTGAACAGAAAATGACGTAAAGATTAAAAAAAAAAAAACGCATTTTTACTCATAAAGCTGTTACATTTTAATATATTTTTTTTTCATTCCAATGATATTAAGATTGAGACGCTCATCTCAGAGGGCTTCAGTGAGTGAAAATGGCGTCATAGCAAAAATGAAATGAGTATTTACTTTGATAAAACTAAATATTTTATTATGAATGCGTCTCAAGAGACATAAACTTCTGAATTTCGTCAACACTCAGATTAGGACCTCAAAACAAGAGCGTCAATGTTCAGATGCAAAATTGTAATAATTTGAGGACCATATTTATCAGTAATCTATGGTGCGTTAAAACATTTTTAATATAGAAAATATGAATATGAAAAGTATCCATGTAATTTTTGTAATAAAAACGACACTATTTATAGATTTTGTTGGGAAGAAAATTATGATTGTGTCATAGTAGCGTAATTTTTGTTGATTTTTCATTACGTAGTACCAAAAATCAAAGACTCAATTAATAACTTCATAATTTCTTATCTAAATTGAATGTTACTGATTACGTTTTAGAATAAAATGTAATTTTTCAATCATTTGAAAAGTTGAAATTATACTTAAATTAAAAAGAATATTTGCTTTAAGAGTTAGGCCAGTCAATATAAGATTGATTATTAATTGTAATTTTTTATTTATTTATTTTTATTTATTTTATTTTTTATTTTTATATAAATTAAACCAGTGAGTTCTTTTAAACATTTTCATTCATCGAATTAGACTCGTATAAATATTATTTCCTAAGCCAACTTCACGTATACTTCGTTTACTCTTTATGCCCCCAATTATGAATAATATCCCATATGAATAATCCCCCATCACCATAATTATCCTGAACAAAATTCCCATTTGCATTTTATATATATAGTAGGTATAGCTTAAGTTATCATCGATTGTTTCTGTGATGACAATTTAGTACAGGTAAAATAGGGTTGACAAAAGGGCGGGGGGGGGGGGGTAAAAAATAAATAGGTCAGTAGGGGTATAATTTATTATGGATTTTTTATTTCTGAATCGAGGGAAACCATCCGCTAGTCGATAAGACCATTTTTTAGCAAGTTACGACAGGTTTTATTAATACAAAGTCGAAAATTGTATTTTCAGTGCAGGTAAAATAGGTATTTACAACAACAAGTGATGACCATTCACGAAAATTTATGAACTTCGTTTTGACACTAGAAATAAATAATCCCCCAAAAAGAAAGATTTTTACCGTGCTTTGTTGAGCGGGAGAGGGAGGGGGGGGGGTGAACTCAAGTGAAACATCGTTTCTTTTGTATTTTTTAATTTTGAATCGTCTGATACCAGCCGCTAGTCGATATTATCTTCGTTACAAAGTTAGGACAGGTTTTACGAATACAAAGTCAAAAATTATACTTTCTTATTGAACACAAATTTGTTATATTTATTTTACGTTCATAACATGTTCTTTATATCATATTAAATAATCTCACAAATGTCTTCAAAATAGCAATAATCAAAATCAGCGTCATCTGGGTCTTTTTCGAGGTTATGAAAGTTGTCAAAATCCATGTACTCATAAACTTGACTTTGTTTTCTTAAAACCTGCAATAACTTTGTAACGAATGAGCGCATCGGCTTGTGGATAATGTCATTCGATTCAGAACTAAAAAATACATAACAAACGATACCTCACTTGACCTACTTAAAATAATTGATTATTCTCCCCCTGCCTGAGTTAAAATGACCCTCCTTTCGGTCTCCTCCCAAAACAGGGTAAAACAACTTTACACTAGATTAATTTTAACACAATTATTCTAATTAGTAAATAAATCATATCAGATGTCAATTTCTAACTGGGCGAAAAATGTCCGAATCAGGATTCGAACCAGAGATGCCTTGGCTGAAGACGCCAATGCTCTACCATCTGAGCTATACCGGACGAATCTGGTGGAACTTTTTCACCCAGCTAACCTTATTCATTATAGAATCTGGTCTGAAATCTGTTTCAGCTCAACAGAATAAATCGCAGGTAATGGTACTCCAGAAATCGCTGGATACGTAATTACACTAGATTAATTTTAACACAATTATTCTAAATGGTAAATAAATCATATCAGATGTAAATTTCCAACAGGCAAAAAATGTCCGGACCAGGATTCGAACCAGGGATCTCTTTGCTGAAGCCGCCAATGCTCTACCATCTGAGCTTTCCCGGACGAATCTGGTGGAACTTTTTCACCCAGCTAACCTTATTGATTATATCATCTGGTCTGAAATCTGGTTCAGCTCAACAGAATAAATCGCAGGTATCTGGAGTTCCATTAAGTTAGTATAGTTGTGTTTTATAATCCTGACCATTGAGGGTGATAGCATTGTACTATATTAGAGGTTTTGATGTTGAAAACACACTTCCAGTTTCTGAAGACATACATCCTTTGCTCCATCCGATATTCCTTCGATCTTAATGCCCATGGTACCATATCTGGAACCATGTGTTCAATTTTAATTTTTAGCACGAAATTTCATGCATAATGTATACTTTAAGTCATTACATCAATAATTGTATAACAGCAGTAATTGTATAAATATTCAAGATAAAAAACTTTTAAAAAAATGATTATTATTGTGTAAAATTAAACAAATGGAGGAAAAAATAAAATTATATGAAAAAATTGTATTTACATATAATATAGAGAGAGAAGTATACATAAAAACAAACATTTCGTGCATTTCAACTTACAGGGTATTATTATTAATAGGTAATATTAAGGTAATATTATTATTTTTCTTTGATTTTTTTGTTGCCCCCTAATTGTTCCCCCTTATCAAATCGACGTTGATATATATGAGGTCAAACACATTCTTTATAATCCTAAAGCTCCAGAATAATCCGACAAGTATATTTTTAAATATTCGACAAAATGTCTAAAATGGAAAGTGTTCGGTGATTAATGGCTATGTAGTGCATAAACTATTGGAAAATGAGTCGTGCAATACTAAAGCGAAACATCCATTATTAGATTTATTTAGATGTAGCTTGAACTTAGATATACAAGTTATAATACTTTTTATATTGCATGATAATTTGTAAAAGCCCAAACAGTTTGCACATACATATTTTAGTTTAAAATGTCTTTAAAGTATGAATTATTAATTATTAATTTGATTATAAAAAGTTTACAGTCAGAATAACATGCATATTTTAATCATCTTTAGACTCTGTATGGTCGAACCATTTAAAAATAATCTGCTCAATTGAAGTTTTCATCAAAATAATCCCTTGAATTTCATACTATGCAATCTAAATCTAATGTAAATAAGGGTACTACAGCAAAAAAAAAAAAAAAAAAAAAAGTGCCCACAAATATTTTACTTTTTAGTACACAAAAATATAACTACATATAAATAATATAATGTATAAAAATAATAATTAAAAATATAAAAATAATAAAATATATGAAAATAATAATAATAAAATATATAAAAATAATACAAAATACTATAAAATGCATCAAATATAGAAAAAAAGTGGGACCAGTACACTTAAAATTAATCTTGATAAAATGTATCTCTATTGTAATTACATCGGCAGGCAAAAAAATTCCTTAACATATAAAAAAGATCAGTAACGATGAAAATTTTCACATTAAAAGATTTATTCGCAATTCCAGCTAAATTTAAACTAGAGATTTAAGTTACATTTTCAAATCTGGAAAAGCAATTCCTATTTCTTACAATTTCGCATTGTAATGGTAGCAAGACAAGTCGAGTGAAAATATAAGTGTATGTTTATACTCAAACGAAGAAAAGGACTCTTGCACTTGTTGAATGAGAAACATGTGGCAGAATTTTCAGGGTCTTTTTATCCAGAAATAGCTTCAACAGTCAAACGATTCACTTAGGGAGAATTTTTGAAAACGCA
Organism: Maratus speciosus; assembly: GCA_963932465.1. NCBI lineage: Eukaryota > Metazoa > Arthropoda > Arachnida > Araneae > Salticidae > Maratus > Maratus speciosus. The sequence goes on from OZ010789.1 coordinate 468,727,649, forward strand.
TTCGAAGCGGGAGGATTGAAAATATATTTATTTAGCGTTGAACATTTACATTCGTTTAATATTTCTGTTACAAATGTAAAATAAAACTCTGCAACAGTATTGAATATTTTGAATGTATTTCATTCAGAGTAAGGTAAATGGAAAATAAAAGGTAGAAAGTTTTATTTTCAAATACAAAATTCATTTCTAAAATGAAATTTTTCTCACCATGTATTTTTCAGAAATGATATTCTGTTCTGTTACATTCTTCAGTTATTTCAGCATAGTCTGAATATTTTTATCTATTACATATCATAGTGGTTTCATCTTTTTTCCCTGAATACAGCATAGTCAAAAAAGGAAAAGCTTCTACTATGTTTTTCTGTATTGATGCATATTAGTTCTATTTTTGAGCACAAGAGACTGTGTCGATTTAATTTTCTCGCCAGATTTAAGTAAAATGAACGAGTAAAATACTCTAAAACGTTTAAGCATTTTCAAAAGCTATCAGAGTTTCTAAAGCACTATGATGTATATTCGAGGTTCATTAAATCTGAAATATTCATATAATCTAACAAATTTGATGTATAACTCGTAAAAAATATATAAGTTATAGGTAGTAGTATATATACTATCAATTTTCATTCACAGCCAAATTACAGCTTTTCACATATTGATATTATTAGTTCTCCACTCGTTTAAGGAAAACATAAACAAAACATTTGTGTTTAAAATGTAAAAAAAAGTATGCTGCTAATCTAAGGAACTCTATACAGCCTCTTATTAAAAAATAATCTAAATATTGAAGACCGAGGCGATTTTTATAGTATCTCTGTATAGGCACTTTATAAAAGCACTTTAAAGACTGGACGTTAATATGGCGAGAAAATTTACGAAATCCACCAGTCTAGCTCCTACCTACTGGAGTGTCAATGTCAAAGTCTCCCCTTATAAAAGATATCCAAGAAAAGTGCAGACAAAGAAGCTTCAGACACCTCCATGCTGAAAAATATTAAATTTTGAGCTTATGACGTTCAACGATTCACCATTATTTTCTTTATTTCTAAAGATACATAGACAGTGGCGTAGCCAGGATTTCGTTTCGGGGGGGGGGGGGGGGTCCAGAATTTTTCCATCAGGTTATATATATAGTAAAACCTGTCAAGATCAAATCGTAAATATTGCTGAAACATTCCGTTTTACACAGGTTTTCGTGTTATCAGGTGTATTTGTATAGTATTCTTTTCCGTAGCATGGAACATTTCTGTTTATAACAGAATTCCGTCATAGGCAGGTTCCATTTTTACAAGTTTTGTGTATTTATATAAATATACTTATTTATGTCATATGAATAGAATAAAACTTGTCAAAATAGTAATTGTCTATAACAGAATCCCGTCTTTAACGGAAGCGTTACATGGTCTTAATATGAATTGCGATACAATTAAATTTGCTGAAAACCTGTCTGATAGGGGATTTTCATTGTTCTTTAGTAGAACATAGTGAAACCTGTGTATGCGGAATCTGTCTATAACGGAATCCTGTCTGAAACGGAAGAGTTTCAGAATACCTGCGAAGCGAACAATAGATCTTATTGAAGTAGTGTATCTTAGAAGCATAATTAATTACACTTCTTTCTATGGAAGCCTGTCTAAAATGGAACTTTTTACCAGTCCCTTTGAATCTTGTCTTGACTGTGTATGTATAATAGAAGTATTTCGAGTAACTTTAAGAATTTAGGTATATCCTTATTTAATTTTTTAATTTAAAAAAAAAGCATAGATAAAAAATGTAAGTCCAATCTCTATAACTGCAACAAATAATACATTGAAGTTACATTAATATTTACCAATGAAAAAGATTCACTATGATGTAAAAAGCTGAGCGCATACTGAAGAGTAAAATTTAATTAACTCATTCGCGAGTATACTCGTGGCTTTAATTTATTAATTACTTTGTCACCACTATTTTAGAATTAAAAAAATTACCTCATTTATTGGCAGAAATTTCGCTGTATTAGTAAAGCGAAATTTGCCTTTCTGAATTTGTGCTAGCAAACGACTTTTAACAAAAAAATTGAAAATTATTACTTTATAATTTTGGCAGCGAATGGGTTAAATCAAGTTTCATATTACATAACATTTGCCTGCAATAAAGTTAGGGTCAAGTGGTTAAGTTTAAAACAGCAATTTCCATGTTTAATTTTTTGCCATTGAATTGAAAAATTGTGTTGTAATAGATATTGGATAATGATTTCGCATAAGTGTCAATCGCATGAGCCGTTCATGCGATCCGCCGCGCTCCCCATGGGAGTTTTTGAGATAACTCACATAGCATGAACATTAGCAGCAAGTTTTATTTTTTCTGATATTATCTTGCCGTAACAAACTTGAATTGAGAAATTCGCAGCAAATCTCCCGCAAGATATACCATCATCCACTTGCATGAGTAGTTTGTTGTGAAACTGATGCAAGACTGTCTTTAATTCACGAAAGTGACAAAAGCAAAAAAACTCTCTGTTCAGAGAATAGACAATCAGCACATACACAGAAATTGCAGAAATTATTTTCGTTAGGCACCGCTTTTTCTACGCGCGATACTTATTAAATACCAAAAAATGCTCGAAATGAATAGTACAAATATTACCTAAACTTGTTTATGGCGATAAAACTGATGCATGCACCTTCTGACGGCGCTTTCACATCAATGGACTTGATGAGGTCTATGGACCCCTTCGAAGGGATTAAACTTATAGTGTGACATGGAAAGATTACTACTTTGCAGTAAGTTTGCAGTATTTTTTATAACTTGTTTGCCATTAGTTTGCAATAAATTTGATACAGTATGAATTTAACTTGCACGATAAGTTAGCTGCAAATTCAAAGTGTGGTGACTTCGGCGTTTGCGTTATCTTGCTGCAGTCTTGTTATGAACTTTCAGTCTTGTCATGCTGAGCTTACTGCAACTTTGCAGGTTTTGAAAGCAAAACTGTTGCAAATTTTCTGCAAACTAAAAATGCTATGTGGGAAGGTTTCAACTTTAAGAAAAAGATCTTGCATTTTCAGCTACAGAAACTAGTAATGTAAGAAGCACACACATCAAATATAGTTCATGCTGGAAAAAGCAGTTTTGTTACAATTGTCTTATTCAGCCATAATTCTTTTGGGTTTCCATGTTTCATGTCTCGTCACTTTTGATACCATATGCGATCTAATAGTTGCTTCCGATATCTGGTCGTCGTTAAGGAAGTTAAATTTTTGTAATAAGTTTATTTGTGATGGATTAGCACTATTTTGGAAGTATTAGAATGCGTAAAAAATGGTTCATGGTGATTTCTGTTTTTGTACTTCCCAGCCAATTTATTTTAGATGGTTCGAAACAGTTTTAGAACATTCTCCAAGTTCAGAAGTAAGCTTCGGACGGCTCGGATTTATGCAACTCTAGAGGGGACACATAGGAGCTCCATGGAAGCGGGTAGCGCCCTTCTAGACCATTAATAATCATAAAATTCCGAATCTTCCGATTGCACCCTTAACCAACTTGACAGGAGCATCAAGAATCTCTTCTCTGTATATTTCAGCATTCACAGTTGCACTGGTAAAAATATGTCGATCACTGCGGCCATTCAAAGTGATGTCCGTCCATACCATGATTCCACGACCTTTGTATTGATGCCTTTCACGGATGTTTGCAGCCTTATTGCGTGTGATTTTCTCCCTCCATATGGTAACACGTCTGTAGTAACTCTTTCAACAAAATCGGGATTCATCGGTAAAGAGAACTCGGCTCCAGTCCGTGGTACTCCAATGACGATGATCTCTGCACCACTTTAACCGGGCGCATTTCGCTACCGGAGTTAATGGAACACAGATCATGGGTTTCCTTGCATGCAGCCTGTCACTCACGGTAAACCAGGATAGTCGAGTTCTTGTTGCTGCAGCAAACTCACTGCAATCTGAACTGACGTCAATTGCCTATTTCTTTTACCAATCGTTGGCAAATTACCGTCCTGAGAGCCTGTTGTAGTGCGTTTTCTACCTTGACCTGGTTGTCTGTGGACATTATACCAGTGTCTTTAAACCGTTTCCAGATTCTTGATGTGACACTTTTGGCTATTTACAAGTCTTTACAGACCCCTAAGAGTGTCTGTCCTGCTTCCATTCTCCCTATCGCACGCAATTTCTCAAAATCGGTCAAATGTCTTCTGGACGACATATTTCACCTACTAGAAGCGAAAGTTTTACCTAATTACACGTACAATATTTAAAATTAGACTTCAGATTACCCACGTGCGCTCCTTTTCACACGTGAACCGAAAGAACGGGCTGAGGCTGAAAAATTTGCATATATTTATGTAGCGAATGTTAATCCCATTGGACTGCGTGATAACGTTGACATTGAGTTACCTTTCTGGAAGTTCCCTTAATAGAATTAACATAAAGCACCTTTTTACGGTTATTCCTTTAATTTTTCTCGCCAGTGTATTTTGAAAGTGGTAACAAATAACCAGTCCAAAAATAAAGTTACTTTTATTAATTGCAGGCAGCAGATTTAAAGTAATTGTTAATATTGTCTATGTAAAGTGAACAAAGATCAGGGTCACGAAACTCAACCAATGTACCGTTATTGTGTTCGTATGAACTCGTTCTTTCCCATAAGTGTCGACAACAGAACCCCATCGAAGTCCAAGATAAAGAAGTTTTACGTTTAATCTAGTTACAGTAAATTTGTGTAAACGGAATAGCAGGTATACTTGTATAGTTATCCATCCGTCTCGGGACATTAAAATGTTTTTGTTTATGAGAGGATTCCGTGTTTTCAGAAAACCTGCCAAGAAGGATTCACAATTGGAGCAAGTTTCATTTCAGATTGGTTTCAAACGTCAGCAAGCACAAATATATAGTGTTGTTTTCGTCGAACCTTGAATAGTTTTCCTTTGAGATAGGTCATCTTCACAGATTTTTCCGTAATAAGTTTATGCTCTTCAGAGGTGGTGTTATAGCAGCGGTTTCCAACCTGAAGTAGCGTAACCCTAGGGTACGCTGTGGGTCTGCCGGGGGTATGTGAAAATAATATCGGTAATGGCGGAAGTCACAAAAATGTTAGGAATATCAATGTAATTAGCATCGATTTATTATATGGTTGTGTTAAGAAGATTACTAATGCAAAAAAGCATGTTTTCGTTATCTCCTAGAGCGGAAAGGGGAAGGGGGGCGTGTTTATGAGAAATGGGGGTACTCCGAAATGAAAAACCTAAGAAAGGGGTACGTGAAAGAAAAAAGTTTGGGAAGTGAGTACGTTTTAGCAGTTTTAAGGGATACTGTGAAAACGGAAAGTGTTTATAACGGAAACCTGTCTAAAACGAAAAAGTTCATAGTCCCGAAGAAAGACATACCTTTGAATTATACCTTCTAAGACGAACACCTCTCTAAAGCGGAAATTTTTATAGATCCTTTGTGATTCTGTCTTAGCAGTTTTTTCTGTTGTATTTGTATCCATGATTCAGTAAACCAAGTCTACTTTCGGGGGGGTTCCGGACCCCCTGGACCCCCCCCCCCCCCCCTTGGCTACGCCACTGTACATAGAGTATAACTTAAGGCGCCTAAACACCTTTAAAACGTCATTTTCGATCAAAGTATCGATTTTTCATTTTGCAATAATATTAAAATCGAATCTTTTAACTGCAGAATTATGCTTAAATTACGTCTGTATCTTCAGTAGAACCATAGTTACAACTGTCTAAAGTTACAGCTATTACAGCTTTTGAATTGTCTTTAAAAGTTATTTTTAGCTTTTTCTCAAATGAAGTTTTTCAAATTCTTACTGTACGCAAAACACCCTACAGGAAAAAATTACGCATGAAGTCCCTTGAAATTTTGGGTTTCTTTCGCAAATGCTTATTGAGTGAATAGCCTACACTCATGGTAATATATTAATTAGTTTTACACTGTAAAAAGAAAAAAAAATCCGTTAAAATAGGGAAATTGTACTGGCAATCGAGACACTAGTACTATTTCTGTATTTTAACGGAATTTTTTCCCGTAAATTTTGTGAAAAAACGGAATTTCTTCTGGAATGTACGGGAAAAAATTCCGTTAAAATACGGAAATGGTACTGGCGTTTCGATTGCCAGTACAATTTCCGTATTTAAACGATTTTTTTTTTCTTTTTTACAGTGTACAGTGGTATAAGTGACAAAGTTGCAACGAACTTTATAAATTTTTTATTGCCTCAGTACTTCAACTGCCACACCATCTGAGATATAGATGCTATTATAATGCAAATAGTTTATGTCCTAGAGAAAGTTATTTTCTTTATTACGCAATTTACAAAATGCCAATGCATTGGTTTGTTTTTGAATTATTATATTTTGCAGAAATGTCAATTTTTCAGATATTTTTGACTATTTTTCACTTTAAGAAATTTATTTCTGTGTAATTGCTAAAATATTTACATATTTTTCAATGGTGTAAGTTATACGAGGGTGAGTCGGAAAATAAGTTTCCCGTGGCAACTGTGGACAGAGGTTTGTATGAAAGAGAAAAAATGTAATGAAACATTAAAAATAAGACGTAGCTTTATTTTTCTACATAAGTGCCAAGTGAGTTGAGACATTTGTCATACACTTTTATAAGTTTCAAAAAGTGCTCCTTGAAAAAATCAGGGCATCATTCTGTTCCCGATAGATATGGAGAGAAAGTGCGTTGTGAATTCGTGGTCAAAGGAGGAAGTGAGAGCGGTTGTCCGCTATGAATGAGCAAGTGGAGTATCGGGAACAGAAATCTATGGGCCAGATGTGATGTCGAAACAAATGGTGCAGAGATGGTGCCGCCAATTCAGTGAGGGGCGGCGTCAGCAAGTGTTGGACAGACCGAGACCTGGACAGAAGTGCACGGCCACTATAAACGAAAGCAATACTTGACTACTTCTTTGTAAGCAATGCTGAAGTCACACAAGCCGTACAACGCTGCTTTTGTATGCAGGGCCCTGTTTTTTTCCCTGGGAGACTTTATGAAGCTTATAAAGGGTGTGACAAATGTCTCAACTCACTTGGCACTTATGTAGAAAAATGAAGTTACGTCTTATCTTTAATGTTTCATTACATTTTTTGTCTTTCATACACACCTCTGTCCATAGTTGCCAGGGGAGACTTATTTCCCGACCCACCCTCGTATATCATCATAAAAAATTAGTATAAAGAGAAAAATTCAAAAAATCATCTCCTCAGGTGTGCGGATACATTAATTGTTAATAAACAGGAGTAAAGACTTTGCAAGAGAGACATTACCAAAACTAGGAAAGTTCACTTATCTAGCTTCAATGTTATTGTCTCAAATCGAAAATTAGAAAACTATTTTAAAATTCAAATATAATTAGTCATTCCTGCTTTCAAAGATAAATGTTAAAATAGGAGGATTTAGAAATCTAGGGATTTTCACTTTCTAAATTCTAATTTGTTTGGCAAAATATTTGGCTGGTCTGTATCTGTATGGATTTAGTCATTTATTCAAAATAATTTAATATACAAGAAAATTAAAAATCTATTAAATATATGTTTTAAAGTATTTTAGAACGCATTTTTAAACGTTTTACACTGTAAAATGCATGTTTCTTTCTGCTAAAGGCACATATATAATTTTAATAACTTATGTGCTAATAAAGAGGATAATTCAAGGCTTAGCAATAGATAAATTACCGAAACAGGTTAATTTAAGGAGCAATATGTGACTTTTTATAACATTTTTATTACTAATTTTTAATTAAATTAGCTAGTTGTGATAGTTATTTCAAGACAAAAAATATGTGACATTTTTACTTTCTTCTATCTTTACAAGAAGAAAGTATTGGATTCCTGAAAATTTTCAACTTCTGGTTTTCGACAGATTTACACGTTTTAGGGGTCAGAGGTTCCGAAAAACATGTTTTTACAAAATGTCTGTCTATGAGTCTGCCTGTCTGTCTGTATGTGACACAAATTTTGTGTGCGCTCTATCTCAAGAACTAATGCACGGAATTTAATAAAAACTTACATTTAGTAGTGATTAATATAAATTGGGGCTGATTAGTTTTTGGTGTAAATCGCCCAACAGGTGGCGCTGCTATGCTGCATTTTTCGCGATTTCTGTAATAACTCTATCTCAAGAACTAATCCACGGATTTTATTCAAACTTCGGATTTAGTTATTCCTTGATATGAGTTGGTGCTGGTAACGTTTTGGTGTAAATCGCTCAACAGATGGCGCATTTTGCAGGATTTACACGAGTTTTGCAATAGCTCTATCTCAAGAAATAATGCACGGATTTTCATCAAACTTTAGATTTAGTTATTCCTTGATATGACTTGGTGCTGGTAACGTTTTGGTGTAAATCTCTCAAAAGATGGCGCTGTTATTCTGCATTTTACAGGATTTATACAATTTTTCCAATAGTTCTATCTCAAGAAATAATACACGAATTTTCATCAAACTTCAGATTTAGATAGTCCTTGACATGAATTGACGTTTTGTACATTTTAGTGTAAATCGCTCAACAGGTGGAGCTGCTATGCTACATTTTTGCGATTTCCGCAATCTATCTCAAGATTTATCTCAAGAACTAATGCTTGGTTTTTCAACAAACTTCAGATTCAGATATACCTGGATATGATTTAGTACTGTTTATGTTTTGGTGTAAATCGCTCAACAGGTGGCGCTGCTATGCTGCATTTTGCTGGATTTACACGAGTTTTGCAATAACTTCTATCTCAAGAAATAATGCTGGGATATTCAACAAACTTCGGATTCAGGTATACCTTGATATGAATTAGTGCTCTTTATGTTTTGGTGCAAATCGCTCTACATGTGGCGCTGCTATGCTGCATTTTTTAGAATTTCCACCATAGCTCTATCTCAATAACTAATGCACGAATTTTCATCAAACTTCAAATATATACTTTGATATGAATTGGTGCTAAATTGATGTAATTTCTTGTACTATTTAAATGATTTAATTGACGTGATTTATATAGAAGGAAGTTTTGTGATGGCCACAGCCTACTAGTTTTCTTTTCATTTAGTATGTCGTACCGACATAATTTTATGTAATAAGCATCTTTTATATGTAAAAGTAAATTTGCGTTACATTAAACTTTCCAAAATTTATTAATAGACATTAAGTAAGAACATTAAACAACTGAACGATTTGAAGTCAATAACAAATTTTAGTACATTTATTTTAACTTCAACATTTATACAAATATTTTCAATATATTACTTATAGAACTTAACGATAAAACTTATACAGCTCAGTCCATTACGTTGAATTCCTTTAGAATAAGGTATATAAATAAATATATAAATTTGAATAAAATATGGCATTATAGATCTTTTTTATGTTAAAATAGCATATTTATTTTAAAAGTTGTTCATCAATAAATGAATAAATTTGAATAAAATATAACATTATATATTTTTCTTATATAAAAATATCATATTTACTGGATATAACAATCCCAAAATCACTATTCCAACTGATTAGTGATATTATTTATTGGGCCTGATTCATGTAATGTGATTTTTTTTAAATGTTCTACTTAAAAAATATACATCATTTTAAAAATACATATAACCTTCAGAATAGTTTACGAAATCCTCTACTAGATATATACTTGGGTTTATATTTTTTATCTTTCTTTAAAATATCATCGTTTGTTGATACCACGAAAAGCGAAGGACCTATTAGCCATTTATTTCATCATAGCAAAGAAATTCATAAAACTAGATTTATGAATATATTTGCTTTTACGTTCTTTGATTCAGAATAGAAACTCGTGCATTTATTCCAGATTGATCCTTTAAAATGTAGGTAAAATTTAAACAATAAAACCTACATTTATTCTTCGAAATTTCATTGCGAAATGTATTTTTTACAAATATCAGAATCTAAAACCCTAAACTTTTTTTATAGTAATGCATATTTTGAATGGTATACAGTTTTTTTCATGCTATTCGATATACTTTTTTCTGTAAAAGTTCAAACCTATTAAATTCGAAAATATTAATAATAATAATATATAATTATGAATCATAAAAATTGAAATACAAAAAATTACAAGATAAACAAAGCATAGTAAATTAAATATGTTACAAAAAATCTGTACTATCTATTAAAATAAAAATTACTCCAATAAAGATAATTTCTTCTGCTTGATCATTTCTCTATGTCAGGTGCTACTTAAAAATAAAATCAATATCAATAAAAAAATTGTCAATCCCAAAACTTTCTTCTATCACATACATGTTAATACTTCAAAATTCACTATTTTAGGACCAAACTTAAATGGCAATATTTGCCCATTACGGGGATTCTAAAGATATGAAATTACGTGCATTAGGTCTTGAGATATGACTATCCCTAAAATCGTGTAAATACAGCATAGCAGCGTCACCTGTTCGGGGGATTTATACCAAAACCTAATCAACTTAATCTGAAAGTAGATGAAAAATCGAGCATTAGTTCTTGAGATAGTGCTATTGCGAAAATTGAGAAAAATGCAGCACAGCGGTGCCACCTGTTGGGCAAATTATAATCAGCAACAATACTTATCAAGGTATACCTGAGTCTGAAGTTTGATGAAAATTTGTGCATTAGGTCTTGAGATAGAGCTATTGCGGAAATCGTGAAAAATGAAGCCCAACAGCTCACCCTCTCGAGCAATTTACATCAAAACGTAATGAGCACAAACACATATCAAGGTATACCTGAATCTTAAGTTTGATGGAAATCCGTGCAAAAAGTTCTTGAAATAGAGCTATTGTGGAAATTGAGAAAAAATTCAGCATAGCAGCGGCACCTGTTGGGCGATTTATACCAAACAATAATACTAAACAACCAATTTATATCACGGGCTAACTGAATATAAATTGTTATTTAATTTCGCGCATTTTTTCTTGAGATAGAGTACCCACAAAATTTGTGTCACATACAGATAGACAGATAGAGTCACAGACTGACAGACAGACATTTTGTAAAAACATGTTTTTCGGGATCGCTGACCCCTAAAACGTGTAAATCCCTCGAAAACCGGCAGTCGGAAGTTTCCAAGACAGGAATCTAACACTTTCTTCTTATAAAGATAGAAGAAAGTAATAGCCAAAAACGTTGAAGAATTAAGATAAACTGAACATACAGGTGTATTCCGAAAGCATGGACAAATTTGTAATTTCAATTATCCGCAACGTAATTACATGTTAATTGCATGTAACCGATTACAGTTACACACATACAAACACAAGAATTCTGTCGAATAACACTGGACAACAATGGTTTTGTCCTAGAACTAAAATTAGTTGATTCTAGATCCAGTTTTTGGCGCTGTTTCCGCATATGCTTCATTTATCTCTAGGTGGTCTAGGTTTTGAAGCTTTTTTGTGCTATTTTATGCAAATTTTAGATACAATGTATGTCACATCTAATTACATTTCCTAGATATTGACTCCTTGACTATTTGCTTCAGATAAATGTCACGATTTGGGTATTCTTAACATTTATTTATCAGTTATGTAGCCTAATTTGCATATTTTTCAATGGTGTAATGTTTACATCACTATCAACTTTAAAATAGTTGATAAGATGAATTTCTACTTTTGTACGGCATTAACACAGGTTTGATATACGATGCTTTTTAGGGGTGCGTAATTCATTGACAAGAAGGTGAACAGGGTCAGATTCATATAAGAGACATAAACGAAAATTTATATAATCGAAAAAAAATAAGTAGTAGAATCTATCCTAACTAGTTGAAGTTTGTCATACAAAGTATCATAAAAAAGCTATTTCTGGCTTTTTTGACCAAAAACTAAAATTTCACTTTTTCCAAAAACTAAACGTGATAGAAGAAAACAGATACAAGATTTGAAATCAGCTCAAAAAACTGGTTTAGAAGCATATTAGCGTACTCGTGCGGCAGAAACATTTGAACGTCAAGAATCATTATTAGAGAAACATGAAAAATATGCAAATTAGGTACAATATTTCACAGTCACATGTCAGTATAATCTCAGAAACAACGTTTTTGTGAAGTAAATTAGGTATTAATCATAAGTGCTGGAGTAAATCTAAAACTAGATTCGGAATCAGCACAAAAAACCGCATAAAAACAACTAATTTCTGTTTTAGGACAGAGCAAAAGTTCAAATTTGTTGACTAGTGTAATGGGATGGGAGCTGTTCCGGCTACAATGCTGCAAAAATATTTTACGGTATGTAATTTTAACTATAATTAATTACATACAATTAAATTGTAATTACATGGCATTGCAATTATAAATTTGCACAACTCTGTTCAAAAGTTGATGAAAATGTAGATTAATCAATTAAAAAAATATGCAAATTCAATATTAATTAGTATATGTTCATTTAATCATATTTCATTCAAGCTGCATATTAACACTTTTGAAAACAACCTGCATCTCACAAATTAAAATTTCATCTTGGTAAGTTAGAATTATGTTTAATTATTTTTCGATTTCGGTTTTTTTTCCCGTTCCAACTCCTTTCCTTGGCTTTCCAATACACACAACTTCTGCTACGTTATGTTTATTATGTAACCACATTATACTGAATAGTTTAAATCCGGAATAATTTTAGGTTTTGTGGTGTTAATTTTATTGTTTCTTAACACTTTAGTTTGGTGAATATTAATAAAATTTAAAATAAATTACTAATATTTAAAAAATTCATGAAGTAAAAATATTAAGTGTACAAATACGTTTTAAAGTGTTTTAATACGCATTTTCAAGTGTAAAATTTCTCAAAATGCGGATTAAAATTATTTGAAACTTATTCATATATTTAAAAGATTTTTAATATTCCTGTAATGTTCTTGTAATAATTTTAATTTTATTGTCGAAGAAATGACTAAATAAATACAGATACAGACCAGCAAAATATATTGTCAAACAAATTAGAATTTAGAAAGTGAAAATAGCGAGATTTCTAAATCACCCTATTTTAGCATTTATCTTTGAAAGCTGGAATAACCAATTATATTAAAATTTGAAATTAATTTTCTAATTTTAGATTCAGGACAACAAATTAGAGCCAACATATGAGAAAGTAGGTGATTGTAATTTCCAGTTTTGATAATTTCTCTCGCAAAGTCTTGTATCTGCTTATTAGCAATTAAGTTATTAAAATTGTATACGTTCCTTTAAAAATAAAGAAAATAACGGTGAATTGTAATAATCATTAGTCTTTGGGGAAATAATTTGTTCAGGTATTGTCCAAAACGTACAAAATATTTGAAACCTGCTAAAAGGCAAAGGAAAAGGTAATTTAAAGTTTGGTAATTGGTCAAATATACATTTGATTGATATAAATGTGTTTATTTAGAGAAGTCGGTAAAATCAGAAGCTGTATTAGTGTATTTCTATTGACCATTGCTGAACATCTGTATAAGTAACGATACATTTGTATAAATCCTACTGTCATATATGCCAGACATACACTCCTGATTGATCATTCTATAAATGCCGATAAGTCCATTTATTTTGCATTTTGACATATTCGAGATCAATTACTTTGGATTGAAAAAAATTACTGAATTGTTAAATTAACTATTAGTTTCACTCTTCTACCAGTAAGCAGGGCCGTATTCAGGCAAGTGCAAATGTTTACAGGCGCGTCACAATTTAGAGAGCGGTAAATGCTTGAGTCCTGGAAAAAAAAATTTAGGACTCCGATTTGTGAAAATATTTGCTAATAGTAAAAGGATGTTAATGTTTTCATTACTTTTCTGTGTGAAATTCGCCGGTTGATCAGCGATCTCCTATTAAGATTATGGTATTATTAGCACTCCACTTCGTAAAGGTAACTTTCCACGCAGCTGACAGCAAAGAAGTGACTGTTTGGGAACCACGAGAGTCTAAAATCTCACAACGGTTGCAAAAAACGACTACATTACTTACCGACTACATTTCTTATACCAGCTCAAACTCTCAAAACAGCTTAGCTGAATCTAGGAAATCGCAGATCCAGGGATGCACAAAAGCTCGTGTACCGCAACTTGGAACGGAGTACAAGTAAGCCCTTTTGGGAATCGGGTCACATATTCATCACTATTTCCAAATAGTACTTTTGCCTTACTTATGACAGACAATATGCGCAAAAAAGGACTTTCGAAGGTATAAGTACTCAGTCTGTTTGGCCTATGCCTCGTATATCCATGCTTTAATCTGACCCTGCCTCTTAAATTTCAGTTAAGCTGACTTAAATAATCCAATCTGAACTTGGCATACCGACGAGTTTCAAAGAGATGGCAGACGTTCATTGCGACGAAAGATAATGGTTATAAGAGTGTAAGGGTATTTGACAAAAAATGGAGGATCGGAGCGTTTGTCTTTCAGATTTTAAGATTATCAGGAATCGAAAAACCATTGGCCTGAACATCTAGAATTCCGATTTTCAAAATTACATTTGATTTTCAGGCATGTTGTTATTCGTTATTCTGTGTTTAGCTTTAAAAAGACTGTAAAAGAAAAATGAAGAATTTTTAACATAGAAACACCATAACTGCATAAGTTTTTAACGAACATTTTTACGGGACATTATCGATTAAGATTATAGAGAATGAATCAAATTATTGTCAACATTATATAAAAATTGCTGTGCATAAATAAGTTTTGCAATTGAGTGCATTATATAGAGATTTTCATAAATAGAATATCGCAATATCTGCGAGTTTCCTTTTAAATAATATCACTTTTAGTGGAGTTCCATGATAGTTTTAGTGGGAACGAGCAGTACGGTGTTATAAAAGTGCAATGCTTTTTTCTAAGTTAATACAACGGTTATACAACAATTTTTAATATTCTACTGAGAAATGGAACATCTTGGAAGAATTTTTTGATTCTGAAAGTATGCCATTGACATTGTTATCAACAGTCGAAAGATACTGTAAGAGTTTGAATGCAAATTGAAAAACAATGTTAATTGCAAAGAACAATTTCAGAAAATGAGTAGAGTAAAGTTAGATGTGTAGCTGAGGGTCTTAAAAAGTTGCAAACTATTGAGATAAACATTCCTGATATCCGTGTGGAATTGCATTCGGCAACTGATAAAGCAGTGACAGAGCTGTATGTCGATGATGTGGTATTTAAACTGCTGCTATTGAAATGTCGAATTCATCTTTTATTACGTTTTTAACTGAGATACTCTTTCCCTATTTGCAAAAATTCAGCTGAAAAGAAACTTATTGAAATTAAGAATCAGAAATCGGTTCAATCTTCTTCAGATGATAACATTGTAAGACAAAATTATCACATTAAACGGAAGCGAAGTTTTAATGAATCACCTGAATTAATTTCGAAATCAAAAATTCCAGAAAAATAAGAAAAAAAGTTCAGGGGGTTTTAAAAATGACTATGAGATCTAGAGAAGAATGAAAATAATATAAAGTACCAGAGTCACTCTGAAATTTTTGAGATACAACTAGATTTTTAAAGTTATACTTACAAAAGTTTAGGTGTGTTCAAAGTAGTCTCCTCCAGCATCAATGCACTTTTGTAGACGAATTTTCCACAGATTAAATGCCTCTATCCATTCATTTCTTGGAATAGATGAAAAAAATGCATTTATAGCCACATCAATCTCTTCTTCTGAATGAAAACGACGTCCACGTAAGTTCTTTTTTAGATTAAAGAATAATCAAAAGTCACACATAGCTATATCAGGTGAATACGGGGGATGTTCTATCACTTTAAATTGTTTTTGTTTAAGAAACTCAACTGTTAATCCGGCTGTATGTGAAGATGCATTGTCATGGTGAAGCATTAGTCCCCTAACATTCACTTCTTGTAGAATTTCTGGAAGACATTTAGTGGTATACCAGTTTGCTGTTACTGTCTTCTGTCCTTCCAACTTGATGGCTTTGACCAATCCCGTACTTCTGAAGAAAACGGCATACATCACTTTTTTCAGTGAACGTTGTCTTTTCACCATTGTCGGCGTGGGATCATCTTCAAAGACACATACTTTGCTTTCTTGACGTGTTGGAACGTCAAAAGCGGTACGTTTCATCACAAGTTACAATTTTAGAAATGATGCGGTGGCCACCATCATTTAGCAATTTAAGAGTTTCTTTACTGATTCTGACACGCTCCTCTTTTTGGTGCTCAGTTAGATTATGGGGAAACCAACGGCAAACTACTTTTTTCATATGCAATTCTTCATGAATAATTTTGTGTATGGCTGCGGATCCAATATTAAGTTCCTTCTGTATCATTTGATAGGTACAGCGATTATCATCCATTAACATTTTTCGTATGGCAGGCACATTATCCGGGATTACTGCCGGAGGCGGCCTTCCTGTGTGTTCTTCATCCTGAAGAAAATTGCGACCTCTGCTAAATTCTTTAAACTATCTGAATACAGTAGCACGAGCTGAAGATTCATCACCAAATGCTAATTTCAACCGTTAAACGCATTCTTCTTGATTTAATCCTGCTGTAAAATCGTAGAAAATCATAGCGCGAAAATGCTCTCGCGTCAACTCCATTTTCTCTTCAGTTTAAAATTTATTCTACGCCAAAGCGATATAAGTAAGCGTGCAAACTTAATGCTGGAATCGGGCGTAAATTAACACAGTTGCGCCATCTTGTGGACGGAGTGATAATTCACATACGCGGGTTTTTAGTGTGGCGCGTATTTTCTAAATCTTTTGTCACTCATGGAAATGAGTTTTGTTTGCCGCATTTATTGCAAAGTAACGGCGTAGCGAGAGGGGCATTCAGATGCACTTGACACCATGATGTTTTCTTCGCCTTACCAGAAGCACTTCAGTTATTAATCAAGGTGAAAAAAACTTTACAATTTTAGTGGTGTGAGTAAGAAAACAGTTAGGTATCTACCTGTAGTTCATACTCCATCCGCTACGTGGCGCATGACCTTCATTGATGTGACCTCGCTTTTAATCTTGAGGTTACTCCTCCCATTTAAGATAGGACGCTTACTTATATCGCTTTGTTCTACGCTAAACAAATTGAAGTAAATCAGTAAAAAATCGTCTGCTGTGTTAAAATACTTTGTATTTTAAAATTAAACCGTTATTTTTATTTTGTAAATTCTCGTCTGCGCGTATCTCAATAATTTCAGAGTAACCCTCGTATAAGGAAAGGGCAGCTGACGTCACTATGAGAGAAATTACTGCTGATCCACAGTAATTTCCTGTCCTTCTTTACGACTCCACCATTCCCAAGTATTTAAATGATTTGATTGGTCTAACAGTAACAGCTCTGTGGTATGATCACTAAAGCAAAAATGTAGTTGATAGATTGGTTGAAGGAAGTATTTGTTTGTAAACATGCTCTTTCATTTTAGTAATACAAACTCTTCACAGTGATTTTACGCAAGAAAGTTCATATCTGCAAAAAGCATAATGTAAAACTTTCATTTCTTTCAAATATCACTGAACTATAAGTTATTGAAATGCTACCGAGAAACTTCGAGCCATTTACAAAAGAACTGTCAAGTTGTTTTTTATTTTTCTGTAAGATGTTGGCTTCCAAGAAAATTAGTGAAATTTATTCAACTTGCACACTGTACTCAAGATTCACAACTATAATCCAGCAACAAACTCTTCTGCTGTAAGGTCATTTCCCGTTCTAAAATGAATTAAAAACTATTTGTAGGCAGCACATAATCAATATCGAATGGTTAATCTTGGACTGCTGGTCATAGAATCAGACATCACAATTAGTCTCAATTTCGAATAAGTAATAATATGAATTCTGTCATGTTTTTTACATTTCGAAACATAAAGGATCATTCTTAACGGTCTTCTCCAAATATTAAACAAAACGTTTAAAATTGAAAGAGTCCAGTAACTTTTGACCATACCGATAATCAAATACAATGTAAAAAAAAATGTTTTTTAATCTACGAAGGTAATAATATAACAATGAGCGAAAATATACAATAACCTCGACCGAGTTACTTACGATTCCAAAAAGTGTTCTTTATCTTCAGAAATCCAAGAAACCAATATATTTTTTTAGATTTAAATAAGATTTTATAAAAACAAAATTTCTCTCGCTGCCACTGATTTTCGGAAACGTTTCGAGTAGTTTTATAGTGTATTAATCAATTGTTTCGTAATTTACAAAAATATAACATAACCATGAACAAAAATATGCAATAACCTCTACTGAGTTTTCCACGATTCCAGAAAACATACTTTATCTTCAGAAAGCTAAGGAACTAATAAATTTTAGTGATTTTAAAAATCCTTTATAGAAACAAAATTTCTTTTGCAGCCACTGATTTTGGGAAACGTTTCCAAGTAGTTTTTATAATATATTAATCAGTTTTTTTAAACCGTAATATTCATTTTTAGAAGGGGTGTGAAAACACATCATTTTACTCGCCACATGAGAGTCAATTTTCTGACAGGGCGAGTGAATTTTTAGGTAGTCTTTTAAAACTGCAAGCTATAGAGACATGCTGAAAACTTTATATACTTTTACCAGTTAGCTATATTTTGCAACTTTCCATATTACTGCATGTAAACATGGTACTAAGTTCTATTCTATATTAAGCTTACCTCTTTTGTATATATGTCTTAATTTTATAGAAAAATAATATGAAAATGTATTGCTGAAATAGCAATCAGCTATTTTTCCCGTTGCGTAAATTTTATTATAACAATTTTCAACTGCACGTTGCATTTCGCTGGTTGGTAAAATAAATCCTTAGCCGGTAATATTTTCTATAAATTCCCCACCCATGGATTTTAGTATGCTATCAATTTTCAAGTAAACATTTTCAAGTACGTAATTAAATTCAAACATGCAAAACTAACGCAATAATACGTACTTTAATCTTAATGTTAATACTGCTCATTTATCACGTTAGGCAGTAAAATCTGTTTGTTAAACATGAAAATGTTTACTTGAGAATTGATTTGAACATCTATATTCCGGGTTGAGAAAACTGATCAATACACTACAAAACTACCAGGAAACGTTTCCGATCCGAAAATCAGTAGAAGCAAAAAAAAAAAAGTCTTTAGCAATAATTTTTTGAATCTCAAAGAAAGTTTCGTTTCTGAGGTTTCTAAAGATTAAAAGAACGTTTCAGAATCGTGTGTAACACGGAAGAAGTAATTGTATATTTTCGTGGGTCGTTACATTATATTTTCCTAGATTAAGAGGGGTTCCTGTTTTTCGGTTGAAAAAAATTGTTTTTATTTTTTTACTTTTTTCTATTCTGTATAGTCTGTAGATTATCCGTGTACAATGAATTTGAAGTCCTTTCATAGTTATTTAGTGCTTTAGCGCAACGCATCCATAGGCTTGAACTGTTTCGAAGCACTATAAACGCATCTTACGCATGACTTTTTTCGAACTGGGCGGGATCAGAACGCAAAAACTATTAAACAGATATTGCAATTTTTTTAAAAATTAAAGGTAACATAATTTATTGGAACTTGGACTACCTTCAGCCATTTTTATAAAAAATAAATATTTTTAGAAGCACGCCAAAGTGTGAAAAAATCAGTCAGAAATAGATCTCTTTTTTTCAAATGGCTGTCACTTTTTTGATTTTCAACTTTTTGACCTAAAAATACAAGACGTTCTAGACAATACTATCTACTTTCACAATTCTTAACGGACATTGGTTGCAAACGACTCTGGCGATCTATCGGATCCCGTCCGATAGGAAATGCACGGAAGTGCACTAATACATCCACCCACACAACCCCAGCCACATAATCAATTTTTTATTAAAACTTGATAAAACTTTATATTTATTAAAACTTGAAACAAATGATAATAAATAACGCACAAAAAACTTGTCTCTGATCTTCCTTCCTATTCATGAAAAAAGAGAAAAGAACCCACTTTTTTCGACTTTCTAAAAACAAATACCCCATTAATGTTTGTTATTTATCGCATTTGGCAGTAAAATCTATTCGTTAAACATGAAAATGTTTACTTGACAATTGATTCGAACATCTATATTCCGGGTTGAGAAAACTGATCAATACACTACAAAACAACTCGGAAACGTTTCCGTTCCAAAAATCAATGGCAGAAAAAAAAAATTATGTTTTTATAATAATTTTTTGAATTTCGAAGAAAATGTTGTTTCCGAGGTTTCTAAAGATAAAGAACACGTTTTAGAATCGTGGGTAACACGTAAGAGATTATTGCATATTTTCGTTGGAGGTTACATTATATTTTCCTAGATTAAGAAACGATTGTCCTTTTTTACAGTGTACTATTACACACAAATCATCCAGATTTATTTCGATTTTCTAACGTTATCGTATCATGATCCAAAGGAATTACTTTTGGATCATTAAATTCCCACTTTTGAATTTTTATAATTTTTTCTTTTTATCAATTGCTCCAATCGCACAAAATTTAAAGAATACATTTAATTTTCACAATGAGTTATTAACTCAAGGTCTTGCTCTTATAAATGGATGTTTCGCTTTAATGCTACGAATAAAATATTCTCACGTACAAACGTCACGTTCGTTTCGACGTACAAAATGTATTTCAAAGATTCATTTAGTGATTTTACAAACTTTGCTTTTTTGAATATACAAACCATGAAAAAATATAAAACCCCACTCTTTCATGCTGGAAAACCTGAAACAGTAATAATTATTAACATATGTTGAACAATTGCACCTTGAAGTGTTACTAAATAAGAATATATTCGTAAAAGCACATGAAATTGCTAAATGGTACGTAGAACAAGAACATTTACAACTTGTATAAATAGATACGATGATAAAACATTATATTTACGTTTCGAATTGCTTCAGGAGTCTTCCTCAGGATACATTTTATCATGAAGACGACTGCAGAAGCAGTTCGAAACTTAGATATTATATTTTTATCATTGTCTTTATTTGTACAAGCTCATATAAAGGTTCTTTTTGTATGTAACATCTAGAAATTTTATGTGTTTTTATGAATACCTTCTTATTTAGTAATAATTATTTTTAATGAAAAATTCTAAAAACATTAAACAAAATGGCAATTCATGGGTCAGGTATAAATTACGAAACATCTTCCAACGCTAATAGAATATTATTAATTTTTTTTTACATTTTAATACACTGAAATCAGCTATCTAAATAAGCAATTTACAAAATACACCACGGAGTAAAAATCCAGTTCCTACAATTGTTTTCCATATCCGGTAATGTGTGTGAACACCTTCGTGCAGACTTCTAAATGATGTATAGAATTTGTACGCACCATGTAATATTATAAAAATTAGATAAATTTAAAAATACATACTACAGCGAAAAATGCATTTCCAGAAATCATCGATCATAGTCTGTCCTATAATCGAATTCTTTTATGCGTTTCTGTATGTAATCGATGAATGCGGTCTATTCCATGATGCAGTGCATTTCAGTGATCTTTTTAAATTTAATTCTGCTTGAAGTAAAGAGAGTTTTTTCTTTTTATAAGTATACAAATTCAAAACGAAATGAAACGCATAAAAATAATGGTAATAGCCATGATATTAGTTTTATTAAATAAATAATTTTATGCCATTAGTGTTTAAAAATGATTTCGCATATGGGCGCCGCGGCTGGAAAGTCCAATTTTCGACAACTTTATTGAGCAGCTGGGGCCGTACACTGTGAAAAAAACCGGAAAATTTTCTGTAATTTATCGGGATAAAGTTCCGTTAAAATACGGAAGTAGAACAGGCGTCTCGATTGCCAATAGTATTTCCGTATTTTACTCCGGTTTTTTTTTTTTTTCTTTTTTTTTTTACAGTGTATATTGTCAGTAACATGTTAAACTATTTAATATGAAAACAGTGTTGCCAGTGGACTACTTTTTTTAAATTTCGATTTTTTGATTGGCACCACTTTTGTAAAATGGTAAAATTGCCCTTGTTTTCACCTTCATTATTATGTCATTAAATAAAGTTAAATAAATCGAATTTTACTATTTGAAAAAAGTGGTGCCAATCAAGAAATCTGAATTTTTTAAAAGTAGCTCACTGGTAACACTGTTTTCATATTCGACCGACCGACGTATATAACATACCGACGATATCACCAATAACGCGGTGAATCTTGATTTCCAAGTGGTTCAACGTCTGTGGTTTAACGGCATAGACCAGCGGTTTCACATATCCCTAAAATAATTCATTGGTGTGAGATGACATGATCGTGGAGGCCAGTTCATAGGTCCATTGCCTGAAATTATGCGCTCACTGAATGTCTCCCGCTATAAACTGATGGTGTTTTGAACAATTTGCAAGCGTTTTTCTGGCGTAAGTCTATTCACTGGGAAATGGCAGAACATACTAAGCACAAACCATCTGTCAGCTGTCAAATTGACTGTGACTAGAAACAGTGTTGCCAGTTTCAAAACCACACCTCTAAAAAACCACCCTTTATTATACTACCATTAAAATGCACCGCAGACTCATTTTCCCTATGCATCATAATGTAATGGAATTCTTTTGTGCATCCTATAAACGCACTATAAATGCTACTTATTAGATTCCCCTGAGAAAGCATGCTGCAGTGACGCATGCCTACCTCATTATTTTTTAATTATCGCAACATCAATAAAATGAATCGCAAATGATTTTTGTCTATATACCATAATGTAAGAGAATTCTTTTGTGTGTTCCTGTAATGCTACATACTTCATTTTCAATAGCGGATATTCTATATTAAACATCAGTAACACTTAAAAATTATTTGCAATCCGAGTATATTTACGATAGATTGAGCACGGCCGGACAGACAAACAAACAATCTGAAATCATAAACAATTTTAAATTATATTGGAAAGTGTTAAAAAGAAATCAAATTACTGAAAATTAAAAGTTAATAAAGTCCTTCTTTCGCTATCTTTAAAAAGTATTTAGAGGTAATTAATCAAGTGTAATGTTAGTTTTCAAGGAATAGCCAGTTGGCAATCTTTCAACCGAAGAAAAACTTTATAAATCTGAATTTAATTAACTTTGGATGATTGGAAATATTTTTATAAAAATATATTTGTCCTTTTGAACAAAAATAATGTTAATTAACTTAATAGATTTTTTTAATTCCATTAAAAACAAATTCACTGTTATGTATAACAAGATTATTATCACTTAAAAATTCTAAATTAAGTTTTTTAATTTGAAAATGTACAGTTTCTTTAACGACCATCAAAAATAGATAAGGTATAAATTTTGTTGAAAATACATTGATAATCATTGAATAATTAATAAAAAAGGTTTTAAATTCTATGCTACATTTCATGTGAAATGCAATTAGATTTTATTTTTATTTAATAAATACAGTGATGGAAAATTAGAGTAGATTTAAATTACAATACTCAGATTTATTTTACTTTAAAAATGAAATTTTTGATGAAATTTTTAGAAAAAAGGTCAATTTTAATGGAATAAAGTATGGCAAATAGCTAATTTTAAAATATTAAGCAAGGCGAAAAATAATGCGTCAGGCATAAATTACGGAACAACACTTATCAAGGATTAAAATAAAAATTGTAAAAACACAGTATTGTAAAAAAATTTTAACATACAATTGAAGAAAACACAATTACAACTCGAATAGCTATATTTCTCGTTTATATATATATAGATCGACTTTGCACACGCACTTTGGCATAATTACACCATTTGTGCTTTTTTGTTGCCACTAAGTTTTAACAAAATTTTTTTGTCTCATTTAATCGAACATTTCTTGATTAATTTGTGCAAAAAATTTCTTTAAAAATTAGTGGTAACAGAAAAACGTAAAAGTTGACAGCTCTGCTTTAAGAATGTGAATGCATTTCAGTCAATAATTGTAATGTAAAATTTGAAAACAGAAAATAAAAATAATAAAGTAATATTACGCTGTTATTATTGTTTGCATCAATTCTTGATGTTTTTTAAACTGATTTTGTCTAACATTAAAAGGAGATTGAGAGATGTATTAGAAAGCCTACCTCAGAATAAATTCATGTTAAGTGACATAAATTCATAATAAGACATCTCCACCAATTATCCCATTATCCTTCATTAGAAAATACTCAGCTCGTCTTCTCAGATTAGTATATGCAATATATATTTTTTATTATTATTACTTAATCGAGAGATATATAAAATGGAATTCTGGCTTTTGATGATGATAAACTTAAAAGTGACCTAGTAAAGGTCAATAAAGGTGTGAATAGGATGAAAATGTTTTAAAACTGTTTCAGCTTGTATTTATGTTTAAACACAGTAAAACAACATCCGAAAGTATTCACTCTTATGCAATCACACCACGATTAGTTGTATGTATAATCCACAAATTATATAAAATCGATATTTGTACACAACAGAATAAAGATTTTTTCTTTAATTTCAATCGAATTTTAACCACATATACATTATAATTATTTCTATCAATTTGACGGCCAGAGAGCTTATCTCATTTACCCTGTGGGAAAACAATCTCTCTCAGAAATCTCTGGCTTGCGTGTATGTGAGTAATTTTCCAGCCTTTGAAATACTGTAGTATTATTTTGGGTCATCTGGCTAACTTTTTGGTCAAGTTCATTTGTTCAAAGAATTCAACTAATTCGAGCGCTTCCTGTTGAATTATTGAACGCTACATAATATTTTTACATAAATGACAGAATGTTACTATTGCTGGAGACTTAAAAATTAAAGTCTTACTATTTTAGCAAATTAAAGTTCTAATTTTCTTTTCTTCGTCATTTCCTAGCCATATATATACAGGGTGATTATAATTAAAATTTAAGTTTCAAATCGCTCTGAAAAACGAACCACTGATTAGAATGACGTCAAAATTGAACTGCGTATTATTGAAGAAGGGGGAAAGATATATGAACAAAAAAAGTTCCAAATTTTAGTGACAGATGGCGCTGTAAGCGTCAGAAGATGTAAATTAAAATACCTGGCATGCGCACGGCCATTTCATGTATAAAAGCGTTGGGTAGACGACGTTTCCTTATTTCGCATCTCAGACGTTCGCCATGAGTGTCTCAATGAAACGCGCTCTGTCTGTAAAGATTTATCAATTAAAAAAAGCCTTAACGGGTTAAAAGTTCGTGACGCAGCACTTTATCTTAGTGATGGGCGATTCTCGAGAATTCGACAATCGAGAAAAATCGTCATCGTAAAAAATCACAATCGATACAGCCATCGATTAATTCATAGAATCTACAATCGAGATGTTTTACAATCGATTATAACGAGAAAAGCTAAAAACAGTTATTGGAAAACTTAGCTATTATTCTGGCCGACAATTTCATAGTAGTGATAGGGCTTAGTGATGGGCGATTCTCGAAAATTTACCAATCGAAAAAAATCGTTATCGTAAAATACACAATCGATACAGTCATCGATTACTTTCGAGAATCTACAAAGGAGATGTTCTAGAATCGATTATTGAAATCATTGTTTTTACATATATATAAGGCAGATTTTATTAAATATAGGGTAACTGAAAACTAGAGATGGGCATCATCGTTCCTTTTAAGGAATCGTTCCAGCCGGAATCGTTCACCGAAAGGAACGAGTTCATTGGAGTCGTTCCTTTCGGAATCGTTCCGAAAAAAGGAACGAATCCGAGAAAAAAGGAACGATTCCGAGAAAAAAGGAACGATTCCGAGAAAAAAGGAACGATTTTGAAAAATAAAGGATTCCAAGGAGAAAAAAACACTTCCGAGATAAAGATAACCACATGCAATCCATAATATTTTTTACTAATTTATTTTCTTATGTACCCATCCATTTTCTTACGCATCCAGTCGCCTTAATTTTGTAATGTTTTGGACAGATGATTTTGTTTTTAAGAGTTCATTTCATTGATCAGTGTGTGCAATTAATTTGCAGTTATTTCTAACTTTATGATTTATG
Organism: Maratus speciosus; assembly: GCA_963932465.1. Lineage (NCBI taxonomy): Eukaryota > Metazoa > Arthropoda > Arachnida > Araneae > Salticidae > Maratus > Maratus speciosus. The sequence goes on from OZ010789.1 coordinate 468,753,516, forward strand.
GTATAAAGCATAATTCCTCTTGGAAATTTAAGGGCGGTGCAAGGTCTATTCAATTTTCAGTGTAATCATTGGTTTCTCTTGAAAATATGTCGTCAAATGACCGTCCATTTATATTACTATTTTATACAGCGTGTCTTTACTCTCAACGATGTTCAGTGGCTAAGTCCTAAACCGTTAGTCATAGACCGGTTTTGTAATTTCCATTCAACTGACCGTTTGTAATTTCCAATTATAAAAATGTTTTAAATAAGGTAAAAAATTATTCTGAAAGTCGTTTGGATGAATAAAAATATTTCTAAAAAAGTTATGAAATTTAATTTTTTATACGGTCCTCCGCTCTATAAGAGATATTTAGAAAAAAATTCCTGTTCTCTTAAAAGAAAGACAAAAAAAGTCCCATTCATCTAACACTAAAATTCATGAAGTTATACGAAACTTTGAAATGCAAGACTTATGCCACTTTTCTGCATCCGAATACACATGAGTTTAGCCATGCTTCTAGGGGTCGTAAACAAAGTGTTTGAAGGATTTATTTCATGTGTAGCTGCGCTTTGAAAGAAATCGTATTACGACAGATTTTTGTAAGGATTTGAAGCTGTTTCTTTTCATGATTTTTTTTAACAAAAACTATGCTATTTTTATAAGCTTTTATTTAACCTATTAACCGCCAAAACTATAAGTAGGAAATTTCAAATTTCTTGTTGAAAGTCGCTTGTCACCACAAATTCAGAAAGGTAATTTCCGCTTTATTAAAATATCAAAATTTCTGCCAATAAATAAGGCAATTTTTTTAATTGTAAAACAGTGGTGACAAAGTAATTAATGTAAGCATGAGCAATTATTTTGACCGTTGCGTGAACGCAACACCAACGTGTAACGGGTTAACTTGAGAAGAGTTGAGAAGTTTAAGAATCGAGGCTGTTGCTTTTCAACATTTTATTTAACGTAAATTCTAATATTTTTTTCCTGTTATATGTTTAGTACAAGCTGTATATTTTGCATTAATATTTCAAAATGATTATAGATTTCAAATTTATAATGCAATGTTAATTTTACTATCAAATATTTTTTTTATATATCTGAAGATTATTTATATTTCTAGTAAATTTGTAAATGACCCCTATTTCGCAGCTAAAAATATGCTCCAAGTTTAAACAGCCATTACTTCGGTCAGTTTTAGTCGTAGAATAATAGGACTTTTATTTGTCTTACTTGTAAGTGTAATAGGAAAGTTTTGCTAACTATAACTTGAAGGACCGGGGGATCGTATAAAAAATTAAATTTCATAATTTTTCAAGAAATGATTCTATTGACCCAAATCACTTTGTAAATACTTCATTACTCCCATTTAAAACATTTTTGTAATTGGAACTATATGGCTATGACTAACGGTTTAGGAATTAGCCATTGGACATCGTTGAGAGTGGACATCCTGTATAGGAAATTTTATTATTGCTCTGATATTTGTCACCAGGGTCTAGGAATTTTTAATCTCATAGATTCCTCTTCAAAATCTACCTCTAGGTAATCTTAATTTCATTTTTCATTCTGAATCTCATTTTTCATTTGGATGGCCCTACTGGTTTGGATATGTAACTAGTTAAAGTAGATTACATTTTTGTTCCAGTGTCCGTACTTTCAATAACTTTATCCGCTTTATCGTCTTTCTCCTCAGCTCCCTAACTTTACGCACACAGGATACTTCGCATAATTCATCAACATTATTATCACCGCCTTCAGGATCTGGTTCAGAAGTGAAACACCCTATTCTATAGCAATCATCTTGTAGTGCAATTCAGTGATATATATCAATTTTAATGCATTTGAAATAGCTTAATGTCATTAAAATGCGCTGCAAACGATTTTTTCCCGTTGACCATAATGTAACGAAATACTTTTGTGTGGCCCTGTAAATAAACTATTAATGCTACACTCTTCATATTGAATACCAAACATCCCATGGTAACCATCATTAACATATATCAATTGCATGGGAATCCGAGTATATTTACGGGAGTTAGGTATATCACACACTGAGACCACAGAATGACACAAAGCGCAACATGAAGTGCAAAAACCGGTCGAAACAAAGAACGAAGTTGTTGCAAACTTGTTTTAAACCAGTTTTTCTAGCGAATTCAAGCGACATGTCTTATGTGTCGCCTTAGTGTGTGACTTGCCTTAGAGCGTGAACAGACGGTCTGACGGACAGACAAACCGCATTCATAAACACTAACTTTATTGGAAAGAGTTAAAAAGTAAAGCACATTTTTGCACACTGTCTTTCCTGAGTGACTGGTGTATGTCTTGTTTTTTACCCTAACATCGCTATTTGTGAACTGCTGTTAACTACGTAGAATTTCAATAAACTTACAACTCTTTTTGAATCTCCAATTTCACGAGAACCTACAGGAATTTCTCTAATTTCACACCCTCATCCGCCGTCACCCTCTCTCCACTTATATCATACAGAACCTCAGTTCGGTGTGAGTGAATTGCGATGCTAATATGTTTGTATGGATTGGGATCTTTGGAGCTTCATAACTCATGAAGTCATGGAACACTTGTGTTACACGAAAGGGTAGAAGTTCCTTCAGATGATTTGTAAACAGATTCATTAGCAGCATGGCTATGGCTAGTGATATTTATAAGATAATATTATATATATTAATATTATAATATATATATATATATAATATATAAAGTAATATATATGATTTTATTCATATATAGTACATATTATCTCCGCCAAAAGATATAGTGATTCACTAAACTTCAAAGTTCTATTTCTTAAATTTGAAATTTGCTAACATTTTAACTGAAAAGCGCTTTATTGGTTTAATTAAATTAAATAAATTAAAAGTATGTCCATTATTATTACAGAGTGTAGTACTATATAAAGGACTATCCTTTTGACGATGTTTCGGCCGTTGAATGAAAGATATCTGTTGTAAACGTGTTATAGATAATACCAACCTTAATTTTTTGAGAATTTGACTATTTTTTATTCGGAGTTAAACTTTTTATTGTCAAAACTATTTAAAATAGATAAAACATTTTGTTAAATTCGAACTTTTCAGAAAACTTTATGTAATTTAAGAAAAAAAAGAAATAAATCTTCTAAGTGAAAAGAATAACAATAAGAAAGGAAAATACATAAAATTTAGTATCGTATTTGCAGTAAGTTTTACCTCAATAAAAACGGAAATTTGGTATTAGGCTTGAAACATTAAATTTAGTTTAGCATGAAGGGAGCCTTGATTTGATCGAAATTAAACTCAGATATGTATTATCCATCACCACAGTAACAGGCATTAATCGTGGCATTGATTTCGGGATTTACGAGTATCAATAACGATCAAGAAATCTGAATTATTATAAGAAATTATTACGATAAACGATTTTTTTTGCTTTTATTTTACGTTGAATTAAAACAAAGTCAGTTATTTAAATTCTAATTATTTAGCAAGAAATAGAAGTAAAATAACAATTGAAAAAACTATACAAAATCACAACGTGCATTCTTTGGAAACCAATAATTAAATTCGTATATTGTAAAACTTTTTAAATGCAATATTAACCTTCCGCATACCAGACCGGTGCAACAGACCCGATAGATACATTCAAATTGATTTTTCACATTTAAAAAAATGAAAATTTTGTAAATATGTGACTTTTTCTGGAATGTTCTACTCAAAAGAATAGAACATCCCCGAAAAAACCCATATTTACAGAAATTTCAGTTTTTTAAATAAATTAGAAATATCATTATAAATGTACCTGTCGGGGTCATTGAACCCCTCTGGTAGGCGGAGGGTTAACATAAATCTATTAAACCAAAACAAGCATAAAATATGCAGCTTTATATATATATATATATATATATATATATATGTCGCAGTGTTGGAGAAAGTCCGATAATCTATATGTAGCACGTGATTTTTCTTTCCCGTTTTTATACTCAAAACGGCCATTAAGAGAGCGAACCGCGGTTAAATTATTTCAATCCCACCCACCACTGTTATCTTATTATTATTATTAGACATTATGCTTTTTGAAATAGTCATTATCTTAAGAAAGAAACGTTTTACAAAAATTCCTTGTTCTAACAGATTTTACTCTATGTAATATACCTCAATGTAAGTTGATTAAAACAACAATCTTAGGGAGTTTCGAGATTTTTTTAATCATCTTCTTCAGGAGAGAAAAACAAGACGCCAAACTGTGGAAATAAAGTGGTACTCGAGCGCTCGTAGCTGGTCATACATTTATTTTGACAAAGAGGATTCTCAAATTGAAATTATGTTTGAGGAAAAAACTTCAAATAGTGAAATATGCATGAAAGTGCGTAACTCTACAATTATTAAAATAATTGAAAACCAGTTATTATTCTATTAAAATGCAATTTTTATGGCCTAGTGATATATTTCTTACATTATTCAAAACTGTTTCTAGTCAGATTTTAAAAATATTTTTCACTAGTAATTAAACAAGCATTTTCTTTGTTTTTCTTAAGGCTGTTCTTAAGTGATCTGCTCAACAAGCGTAAAACGTTTTGACACATTTACAAATTCATTTTTTAACGGAAAGATATAAAATTGGAATGCTTGACCATGGAAGCGATTTGGAATTTGAACTGTGTTTTCCATCTTTTGATCAGTAAATTACCTATTGAGTTATAATCGATTTTGATCACGTGACAAACATGTTTTTCACCCATTTTTGAGAAATTATGCCTCTTTCGCGCGGAAATTCGGTTCAAAACGCCTACTTTGACACTATTTTCTGAAAGGCCTATTGCGTTTGCAACAAAAACGGAAAAAACAGCTCGATTACATAGTTTCTGAGCAACAACACCTGCTCGTTTCATGCATTTCCGAATAAAAATAAATTAAAACTTTTGTCACAAATTTATCCTTTTGGATTTGAGAACAGCCTTAAGAATTCATTTAGAAAAAATTCATTTCGTATGATACATTTACCAATTAGAAAATGTATTAGTGTATTAAGGTACACATGGTGTACCCTCGGGATCCAGGTACTCAAACGGTAAAGCACGTAAAGTTTCTGGGTTTCAATCCCATCTCGGGCACTTTTTCACTCAGGTGTAAAATATCCAATTCGTATAAAATATATTTTTTAATTATTTCTTTCAGATTAATTTAGCACAAGAAGATGAAATAGTAATGTTTATTAAACGCCCTACTCCGCCCCGCACTTCAATTTCTTTTTTCTTTCTTTCTTTATTTTTCTTTATTTTTCTTTTTTTTTTGAGGAGGGGGGGGGGTGGGGCACACATTAGAAGGATATTTTGGCAATAAAGTCAGCTTTAATAGAATCAAAATCTGTTATTTTGAAATAAAATAGCGTATTTTAATTTATTAAAACTGGCCAGTCTACAAGAAAAGAACCGATTCCCAAGGAATCGTTCCTTTTTGGAACGGTTCATCGGATTCGGTACTTTTTGGAACGGTTCCTTGGATTCGGTCCTTTTTGGAACGGTTCCTCGGATTCGGTCCTTTTTGGAACGATTCCGAAATGGACCGACTCCGAGGAATCGGTCCTTTTCGGAGTCGGTACATTTTGGACCGATTCCGAGGAACCGTTCCAAAAAGGACCGAATCCGAGGAACCGTTCCAAAAAGGACCGAATCCGAGGAACCGTTCCAAAAAGGACCGAATCCGAGGAACCGTTCCAAAAAGGACCGAATCCGAGGAACCGTTCCAATAAGGACCGAATCCGAGGAACCGTTCCAAAAAGGACCGAATCCGAGGAACCGTTCCTTTTCGGAATCGTTCCGAAAAGGACCGATTCCTTTTTACAGAATGGAATCGTTCCTTTAGTTTCACTGCCGGAATCGTTCCTTTGGAGTCGTTCCTCAACAAATGACACATCTCTACTGAAAACAGATGGAATAAAAAACAACAAACCAAAGGGAAACTATAAAGGAGCCATAAGACTGGAAAAGTCTTGTAAGGGTGCCCCCTGGTTGAAAAAAGCTGAAAAAACGCGAGTAGCTATGAAGCGGTAAGGGGAGTTTAAGTATCAAAAATTAGAATTTTTCGGCAATTAGCACCAAAATGGCCAAAGAAATAAGAATCAAAAGCACCCCCTAGTGGCAGAAATATGAACTAAAGGATGATAAAAGGGATAAAAAAATTTTATTGATTTTTCAACGTCATTTGAGATTGGATCTTTAATTTCCCCATTTTTATAAAGTCTTCGACTGGAATACAATAAACGAACTCCCGCGGGGAGCAAAGTAGGAGGGAGGGGTAAGGAAAGTGCATAATATGAATAAGTGGTCACAGGACTTTCCAACGATATGGCACATGAGGGGTGTCGGCTAAATTTAGTAAAGTGCCCCCGCTCGGGGGCAAAGTAAGGGGAGGGGCGCGGGCGATATATAAAATGAAATAGTAGTCACAGAGCTTTCCAATGATATATCACATGAGGGGTGTCAGCAAAAGATAGAAAAGAGTCCCAACTCCCAGGATTCCAATTATCGTGCCCCCCCCCCCCTAAATATACCCTGCCCATCCTTCTCTTTGAAATTTTCATATATTAAAAATTATTTATCGGAGGGCTCCGTAAAAAAAATCCGATCTAAAATGTTTAAAAACGCTACGATTTCAAAAAAGTTCGAAAAGTGCCTCTCTCGAGGCGCCAAACTAAGGAAGGAAGAAGAAAGGTTCATAATATGAAAGAGTAACTTTACGATGATTACCGAAAACTTTCCGATGATAGATCAAATGACTGGTCCAAAAAAAGTTTGAAATCTACCCCTCCCACGTGGGTTCCCTCTTTTATCCTAGAATATAGCCGGAAATCATGCAGCCCCACTTTTAAAATTTTATATTTAATAAATAATATTTATCGGAGAGCTCCATTAAAAAATATCATTTAATGATATTTAATGTAGAAATCTCTACAATTAAAAAAAAAGTCACCGCCGCACCGCTCCCCCCCCCCCCCCGAACCCCTTCCGGAATTCAACTCTGGGAGGAGAAAGGTTCATAATATGAAAGAGTGGTGAAAGGACTTTCCGATGATATGTCAAGGAGAGGTTTGGTAAAAGCTTGAAAATTACCCGCCCACCCCCCTTTGTGCACTCTCGCGCACCCCAGAATTCACTCACCTTCCTCTTTGAACTTTTTAAATTTAATAAATAGTATTTATCTGAGTCTCCAGGTATGGGGCAGCTTGGCAGAGCTAAAATAAGAGAAACATTGAAAATTCGGGGCAAAATGACACTAAATTTAACAGTAAAGTTTGAAACTAGGACTATACAGAACTGAATACATAAACCACTATGCTTCATAACCCACATCGGTTAATAGCAATAAAATGATAAGTGCCAGTTAAACTGATGGCATTGAGCTCACAGGTTATTAACACTAACTGTATATTATACTCTTATTTCAAAGAATAATGTCCCTCAAAATATAAATGAAGGGAAATATCCCTCGTTTGCCCCTTTTATACTTAACCAATGAACCTCCAAATCTAATCAGGGAAACTCCTTAACTATAATAAATCAGTATATCAAATTTGAAGTAAATCAGATAATTCTGCATGAAAAAAAGAAACATATCGCTAAATTAAGGGTAGTCTAGTCCCTTCAACCCTTTTATACTTAACTAATGAACCTTCAAATCTAATCAGAAAGCTCCTTATCAGAACAAACATAGAAAAAAAAAATTAAAGTAAATTGAATAATTCTCCATGAAAATCCATTTATCTAAATTAAGGGGAGGGGACTTGCCCCCTTTTCGCCCTTGTATACTTAACAATGAACCTCCAAATCTAATGAAGGAAGCGCCATATCGGAATAAATCGGTGTATTAAATTTGAAGCAAATCCAATAATTCTGCATGAAAAACCCTTTTATCTAAATTAAGGGGAGACTAGCCCCTCCCCTTTATACTTAACCCATAAACCTCCAAATCTAATCAAGGCAGCTTCTTAACATAATAAACCGGTATCCCAAATTTGGAGCAAATCGAATAATTCTGCATGAAAAACCCATTTATCTAAATTAAGGAGGGGGTCTACCCCCCTTTCCCCCCTTTATGCTTAACTAATGAACCTCCAAGTTTAATCAGAGAAGCTCCTTAACATAATAAACCGGTATACCAAATTTGGAACAAATCGAGTAATTCTGCATGAAAAACCCATTTATCAAAATTAAGTGGGGGTCCAGCCCTTCTTCTCCCCCTTTATCCTTAACCAATGAACTTCCAAGTTTAATCAGGGAAGCTCCTTAACATAATAAACCGGTATACCAAATTTGGAGCAAATCAAATAATTCTGCATGAAAAGCCCATTTATCTAAATTAAGGGGGGACCAGCCCCCCTTCTCCCCCTTTATACTTAACCCGTAAACCTCCAAATCTAATCAAGGCAACTTCTTAATGTAATAAACCGGTATACCAAATTTGGAACAAATCGAATAATTCTGCATGAAAAACCCATTTATCTAAATTAAGGGGGGGCGGATTAGCCACCCTTCTCCTCCTTTATCCTTAACCAATGAACTTCCAAGTTTAATCAGGGAAACTCCTTAACATAATAAACCGGTATACCAAATTATGAGCAAATCAAATAATTCTGCATGAAAAGCCCATTTATCTAAATTAAGGGTGGGGGTCTAGCCCCCTTCTCCCCCTTTATACTTAACCCGTAAACCTCCAAATCTAATCAAGGCAACTTCTTAACATAATGAACCGGTATACCAAATTTGGAGCAAATCGAATAATTCTGCATGAAAAACCCATTTTTCTAAATTAAGGAGGGGCTCTACCCCCCTTTCCCCCCTTCATATTTAACTAATGAACCTCCAAGTTTAATCAGGGAAGCTCCTTAACATAATAAACCGGTATACGAAATTTGGAGAAAATCGAAGAATTCTGCATGAAAAACCTATTTATCTAAATTAAGGAGTGGGGGGGGGGACCAGCCCCCCTTCTCTCCCTTTATCCTTAACCAATGAACCGTCAAAACTAAACAGCGGAACGCCTTATCAGAATGAACATAAAAAAAATTGAAGCAAATCGTACATTTTAATCAAGAGTTATCGCGTTACGTACATACATACGTACGTACAGTACATGCATACACACAGAACCGACGGGTACATTAGCTCTCAGGCTTAGATAGCCTGTGAGCTAAAAAGAGATTGGATAAGCAGATGGACTCCTTTGAGAAATTATGACTTAAACCAGAAATGCGGTAAGTTTGACTCTGAAAGCTTCATTTCTATCTCGCATTTCGGCAAATCTCATCTCGATGATTTTTCCAGCATTTCGACGCTTCCAGATGAGAATATGCTCGATGGTTGGTTCTCTCGCGGTTTTAAACCTTTCGGGATGGGAAGTCTCTCGAGAGTTTCCTCTCGCCCTTTTCAACCTTTCCCGAAGGGAAGCCTCTCGCTTGTTACTCTCGTCCTTTTCGAAATCTCCCAATGAAAAGCCTTTCGAGGATTTCTCTCGCGCTTTTCAACATTTCGCTATGAGAAGCTTTTCGAGGATTTCTCTCGTCCTCGGCAGAGAAGAAAAGTAAGAAAATTTATCGAGAGTACCAAGGGAGGAGATAGAGAAAAAGGCATGACAATGAGCTGTGAAATGAAGCCCTAATTTTCAAAGTTTCTCTTATTTTAGCCCTACCAAGATGTCACATACCTGGTTCCTCCGATAAAAATTATTTATTAAATATAAAATTCGGGTGATTCGTAAAGGTCGGGTGATTTCGAGGGAGGAGGACGTGAGAGTGGACTCATGGGGTGCAATTTTAAAAATTTTACCGAACCCTTCCTGTGGCATATAATCGAAAAGCCCTTTGACCACTCTTTCATACTATGAACCTTTCTTCGCCCAAAGGGGGGTGGGAAGGGGCGAACAAATTTTTAAAACCGTAGCCGATTTCTATAATAAATTTAAATATCACTTTAAATATGGGTTTTTATGCAGTCTTCCGGTAAATATTATTTATTGAACATAAAAATTTTAAAGTGGCGACTGTGTGAATTCCGGGGTGAAAGAGTGGTCCCACGGGGGAAGAGAGGGGGAGCAATTTTCAAACTTTTTTTGGACCAGTCATGTGATATGTCATCAGTAAGCTCTCGGATGAATCTTTCATATTATGAGACTTTCTTCCTCCCCTCCCCAATTTGGCCCCCACTGCGAGGGTAGTTTTTTCCGCTTTTATCATTTTAGATCGGATTTTTTTATGGAGCCCTCCGCTAAATATTATTTATAATATATGAAATTTCAGGACACTTTTCCAAATTTAGCCAAGACCCCTCATGTGACATATCGTTAGAAAGGTTTGTGACTACTTATTAGTGCTATGCACTTCCGGTGGCCGCCCCCCCACTTTGCCCCCCCCGGAGGACACTTTTCCAAATTTAGTCAGTACCCCTCTTATGAGATATCGTTGAAAAGGTCTGTGACTACTTATTGATGTTATGCACTTCCGGTGACAGTCCCCCCCACTCTTTGCCCCCCCTGGGGGACACTTTTTCAAATTTAGTCAAGACCCCTCGTGTGAGATATCGTTGGAAAGGTCTGTGACTACTTATTGATGTTATGTACCTACGGTGTCCCCACCACCACTTTGCCCCCTCCGGGGGCACTTTTCCAAATGTAGCCAAGACCCCTCATGTGAGATATCGTTGGAAAGGTCTGTGACTATTTATTGATGTTATGCACCTCCGGTGACAGTCTCCCCCAATTTGCCCCTCCCGGGGGACACTTTTTCAAATTTAGCCAAGACCCCTCATGTGAGATATCGTTGGAAAGGTATGTGACTACTTATTGATGTTATGCTCCTCCGGTGTCCATCCCCCCATTTTGAACCCCCCTCCCCGGGGGACACTTTTCCAAATTTAGCCAAGACCCCACATGTGAGATATCGTTGGAAAGGTCTGTGACTACTTATTGATGTAATGCACCTCCGGTGACCGTCCCCCCCCCACTTTTCTCCCACGGGGGTGTTTTTCTAAATTTAGCCGAGACCCCTCATGTGACATATTGTTGGAAATGCTTATGACCACTTACTCATGTTATCCACCTCCCGCACCCCTCCCCCCACGGGAAGGGCATTTTTATAAATTCAGATCCAGACTTCTCATGTGACATATGGTTGGAAAGGCCTAAAGACCTGCGACGACTTAATCATATTATGCGGCTGCTGTGCCCCTACGCTCGCTTTGACCCCTCCCCCAAGAGATCTGGTGCGACGTTCATTCGTTTCGATATTATATTTTTTACAAGATTTTGTAGTGCGTGCACACCACACCCGCCTGCTCTCATATATCAGTGCCATATATAGCGGGTAACCTGTTCGTGATTTCATATTACAAGATTACGTATAAATTAGGGGCCCCAATTAAAGGAGGGGCCCGCTAGCGGTCGAAGTCACCTAGTCTTTATTAACATCGACTCATTCCAGTTCACCCGCAGACTATTCTTGATAAATGTATGACGTATATAATACATAATATATGATTTATAAAAGAAATTTGCAAACTGTAGTCATCGAGAAAAAATTTATACAATCGAAAAATATCGAGATGTCCATACAATCGAGAAAATCGAGAAAAACATCTCGTTATCGCCCATCACTACTTTATCTTATTGCTATAAGAATTTTAAATAGGATCTTAAAAATAATGATATCAAATTTTAAGTGACGCTATGCTATTAATTAATGTATACATACATACATTTATATTATTTATTTCATAATTTTATTTATGTTTTATTTATAATTGCATGTGTAAGAATTATGTTAAATTTAAAAGGATGTATAAAATTTATTCATTGATTATCATTCACATCTTTCATAAATTCAAAATATGAGTTTTAAAAGATATGATATCAAAATTTAAGTGACGCCTTGATGTAGCTTTAAACAATATTTTAAAATTCAATTTCAGTTATTTTCGGTTTGGCTAAATATATTTACACATGTAACCAAAACTTTTAATTTACCAATACACTGTTAAAAATATCACTCTCACTGAACCTATACAATGCACTGCAATGTATTTATATGAAAAATATTGATTTATCTTTTGTGCCACGCTATCCAAAAGTAAAATTTATGTAAATGATTTTTGTGCGTCATATTATCCATTTGCATACATTTAGTTTAGTTTGGATACAATGACGCACAGAAATCATTTACACTTCACCGTATGCTTAAATTTAAAATTTGTACGGTTTTCTAAATTTATTGCAGTTTTCTAATATATAAAATAAGTCTTACATTATTTGTCTAAAAATCCTTAACTAAATAAATTTATTTAACCACAACATGTAAGTTTATTTACGAATGGCGCTTTGAAAACAGTATTTTGTTACAAACACACACGTGCGCACATATAAATAAATATATATATGTATGGAAAAAATATTGATTCTAAAGTTTTTAAACGAACATAAATTTTCAAAGTTTTATCTATCGAAAAAACATTCACCTCAAAATATTTCTTGCACACAACTGGAACAGAAGATCATTATTTTCTTCCTTTTTGAGTTAACAATAATGAGTTTCTCTCCGAGAAAACTTTAAAAATAAATTATTGGGAATTGTTTCTGAAACTTTGTGGTTATTTTTCTTATGAAAAAAACTTAGTCATCGTTCGATGATTCTCCACTATAAATATGATATTTTATATATATATATAAAAAGAAAATATTTTGACAGACTTCTGAAAAAAAAAATGAAAATGAAAAATATTTTTTTAACTTTCCAAAAAGCTGATAAAAATATTATTTATTTCAATGAACTATCATTAATTTTTAATTTAATAAGATTTTCTTGTTATCAAATATACTAGAGTCCTTTATGTTGTTTATAATAGAAAATTTCCTGAAAACTGTTTGCATATTTTTACATATAAACAGAGAGATATTGCTATTCTCATTCAAATAGCACAATAAAATAAAAGATTGAACGAAATTTATTAAAATTTTAATAAATGTTGTTGTTAAGATTTATTCATTTGCTATTTCTAGGATGTTCGAAAAATTTCACTACGTTCTAAGCTTAGTAATATTTAAGGATGTTTCTTGATTTATAGAAAAGTTTGAAGAGGCATTTCTCTAAGAATTTTATCATTTACAAAAAATCCGGTGATACCATATTAAAGCAACTACGGAAACAACCATGTAAAATACGTTCATATATTCCATACTTTTATCATGTAATTTTAAGATTGGTTTTAAATCAATTCAATGGTAACTGGTAAAGTTATAATTGTGTTTTCTGCCAATATTAAATTTATGACAGATTTCATCAAATATATGAGGACGTGAGTTTCAAAACTCGCTTTATCTAGAAAATCAAATTTTGGGAAATCTCGAAAAACTTTGCGTCCATTGGCTTTCATTGTAAACTAAAATTTTACAATACCAGAAATATATGATAAAACTATTTATTTGTTTCAGATTGTAGTGTTTTTTCGATGCAGGTTCACCAATAGATTGATAGAGAAAACTCGATTTTTTAAATTTGGGATAAAGCGAGTTTTGAAACTCACGTCCTCATATATATATACAGTAAAACCTCTCTGTAAGGGCCACCTGCCGTTCCATTCAAAATTGGCTCTTATGAGGGGTGGCCCTTGAATAGAGGTGACCAAATTTTTCATTTATCTTTCTTTTTATCCTACGATTTTTAAAATATGCATATTCTTTCAGTAAATTCTCTTTGTTTTTAACAATATTGTTTATTTGATTCTTACTGCAATTAAACTGTGAAGCCAATTTTCTTGCAGATGGTCTATGATCATGACAATTAAGAACTTTGGTTTTGTCATTGAAATTCAACTGTACTCTTTGGCTTGATTTAGGTGCCATAATTTAAAATTTTAATAAGCCTGAGCAGTAGTTTTGTAGTGTAAAAATTGTGCCTCAATATGTGTTCACAGTTTTAGCAAATGTGGAATACTACAAAGGGTCAAGTTTCTCCTCCAACCCAACTCCCTACAGGTTCAAAGATCAAACAAAGTGTGAGGAACACTTGTTTGTCTCACTTGTGGAGAAATTTGTGATCCGTCATTGTGTTACTAAATCCTCCCCATCTCCCCCTGCCTTCTTTGTATGCTGAACTCTTATCTTTTGGTTCAGGAATTCAATACACCTGTTTAGGATTCAAGGCACATGTGAAAAAATTGCCTTTATGAGAGGTAGGTGCGGTCCCTAATAGGAGTAAATTTAACATTATGTCTATGGGAAAAATTTTCGTTCCTAACAATATTGGCCCTTAATAGAGGTGGCCTTTGAATAGGGTTGGCCTTTAAAAAAAGTTTCACTGTATATATATATATATATATATATATATATATATATATATATATATATATAATGTAAGAAATTTGCCTTATTGCTGATTTTATAGACGCATTAGAATGGGGCTGAAGATTAATAAATACAGTTAATATTTTCTTATGAAGTATGTGCTTTACACTCAAATAAAACCTGTAGATGGAACAGATATTTACACTTTTCAATAAACTTCAAAAATGTTTATGAACTCGGTTTGCCTCTCTGTCAGAATGATTGTCTGTCCATTTGGCTATCTCTCCATTCTCTAATTCCTATAAATATACTTGGATTGCTATGTAATGTTTAATATGTTTTTGACTCTTACTACAGAAAGTTTGTTATAGAATATGAAGTGTGTAGAATTTATAGTTCGTTTACATGGATAGACCTCCATTAAGACTTACGTTACATTATGGAAAAGGCAAAAATCGTTTACGGTGCGTTTTACTAATTGTATGATACTTCGTATGTAATCAGATTGATATGCATCACTGGGGTGGTTTTCTACACCCAGTCTCAGGTTTATAAAATAAATAGCATTTATAGTTCGTTTACATGGATGCACAGATGAATTCCTTTACATTTTTATCTATTGAAAAAATCATTTGCGGTGTATTTTAATGATGTTATGACACTTCATACATAATGAAATTAATAAGGATCACCGAGAAGCACTACAATTTATTTTCTATAAATATTGGAGTGTATAGCATTTACCGATATTTATATTCATTTACAGAGATGCGCAAAAGAATCAGGGCTGACTATGATCGGTAATTGTTGGAAGTCCATTTTCTTTTGTACTATGCAGCTTTAAACTTATCTAATTTTAGCTCTAATTTCTACATGGTATTTATAAATTCTATAGATCATATACAGGGTTGCACAAAAGAACACACTACCCGATATAGACAGCAATTTCTGAAAATGGATTTTTACCGATAAGAAAGGTCTCCTTGGTGCATACTCAGAATATTTTGAAACAAATGCTAATGAAACTACTTATATATCGCTCACCCACAAGAAAAGTGACACATCTTGCAAAAATTCCTTTTGAGTTTTACTCAACCTAATAGGTCTGTCATAAGTGCGTCTTGCTACACAAAAAGTTTCATAAGCGTAGTTATACGGAAAATAATTTTATTACGCTATATGTCCATTTGTGACCACAGAAAGGGGGTGGATTGTGTGTGGAGGTAAAATTTCCCAACCCTCCAAACCTCATCCTCCGTTTTCTTTCTTGAGAGTTTTATGCTTTTATGCATGTTTTTATTCATGCATGCTGAGATAAGTGCTATAATTTCATATAACAGTAAAATCATGCAAATTTTCTTTTCCCTCTTTTGTGAAATTTTTGTCGAGATGTGTCACTTTTCTTGCGGGTGAGCGATACGAAATAAAGGATCAGTCAAATTTAGCGGCGGAATTCCAGTAGAGAATCTATTAAAAAAAGAATAAAATAAACAATAAAATACTTTCGAATATTTGGCGCGAAAAGACGAATGCGCCACGCCATTTGGTGGGCAACATTCCCCCTCGCCAAATGGAAGGGGGGATTTTAATGCTTTTTGAAATTGCTAGTTAAATGAGTGTTTAAATGCGCAGTACTAAACGAATTTAAACTTAAACGATGAAAAAATTTATTATTTTTTCTATAAGTTTATATAATGCATATTAGTTGCCTGTTGCTGAAATTATTTAATTATACTTTTACTGGCTGGTTAAGTTTTAGGAGTATTTTAAAAGTAAGTGTTTGATTAAGAAAGGTCTCCTTATGCATTTCGATAATAAATAAGTCGTTGTTTCCGTGGCAAGAATACTATTCTCTTGTTGTCTCCGACACAAACGATATCGAAGTCAAATTGACAGTGCTCAGAATCCGAACTTAATTTTGAGTTTGAAGCGATTTTAGTCCATTAAATTTTGTTCTAAACCGTATAAAACGATCATTAAATTTCATTATGGATACATGCACTATATGGCCAAAGGTGACCGGCTACTTGCGATTTTTGACGTTTTCTTAAATATCTAGAAAAATACATGAGAAATTATCCTGAAACTCCACGTGTGTAAACAGAATAGTACAGGTCAAATATTTCCGTGAAAACTTTTTCCCGAAACCCTATAAGGGACCGCCAACAAATTGAAGAAGAACGAATACCTTTTGGAAAACCCTGTAAAAACTAATGTAGCAAAAGCATACAAGCTGTAGATTATGATTAAGTGCCTTATTGTAATAAATTGTGTTATGAGAATAGCCTGTATGTTTGTGGAGAAATTAAAGTTTTTATAAAAATAATCCCAAATTTTGCCAAGTTTTTTGCTTATAATTTGTAGAGTTCTTAATATAAAAAAAAAGTTATTTTCAGAAAATATGACAAATAACATTGTACACAATACCCTGCAATCAGAATGAAAAAATAAAAATTGTATGAAAAATGATCAGTTTTACTAAATAATGATTCACTGTGCATGCCCGAATGTAAACAAAATATAATGTGCATAATGTGTTAGCTAAATGTATAGAGCAACTTTTGTAAAAGTCACAAAAATATAGCTTGAAAATTCTGAAAATTATCGTTGATAGAATAAGCTCAAAATCCGTTGTTTCCAAAATGAAGCAAAAACATGAGAGGTTGTATCCATATATATATTGATTAGTACTAGTATAGCATACACAATATTGCACGTATTACTGTATTTTGATACAGCCCCTTAAAGAGAATTTGACATAAAAACTTTGTTCCGTCGCCAACTGGTAATAAATCGTCAAATAAACGAAATTTTTATTATTTTTTTAGGAACGTCAGTTATATCGAGGTTCCTCCGGAAATTTTTCTATAAATGAATATAGCCACACGAGAAGAATATTCTGTATTTTTTTCAATTTTTTTGAGTATGCATAAATGGAGATCTTCGTTGTGGGTTAGTTGAAACCCCCAGTAACTGACACCTTAAGGCTTTCTTGTTCAAATCACTATTACAAAGTTTTATACCCGTTTTACACTCATCTTTGTTTTGAAAGTATAGTGGGGATACATTAAAAAAGTATTGTTAACAAAATTTTGAAAAATTATACTTTTTATTAATTTTTTTTCATGAATACGATCAATAATTCCAGTAACTGGCAGCATCACTATTTTAAGAAACCAATAACTAAAACGTAAGTTATAGCAGTTAAGACAAATAAGTTACCACTAAAAGGAACCACTTTGCGTAATTTTACAAAAAATGCTTTTTTAAATTATATTTTTGTTGAAGTCGTTGGGTATCAATAGCTGGGAATTTTACCCTATGTGTTTTTTAAACTACATATTTGTATATTTTATTGCAAAAAAGGAAATAAAATAAAAAATGAAATTTATTAATCTGTTAATCTTAAAAGCGTTTCATAAGCCATTCCTGATTCATGATTCTCCGTTCTTATTTTAAATTTTAAAATATTTTGTAATTTATTTTCGACTACTTTTATAGCTGAAGTTTTTATGAATATTCTGTGATCTAATTCCCTTTACATCTTACGAAATGGTATGTGAAAATAAAGTTAAAAGTAAATTTTTAAAATCATTATTATGATGTAATTACAAGAAATGTGTGATGTATCTTAAATGATGAAACGCTTTATCTTGAAATTATTGCTTGGAATTACTTTGTATTTGAAGAAAGCCAGCTACATTAAAAATCAATAAAAATACATTTAAATTGTGAAGTCGTTCATAATCATAGTGTTCTGCATTATTTTTCTAATAAGAATTAATTTTTCATAAACGAAAATTATAGCTACTCTGTCATGAATAAGGAAAGTACAGAATTCTTCTAAATACAGACTTTTAAGAGAGAAAACAATTTTCTAAATAGAACTTTCAATAAATCACCTTTATAAAAGTTATTTGTAAACTCAAATGACTCTAAAAAAGACATTTTTTATGATAATTATTCCATTTAAAGTCGTATACAATGAGGAAGTTTATATTTAAAACTTCTCATGAATCATAGAAAACGAAATGGATTCAAGATATCAGTTTAACTTTAAAAATATTTTTAATAATAACAACAATAACAAGTAATTTATATTTTATAAATTTCATAAGGAATAAAAGTACATTTTCAACCTTATTTTCTTTTTTAAACATTCACTAAAGTCAGTCAACAGCATCAATTTATGCTGCAATTTATTTTTATGAAAATATTTCAAAATTCAAAGAATTTTACAGATAATTTTATTATCTTTATTAATGTTAAGAATGACATTTTAGTATATAACATTTCAATATACTTTTTATCACAAATAAACAGTATATTGAGATTATTTATTTTAGTATATGGTAAAACATATCATACAAAAATGAACTTAAAAGAATAAACACATTTTTCGTAAAGAAGCAATTGTAGTAAATGTTTATTTTTTGTTGTTTATTAACTCCTCAGTTCTTACAAATTCAATAAACAACATTCTTTTATGTTACTTCTTAACGTCTTAAGAACATAAATGCACATGAACTTTGCAAAACTAATATGTGCAGTTGCGAAGAAGAAAAAAAAGTATACTACCATATTAACTCTTCTTCAAATTATCGTATAAAAATATGACTGGTACTGGTACCAATTGATTAGTATAAAAGATTACTAAATAATGCTTTTCTTCAACTTTTCTTGGGGGTTAGGGGTCGTTTACATATAAAAATTGTAACATACTTTAAACTTTTCAATACTAACGTATAATTTTAACATCAAATTTGTATTCTTCAGTAAATTTTACCCTCGAATACCAAACGGGAAGTCATATGGTCAAGTAATTTAGAAATTATGCTTGTGTATAGTTTGGAATTCCTTTAATATTAAATTCCCTTTCAATTGTCGAAAAACAATGCGGGTAGTTTTTTAAAGCTAATCTCTAAAAATACTTGGCGGGATGATATGTAATTTTGGATTCTTATATTTGAAGCTTCTAGAAATCGATGTATGTTAATAAATATATAGGTTACAATTCATATTTTCTTCTAAAATGAATTTTAAAGAATACATACAATTTAGAAATTAATTTTCAAGTAAAATATGAACTGCATAGCGCATTAAATCTCTATGATATTTCGTGACAGTTCGAACAAGTAAAATGTTGTTTATGACTATTGGTTGAAAGTAGAGGAAAAAGGTATAGATATGCCTCTTTGTTTAATAAAAAATCTTAATTGGTCTTACTGATTTATAATTATACCTAAGTGACTTAGGGAGGGATTGGCAATCAATATTTGATATCAACAGGTTTTCCATTTGCTCGTGGTCTCAAAAATACCGCGTTCAGATTAATTAACAATCAATAATAATTTTGCTTTCTGTTCCAACTTTTATTATTTCAATCTTTAAATACTTAAGAACTGCAAAATGCTTTTTTCAATAGTACCAAATCTGCTATGAGTTTCATTTTAAACTTTTGATTGTAAGTGATGATTCAATTTTCACGGTTCTAGGGATTTTTTTCTTTTTACAGATTTTTATTATTATTATTATTGATATGAAGATGATACGTGATTTAGGAAGCACACAATGAATTCAGGCTTTTATTTCTGCACTGTGAGCCGTTCGTCACAATGCAGGGATTTTAATGTAATCCTGGAATGAATCACAGTAATCATGGTCATTATGATTACCCTGAATTACAAAATTCTCATCTCCAATTTTTGTTTGATTCCAAACTCATTCAAAATTTGTAACTTATATAACAAAGACCATCTGAAGTATTGTAATATTGTAAACATCCTGTAATACGGCACGTTCGGGACTTGAGGCATGCCGGATTACGAAATTTGCCGGATCACAGGATGAAAGTCGGGAAAAACGTATTGAAGTTAGAAAGAAACAACAAGAAAAAAAAACAGTAAACCATGCTTTTTATTCTTTAAACAATTTGAATAGAATAAAAAAATACTCAATAATGTAAAGCGCAACATATGTACATCACTGTAAAATGAAAACGTGCATTGTAGGAATACAGATTAGGCCTACTCACAGTTGCCACCTTAAACAAATCTCAGTTATCAGTTTCTTTTGCAGTAGTCTTCTCTCTCTCTTTTTTTTCTTTTTTTTTTTTTAGGAAGTCATTTCGACTAATGTGGAGTTTTAATTTCTGCATGGTTCAGCGAACGCCTGCGCTTAGAAAACTTGATAAATGCATTCAGCTGCTTGATACTAATTGGTGTTGTTTGACATATCCACATCATCTTCATCAGAGTCAACCTCTTTGTGGGCCCTTGGGTTGATAATACTCTGAATGATGGCCTCATCTGTCAAAATTTCCTCTGTCAGCTCATCAAAATCTCCTTCAACCCACTCTTTTATTTCTTCTTGATTCAATTGTATTTCGGAAAGTCGTCCCGGATTATCCAGCAAGCCGGACCTTAGGATGCCGGACTAGAGGATATTTACTGTATTTCGCAGTACTGAACAATTTAAATTAATACTTAATTAAATTCATCTATACGACCTCCTGCATATTAAATAACTATCTAAAATAAAATAAAAAATATTCAAAGAATAAAGATTGATGTTAAAATTTGTCATTATTCCACTACTTATTAACACGTTCACGACGGCGCGGTGGGTCACACTCCATTGTCTCAAAATTGTCAAGTCTCCGGCTTTTTGCACACCACTGCTATTTTAGAGAAAATGTTGTTCCTTTAAATCACTCAAATGTTCTAATTAAATAAAACAACATATTCTGTATTAAAATACTGGTGTCCGAAAAGCCGGAGATTTATCAGCTCTGAGACAGTCGAGTGTGACCCACCGCGCCGGCATGAACGTGTTAAGATATAATTGAATATTTCAGTATTCAATGGTCACCAAAACATATGCAAACAGAAACAATAGAGATTGAAAATTAAAAGTGGATGTCAGAGAGGGAACATGCTATCGTACACTCTCAAAAGAAAATGTAAAAGACCGGTACTATAAATCACTGAAGGATTAAATGTAATTCTTAAAAGTTAAATCTGTCAGTCAGTTAATTCTCTACGGTATTCTCTACATAAAGGTATTGTAGGAGAATTGTGCCCAAATACTCGTATTCCTAAAAATCACAAGGTGTTTAATGGGTGAAACAGTTATGCTAACTTCTCAGTAAATACATATGTAAAGCCTGGAAATGTGTATCTTTTATGAATCGTGTTTTACTTTTTTTCCAGGTCATGTTTACGCCTGAAGATATCTACGTGAAACATCTAAAGTTGACCGAATTAAGTCCAACGTCAAGCATATGATGGAGTTTCCTGTATTTTGGGGGGAATCGTGTAATAGTATATATTATATTTATGGGTTCTTTTTTATTCCCAGAATAAAAATAAGTAATTTAAACTCTACTGTCACTGCAAATTCACAAACACAAAAATAAACATATTTTACAACTCTTTTTTCACCAAATTAACAACACATTAGTGTGTTGTGAATTAGAAAACTTCATATGCAAAATAGTTTTTGTGTTGTGATTGCGTTCTTAATATGTTGCAAATGTGTTGCTATCTATAAATGTGTTCTTAATATGTTGTAAAAGTGTTGCTATCTAAAAATGTGTTCTAAAAATAGTGTTGTTAATTGTGTTGAAAACGTGTTGTAAATAGTGCTGGTGAAAATATTTTCTTACAACAGTGTTGTGCTGCACAACACTTTGTCACCAAATTAACAACACATTGTAAACACCACACAATTTAGAACACTATAAAACAACACATGTAAGACACTTTCAAAACACTTTCTACGTGGTGCCTTTAAAATAACACACACACACACACTTAAATCATACTATTTATTAAACATTTATAACACATTTTTAAAAATCAATGTTTTGAAAACAGGTTTCCTCTTCTTGTAATTTTTAACAACACTTTTTGCACAATCTTTTTATTTGGCACAACACATTCGCAAAACATTTACAACACAATCGAAAATTATTTTAGTTAGAAGTGTTAATTATTATGTTCAGTTAGTGTTGCAAGTAGAATTTGCAGTGTACCAGCGTAATCATGGGCCACACAACGTCTCCGCCTCTATTCCTGTGACCTTGTTTCTATATCACCACTATTTATCAAAACTCTTAAAAAATGAGCACTACTATTACTTCAAGAATTCTAAAATATTGGCATCCATGTTACTCGAGATTCATATTTGAGTGTTTTGTGAAGCACTGGAACCACTGTGAATTCCAAGATGCTCTTACTAAGATAAAATCATACCTTACTTGGTCTTTTATTAGTTCATTTAAACCTTTTCTTTGGAAAATTTAATCGGTGCCAGCATTTTGTTCAAGGAATTTTCGAATAGTTTTCAATTATTTTTAAACTAATAGCATTGGAAAAATTATAATAATAAATCTGGAAAAATAAATAATGGCATTGCAAAATTTTTATGGAATGTTATTTCATTAAAAAAAAATAAGTTCCAGTATAAATATGGATTGATGTATAGGTAAAAAAATTAAAATGAAATATGCGAAAGACAAATATAAATAGTTGTATTGTGCTACATTACTTTGTAAGAAAATATGTCAGTAAATAACATAAAATTATTTAATTGGAACATTTGAGCTTTTAATTAAATATTTATTTTAATATAATAAAACATGTAAAGGAATTTTTCTCTCTAAAAATACTGTAACTTTTTAATTTGACAAAGACTACTTTGCAGTCAGCAGAGATATATAAACGTATGAAATAAAAATAAAGATGAAATATCCTAAAAATCCCGACTAATTTCATGACTGAAAATCCATCGCTTTGATTTACACTTGATAAAAAGTGTGTTCTAGTAAAGTTATTTAGAAAAAGTTTTTTTTTTTTCAACTGTTTCCTTTTTAAGATAAGGCAACAGGAAAGAAAAAAAAATCATTTAAACTATCAATTCAGGATTTCTAAATTGTTTTCTCACTGTATAATGATAATTTAAGGGGACAAGAGACCTTCAAACACTTTTTTTTCCTCTTTAAATGCTATTCAAGGACATTTTATATGCATTTTGGCATATATTTATCACAGAAGAAATTTAAAAGAAAATTCTTTTGGATATAAATAAAGAATTTTCTTGAATACCTTAAGCGTTATAAAGAACTTTTCAAAATGCCCCATGCGCATTCCACATCAATTAAAATCACCAATATTTTTTACAGCTGTTTGTCATTATATATGTCATAAAACTGTGCATCGTTTTATGAAACTAAATATAATTGGCAAAGTTAAAGGTAGTTATTTGAAGAAATATGATGCAAAAATACAGAAAATTTCACAAAATTTAGAAAATATAAGTTTACTTACCTTTATATTCAAATATATAAAATTCAATACACGTTTGTATCTGTACATATAAAACAAACTTGCATACAGTACAGTGAGGATTTTAATTGATATGGAATGCGCATGGAGCATTTTTAACAGTTCTTCGTAACGCTTAAAATATTCAAGAAAATTCCTAATTTTTCTCAAAACTTTATTATTATTGTCAATTCTTGTGCGATAAATGTATGCCATAATGCATATAGTGTGCCCTTGAATAGTATTTAAAGTGCAATTAAAATATATATATATATAAAATAAATGAGTTTCAAGAAATCTTGTTCCCTTAATTCATGTTAAACTATTAAAAAATAAACGGTCAAGTGCGAGTATTACTCGCACTCACAGGGTTCCGTACAATAAATATTTGAATTATTAACTGTATTATTAAAAAAATCGTTGCTAAAAGAATAACAAAACTTTGTAAAAAACTATACAATGTAGGGTTGGGTATAGCTGCATATACTAGAAAAGTAAGAATGGGTATACCATAAAAGTTTAAAGCGATATGAAACCCAAATAATATCAAATACAGTAAACCCTCGATTTAACGGACTAATTGGGACTAAGATGTGTCCGTTAAATCGAAAGTCCGTTAAATCGCAAAGTACTATTTATAATATTATTTTGTTATAATTATAGTACATATATATATTATTACGTACTTGTAATTACATATATTATTACAGTGCAAATTACACATATATATATATAATATATATATACAATATATACAGTGTATATACCTGTATTGAATATATACAATATATGTATATACATAAATATATATTGTATATACATATATACTAGTGTATATATATATATATATAAACACAATACATTACTTTTAATAATACAATATTGGTAATGAAGTAGAAACGAATTAACACATATGCAACTTTTATGGGAATGAAACACTTTTTACACAGAAATAATAATTAATAAACAAGCAATAAACAAATGGAAAAAAATTACAATGCCCCCAAAACAACAGGCATCATTTTATGTTATTTACATCACATTAAGGTTGCGCCATACTGCTGGATTGAAAAAAGGCGTCTACTTTTAGTTGTTTCCCACTTGAATGCTGTTTTTGTATTATAAGAGCTCGAAATTGTCTAAAGTGTTCATAATAAGCAAACACTTCGGGATCTGAAGATGCCCCTATGTAAGTAATGACGTCATCTATATGATCTCCCGTACTGTACATAATTTCGATCGAAATTCGCTTAATTCTTCTTTCTTGTCGTCCTCTATCTCATCTTCATTATCATCATGCAGAATACTTTCTGCAATCTCCTCCTCATTTAGAATCTGGTAGCCTGGATCTGCTTCGTCATTCTCGAGCAACTGTTCTATATCTTTCTCAGGGATATCATCACCAGCCTCCATTATTGTACTCCTAAAATCCGAAATCTCAAGCCCTGTAAAATAGTATTCAGGATCTGCGTCGTTGAGTAGTTTTGACCCGCCGTTAGCCAGTGTGGATACCTTCATCTCCCTCCACGCAGCAGCAAATTTAAAGATAGCTGATTTTAAATTGTAGGTGCGCAAATTTTGCAGCGTTCTGGATCCTCTCAAATCTTCTACTGCATCATTTTCATTTTCCAACACTACCATTACTTCGTCAAGGAATTTCTTCTTATAAATCCTCTTGCACAAACAATGACTCCTTGGTCCATCGGTTGAATTAATGAAGTTGTGTTTGGAGGAAGGAAATCACATTTTATTCGTCCATCCCTACTAACTAACTTTTCCGCGTTAGGGTGGCAGGGAGCATTATCAAGGAGTAATACAGCTTTTACTTCGTGGGAAGGTATTTTCATAACTTCTTGATAGTGACGCACGGCAGGAAAAAACTGGTTAAAAAAAATCCCTACCGGCCCGGCCTACAGGCAGAGGTAGATATCGAAGTTAAGTATACTAATTTCACCAACAAAAACTAAATCATTATTAGATATAAATCCACTTTAACAGTTTTATCCGTCTGCTTTTGACGAGTTTTTATTTCCTTTTTATAAAATAGATGGTTTTATCAGAATCATGTTAAGGCGATATTAAAAAAATATTTTTCCATACTCAACAACACGAAATTTTCTGGCACATTTTCAGATTAATTTTAATAAAAAAAATATATATATATGAAACATGCTGACGTGATTTTTGAAAAGATTTATAAGCGACCTGTGTTTTTATTTTTCTTTCAATTAATTAAAACTTGATTAATAAACAATTATTTTCTCAGTAGGGCAATATTTTTCGTTTCTAACACAATCGGTTCGGGAAATTCTGTTCAAAATGCCCACTTTGACATCATTTTTTGAAATATATTCTACCTCTATCAAAAAATCGATCATTACTGTACATTATATATTAGTTTCTGAATAAGAGAATCAACAAATTGGATGCGTTTGAGAGCAAAAATGAATTTAAAAACGAGTAAGAAAACAAGCAGTTTGGATTTGAATACAGCGTTAATACGATGATTTTTTTCTTCAACCGCTATGTATTTTTAATTTGTTTTTGCTGTAAGAATTGGTCCTATCCAAATCGATCATTACTGTACATTATACAGTTTCTGAATAAGAGAATCTAGCAATTGGATGCGTTTGAGAGCAAAAATGGATTTAAAAATGAGTAAGAAAATAGACAGTTTGGATTTGAATACACCCTTACTTAGATTATTTCTTTTTTCAACCGCTATGTATTTTTAATTTGTTTTTTCTGTAAGAATTGGTCCTATCCAAAACTTGTCTATCTAGATGTTGTAGACAATATTAAGAAGATATATGATAAATTTATGTTGATTTTATATCTTTTGAATTGACGGAGTTATGAATTTTTTACTTCTTCAATCCCTCTTTTTGTTTTCGTTTTTAATTTTTTTTTTGCGGTACGAATTGGTCCTATCAAAAACTTGTGAATATAAAAGTTGTAGATAATATTAAGGAGATTTATAATAAAATTAATTGGAATTGATATCTTGAGAATTGACGAAGTAAGGCATTTTTTTCTCCCAAAAACCCTATTTTTGCGCCCCTTGAACCTATTTTACATTTTATCAAAAATCTGTGATGCATGAATTTTTGGCGCTATTTTTAGAAGTAATAAAAACTTTAAACTGGTTTGATATGTACAATATGATATCTTGAGAATTGACGAAGTTATGAATTTTTTTCTCCCAAAAACCCTATTTTTTGCGCCCCTTGAGCCCATTTTTAACTTTATCAAAAATCTGTGATACATAAAATTTTGGCCCTATTTTTAGAAGTAATAAAAACTTTAAACTGATTTGATATGTACAAAAATTAAGAAGTTATGGGGGGGTTTTCTGTTTTCACAAAACCCTTCCCTATTTCCATCCCCTTGGTCCGATTTTGCCCATTAACGAACTTGACCGAGATTTTATGCCCTTTGATTTTATGTATCAGTTTGGAAGAGATTGGTGCAGAATTACGAAAGTTATCGTGTCCAGAAGAAAGTGATATATATATATATATATATATATATAGATAGATAGATAGATAGATAGATAGAAAGATAGATAGATAGATAGATAGATAGATAGATAAAGTTTTTTACTGAGGGTGGTTTTGGGTTCTAGGAGTCATGATCGGTGTAGATCTGCAAAAATTTTTCAGAAATTCCAACATAGGAACGATCCCAATAGGTAGTATTTCATACGAAATCTACCTAAAACCAATCAGAAAAAATATCGCCTGTGAACCAAGCATTCTTTGAACTAGAATAGATGACTATGGCAGTTGTTGCATACTAATATTTTTTAGAGCACGCGGTTTCCTGGCCTTTCCAACTACCATTGGTTTAAGACGATTCAGCATTAGCACAAAGGAGTGCTGAAATACGCTCCTTGTTTAGCTTGCGGCCAGGCGTCTGGACATCATGTTTGTACGCCAAGGTATTTTCCGGCACAGAACGAAAATAGAGTCCTGTCTCGTCAGCATTGTATAACTGACACAAAAGTAGGCCCTCGGATTATATCAGTTTCTTTATCTTTTTTCGAAAAGGTTTCACCTGTTCGATGTCGGCGCTTAGAGATTCACCGCATGTTTTCCTGTTAGTGAAACCATGGCGTTTACGAAAGCGCCAAAGCCAACCATCACTTGCACGAAATATCACTAAACCCATATGTTTCGCCAATTTTTCTGCGGCTGCCCGCAACTCAACACTACGGACGACAACGCCACTTGATCGCTGTTGTACAAACCATTTGTATACTGCCTCCTCCAGGTTTTTATTTTGAGCCACTTTTACATGTTTCCTATCCGCCACTGAGAAACCGCTTTTTGAATCACCCACGCTGTATTTAAGGGAAAAATGGACTAGTTTTTCCTTATTCTTGCGAATGTCTGGAACGGTTTGTTTTTTTAACTCCGTATAGTTCGCAAACACGTGCGACCGACACACCACTCTCCAACTTCTCTATCAACTCAAGTTTCTGTTTTATAGATAAATTAACGCGTTTCCGTTTAATATTACAAGCCATTTCAAAAAAGCACTAGTAGCAAAATACACTTGTGAAGCCAGAGTTTTTCGACAGTAATTTCTGTCTCATTTAATGCCCATATTACACTTACATTTTCTTATACCTATATTTCAGGCATTATAGTAACCACCAGTATAGACACTTTTACCACATTTGTTTTACATTAATATATAAAGATTCATGACACTTAATTTTCATTTTAAAAAATCTTTTTTCTTTCGTTTTGTACATATTAAAATCGAAAATTATAATTTACATTTCTTTACTTTTCTTAAAAACAAAAACACATTTTTTTACTTAAAAAGGACATATATTCCGGTATATCGTTAAAACTATGCTATTTCTAAATATATACTTTATTGCCCATACTCTTTGGCACTTCTCTGAAAAAACGTTTTCGTCCATTTCTTGGACTTCATCAGTTTCAATTGGCGGCTCGCAGTTTCACTTTCGACCTTTTATCATCTCTCTCTTTCCACTTTTTCCCCCTTCTCCCTTTTCACTTTCCCCTTCTTTCCAGCATTTTTAGCCAACGGGAGTCAACATTTGCATGCGCCATTTGCATACACTTTTTCTTTCGAGGTTAATCTCGATAGCCTCTCTTAGGCTCTCTTAGGAGATCCACTTAATGCAAACTAGCCGCGTATCCCATAGTACTTATGTGATCAATTTCAATTAAATTAGTCAGTTTTTAACAATTTGACGTTTATTGTTTTTATACTGCTACTGGACATTGTATTACACAAATATCTCGTTAAAAGTTGCTATCTCTGCTTAAAAGCTGATGGTACACAGCATACGCCGCCCCTGTCATTATGAATATCCAAACCGTCCATGTCTTTAAAGGTTAATATCTCTACTAATTAGCGACGATTTTTTTTTTCGAAAATCATTATTAACAATGCTTTTATACTTCTGCTACGATAGGTACCACAAGCACTACTCAACACCTTTGCTGAATGCCTGCAAATCGGAATTTGTGTGTAACCGAAAAATGCGTTTTTCTCAAACACTATGTTACTCAGGGTAATCTCTATAATTTCCCTGTAAGGTTTAACTTAACATCTACTACCTCTATTTTTTTTCATAATTTTAGTTTCAGTAGATTCGGAAATAGATGGGGGGGGGGGGACATGTTTTTGCTCTGCATTTTCGACTATATATCTGAAAATATAACATTTAAAATGAAAATAAATGTATTTTTGAGTTCAGCGTTACAAAAGCTTTCACACGCTATACAAAGAAAAGATTTTTTTTTCTTCAAATAACTTAATTAGCCCTATACATTTTTCCTAAATATATTTGTGAATGCTTAACAATCTGTAAATATGTGCGTCAATGGTCTTTATTACTTTCCCCAATTTGAACTTTCCACGTTCCATAGTTTACGAGTAAAGTGACTGTGATAGACCGAAGAGACACAGGAGTGATCTTATAATGGTTCCGTTTTTACTTTTTAAGTACGAAATCCTAAAAAGAGGTAAAAGTTAATTACAAAATATTACACTCTTTATTTTTCATTTCTATTTCATCGCTTTAGTGTTTCAAATATTTCATTATTGCAGTTTCACGACCTGTAGGCAAATTTTGACGATCGTGGTTTGGAGCATAATTAACTCTATTGATTTCATAAGTTGCAAATTGTTGTAACAATAAAAAAATATTTGAAGATTTTACCATCAGCGGCTGGCTAACGAAAAAATCCTTAAAATTAATTTATAAATTAATAATTAAGTTCTAAAATATTAAAATATTCTATTGCCATCAAAACGACTTATGTACATATTTTTTATAATTCTGGCATAACAGGAAGTGAGTGAAAATTCGATTACAAAATTCCATTTTTATATTTAAAAAAATCAAGTTAAATAAAAGAGTGTAAACATATGAAATTAAATACGTGTCGTCTACTAGACTAATTTTAACACAATTTTTCTAATTGGTAAATAATTTATTGATTTATTCTGTTGAGCTGAACCATATTTCGGACCAGATGCTGCTATAATCATTAAGGTTAGCTGGGCGAAAAAGTTCCACCAGATTCGTCCGGGTTCGCTCAAATGGCTGAGCACTGACGGCTTCAGCCAGGAGATCCCTGGTTCGAATCATGGTTCGGATATTTTTCGCCCAGTTGGAAATTTACTTCTAATACGTGTCGTCTAGTTAAAAAGGTTTATGTAGTGACTAATTTTCCAAATCTACCTTTAAACTCTTTATACCCGGACGGCATTTTAAAGTACCATTAAAATAACTTGATATAAAATTAATTTTATACATGGATTAGTATTAATACTGTTTAGAATGAGTTATAGATATTTTATTTTATCTTGTTCCAAAAGCATTATTAGTTGCACAAAAGAAAAATATTTTTAAAAGGCTGACTATTTTTTTCATTTGCATCTTTTCAATTTTCTTGACGTTGAAAGATTGCAGGGGGAATGTTTCAGTTAGGAAATATTTCTATATTTCTATTGTAAAAGCATTTTATTTGTACATTGTCTAATTCTATAAAATACTAATAAAAAGATTTTCAATAAAAGATTTGAATGGAGTTATAAATATTGCACAAAATCCTTGTAAATTCAAACTTAATTATTTAATATTTAATGACAAAATCCTTCTGAAATTTATTAAATGATTACGTAAATCTTCTAATGTAGTTTCAAAAATTCACGAAAAATGCTTTAGGAGATTAAATTTTTATGAATTCATAATTTGGGACATAAAGGGTTAAGTCCTTTTTAACCTATGATTGCAGTGTTTATTTGGAGTATTTGAGATATATATATAAAAAAAAAAAGTGTTTCGTCGTTTAGTTGAAGTTAGCAAGTAGCGATGTGTTTAAAAACAAAGTTTGAGGGCTAGAGTTATAGCAGAATATTTCATCATAGATGAACTCAATTCGAAATTTTAGTTGATTAGGGCAGTAATTAAAGTGTCCGTCAATATTTATCATCGTAAATAATCTAACGCAATTTCTTTGCCACGGAAATTTAATTGTAACTTGAGAATATTTAAAAATAAAATTTATGTGAAGGGACAACGTTTGTGTTACTACCTGATATTCTGTCTTTCTTTCATTAAACTGAAGTAAATAAAAGGTTATTCTTTCAATTATATCCTTTCGCAAATCTATAAAACAAAGCTACAAACATAATTGAAAAAATATAGCTATAATAAAAAGTTAAAAATTATTGGATAAATGGCACTAGTAACTGATCGATCTTTTGATAAATTGACACAAAAATGTGTGACACATTTATATAAAATTATGTTAAAGAATTACACATTGCATAGATAAAGCAGAATAAAAAGCAAGAAGGTAAAATCTCATGTGTCATGGCATACTTTTTAACATTAGAAGCATGAGCACTGTAATTTATGCAAACGTAAGTTATAAACCTAATGTCACTTTAAAATAAAATATATTCCACTTAGCTTTAGATTTCTTTTAACGGAAACGTATTTGAACACGATAAAAATGAGAGGAATTAAAAATGTATCGTACACTGTAATATTTCTTTTGTACTATTTCCACGCAAGCTGAAAAAAGAAATTTCGAAAGTTACAGGGTTAACTTTAACAGGATATGCATAAAATGGAGATTAAAAATTTCTTCACTGTAAAATGCACCAAAATAAAAATTGTACGTGCATGATCTGGTACTCAAAATACATGATGGAGATTTGAACAACATTGTTTCAATTTTGGTGCAATTGAATTAGAGAAAATGAAGGATTCATCCAGACAACGTATTGAAAATTAATTCACTTTCAAAAAAGCAAAAAGCATAGTGTCGAAAAGATATTAAAAATGTATCTGCTACTAACGGATAGAGTTAATATCGAATGGGATTTTATCTTCCCATCACATGCAGAACAAGATGTTTAAAATATATGATTAAGTAGAAGACAAATATACTTTCTTTAAATTTTAATTGTCTTTTCTTTAAAATCTTTTCAAATTGATTTCCCATTTTAAAAATTCAAAAACAGAAAGATGCGTTTTTAGAAGAAGAAAACACCAAATACTCACAAAATTATCGAAGCATTCTAACTCGATAAATTTTGATTGTAAACGAATGGGATTTTTCGAATGTCCATTTTAGACACAGGGCAAAATTTTTCTAAATATAAATTCCGAAGAAAAGGGGACGAATACAAAATTGAATTTTGTATTTTATTATATATACAGCCTTTTGTAAAACAAACACCTTATCTAAAAGCTGTTCTTGATTAATGACATTTTTTATAAATGGTAGAATGTGTGTATCGCCAGCTTTTTAAAAGGTAATCAGTATTGCAATCGTCACCAATTTTGAATCACCGAATATATAGAAGAAAAAGGATGTTAGGTAAAAATGGAAGGGAAAAAAATATATCCAATAATAACTTATAGAAAAACCCATTTTGAACTTTTACAGCACTTTACAAAAAAATATGTTTAATTTTATTATTATTATTTATATTTTATTTGCATCATTATATTTGTTTTAAGTTAAAAGTTTTGAAAAAAGAAAAATTAATTGTAGTGTAGAAATCTTTTATTTTTAGTCTCACAAATGTTTCGATTATACGATAGTATTTAATTTAAATCTGTATAATATCAGTCTATAAAAAAACACAATTAAATATACTATTATTTTTACTGATTAGAAAATGCAATAGTACAATAGCAAGAAATTCAGAAGCAAAAGGTAAATGACATTAAAAAAATAGTCAAAGAAAAGATCAGCTGGTAAGATCAGCTGGTAAGATCAGCAAAATCATCTTAATATCTAATGATATTAATTCAAAAAATTATTATGTTGAACTTTTATTCTAGTTTAAAAAACAAACGATTATTTAAATAATTTATTTAAAAAATATATACTTTCGCTACATATAAATATTTCCCAACAAATTCAACATATTTAATGGAATTAAAAAATTCCCAGTAATATCATTTTGTAACAAAAATGAAATCTCCATTTAATACAACTTGATGATGTATATCAGAAAATAAAATGGAATTGAAGAGCCAAGTGGAAGAACATGTTAAGTAGCAAAAATTACATTTGAAGAAATTTGAAGTGAAAGTTTTTGGTGTAAATTTTAACGATTTATTTTTTATTTGATATCATGTGTTTAAAATATTAACCGGTATGGTACTAAACTCTCTCAGAAAAACGTATTCATGTTTAATTTTCAAATATTAAAAATTATTAATGTTATCGAGATTATTAAATATTAAAATATTAAATATTAATGAATAATGAATGATGTCTTAAA
Source organism: Maratus speciosus (assembly GCA_963932465.1). Classification (NCBI taxonomy): domain Eukaryota; kingdom Metazoa; phylum Arthropoda; class Arachnida; order Araneae; family Salticidae; genus Maratus; species Maratus speciosus. Next base: position 468,786,946 of record OZ010789.1, read on the forward strand.
TCTTCAAGACTAAATGGAATCTTAGTATTTTAGCTTCACCATGTGATAGGATACCTCATAACGCTTTCATCCAGAAGATAAAAATTTTTTTTTAGAAAATGTAGTATAACATGTTCATCCACTCAGCTCTTCAATTATGTAACAGCAAGAAATTTAGAAGAAAATAATGAGTTACATAGGTAAAAAATTCGAAAAAAGAAACCCAAAAACAATTGGAAAGATTTTGGAATGAAAAACTAATTCGAATGAAATTAATTCAGAATTTTTACAATTCTGAACATTTACAGTAGTTTAAAACATGAAATTAATTAAAAACATAAATAAATGTTATTAAACTATAAAACTATTTACATAATAAATTGAGCTAAGCTATAATTTAATTATTTAAAAAAAAGAAATACCTCAATAATAATTGTTTTTTATAAAAATTTAAAATATCTATGCTGAATATCATCTGTTAAAATGAAAATAAAATGCAAGTATAAAATAGTGAGAAATCCAAAGTCAAATGATGACCAATCAAATGAGAAACATTGACTCACATATATACAGTTTGTTTATAAATAGTAATAAAATGCCATTATACAACAGCCCGAATTCCAAAAGCAAATGACGAGCTATATTAAAAAACATTTATTAAAGAAAAATAACAGTTGGTAAGAATTGGAGGTGGGAGGGGGGATAGAAATCCAGTAACATTAATCCAAGAAAATTAACATTTTTGACAGGTAATTTTAAAAGAAAATTGGCGTTTAATTCCAAAAAATTGCCCCGGAAGAATATACCTAACAATCAGAGCATTGATTTAACAAGAAATATAATTCAATAATACAGATCTTTGGTAAAAATAAAACATTTATAATGTGCATTATCCTGCTATTATAAAAAAAAAACAAGAAATACGATATCAAACTATAAGCAAAACTGTAAAAAAGGTATCTTCGAAAAATAACTGATAAAAACGGATCTAAAGATATTAATAAGGAAAAATATCATTTTCAACTTTCACAGCAATTTACATTTTAAATATTTTTATTTATTTATTTATTTATTTATTTATTTATTTATTTTTGTAAGAATGTACTTTTAAAATGTATTTTATTTCACTATATAAAAATAATTTCACTGATGTCCCACTAATTTTTGAAATAATTAAATTATTTCACAAAATTTAAGATTACACAGATAAACAAGAAAGTTTTCCTTCGAAAATTTTTAAGCAACCATACTTTTGGAAATTTAGGAGATATTCACAAAAAGGTGAATTTGGTTTCCTATTCAAAGATATCTGTGTTTAAATATATTTTATTGCTTTTTAAAGTACTTTGTTTCTACAGTCTAATAACCCTGAAAGTGAACAAATATCTGCAACTTTGACTACATCTAGGCGCCTATAAGATATGTTTCGTCCATGTGAAAAATTCAGCACAGCAGCGCCCTTGTTGGGCAATTTACACCAAAACATAATCAGCAACAATTCATATGAAGGACTATTTTAACTTTGAACACTTTTTACAGGGGAAGGAGAAAGCAGAAATAGATATGTATAGTTAGAATAATGCAGGGTTCGTACACATTTCTTTAAATAAAAATCAAGGATTTTAAGGGCTTTCAAGGACGAAAAAAATGTAAGGACCTACAAATTAAATACACTAATAAATTATAATATGCATTTTTTAACAAAGGGTTTCATTTTTGTAACTACAAATTTTAAACATTCAAATGGTCGGGAATTGGGGTGGGGGAGGATTTCAACGTGCGGCAGTAGAAATTTAGAAAATTTTAAAATGACAAATATTCGTCAGACGAAAACACTAGTCGGATGTATCACTCCCAAAACTTTCTTCTATCTCATTACATGTTAATACTACAAAATTCACTATCAGAGTGCCAACATTAAATGGCAATCTATGACCATCATGAGGATTCTACAGATATGAAATTCCGTGCATTAGTTCTTGAGATATGACTATTGCTAAAATAGTGTAAATCCTGCAAAATAAAACATAACAGCTCACAGTTAGTTTTTAAAATAGAGCTTAGGTTAGTTTTTAAAATAGAGCTATTGCGAAAATCGGGGAAAATGCGCACAGCAGCGCCATCTATTGGGCGATTAACACCAAAACCTTATCAGGAACAACTTGTGTCAACGTCTAACTGAATCTGAAGTTTGGTGAAAATTCGTGCGTTTATTCTTCAGATAGAACTATTGCAGAAATCATGAAAAATTCAGTATAGCAACGTCACCTGTTTGGCGATTTATACCAAAACATAAATATCCCCTATATTTATCAAGGTATACCTGAATCTGAAGTTTGATGGCTTTCATTCAAGGACGTTGTGCATAATTTTTTAGGGAATAACAAAGCTACAAATTACAAGTGTATAGTTCAAAATATGCTAAACAATTTTAAAAAGCTAAATTGTCACATGTCATTAAAGCTTCATTTCTTGCACTCACATTGACTTTTACCAGATAATATGGGAGCAATTAGCGACGAGCATGGGGAGCGATTTTACAAACAAATTTCTGCTCGTTATCGATCGCAGTGGAATGCAGCAATGCTTGCCGATTACTGTTAGTTCATCAAGAGAGAAGATACTGAACATAAATATAAACGCAAAAATAGGTACTAAAGTACTCAAATTATTACACTCAAATTGTACTCAGCTGCGTAAAATGTGTAAAATATATGCAAAATGTGTATAAACAGTGTACAAGTATACTGCTGGTAAATTTAACATTTACGTATTATTATTATGCATTATTGTACGATCTCCTAAATTGTGATATATCGTAATAACCTATAAATACATATCCTTCGTTTAAAAAAATAATAACCAAGTAAAAATTTCTAATATTACTTTTATTTACTCGAGAGTGTACATAATTGCAATATTAGATTTAAATTTAAGAAAAAAATAAAAAGTCATTTCCTGTTTGTCAGTGTTATTTGTCAACAAATGAAAAAACACCGTTAAAGAAATCATCTTCTTATTCAGATGATAACAGTGCAACAACGCAAAACCCAGAAACAAATGACCAGCAATATTAAATAAAAATTATCGATGAAAAGAACAGCGAATGAAAGCGGGGAAAAGCAGATCCTCTAATAAAATTACAGCAAAAATTTCATTTTAAATATTTACATCAACTTATTTTTATTTATTTTTTTATTTGTAAGATAATACTTTTAAAAATGTTTTATTTCACTATAATAAAAGGTATTTATCTCATGTCTCATTTAATGTTTAATTAACTAAAAGTATTTATTAAAACGAAATAATGTCAATCTATATATATATATATATTTAAAAAAAAAAAAAAAAAAAAAAAAAAAAAAAAAAAAAAAAAAAAAAACCATTATTCTTAATAGCTCGAAACCACCCAGAAGCAAATGACGGACATATATAAAAACAGATGTACATAAATAGATTTTTAAAAAATGAGCAATGATAAAGGCGGTAAAAAAATAAATCAAAATATTAATCAGAAAAATATCACTTTTTAAGGTTTATCATAATTTAATTCGCGTTTAACGTGATAATGAATTTATTTATTTTTGTAAGCTAGTACTTAAAAAATATATATTTTATTGAATTATATAAAAATATTCCATTGACTTCTAACTGAAATTCGAATTTCGTAAAATCATTTTAAAAGAAAAAAATAATACTATTACTTAAAGAAAAAAAATTAAGTAAGTCAATCTTATTATGTACATAATAAAATACAATAATGTGATAACGTAAAACCCCGAAAAAATGACGAGTAATATTGAAAAGGAATATATCGAACAAAAAGAGCAGCTGCTAAAAGAGAGAAAAAATAGATTCAATAAAATAAATAGAGAAAGAAATTACATTTTAAACTTTCACAGTAATTAACAATTTATTTATTTATTTATTTTATGTTTATTTTTGTAAGATATTACTTTTCAAAAATGTTTTATTGCACTATATCAAAATATTTCACTGATGTTTCTCTTTATATCGAGTTAATTAAAACTATTTAAAATAATAATATAAATAACAAATATCCCTCAGTAAAAAGTAAAATAAATAGTACCATTAAACAAATAAACTTATTATGAAGATAATAAACGCAATTATACAGGGCGAAACACAGACACAAATGAAGAGCAACATAGAATAAAAAAATATGTATATATCGAAGAAAATGAACACCTGATAAAATCCTTGGAAAATAGATCCAATAACATTAAACAGGAAAATATCTTTTAACACTTTTACAGCAATTGTAAGTTTATTTTTATGCATTTATTTATTTTTATCAGATAGTACTTTAAAAAAAATATTACATTGCACTATACACAAACATTTCACTGCTGTTTGTATTCAGTAAAAATAATTATTCATAAAGAAGAAACTTATAAGAAAAAATCATTACACAAATCATCTTGTTATGCAGATAATAGAACACAGTTATATAATCGCCCAATACCCAGAAGCAAATGACGATCAACAGTGGAAGATGTATAACAAAGCAAAAGGACAACAGGTGAAAGCTGTGTAAAAATACATTCACTAATATTAATACGGAAGAATGCCATTTTAAACTTTTACAGCTCGTTAAAGTTTATTGGTTCATTTATTTATTAATTTTTTGTAATGCAGTGCATTTAAAAAGCATTTTATTACGCTATAATAAAAATAGTTCTCTGATGCCTCTCTTAAGTCTCGATTAAGAAAAATTAGAAACCGGCGCAGCGTAAGAAAAGATCCGATAATATTAAAACAGACAAAACGTCACAATTTTACAGCAACTTAAATATTTTATTTGAAACTTAAATATTTTTATTAAGAACGTACTTTTACAAAAATATTCCATTGCACTATATTAAAATATTTCACTTATTCATCTCTTATTCAAGTTTGAATTTTTTTTTCTTTTTTAAGAATAATGATATTTAAAAGGGAATAAAACATTAAACAAATTGTCTTGTTATGCAGATAATAAAACGCTGTAATAGAACATCTCGCACTGGATAAACAGATTACGCGCACCAAACAATTATCAAAGGAAAAGATCGAGATGTTAAAAATGTTAAAATACACTCTATATCTAATATTAACCATTCGCCTACTAAATGGATCCAACGGACCCGACAGGTACATTCAAAATATTTATTCAAACCAGAGATTTTTTTTTTAAATAAACTAAATATATAAAACAGATAGTAATGAGTTTTAAAAAAAAGTTAAATAATTTGAAATAAAATTCTGCTGTAGAATATTTTTATGAAACTTGAGTAAAATTTCCGGTATGTAGTTTTAAGGTTAATGTAGAAAAACTACTATTTTGAAATTTCACTACAAGAAAAAAAGGTAATTGATTTTCTGCATGTCAGTGCTTTCGAAAATATTTAACTGCACATGACGAGTAACATTTAAAAACAAGTTGGAAATTGCTCGTCAAACGTGGCAAATGAGGCTAGTTCGTACTATAACTAGTTTTATAAATATTTTTTTCACCGCATATTGTACTGAACGTATATTTCAGTGGGCTTCAATAAGTGCATATCCATTTCATTCCGTTCGAAAGGCTGTAACATCATTAAAATGCACTCGAAATAATTTTTTTCCCATTGGCTGTCATGTAACGGAAAACTTTTGACTGTCTCTGTAATTATAAACTATACATCCAATTTTCATAAAATTTTAAATGATTCGACAAAATTTTACAACAATTATATATTTAAAATTTCAGACCATTCGAAAGGCTGTAACATCATTAAAATATACTTGCAATAATTTATTCCCATTGGCCGTAATGTAACAGAAAATTTTGACTGTTGCTGTAATTAAACTACTCATCCGATTTTTATCAAATTTGAAATAACGCGACAAAATTTTGCAACAATTATATACAGTCACCTATCACTTATACGCGTTTGAAGGAATTGATTTAAAATCGCGCATAACTGAGAGCCGCGCATAACTGAGAGAATGTTGATGTAGTATTTCTTTATATACATTATGGGGAAAAAAGCATTTTGCAATATAAGAATTATGATTAATAACATTTTATAAAATAAGAAAGGTTTAATATTAGTATATCGTACTTTTAAAAAAATTCTTACACTTTCACTATAAAAATTGGTTTAAAAAAATACAATAAGCGTAAAATTTAATTTTACGTAGAAAGAGATATAGTACTTACAAAAGAAAAAAATGCTAATTAGTCCTCTTTAAAGAAGTCATCAATGGTCGTTTGTTTTTGCTTAGGTCGTGTTTGTACAACGACGTTTTCTAATGCATTAAAGTGCGTCATTGTATTTGACGCTACATCAGCCTTTTGAAGGTAACATCTCAAAGTGTCCAGGGCTCCTAAAGCAGCAGCATAAGATGGGACAATCACAGTATCAGCTTCAGCATTATCATCCTCTTCTACTTCTTTTTCAGCATTTACGTCATCAAAAACAGTTTCAATATCTCTTATTGCCGTTGATGTTAAGTTTTCATCAACATTGACGAAATCTTGAAAAGAAAGAGAATCTTGGCTTATACTGTTCCATTCTTCCACGTCTACGTTAAAATCATTGCTGTCGTTTTCATTTTCCTGTAATGGAATAATTTCAACATCATTTAAATGAAATAAACCCGCTTTTCTAAAGCAGTTAGAAATTGTTGTCGCTGTTACGTTATTCCAAGAGGAAACCAACATATGCATAGCATCCAGAATCCAAATTTTCTTGAATTCCCTTTTCTGCTCTAGTGATATGAACATTCTTCTCACCAAATCTTTCCTATATTGCGCTTTAACTGGCCTTATTATACCAAGATCTAATGGCTGAAGTCTGCTAGTACAATTTGCAGGGAAAAATATAACTCGAGTATGTGTCAGCAATGGGACATCTGGAGGATGGGCGGGACACTGGTCCATAAATAGCAGAACGTTTCTTTCTTTTTTTGCCATCTTCATATCAAATTCTTTCAAAAAGTCTAAAAAAATTTTCGATGTCATCCAGGCTTTGATGCTACTTGCATAAGAACATGGCAATTTCTTCACATTTTTTAAACACTGTGGTTTCTTCGATTTACCAATCACTATTGGCGGTAACTTTTCTGATCCGTCCGCATTGCAACATAAAAGCACAGTCACTCTTTCTTTGCTGTGTTTGCCACCATGACATGTTTCTCCCATAAAATCCAGCGTTTTGTTTGGTGAAAGACGGTAAAATAAACCTGTTTCGTCGCAGTTAAAAATATTCTTAACATCAAAGTTTTGAATTAAATTTGGAAGATCTGCAATCCATTCATTAACAGTTGAATCTGAAACAGCTGCGCTTTCACCACTCAGGCAATGATTTGTTAAACTGTGTCTTTTCTTAAGTTTTTCTAGCCATCCCCAAGAAGCAGAAAAATTTTCGATTCCCAATTTTGTTGACAAAGTGAGTGCCTTTTCTTTGAATAACTCACCACTAATGGGTAAATTAGAAGCTCTCACTTCTCCAAACCACTGAATTAAAGTGGTTTCTAAAATCTCAAATTTTCCTTTCTGAATTCTTGTTCGTTTCTTCGCTTGTGTAGAATACTCACTGTTCATTTTTTTGATCGAGTCCTTGTTCTTTAAAATCCCTCTGAGCGTTGATTCTAGCAAATCGAATTTTCGAGCTAAACTTATTTTTGACAGTGTAGGATCATTTTTCTGCTGCTCGTATAACCTCCATTTTGAATGATATTGTTAACTTTCTTTTACTCATTTTTATTGCGCAAAGAAAACAAAAATAAAATCCAGGTGCTACCGTAATAGCAAAGACGGAAAGAAACACGCGAGTAGATTGATAAAAAGTCCTTCCGGCCAGTGCCGGGAGGAAGAGGTAGCTTTCATAATCCTTATTTAAAAAAATCCAACTTATATCATGCAAACACACGAAGCTCAATTTAGTGGAAACCGAATATAGGAGATTCAATACTAATTTTTATCAATATAATGAATGAGAATTTCGCGAAATTAGTCAGCTTTATCTAAGCTGCTTTTCTTTAAAGTAACTTACATTTGACTGCCAAATTCGGCAATTTCTTAAAGTGCCTGTCATTTTAAGACAACATGGTGGATGAGGCTAAGCAGTGAACTTGGTCGAGACCTTAGTAATTGCTGTGCACATGCTCACTCACATCGGAATCGGTTAATATATAGGAGTGCTGTCGCATGCAAAAAATCAGATTTTTCAAAATGTCACCCACAATAGAAATTGAAACTGCTATATCTGAGCCATTTTTTAAGGTAAAGACAAACAAAAAATGCTCCTGAATCCTTATATCAAGATCAAATACTTAAGAAAGAAACCTTTTTCAATTTCTAATTTTTTTGCACCTCAATTTAAATATATATATAATTTTAATTTAATGGCCGCCATTTTGAAACAAGATGGCTGATTAATCTGGCCAGCGAACTTAGTCGAGGTGTTGATGTATACTATCCACATGCCTTCTTACATCGAAATAGGCGAATACGTGTGTTATCGATCGTTTCAAAATGTTAGCCATGCTAGAAATTCAAAGTGCTATAAATCAACCATTTTTTAAGATATCAACAAAAGAACAAATTTTCAGAAACAAAAACTGCTCCGGAATCTTTGTATCAAGGCCAAACACATAAAAAAATCTTTTTCATTTTCCAATTTTTTAATACCTCATTTTGAATTTTAAATTTAATTTTTTTAAAATGGCAACCCTTTTGAAACAAGATGGCGAATGAAGCTGGCCAACGAACTTGGTCGAGACATTGGTATGTACTATGTACAGACCAAGTTACATCCAAACAGGTTCATAAATACGCCTGTTATCGCGTGACAAAAATCAGGTCGTTTTAAAAAGTCAGCCACAAGAGAAATTCAAAATGCTATAACTCAGCCATTTTTTAAGATATAGACGAAACAAAAACTGCTCCGAAATCTTTGTATAAAGGTCAAATACATAAGAAAAAAATATTTTTCCATTTTCAATTTTTTGGTACCACATTTCAAATTTTAAATTTTTAAAAAAAATTTAAATGGCCGCGATTTTGAAACAAAATGGCGGATGAAGCTGGCCAACGAACTCGGTCGAGAGATTGGTATGTACAATGTACACACCGAATTACATCCAAATCGATTCAAAAATACGCCTTTTATCGCGTGACAAAATTCAGGACGTTTCAAAATGTCAGCCACGCTAGAAATTCAAAATGCTATAACTCAGCCATTTTTTAAGATATAGACGAAACAAAAACTGCTCCGGAATCTTTGTATAAAGGTCAAATACATAAGAGAAAAATATTTTTCCATTTTTAATTTTTTGGTACCACATTTCAAGTTTTAAATTTTTTTAAAAATTTTAAATGGCCGCCATTTTGAAACAAAACGGCGGATGAAGCTGGCTAACGAACTCGGTCGAGACATTGGTATGTACTATGTACACACCGAATTACATCGAAATCGGTTCATAATTACGGGAGTTACAGTGTGACATAGGTCAGATATATATATATATATATATATATATATATATATATATATATATATATCAATTTTGAACGGAGGGTGGTTTCGGGGTCTGGGGGTCATGATCGATGAAAATATACCAAAATTTTTTGAAATCGCTTTCCGTCGAACGGCTGCAATAGGTAGCTTTTTTGTAAAGAAAGCTACCTAAAATAAAAGAGAAAAAAAGAAAAGAAGAAACCATTAGAACTGAGGGGAGAGGGTGAAATGTCTAATTGTAACAACCTATCCACCCTTTCAGGCGCCGCGGAACGGTCTTTTGACCTTGACACCTGCAGAAAAATTTTTATAGATAAAAAAAACTTTCGAATGTAATTCATAGTTTGTGAATTGCATTTTATTTTCGCGTATAACTGAGAGAGACAATTCAAAGTTCTTATAAGTGAGAGATGTATAGCATTATTTTCCTATTTTAGACCATGGGACGAGTGGCGAAATTGTTCAAGTCTGTTTACCAACTCCGGGAACTAAGAAATTTTGCATGCAATACAATTATACAATACTTATTAACTAAAAAACGCAAAGTTCACCAAAAAATATTTGCACATTAATTTTTTATACCAATTTAAAATGGTACCCTAAAGCCGACATTATAAAGGTAATGTTCAGTGTTCAGGTTAGTATTTTCACTTTTAAATAAGAATGAAGATAAAATTTATTGAATTGTCATCATTTACTAATAAATATTAAATACTGACAATAAAATATTATCTTTAATATTAGTATTGTATTTAATATTTGCTGTTTAAGAAGTTGAATATTTTTTAATATATTTTACACGAATGTAGCTTAAATAATAGATTAAATGAAACTTGAAAGTTAAAATAATAGAATTAAAATACTCTATACATTCAGAATGTATATTTTAACTCAAATAAAATAATTATAAAATTTAAGGATTTGTCCTCATATGTCGACACCTATATCAATTGTTGAAAAGAGCAATTTTGACTCTTAAACTTGACATTCCCTTTAACTATTAAATTTTTGATGTAAAAACATTTCTAATACAACTAACAATTTTTTTTTAGTACTTCTAATAAAACGATAAAAGGTTTAGGTAACACAAGGCTCTTTTTAACATAAAATTAAATATTCAAAAATTGCTCAACTAAAGCTGCTACCTTTTTTGATACTAACAGGCAGCTTAATCCAAAAACTAAATTGGAAACTGGGATCTTGAAAGATACAAGCAACATTCTTGCTCATATAATTGTAATGGGGCAAACATCATAACCTGATATAAAAAATGTCATGTCATATAATTTAACTGCCTATCCCCCACCTATAGCAAACCCTGATTGTTCTATCGTAAAAACAAATAACGCAGCATTGACTCATTCTGTGCTGAAATCAGTGGATCAGTATCAAATTCCAAGTGAGATCCCTGAGAGTAATGCCTTGATTTTGGACGGTATGGGAGTTTTGCAACAAATGCAGAATATTCCAAATACTTTTGGAGATCTTGCTTTACAAGTACTGGAATATATTATTGGTATGGGTGTTAGCTACAAATCTAAAGTAATTCACTTTGTAACTGACACATATCCCATTTTCAACATTTAGTGCAGCGAGTGACAAAGGAGGGCTACAGGAGGTGAAACTGTTATTAAAATAGGAAGTTCAGCGAAAAGAAAAAAAAAAACCTTATCAGTTAAAATTTCTAGCAAATGGGTCAAATAAGGCAGCTTTGGTTGAATTTCTTTTTAAAAATGGTCCTCAGTAGATCCCCCCAATTCTGAAAAGTGTATTGTTGATTGTTGCACATGGGGTAAAGTGTCATATCATAAGCGGTGAAAATAGTCATCTGATAGTAAGGGATATGCCCGAACCGCATTCTGATCACGAGGAAGCAGATACAAGAATGCTGTTGCATGTAGAAAATGCTTCGATATGTTTCATACATGTTATTATTAAAAGTTCGGACACATGTTTTCATCATTTCACTTTGTATGAGTAGATTTTTAACAACAGAATTATATTTGCTTCTGGGTACTGCGAGTAATTTAGAATTCCATAATGTTTTATCTATCGCTACTATTTTAGGTCCAGACATTTGTGATAGCTTAATAGGCCTTCGCAGTTTTACAGGTTGCCACAGTTGTAGTGCCTTTAAAGACAAGGGCAAAATTAAAGCATTGGCTATAATGAAAAGTAAAATTGACTATAATGAAAAGCAAAATTGTTTATATTGATGCATTTAAAGGGTTTGGAACTTCTTGGACTTTATCAAGTGCTCTTATTCAAACTCTTGAACTATTTGTTTGCGAACTTTATGGCCAACCTACTAAAACCTCAGTAAATGATTCAAGATACACATTGTTTAAACTGAAGTTTAAAATTGATGTTGCTTTACCACCAAATTATGATGCTTTAGTATACCATATTAAAAGGGCAAACTATCAAGCATATATTCATCGTCGGTGTTTCCAGAACATAATGAGTGTCCCTAATCCTGCTGAACATGGATGAATCATTAATGGGATAAATATAAGGATTTGTTGGAACACAATTCTTTGTATTCCATATAGTTTACTAAAAAACATTTTGTGCAAGTGCCAGAAGACCGTTTGTTTATCAAGTAAATGCTCATGCAAATCAAATGGAATTACTTGCTACGAATTATGTTCATGTACTAATTGGAAAATTCCAATGAACAAAATGAATTTCTCAGTGATACTTTTGAAGTTGATTCAGACATATGAAGATATTGATAGTTTGCATAATGTAGATGATATTTTCTAAAAAATGTACCAAAATAAATAATATTATACATAAAACATGCCAAAGTAAAGCTTTTATTTAAGACAAGTATTTAAGCATGAAACAATGTGATCTTGTTGATGGACTTCCTAGTTGCGTGGCAACTTAACATCCAGTTGGGAGGTGATCGTGTTGCAAGGGCATTAGGGAGACTTAAAAAAAATTAATGCTTAAACGTGGCTGGTAGCCACAATGAGAGAAATCACTAGAAAAGTTAAGAAAAGAATAACTTAAAGTAAGAACTTGAAGTACTAAAAGTTTAACAATGTAAGAGAAAAAAGAAAATTTAGATTAAAAAAAAAAGAAAGAAATTCCATTAGTTCCAAAAAGGACAGGCGAAAAAGCTACCGGGAGATATCCCATCTAAAAAAAAGGGACTCTTTTCAGTGACCATACATTAAGTTTAAGTTGGTTAAAAATGCTATTTATATAGCAGATAAGCAGTATTATATTTAAGCATTACCAATTTTTTAAAATCATTTAGATATTGTTTGTCTAATTTTTCCTGTAACTTCTTAAGCATTTTATTAAGAGGCAAGTACATTATATCAAAGTCTCTTTACTGTTATTATGTTGCTTAATGTTATGTTAAAAAGAGCCTTGTGTTACTTAAACCTTTTATTTATTAATTAGAAGTATTCGAAAAAAATTGTTAGTTGTATTAGAAATGTTTTTACCTCAAAAGTTTAATAGTTAAAGGGAATGTCAAGTTTAAGATTCAAAATTGCTCTTTTCAACAGATGATATAGGTGTCGAAATATGAGGGCAAATCCTTAAATTTTATATTTATTACTTCATTAGGTGTTAAAACATACGTTCTGAAAGTATAGAGTATTTTTATTTTATTATTTTAACTTTCAAGTTTCATTTAATCTATTATTTAAGCTACATTCGTGTAAAATATATTAAAAAATATTCAACTTCTTAAACAGCAAATATTAAATACAATACTAATATTAAAGATAATATTTTATTGTCAGTATTTAATATTTATTAGTAAATGATGACAATTCAATAAATTTTATTTTCATTCTTATTTAAAAGTGAAAATACTAACCAAAACACTGAACATTACCTTTATAATGTCAGCTTTAGGGTACCACTTTAAATTGATATAAAAAATTAATGTGCACATATTTTTTGGTGAACTTTGCGTTTTTTAGTTAATAAGTATTGTATAATTGTATTGCATGCAAAATTTCTTAGTTCCCGGAGTTGGTAAACGAAAACTGGTTTTTAGCCACTTTTGATGCTTCGTCCCATGGCCTATTTCTCGTGACGGGACCTTATGAAATTCGCGTATAACTGAAAGACGCGTATAACTGAGAGGCGCATAAGTGAGAGGTCACTGTATTTAAAATTTCAGACCGTTTGGTTGGGTAGTATTTGCTCTGTTATATGCGGACAGACGGACGGACAGATAGACAGACAGACTGAACGACGACTATAGGTGCTACTTATTTATATAATTACAAACGCACATAAAAATGAAAAATGATAACAAAATGAACCTATGATCTAAACAGGAAAAAAGATGATCTAGTTATATTAATGCAGAAAAGGGTTATTTTGAAATTTTAATACAGATTTAAAAGAGAATAGATTTTTTGTATGTCAGTGCTTCGAAAAATATTTAATTTCACTACTTATAAATAACATTTACTTGAAAAAGTCATTAAATTATTGAAAAAAAAAATTTCTTATCTGAATTTAATTACGTTAATTTTTTTTTCAATTACTAGGGAACTCTGCCTGTACGAGCTACATTCGCCAATCCCCTATCAGGCTCTAAAAATCTGTTAATTTGATCTCTTTAAAAAGATTACGGAAGATTGAACTATAATAATAAAAAAAAACAGTGGCTTTAACATTAGATATCTCTTAAAATAATTCATCGATTTAAAAACTGTCTGCTTGAACTTGTTTATCAAACATTTCTCTATAATATTACCCATTTTCATACTTTTGTATGGAGTAGTTTTCTTAATGTTAGTGGAGAAAGACTTTCGGTCACAAGAAATTCATTGACAGCGGCGGTGACAGCGTTAGTTACTTTTTTTAGAACAGAGAGAATATATGAAATTTTTATTTCTAAGGTTTTAACAAAAGTAGAGTTGCTTAGTTGCTTAAAATTTAATTTTATTAATACCAAATTAAATATAGCTAATACTTATTGTTCTTTTTTAGACGTAAATCAATTATTTTTAATTCGTAATGCCACCTTTTTTGTGTTTTCTTTTTATTTTAAAACCGAAACCGAAAAGAGAATGAAGCATTTGCAAAACGTGTTGACCAATACTGGGAAAATATTTCTCGAAGATATAAAACAACGAACGTTAAACATTTTAAAAATGAAGGAAAAGAAAATTAGCTGTTTGTCGAATGTTTAAGATGTAGGAAAACGATAAAACAGCAGAATTCAAAAATCTGAATCCAAGACCATATGCCATTTAAATCTGCTCGAGAAATCATTCGCAAAGTAGAAAATCCCTTCAAAACTCTTCAATTTCCACCCGTACAGTTGCTAAAAAAAAAAAAAAAAAAAAAAAAAGAGAATTAAACGTAATAAGCTTTAATGTACATTCAAAAGAAAACAAACTTTGGATTAGACTTCTGTTTAAAAAGCACTGTTTTAAATACACGAAGAGTATATGAGTAAAATCAAGGAGTTGACGCATCTAAGGTTTGAAAAAGGAAAATGAATACTAAAGTTTTAGTTTTATTATTACCAAATTTTAATTATATTTAATTATTAAAATAAATCAAAGGTCCGTGTTTCGTAATACATTATTGTTTCGTGTTCATTTTAAAAGTGATTAATGGGCACTACTTTATCTCTTCCAGCAATGTTTTCCCAGTAGTGGATAACTCGAATTGCAAATCATTTCTTTTTTTATTATTATTAAGTTTTAAAACAAAGAGGAAACACTAAAAAAACGTTGAATTATGAATTAATAATCATTCAGTTACCTGCAAAAGAGAGCAATAAGTATTTGATGTAATTAATTTTGAAATAATATAATCGAACCCTTTATCAACCATACCTATATTTAGCCTGATTATTTTATTTTAAAAATAATAACTGTTTCATAATAAAAATAAATCACCATTAAGTAAGTTACCTTATTAGGAAGGTAATAAAATATAACTTTGAGCAACACAAAAGCAGATGATTACCCAAATTGAAAAGAAATATCGAAGAAATGACAACAGAAAATGCGAAAAAGAAAAGTAAAAAAAGAAAAAGAAAGGAAAAGAAAATATTATATCTGATAATATTAATACAGAAAAAATATCATAATATGTGGATCATAATTTGTGGAAATTTGTAGAAAATTTCTCACGCCTATTTTTAGTAATTTCAAATTTTAATTGCTATTTTTTTTTAAATTATTATTCAACTTGGCTGAGAAGCGTAAAACCAACAGAGTGGAAAAGTATGGCTTGGACACTTTTCCAAATCCAGGCTTGGACACTTTTGTATTCTGTTGGTTTTACGCATCTTCGTCAATCTGAATACAAAATTCAACAATTACAATTTCAAATTACAGAAAATATATATTTTTGAACTTTTACTATATGTTAGAAAGATAAGTGATTAATTGAATCTCAATGCTTTCTAAAATAAATTTTCTTAAGTTACAACTTTGAAAAAGAGTTACGGAAAAGAAAAATAGTGCATGATAAGAACTGAAGAATAGAATCAGAAGCAATAAAATTAAGACAGTATAAAAACTTCTTAAATGCAGGCTATAATTTAAAAACATTCTTAAAAAACATTTCTAACAATTAAATCATTAGAACTATCATTTTGAGCTTTAATGCCATTTTAAAAAGAAGAAAATGAATATTTTGTTGGGAAAAAACAAAATTTAATTTCGTTGCAAAATCTATTTCCATAATAAAATGAGCTATATACCGGGTGTCCTAAAAAGGACTGACTGATTTTAAAATTCGATAACTTGCAAACGGTGACAGATATTTAAAAAATTCTTACAGGAGGGTTGCATGAGGTCAAAAGTTTTTTACAGTGATTTTCGATTTTAGTTCGAATTACAAACAATAGATGGCACTGTAAGAAATAAGCGCTAAAAACAGGCTCGATATTTTGGTCGATCTCTTCTTCCATGCGGAAAAAGGAGATGGAAATGTATTAAGTGGGTCCCGAAGGATCAAGAATCGAGCCTGAATTTAGCGTCTATTGATCCCATCTATTGTTTGTAATTCGAACTAAAATCGAAAATCACTGTAAAAAAAAACTTTTTACCTCATGCATAACGCTCCTGCAAGAATTGTTTAAATAAATGTCACCGTTTGCAAGTTATTGAATTTTAAGGGGTCAGGTAACCTTTGAAGCGTCCAAAAATCAATTTTTTTTTTTAAATGGCTTATAATTAAATATGATTCTTTGGGAACATTTAAAAGCAAACCCCATACAAAAAATCGCATTAGAAGAGAAGTTATGTCTAAACCACTTTGAGCTTTTGCTATATGATCAACGAATTCTTCAATCTTTAAAGCCAATTTTCTCAAAACAGCGATTTTGATCATTGCGCGCACGATTTCTGAAAAACGGTTGCCTGGAATTTCACAAAATTTTTGGTGGATGTATTAAACGTACAGAAGCACAAAATGACCTATTATTATGTTTCTCAAGTTAGAAGTTTAAAATTCACGGCTACTTTTGTATAAAAAAAATCTCTATATTTCGAATTACTCTAAAAAAAAAAAAAATTCTCGGCATCTACCAGTTTTATTTTTTTCATTGTAGGTCATTTTGAAAACGCTTTATATCTGTACTCATTAAAAAAATTTTGGCTTGTTTCAGCCATTCAAATGGGAAAAATCATGCGCGCAATGCATGCAAGAATAATTCTTTCGTAAAAATTGTATTATCTTTAAAAATAAATTTTAAAAAATTATATATGTGTATACCTTTTCTAACAACTTTGATTGATAAAATAAATCGTTCCTAACACGAGTTTTCAATTTTATAATTAAAAGTTAATTAGTTAAAGAATGACTGCAATTCTTACAGAGGTCACTTTTCCATGTACTTTATTGGTTCAAAGGTTACCTGAACCCTTAAAATCAGTCAGTCTGTTTTAGGACACCCGGTATTAACTTAATAACACTGTTGAACTCAACAATGTAAGCTTTTAATGAAAACAAAGAGTTTCTAATTAATATTATTTTGTTGCGATTATAATAAAATGGCTTAGTTATATCATAGTTTGAAGTCCAAAAGTAAACGATGAGCAACATTGGAAAATTGTATCGATGAAAACAGTATCAGATAAAGACTGGACAAGAAATTAAATCCGATTATATTAACACAAATAAATAGAATTTTTCAGCTCTTATAACAATAATTTTAAATTTTATTTATTTTAGAAAGTTCTTTAAAAGTATATTTTATTGCACTGTAATGAAGATATTTCACTGATGTCTCACTTAAGTTCTAATTAAGTAAATATATTTAAATTATAAAAATAATATCAGTCAAACAAAAGAAATGTATTTTAAAAATCATCTTCCTTATTCAGAAAAATCGCAATACTACAACATCGTGAAATCCAGAAGCAAATGACGAACAACACACACAAAAAAAATATCTGGAAGAAAAGAGCAACTTATAAAAGCGGATAGAAAATAGATACAATAATATTAATATGGTAAAATATCATTTTAAAATTTTAAGGAAATTAAAAAAATATATATTTATTTATTTATTTTGAAAGATAGTAATTTTTAAAATAGTTTATTGCACTATATAAAATATTTTATGGATGTCTCAATTGCATTTGAGTTACGTAAAATTATTTTGATAACACAAAAAATAATATCAGTCTATAAGGGAAAAAAAACCCTTTGAACAAAGCATCTTGTTATGCAATTATAAAACAACATGAAGCCCAGAAGCATATGATGTGCAACGTTGAAAAAAAATATCTCGCAGAAAAAGAGCGACTGATAAAAGCGGTGGAAAAATGGATCCAGTAATTTTAATAAGGACAAATGACATTTTAAAATTTTGCAGAAATTTAAAAAGTATTTATTTATTTATTTATTTATTGCGAGATAGTACTTTTAAAAATATATTATTCTACTAGATAAATTGTTTTCTGGATACGTTCAAATGCGTTGGAGTTATGTAAAATTATTTTAAAAACACAATATATAATATCAGTCTTTATATATATATATATATATATATATATGTATATAATATATATATAAAACTTTTTGAACAAACCATTTTGTTATGCAGATGATAATATGCAATTATAAAACAACATGAAGCCCTGAAGCAAATGACGAGCAACATTGAAAAAATATCTCGCAGAAAAAGAGCGACTGATAAAAGCGGTGGAAAAATAGATTCAGTAATATTAATAAGGACAACTGACATTTTAAAAATTTTCAGAAATTTAAAAAGTATTTATTGCGAGAGAACATTTTTTAAAATATGTTATTGCACTAGATAAAATATTTTCTGGATACGTTCATATACGTTGGACTTATGTAAAATTATTTTAAAAATACAATAAATAATACCAGTCTATAAGAATAAAAAAAATCTCTTTGAACAACCATATTGTTATGCAGATCATAAAATGCGATTATAAATTAACATGAAGCCCAGAAGCTAATGACGAGCAACGTTGAAAAAAATATTTCGCAGAAAAAGAACGACTGATAAAAGCAGTGGAAGAATAGATCCACTAATATTAATAAGGACAAATGACATTTTAAAATTTTGCAGATACTTAAAAAGTATTTATTTATTTACTTTTTGCGAGATAGTACTTTTAAAAATACATTATTGCACTAGATAAAATATTTTCTGGATACGTTCATATACGTTGGAATTAATTAAAATTATTTTTAAAGTACAATAAATAATATCAGTCTATAAGAATAAAAAAAATCTCTTTGAAAAACCATATTGTTATGCAGATGATAAAATTCAATTATAAAATAACATGAAGCCCAGAAGCAAATGACGAGTAACGTTGAAAAAATATCTCGCAGAAAAAGAGCGACTGATAAAAGCGGTGGAAAAATAGATCCAGTAATATTAATAAGGACAAATGACATTTTAAAGTTTTGCAGAAATTTAAAAAGTATTTATTTATTTATTTATTTATTTATTGAGAGATAGTACCTTTAAAAATATATTATTGCACTAGATAAAATATTTTCTGGATACGTTCATATACGTTGGAGTTATGTAAAATTATTTTTAAAACGCAACAAATAATATAAGTCTTTAAGAAAAGAAAACTTTAAACAAACCATCTTATTATGCAGGCAATAAAATTCAATAATAAAATAATGCGAAATCCAGAAGCACACGACGAGCAACATTTAAAAAATATCTCGAAGAAGAAGAGCAAATGATAAAAGCAGGTGCAAAATAGTATTAATAAAGGTAAGTATCATTTTAAACTTTTATAGAAATTTAAAATTTATGTAGTTATTTTGGGAAGATAATACTTTTAAATACATACTATTACACTACATAAAATATTTCCAGGATATGTTTATTTACGTTGGAGTTATATAAAATTATTTAAAAAATACAACAAATAATAAAAGTCTTTAAGAAAAAGAAAAAAAAAACTTTAAACAAACCATCTTATTATGCATGTAATAAAATTCAATAATAAATTAATGTGAAATCCAGAAGCACACAACATGCAACATTGAAAAAATATCTCGAAGAAGAAGAGCAATGAATAAAAGCGGGTGGAAAATAGTATTAATATGGGGAAATATCATTTTAAACTTTTACCGAAATTTGAAAAGGTATTTATTTATTTATTTTTACAATACAGTACTTTTAAAAATATATTATTGCACTAGATAAAATATTTCCTGCATATGTCCATTTACTTTAGAGTTATGTAAAATTGTTTTAAAAGCACAACAAATTATATAAGTCTCTGAGGGAAAAAATCTTTAAACAAACCATCTTATTATGCAGATAATAAAATGCAATTATTAGAAAACGCGAAATCCTGAAGCAAACGACGCGCAACATTGAAAAAAAATATCTCGAAGAAAAAGAGCAAATGATAAAAGCGGGTGAAAAATAGATGCAATAATATTAATATCTGCAGATGTTATTTTAAACTTTTACCAAAATTTAAAAAGTATTTATTTATTTATTTTTACAAGACAGTGCTTTAAAAAATATATTATTGCACTAAATAAAATATTTTCTGGATACGTTCATATACGTTAGAGTTATGTAAAATTATTTTAAGAACACAATAAATAATAAAAGTCTTTAAGGAAAAGAAAAAAAAACTAAACAAACCATCTTATTATGCAGATAATAAAATGCAATAATAAAATAACAAGAAACACAGAAGCAGATGAAGAGCAACACTGGAAAAATATATATATGGAAGAAGAAAAAGAGCAGATGATACGAACGGGAAAAGGGAATTAACTTACGCAGTCGGCATGATCCCTGTCGCCTGTTGCTCTGTGCACTGAGCATCCGGATGGTGAGCGGCACAGTTTCTCAAGAACGAGGCGCAGGCGCATTCATCCCGTGGAGCTAAGAGGGAAAACAGAGCGAAGGGAACAAAAGAGAGAGAGAGAGAAGGTGTCCGTTTTTCATCACTTTATGCCAGTGTTTATGTTTCTCGAAAAGAACTGAAGAACGGTGCTAAAAGAGATCCCGTGTTGCATAATAATTTTAAAAGGTTAAATAATAACAATAAAAACTTTCATTTGGGTTAAAAAATATATAATTAAATATAACGTTCAAAAATTTCAAGAAAGGGGAAAATTGAAAATTGAAGAGAAAAATAAATAAATGCTGGATCAAATTTATCTTGCAATCCCTCTTGCAATTATCATATTTTACTTTTTGAAGAACAACGCTATGTTTAAATTTGCATTAGATGACATCTGTTGATATTTTTAGGGAGGGAAGGAGAAAATTTAGCTTTATTCTACATTTACAGAAAAAAATATACATTTTTTTTTTTTAATTTCTTATAAACAGTACAGTAATATAAGTAATATAAGTATAGCAGCATGGTAGTAAATATTTTTAAGTAGTTTGTTAGGTGTAAAATATGAATATGATATTTTTATTCGAGAATAAATTATTGGTACTTTTAAGTAAAATCGATATTTTTCCATTTAATATTTTCATTTTAATTAATATATCTATTTTATATGTATTCATTTAGCATACATTTAAATGCGAATATTTTTATAAAACTTTAAAAAATAAATTGTGAGTACTTTTAAATGAATGAGAATATTAATTGTTATATATTTTTTAATTTAATTTAAATTTGTTTATTTGGTTGGTTTTTCTCTTTTAAGTAAATTAGAAAATCTTAATTTACATATTTTTTGTTTTTACCATTTAAAAATTAAATTCGAATTTAATAATAATAGAGCCAATACGCATGCATGCTAGGAATGAATGGAATTTCCTCCTCTTTTTCAGACCTTTCATGAAGAATTCACAGATTAAACATGTTTTTCAGGAGAGCCGAAATTGTTTGTTAAAAAGTGGGAAATAATTTAATATACAAAGATGTTTTCTGACATTGATATGTAAATTCAGTTTCAATACTTATTTTAATTTACAGTACTTAATCTCAACAGGGGCTTAATTTAAATTCGTTGAAAATTACTTCATTTATTTCTTTTTGCAGAAAAATGATTCAGGTTTATGAATGGAAGAGTTTCATTAGCACATAAGGTAATTTTTGCACTCTATTAGTTAACTCAACTTGTTTTTAGTATGTAAAGACGAAATTTTGCAATCGATTTTTATTTCGCTTCCTAATATGTTAGAATTAAGAAAAATGTGTACAAAGATATGTTTCCGATGTTAGTACAACATCTTAATATTTTTAGAACTTAACTGCAAATTAATAACTCAATTTTTCCTCATTTTTTCGTTAGCCCATTGCAGTTGATAAATCGCTAAATATTCTTTATGGTCATAATTGTATATGAGCTATAACAATAATGTATATAATTATGCGCCAAACCCTGCTCATCAAAAAAGACCAGCTGGCTGTGAAGCTGCAATAACGAAATATTTTAAACACACGAAATATTATACACTATCAAGTAGAAATTATAAACAAAAAATAAAAAGTTTTAATGTGCTTTTAGATAGCTTTCATTACAAAAAGCTACCTATTGCAGCCGTTCGGAGGAAAACGCTTTCAAAAAATTTTGGTATATTTTCATCGATCATGACCCCCAGACCCCGAAACCACCCTCCGTTCAAAATTGACATATATATATATATATATATATATATATGTATGCCCTTTGTCACACTGTAACTCTCGTATTTATGAACCGATTTGGATGTAATTCGGTGTGTACATAGTACATACCAATGTCTCGACCGAGTTCGTTGGCCAGCTTCATCCGCCATTTTGTTTCAAAATGGCGGCCATTTAAAATTTAAAAAACAAATTAAAATTTCAAATGTTGTACCAAAAAATTGAAAATGGAAAAATAATTTTTTCTTATGTATTTAACCTTTATACAAAGATTCCAGAGCAGTTTTTGTTTCGTCGATATCTTAAAAAATGGCTGAGTTATAGCATTTTGAATTTCTAGCGTGGCTGACATTTTGAAACGCCCTGAATTTTGTCACGCGATAAAAGGCGTATTTATGAACCGATTTGGATGTAACTTCGTTTATACATAGTACATACCAATGTCTCGACCGAGTTCGTTGGCCAGCTTCACTCGCCATCTTGTTTAAAAATGGCGGCCATTTAAATTTTTAAGAAAAATTTAAATTTGAAATGTGGTATCAAAAAAATTGAAAATTGAAAAAATATTTTTTTCTTATGTGTTTGACCTTGATAAAAAGATTCGGGAGCAGTTTTTGTTTCGTCTATATCTTAAAAAATGGCTGAGTTATAGCATTTCGAATTTCTAGCGTGGCTGACATTTTGAAACGTCCTGATTTTTGTCACGTGATAACGGGCGTATTTATGAACCGATTTGGATGTAACTTCGTTTATACATAGTACATACCAATGTCTCGACCGAGTTCGTTGGCCAGCTTCACCCGCCATCTTGTTTAAAAATGGCGGCCATTTAAATTTTTAAGAAAAATTTAAATTTGAAATGTGGTATCAAAAAAATTGAAAATTGGAAAAATATTTTTTTCTTATGTGTTTGACCTTGATAAAAAGATTCGGGAGCAGTTTTTGTTTCGTCTATATCTTAAAAAATGGCTGAGTTATAGCATTTCGAATTTCTAGCGTGGCTGACATTTTGAAACGTCCAGATTTTTGTCACGTGATAACGGGCGTATTTATGAACCGATTTGGATGTACCTTGGTGTGTACACTGTACATAGTACATACAAATATCTCGACCGAGTTAGTTGTGTAGCTTCATCCGCCATCTTGTTTCAAAATGGCGGCCATTTAAAAAATTAAAAAAAATTTTTAATTTAAAATGAGATACCAAAAAATTGGAAAATGAAAAATATTTTTTTCGTATGTGTTTCACCTTAATACAAAGATTCCGGAACAGTTTTTGTTTCGTCCATACCTAAAAAAATGGCTGAGTTATAGCATTTTGAATTTCTATTGTGGCTGACATTTTAAAACGACCTGATTTTTGTCACGCGATATCAGGCGCATTTATGAACCGATTTGGATGTAACTTGGTCTGTACAAAGTACATACCAATGTCACGACCGAGTTCGTTGGCCAGCTTCATTCGCCATCTTGTTTCTAAAGGGTTGCCATTAAAAAAAAAAAAATTTTAAATTTAAAATGAAGTATTAATAAATTGGAAAATGAAAAAGTTTTTTTATGTGTTTGGCCTTGATACAAAGATTCCGGAGCAGTTTTTGTTTCTGAAAATTTGTTCTTTTGTTTATATCTTAAAAAATGGTTGAATTATAACACTTTGCATTTCTAGCGTGGCTAACACTTTGAAACGATCTTGTATTTGTCACGCGATAACACACGTATTCGCCTATTTCGATGTAAGAAGGCATGTGGATAGTATACATCAATATCTCGACCAAGTTTCACTGGCCAGCTTCATCAACCATCTTGTTTCAAAATGGCGGCCATTAAATTAAAAAAATTATATTTAAAGTGGGGTGCAAAAAAATTAGAAATTGAAAAAGGTTTCTTTCTTAAGTATTTGACCTTGATATAAGGATTCAGGAGCATTTTTTGTTTGTCTTTATCTTAAAAAATGGCTCCGATATAGCAATTCCAATATCTAATGTGGGTGACATTTTGAAAAACATGATTTTTTGCCTGCGAAAGCACTCGTATATATCAATCGATTCCGATGTGAGTGAGCATGTGCACAGCAATTACTAAGGTCTCGACCAAGTTCACTGGTTAGCCTCATCCACAATGTTGTCTTAAAATGGCAGACACTTTAAGAAATCGCCGAATTTGGCAGCCAAATATAAGTTACTTTAAATAAAAGCAGCTTGGATAAAGCTGACTAATTTCGCGAAATTCTCATTCATAATGATTTAGTATTGATAAAAATTAGTACTGAATCTCCTATATTCGGTTTCCACTAAATTGAGCTTCGTGTGTTTGAATAATATACGCTGGCTTTTTTAAAATAAGGAATATGAAAGCTACCTCTTCCTCCCGGCACTGGCCGGAAGGACTTTTTAAAGAATACCCTTTAAATAAATTGATAGTTTCATATTAATTAAATTATGATTATACATTAATAAATCCATTTCGAAATCCTCAATTGTTTAAGTAATCATTTTTTTTTTCCTATTTCCATATCTTATGAAAGAAAGAGAGCAAGAATTATATATATTTTTTTTTTTAAATTCACTAGTGAAAAAGGAAATTCATACGTCGAGTATTCGAGTAGAGAATCAAAAACATCAAAGGGATCTTAATAAGATCTGACGAATAAATAAATAGGCATACCTGTATCAAAATCGAAAGTCATTAATGGTGGCTTAGAATATTCTTTAAACAAACGTTTAATGAGAGTAATATATTTACAGCTATCTTCCATATTTACAAAACTTAAAATTATAATACTGGGACCAAATCATAATACAATGCTCCAGTTTCATTTTTTTATATTGAGAGTAAACATCACATCTTTTAATCATAAGATATAATTGTAGAGCAACATTCGTTGCGTTCTGTTTCAAAACAAAAGGGCTTTCTGGAAATGAAAGTGGAAGTAGAAGTACATAGCGCGCAACGCCAATCTAACTGTAATTCTTTTTTCCACACTAGCTCGCGCTTTCTACCAAGCGTAAAAAACGGCAAGTTTCCCATAGTAGTGTTTGGTTGCCCATGCAAAGTTGAAACATGTAAGTATTGTAACAGAATATATTTAGAAAAATCAAAAATTGCAGTCATGAAATTAGGCGTGGTTTTCAAGGCATCGAATGCCTATAAAGGATTGTTTTTTTAGCCGCCGGAATGCTATTTCTTTCTCCCAGCCTATTTTGTCTCCAATAAATAACGTGTGTACGCTAGCCGTAAAACAAAAGTCGATGTTTCATTGTGCGATTAAATACTCTACACCATTTTTAAAACTTCTAAGCATCGCACATTTTCAATGTTTATACCGTCGTACTGGCGAAAAAAAAGTACTTTTTAATGCAATTTGTTTGATAACTGCATCTCCATTTGTTTTTGAAATATTAATTTTTTTGTAGTTTTTAGCGACATTTGTTTCATTTTGGCAACTCAAGTTCTCCATTTCTGTAGAAAGTAAAAAATTGTTGAAAAATAGCAATTATATCTTTTAGTTGCACTTTTCTCATAAAAATTGAAAAAAAAAATTAATTAAAATACGTGCTATTTTGAGAAAAGTATAAATGAATGATTTATGATAAAACATGGAAGTATTATAAACTATATTTAATTTTAAGAATCTATATTAATGCAAATGACATCATTTTACATAAAATAAAAGCGTGTGCTGTAAGTCTTAAAATTGAAATATGTTTTGCAGTAGAGTCCCGATTATCCGAGTCCCGCTTAACCGAGTTATTTTCTTCTGGTGGACTGGTGGCTTTTATTATTATGAAACAGCCATTATAAATGAAGCGTTTGGTGAAGATGAAAGAGCAGCCGTAAAAAGTTAGAACTCCGATTTTCTGGTCAGAATGGAAAAAAATGGCCATAATATATATATATTTTTTAATTATGGCCATTTTTTTCCATTCTGACCAGAAAATCAGTGTTCTATCTTTTTACGGCTGCTCTTTCATCTTCACCTAACGCTTCATTTATAATGTCATTTTCATAATAATAGAAGCTACCAGTGGATCAGAAGAAAATGAAGTAATGGAAATGCCGGTGGCGACACTAAATTCTGAAAAAGCAGAATTCCTGTTCTCTAGTGTATCTTGTTTTTAAACCACTTTTACTTTTATACTTATTTTACCTTTGCTCATGAGCATTTCAGCTTTATAAAATTAAAATAAATTTTTTTTATTTATTTTTAGCTCACAGGTTATTAACTCACAAGCTATCAAAACCTGAGAGCTAATGTACCCGCAGGTTCTGTATGTAAGTAACGCTATAACTCTTGATAGAAATATCCGATTTGCTTCAAATTTTAGATATTGGCTCATTCTGATACGCGTTTCCCTGATTAGTTTTCGGGGTTTATTGTTACGTATAAAGGGGGTACGGAGAGTCAACCCCCCCCTTAATTTAGATAAATGGGTTTTTCATGCAGAATTATCCGATTTACTTCAAATTTGGTTTACCGGTTTATTCTGATAACGTGCTCCCCTGATTATATTTGGAAGCTATTTGGATAAGTATAAAGGGGGGCGGAATGGGGACATATTCACCTCTTAGTTTAGCTAAATAGGTTTTTTGTCGGTTTCTTTATTTTTCTACGGGCATTATTCATGAAATAAGAGTATAATATACAATTAGTATGAATAGCCTGTGAGCTCAATGCAATCAGTTTAACAGGGCACTTTTCTTTTTTATTATACGAATGATTTATTTGAACGCATAATATTCTTTAAAGTGTTCGAAAAGTGCATAATAGTCACTCCACGTGTTTTTAAAAAATTCAGTCATCAGTCATAAAAAATTGATTAATTAAATTTCGAAATCTAATGGAAGAGGGAATGGCAATGGTGATCCACTGATTTGTCCCTATTACCTTAAGCCTTTTGCACAGGCTAACTGATATTATGTAGAAAAATGAAGTTTTTGGTACACATGTTCCTGCTTACAATTGTAAAAGAATGTTATTACTATTATTATTATTCGTAAAATAAAGTTTCAAATTTTAAAAAATCACAAATTTTGAAGTATAGAACTTGTGTTATGGAACATAACGTTATATTACGACAACTACCTCAAACAGAAAGACATTCCATCGTAGTGAGGTAAAAGAGTAAAGTTAGCCGGAACATGCATAACTCTCACAATTTCGAATTTAGCAGCTGATTTCATTTATCCTGCTGCCCTGCCGCATAAGCAGTTCACATAGCTTCAAACTAAGCTGATTTTGCTTTTTAAAATAATTAGCGGTAATTTTGTCTCTTAGGAGCAATTAAGAGTCGGTTGTTTCTAGTTTCAAACTTCCGCTTAAAAGAACAAGATTTCATTTTAAAAATCTTGCATGAAGCCATGCTTAAAACGCTAGAGAATTGATTTAGAATTCTAATTTCTTTTAATAATGCAGTTCATAGTTTGTTAAATCAGCGCAAAATAAATTAATTAACACTAAAATTTCTGATTTAACTCATTTATCATGTACAATTTGCAATACAAAAAAATACTTATTGCTGTAAAGTATAAAATCAATTAAGTAAGTACAAAATTAATTAAGTACACTCTAAAAAATAAATGTGTAAATTAGTCACTTTTACATAAATATATGTGAAATTTTGTGAAATTGCGTTGTTGTCATAAAATTTATACTCTTTTCATAAAAAATTACCTGTAATTATGCGTGTTTATCGGCTTAGTGGAAGTGTGTAATTTTGCTATCCCTTTTAGAACTCGACGCCACCTCCCGCCTAAAAAAAAAAAAAAAAAAAAAAAAAAAAATTATATATATATATATATATATTTAACCAGTAATTAAACATTACCGACCATCATCAAAAACCGCAATATTGTGAAATGACAATAAAAATGGATACCACAAACATATAATATAGAACTGTATGTATAAAATAAAGTGCCTTATACATAATTACAAGAATTAATATGGAAGAAAAAAAAGAAGAATATGGATACCAAAAAAAATTGAAAAACTTATATATTGAATTACGTTTTCAAGAGTACAGAATTCAATGATATAAGCAAATCGGTTGTTTTCTGTGAGAAAAAAGCTAAAAGATGAAAAAACTCCTGTACCCAAACAACCAATATGATCAAAAGAATAGTTTCAAGATGAAAACAGAACATTATCAAATGGCATGAAATGGAAAAAACAATACAACCCATTAAATATTTAATTTATAGCATAAAAAATAGAAATATTACACCACATACCGAATAAAAACCCAGTTTATTTTCAAAATATCCTCCTGCACATGGTATCCAAGCATGATCAGATTGAGGAGAATAAAACAGTTAAGTTAACACAGAAATTAAAACTATGGATTCAGTTAATTCATTTTGAAATACCGTGATAAAATCAATTAATATAATATATATATTATTTTGAAAATGTTAAATAAAAATAACTTATTCCAAAAAAAATTTGAAAATTAAAATTATTTTCTCACAAAATTTAAAAAAAAGTTCATTTTTAACCACCTAATTGAAAATGCAGTTAGTATTCTTTTTTTTCACATGATTTTTTTAGTGCAGGTTTGTAATGATATTTTGAACAGACTTAAGGATAGAATTTGTTTTAATAGCATAAGTTTCAGATTAAAAAAGTAACAACTAAATACAAGCGGGAAAAAGTAGAGAAAATGGCTGGTTTTTCTACATATGAATTTTTTTAACAAAAATTATCAAAATAGTAAAACTCCGAACCTTAAATCTCTTATACAAGATGCCCGTTCTCAGCCGTGTCCAATGGCTAATTTATAAACCGTTAGCCATAGACTAGACCGTTAGTTTCAATTACAAAAATGTTTTAAATGAGGTAAAAAATCATTTTAAAAGCTTTTTTGATCAATAAAAACATTTCTTAAAAATTACCAAATTTAAAATTTTATACGGTCCCCCGGTCCTATAAGTGATATTTAGTCGAAACTATTAAAAGCCTTTTTGATCAATAAAAACATTTCATAAAAAATTACCAATTTTAAATTTTTATACGCTCTCCGGTCCTATAATATTATTCAGTAAAATTCATTACAGTAGTACACCGACTTACGTCCCCTTGACGTACGTCATTCCGCATTTACGTCGTCTGGCCTTGGAAAACCAAAATCCTTAATTAAGACGCACTTTGAACTTTTGGAAGATTTTTGGTTCTTTAAGAGAAACTTTCCCACGATAGTCAAGTGATAGTGACAAACAAATAAGAAAACTTACTTAGAAAAATCGTCGAAAACTCACTCTGCTGTTATAAAGAGTTTCTAAAAGTAAAAAATAAAAATTTATCGGTTGAAATTTTATTGCAAGATTTTTTTCCTATCCTCAAAGACTCGAACTGAGCAGCAAGAAAAACAATTAAATGTAAGTTAACAACTTATTGATTTATTGCAAACGCATTTTTTTGCTAATGTTAAATGTATGTAACATAATTCCTAAATACAAAAAATCCCTGTCGGCCCGGTCGACAGGCGGGGGTAGATTTCGAAGTTAAGTATACTAATTTCACCAACAAAAACTAAATCATGATTAGATATAAACCTTCTTTAACAATTTTATCTGGCCGCTTTTGACGAGTTTTTATTTCATTTTTATATAATAGCTGGTTTTATCAGAATCATGTTAAGGCGATATTTAAAAAAACTTGACATTTTCTGGCACATTCACAGATTCATTTTTAATAGAAAAAATATGAAACTTGGTGATGGGATTTTTGAAGAGATTTATAAGCGACCTGTGTTTTCCTTTTTCTTTCAATTAATTAAAACTTGATTAATACACAATTATTTTCTCAGTAAGACAATATTTTTCGTTTCTAACACAATCGCTTCGAGAAATTCTGTTCAAAATGCCCACTTTGACATCATTTTTTGAAATATATTCTGCCTCTATCAAAATATCTATCATTACGGTAGATTATGTAGTTTCTGTATAAGAGAATCTAGTAATTGGAAGCGTGCTGGGAAACATATAACAATAATATGTTCCCGCAACATTTTGGTTAAGTCAAAGTACAGTTGTATAATTCGTTATTTCTGTTTGTACAAATATTTTTATAAAATATAATTATGAGTGTAAAATTATAAGAATTATATGTTTGAGTAAAATAGGAGTGTAAGTTCATACAAAAATTATTAATTTGATTTTAAATATTAAATAGATATTTTTTAATTGATTTATAGTAAAATTAATGTATAATGCCGAGTATAGTTCGGATCTCAGATAACAACAATAGCCAGACGCGATGGCGTCGTTTTAGGACAAGCCAGAGGAAAGTGGTGTATAATTAGAAATCGTAAAATAATAAAAATGTTGGAATAAATTTATGGCCTTAATAAAAGTGTTGGGATAAATTTATGGCTTTTAGACCACCCAAACTTTAAGGCATATAATAATATTAAAGTATATGTAAGGAGCTATTGCAGACTGATAGCTAATAGGTCTATCTAAGGATAATACAGAATCTTCTCACATCCAATAAGGGAGGACTATACAAATAGTTCCACCCACTTCCAAGGGATGGTGTGCAATAGATAAAAGTTTGAAAG
The DNA here is from genome assembly GCA_963932465.1 of Maratus speciosus. NCBI lineage: Eukaryota > Metazoa > Arthropoda > Arachnida > Araneae > Salticidae > Maratus > Maratus speciosus. The sequence continues at coordinate 468,818,056 of OZ010789.1, forward strand.
ACAGTCTAAGAAAAGATGCCGAAGATGCGACAGTGATCCTGAGAGCCCTAATAATGCATCCTGAGAGCCCTAGCAATGCCCTGGCGAGATGGACAGATCTGATAGTGCCTAAGCATGCCTAACTGCCCTAATGAAGTCTTCTTGGTATTAAGATAAAATGGGTTCGGACTACAGCGTCCCGGAGCTATGCTTCCCGTCATCCCGATTTCGCCGCTCTTGTGAGGAGATAAATTTGGATGATGTTTGGATACTATCCTTAGCATCGCGACAGTCCTAAATCTGATGAATGAAGGCCACCATCCCGTATATAATTCAAGGTATTACATTAGTCTTTTTCTTTACCACTTAAATTATATTAGAAATTATAAATATCCTTTTATAATATTTTATGGTAGATGGCTGTCTGAGATCCAACAAAACAAAAATTAAATATAAATAAGGTATTTAAGAATAAAAGGAAAATCATTGCTCTTGATAAAAAAATATAATAATAAAACTAAATGAAATCATTTTGCTAAAGATTTAATCTTCATGTAACAATGATCAGCAAACAAAAGTTTTGCTTTCTTTTTTTTAATCATTTAATGTGTATAAGTATATAATTGTGCTTAATGTAAATAAAAAATATTTAATCAGGAGTTAAAAATCTCTGTAATCATTTAATTGATAAATGTTTAAGATGTGTCATTTTATTTTACAGCTTAAATTGAGTTTAATTCATAAGTGGAACAGATCACATAAATAATTCACAACGCAACCTTTTAATTTTTATTTGTAATTAATTAATTTGATAATTACAATTTTACGCGAATTTTAATTTAATTTTAAGATAATTATTCGCATAGCTCTTCTACTAGAATTTTATTAATTACGATCACTTATTTCATTTAAATAATTTGAAGGTATATAAAATTATATACCAAATTACTATGAAGTTGCATGGATGATTTGGATAAATTAACAATTTTGGGTAGAAATTAAATATGAGATAACCAATGTAATTATCTGTCCAGCAAAGCGAGCAAAAATTTGAGAGCAAAAATGAATTTAAAAATGAGTAAGAAAATAAGCAGTTTGGATTTGAATACATCCTTAGTAAGATGATTTTTTTCTTCAACCGCTATGTATTTTTAATTTGTTTTGCTGTAAGAATTGGTCCTATCAAAAACTTGCCGATATAAATGTTGAAGACAATATTAAGAAGATACATTATAAAAACATGGGTATTTTATATCTTGTGAATTGACGGAGTTATGGATTTTTTTCTTCTTCAACCCCCCCCCCCCTTTTTGTTTTCGTTTTATTTATTTTTTTTGCGGTACGAATTGGTCCTATCAAAAACTTGTGAATATAAAAGTTGTAGATAATATTAAGGAGATTTATAATAAAATTTATTGGATTTGATATCTTGAGAATTGACAAAGTTAGGAATTTTTTTCTCCCAAAAACCCTATTTTTGCGCCCATTGTGCCCATTTTTAATTGTATCAAAAATCTTTGATACATAAATTTTTGGCCCTATTCTTAGAAGTAATAAAAACTTTAAACCGATTTGATATGTACAAAAATTAAGAAGTTATGGGGTTTTTTCGGTTTTCACAAAACCCCTCCCTATTCCCATCCCCATTGTCCTATTTTGCCCATTAAGGAACTTCAGCGAGAGTTTATGCCCCTACATTTTATGTATCAGTTTGGAAGAGATTTGTGCAGAATTGTGGAAATTATCGTGTCCAGAAGAAAGTGATATATATATATACACTGCTCAAAACAATTAAAGGATATTTGAAGTTTTATATAAAATAAAGATATAAACGAAATTTTTTTTGCCGAAAATAGAAGAAGAGAATCACAAAAGCAAATTTTTCTGGTTTTCAAACTGTGGAGTATGCAAATTTTGAGTTCGACGTCAAAAACGTCGCTTCAGCGGCAGCGAATGAAATTTGACTTTCAACTGGATAAAAGAGAATGAAGACAAGGATGATCGGCATTCAGTGATTGCTTTGTTTCGATGAGTACGATGTCTCAGCGAAGTCATTTGACAGATTCAGAAGCTTTGAGAATTGTTGGTAGGTTAGAAGGGGGCCAAACTCAAGCCGAAGTAGCGCAAGCCATTGGAGTGTCACAAAGTGTCATTTCCAGGATCTGGAACCGTTTTTTGGAGAGTGGATGTGCAGGCCGAAGACCAGGGCAAGGTCGTAGACGAGCAACAACGCCCAATGAAGATCGGTATTTAGCGTTAACAGCTCGGAGACACCGAACCATGAACGCTACTCTTCTCCAACAACACCTTCGCTCGGCTACAGGCACCACGATTTCAACTCAGACTGTCCGATACCGGCTCCATGCTGTAGGTCTGTATGCTCGCCGACCGATGGTATGTGTTAGATTAACATCAAGGCATCGTCGCGACCGCAGGGAGTGGGCAACCGAGCATGTCAACTGGAGGAGAAATGAATGGAGCAATATTCTGTTTTCTGACGAGTCCCGTTTTTCTGTGCATCCGGATAATAGGCGTATTTTCATCTGGAGGGACCGTGACAGTAGTAATAATCCTGCGTTCGTGCACGAAAGTGTCAGATTTGGCGGTGGAGGAGTGTTGGTGTATGGTGGCATCTCCATTGACGGGCGCACTGACCTCTACATCATTCGAGATGGAGCTCTTACTGGTCGCCGATATAGGGATGAGATCCTCAGACCTATTGTAGTCCCTTACGCTGCAGCAATCGGAGATAACTTCATTTTAATGGACGATAACTGCAGGCCACATCGTGCAAACCTGGTGGAGGATTTCCTTTTCGAGGAAGGAATCGTTCGAATGGAATGGCCAGCGTGTTCTCCAGACATGAATCCAATCGAGCACGTTTGGGACGCTCTAGGAAGACAAGTTTCTGGCCGCCAACAACCCCCACAAACTCTCCAAGAACTGGAAAGAGCTCTTCTGGAAGAGTGGGGCAGAATACCCCAACTCGTCATTAATAGCCTCATTGAGTCCATGCCTCAAAGGTGTTCAACGTTGCTGGCCGCCCGTGGAAACCATACCCCCTACTGAAAATGATTTTTTTTGAAGAAAACACCTTTTCTTATTCTTTTTTTCTCATATGCACAAAATGTGTTTTTTTCCTTTAGTACACAAATGCGCAATAAAATGCATTTTTTTCTGCCAAACATGTGTAATTTATTCTCATATAACCTACTATGTCTGTCGACCATGTATCAATCAGCTAAACAGTTTACCAGATACAAAATCCACCTAAAACTGCAATATCCTTTAATTGTTTTGAGCAGTGTATATAGATAGATAGCTAGATAGATAGATAAAGTTTTTTACTGAGGGTGGTTTTGGGATCTAGGGGTCATGATCGGTGGAGATTTGCAAAAATGTTTCAGAAATTCCAACATAGGAGAGAATGTAATAGGTAGTATTTCATACGAAATCTACCTAACATACTATGTTCATTAGATTTTAGAGAATTCTTATTACTTATGTTTTTTTTCCTATCTAAATGTACCTCGACTTACGTCGCTAGTTTTTGAACGAATTACTGACGTAAGTCGAGATATTACTGTACACTAAAAAGTAAGAACCAAAAACATTCATTCATCCATCACTAAAATTGACCGAGTTACGAAACTTTGAACTGCATGACTTATATCAACTTTCTGCATCTGAACATGGATGAGTTAGTCCATGCTTCGAGGCATCATAGGAAAAGTGCTTAAAGTATTAGAAGGATTTATTTTGCATATACATTTCTGCATTGCAGCCGAAGGGAGTAACTTTGAGCAAGTTTTAAGATTACTTTAATTTTTATTGATTAAGTTTTAGATTAGATAACCTAATAGCATTTTAAAATGTGTGACATTTTGTAAAGATATAAATATAATTTTCATTTCGATGGGAAAGTCTTCATGAGCAAACAACCCTGCGGCAAACATGAGACGAATTACCAAATAGCTTCAATTGATACACTACAAGTGTCTGAAATAACGAGGCATTTCACACGCAAAAAATGTCTTTAAAAAAAAAGACTTTTAAAAGTCTTAAAAATGAATCGTCCGTTTCAGACGTTTCAATTTACAGCGCTACAGACAAAATTTATACTAGAATTATTATTGTAGGCAATTTTGTTATAATTGCAAAAAGGAAAAAAAGGATTAATTTTCTGTTTATTCAGATTTCGGCTTTCAGTATTTCAGGTTCGGATCGGCTATAACACAACCGGTTCAGTATTTTAGACAGGACATTTTTTTTTTTTTTTTTTTTTTTTTGTATGTATTGGTTTATCTCAACCAAAACTCATACATGACTGTCAACATGGCTTTTTTTCCGGTGTTGAAATATAAATGTATATTTCCACCTGTTTATTAACAGGATACTGTCTACTATAAATATCGGTATAATTAAACAAACATTTTAATTGTCTTAAAATTTCTCTTTTAACTTTAAATATTAACGCAAATAAAATGAGCTTTATTTGTAAGTTAATATTTTAGGGTATTCTTTTTCTGATAATGTTATGAAAATAAACGCATCAAAACAGATTATTTTGACATAATTGACATCATTTAACTGATACATATTTATATTTAATGAAGATGTTTCCATGTATTTAATCTCCTATTATAAACTTAACTCTAGTCTAACCTGTAATTTAACACAAAATGTTATTTATTGTCTCTCAAGTAACATAGAAGATGAGTCAAAATTAATTATTCTTTCCTAAAATTTCAAATTAATGATTTATTTTGAAACGATTCTAATTTGTAAAATAATTAAATTAAATATGGAATATGTCAATTTATCTGAAACAAAAGAGCAAAATTATGAGCATAAAAAGCAAACATCTATTGTTCAAACTTTAAACAGAATTAGTTACAAAATATAAATTTTACCTGAAGAATTGTAAATTTTTTAACACAAAAAAATCTTTAAATATAAAATCTGCATTTATTTATGTCATAGATCTGTCTAATTTTTTTTTTAAGTAATCTAAATACAAAATTAGCATTTCAAAAATTAGCACATACAAATAATGGGCACACAAATGAAGGTTTTCAGAAAGAAACATATTATCAACTTGACTTTAAAATTCCAATATAATCAGGATTAAATGAATTTTATAGAGTACGAGCTAAGTAGATAGACGTTAGCCGGACCCGTGATAATATTCTTAAATGAATCTTAAATTTGTATGATTTTAACTCGATTTTGTCTGAAATACGTGCCCATTGACTGTGGGAAAAATCTGTAAAAAATTGATATTTAGAAGTAAAAAGACTCGAAATAACTGCAGCGGGAAATGGGGTGGCTTGGGCGATATGTTTCCGGCGGCTGCGTAATTTTCGTGCTAAAATATTGATATTTATTGGTTAAAATCACTGTTTTGCGCATAACTATTTATTTATTATATAATAGTATATATTTCTTCACATCGAAATCCTCAGTGAAATTGTCTGATTTTCAGACTGATTATTTCACACTTAAAACCGACTATACCTGAACCAAATCGATACTCGATCATTAGCTAAAAGGTTAGTATATGTATATAGTATTAAAATTTCAGAGCTATTATATAAAATTAAGTATATATTTTAAATCAAAATAGGAATAATGTTAATCCTGCGGCAAAATTCGTGGGAAAAACGATAAAGCGACTTCCGGGAAGAATTTTTTTCTAAGAGTTAGTTTTAGTATTTTTTAAAATAGTTTGCAGTGTTGCAAAGAGAATTGAAAGTACATGATATTTTGTCTTTTCTTTTCTACGGATTTTGTTTTTCTATGTCAATGAGTTAATTTTAAAATATGCCGGAAAGTGGAGGAAGGGGCGGGGGTGGTCCTTTATTTCGAAAGTAAATATGTATACACACACACACACACACACACACATATATATATATATATATATATTCTTTATCGTCTAAACTCTTTGAAATTTTTAGAAGTTAAAAACATTTTATTTTCGTAGTCTGTGTGAAACAATCGTAAAAAAATATGATATTTAGTGATAAAATAGCTCGTAAAAGACTTTTTTTTTTTTTTTTTTTTGGTCTAGCGGTAAAAAGGCTCGAAAAATCTACAATGGGAAACGCGGGAGGTGGGGGTATTATGTTTCCAACGAGTGCTCAATTTTCGCGCTAAAATATTGATATTTAACTGTAAAAATCGCTGTTTTACGGGTAAATAATTTTTTTTTTTCATCGAAATTCTAAGTGAAATTTTTTTATTTTCAAATTTTTATTCCACCCTAAATCCGACTATACATGAATCCAATCGATACTCGATCATTACCTAATAGGTTAGCCTGTAGTATTCATATTTCAGAGTCATTATGTAAAATTAAGCATATCTTTTTAATCAAAGTGTGCCTAATTTTAATCCTGCGGCAAAACGCGCGGAAAAACGAAAAGTGATTTCGGGGAATATTTTTTTTTTTCAAATGATTAATTTTCATGCTTTTTAAAATGAGTTGCTGTGTTTCAAAAATAATTGAAAGTATATGGCGTTTTATATTTTCTTTTTTCAAGATTTCCTTTTCGGTGTCAGTATGTCATTTTGAAGCATGCCGGGAAAAGAGAGGAAGGGGTGGGGATCGCCCGGTATTTTAAATGTTTAAAATATATAGTCTTTATCGACCAAACTCTTTGAAAATTTTAGGAGTTAAAAATAATATTTTAGTAGCCTGTGTGAAACAATCCAGAAACAATATTGATGCTTAGTGGCAAAATGGCTCTTAAAAAGACTTTTTTTGTCATTTGGTCTATTTCAGAAGTTTAAAAATAATAGAGAGATAAATAGAGAATAATAATATAATACTCTTTGAGATTTTCATCAATCAAAAACATAATGGTTATACACCTCGTGAGAAAAAAAATCGTGAAAATATATCCATATCTGAGGGATTCTCACAATCTTTTGACTTTTAAGTCCATGAATAATAATGTTTATTTTAGTGCTTATCCTTGTTTTATTTTTTCTTATACTGGAAAACATCCCATTGCATGACTGCATAACAATATTAACGAGATAAATAAGTTTTGGACGGTGTTGGGGGCCCAAATATACCACGAAACTCCTATACCGTCTCGTGTCCCTGATGCTGATTTTTAAGTTTGGAGCTGTCTGTATAAAATGTTTCAATAAAAGTAATTCGATGTAATTTTTTTCCGAAACTGGGACTACTGTTTTATATAAATATGTAACAAAAAATTAACCTGCACACATTTTTAGGGTAGTTATTATTTTTTTTAACTCTGTCCCTGGGTTCTAGATTCCTTACCATCTCTCTTGCTAAAATTGTGCAGAAAATCAATTCAGATGCAGCCAAAGAATTTTTTTCAACTTTTTTCTCATTCAGAAGTATTCTAGAGAAATAAACGGTCAAGTGCGAGCATTACTCGCGCACAGAGGGTTCCGTAGAATAAATATATGAATTTGTAATTGTATTATAAAAAAAATAAAAAAAATCGTTTTAAAAGAATACTAAGACTTTGTAAAAAACTATACAACGTCGGGTTGGGTATAACTGTATATATTAGAAAGTGTCAATGGGTATACCATGAAAGTTCAGAGAGATATGGAACCTAAATAATATCAAATATAGCTATTAGTATAACTCTTTGTTTAATATTATCCTAAACTGTTTATAATGAACTTAATTCGGTACTGACAATAAAAGCAGTGCATAGTTAAACTTCATTTGGCATTTCATGAAACTAAATTCAGCGTAGTAATAACCTTTCTTTCTACCGTGTAGCTATAACAAAACCTTTGTTCAAAGTTTAAATTTGGCATTCTGCTAAGCACGCTTCGAATTGAGGTCTCAAAGTTGCAACCCCGCCTTGGTCAGTGCCGCGTTTCTCCAGATAGGTGTTTAATTAACTTTTAAAGTCACTCGAGGCGTATTGAGAGATACAATCAATGCAAACTATCGCGAATCCCACAGTATTTATGCGATTCATTCTAATTAAATCTTTCGAGGGCGATGCCCTTAAAAAACAGACACCTAATTTTAATTCCAAATCAGACAAACGGCACCAAGAATATTTAATTAAAATTTTCCTTTTATCATGTACGTGAAAATAAGCAAGTTCGCATTTTCTAATAAATTCGTTTATAAATTCTGGTGTCAGTTCATTATTTCATAAGTTTATAAATAGAATTACTCCGTGTCGGAAAGGATTAAGTGGTCGCAGGACTCTTAAAGCTTCAAAATTTAAGAAATTTTAATTTTTTTAGATGTTAAACTCCTATCTTTTCTGAATATTTTGGATATAATTGTTTCCTTGAAATTCCCATTAGAACAGAAGTTTTTTGGCTTTTAGAATTATACTCGTTCAATAGCTGAAGCAGCGTTTCCGAAACTTTAAAGTCATTATTTTCCAAATGGCGCTTTTTAGGCATAACGCGCAGGATACCTCAAAAACTTCTGAATATTTTTTCTGGAAATTTTCAAAGCATATATTTCATGTTAGTCTGTATAAACTGAACCTAAAATTTCCTTTTTATTGTTCAAAAAAATATTTTTGTAGGTGATTTTACTGTTGAAATTTTCAAAATTTTGTATTAGCTAAATGCAACATTGCATTAAAAATATAAAAATTCTTTAAATACAAATTTATTTAAGTTCAGGGAAATTATTATAATCTGAAGTATAAGTAAGCACCAAAATTTTCATTAGTTGCAATATTTATTTTGTAATCCTGCTCGTAAACTGTTATGCCAATTTTTTGTTCGACAAATGTCTAACAGTTTCGAGCCCCCTATAAATACTAATTCTGTATCTTACAATTTTTTATCCCAATTAAAATTGTGTTTTAAAATCATATACATTTCAAGACATTAAATGTTGAAAATGGTCTTTTTTTCATTTTTTCCACTTTTTAGAGTCCCGAGACCCCTTAAATTAGTATATTTTTAACAATTTGACGTTTATTGCTTTTATACTGTTACTGGACATTACATTACACATATATATCATTAAAAGTTGTTAATATGTTGTGTTGTTGCATAGAGTACGCCGCCCCTGTCCTTGTGTTTGTCCAAACTGACCGTACCATTAAGGGTTAATATCTCGGCTAATTACCGATGATTTTTTTCGAAAATCATTATCAACAATGCTTTTATTCTTATGCAACGATAGATATATTCAGCGATGCTCAACAATTTCTCTGAATGCCCGTAAATCGAAATTTGTGTATAACAGAAAAATGCTAATTACTCAAAAACTATGTGACCTAGGGTAATCGCTATAATTTTCCGGCAAGGTTTACATTAACGTCTACTACCTCTAATTTTTTCATAATTTTAGTTTCAGTAGATTCGGAATTAGATGGGGAAGGGGGACATATTTTTGCGCTACATTTTCAACAATATCTTTGAAAATATAATACCTAATATTAAAAGAATGTATTTTTGAGTTCAGCGTTACAAAAGCTTTCACAGGGTACCTCACATAATGTACAAAGAAAAGATTTTTTTTTTCAAGTAGCATAATTAGCCCCTCTACTTTTTTACTAAATATATTTATGAATGTTTATTAATCTGAAAATATGTGGGTCAATGGTCTTTATTACTTCCCCGAATTTGAACTTTCCACGTTCCATAGTTTACGAGTAAAATGGCTGTGACAGACAAACAGACAGACAGACAGACAGACACAGGAGTGATCTTATAATGGTTCCGTTTTTACTTTTTAAGTACGGAACCCTAAAAATGGCTAAAATTCCTTGACAGTAAATTTACTGCAGAATTTAAATCAGCATTTAAATACCATTTTTAAGCATCATGGCTTCATTGGTAGTCTCACCGTTCTCAAGGTTTATTCCTGCACTTTTCGAAGTACATTAAAAAAAAAAAAAAAAAAAAAAAAAAAAAAAAAAAATCCAATGTAAATAACTGTTTCTAAAAGTCAATGAAGGTTGTGGCTATCACTTAGTTTTAACATGAATTGCCTAAAAATAGGTGGTAATTTTCTTACCGTCCCATCCTTACCATCCCTTTTTTTTCCTTACCGTCCTTTCTTTAAGGCTGTTCTTAACTGCTCGGCTCAACAAGCGCAAAACGTTTCGACACATTTACAAATTCATTTTTTAACGGAAAGGTATAAAATTGGAAAGCCTGGCTATGGAAGCGAATGCACTGCAAATAGAAGCGTCTTAAATTTAGACACATATGTGACTAAAAAAGAATTTTAGACACTTAAGTGTCTTAATCTGAAAATTCAGACATTATAGATGTCTTAATTTAAGATACATAAGTGTCTTACTATGACCATGGTGTAAACGAACTGAGAATAATGTCTAAAATATCCGCAAACGTCTTATTTTAAGACACTTCATTGCTTTAAACGTGTCTTAATTTAAGACGTTTTGATACTTCCGACGCAATAACCACCAGGGGGCACTAGCACTCCCAGTTGCGCATGCGTTTTAGATGTCTTCGTTCGAAGTGGTATACGTTGTAATTCAAACAAAGTTTGTTTTTATGTACGCGTGTATTTTAATTCGTTTTTTGCGAAATGTGAAGTACTGTGATTTTAATTCGTATTGACTTGGATTATTTATTTATTGAATACATACATCTGACGTGTGTGCTCGACATCAAATGTCTCTTAGAAGCTGTCGTCGATACAAGGGCGGGATAGACACAGAACAGAAGTAGACGACGGTTGAAGATTACACCCGGAAATTCTACAAAGCGTGTGCAATGGGCTTAGTGTTAACTCGTATCAATTTATATCAATAATATTGTGTTATTCATCTTCGTCCTGTCGAAGCTGGCAAAAAAAAAAGAAACTTTTGTCTGGCGGGTCCTGTTTTTAGGATGAAACATCTCATTCTTTAAATATGGCTAGTCGGATGTATTATGGGATTACCTTTTAAACTGATGAAAGTCTTTCTCCCTCACTGTGGTTGTGGTAGTTTTTAAAATTTCAAATCGAGGAATATTTCTTACCTCTTGCAAACAGCGATTAAAGTAAGTGTTATAATTTCTTTATAGTACTAAAATTATTGTCTTTTATGATTTTATTTATTGTACTAAACAAAATCTTACATGAAATTTAATTAGTTTTGAATCTTTTTGCAAAAAAAAAAAAACACTAATTCTAGAAGTATATATTTTTAAATTTATGACGTGTCTTTTATTACAAATTATGTATTATTTATTCTCATCTTTTTTCTCAAATTTAAAGTAATAACATCACTAAAAAACAGACATATTTAAAAGTTAAGTAACTTTCTCTTGTTTTGTTTTGTTTTCAATATGGCAGTTCTTAGTTTCAATTTCAATGGCTAATGCTTATCTCATACTCGACCACAAGGAAATAAAAAAAAAAAAACTTTGAAAGATCTCCTAAAGTTTTCTTACTTCCTAGCTAGGGATTACAATCCCGGATTGAGATCCCGGGATCCCGCTTTAATTTTAACCCCGAAAATCCCGGAATTTTTACTGGAAAATTCCGGGATTTTCGGGATTGCCTTTTTTTTTTTTTTTTCCATTGAACAATATTCAGCTGAAATTAAAAAATATATTTATAAACTTTCGCTTTTGGAAAAAAAATCAATTGATTTTCATGAAATTTATATATAATTGAAAATGAATGTTTATCTCAAGTATTTCTTAGATATATTTCTAAAGCTATTAAATCTTTTAATGTGTGAAAACTTTTGATTTTGAAACATAGAAGTAAGCCAGACAGGAAAAAGGAAATCATTTGTTTATTTAGATTTCGCTGCATGCGTGGATTCGAAGGTCATTTTCCAATTAGACTTTACTGATAAGCATCGCAAGTTTGTATCATAGTGATATCATGTGCTAACTTTTTTTTTTTTTGGCTTTATTTTGCTTTAAAGATGTCTTGTTTAGTACTTCATAGGAATGATAACAATAAGCCCATGTGGCAATATAAATTTTTAAAAAATCTAATTTTTAAATGATAAGGATTTTTATTTTTTTCGGGGAGGGGGGGGGGGGGATTTTGTATGAAATTTTCGTAAAGTTGATACATTAAATCTTACACTGATTATAATGAAAGTTTTGAACTTTTAGAGTAGGAAAATATTAAAAAACACAAAATATAAATAAACAAAATACCGAAGTAATTTTTTTCTAACCCTTTGCACTTTCCCTTTTTTTATTAATCCTTTGCACTCGAGGACTCCGCAGCGAGGTATCACAAAATTATTTGCATTGTCTCCGTAGCGGAGCCCTCGAGTTTGAAGACAAATTTTAAATGGCTCCGCTCCGGAGCCCTCGAGTGCAAAGGGTAAAGTAGAATATTTATTTATTTATTCATAGTTAAATAGCTGTTGTGATTATCATCTGATATATATGTAAAATTGCCTATGTGACAATATAAATTTTTAAAAAATCTATTTTTAAATTATATGAAGTAGAGTAGGACAAGATTGTAAGAAATATATATATTTATCCATGTACTTTAAAAGCCCTCAATAACCCTTGCCGCTGAATTTGTCCGATAATCGGAGATGTCTGCTTTTGTGAGGTAAAAATATACAAATATGTATGCCATGCGGATTAAAAAAGTATTCGCTAAATAGATGTTTCAGAATAGCTATTCGGGAATGTCCATTAACCTCCACAACGGATACTCCCGAATACCGGACATCTCAATTAAGATAACAATAATGCAGGGTTGTATTTTTTGCAAAAGAACTTCTTGATTAAAGAATGGGCATACTGGGCCGTGCCCCGCCCCCCTACGATTTTAGTGCCCACAAATTTGATGTGCAATATTTGTAAAGTTTATATTTTAAATCTGTTTCGAAATTCCACTGATTATAATCAATATTTTGAACTTTTAAAGTAAAATAAGATTAAAAATAAAACAAATTAAAAAAATCTAATATTTAGATATATATTTTTTGTTTTAATCTTGTTCTACTCCTGAAGTTCAAAATATTGATTATAATCAGTAAAATGTCGTAAAAGATTTAAATTATCAGCTTAACAAAAATTGCGTACCAAAATTGGGAGCACTGAAAAATCAGGTTGTAGGGGCGGGGGGGGGGGGGCAGGACCCCAGCCAAATATTTTTCCAGGATTCAACGTGGTCAAACATGGCTACGTATGATGCTTACAAAAAAAAAAAATGGATGCTATTAAGACGTTTGAAGTGTCTGAAATTCAGACACGAACAGTGTCTGAAAAAATTCAGACATTTTAAAATGTCTGAAAACTGAACACTCCGTTTCAGACACTTAAGTGTTTGAATTTCAGACATTTTAATTTACAGTGTGGGAATTGAACTGTTTTTCCCATTTTTTGATCAATCAATTACTTATTGAGTTATAAGCGAATTTGATCACGTCACAAACACATTTTTCGCCCGATCTTGAGTGCTTTTTCTTCTTTCGAGTGGAAATTCGGTTCAAAACACCCACTTTGACACTATTTTCTGAAAGATCTATTTTGTTTGCAAAGAAATGGAAAAAACAGCTCAATGACATAGTTTCTGAACAACAACACCAGCTAGTTTCATGCATTTTCGAACAAAAATTAATTAAAACTTATGTCATAAAGTTACCCTTTTGGATTTGAGAACACCCTTAACACCCCTTTAAGACAATGTTATACCAAAATTTTGAACTAAAAATACTACATTGTTATTATATCTTGTTTGTTATGTTTATTTACATTCTTATTATTTCTTATCTTTTTATCATGTAGGTGCTATGCAAATTCATTATAAGTAAAAATTTAAAAGAAAATAAAAAGTTATAGGGATAAAATGGTTAAGAAAAATTATACTCGCAAGTTTAACTTAAACCTCAGTTAAATAAAAAAAAATTTCGCTGCTGACCATTTTTTCTTTATTTTGAATCATTAAGGCATTCGTCTGTAACTTTAAAATGTTATTTTAGTAAGTTTAATTTCACCAGATTTTTATTACTGAAAGTTAAAAAATTGTGAGAATGCCTCATCTATAGTTGAAAAAAGGAATAAGTTTCCTTCTTGCTTTTTTTCTTCTTTTTGGCTTGGTTCCGCTAGCATAACAAAGAAAAAATAGTTCTTATCGCCCGATTTCTTCAATATTTTAATAGATTATAAATATAACTGTGTCCAAGCCTTCTTTAAATCTGAAATATCTCGTATTTTATTGTTTTCGTCGAAATTTTCACACATTTTATTTTCTAAAAATTACTGCTACTCGTCCGAATGTTTCGAAATTTTAAAAGTCCTTCCGGCCAGTGCCGGGAGGAAGAGGTAGCTTTCATATTCCTTATTTTTAAAAACAAGCTTATATTATTCAAACACACGAAGCTCAATTTAGTGGAAACCGATTATAGGAGATTCAATATTATGTTTTATCAATACTAACTCATTATGAATGAGAATTTCGCGAAATTAGTTAGCTTTATCTAAGCTGCTTTTAATTAAAGTAACTTATATTTGGTTGCCAAATTCGGCGATATCGTGAAGTTCCTGCCATTTTAGGACAACATGGTGGATGAAGCTAACGAGTGAAATTGGTTGAGGCCTTAGTAATTCCTCTGCACATGCTCACTCACATCGAAATCGGTTGATATATACAAGTGCTGTCGCAGGCAAAAAATCAGATTTTTCAAAATGTCAACCACATTAGAAATTCAAACTGCTATATCTGAGCCATTTTTTAAGATAAAGACAAAACAAAAAATGCTCCGGAATCCTTATATCATGGTCAAATATTTAAGAAAGAAATCTGTTTCAATTTCTAATTTTTTTGCATCTCACTTTAAATATATATATTTCTTTAATTTAATGGCCTCCATTTTGAAACAAGATGGCTGATGAAGCTGACCAGCGAACTTAGTCGAGACATTACGATATACTATCCACATGCCTTCTTACATCGAAATAGGTTAATAAATACACGTGTTATCACGTGACAAATATCAGATCGTTTCAAAATGTCAGCCATGCTAGAAATTCAAAGTGCTATAATTCAACCATTTTCTAAGATATATACGAAACAAAAACTGCTCCGTAATCTTTGTATCAAGGTCAAACACATAAAAAAATCTTTTTCATTTTTCAATTTTTTGATAACTTATTTTAAATTTCATTTTTTTTAATGGCAGCCCTTTCGAAACAAGATGGCGAATGAAGCTAGCCAACGAACTCGGTCGAGACAATAGTATTTACTATGTACACACCAAGTTACATCTAAATCGGTTCATAAATACGCCTGTTATCACGTGACAAAAATCAGGTCGTTTCAAAATGTCAGCCACAATAGAAATTCAAAATGCTATAACTCAGTCATTTTCTTAGATATCGACGAAACAAAAACTGTTCCGGAATCTTTGTATTAAGGTCAAACACATATAAAAAAATCTTTTTCATTTTCCAATTTTTTGGTATTTCATTTTAAATTTTTAATTTTTAAAAAAAATTTAAATGGCCGCCATTTTGAAATAAGATGGCGGATGAAGCTGGCAAACAAACTCGGTCGAGACACTGGTACGTATTATGTATACACCAAGGTACATCCAAATCGGTTCATATATACTCCTGTTATCGCGTGACAAAAAATCAGGTCGTTTCAAAATGTCAGCCACGCTAGAAATTCAAAGGGCTATAACTCAGCCATTTTTTAAGATATAGACGAAACAAAAACTGCTCCGGAATCTTTGTATTAAGGTCAAACATATAAGAAAAAATATTTTCAATTTTCAATTTTTTGGTACCACATTTCAAATTATATATATATATTTTTTAATTTAAATGGCCGCCATTTTGAAACAAGATGGCAGATGAAGCTGGCCAACGAACTCGGTCGAGACATTAATACGTATTATGTATACACAAAGGTACATCCAAATCGGTTCATAAATACGCCTGCTATCGCGTGATAAAAATCAGGTCGTTTCAAAATGTCAGCCAAGCTAGAAATTCAAAGTGCTAAAACTCAGCCATTTTTTAAGATATAGACGAAACGAACAATGCTCCGGAATCTTTGTATCAAAGTCAAACACATAAGAAAAAATATTTTTCAATTTTCAATTTTTTGGTACCACATTTCAAATTTTATTTATTTTTTAATTTAAATGGCCGCCATTTTGAAACAAGATGGCGGATGAAGCTGGCCAACGAACTCGGTCGAGACACTGGTATGCACTATGTATACACGAAATTTCATCCAAATCGGTTCATAAATACGAGAGTTACAGTGTGACAAAGATCAGATATATATTGGGAGTACAAATTAATTCGGTCCGTTTTCAATAGATGGCTCTGGCTGATTTGTTTACTGAATAATGATAGATGTTTTTGGCATTGTTAGAAAGGTTTGACCTTTGTCAACCATATTCAGTCAACGAAGCTTCGAGTTTTATACAACAAAATTGGTTTTCCGAGCATTCAATATGTCGAGTTTTGTGCTAAATAAACAACATTTGCGGGAAGTTTTGATTTTCTTTTTTAATTGGAAGAAAAGTGCCGCTGAAGCGCATCGATCGCTTGTGGAAGTATATGGTGAATCTGCGCCATCTGATAAATCATGTAGAGAGTGGTTTCGACCTTCAAAAATGGTGATTTTAGTGTCGAAGACAAGGAGCGCCCGGGCCAGCCGAAAAAGTTCGAAGACGCCGAATTGGAGGAATTGCACGATCAAGATCCGTGCCAAACGCAACAAGAGCTTGCAGGATCGTTGGGAGTCACTCAGCAAGCAATTTCCGTGCGCTTAAAAAACATGGGAATGGTTCAAAAGCAAGGAAATTGGGTCCCATACGAGTTGAAACCGCGCGACGTTGAAAAGCGATTTTTCATCAGTGGACTGCTGCTCCAACGACAACAAAGGAAAGGTTTTTTGCATCGAGTTGTTACCGGAGACGAAAAGTGGATACACTACGATAACCCCAAGAAGAGAAAATACTATGCTCGGCCTGGTGAATCATTGCCATCGACGTCAACATCAACGCCAAAGTCGAATATTCATTGTCTGAAGGTAATGCTGTGCGTTTGGTGGGATCAGACTGGGATAGTGTACTATGAGCTGCTAAAACCTGTCGAAACAGTTACTGGCCAACGCTACCGACTGCAATTAATGCGTTTGAGCCGAGCATTGCGTGAAAAACGGCCAGAAACCATCGAAAGGCATGTGGCAATTGTCGTTAAAAATTACTTGGAAACGTTGATATGGGAGGTCCTACCCCACCCGCTGTATTCGCCAGACATTGCTCCTTCTGATTATTGGTTGTTCCGACGGATGCATCACGATTTGGCTGGACACCGCTTCACTTCTTCCGAAGAAATTCAAGAATGGCTCGATTCATGGTTTGCGTCCAGAGAGGACTCAATTTTCAGAGATGGAATCCGAAAATTGCCAGAAAGGTGGACAAAGGTTGTGGCTGCCGATGGACAATACTTTGAATAACATGTTTTTTCATTTTGATAATAAATAAAATGTTTTTTTAACGAAAAAAAAACGGACCGAATTAATTTGTACTCCCAATATATATATATATATATATATATATATATATATATCAATTTTTGAACGGGGGGTGGTTTCGTGGTCTGGGGGTCATGATCGATGAAAATATGCCAAAATTCTTTTAAATCGCTTTTCTCCGAACGGCTGCAATAGATAGCTTTTTGTAATGAAAGCTACCTAAAAGGTGATGTAAATTTAGTCTGCACAGAAACGCTCTGAAATGATTGTGTAGAAACACGAACTTTTAGGCACTTTTACCGTAGAAAAAAGTATGAGGAAGGGACAAAGTGACCTGCCGCGGATTTTTTCTAAAAGATGAAAAAATTTACTTTAAAAAACCTATTGCACCATAGAAGTGAAGAAGGTCGGAGCTTTATATCAGCGCATTTTTTTTTAACCAGTGCCTCCGAAATTGCGCCCTAGGAATTAGGGAAGCGGTGCCATATGGGATAAAAAGTCCTTCCGGCCAGTGCCGGGAGGAAGAGGTAGCTTTCATATTCCTTATTTTTAAAAAGCCAACTTATATTATTCAAACACATGAAGCTCAATTAAGTGGAAACCGAATGTAGGAGATTCAATACTAATTTTTATCAATACTAAATCATTATGAATGAGAATTTCACGAAATTAGTCAGCTTTATCCAAGCTGCTTTTATTTAAAGTCACTTATATTTGGCTGCCAAATTCGGCGATTTCTTAAAGTGCCTGCCATTTTAAGACAACATGGTAGATGAGGCTAACCAGTGAACTTGGTCGAGACCTTAGTAATTGCTGTGCACATGCTCACTCATATTGGAATCGGTTGATATATACGAGTGCTGTCGCAAAAAAAAAAAAAAAAAAAAAAATCAGATTTTTCAAAATGTCACCCACTTCAGAAATTGAAACTGCTATATATGAGCCATTTTTTAAGATAAAGACAAACAAAAAATGCTCCTGAATCCTTATATCAAGGTCAAATACTTAAGAAAGAAACCTTTTTCAATTTCTAATTTTTTTGCACCTCACTTTAAATATAATTTTTTTTTTAATTTAATGGCCGCCATTTTGAAACAAGATGGCTGATGAAGCTGGCCAGCGAACTTGGTCGAGATATTGATGTATACTATCCACATGCCTTCTGCCATCGAAATAGGCGAATAAGTGTGGTATCGCGTGACAAATACAAAATCGTTTCAAAGTGTTAGCCATGATGGAAATTCAAAGTGCTATAATTCAACCACTTTTTAAGATATAAACAAAAGAACAAATTTTCAGAAACAAAAACTGCTCCAGAATCTTTGTATCAAGGCCAAACACATAAAAAAAAATCTTTTTCATTTTCCAATTTTTTAATACCTCATTTTAAATTTTAAATTACATTTTTTAAAAAAAAATGGCAACCCTTTTGAAACAAGATGGCGAATAAAGCTGGCCAACGATCTCGGTCGAGACATTGGTATGTACTATGTACAGACCAAGTTACATTCAAATCGGTTCAAAAATACGCCTGTTATCGCGTGACAAAAATCAGGTCGTTTTAAAATGTCAGCCACAATAGAAATTCAAAATGTTATAACTCAGCCATCTTTTTAGATGTAGACGAAACAAAACCTGTTCCGGAATCTTTGTATTAAGGTCAAACACATACAAAAAAATCTTTTTCATTTTCCAATTTTTTGGTATCTCATTTTAAATTTATTTTTTTTTTAATTTTTTTAAATGGCCACCATTTTGAAGCAAGATGGCGAATGAAGCTGGTCAACGAACTCGGTTGAGTTATTTGTATGTACTATGTACACACCAAGGTACATCCAAATCGGTTCATAAATACGTCTGTTATCACGTGGCAAAAATCAGGACGTTTCAAAATGTCAGCCACGCTAGAAATTCAAAATGCTATAACTCAGCCATTTTTTAAGATGTAGACGAAACAAAAACTGCTCCCGAATCTTTTTATCAAGGTCAAACACATAAGAAAAAAATATTTTTTCAATTTTCAATTTTTTGGTACCACATTTCAAATTTAAATTTTTCTTAAAATTTTAAATGGCCGCCATTTTTAAACAAGATGGCGGATGAAGCTGGCCAACGAACTCGGTCGAGACACTGGTATGCACTATGTATACACGAAATTTCATCCAAATCGGTTCATAAATACGAGAGTTACAGTGTGACAAAGATCAGATATATATTGGGAGTACAAATTAATTCGGTCCGTTTTCAATAGATGGCTCTGGCTGATTTGTTTACTGAATAATGATAGATGTTTTTGGCATTGTTAGAAAGGTTTGACCTTTGTCAACCATATTCAGTCAACGAAGCTTCGAGTTTTATACAACAAAATTGGTTTTCCGAGCATTCAATATGTCGAGTTTTGTGCTAAATAAACAACATTTGCGGGAAGTTTTGATTTTCTTTTTTAATTGGAAGAAAAGTGCCGCTGAAGCGCATCGATCGCTTGTGGAAGTATATGGTGAATCTGCGCCATCTGATAAATCATGTAGAGAGTGGTTTCGACCTTCAAAAATGGTGATTTTAGTGTCGAAGACAAGGAGCGCCCGGGCCAGCCGAAAAAGTTCGAAGACGCCGAATTGGAGGAATTGCACGATCAAGATCCGTGCCAAACGCAACAAGAGCTTGCAGGATCGTTGGGAGTCACTCAGCAAGCAATTTCCGTGCGCTTAAAAAACATGGGAATGGTTCAAAAGCAAGGAAATTGGGTCCCATACGAGTTGAAACCGCGCGACGTTGAAAAGCGATTTTTCATCAGTGGACTGCTGCTCCAACGACAACAAAGGAAAGGTTTTTTGCATCGAGTTGTTACCGGAGACGAAAAGTGGATACACTACGATAACCCCAAGAAGAGAAAATACTATGCTCGGCCTGGTGAATCATTGCCATCGACGTCAACATCAACGCCAAAGTCGAATATTCATTGTCTGAAGGTAATGCTGTGCGTTTGGTGGGATCAGACTGGGATAGTGTACTATGAGCTGCTAAAACCTGTCGAAACAGTTACTGGCCAACGCTACCGACTGCAATTAATGCGTTTGAGCCGAGCATTGCGTGAAAAACGGCCAGAAACCATCGAAAGGCATGTGGCAATTGTCGTTAAAAATTACTTGGAAACGTTGATATGGGAGGTCCTACCCCACCCGCTGTATTCGCCAGACATTGCTCCTTCTGATTATTGGTTGTTCCGACGGATGCATCACGATTTGGCTGGACACCGCTTCACTTCTTC
The DNA here is from genome assembly GCA_963932465.1 of Maratus speciosus. Taxonomy (NCBI): domain Eukaryota; kingdom Metazoa; phylum Arthropoda; class Arachnida; order Araneae; family Salticidae; genus Maratus; species Maratus speciosus. The sequence continues at coordinate 468,838,722 of OZ010789.1, forward strand.
CGAAGAAATTCAAGAATGGCTCGATTCATGGTTTGCGTCCAGAGAGGACTCAATTTTCAGAGATGGAATCCGAAAATTGCCAGAAAGGTGGACAAAGGTTGTGGCTGCCGATGGACAATACTTTGAATAACATGTTTTTTCATTTTGATAATAAATAAAATGTTTTTTTAACGAAAAAAAAACGGACCGAATTAATTTGTACTCCCAATATATATATATATATATATATATATATATATATATCAATTTTTGAACGGGGGGTGGTTTCGTGGTCTGGGGGTCATGATCGATGAAAATATGCCAAAATTCTTTTAAATCGCTTTTCTCCGAACGGCTGCAATAGATAGCTTTTTGTAATGAAAGCTACCTAAAAGGTGATGTAAATTTAGTCTGCACAGAAACGCTCTGAAATGATTGTGTAGAAACACGAACTTTTAGGCACTTTTACCGTAGAAAAAAGTATGAGGAAGGGACAAAGTGACCTGCCGCGGATTTTTTCTAAAAGATGAAAAAATTTACTTTAAAAAACCTATTGCACCATAGAAGTGAAGAAGGTCGGAGCTTTATATCAGCGCATTTTTTTTTAACCAGTGCCTCCGAAATTGCGCCCTAGGAATTAGGGAAGCGGTGCCATATGGGATAAAAAGTCCTTCCGGCCAGTGCCGGGAGGAAGAGGTAGCTTTCATATTCCTTATTTTTAAAAAGCCAACTTATATTATTCAAACACACGAAGCTCAATTAAGTGGAAACCGAATGTAGGAGATTCAATACTAATTTTTATCAATACTAAATCATTATGAATGAGAATTTCACGAAATTAGTCAGCTTTATCCAAGCTGCTTTTATTTAAAGTCACTTATATTTGGCTGCCAAATTCGGCGATTTCTTAAAGTGCCTGCCATTTTAAGACAACATGGTAGATGAGGCTAACCAGTGAACTTGGTCGAGACCTTAGTAATTGCTGTGCACATGCTCACTCATATTGGAATCGGTTGATATATACGAGTGCTGTCGCAAAAAAAAAAAAAAAAAAAAAAAAAAAAAAAATCAGATTTTTCAAAATGTCACCCACTTTAGAAATTGAAACTGCTATATATGAGCCATTTTTTAAGATAAAGACAAACAAAAAATGCTCCTGAATCCTTATATCAAGGTCAAATACTTAAGAAAGAAACCTTTTTCAATTTCTAATTTTTTTGCACCTCACTTTAAATATAATTTTTTTTTTAATTTAATGGCCGCCATTTTGAAACAAGATGGCTGATGAAGCTGGCCAGCGAACTTGGTCGAGATATTGATGTATACTATCCACATGCCTTCTGCCATCGAAATAGGCGAATAAGTGTGGTATCGCGTGACAAATACAAAATCGTTTCAAAGTGTTAGCCATGATGGAAATTCAAAGTGCTATAATTCAACCACTTTTTAAGATATAAACAAAAGAACAAATTTTCAGAAACAAAAACTGCTCCAGAATCTTTGTATCAAGGCCAAACACATAAAGAAAAATCTTTTTCATTTTCCAATTTTTTAATGCCTCATTTTAAATTTTAAATTACATTTTTTTTTAAAAAATGGCAACCCTTTTGAAACAAGATGGCGAATAAAGCTGGCCAACGATCTCGGTCGAGACATTGGTATGTACTATGTACAGACCAAGTTACATTCAAATCGGTTCAAAAATACGCCTGTTATCGCGTGACAAAAATCAGGTCGTTTTAAAATGTCAGCCACAATAGAAATTCAAAATGTTATAACTCAGCCATCTTTTTAGATGTAGACGAAACAAAACCTGTTCCGGAATCTTTGTATTAAGGTCAAACACATACAAAAAAATCTTTTTCATTTTCCAATTTTTTGGTATCTCATTTTAAATTTATTTTTTTTTTAATTTTTTTAAATGGCCACCATTTTGAAGCAAGATGGCGAATGAAGCTGGTCAACGAACTCGGTTGAGTTATTTGTATGTACTATGTACACACCAAGGTACATCCAAATCGGTTCATAAATACGTCTGTTATCACGTGGCAAAAATCAGGACGTTTCAAAATGTCAGCCACGCTAGAAATTCAAAATGCTATAACTCAGCCATTTTTTAAGATGTAGACGAAACAAAAACTGCTCCCGAATCTTTTTATCAAGGTCAAACACATAAGAAAAAAATATTTTTTCAATTTTCAATTTTTTGGTACCACATTTCAAATTTAAATTTTTCTTAAAATTTTAAATGGCCGCCATTTTTAAACAAGATGGCGGATGAAGCTGGCCAACGAACTCGGTCGAGACACTGGTATGCACTATGTATACACGAAATTTCATCCAAATCGGTTCATAAATACGAGAGTTACAGTGTGACAAAGATCAGATATATATTGGGAGTACAAATTAATTCGGTCCGTTTTCAATAGATGGCTCTGGCTGATTTGTTTACTGAATAATGATAGATGTTTTTGGCATTGTTAGAAAGGTTTGACCTTTGTCAACCATATTCAGTCAACGAAGCTTCGAGTTTTATACAACAAAATTGGTTTTCCGAGCATTCAATATGTCGAGTTTTGTGCTAAATAAACAACATTTGCGGGAAGTTTTGATTTTCTTTTTTAATTGGAAGAAAAGTGCCGCTGAAGCGCATCGATCGCTTGTGGAAGTATATGGTGAATCTGCGCCATCTGATAAATCATGTAGAGAGTGGTTTCGACCTTCAAAAATGGTGATTTTAGTGTCGAAGACAAGGAGCGCCCGGGCCAGCCGAAAAAGTTCGAAGACGCCGAATTGGAGGAATTGCACGATCAAGATCCGTGCCAAACGCAACAAGAGCTTGCAGGATCGTTGGGAGTCACTCAGCAAGCAATTTCCGTGCGCTTAAAAAACATGGGAATGGTTCAAAAGCAAGGAAATTGGGTCCCATACGAGTTGAAACCGCGCGACGTTGAAAAGCGATTTTTCATCAGTGGACTGCTGCTCCAACGACAACAAAGGAAAGGTTTTTTGCATCGAGTTGTTACCGGAGACGAAAAGTGGATACACTACGATAACCCCAAGAAGAGAAAATACTATGCTCGGCCTGGTGAATCATTGCCATCGACGTCAACATCAACGCCAAAGTCGAATATTCATTGTCTGAAGGTAATGCTGTGCGTTTGGTGGGATCAGACTGGGATAGTGTACTATGAGCTGCTAAAACCTGTCGAAACAGTTACTGGCCAACGCTACCGACTGCAATTAATGCGTTTGAGCCGAGCATTGCGTGAAAAACGGCCAGAAACCATCGAAAGGCATGTGGCAATTGTCGTTAAAAATTACTTGGAAACGTTGATATGGGAGGTCCTACCCCACCCGCTGTATTCGCCAGACATTGCTCCTTCTGATTATTGGTTGTTCCGACGGATGCATCACGATTTGGCTGGACACCGCTTCACTTCTTCCGAAGAAATTCAAGAATGGCTCGATTCATGGTTTGCGTCCAGAGAGGACTCAATTTTCAGAGATGGAATCCGAAAATTGCCAGAAAGGTGGACAAAGGTTGTGGCTGCCGATGGACAATACTTTGAATAACATGTTTTTTCATTTTGATAATAAATAAAATGTTTTTTTAACGAAAAAAAAACGGACCGAATTAATTTGTACTCCCAATATATATATATATATATATATATATATATATATATATATATATCAATTTTTGAACGGGGGGTGGTTTCGTGGTCTGGGGGTCATGATCGATGAAAATATGCCAAAATTCTTTTAAATCGCTTTTCTCCGAACGGCTGCAATAGATAGCTTTTTGTAATGAAAGCTACCTAAAAGGTGATGTAAATTTAGTCTGCACAGAAACGCTCTGAAATGATTGTGTAGAAACACGAACTTTTAGGCACTTTTACCGTAGAAAAAAGTATGAGGAAGGGACAAAGTGACCTGCCGCGGATTTTTTCTAAAAGATGAAAAAATTTACTTTAAAAAACCTATTGCACCATAGAAGTGAAGAAGGTCGGAGCTTTATATCAGCGCATTTTTTTTTAACCAGTGCCTCCGAAATTGCGCCCTAGGAATTAGGGAAGCGGTGCCATATGGGATAAAAAGTCCTTCCGGCCAGTGCCGGGAGGAAGAGGTAGCTTTCATATTCCTTATTTTTAAAAAGCCAACTTATATTATTCAAACACACGAAGCTCAATTAAGTGGAAACCGAATGTAGGAGATTCAATACTAATTTTTATCAATACTAAATCATTATGAATGAGAATTTCACGAAATTAGTCAGCTTTATCCAAGCTGCTTTTATTTAAAGTCACTTATATTTGGCTGCCAAATTCGGCGATTTCTTAAAGTGCCTGCCATTTTAAGACAACATGGTAGATGAGGCTAACCAGTGAACTTGGTCGAGACCTTAGTAATTGCTGTGCACATGCTCACTCATATTGGAATCGGTTGATATATACGAGTGCTGTCGCAAAAAAAAAAAAAAAAAAAAAAATCAGATTTTTCAAAATGTCACCCACTTCAGAAATTGAAACTGCTATATATGAGCCATTTTTTAAGATAAAGACAAACAAAAAATGCTCCTGAATCCTTATATCAAGGTCAAATACTTAAGAAAGAAACCTTTTTCAATTTCTAATTTTTTTGCACCTCACTTTAAATATAATTTTTTTTTTAATTTAATGGCCGCCATTTTGAAACAAGATGGCTGATGAAGCTGGCCAGCGAACTTGGTCGAGATATTGATGTATACTATCCACATGCCTTCTGCCATCGAAATAGGCGAATAAGTGTGGTATCGCGTGACAAATACAAAATCGTTTCAAAGTGTTAGCCATGATGGAAATTCAAAGTGCTATAATTCAACCACTTTTTAAGATATAAACAAAAGAACAAATTTTCAGAAACAAAAACTGCTCCAGAATCTTTGTATCAAGGCCAAACACATAAAAAAAAATCTTTTTCATTTTCCAATTTTTTAATACCTCATTTTAAATTTTAAATTACATTTTTTTTTAAAAAATGGCAACCCTTTTGAAACAAGATGGCGAATAAAGCTGGCCAACGATCTCGGTCGAGACATTGGTATGTACTATGTACAGACCAAGTTACATTCAAATCGGTTCAAAAATACGCCTGTTATCGCGTGACAAAAATCAGGTCGTTTTAAAATGTCAGCCACAATAGAAATTCAAAATGTTATAACTCAGCCATCTTTTTAGATGTAGACGAAACAAAACCTGTTCCGGAATCTTTGTATTAAGGTCAAACACATACAAAAAAATCTTTTTCATTTTCCAATTTTTTGGTATCTCATTTTAAATTTATTTTTTTTTTTTATTTTTTTAAATGGCCACCATTTTGAAGCAAGATGGCGAATGAAGCTGGTCAACGAACTCGGTTGAGTTATTTGTATGTACTATGTACACACCAAGGTACATCCAAATCGGTTCATAAATACGTCTGTTATCACGTGGCAAAAATCAGGACGTTTCAAAATGTCAGCCACGCTAGAAATTCAAAATGCTATAACTCAGCCATTTTTTAAGATGTAGACGAAACAAAAACTGCTCCCGAATCTTTTTATCAAGGTCAAACACATAAGAAAAAAATATTTTTTCAATTTTCAATTTTTTGGTACCACATTTCAAATTAAAATTTTTCTTAAAATTTTAAATGGCCGCCATTTTTAAACAAGATGGCGGATGAAGCTGGCCAACGAACTCGTTCGAGACATTGGTCTGTACTATGTATAAACGAAGTTACATCCAAATTGGTTCATAAATACGCCTTTTATCGCATGACAAAATTCAGGACGTTTCAAAATGTCAGCTTCGCTAGAAATTCAAAATGCTATAACTCAGCCCTTTTTTAAGATATAGACGAAACAAAAACTGCTACGGAGTCTTTGTATAAAGATCAAATACATAAGAAAAAAATATTTTTCCATTTTCAATTTTTTGGTACCACATTTCAAATTTTAAATTTTTTTTTTAAATTTTAAATGGCCACCAATTTGAAACAAAATGGCGGATGAAGCTGGCCAACGAACTCGGTCGAGACATTGGTATGTACTATTTTCACACCGAATTACATCCAAATCGGTTCATAAATACAAGAGTTACAGTGTGACATAGGTCAGATATATATATATATATATATATATAATTTCTATCTCTTATAATAAGCCTATTGAATATTTTAATCAGTGGAAGATATTAGTAATTGAAAAATTAACTATGGCTTTAAAAAATAATATGGCTGATTTGGTTTCTATTAATACACAGCATATTTTCCAACAAATTACTAAATTACAAAAAAACTACGTTATTACTTATGTAGACAAATCTTCTAATAATTATGCTATTATTTGTAAATCTTATTATCACCAACTTCTTACAAATTGTATTTCTTCTAATAAGTCATTTAAAAAAACTAATGAAAATGTAATTGTAAATAATCGTAAAATTCGAAGTTATTATAAACTATTAAATATTTTATCTACTAACTTTAATTATCCATATTTAGTTCTTATTCCCAAATTTCATAAAACTCCAATTAAATTTAGGACTGTAACTATTGGTTGCAATACATATAATAATAAAGCCAATAAACTTCTCTTAAAAATTCTTAATCAATTATATGTACTTACTACAAACAATGATAATACACATTGTATAAAAAATAGCTATCAACTTGTCAATATTTTAAAAAATCTTCATTGTGTATATAATATAACAACATATGACTTCAAAGATCTTTTTAATAATATAGACCTATTAGATTTACATAAAATTATAAATGCATTATTTAAAAAGTATTATAAAAAACTGGAATTACCATCTAATATTGATATTGCATATTTTAAATCTTTAACTAACTTCATTATCTATAATAATTATATCTTGCAAGATAACACTTTATATTTACAGCATGTCGGTATACCACAAGGCGGTTGTACATCCAGTTTACTCTCAGACTTATACTTATATCATTATGAACGTAATTTTACTAATAATAATCTACATTTATATCGTTATATTGATGACATTATTTTAATTGATACTGATCATTCTGCAATTACTCCATTTCCAGTAGATTATCCCACTAATTTGGAATTAACGGAAAACCTTTTATCTAACAATACAATTAACTTCTTAGATCTTAAAATTACAATAAAAGACAACAAAACAATCACAGATTTATATGACAAACGTAAAGAATTTAAATTCAAAGTTAATACATTTACAAATTTTAAATCTTGTCTACATCATTCTGTATTTCGAAATATAATACTTAATCATTTATATAGAATAAAATGTTTATGTTCTTCTCCTCTAATTAACAATAATATTAAAAAACTAATTTATGATGCATTAAATCATGGTTTTCCAAAAAAATTCATATATTCATTAATATACAATTAGTATTTTTCTTACATGATCTTTTAAAACAAATTAACACATGCGTAAACAAAATTACAAAAAAATTATAAAATAAAAAAAATCTCTATAAAAAATAAAAATTGTAAAATAACATAAAAATTATTATAGGATGGATGGGTGGGTAGATGTTAGAGTACGGAGGAGGGTGGCGTTGTCTGGATAATACGCAATGGTTAATTTATACATAAAAAAAAAAAAAAATGGGGCTTTTGTATTATTACTATATTTTTAATACATATTTTATAAGGATGTTGATTTGATATTTTATATGTAATTGGTGTATTTCATTAATTATTAGCTTTATTATTGTTTAATCTTATTTACAATCATTTGTTATAAATTTTAATTTAATAAGGACAATATCATATTAATTACTAATAGTATGCCATTTTTATAGTGATTAATATACATATAAGTATATTTAATATAAATAAAGTTATACTGTATGGATTAAAATTGGGTAATTATATTTATTATTATTCCTCTATTCTTATTAATATTTTAATATTTATTTATTTTCACCTAGTGTTATATAATTTATTATCGGTTTATTGTTTTTGAATGTCCCACATTCATACTTTTAGGATTTTTATGGATGTATAAAATAATCCACACACTATATTTGTGCTTTTTAGGTAATTGGAATTTAAGTATCAGTTCACCTTCTTTATACTACCATATGTTTTTTATTTCCTGTTCATTTTATAATTATCTTATATATAATAGTTTTTATTAAAGATTTTTATATTTTTAATAATTATTTATATTAATTATTAATGAATTTATTCTGTTTTATAGCATATAGCTATATGCTATATTTTATCGATGTTCTAGAATTATTTAAATTCTTAGTGTAGATTAAATAAATTTGCTAATAGAATATTTTGCATGCTTTTTAAATTTTATTAACAATAGTTTTTTTTTTTTTTTTTAAATACATTGTGTGGTTTATATTCAGTTTATAATTATCTATATATAAGGATATTTTTGGTTTTGCTGTTAATAAAACAATTGTTACATTCAATTGCGTATAACTGAAGCAAGTCTTTTGACAATTAAATCATAAATGTAATACTAGATGGCAGCACCATAATTTGTGTTTTTTTTTTTCGATAAGTTCTAGATTTACTTCTTCCAGCTACATTTCAGTTATAATTTACTACACCAGGGGGAATTTTTAGCTTAATTTTGACGATATTGTTTAACGGTTTTTAATTAATTTAATAGTGCATTTTAATTATGTAATTACTTTCTATTTATATTATTTTATATTATATTAAAAGTTATTTAACATTTATTTCAATATGTATTAACTGTGTCCTATGGTATCAATTACTGTGATTTCTTAACTGTTTTATTAACCTTAATCTTTACGATATGGGTGCCATGTGAGCGTGGATTTATTCTAAAATATTAATCGGTATGGTGTTTATTATTTCATTTTATATCCTATAAATATTTAAATAGGTTTTATTGTTTTTTCCAATTCATATTATTTGTTTCTATTCTGTTTTCATTTTTAATCAATTCACTTGATTTTAATGGTTGTTAGGGCACAGGGGAAAATAACTTTTAGCTTTAGCTTATATTTCCCACAGAAAACAACCATTTTGCTTATATCATTGAATTCTGTGCCCTTGAAAACGTAATTCAATATATAAGCATTTCCATTATTTGTCGGTGTCCACTTTCTTATTTTTCTTCCATAATATTCTTATAAATATTTTATCTTTTTTTTTTATATATATACTTACAGCTTTAATTCATAATATTATGGTTTTTGATGGTGGTAGGTTATGTTTAATTATTGGTTATATATATATATATATATATATATAAATTTTGAACGGTGGGTGGTTTCGGGGTCTGGGGGTCATGATCGATGAAAATATACCAAAATTTTTTGAAATCGCTTTCCTCCGAACGGCTGCAATAGGTAGCTTTTTGTAAAGAAAGCTACCTAAAAGAAAACTGCGAAAATGAACCATTAAAAAAAAAAAAAAAAAAAAAAAAAAAAAAAAAAACGAAGTGTTTTTTCAATTGGATTACGTTTTTTACGACTTGAAAGTAGTTTCTTTGAGTATACGTCTTCCGTTTTTTAGCTATGCTAAATATGCTAAATATGTTTGGTCGTTCGTGGTTAAAAAACAACAACAACCCTCTCCCGCCCCCCAAATCGCAGCATTCAGTTCTTCATCTTCGTTCAGCTGTGTAAATCGGGTATTAGGTATGCGCGAGCGCTTACGACGACTGGAAATGAAATAGATAATTTTATATGACAGTGCGTTGCGATTTTTAATTAATAATTCAGCTAATTATCAAAAAATTGAAATTCTCTGTCGCAGGGCACCAGGAGAGTCTTTGGGCTATCCTCGCCCAAATTTTCAGCCTTGTACGTTCGGTAGATTTTCCTAATCATCGCACACATACATATAGAGTGAAACTTTCTTTGATTAGTATAGATAGCACCAACGAATAATATAAGTTTTAAAAACTGGATTTAAGGGAGCGGAAGTCACTGCAATTTTATTAAATTGAAGCCCTTTTAACTATTTTTATCACTGTGTAGCATATCTGCAACATATCCAAAAATAAATGTATTTTCCTAAGTGAACTTTAAAAGACGATTTTATTGATTGCTGCTATATTCCGAAACTGCAGTTAATAAAAATTTTTCGTAAAATCTCCAGCAAATGGCGATAATAAGTCAATTTTTTATACTAAAGTTCAATTTATCACTTGAGCTGTTTCACGTTGTTACTTCTAAAATAAACTTTATGAATTTAGTGGAATTAAGAAGGCTTGAGATGTCCAGAAAACGATTTTTCATAAAGGTAACGTTTATATACTTTACAACTATGAATTAGAAAGGTAACATTTACATACCATTATGAATTAGAATGTTTATAATATTTACGAGAGATATGAAATTTTCTTCTTGTTGCAAATATAAAACAAGCACCATTTTGTCAGTATATTTTTATTTTTTTTTTATTTATTTATTTATTTATTTATTTATTTATTTATTTTTTGTTACAGGATTGAAATTATGCATTATAACATCTGAGTAAACATAAGTTTCTTCATTTTCAGACATTGCTTTTCTTCTTTTTTATTGATAGCAAATTACAGTGTTTTTAAAGACCGCTGAAGATCCCTTATTTTATATATCATTCAGAAACTATGTAAATGTCGTTTTTTTTTTTTTTTTTTTTTTTTTTTTTTTTTTTTTTTTAACAAAAGCAATATATTTTTTAGAAAATACTGCCAAAGTTGCATTTTGAATCGAATTTCCGGAAGCGATAGCACGGGAAAGGAGAAAAACCTACAGTCACGTGACAAGAATCTCTTATATCTCTGTAAGTAATTTATCAAAAAATGGAAAACGCTATTCGATTCCAAATCCCTTCAGTAATCAGGCCTTTCATGCTTTTACGGTTAAAAATGAGTCAGAAAATGTGTCGAAAAGTTTCGCATTGTTGAACAGTGAATTTGAGAACCACCTTAAGGTATATTTCCAAAGATATTGTTAACAGAATTTCATTATCACTATCAATACTTTTACAAAACATAATGCCTGTCTTACACACTCTGAGAGCAATTAAGACCAGTTCCGTTCCGGTACGACTATGTAGATAAAAATGGCAAGCTTTATCTCGGCCTGGCACGAGTCTGTTGAAAAAATTAAGCCCGGGGTCAAACACCAACTGTCGATGCCGATCTCTACGATGGGCCTGTTACATTTCTGTATTCATGCTGTCAAACTCGCATCGGCTCGTGACGATTTTAAATTTCGTTTAAATTTCATTTAAACTTTTTTTTTTTGTTTTTAGAAATTTTAAATTTTATTCAAAATTAAAAAAAATTAATTTTCAATTTTATTTAAATAATTTGACTGAATATTTTTAATTTGATTAAAAAAATAGCTTCCTTTTATAATCATTTTAAAATTAAAATTAACGGTACTGCCATCTATGTAGGGGTTCAATAACTAGAAGTTAATGATTTGGATCAATTAATTAAAGAGTAAAGGATTTTGAAAGGAATATTAAACAAAACCCTCTGGGTGATCTTCAATCACACTTACCCATTTGTTCATAACTCACTACTTTTCCCAAGTATAGGAAAGTTAATAAAAAAGATCCAAGTTTTATTAATTTATTTTTGTAAATGCGTCTAAAATATTTTAAACTAAGGGAAACTTCCCTATGACAAAATGTGAATAGTAAAATTAGAGAGAAAACTCAAGCATACATTGAATGTATACGTTTATGTGACAGTCTGATTAAAATAAGAGCTTGGATGTTTTACTTGCATCTTTTGAACAGTTATGTTAATTTGGGAAAATGTAATGTAGGAAATATGTACTGCGGGAGTTTCGCTGTTATTTTGAGTGCAATAGAATTAAATTTCTTCTCATAAGCATATAATCTGAGCGGCTTTGTGGCGTTCTAGTCTTTATTATATTCCCTAGATCAGGGCATGAAATTTCAATGCAAAAGGTGCTCGCCAGACTAAAACTTTTGCTCGCTATTATTTATATTTATTCAGACAGCGTCTGTCACCACACTTGGCCAGAAAACGAACTAGTTATGACAAACTGAATTTAAATTGACCATTGTTAGAATGAACTATCTGTTAAATCTGTAATATTTTACATTCATGAGAAATATGAACAATTTTTAATGAGCAATTTGTGTCGCATTGCCTTTCTGCACTGAAATACCACTTGTCAATCGCAGATGTAGGGTCAAAATCTGTCAGGGTGGATCCATTAATAGAAATTCTGAGTAAATCATCCAGTGTCTCAGTATTCAGAGAGTTCCTGTATGCAGTCTTGAGTCTGTTGTGACAGCTGAAGCCTCTCGCACGAAGCTATTCTCACAGGTAGAAAAGCACAAATTGTTAGAATCTGGAGCGAATAGTGGTATCTTGCTGAGTACTTTTCACTGTAAAAATTCTTCAGCATATCTTTCAGTGTTAATAAAGGGACCATAAACTTGAATTCTGCCCACTCTGCCAATACAATATCCACTTTTTCATTAAAGAGACTTGGGTTCAAGTACATGAAAGGCTTTTTTATTTCTTCTATCGCAAATTCAAGGAATTTTTCTTTTTGAGGGCAACATAAAGTGTCAAAAACATGCAGAGATGTTAACACATCTTTTGACATAAATTGCAGCCTTTCTGTGATGTATATCTTTCATGTTTAATTAACCTCCCTCTAAAAGTCTGAAACTCTCGCTCCCCATTTTTAATATTTGCCAGCTGTACAACCTTGATTATCCCTGAGATGGATAGTTGGTCCAAAAACTCCTGCTCGTTTGGGGAAACACTAGATTCCAGATCTGTCAGAACTGAGATGCAATGTTAAATTTTTATTTCAAGATGAAATGACAAGTTCTTGTTTTTTAATGCCGCACTTAAAGGGCTAAATTGACATAAATATATTATACATATTTGTGGAGGGGTGATGGCTAAAATTTTATTTGAAGAGGAAAAAGTGTGAAATATTAATTTGGGATCTTTTTTATGTATAATCATGAAGACTTCTCATTTAATAATCTGGAGAGTCACGAGCATCTTGAGTAATATATTTACTATACCTTTTCATGTAACAAAAAAGGGACGTGACAGACTTTTATCCACGTCATTACAGATGCAATGATAAAATGTTACTGAGGGTGTGTCAAAGAGGGAGAAAAGGGGGGCGAGGCATATGCATTTACGTTAGAGCCACAAATAGCTTCAGAAATTGATGACCAAGGAAAAAAACACATACACTGGGATGGAAAGAGAAGAAAAAGTCACATTGGTACGAATATTTCAGTTCTTGGTTTTCTGTATTAAAAGTTTAAAAATTTTTGTTGAGAAGGGATTCAGTTATATTAACATCATTTTTCTGAAGAATCCTTCAATCTTTTCAGCAAACCCTTAGCTTTAGCACTATCATCATCTTTTCCGTGGTTCAGGATGGCTTGCAAAAGATCTTTCAGAGCACTTTCTTTGATGGATAATCATCTAATAGTGTGAATATCACTCATTTTAAGAATTTTTTCTCCTAGAATTTTTCCTGTTTCTTTTAACATGTGAGGTCTTTTAACCGAGACATGGTAAAATTTAAAAACACTCCTAACCACTGAATCAAATGAATCAAATGTTTTCAAACATTCAACTTCACCACATGCATCCAAAACAGCCAACTTCAAATGGTGTGCAAGGCAGTGAATGTTTATCAATTTAGCACAAAAAGATTTCTTTTTCATAGCCAGTCCTGATTAGCATCCAACCATATTTGGAGCACCGCCATTACACTTGCCTACAATATAACACCTGTTTCTATATTCATTTGAACCTATATTCTTATCTATAAAATCAGTTACGGCTGTGAAAATAACTGCATGAGGTAGAATTTGGCAGCTCTATTGCTCCTAAAATGTCATCTTTGATATGATTATCTTTTTATCCACGTATCAAACATAAACATTTACATGTTCAACATCTGATTTATCTGTGGTATCATCAACCAGAATGCTGATATATGTACACTTTTTTATTTTTTCCACTATATCTAACTTTTTAGTTTCAGCAATAAAATGGATAAAATAACTGCATTGTTTTTCATTGCCATACTTTGTTAAAATATCCCCATTTCTCAGCTAATCACAAAAGATCTACAAGATTCGCATGTCACTGGATTAAGGCAGAATATTCTGAACGTACATAGTTTGATTTAAAACATAACATTTTGAAAGACAAAACTTACTCGCCAACGTTAAATATTTGCTCGCCATTGGCAAGCTGGCGAGCGGAAATTTCGCGCCCTGCCCTAGATCGATAGTCAGGATCAGGTTCGATTTATATTCAATGCATTCGCTGGAGTTCATAAAAAGCTGTAGGTTGTAGTAATTCTTAGAAATAAATACTCGGAAATTATTCTTATGAATTCTTTTTTATTACGATTATGAAGCAAAAATGTAAAGTTGTACAGTCCGTACAGGAAAGTAATGAGATAGTGTCTGAGATATGAGTGGGTCAAAACTGTATTAGACCAAGTCCATTTTGAAATAAAATGAGGTAGTCTATTTAGAAGGTACATAAAATCTGTTTTATCCGCTCCCACAGTGAACCAAGTTTGTTTTCACATACTTTAACATGTATGCCACCTGTTTACAGACTTGGTTTACTCTGGGAGTGAATTTACGCACCTTTTAAATGGACTATCTCATTTTTTTTTTCAAAATGTACTTGGACTACTGTGGTTGTGATTCCCCTCATATGTGAGTCTACATTACTATAACATCGTGATTGCAAACGATTTTGCGCCATTTACCATAATGTAACGGAACTCTTTTGAGTGCCCCTGAAAATGAACAATTAATGGTACACACTTCATATGTAATACGAACAAGCCATTATAAGCATTATTAACATATATCAATTGCTCCGAGTATATTTATGCGAATTAGAGCGTGGACAGATTGATGTATAGACACACCGAATTCATAAACACTCTATGTTGGAAAGTGTTGAAGAAAGAGGATAAAAGAGGGAGATCGGAAACCCCTCTCCTTCTCCTGAATTTCAAGTCATCCAAAGTTTGACGAATAAAGATACAGATACGATTTTGGTGAAAAATTTAGTAAAATATTAACTTTTCCATACTGTAATGCGTTTTTTTATTTTACTGTATTGTACTGTGTGTTAGCAACAGGTAAATACAGGGAATAACTCTAGAAGTAGGAACCAACTATTTGTAATTTAATTATTTCTTGTAAAATTTATTTGGTTCTCGAATTATTCTTTCGAATGAATTGTTGTTCGAGAACCAAAGTATCACTATACTAACAAATCTCGCGGCTTTGCTCGCGTAATAGTTGACTAGAAAAACACTTTTTGGAATAATTCAAAAATTACAAATTAAGCCACAGTTTGACTAAACTTCATTATAAAAGTGCAACAGACAGAAATGAGATTTTAATTAATAAGAATAACTAAAACTAATTCCAAATAAATGATTATTTAGAAAGTATTTTGAGACTTTTATGCTTATTTCATACGCTCATTTCAGCATGCATTTGAAGTTTGAATTTTTTAGAAACCATCTTAACACATTTACATCTTAATATTAAACATCATGTCAAATTCCAAGCTTCTTGTCTAACAGTCTACCACCTCTCTGGGGTTAGTGGCACCAACATAAAATGCCGAAGCAGAGTTGAAATAGAATGTCTCGAAAAATGTTGAAACAAAGACTGTCACCATTAATTTGCCAACATTAACCTTGAAATCGGTTGGTATTTCCTAACATTCTATAGAAAACGGAATTTAGATGTTTTTAAGGCTTTGCTGTGGTTTCTGCAACCAGGTGGTAGTGACACGGCATACAGTATAGCCCGTATAGGATCAGGGACTATCACTCTTGATTCGCAACCAATAACTTCTGTAATCGGTTTGTTATTTCCTGAGATCCCATAGAAATCGTAATTTAGGAGTCTTTTAGAATGCTTTTCGATCCTTCCCTTCGCTTCACTCCTTTTTAATTTCAAATTTATTTTCAACAATCTTAGAGGACATTTATATTTTATAAGTAACTACCGTGCTATATTTAAAGTTTCTAGCCTCTTCAGTACCGCAGAAACCGCAATTTAAAAAGTTTTTTGCTCCTGCAATCCTCTAGGGGTTGTGGCACCGATATAAAATATAGCTTATGTTTGAGCAGGTTCTATCACCATGAATTTGCAACCATTATGTTTGAAATCGGTTTCGTATTTCATACGATTGCATAAAAATCGTAATTTAGAACGCTTATAGATCGCTTTTCGCTCACTTCATCCTTTTAAATATGGAATTTTCTTTCGACAATTCTTAGAAAGCATTTGCATGTTTGAAGTAATTACCATTCCAAATTTAAAATGTTAGACCCCTCTTTAACACAAAAAACGCAATTTAGAACATTTTTTGCTTCTGTAACACCCAGGTGGTAGTGACAACAACGTAAAATATAGGATATGTTGGAGCGGAGATTGTCACCATCAATTTGAAACCATTACTTCTGAAATCGCTTTATATTTTCTGAGATTGCGTAGAAGAAATCGTTATTTAGAACGTTTTTAGAACGCTTTTCGTTCATTTTCACCCCATTTAAATTAAAAAATTTTAAGGAACTCTTCTCAGAGAGCATTTACATCTCATAAGTAATTACCATGTCAAATTTCAAGTTGCTAGTCCCTTCAGTATCACAAAAATCACCATTTAGAACGTATTTAAAAATGCAACCGCAAGGTGGTAGTGACGCCGACATGAAGTAGATCCTATATTGGAGCATGGGCTGTCATCATCAATTTCCAACCATTACTTTTGAAATCGGTTTAGTACTTTCTGAAATTGCCATTTAGAATGTTTTTTAGAACTCTTTTCACGCCTTTTCACCCCTTTAAAAATTTCGATTTTTTTTTTAAGAAATGCTCTTAGAGATCATTTATATCTTATAAGTAACTACCATTCCAAATTTCACGTTTCTAGGCCCTTCATTAACATAAAAATCGCAATTTCGAACGTTTTTTGCTCCTGCATAGCCTTTAGGGGTAATGGCACCGACATAAAATGTAGCCTAAGTTGGAGCAAGGGCTATCATCATTATTTTTTAAATCGGTTTGGTACTTCTTGAGATTGCGTAAAAATCGCCATTTAGAACCTTTTTTAGAACGCCCTTTTCCGCATTTTCACCCCTTTTAAATTTCGAATTTTTTAAGAACATTTATATCTAATAAGTAACTACCATGCAAAATTCCATGTATCTGGGTCCTTCAGTAACACAAAAATGGCAATTTCGAACGTTTTTTTTGCTTCTGCACCCCGTTTAGGGGTAATGGCACCAACATAAAATGTAGCCTATGTTGGAGCAAGGGTTGTCACCATCATTTTGACACCATTATTTTTTAAATCGGTTTGGTACTTCTTGAGATTGCGTAAAAATCGCCATTTAGAACCTTTTTTAGAACGCTTTTTGCGCATTTTCACCCTTTTTAAATTTCAGCTTTTTAAGAAATGTTCTTGGACATCACTTATATCTAATAACTACCATTGCCAAATTTCATGCATCTGGGCCCTTCAGTAACACCAAAAATCACAGTTTCGAACGTTTTTTTGCTCCTGCACCCCCTTTAGGATTAGTGGCACCGACATGAAATGTAGCCTATGTTGGAGCAAGTGTTGTCACCATCATTTTGACACCATTATTTTTTAAATTAGTTTTGTACTTCCTGAAATTGCGTATAAATCGCCATTTAGAACGCTTTTCGCGCATTTTCACCCCTTTTCACATTCGATTTTTTTAAGAAATATCCTTAAAGATCATTAGTATTTTATAAGTAACTACCATTCCAAATTTCATGTTTCTAAGCCCTTTAGTAACACAAAAATCGCATTTTTAGAACGTTTTTTGCTCCTGCATCCCTTTTTGGCCAGTGGTATGGACATAAGATATAGCTTATGTTCTAAGTTGAACTAACACCATCATTTTGATACCATTACTTTTGGAATCGGTTCGGCAGTTCCAGAGCTTACCTCTTACAAATAAACAATTTTTACCTCTTTATAATATTACTATAGATTGACTGATAATCAGTGAATTATCAGCCTGACAAGTGCAGAACGAGAAAATTTTGATAAGATTTAGATAAAGCACTTTTATCTGGTTTTTCTGGGGTACAGAAAAGCATTTAGATTTTCTCTAAATCATCCAAATAAAATATTTCATACATGATAAATATTAAAGGTGAATATTAATCTTTTGACTCTCATGTTTTTTGATAATTACTTATTTAACGTTTTGAAAATTTCAGAAATAATTAGTGAAAGTGTTTTAGATATTTTGATTTCCAACAGTTATTAAAATATGAAATTAAGTATAGAAAAAAAATAAATATATAAATGCATAACACTCTATTAAATGACTTTTAAAGAGCCAAGAAAATGAATACATAGGTATACATACTAGGTGTAAGAAAGAAAACGACATAAATTGAAATTATTCACTATTAATAAAATTCTTATTTATTTCTGTAACTAATTTTCAAAGTTATTAAATATGTGACTGTGAAAAAGTAAATACATTAATTAATTTTAAATAAGTAGATAATTTAATATTCTGTAAAAGTGCAATGAAATTTCTTATTTGTTTGCATTACAGTAATTGATTAACTTAGTTTTGTTTATTTATTTATCTACTTATTTTTATTGTTGATTTAAGTGCGTTAATTTTAAGGGCCTGTAAAATTTAGAAAGGTGATTGCAAACAAATGTTTAAATAAAAATTACGTAATCATCTTGGAAAATTAATAAACTTAAGAAAAATTATTCATTTCGTATGAAGTATGATAACTTTTACCATGAGACGCATTAAAATTTAGGTAACGCAAAATAGAGGGAAGATCCAACAGATTAATGATTAAGGGAAAAAATATGAAATAAAAATTAATGGGGAAAACAGGCAATATATAACAAGTTAAATTTTTTTAAATAATCATTCATATATTATGAATGCAACCCAAGATGTTATCCATACTCAAAACTTTGTAGTTTTCTAAATAATCTAAATTCAAAGATAATAACAGGGTTTCAAGAATTTACTTCAAATTATTATTTTTTCCTTTCAAATACACTACTTCAAATCATTCATTATCTTCAAAATGTGAACGAGATAATGTTATATAAATAATGGTTTATACACAAATAAAAATTAATTTCCCAAAGAAATATATTACTTTGTCAAAGATACTATGCAAAACAAAATGGAATAACTTCATTTCACATAAGGAAAATTTACATTAAAATGAAATGATTAACCAGTTTTGCTATTTTTGTAAATGTGATCATAGAAACAAAAACATTTTCGATTGCTTTTTGATCAATTTTCAATTTTTTTTCCAGTAAAGCAAGTTTCTAAAAATACGGTATCCGATTTAACAATCATCAGAGAAATTATTTATTACACTCTTTTATTTTTCCAGTAAAGCAAGTTTCTAAAAATACTGTATCCAATTTAACAATCATCAGAGAAATTGTTTATTACACTCTTTTATTTTCCCAATAAAGCAAGCTTCTAAAAATACTGCATACGATTTAACAATCATCAGAGAAATTGTGTATTACACTTTTTTATTTTTCAAATAAAGCAACTTTCTAAAAATACTGTATAAGATTTAACAATCAATAGAGAAGTTGTTTATTGCATTCTTTTATTTTTCCGGTAAAGCAAGTTTCTAAAAATACTGTATCCGATTTAACATTCATCAGAGAAAATCTTTATTACACTCTTTTATTTTTCCAGTAAAGCAAGTTTCTAAAAATACTGTATCCGATTTAACAATCATCAGAGAAATTGTTTATTACACTCTTTTATTTTTCCCAATAAAGCAAGCTTCTAAAAATACTGCATACGATTTAACAATCATCAGAGAAATTGTGTATTACACTTTATTTTTCAAATAAAGCAACTTTCTAAAAATACTGTATAAGATTTAACAATCAATAGAGAAGTTGTTTATTACATTCTTTTATTTTTCAGGTAAAAAAGTTTCTAAAAATACTGTATCCGATTTAACATTCATCAGAGGAAATCTTTATTACACTCTTTTATTTTTCCAGTAGAGAAAGTTTCTAAAAATACTGTATCCGATTTAACAACCACCAGAGAAATTGTTTATTAGACTCTTTTATTTAATTTAACTTGGTTCCTGTATGTAAAGATGGAATTTGGAAATCGATTTTTCACTCACCTCTTAAGTTGCTAGAATTATATAAATTACACGGATCAGTTTCGACTTACAATACGAAATATTATTTTTACAGCTTAATTTTAAACTAATAAATTAAAGGTATATATAAATATTATATAGACATACATACAATAAATACAATAAACCCAACTGGATGTTTTTACAATTTATTCCAGTTTATACAATTAACAATTTATTGTATGCATGTCTGGATAATATTTATATATACCTTTAACTGTTGAATGTAGGCTTTATTTATGTTTGTATGTGTGTTTTAATATATATTGTAGTATATGTGTTTTATTATAATAAATTAATTTTAAGACATTTTTTAGTTAGCTGGGTGGAGATGATAAATCGCCAAATATTCTTTAGGTTTCCAATTGTATACGAGTTACAATAACAATGGAATTCTTTACGCGCCAAACGAAGCTTGCTCAAATAGGCCAACTGGCTGTGAAACCGCAACAATGAAATATTTTAAACACTAAAAAGTGGAAAATATAAAAAAAAACAAATAAATAACGTGTATAATATATTTATAAATATACATGCTTTAATCAATGAATAGTTTAATATTAATTAAGCTATGATTATATGTCAAGGAAAAAATTGTAAACTCTTAATAGATAGCTTAAATAATACTTTTTTGCTCTTTCCTGTTGAAATATCTTAACAAAAAGAAAGATTAAAAAAAATTTAATATTTTAAAAATGTTTACTAGTTTCTACTTTTTACCAAGCATAAATCAAACCGATGAAATTTTCCATATTTGGGTCGCACGTCAAAGTAACGCATTCTAACGGAAATTTTTTGGAGCAACATGATTTGCAGCCATTAAATTAGACACCTTTCTTAAGATAAACATTTAATGTTTATAAAACAATATTAAAAAAACAATTTTTTCTATTATACAATTCTTGTTACTTCAGTTTTAAATTAGCATCCATTCACTCTTGCACAAAGGGACGTAAAGAAGGAACACTACAAAGGTATGTTACAAAGGAACGAGTGTAAAAGATTAAGTTTAAAATTGAGAAATCAGATAACATTAACCTTAATACAAAAATATTTCATACATTCGTTATAACAAATTTATTCATATAATACGTAACTTATAATGCATTTAACCTTGACACGTTTGTAAAATTTCAAAGTTTGTAGAATAATAAAAAAAAAAGTATTATTTATTGATCTTCAAAATATTCAAATAGTTTAACTTTGAAAAAGAGGGAAAAAAGTAAGTATTATATGTAT
Source organism: Maratus speciosus (assembly GCA_963932465.1). NCBI lineage: Eukaryota > Metazoa > Arthropoda > Arachnida > Araneae > Salticidae > Maratus > Maratus speciosus. Next base: position 468,860,182 of record OZ010789.1, read on the forward strand.
CTGGAAAACTTTACAAAGTTTTCCATAAATCCTATTGATATATTTGTGTATTGAATATAGATATTCAAAAAACGTATATTCGATAAGTGTATCGAGCAATTTTAGTTTATGAGGAGAAGAAAAAACATTTTTAGCACTTTAAATCCAGCATAACAACTGAGGATTGATCTAAAATAGAAATTTTATGCTGTTCCTTTATGCCTTAGCCAGCGTCGTTAAATATTTTACCAAAATACACTGCGTTATTCATTTTCATCCGTAGACGTTTTAAGTATTCCCAAGCGCAAATCCGTTCTTTACCCATTAAAAATAAGCGAAGTTTTAATTAGCAGAAATCATAGTTTTTGTTCACTATAACAAAATAGCTCACATGAATACTTATTCTGAATATTTTGAGATAAAAATGTGAATGAGTTTTAAAAAGGAATGGATGTGAGTAAAAAGAAAAACTACCTCGTTCTCTCTCTTTTATTTTTATATATTGTTAAATAGCTTCGGAAATTTAAACCTTTGAGGACAGTATTTTATACATCTTGAAATTTTTTTTCTGAGAAAAAAAATAAAGATCAGCTTTAAAAAGAATGTAGCAAAAATATATAACAAAGTATCACTAAAGGAAAATAAGCATACGGATCTCATTTTTTATCGAGCATAAGGGAAACAGCTAAGTAATTGCTCTATGCTAAAAAGAAAGAAGCTAGCTGAAGAAATCATAGCTTTTGTTCACTGTAACAAAATAGCTCACATGAATACTTATTCTGAATATTTTGAGATAAAAATGTGAATGAGTTTTAAAAAGAAATAGATGTGAGCAAAAAGAAAATCCACCTCTTTCTCTCTCTTTTATTTTTATAATAAATTAGTTTATGAAATTTGTACCTTTGAAGACTGTATTATATACATCTTGAAGCACTTTTTTCTGGGAAACAAAATAAAGATCAGCTTTAAAAAGTATGTAGCAAAAATTTATAATAAAATATCACTAAAGGACAATAAGCATACGGATCTCATTTTTTATAGAGCATAAGGAAAACAGTTAAGTAATCTCCCTATGCTAAAAATAAAGAAACTAACTGATAGCTTTTGTTAACTGTAAGAAAATAGCTCGCAGGAATACTTATTCTGAATATTTTGAGATGAAAATGTGAATTAGTTTTTAAAAGAAATGGATGTGAGTAAAAAGAGAATCCACCTCGTTTTCTCTCTTTTATTTTCATAAATTGTTAAATAGTTTCTGAAATTTGCGGCTTTGAGACAGCATTATTAACATCTTGAAACACTTTTTTCCGAAGAAAAAATAAGAAAGATCAGCTTTAAAAAGAATATAGCAAAAGTATATAATAATGTATCACTAAAAGAAAATAAGCATACAGATCTCATATTTCATCGTGCATAAGGAAAACGTTATCTCTCTATTCTAAAAAAGGTAACTTACACTGTTGTTGCCGTTCTTGAATTTATTGTGACCTTTTTAATTTCTTGGCAAAAACTATTGCCTAAAATAATGAAAATTGATAGTTTTACAGAGAAATATATGACAAACACGATGACATAGACAGACTTTCAATCGAAGAACTATTTTAACAGCGATGCTGAAATATGTAAAGATAGTTCAGTTAAAAAAGTTTTATAGAATCAAAAACTATGCATAGAAATTTAATCATCTTTTACAGGCCTATACAGTCCAGTATCAGTAGTTTAACGAACAGCACGTCGCGCTTCCATGCTACAAATCCAGAATTAGATTGCGTGCTCGGCAAGGTTCACTCAACCTTTCATTTCTTAGGGATCCAGAAAATAAATCCCCAGTTTTCTTGGGAAATAAATATTGAAATCCCAAATTAGGTTGACCACTTGACCGATACATATGCTTTACAGCACCCCAGGGCCTATGATTTAGAAAAAAGAGTGGGCGCTATAGGCCAATATATCTAGGGATTGTACCGCCACAGAGTACATTTAGTATAGTTGCCTAGAATGTAGCGCGCAGTAAGCGATAATTTATAAAATTTGTCTAACTTTTTAAGTTTTTTTCTTTCAATTTTTTATTCAAAATTTCATTGTCTGGACAAAGATTTAATTCATAGTTTAAAATAGCCATTTTTATCAACTATTGCGAAGCTCTTAAAAATCCAAATAATAATAATTTGAAGCACTTTTTAATTGAATAGTATAGTTACACGCGAATATTAAAAGAAAAAGAAAACTTTAAAATAATTAAAATTATTCTATACGAAAATAATAAATTTGTGAAAATTACGTCATATTTAAAACGCTATATTTAAAACGGCTCTCTTATAGTGTGAAAAAGAAAACTTTTCATGTAAATGTTATAAAATTCCTGGAGGTAACAACATTTTTTACTTAAATATTTTATACAAACTGTTTTTCAAATATGTAGTAATTGATCTCACTTAGTTAATCAAGAAAACGGCCGTCAGCTGTTACGACAGCGCTGAGTGCGGCCTTGGAACCGAAAAATCCCTCAGTCAAAGGAAAATGACTGGCAACCCAATTACATAAGATTGCTACTGATCTTTATAATATCTTTCAATCTTCCGTAAAGGGGTAATATTTTTTAAAGAAAGCAAATTAGCAGATTTTTAGAGCTTGCGGGTTTTGGTTTTGGTTGGCGATCGTGGCCCGTAGGGTGTAAAGATCACAAGTCGTATTAAAAGAAAAAAAAAACACTTCCTAAAAAGCAAAAGGCAGCCTAATTTCATGTCAATAACGGGACAGATAATCACGTTATATTTCAGTATGTGTGTGTGTAAAATGAGATAAAATAAATTATGGAGGCAAAGTCCGTCACTTGTGCATCTATTTATTTAGTGCAATAAATTCTTTAATTTATGTAATATTAACAGCCTTCACCCGCATCGCTTGTCGGTTTTTCTAAAGAAACCTTGAATGAAACGAAATATATCTGTGAATTTGATCATGCGTTTTAAAGCAATATGGACATTTACATGGAATGTCCAACCGAATTGCTGAAAACAATATGAACGTCATTACGCTATTATACATTTTTTGAGTCATACAAAATCTATGCTTTTAAGGACCAACTTCTTTATTAGATCATTTAGTGTAGGATTCGATAAAAAACGATAGAGCCACATGTAATATACTAAAAGCGTTTATGAAAAATTACCAATACAAATCTCACCAGAATCCGTTAATTGGACTTATTGAATAGGCTAATTGTTCATAATAATTGGGTTCACCTGATTCTAGAACTTTCCTCCATAATCCTACAATCAAGCAACCTGACGACCTAGCAACACCAAGCAAATGATATGTGTTTTATACTAAAACATTCACTGAAAAATTAACTAACCGATCAAGTTCTATTGAAATCCACTTAGGAAAATCTTTTAAACTGGAAAATGTATACCAAAACCTTCCCTAAAAAGGATCTAATTACCAGTTTAAATGCCATAAAAATTTATTCAGCGGAACCTTTAAAAAAGCGAATCTTACGAAATTGAGTTCATCTAATTTAGAACTTTCCCCTTAATTATTCAACTAAACAACGCAGAACGTTTTGTTTTATACTAACATCTTTTCTGAAAAATCATCTAACTAACAATGTAATTAATTCCCATCAAAATCTATTCAGCAGAACTCAAGTTATAAGCGGCCGGAATGAAATTTCTCTTTGCATTTCATATATATTGAGATAGTTAAATATAGCTTTCATAATCGCGTTAACCTGTTTATAGGACTCTCAGGGATGTAGAAGTAGGTATACGTTGCATCATTTCTGGATTTTTTAAGAAACTCTTCACAACTTCCATAACTATTGCATATATACCCTAGTATATAAACTCTGCCTGTACACTGTTAAAAGTTTTGCAGCATTCTGGCAGGTCATTCGACCGTTTTTTGAAAAAACGGTTTCCTAACCATAATTTAACTATATTTTGACCATAAAATGGCCAATAATATGGTCAGAATAGTGTTAAAATTACGGTTGTGTAACCGTTTTTGGAAAAAACGGTCAAATGACCTGCCAGAATGCTGCAAATTTTTAACAGTGTAGTGTATATCCTCCAATTTTCTTTACTATACCACTGAGAACTTTTTCCGCATAGCTCCGTAACTAACCCATTTACAATGATATGATAAATATTGAAACAATCCCTGATATATTATCAAACTGACTGTGCAACTGTCATTAAAATCCATTCGCTAAAACTAAATCTTTCACCTAATTTTAGAACTCCCGTAGCTATTACTAAGCAACTTAGAACGATGGTTTTTATATTAAACTATTTACAAACCGAATTTACTGTCTAAGAGTGTAAGTTCTACAAAATTCTGTTCATTAGAATCTGAGTTATAATCAATCGAAATGAAATAGGAATTTGCGTTTTACATATATAGTAAATGATGATGCGTAAATATGTAAGTGCTATTGTTTGCGATTTCAAAAACGTTATTGGCGATATTTGCGCATGTCCAACATAAAACTATCCTGTTTTTTCTTCTTATATCTAGGAGAAAACGACAAATCACCAAATTCAAATTTAAACCTTTGAAAATGAAAACATTTTTTAAGCCGTATAAACATTGTTAGGGTTCCGTACTTAAAAAGTAAAAACGGAACCATTACAAGATCACTCTGTCTGTCTGTCACAGCCATTTTCCTCTTAAAATATGAAAAGTGGAAAGTTCAAATTGGGAGATCTAATAAAGACTACTGACCCACATATTTACGGATTATTAAACTTTCACAAATATATTTAGGAAAAATGTACAGGGGGTAATTAAATTACTTGAAAAATAAGATCTCTTCTTTGTATATCGTGTGGAGTATCCTGCAAAAGGTTTCGTAATGCAGAATTCAAAAATACATTTCTTTTAATTTTAGGAATTATATTTTAGGAGATATCGTCGAAAATGTAGTGAAAAAATATGTTCACCCTCCCATCTATTTCCGAATATACTGAAAGTAAAATTATGAAGAAATTAGAGGTAGTAGACAATACTATAAACCTTGCAGGAAAATTATAGCGATTACCCTAGGTCGCATAGTTTTTGAGAAAAGCGTATTTTTTCGTTACACACAGATTTCAATTTACGGGCGTTCAGCAAAGGTTTTGAGAAGCGCTGGAGGTACTATCGTAGCAGAAGTATAAAAGCATTGTTGATATTGATTTTCGAAAAAAATCGTCGGTAATTAGCCGAGATATTAACCCTTAAATACACGACCGTTTGGACATACGCAACGACAAGGGCGGCGTACTCTATCTACTATCGGCTTTTAAAGCCTAGATAACAACTTTTAATAATATATTTGTGTAATGCAATGCCCAGTAGCAGTATAAAAGCAATAAACGTCAAATTGTTAAAAACAGAATAATTTAATTAGAATTAATCGCATAAATACTATTAGATTCGCGACTAGTTTGCATTGAGCGGATCTCTCAGCACGCCTCCCGTGTCTTTAAAGGTTAATTAGAAACGTACCTGAAAAAACGCGGTACGGACCAAGGCGGTTTTGCAACTTTGCGATCTCACTTCGAAACGCGCTTAGCACAATGTCAAGTTTAAACTTTAAACTAGGATTTTGTTTTAGCTACATTGTAAAAAGAAAAGATTATTACTGCGCTGAATTTGGTTTTATGAAATGCCAAATGAAGTTTAAATATGCACTACTTTTATACTTTTAATGTCAGTACCGAAATAAGTTCATCCTAAACAGATTAGGATAAGATTAAAAAAAGAGTTATATATATAGAGAGAATAGCAATATTTGATATTATTTAGTCTTCATATTTCTTTGAACTTTTATGGTATACCCATTCATACTTTTCTAGTATATACAGCTATACCCAACAGTAAGTTGTATAGTTTTTTACAAAGTCTTATTATTCTTTTAGCAACGATTTTTGTTAATAATACAGTTAATAATTCATATATTTATTGTACGGAACCCTCTGAGTGCGAGTAATACTCGAACTTGACAGTTTAGTTTTATATTTAAATTAAATGTTTTCATTTTAAAATATTTATTTCTCATTAAACCTTTTTTCCTTTGCATTTGAAATAAAATCAGTAACTGTTTTGGTATTTTTCCGTCATGCCAAAACTATTGTCGCCAAGAGTAATACTTGGTGCAAAATAAAATGAAACATTTGAAAAAAATTTTTTTTTTTTTTTGATAAAAAACGAGCTTTTAAAAAATATAACTTTTGAAAATTATAGACTTTGACCTACCATTTTTAAATCAATAAAAATTAATACTTAAAATAATAGAACAAATAATTGTTTTGAAAGTAATAAAATATTGTCAATTTAAACTGCAGCCTTCAAATTGTAAATATCTCTTAGTACTGCAGCGTGGCGTACGTAATACGTATGTCTCACATTGTAGTAAACATTTCATTTTTTGAATGAAGAAATTCGTGGTTTTTTGAACAAAACTTTTGAACAAACTAGCTAACCCGCTCGGCATTGCCCGGTCAGACTGTCATTGAAAAATATAACAGTGATGTGGACTAAATAATACATATTTATACTAAAAACTTGTAAAAAAATGAAATAAGAGCTGAAATTTCAAAAGTATAACAGTTACGTTTAAAAAATGAAACGGTCAGGGAAAATTATGGTGCTACTTGATTATCCCGTCGACCAATTTCACCAAATTATACAAATCGCCAGATCATACAAATTGACATAATTGTTATTTTAAATTACGGAAGAGAAAATAAATTACTAAAACATTAATTAAAATACAAATAAAAGTCGAATAAAAAATTACTTGATGACGTAACAGATACGTGCATCGTGTTTAATGTCAAGTGAATTTGACATTTACGATCATCCATTATTGACATTTAATCTTATAGCTTGGCGATACTTTTTTGGTCGACGGGATAATCAAGGAGTACCAAAATTATTATACTTACTTTGAAAGAATGAAAAGGTCAGGGAAGTTCTTACGGTTGAACCTAAATGTCATATCGGTATAAGATCAAGGCTTGATATATGGAAAATTAAGATTTGTGAAATGCTAATGTAACGCATTTTATAAAGGAATTCTTTATAAAGGAAATTCTCACAATCCTGTGACTTTTCAGGAATAAAAATCTGGTTAAATTAAACTTACTTAAATAACATTTTAAACTTATAGACGAATGCCTTAATGATTCAAAATAAAGTAAAAATGGTCGAGAGCGAACATTTTTTTATTAACTGAGTCTAAGTTAAATTTTGCGAGTTTAATTTTACTTATAATTTTAACGCTATAACTTTTTATTTTCTTCTAAATTTTTACTTATAATGAATTTGCATAGTACCACAGGATATCCAAATAAGAAATAATAACAATGTAGTATTTTTAGTACAAAATTTTTGTATAACATTGTCTTAAAGGGTTGTTAAAAAGGGACGGTATGGGAAAAAAAGTGGACGGTAAAGGAAAAAAGGGACGATAAGAAAAAAAAGGTATGGTACGGATGGGATGGTAAGATAAATTACCACCCTTTTTTATGCAAATCATTTTAAGACTAAATGACAGCCACAATATTCATTGATTTTTAGAAATAGTTATTTACATTGGATGAAAAAAAAATAATAATTTTCCTCGAAAAGTGCAGGAATAAACCTTGGGGACGGTATGACTACCAATAAAGCCACGATGCTTGAAATTGATATTGAAATGCTGATTTAACTTCTGCAGTAAATTTCCTGACAAAAAAGTTTAGCCATTCTTTTTCTAGCATATATAGCATTTCATAGCATTTCATAGCATTTTCTAGCACGAGAAAAAAGTTGAGAAAAATTCTGTGGCTGCATCTGAAGTGATTTTCTGTATAATTTTAGGAAGAGGGACGATAAGGAGTCTAAAACCCATGGGCAGATTTAAAAATAATAATAACAACCCTAAAAATGTGTGCAGGTTAATTTTCTGCTACATATTTATATAAAACAATAGTCCTAGTTTCGGAAAAAAATGACATCGAATTACTTTTATTGAAACAATTTTATACAGACAGCTCCAAACTTAAAAATCAGCATCAGAGACACGAAACGGTATAGGAATTTCGTGGTATATTTGGACCCCTAACATCGTCCAGAACTTATTTATCTCGTTAATATTGTTATGCAGTCATGCAATGGGATGTTTCCCAATATAAGAATTTAAAAAAAAACCTAGAATATGTACTAAAATAAAAATTATTATTCAGGGACAGAAAAACATAGAAAAGTCAAAAGACTGTGAGAATACCTCATAAACACAATTAAATATATCTGAAGTAGGATATACAACAGATATAGGATCAAAAGATCTTGGATTTCCGAAACAACGCGTTCGTGCATGTGACGGATGTTTAGCCTATTTTGGCGATCGCTTATGCTCTATGTTTGACGGCGTTCTCGATTTAATCTATTTCCATTTTCTCTTCTTAATTCGGCTTCTTCTTCACTGTCAAGCACTCGCCGAGATCTCTTATGGGCATTTCTAATGATATTTTGGCGTTCCATTTATTGCAGCGAAACAGATTGCAGTGAAAGAGCGAAACGTAAATAAACCGGATTTACCTCGGCCTAAATCCTGCCAAAGGACTTTTACACAATAACCAATGACATGCGTTTCATTTGGGTGTTGCCATTAAACAATTAACAAATAATCGCCAATTTCAGTGCCACGTACGATAGCGTAATATATATAATAGATTCTTAAGTTCTGAAATAATTTTATTGTAGCTCCCTCATCACCAGATAACTGCCAAAGGGTAAAATTCATGTCAGTATCAGTGATGAAAGTAAGTTATAAATCATAATAAATATTTTCTATTTAAAAAATGACAAATTAAAACGTTTTGCGAGATTTCGATTGAATAATACTCATAAAAAAACATTCACGTTCAATAAATAGCAAATGTTAATGTTTGGTACGGTTTTCAATAAAAACCCTTTGCACGGTTAGGGTTGAAATAAATCGCACGATACCATACATTTTGGCATGTGGCATGTGATTTGTAAAACAAAAAAGTACCACACTTTTTTTTAGTTTATTTTTTGAGGCCTTTGTAATTTTTTTCCTAACTGGCATAGTTGTTTTAATTATTTAACCAAAATAATTGATTAAAAAATTATTCAATTTGAATTTCTTCTTTTGCTATAGTAACAAATGTATTTTTAGAAATTATCATTTGAAAATTTGAGGTTTTGGCGCCAAAGACATCGCCAAATTGGAAAAATGCAAAATATCTCATGAACTATTAGACTTAAAAGAATTTGGTTAGTACCATTCGATTCAGCATACAAAAATACTCTAAAATATATTATCAGTTGAAAAATAACTATAAAATCAGACTTTTAAGGATTTTTTTTTAAAGTCCGTCCTCCTTTTTATCCCTCTTAGGGTTGGAATTTTAGAAAATTCTTTCTTAGCGGCAGCCTATGTCATAAGAAGTATTTTTACCCAAATTTTCAAGATTTTAAGTTCAGTAGTTTGGGCTGCGCGTTGATTAATGCTCAATCCAGATTTTAATTTATATATATAGATCTAACGCATCATATACGCAAGTTTGAGAACGTGTGTAAAAATTTAGCAGCATGTACAAAGAAACACGAATGTTTGGGCATGTACAGTGCATATAACTTAAATGAAGCATGAATATAAGGATTCTTCTTTAAAGTACCAAAATAAAATAGAGCAGAAGAAAGTATAAAATAGATTACCTACATGCATCTAGAAGATTTCTTATCGTTTATTTTTATTTTTATTTTATTTATTTATTTATTTTATAAATCTCATTAATGTGTCAACACTTACATTCAATAAATCTATCCAGCAATTCTAGTTTATATAAAAATGACCTAGCTCTTTAAGTACAGCATTAACGTTTTGATCTATGAAAACAGAAATTTTCATAATATTCTGTTGCTAGTTGAGTCGTCCGGCGTTGCCCGGGCCCGGGATAATAACTTAAGTATACCAACAACAAAAAAAAGTTTTGAATTGAGAATTCTCGAGGTGAAATTTGGTGTCGTGCCATTTTTTCGTTGGTTTTTTTTTCTTTTTAACTCCATGTGGAACCACTTAATTGCGATTTAGAAATAAAAAAAAATAATCATTTTCCTTCGTTTTAAGAACCAAGTAAGGCCGGACTTTCTCAGACACAGTCATCGGCATAATGGAAGTTTGCCATATTGCGATTTCAATAGGACTTTTAATTAACATATCTGCCGATTATTAAAAAAATATATTCAAAAAGTATCTACCAGGTACTTAACTTCCGACATACAGGTACCTTCATACCAAATATTGTACCTCTGCTCACAGAGGCTCTTCAAAACAAACACACGTGCAAAAACGCACACACAGAGATAAACAAAGATCTATATTAATCATTATAGATAAATACTTTAGTTTCATTATGTAGTGTTGTGGTGTTCAGTTTTATATTACATCACTAGATGTCAGCATCACAAAATCTTTTTTAAAAAAGCCACTCATGTAAGCAAATTATTCTTCTGTGATGTGTAGTCTTGTTTTTATGTATGTTGGTGTTTGTTTGGTAACGTTCTGTCATAAATGTTAATTATGTATCTAATTTCCATGTATCCATCTTTTCTTTAAATCGCGCCAGTCGGCTTAATCGTTCGGAGTTTTCCGTGATTTTCTTCGAACCTTGGATTTCCTTACGTAAATACAGGTTAGGTTCCTTTAGAAAGACCCCCACGGAAGGCATCCACCCCCTTAGGGCCTATACCCCTCGTGTTGATAATTGGCCGTCATAAATAAAACAAAAACCATCTTTTGTTTAACAGGTTCACGCCGGCGCAGTGGGTCACACCTCACTGTCTCAGAGTTGTCAAGTCTCCGGCTTTTTGCACACCACTGTTATTTTAGAGAAGATGTTGTTCCTTTAGATCACCCAATTGTTCTAATTAAATAAAATAATATTTTCTGTATTAAAATACTGGTATCCAAAATACCGGAGGATTTTTAACTCTGAGACAATCGAGTGTGACCCACCGCGCCGGCGGGAACGTGTTAATGTGATAATTATTAATTAATTAGTTAAAAACTCAATAAATTGGCGACGAAGATAAAGAAAATGTTTTCAAGGGGAAATTTTTGAAATAAATAATTGTGCTAGCGAAAATGACTCGACTTCTGTTTTCACATTTCTGCTGCTTTTTCTAACGCTTAAATGGTCTTATAATTACTAAGCTTTCGTATTCTACATCATTTAGGGGGTGCTAAGTCACAAGTTACATTACAGTTTTTTCTTTTGCATTTCATAAATAATAATGTTTTCTAATTTTACAGAATTTGACGAAAGAGTTAAATCATTCGCAACCTATGTAAAAAAGGCTGGAACAGTATTTCATATTGCATGATATTAAAAAAGAGAAAAAAGTTGCAGCAAACATTTCTTGTTTAGGTCCTAAGATGTATAATTTACTATGTGATATATGTATTCCTAAAAGCTTGTGAATCCTTAAACCATAGTGAAATTGTTGACATTTGCTGAAGCATTTAAGCCCCACTCCAAAAACGTTTTGTAGGCGTATTACATTTAGAAAATGTTTTCAAAATGAAAATTAATCCATTCAAGATTTCGCTGATCGATTAAAAATTAATACGACCTTTAGTTCTTTTAATGGTGATACCTTAAATGAGAATTTACTCGAACAATTTTTACGCCGTTTGAAAAAAGAAAATATTCAGAGTAAGTTAATCACTCAAGTTGTTGATTTAAATTTTGAAAAAGCTGTTGAAAAAGCTTTAGTTTTACATAATGCGAATATGGAAATTTTAGAAATTAAAAATAAAAATTTGAATGTAAATAAAATTGCGTGTACCCAAAGAAATTTCAAAATTGTTCTCAAAACAGAATATTAACAATCATGTAAATTATGCGTATTCTGAAGTAAACAAAAGTAAATTTAAATCTTACAGATGTGGAAATATATCTCACTTAGCTAATGTATGTAAATATATTAATGCTATCCGCAACTAATGCAAAAAATGGGCATTTACAATGAATTAGAAGAAAAAATGTACACCGGAAGCCTGTTTGATTCTTAAGAGTAATCAACTACACTTTCCTTGTGTTTCAATTTATAGCGTCAAATACCTATTTGTCTCTTTCAGGTCTATAATTAATGAAAACAATAGACCAAAGAATTATTGGCCTTCGACATGAAGAAGAAAAATGTTGAAGTGATCTGGAAATTTCTGACAGCTATACATATTTCTTTAAAGGTGCGACAAAAATATGTATATATGTAAATTATAGAAGAAAAAATTAGGAAGTAATCTCGGCTCCAAAAGAAAATGTTCATAAGTTAGAATGCAGGCGATGTCTAAGATAACAAGAATCGCAGATGCATATTGGAGCGCTGTTTAAAATCCTTAGGAGTAATAAACTAAATATATTTAGGGTTTAATTTATAACATACAATATTCCTCTATTTCAGTTATACTAGTATATATGAACAGTGGTATACAATAAAGCTTCAAAACAATGTTACAAACAATCACATTAATTTTAATAATGGAACAAGAATGAGAATTTCTTTCAGGAAATAAAACCTTCTCATGTTCGCCAGTTGTAGAGAGAACATTCGTTCAATAGGTACGGAAAATATACTGCTCCTGAGACACAATCATAAATTTTACTTAACCTTTAACTGATGTCACACGGTTTCCCAGACCCCGCGACTCCCAGCTGTAAACGGTTTTACAGCTTTTTACTTTTCTGTACTGAAGTTAAATAATATGAATAAAATACTTTTTTCATGCAATTTAATTCACATGCTTCTGAGAGAAGTACAACGACATTGTTAGGACAAAATTTAAGTAAATTCAACCATTTGAGTTATTTTTGTTATTCATTTTATTCGAGAGGTCTGAGAGACCGGATCACATCAGTTGTGTGACAAATTTTAGTCACATCAGTTAAAGGTTAACAAAGAATGGATCAGGAAAAACACTCTTCTGGCAAGTCTCATTCAATTTATCCCTCACTACTAAATATGCAATGAATATATTTTAATTAATTGTGAAATATATCAGATCTGTGTATAATTTCTAAGTGTACTAAACTATAATTCTCTGATTTGAATTTAAAATGTAAATTACCGTATATTTCCATGTAAAAGACGAGAATTTTTGCAGATTTTGTTTTTTTTGTTCGAAAGTTGGGGAGTCGGCTTTATATACGAGTGTAAAAAATGTCCAAATTTGCTATTCTAAAATGAAAAGGATGGTACATAAAAAAATACGTACAAATTTCTAAAAATATTTTAAGAATCTTTTCTTTTATAACGAAACAAGTCATCAGTCATCTTTTACTATCCAAGTCATAATCAGAATTTTCTAGAAACTCCTTAAAATTGCTTTCTCATTGGTACATCAGGATGAATATCGTCATTTTCTACTTCACCATCATCGCCATCTTCTTCAAAAATGGCATCAGCCTCAGTTCCTTCAATTGTCTTACTGATGCAGCATTTTTTAAAAGATTAGACGATCATTTCTTGTGGTAATTCAAGTCAAGCTTCTTTCACCCATTCAGCGATAACAACGATGTCAACTTTTTTTTTTTTTTTAATTACCTCCATTTGTTACGGCTGCATCACCAGATGATATCCATTCAGTCCATTTCAAATTAAGCATGTCTTTAAATGACTCATTTAGAAAAACGTCCGAGTGTTGAAGAACAGAAGTAAGGTTACTGGAGATCTACCGAACATCTCTAAGAGATATCAATAGTTTCGGAGAGCGCTTTTTTTCACTAGCTATGCAAAAAAAAGTGCTAAGTTTTCGTTCGCTGAAATTTTATCGAGTTTGTTTATCATCGGCTTATATACGGATTTCCAATTGGGGACGATTTTTCAATGAAAAGTCGTATAATCGGCTTATACACGGAAATTTACGGCATTCTTTATTTCAGGTCAAAAAATTTTAAAAAGATAGATTAAAGGCATGTTGGACTACGACCTATACAAAGATCATTAAAAATATGTATCCCCGTGCATATTAGATGAAAATTTCTGAAATAATCTGAAATTCAAACTAGTATGTTGTGGCCATCACAAAACTTTCTTCTATATAAATCACGTCAATTAAATAATTTAAATAGTACAAGAAATTACATCAATTTAGCACCAATTCATATCAAAGTATATCTGAATTTGAAGTTTGATGAAAATTCGTGCCTTAGTTCTTGAGATAGAGCTATAGCGGAAATTCTGAAAAATGTAGCATAGCAGCGCCAGCTGTTGAGTGATTTACACCAATACATAAATAGCAATAATTGATATCCAGGTATACATGGATCTGAAGTTCGTTGAAAATCCAAGCATTAGTTCTTGAGATAGAGCTATTGCGGAAAACACAAAAAACTGCACAGCATTTCCACCTATTGGGCGATTTACGCCAAACTGTATAAAATTGTCAATTCATGTCAAGTACTAACTGATTCTAAAGTTTGATGAAAATTCGTGCATTAGTTCTGGAGATAGTGGAAATTCTGAAAAATACAGCATGGCAGCGCCACGTGTTGAGCGATTTACACCAAAATGTCCAAAATGTTAATTCATGTCAAGGATTGACTGATTCTAAAGTTTGTTGAAAATTCTTGCATTAGTTCTTGTCTCTAATGGAAATTCTGAAAAGTGCAGCATAACAGCGCCACCTGTTGAGCGATGTACACCAAAATGTACAAAACTTCAATTCATGTCAAGGACTAACTGAATCTGATGGTTGATAAAAATCCGTGCATTAGTCCTGGAGATTGAGCTATTGCGGAAATCGTGAAAAAGGCTACATAGCAGCACCACCTGTTCAGCGATTTACACCAAAAACTAATCAGCTCCAATTTATATCAGGGACTAACTGAATATAAATTTTTATTAAATTAGGTGCGTTAGTTTTTGAGATAGAGCGCCCACAAAATGTGTGTCACATGCAGACAGACAGACAGACTCACAGACAGACATTTTGTAAAAACATGTTTTTCGGAATCTCTGACCACTAAAACGTGTAAATCCGCCGAAAACCGAAAATCGAAAATTTTCACGAATCCAATACTTTCTTCTTGTAAAGATAGAAGAAAGTAAAAATGTGTTTTAAGTGAGGATTAAGGTGATGACCATGAAACAAAGAATTAAATGAAAACATATACACCGGAAGTATGTTTTATTCTGAAGAGAAATCGACAGCATTTTTCTTGTGTTTGAATTTGTAGTGTCAAATTTTTGTTCTTTCAACAACGATTTGTTTTCCTTCGACCTGAAGGGAAAAAAAATATCTAATTAATCTGGAAGTTTCTTACAGCTATAAATATATTTTTAAAGATACCATAAAAATATGTATATATCTAAATTATAGAAGAAAAATTATGAAGTAATCTCGACGCCAAAAGAAAAAAAAAAGTTAGTTAGAATGAAGGCCATGACTAAGATAACAAGAGTCACAGATGATTCGCAAGAATATTAAAGCCAAATATGTTTAGGATTGAAATCATAATTTAAAATATTCGTCAATTTCAATTATATATAAACAGATGGATATGTCAACAATAAGTGATTGTTTGTTATAACAATATACTTAAAATTTTACAAGAAACAAATCGCATATAACAATCTTCCAAACAATAATACAAAAAATCACATTTATTTTTACAATAACAATTTTACGAATATAACGAGAATGTGACAATTTCTTTCTGGAAATGAAATTTTCTCATCCATGCGACTTGCAGAGAAGACGCCTGTTCAGTAGGTACTGACAATAAAATGCTCTAGCATTTATAAACATTACTTAGCAAATTACGGATTAGGAAAAGCAATTTCTCTGGAAGCATCATTCATCCCCTACTGCGAAGTATTTGATGATTTCATTTTAGTTACCTCTACGATGGATATATATCAGAGGTGTGTATAATTTCTAAGAATAATAAACTATAATATTTGCATTTGAATTTAAAATGTAAAATATGTCTATGTTTCAGGTCAAAAAATATTTAAAAAGATAGATTAAACAGACATTGCCCTATGACTTATAGAATAGAGATTATGAAATATTATAATTTTTTTTTTTTTTACTGATATATATTTTTTTCGTGTAAAAGGTTGAATTAAAAATCTGTATTCCTGTGGACAATAGAAGAAAAATTCCGAAATAATATGGAATTTAAAAGCAGAAATGTTTAAAGTGGAGATTAAGGAGATGGCCACGAAACAAAGAATTAGAAGAAAATATGTACATCGGAGGTATGCTTGATTCGTAAGCACAATGTACTATATTTTTTAGGTGTGTTGAATTTATAGTGTGAAATATATGTTTGTTTTAATTGTTTCAGGTCTATAAACAACAAAAAAGATTGATGAAAGACTTGTAGACTTTCGACATTGAAAAGAAAAACGACGAGGTGATCTGGAAGTGTCTTACATCTATACATATTTTTTTTAACGATGCCCTTAAAATATGTGTATCTGTAAATTAAAAAAGAAAAAAATTATTAAGTAGTAATCTCCAACCTAAAATAAAACAACTACAAGTGAAAATGCAAGTGATGATTAAGAAAACAATAATCACAGATCGATATCGGAGATACGTAAAATTCGTAAGAATTATAAAATAACTATTTTTGGAATTGAATTTGTAATTTAAATTACTCGTCCATTTCAGTTATACTAGTATATATGAACAGTGGATATGTCAGAAATAACTGCTTGTTTATTGTAACAATATACATACAATTTCCCAACAAACCTATCGCGTATAACAATAAAGCGTCAAAACAATGTTACAAACAATCACGTTAATTTTAACAGTCGGACAAAAATGAAAATTTGTTTCAGGAAATGAAACCTTCTCATGCACGCGAGTTGTAGAGAGAACATCTGTTCAATAAGGTACACTGTAAAAAAAATAATGCCAGTTTTCGGTAGGAATCGGAAAAATAGTTGCCCTTATCGTACCGGAATAATTTCCAACCCAGCTCGGAATAAAATCCGTGAAATCGGAATAAAATCCGTAAAATACCGTTTTAATGACTATTTCTTTATTTTTACGGATTTTATTCCGAGCTGGTTCGGAAATTATTTCGGTACGATAAGGGCAACTATTTTTCCGATTCCTACCGGAAAACTGGCAGTATTTTTTTTTTTTACAGTGTACGGAAAATATACTACTCCTGAGACACATTCATAAATTTTACTTAACAAAGAATGAAGCAGAAAGAACATTTTTCTGGCAAGCCTCATTCAATTTATCCCCAACTACAAAGTACAGTAAAACCTCTAAATAACGGACACCTCGAGAGTGCGGGAATTGTTCGCTATTCGGAGGTGTCCGCTATTGGGAAAACCTCAGAGATTCATAATCTGCTAAGAAATGCTTACTGTTTCATTGATTGATTTACATGTCCTAAAACCTCCATTATTTACATGATTACTGAGAAATTAAAATTATTTTTTTACGCAATAAAACTGGTATAAAAATTTTGCATATCTTTCACATTGTGCATAATTGTGCGTTTTCTTTCTCGGACGCGTAGTGTTGCATTCAAACATTTTTCTCCGAGAGGGATTTTCGTGGCTCCGGAAGGGGGGGGGACATTATAGAATTCGAGGGGGGAGGGGAAACTGGCGTCTTTGACCAATAAAACATAAAATTTCAAACCACCCCCGGGGGTGGGGGGGAGCATGTCAATGCTCCGAGGGAAATGTCCCTCCTGGGTCACCCCCTGAATTCAACACTGGATGTGGAAAGGAGAATTATCTCCAGCCCACCCCCTACATTTATCTGCGATCTCAAAATTTGCGACACATTGCCCTGATAAATTTAGAGGCTTGCGACTTTTTTTCCATTTTTTTTCTCGTTAAAAAATTATTTTTCATCATTTATCGCCAAAATTACTGTCCGCTATTCGGAATGTCCGTTATTCAGAGGTTACACATACAAAAATTTAGGTTTTGGGAGTGGGGATAGGAAAACTGTCCGTTAAATAGAGGTGTCCGCTATTCGGGAGTGTCCGTTATGGAGGTTTTACTGTATTCAATTATTATATTTTAATTACCTGTATGATGCATCTATATTAGTGGTGTGTGTAATTTCTAATTGTACTAAATTATAATTCTCTGATTTGAATTTAAAATATAAATTATTTCTTTATTTCTTTTTTTAAATATTTAAAAAGACAGATTAAAGGCATAGTGACCTACGAATAATAGAAAGATACATTAAAAATATGTATTCCTGTGCATATTAGGCGAAACTTGTTGAAATAAACTGAAATTCAAAAGAAATATTTTAAGTAAAGATTTAGGTGATGACCACAAAACAATGAATTAAAAGAAAACATATACGCTGAATGTGTGCTTGATTTTGAAGAGAAATCAACAGCATTTTTCTTGTGTTTTAATTTATAGTGCCAAATTTTTGTTCTTTTGCGTCTGCCAATATAAAAGAAGAAAGAAAAAATCAGACGTCAAGCATAGATTATGAAACACTTTCCAACACATTCAGAATTATGTAACAAAACTGCACCGTTTAAAAAACTAAAATATTACGTTTAATTCAACCATACGGAAACGCATAAAATATTTCAAAACCCATTTTCATCTGTTCCTATCTGTAATCGTAAAATTATCCGAATTTTTTCAGGAGCCCTGTATATGATAAATAGATTTGTATCTATTAACTACATGCATTCAAAAATTTAGTTCGCTTAAGAAACACATGTACTTCAGTTGAAAATTCCTCTTCAGCAATTTCATCTAATAAGGAGCATGGTACGTGATTATTTTTGTGCAGCCCTGTATATGAGGTATAGAATTTATATATAACGAGTAACATGTAAAACATTAATTAAATTTAAAAGCGCTACCGAATTTAAAAGCGTACATTCCAGGAATTATCAGTCAGACAGTACTGTAACCGATTTCTTTTGTGTGTCCCTGTAAATGAATAAAAAATACTATTAATACCCTGTTCTAACGTGATCGTAGTGAAATTCAGTGATTTATATCAGTTTCAATGCATTTGAAATAGCATGATGTCATTAAAATACTCTGCAAACGATTTTTCCCCATATACCATGATGTAAGGAAATACTTTTGAGTACCCCTGTAAATGAACTATTAATCCTACATACTTCGTATACAATACCAAAGATGCTTTGGTGACCGTACATACCCTTTGTCAATTGCATAAAAATCAGAGTATATTTACGGGAGTTAGAGCGCGGACAGACTGACAGAGAAACCGAATTCATAAACACTTTACAACTTCGTTGGAAAGTGTTAAAAACAATTTATCAAAGACTTGTTTTCCTTCGACGCGACGTGAAGAAGACAAATTTCTAATTAATCTGGAAGTTTCTTACAGCTACAAATATATATATTTTTTAAGTTACCATAAAAATATTTATAGTATATGTAAATTATAGAAGAAAAAATTATGAAGTAATCTCAACGCCAAAAAAGTTATAAGTGAG
The DNA here is from genome assembly GCA_963932465.1 of Maratus speciosus. Taxonomy (NCBI): domain Eukaryota; kingdom Metazoa; phylum Arthropoda; class Arachnida; order Araneae; family Salticidae; genus Maratus; species Maratus speciosus. The sequence continues at coordinate 468,879,660 of OZ010789.1, forward strand.
AATGCAGGCAATGATTAATAAAACAAGAATCGCAGATGAATTTCGAGGAAATGTAAAATTTGCAAGATTAATGAACCAAATATATTTAGCGTTAAATTTATAATTTAAAATATTCGTCCATTTCAGTTATACTAGTATATATAAACAAATGGATATATCAATAATAAGTGATTGTTTGTTGTAACACTATGCTTAAACTTTTACAAGAAACAAATCGCGTATAACAATGAAGCTTCACAACAGTAATACAAAAAATCACATTTATTTTTGCAATAGCAATTTTAAAAATATAACGAGAATGAGACAATACTTTTCTCGAAATGAATTTTTTTCATCCAGGCCACTTGCAGAGAGGACGCCTGTTCAAGTAGGTACTGAAAATAATGCTCCTGAAACACATTCATAAGCTTTACTTAACAAAGTAGGGATCGGTAAAAGCACTTACTCTGGAAGCCTCAATTCATCCACTACAGCTAAGTAAAAGACGATTACATTTTATTTACCCCACTATAATTATTGGATTTGAATAAAAATTGTTAAATATTTCTATATTTCAAGTCAAAAATATTTAAAAAGATAGATAAAACACATGTTGACCTGAGACTTATAGACAGAAAATTGTAAAGTATTATAACTATGCATTACAGGCAGGCATATTTTTAATTTAGGATCCCTTATACATATGTATCCCTGTGAATATTAGAAGAAAAATCTAAAATAATCTGAAATTCAAAAGAAGAAATTTTTCAAGAAGAAAATTGAAATTCAAAAGAAGAGGATTAAGGACAGGACCAGGAAATAAAGAATTAGAAGAAAATATGAACAGCGGAGGTATGCTTAATTCTTAAGAATAATCAAGTACATTTGTCTTGGGGTTGGATTTGTAGTTTCAAAAAAAATATTTGTTTACTTCAGCTCTACCAATAACGAAAGAAATTGATCAAAGACCAGTTTTCCTTCGAAATGGAAAAGAAAAGTGTCCGAAGTGTTCTCGAAGTTTCTTACCAATGTACAAGTTTTTTATAAAGAGAAAATAATATATATATATCTCTAAATTGTAGAAGAAAAAATTATGAAGTAATCTCGACGCCAAAAGATAAAAAACTCCAAGTGAGAACGCAGGCGTTGACAGATGGATATCAGAGGTATGTAAAGTTCGTAAGCGATACGTATAAAATAAATAAATTCGTCCATTTCAATTGTACTAGTATATATGAACAATTAGATATGTCAGCAATACCTGTTTGTTTATTATGACAATATACTGACATGTTCACAACAAAGAGATCGCGTCTAACAATAAAGCTTCATAACAATATTACAAACAATCACGTTTATTTTGACAGTAGAAGAAATTGAGAATTTCTTTCTAGAAATGAAATTTTCCCATCTCGCCAGTTGCAGAGTGTGAAGTGTATATAATTTCTAAGAATAATAAACTATAATTCTTAGATTTGAATTTAAAATGCAAAATACTTCTATGTTTCAGGTCAAAAAATATTTAAAAGATAGATTAAACAGACTTTGTCCTATGACTTATAGGATGGAAATTATAAAATATTCTAGAATTATTTTACTGCTATATATATATTTTTTATATAAAAGGATGCATTAAAAATATGTATTACTGTGGATATTAGAAGAAAAATTCTGAAATAATATGGAATTTAAAAGAAAGAATATTTTAAGTGGGCATTAAGTACATGACCACGAAACAAAGAATTAGAAGAAAATATCGGAGGTATGCTTGATTCTTAAGAGTTTTTTTCTTTCAATTTTTCTTGGTGTAGAATTTATAGTGTGAAATACATGTTTGTTTGTTTATTTCAGGTCTACAAAAAACAAAAAAGATTGGTGAAAGACTTGTTGGCCTTCGACATGGAAAGAAAAGTGTCGAAATGATCTGGAAGTGTTTTACAGCTATACATATATATTTATTTTTAAATGCCATAAAAATATGTATATCTGTAAAGTAAAGAAGAAAAAATTATTAAGTAATCTCCAAGTTAAAAAAGAATTATAAGTGAGAACGCAGGCGATGAATAAGGAAACAGGGATCAGAGATGGATATCGGAGGTATGTAAAATTAATAAGAATTATAAAATAAATATATTTGGAATTGAATATATAACTTAAAATGTTAGCCCATTTCAGTTATTCTAGTATCTATAAACAAATGGATATTTCAACAATAAGTGATTGCTTATTATAATAATATACCTACATTTTCATAGCAAACTGATCGTGTACAACATTAAACATGCATAGAATATTACAAACAATCACATTTATATTAGCAATAGAACAAGAATGAGAATACATATGTTTGAATGCAGTTGAATGCAGGCATGATTTATGTATATTTTATTATACTAGGGGGCTCGGCCCCCTACAAGCTACGCTCGCTAATCCCCGTCCAGACACCGCAGACTCTAAATGCACGCTAATTTGATCGGCTTTAAAAAGATTTCGAAAGATTAAATTATAATTTAAAAAACAGTGACGATCTCCCTATAAACGGATTTCTATTCATTTCACTTTGATTGGGGAATTTTAACGACAAATCCCCTGCGGTACTACTTGATTATCCAGTCGACTAATTTCGCCAAATTATACAAATTGACATAATTTTTATTTTAAATAACAAAAGAACAAATAAATTAGTACAACATTAATAAAAATACAAATAAAACGTCAAAATCAAAATAACTTGATGACGTAGACATGTGTAACAACATTTCAAAATAAGCTAATATAAAAGGAATTAAGTAAACAGAGTCTTTGTCTCCTGGTATTTTTTAACAAAGCGAAAAAAAAGTTCTTTTAAATGAGACATTTTAAATTAATCGTTTTTAATCTGACGTAATTTTGACCAAGCTATTCTTTCTCTTTTAAATATTTACGGGAAAATACTTTTGTTAGAAATGAAATATTATTTGCGCTTTCCTAACAAAAATAGTTGAAAAGATCCTCTCAAAATATCAAATAAATGTCTAGCACAATTTCTAAATTTAAACTGTCTTGCAATATTATTTTGCGTTCATTTTATGTAATAACTGTAATGTGACGTAAATATGACGTAATTTCTCCTATTTAAGACTTCTAACGCATGTTAATGAATTTATTAATTTAGAATATCCTTTCTCTTTTAAAATTCACGTGTATACTTTTTATGACGTAATTTTCAATAAGTTCCTGCTTTTTATACGCAATTATTTAATTTTAATTTGAAAGTATCTTTTCTATTTATAATAGCCACATGTAAATAAATTTTTAATTTGAAGCAAGCATTATTGTTTCCGTTGTTTATACAGTTGGCAACAGGTTAAATTAGTACAATTTTCTAAAATAAGTAAAAAATATCTCTCGAAATGCTGAAAATTTGAATTTAAAATAGAAATAAAACGTCGAAAAATGAGTCAAATTAAAAAAATAAATAAATTCTGCACACCGGGAAATTATAACGTATAAAATGATCTAAAAATTATTAAATTCCGATGTATAGTTTTTGCTCCTATAAAACATTTTTAGTGGAACGATTTTGTCCAACTTTAGCATTAAATATCTCATAAAATAATTCTTCGATTTGAAAACTGTCTGCATCAGCGTGTTTATCAAACATTTCTATATAATACCGCCGATTTTCATATTTTTGTATGCATTATTTTTCTTAATATTAACGAAGAAAGACCTCCGGTCACAAAAAATTCAAAACCGGCGGCGGCGGCGGTGACAGCGGTAGTCACCTTTTTTTAGAATAGAGAGATATTGTAGTGTGTGTGTGTGTGTTTCATTAATAATCAGAATTTCTTTCAAGAAATAAAATTTTCTCATCCACGTCAGTTGCAGAGATGACACCGGTTCAAGAAGGTGGGAGGAACGCTTGATTATTAAGAGTAATCAACTACATTTTTCTTGGGATTGATTTTATAGTTAGAAATAAATATTTTATTGTTTCCGGTCAACCAACAACGAAAGAGATTCATCAAAGGCCTGTTGGCCTTCGACATGGAAAAGGAAAACGACGAAGTATTCTCGAAGTTTCTTAGAGTTATACATATTTTTTTTAAGATGTCATAAAAATATGTAAATCTCTAAATTGTAAAAGAAAAAATTATGAAGTAATGCAGACACCAAAAGAAAAAAAAATCCAAGTGAGAGCACAGACGATGACTAACAAAACAAGAATCACAGATGGATATCCGGGATATATAAAATTCATTAGAGATATACACAAAATATATTCGGCCAAATTCCTTTTTACTAGTATATATGAACAATGGATAAGTCAGCAATAACTATTTGTTTATTATAACAATATACTTATATTTTCACAATAAAAAGATCGCGTATAACAATAAGGCTTCATAACAATATTACAATCAAGCATATTTATTTAAACAATAGAACAAAAATGGTAATTTCTTTCTGGAAATGAAATTTTCTCATCCACGCCAGTTGCAGAGAGGAGACTTGTCCAATAGGTGCTGAAAATATAATTCTCCTGAGACCCATTTTAAACCTTACTCAGCAAAGTATGGATCAAGAAAAGCATTTTCTCTGGAAGCCTCAATTCATTTCCACAGCTAAGTATTTGACTATTATATTTTAGTTACCTATTGTCTGCATATATATCTGAGGTGTGTATAATTTCTAAGAATAATGAACTATAATTCTTGGATTTGAATTTAAAGTGTAAAATATTTCTCTGTTTCAGGTCAAAAAATATTTTAAAATATAGATTAAATCGAAGTTGCCCTATGACATATAGAATGGAAATTATGAAATATTCTAGAAATTTTTTGCTAGTGTATATATTTTTGTATAAAAGGATGCATTAAAAATATGTATCCCTGTGGACAATAGAAGAAAATTCAGAAATAATATGGAATTTAAAAGAAGAAATGCTTTAAGTGACGATTAAGGATATGACCACGAAACAAAGATTTAGAAGAAAATATAGAGTAATGTACTAAATTTTTCTTGGTATTGAATTTTTAGTGTGAAATACATGATTTTTTGTTGTTGTTGTTGTTTTTCAGGCCTACAAACAACAAAAAAGATTGATGAAAGACTTGTTGGCCTTCGACATGGAAAAGAAAAATGTTGAAGTGATCTGAAAGTGTATTGCAGACATACATATATTTTTAAAGATGTCATAAAAATATGTATATCTGTAAATCCTTCTACATATAAAAAAAAGTTTTGATTTGGAAATGGACCAATAAAAATCTGCGTAGATATTCCCGGCCGATCGGCATCCAATTTGGATGCTTAAGCATGGCCTTTCTTCGTTAATATTAAAAAAACTGTTGCATACAAAAATATGAAAATCGGTAGTATTATAGAGAAATGTTTGATAAACACGCTGATGCAGACAGTTTTTAAATCGAAGATTTATTTTAAGAGATATTTAATGACAAAGAAAATCGTTCTATTAAAAAAGTTTTATAGGACCAAAAACTGTACCTAGGAATTTAATCAATTTTAGATCATTTCATGCGTCAGAAATTCCCGGTGTGCAGATTGCATTTAGTTTTTTAATTTGACTCATTTTTTGAGGTTTATTTCTATTTTAAATTCAAATTTTCAGCATTTCGAGAGATATTTTTTAGATACTAGGGGACTCGGCGCCCTACGAGCTACGCTTGCCAATCCCCATTCGGACACCGCAGTCTCTAAAAGCACGCTAATTTGATCGGCTTTTTTCAGATTTTGAAAGATTGAATTATAATTTAAAAAACAGTGGCGATCTCCCTATAAACGGGTTTCTATTCATTTCTCTTCGATTGAGGAATTTTAAGGAAAAATCACCTGCTGTTAAAAGATACAATGGCTGTTTTTGTCTTTGATTAAATAAAAACAGTTAAACATTCCAAAATAAGCTAATATAATAAGCAAATCGGCATCAAAATGCAAATATATTTCACAAATAGAAATGCTTTCTTTTGATGGAAACGACAAAGAAGGTTAACGAATTTTAACTAAACCATTTAAGCAATTTCTTTATTTTCTGCTTCACAGATTTTTCTCTTTCAAATCATATTTTTTTTGTGGATGACACTTCATATTCAGATTATCTTTTTTTTATTTTTATTAAATTACTAAATATTTGCTCGAAAGCAGTCTAAATGCGTTCAATAAAATTAATATTAATCTTATTAATATAATCTCAAAATATCAAATTAATGTTTCGCGCAATTTTTAAATTTAAACGGTTTTGCAATATTACTTTTTGTTCATTTTACGTAACTAGGGGGCTCTGCCCCCTACGAGCTACGCTCGCCAACCCCCGTTCAGGGACACCAAAATACAAAAAGCACGCTAATTTGATCGGCTTTAAAAATATTGAATTAAAATTAAAAAAAAAAAACAGTAGCGATTTATCTGTAAACGGGTTTCCATTCGTTTTTCTTGGATTGGGGATTTTTAAGACCATATCTGCTGCTGTTAAAAGATACAATGGCTGTTTTCGTATTTAAATAAAAAAATTAGTTAAACATTCGAAAATAAGATAATGTAAAATGAATTAAGTAAACAGTGTCATTGTCTCCCGGTATTTTTTAACAGCGCTATAAGATAGTTCTTTTAAATAATTCATTTTAAATGTATCGTTTCAAATCTGACGTAATTTACATCAAAGTTTTATTTCTCTTATTAATATTCCCGTGAAAATACTTTTGTTGTTAGAAGGAAATATTATTTGCGCTGTCTTCGAATTCACGATAATAGTTGAAAATATTATCTCAAAATATCAAGTAAATGTCTCGCGCAGATATATTTTTTAATTAAAATTGTTTTGCCATATTTTTTGGCCATTTTAAATATGACGTAATTTCCTCCATTTACTGGTTTTAACGCATAGTAATGATTTTTTTATTTTAACATTTTGTTTCTCTTTTCAAATTCCAGTGTAAATATGGTTCATATGACGCAATTTTCCTGCTTTTAACATGTAATCATTTAAATCTAATTTAATTTTTTTTTCTGTTTACAATAGTCCCGTGTAAATAAATTTTTAATTTGAAGCAAACATTATTGTTTGCGCTGTTTATAAAGTTGGCAACAGTTTAAATTAATAACATTTTTTAAATTTGTAAAAACTATCTCTCGAAATACTGAAAATTTTAATTTAAAATAGAAATAAAACCTCAAAAAATAGTAAAAAAAAAATGCAATCTGCACACCGGGAACTTATAACCTACAAAATGATCTAAAAATGATTAAATTCTCATGTATAGTTTTTGCTCCAATAAAACTTTTTTAATGGAACGATTTTGTCCAACTTTAGCATTAAATATCTCTGAAAGTAATTCTTCGATTTGAAAACTGTCTGCATCAGCGTGTTTATCAAATATTTCTTTATAATACCACCGATTTCCATATTTTGTATACGACAGTTTTTTTAATATTAACGAAGAAAGGCCATGCTCAAGGCATACTTAGATACTACTACAGGCAGACTGATTTGCGTTTAATGTATGAAGTCGCTCGCTAGAGGACTCTGATACCCTGCCCAAAATTGAAATTTGACTCTGACCGTAACTGAAACAACCTGGCAAGGGTAGATATGTAAACAAACACCAAAATTACGTCATGTCGCCATGGTTACCTTTACAATTCTGCTGGTGCTGACATTCCAATCAAGCTTAGATATGACAGCTAATTCGAATACAGCTGTTAAGGGTTATTATAAACTATCCATATCAATGTAAATGTAAAGTTCTATTTATTTAAGTGACTAATATAATGTGTTTCTCTTTAAAACTGTTAAACCAACACACATAAAAATATATAAATAAAAAAACACATGCTTAGTCTAAAACATCAATGTCACAAATTTATTTGGTACCACTTAGTTATCCCATCGACCAATTTCGACAAATTATATAAATCGCTAAAACACTCGCCAAATTATACAAATTGACATAAAAACATACAAATTGACATACAAATTGACAAATTGACAAATTGACATTAAATAGCGAAAGAACAAATAAATCAGTGTAACATTAATAAATATACAAACAAAACGTCGAAATAAAAATCACTTGATGACATAAACACGTGTAACTTGCTTACAGTCAAGTGAATGTGACATTTACGATCAAGCATTATTGGCATTTAATCTTATAGTTTGGCGATAGATTTTTGGTCGACGGGATAACCAAGTACCATTTATTTACTATTTTCACTGCTGAAACAATAAAACTGATGGAATTTTTTTTTAATATATTAAAATACTCATAAAATTCCTTGTAATAATTAATAAATGTAATTTATTAAGTAACAAATACCCTTACATGATTTAATCAAAATTGCTTGGATAACATAGAATATTGCAACGATATTTAAATCCGTGATCACCATTTCTTTCTCTGATTAAAAATAAGAATATTTAATGTTTAAGGAAGATCGGCTTTTTTTTCCCCTCTTCTTCTTGGTTCGGGCGATATTAAAAACAAATATTTTACCGGTAACAGTAAATTAACCAAAAATAGCTGCTTCAAGTCAGTTATGAGAACTGTAGTTTGATAAAAATCAAATTTTAATTTTAAAACGTGTATATGAAACCAAGCTATTTTTATATAAATACGGGACATTCAAAAAAGAATAACAGAACCGGCATTTTTCATGAATGAACCAAACGATCAAAGTAAACAATAAATAATTTAGCTAATCTTAAAAGTTTGTGTAACACTAAAATGCTACAATTTGTGTAAAATAGCCTTTTAAATCGAAGGAAATTGAAGAATATAAATATTTAATTTATTACATGAAAATACGATCAATGATTCTGAAACCTCGGCGATGAGAAACAAGCTTCTATCTGGGCAGGGTATAAATGTAAACAAAGAGCACGTTGTGGAGTTTTGGTTCAGGGTTTGAAGTTGGATCCGACTTCACTTTTTCGGCGAAATACGCGGGCCGTTATATATCACGAGGTGGAACCCGCCGAATTTCGACGAAAGAAAATGTTTACAAAGGAATTATTGCATCAAATTCATAATACATCAACAACAATAATTAGAATAAAAAATCCATCTTACGCTTGTTAATTTAACTCTCCAAAGACATATTTTAACCTAAGATTAACAAAATACTTTTTTCATAAACTTTAAGTGTTAAAATTATTGAAAAATTAAACTTAATTCATATACGTCATCAGTAAAACATAATCAAGATAAGTAATTTTGATTAAGTTATTAATTGATGCTTGGTATTACGGAATGAAAAATCCACAAAAATGATTTCACCTTGACATAATCATAGAATATTTCTACCTTTACATCTCAGCCAAATCAAGTCATTTTCCACGTTTCACATCCATATTAATCATTTAAAAACATTTTTGCGCAATAGGTTATTAATAAATATATTTTCAAGCTCGAAGTCACGTTTGTGGTGAGTCGCTCGTATGATATAATCACTCACTTAAAAACACTTTACTACCTTTATTCGTAGAACATTGATAAACGTCGATTCTGACACTCATCGTATTCGAACACACAAAAAACGCAATGTAAACATTTTCGTCTGCGCTGCTATGACAACGGCTCTGGCCAGCTGCCATTCCGAACGAAGAATTTTCTCCCTTGCCTTTCTGCGGCTGCCACAGAGTATCCCCCCAGTGACGTAGGGTACCGAAGAAACGATATACAAGTGTATACTTTTTTTTTTTTTTTTTTGACTATCTGTGTCAGAATCCACGCTTGTGGAGAAAAATTACAAGGATATTTACATGAAATAAAATTGCAATATATAACAAAATATAGGCATAATGTGTAGTATGCAAAATGAACAATTTATCAACAATTTCAGTAAGTAATATAAGATGCCAGTTTTTTAGGAAAATGGACATGTCTGCCCGAACGTGTGACAGTTTTTGTTTGGTCAGGGTTACTGTCCGCTTTAAGAGAGAGTTTTAATTTAGAGTTCTCTGGAACAGTTTTCGTGGACAAGTCTGAAGTAGAAATCAAATGAGCTGGCTTCACTCGATCTATTGATACCGTAGACTTACGACCATTAAGCTCGATTGTTATAGTTTTCCCAGTTCTACTTAGGACTTTGTGAGGACCAGTATATGGTTGACACAATGGAGGTTGTACATGATCCACTCTTAGAAAGATGTGTGAACAAGATGTCAAGGAAGGGTGTATATAGAACTTCTCTTGGCAGTGAGATGATGTAGCAACTGGACTTAACTGCCGCATGGTGTTTCGTAGTTGCGTGACGAAGTTATCGTTGAAAGGTCGGATCTTGTATTCATCCAGCATATCACAGGGCAATCTCAACGTAGTGCCGTAGACAAGCTCAGCGCAAGAAGCTTGTATATCTTCCTTCACTGCTGTGCGAATGCCTAGTAAAACTATCGGTAATATTTCAGTCCACCTACTGGTTTCGTGAGCTTTGATGGATGACTTTAAATGTCGATGAAATCTTTCGATAATGCCATTCGATATCGGATGATATGCCGTTGTGCGGATCTTCTGTGTTCCCATCATTTTTGTGAATTCATCAAATATTGCTGATCGCATTTGTGGGCCTTGATCCGTGGTTATGAGCGAAGGGCAACCAAATCTTGATATCCAATGCTTTAATATGGCACTACAAATTGTTTTAGCTTGTGTATCAGATATAGGTACGGCTTCTGGCCATCTGCTAAATCGGTCAATCATCGTTAAAAGATAGCTGAAACCGTCAGATGGAGGCAAGGGACCTACGATATCTATATGTATTTGGGAAAAACGTGCATCAGGAAGAGAGAACGTGCCAAGAGGTGCTTTGGTGTGCCTCTGTATTTTTGATCTTTGACACTTCTCACAGCCACGAACCCAGTTTTTGATGTCTCGTTTCATATTTGGCCATACGTATCTGGAACAAATTAGTTTTGTGGTAGCTGCTATGCCTGGATGGGCTAGGTTGTGCAAATGTTCATATATCAGCCGACGAAAGAAACTAGGAACTAAGGGTCGAGGCGTACCTGTTGAAGTATCACATAGTAGGCTACAATCAGAAATGAGGCAAGGTTTCAATTCCAATTTGAGCAATGTACTATTATGCAGGTTCTGTAGCTCTGAATCATTTTCCTGAGCTTTTGCGAATTCCTCAAAATTTAAGTTCGGAGATTTTGAAATAGAATCAATTTCAATTCTTGAGAGGCAATCTGAAACAATGTTTTCGGAACCTGGTACATGTCTAATGTCAGTGGAATATTGGGAAATGTAATCTAAATGGCGTGATTGCCGCGGCGAACATTTATGGGGATTTTGCTTAAATGCATAAATTAGCGGTTTTTGATCAGTATAAATTTGAAAAATTCTCCCCTCTAGCATGTGCCGAAATTTTTTTATTGCCGAATAAATAGAAAATAATTCCCGGTCATATGTTGACCAATTCCGCTGACTGTTGTTTAATTTCATGGAAAAAAATGCTAAAGGTTCATAACGTTCCTGATAAAACTGCATAAGGGTGCCGCCGATCGCGACATCTGAGGCGTCAACCCATATACTCAACTGAGCGCCTGGAATAGGGTGCCGTAAAAGAGCAGCCTGAGATATTGCATTTTTGGCAGCTACGAAAGCTTTTTCAGCATCTTCGTTCCAATTAAGGGGTTCTGTTTTAGGAACACGGGAACGAGATTTCTTTTTGTTTGTATGGCCTTCTAACAATTTCACTAAAGGCGCAAGTATGTGTGCAGCTTGATATATGAAAGACCTATAAAAATTAAACATACCCAAAAATCTTCGAAGTTGAGATAAGGTTGTGGGCTGCGGAAAATCGATTATGCATTTAACTTTATCTGGAAGTGGTTGAATACCATGTTCAGATATTCGAAATCCTAAGAAATCAATGGTAGGTTTACCAAATGTGCACTTGGATACATTTATGCACAAACCATATTCTGCTAATTTGGAAAATAGTGCTTTTAAATGATGATAATGCTCCTCGGCATTTTTAGAGGCTATGAGTATATCATCGACGAAAGCATAGACGCCTGGTAAATCACGTATTACCTCATCTATGAATCTCTGAAATGTTGCAGACGCATTGCATAAGCCAAATTGCATGCGTGTGCTTTCGAACAATCCAAAAGGTGTGCATATCGCTGTTTTGGGAATATCATCAGGATTGATTGGTATTTGATGATATGCTTTGATGAGGTCAAGTCGACTAAAAATTTTAGTGTCACGTAAATTAGCAGTAAAATCAGCTATACATGGTATCGGGTATCTGTCTTTTTTGGTTTGCGCATTCAAGGCACGATAATCACCTACAGGTCTCCATTCCAAAGTTCCCTTTTTTGGAACCATGTGCAAAGGTGATGCATAGTTGCTACGTGAAGGTCTTAAATGTCCGAGTTGTATCATATTTTGAAATTCTGTTTTAGCAATTTTCAGGCAATCCGGAGCCAACCTGCGGGGTTTTGCCACAACTGGAGGTCCTTTTGTTGAAATAAAATGCATTGTGTTGTGTTTGACAGGCTGATTGGGATCTGGTAATTTTGTAATAGATGGGAATTGTTTAAGAAGTTCATTATATATATTATCAATATTGATTGTTTTTACTGAATGAATTAATGCACATTTCATGTGACCTGTTGTTTCAAATTTTGTTTTTAAATCTCTTAGACATTTGTGGCGGAGATCTGGAACCAATTCGAAATTATGGAGAAAATCTGCTCCCAAAATTGGTGTGCTAACATTTGCCACTAGAAAAGTCCAATTAAATTTTCGTCTTAACTTAAAATCTAGAGAAAGGGTTTGTTGACCATAAACATTTATAGGGGAAGAATTAGCAGCCAAAAGCGTTTGTACGGGTGAATTCCGTTTTTGTACATTGTTGGCAGGAAGGATTGACACGTCCGAACCGGTGTCGACCAGAAAAGAAACATTTGTAGTCCGGTCTCTAATGAACAGGCGACGTGACTGTTGAGGCAAAGAATAAGTCGCCTCTACTCTTTGCTGGTTTCGTTTCCCGCCCAAGAACACGGCTTTATGCATTTTTCTTCCCTACATTTTTTTCCAAATCGTCTATGATACCAACAGATACTTGAATCCCGATTATCACTATTACTTCGCCCTCGAGGCTTACTCCAGTTTCTGCGGTATGGGGACCGACCACGTGAAACAGCAAGCTGATCGATGCGCTTATTTAATTTTTCGATTTCTTTCAATAATTTACCCTCTATCGCCTGTTCATTCGAGCAGGACACGGCAATTGCAGAAGCTGGGGAAGGGGTAACTTCTGAAATACGATCTGAAATTTCCGCTGCTTTATCAAGGGTTAATTCAGAAACAGCCGCTAAAATTGTCTGAACAGAATTTGGTAATCGTTGCAAAAACAATTCTAACATTAAATTGTCTGGAACATTTAGGGATTCCGCGCGACGTTTCATACTACGTAATAAATCTGAAGGTTTCCGATTTCCTAGTTCTTCTCCAGACAAGAGCTGTCGTATCTCTTGCTGGGATGATTCACCTGAGCGCGCAATTAATTCCTTTTTTAAGACACCATAAGGGTCAGTAGCATCTGGTTGCATTAAAATATCACGAATGATTGATGCAACATCGGGTGGAAGATGCGAAACTATATAATTATATTTTGTAACAGATTCTGATATTGCTTTGGGGGTAGCTAAAGCAAATGTGCTTTCGCACATCACAAACCATAGCGCAGGATCTGATCTGTTATATAATGGAATTTGAACAGCATCGACACTAGACATGATTTATGGTAATAAATATATAAAATAGTACAATCAAACCAAAATAAATTCGCGAGTTAAATTTTTCTAATAAAATAACAGAAAAAATATCAGGAAAATGACTCAGAAGAACTTATCTGCTTTCCATCGAGCCGCTGTAGAACGATGTATTCTTTGAAAGATGAAGATGATCGGATAATATTCCAACTCATCTAGGAAGGCTGATGCTCTATATAAGAACAGTCCATGGTCACCATTGTGGTGAGTCGCTCGTATGATATAATCACTCACTTAAAAACACTTTACTACCTTTATTCGTAGAACATTGATAAACGTCGATTCTGACACTCATCGTATTCGAACACACAAAAAACGCAATGTAAACATTTTCGTCTGCGCTGCTATGACAACGGCTCTGGCCAGCTGCCATTCCGAACGAAGAATTTTCTCCCTTGCCTTTCTGCGGCTGCCACACGTTTGTCAACTATTACAACTTTCACGTTAAAATTCCCACCCGTGATTTGAGGTCTTAGTATAATCTCTGTACCTGCGCGTAAAAATTCCAGAAATTTATAACTTTTAGACGTATTCAAGGGTAAATATCTCGTTTTATCAAATAAAATTATCGTTTACTTTTAAATATGACGTCATTTTCAGTCGCTGAAATATTTTGCCTATTGACTCAAACTCAATATCAGCGAAATGAAAAAATAGTGAAATATAACAGCATCATCAGGGAAATTGTGTCTTTTTTAAAGCGTAACCTCATTTTCTGTTCAAATTTTTAAAAATATATTTTCAATTGTAATGAGAAAATGGCATCAGTAAGAATATAATCAATAAAGATAACTAATCCACTTTAAATAGAAACGAAGTACTTCAGTTGCCACAATTAGAAAATTGGTATTAAAAACTATAAAAAAATTAATAACTCAAAAATAAATTGAGATACAGCTTTCAAACAAATTGCATTTAAAAGTGCATTTTTTTCTACATACGACGGTGTAAACATTTAAAATGTGGGATGTTTAGAAGTTTAAAATTTTGCAGTAGCGAAAATTGCAAAAGCGAAATTTCATTTCAAATTTCAAAGTATTGCCATTCGCAGAATGACGTATGCGTTACGCACAGATATGTTTGTCCTTTATAATATTGATAGTAGGCTATGGCCATGCTTAAGCCAAGACTCCCTTATCATAAAACAGACTTGACAATCCGGAGAAAGTCTATGGGTGAAAATGTCCCCGATAATTGCCAACTTATTAGCTGACTTAGTCCCGTAAGTTACGCAACCTGGTGTATACTCCAGGTAATACTCCATAAACAAATGCATAGTAAAAAATTGAAAATGTTGTGTTACTGGCAAAATTGTATAAAATATTTTTCGAATTCCTGTAAAATAAAGGCGTAAAAAAATTTTTTCGCACAATTATGTTCAGGCTTTAAAAAATAAAACATATCAAAAATGAAGATTTAAATATAAGATTTATTGATATTTTTTCAGGGTACTTGTTAGTTATCCCGTCGACCAATTTCGCCAAATTATATAAATCGCCAAACTACTCGCCAAGTTCTACAAATTGACACAATTTTTTATTTTAAATAACGAAAAAACAAATAAATTAGTATAACATTAATAAAAATACAAATAAAACGTCGAAATATTGGTTTTATTGGCCATTATTGGCATTTAATCTTACAATTTGGCGACAGTAATTTGGTCGACGGGATAACTAACAAGTACCATTTTCAGTATATAGGACTTTGCGGGTTATTTTTTTTTTAAATCTTGGCACAATTTGGGCTTCGGAAAGAGCGATTTGTTGCCGATTGATATAAACAGTTATGAAAACAAAACTTATGAACTGTCAGCTTGTTTTATAAGAATTTACGGCACAGATGTCATATGTATTGGCGCGATTTTTTTCCGACGCAAATTTTGCGAAAACCTCGTTACCATATCTATATCCGGATAACCATATCAAGCAAAATAACGACACTTTGGTGCCAATTAAGTATCCGGTGCGTATATGACATTGGCGCCAGAAACAAATCGCGCCAATATGACATCTGTGCCGAATTTACATGTATAAATTTAGTTTCTAGATATTATTATTGTTTTTTATATACGATTTGTTTATATTTGTATATAAAATAGATAAATGCCTTTTTTATATTAAATAAATTGTTCAAATATTGGAAAATATTGCTTCTTTATGTGAAACAGTGAGTATGCTTCCAGAAATTATGTTGCCAAATTTTCTTCTCTCGCCAAGGCCCCTATACTTGAAAAATACCGATTTATTATTGTATAATGTAGTATTAGCTAATGTTCTGTAATCTGTTCCACAGTCAAAGTTGACTGCAAAAACGCGATGCTGGAATAATATGGTATCAAGTATACGGTTTAAAAATAAAATTAATTTTGCGCCAAACTACACTTACGCCAATTGATTCTAAGTCTGATTAAGAAAGAATACTCAAATTAAGATTTACAAACACCAAAATCGTAGCATGACAAGAATACGGTATTTGCGGAAAGTTGAGGGACATGTATAAATTTAAGTGATTATTAAACTTTATTTTTCCAATTTTTTAAGTGTTTATGATTTCAGTCTGTTTTTTTTTTTTGTGTATCTATGCGTGTTTTAACTTTCCTAAAATACTTTAATTACATTTTAGTAAAACTTACATAACATATGTGAGTTAAAACAAGGAAATTAATTACGCACCAAACTATGCCCGCCAAGATATGCCAATTGGCTGTGGAGCCAATTATGAAACTTTCCATAGATTAATACATACAAACTTTATATGAAAAAACAGTGAAGCTTTCATCTAAAGTATGTTAAACTGAAATGATCACCCATACTTTCAAAAATAAAACAAATGATAGACCAATAAATAAATAAATGAGACTGTGCATTGAAACAAATTGAAGGAGCGATGTTAAATTAATACTGTAAGGTGAAATTAATTGTGAAAAGAAAAGAAATAGAAGAAATAAAATAAATCACATATTTGAAAATATAAAAGAGAAAATGAAATATTTTACAGTTTCCGGATCTAGATACTATCCAGTTATTTCAATAACTAATATCACTGAGAAATTCATGGTAAAATAATTTTCTTTCCTGATTATTATTATTATTATTATCATCATTTATTTACATAACGGAATACAGCAGTGAACATTTTTTGTTTATCAGTAAAATAAGTTCATTTTTTAAATACAATGTCTAGAACATATGAAAATTTCAAGATTAACAACTATCATTTGCAAACTACAAAGCACATCGTAAAGAAAATGGTAAAAGACAAATTGAAAACAAATTAAAAAATATTTCTGTTTCTCGCGTTAGATGGCGCTAGTCACGGGAAACCATGTGGTTTCTAACCACGTGTACAGCGGACAAAGGAAACTTAGCGATTGCGAGGCCTGTTATTTCGATAAGGAGGCCTTGGCTTAAGCATTTAAATTGGATGAGTTCTACCCGGAATATCTACGCAGATTTTCATTGGTCCATTTCCAAATCAAAACTTTTTTTATATATATAGAAGGATAAGTGTAATGTGACGCAAATGTGACGTAATTTCTCCTATTTAAGACTTCTAACGCATGTTAATGAATTTATTATTTTACAATATCCTTATAAAATTCATGTGTAAGGGAGACCGGGGCTAGTTGGCTACAGGTTTAAGTAGGCGCAGTCCTCATAAATCGCCTGTTTGTGAATAGATTACGGAACCAGTCACAGAGTACCTTTCTTCTTGCTTTTTACAATCCTCATTGTAGTTTTGCAGCGATGCCTACTTGCAGTGGACATTTATTACGATTTTTCTGTTTTTTGCACTCATAAGTAATTTTTTGTTGCTTCATTCTTTTTCCAATTTCTAATACTTATCTTAATAATTGCGATTTAACTTGTGCAGTTTTTCTTAGTGTATGATTAACTGTACCTACCCCATATGTGATTTACTTAGATTATTTATGCTTAGATGATTACGTGTCCCTTTTGTGAAGAAATTTATTATGGGGCTAGTAGACGCATTGAACACGGGGCAAGTTGTTTCGGTGTTTGGTGTGTGCGGCTAGCTTGAAAAATAGCAAACAACGAGAAAAGTGGTTGCAATGCAAGATTTTGGGCACACATGGCTTGCCCAAACGAAGACACTCGATTTTTTATTTGTGACAACCGTAACTCTGATGATGATATAGAGTAGGATAGAAGTTACTCAATGTTAATGTTTTATTCATTATTTTCATGTTTGTATAATTTAGAATTTACATTGTACGGCTATAACGCCTTTGTTTAAACTTACAGGTAATAATGAAATTGATTTCGCTTAACTGCGTGTCTCATTTGAATTTTTATAAAGCATGTGCCAACTTACCCCATAGGTATAGGCAACTTGCCCCGTGACGAGGTAGGTTGGCGCACAATTTTTCTTTTACTTTAGGAATTCGCTAAACATAAACTACAAAAGCTACAAACTCAAAACTCCGAGGTATTTATAGCCCAATGCTTGTTCTTTAAAAGTACAGTTAAAATGTCATAAAAAAACTTAAACAAAAAATTAATAAAAATCAATAACTAAAAACTGCGCCTACTAGCCCACGTCTCCCCTAAATATAGTTTTATGAAGTAATTTTCAATAAGTTCCTGCTTTTCATACGTAATTATTTAATTCTAATTTGAAAGTTTTTTTCTGTTAATAATAGTCACGTGTACATAAATTTTTAATTTGAAGTAAACATTATTATTTGCGCTGTTGATACAGTTGGCAACAGTTTAAATTAATACCATTTCCTAAAATAAGTAAAAAATATCTCTCGAAATGCTGAAAATTTGAATTTAAAATAGAAATAAAACGTCAAAAAATGAGTCAATTTAAAAAAGCGAATGCAGTCTGTACATCGGTAAATTCTAACAAATAAAATGATCTAAAAATGAATTAATTCCCATGTATAGTTTTTGCTACTATAAAACTTTTTTAATGGAACGATTTTGTCCAACTTTAGTATTAAATATCTCTTAAAATAATTATTCGATTTGAAAATTGTCTACATCAGCATATTTATCAAACATTTCTCTCTAATACCGCCGATTTTCGTATTTTTGTATGCAGTATTTTTCTTAATATTAACGGAGAAAGACCTCCGGTCACAAAAAATTCAAAACCGGCGGCGGCGGTGACAGCGTCAGTTACTTTTTTTTAGAATAGAGAGATTGTATTAATTTAAACTGTTGCCAACTGTATAAACAGCGCAAACAATAATGTTTGCTTCAAATTAAAAATTTATTTTACACGTGACTATTATAAACAGAAAATATAAAAAGCAGGAACTCATTGAAAATTACGTCATAAAAACTATATCTACACGTGAATTTTAAAAGAGAAAGAATATTGTAAAATAATAAATTCATTAACATGCTTTAGAAGTTTTAAATAGGAGAATTTACCTCACATTTACGTCGCATTGCACTTATTACGTAAAATGAACAAAAAATAATATTGCAAAACAGTTTAAATTTAAAAATTGCGCGAGACATTTATTTGATATTTTAAGATGATCATAATATTTCATTTCCAACAAAAGTATTTTTACGTGAATATTAAAAAGAGAAAGAAATGTTTGGTGAAAATTACGTCAGATTATAATTGTCAGATTCAAATTGTGATTCAATCTTCCGAAATCTTTTTAAAGCCGATCAAATTAGCGTGCTGTTAGAGTCTGTGGTGTCTGAACGGGGGTTGACGAGCGTAGTTCGTAGGGGCCAGGGCCCCCTAGTACTAGTATATATGAACAACTGGATATGTCAACAATAAGTGATTGTTTGTTATAACAATATACTTAAAATTTTACAAGAAAAAAATTGCGTAGATCAATAAAGTTTTAAAACAATAATACAAACAATCACATTTATTTTTACAAAAACAATTTTAAAAATATAACAAGAATGAGACAATTTCTTTTTGGATAGGAAATTTTCTCATTCATTCCACTTGCAGAGAGGATGCTTGTTTAGTAGGTACAGAAAATATATTGCTCCTACAACTCATTTATAAAATTTACAACAAACAGATCGCGTATAACAATAAAGCTTCATAACAATGTTACAAACAATCACGTTTATTTTAAAAACAGAACAAAAATGAGAATTTCTGTCTGGAAATGAAATTTTCTTACCCACGACGGTTGCAGAGAGAACACCTGTTCAACAGGTGCGAAAAATGTGCTTCTACTGAGACACATTAATATATTTTACTTAACAAAGAATGGATCAAGAAGAAAACTTCTCTGACAGCTCCACTGCTAAGTATTTAAAGATTATATTTTAATTACCTGTATAATGCATATACATCAGAAATGTGTATAATTGTCTGAGCGAAGCGAAGGCTAATACTCAGCGAAATATTACTGTCCGGACACTTTACTACTACGATGGATATTAACGCCATGTCCTACTAAAAACAAAGCCTAATAAAAACCTTTCGTCAAGCATAACTCAAAAAATATTTGTCGGATTTCGTTTCTGATTGCACCAGAAGGTACCTATGAGGGTCGTCTACTGAATGCACCTACTATGAAAAATAAGTTCCAAACCGTTTAAAAATTATATAGAAAAAAACTCTTAAAAAAGCACAGTTTATCTGCATACGTCACAGAAATTTGGTGTGCGTCACTTTCACCGGTTGATGTTTTCGTAGACAACTGGTTTGAACACATGGAGCAAATAAGAAAAAATACGCACGCAGTAATATTGAATAGATCAGTTTCAACCACGTGATCACAAACCTTGCAACAACCCGTGGCAACCAGTTTTGGTGGGCAAACAAATAATAATACAGTATTCCGTACCACGGTGACCGTTTTTAGCCTGTTGTATAAAATCTGGCATGTTGTATGACATACAATTGTGGATCATTAAAACAAAAGACATGAGTGTTTATTGATCCGGGAGGTTATCTTTCTCTGTCTGTCTATCATACAGCATGCAATTTTCTTGTAAAGGATGATATTATTATGCAGTAAAACCTCCATAACGGACACACCCGATTAGTGGACACCTCTATTTAGCGGGCATTTTTTCGTTTACCAACCCTTAAATAAACTGTGCATTTCTTACTCTCAGTAGCGGACACCTCCAAATAGAGGACAAATTCTGCCCTCCCGAGGTGTTCGCTATTCAGAAGTTTTACTGGTAAAACCTCCATAGCGGACACACCCGATTAGCGGATACCTCTATTTAGCGGACATTTTTTCGATTACCAACTCTTAAATAACTGTACATGTTTTATTCTCAGTAGCGGTCACCTCTAAATATAGGACAAATTCTGCATTCTCGGGGTGTCCGCTATTCAGAGGTTTTACTGTATATAATATTGATAATTATTTTACAGGGCCGCACAAAAGAATAAGAATATATGAAACGAACATAAACTAAATTCGGGATTGGTAGATCGCTGATGGTAATGTAATTTTAGGATGTTGTTACAGTCATCCGCAGCATGTTTTTAGAGTTTCGTTCATCTAACGAAACCCTACCTGTCTCACTCCTTTGTCTGTCTGTTTGTCCGTCTGTCACAGAGCCCGTTCTCAGAAACTATATATGTCGGAGACTTGAAAATTTGCATACTTATAGCTGAATACCACACATCAAACGGCAAATAATAAAATTTTGAAAAAGTCTAATATTTAACCCTCTGGGCTCTAACTTGTGTATTTTAAGCAATTTTTCTAACTCAGCCCCTAATTTAATTAAGTTGGAGACATAAAATTTTGCATACTTATAGCTGAACATCTCACATCAAACGACAAATAATAAAATTTTTAAAAAGGCTTAATATTTAACCCTTTGGGCTCTAACTTGTGTATATAAAGCAATTTTTCTAACTCAGCCCCTAATTAAGTTGGAGACATGAAAGTTTGCATACTTATAGCTGAACACTTGCGATAATACGATAAATCATAAAATTTTGAAAAAGTCATATTTAACCCTCCGGTCTCTAACTTCTGTATTTTAAGCAATTTTTCTAACTCATCCCCTAACTAAGTTGGAGAGTTGAAAGTTTGCATACTTATAGCTGAACACTTGCGATAACACGATAAATCATAAAATTTTGAAAAAGTCATATTTAACCCTCCGGTCTCTAACTTCTGTATTTTAAGCAATTTTTCTAACTCAGCCCCTAATTAAGTTGGAGACATGACATTTTGCCATTTTGCATACTTATTGCTGAACACCTCACATCAAACGACAAATAATAAAATTTTGAAAAAGTCTAATATTTAACCCTCTGGGCTCTAACTTATGTATTTTAAACAATTTTTCTAACTCAGCCCCTAATTAAGTTGGAGACATGAAATTTCGCATACTTATAGCTGAAATCCTCACATAAACAATAAATAATAAAATTTTGAAAAATGTCTGATATTTAACCCTCTGGGCTCTAACTTATGTATTTTAAGCAATTTTTCTAACTCATCCCCTAACTAAGTTGGAGAGTTGAAAGTTTGCATACTTATAGCTGAACACTTGCGATAACACGATAAATCATAAAATTTTGAAAAAGTCATATTTAACCCTCCAGTCTCTAACTTCTGTATTTTAAGCAATTTTTCTAACTCAGCCCCTAATTAAGTTGGAGACATGAAATTTTGCATACTTATAGCTGAACACCTCACATCAAACGACAAATAATAAAATTTTGAAAAAGGTCTAATGTTTAAATCTCTAGGCTCTAACTTGTGTATTTTAAGCATTTTTTCTAACTCAGCCCCTAATTAAGTTGGAGACATGAAATTTTGCATACTTATAGCTGAACACCTCACATCAAACGACAAATAATAAAATTTTGAAAAAGGTCTAATGTTTAACCTTCTAGGCTCTAACTTGTGTATTTTAAGCAATTTTTCTAACTCAGCCCCTAATTAAGTTGGAGACATGACATTTTGCCATTTTGCATACTTATAACTGAACACCTCACATCAAACGACGAATAATAAAATTTTGAAAAAGTCTAATATTTAACCTTCTAGGCTCTAACTTCTGTATTTTAAGCAATTTTTCTAACTCAGCCCCTAACTAAGTTGGAGACATGAAATTTCGCATACTTATAGCTGAACACCTCACATCAAACGACAAAAAATAAAATTTTTTAAAAGTCTATTATTTAACCCTCTGGGCTCTAACTTGTGTATTTTAAGCAATTTTTCTAACTCAGCCCCTAATTAAGTTGGAGACATGAAATTTTGCATACTTATAGCTGAACACCTCACATCAAACAGCAAATAATAAAATTTTGAAAAAGTCTAATATTTACCCCTCCGAGCTCTAACTTGTGTATTTAAAGCAATTTTTCTAACTCAGCCCCTAATTATGTTGAAAACAAAAAACTGCATACTTATAGCTGAACACCTCACATCAAACGACAAATAATAAAATTTTGAAAAAATCTAATATTTAACCTCTAATATTTTGTCTCGCGCAATTTTTAAATTTAAACTGTTTTGCAATACTATTTTTTGTTCATTTTGCATAATAAGTGTAATGTGACGTAATTTGTTCTATTTCAGATTTCTAACGCATGTTAATGAATTTATTTTACAATATCCTTTCTCTTTTAAAATTCACATGTAAATATAGTTTTTATGGCGTAATTTCCAATAAGTGCCTGCTTTTTATACCTAATTATTTAATTCCAATTTGAAGGTTTTTTTCTGTTTATAATAGTAACGTGTAAATATTTTTTTTTATTTTATTTGAAGCAAACATTATTGTTTGCGCTGTTTATACAGTTAGAAACAGTTTAAATTAATACCATTTTCTAAAATATGTAAAAATTATCTGTCAAAATGCTGAATATTTGAATTTAAAATAGAAACTAGTATGTTGTGGCCATCACAAAACTTTCTTCTACATAAATCACGTCAATTAAATCATTTAAATAGTACAAGAAATGACAACGATTTAGCACCAATTCATATCAAAGTGTATCTGAATTTGAAGTTGGATGAAAATTCGTGCATTAGTTCTTGAGATAGAGCTATAGCGGAAATTCTGAAAAAAATGTAGCATAGCAGCGCCACCTGTTGAGCGATTTACACCAAAAGTAAACAGCACTAAACGATATCAAGGTATACCTGAATCTGAAGTTTGTTGAAAAGCCAAGCATTAGTTCTTGAGATAAAGCTATTGCGGAAATCGCAAAAATACAGCATAGCAGCGCCACCTGTTGAGCGATTTACACCAAAAATTAAACAGCACTAATTTATACATCAATTCATGTCAAGGACTAACTAAATCTGAAGTTTGATGAAAATCCGTGCAATAGTTCTTGAGATACAGCTCTTGTGGAAATCGTGAAAAATGCAGCACAGCAGCGCCACCTGTTGAGCGATTTACACCAAAAATTAAACAGCACTAATTTATACATCAATACATGTCAAGGACTAACTAAATGTGAAGTTTGATGAAAATCCGTGCAATAGTTCTTGAGATACACCTCTTGTGGAAATCGTGAAAAATGCAGCACAGCAGCGCCACCTGTTGGGCGATTTGCACCAAAACTTAAGCAGCACTAATTTATATCAGGGACTAACTGAATCTGAAGTTTGATGAAAATTCGTACATTTTTTCTTGAGTTAGAGCTATTGCGATAATCATGAACAATGCAGCATACCAGCGCCACCTGTTAGGCGATTTTCACAAAAAAGTAATCAGCACCAAACTATATCCTGGACTAACTGAATCTGAAGTTTTATAAAAATCCGTGCAGTAGTTCTTGAGATACAGCTATTGCAGAAATCGTTAAAAATGCCGCATAGCAGCGCCACCTGTTGGACGATTTTCACCAAAATCTAATCAGTTCCAGTTTATATCAAGGTCTAACTAAATATGAAGTTTTGTGAAATTTAGTGCATTAGTTCTTGAGATAGAGCGCCCACAAAATTTCTGTCACATACAGACAGACAGACGGACAGACAGACAGACAGACTCACAGACAGACATTTTGTAAAAACATGTTTTTTGGAATCTCTGACTCATAAAACGTGTAAATCCGTCGAAAACTGGAATTCGAAAATTTTCATGAAACCAATACTTTCTTCTTGTAAAGATAGAAGAAAGTAATAAAACCTCAAAAAATGAGTCAAATTAAAACTAGTATGTTGTGGCCATCACAAAACTTTCTTCTATATAAATCACGTCATTTAAATCGTTTAAATAGTACCAATTCATATCACAATATATCTGAATTTGAAGTTTGGTGAAAATTCGTGCATTAGTTCTAGTATAGAGCTATAGCGGACATTCTGAAAAATGCAGTATAGCAGCGCCACCTGTTGAGCGATTTACACCAAAACATAAACAGCACTAATTGATATCAAGGTATACCTGAATCTGAAGTTTGATGAAAATTCATGAATTAGTTATTGTGATACAGCTGTGGCGGAAATTCTGAAAAATGAAGCATAGCAGCGCCACCTGTTGAGCGATTTGCATCAAAACATAAACAGCACTAATTTATATCATGGCATACCTGAATCTGAAGTTTGTTGAAAATCCAAGCATTAGTTCTTGAGATAGAGCTATTGCGGAAATTGCAAAAAATGCCCAATAGCAGCGCCACCTGTTGAGCGATTTACACCAAAATCTATAAAATGTCTATTCATGTCAAGGACTAACTGAATCTGAAGTTTCATGAAAATCCGTGCATTAGTTCTTGAGATAGAGCCATTGCGGAAATCGTAAAAAATCCAGCATAGCAGCGCCACCTGTTGAGCGATTTACACCAACAGGTAATCAACATTAAGTCATATCAAGGACTAACTGACTCTGAAGTTTCATGAAAATCCGTGCATTAGTTCTTGAGATAGAGCCATTTCGGAAATCGTAAAAAATGCCCAATAGCAGCGCCACCTGTTGAGCGATTTACACCAAAATCTATAAAATGTCTATTCATGTCAAGGACTAACTGAATCTGAAGTTTCATGAAAATCCGTGCATTAGTTCTTGAGATAGAGCCATTGCGGAAATCGTAAAACATCCAGCATAGCAGCGCCACCTGTTGAGCGATTTACACCAGCACGTAATCAACATTAAGTCATATCAAGGACTAACTTACTCTGAAATTTCATGAAAATCCGTGCATTAGTTCTTGAGATAGAGCCATTTCGGAAATCGTAAAAAAGGCAGCATAGCAGTGCCACCTGTTGAGCGATTTACACCAAAATCTCTAAATTGTCTATTCATGTCAAGGACTAACTGAATCTGAAGTTTCATGAAAATCCGTGCATTAGTTCTTGAGATAGAGCCATTGCGGAAATCGTAAAAAAGGCAGCATTGCAGCGCCACCTGTTGAGGGATTTGCACCAAAAACTAATCAGCATCAATTTGTATCAGGGACTAACTGAATATGAATTTTTGTTAAATTCCGTGCATTAGTTCTTGAGATAGAGCGCCCACAAAATTTGTGTCACATACACACAGACAGACAGACAGACAGACTCACAGAGTCACAGACAGACATTTTGTAAAAACATGTTTTTTGGAATCTCTGACCCCTAAAACGTGTAAATCCGTCGAAAACCGGAATTCGAAAATTTTCATGAATCCAATACTTTCTTCTTGTAAAGATAGAAGAAAGTAAAAATTAATGAAATCTGCAGACCAGGATCTTCTATTGAATAAAATGATGTAAAAATGATTAAATTCCCATGTATAGCTTTTGCTCTTACAAATTTTTTTTAATGGAACGATTTTGTCCAACTTTAGCATTAAATATCTCTTAAAATAATTCTTCGATTTGAAAACTGTATGCATTAGTGTGTTGATCAAACATTTCGCTATAATACCACCGATTTTCATATATTTGTATGCAATAGTTTTCTTAATATTAACGAAGAAATACCTCCGGTCACAAAAAATTCAAAACCGGCGGCGGCGGCGGTGACAGCGTTAGTTACTTTTTATAGAATAGAGAGATATATAAAAATGAAAACTTGTCTATCTGTCTGTTTGTAATTCTATAAAAAATCCACAATTTGGAAGCCAAAATTGTGAAGAGATACGTACATATGTATTAAAACATGGCCGAGACAACTAAAGTAATCCGGAATCGAAATAACTTATAGTTATTTTTTAATTAATAAAAAACCACCAATTTAACAGCAATTTCTTATCAAATTTAAACATTTTTCGTTATAGCAGTTGCCAACAATTAAAAAACACAATAAAATTATTACTACAACAATTAATTTTCTACTGCAAGATTTCCACGTGAAAAATGAAAATGAAATAAATAGTTTGCCAAATTTAAAAAAAAGGTGAATATTACGTCATAACTTTTCTATTGCAAGATATTCACGTGAAATATGAAAATGAAATAAATGGTTTGACGAATTTAAATGAAAGTAAGTATAACTTCATAACTTTTCTATTTCAAGGTTTCCACGTGAAAGAGGAAAATATTACGTCATATTGGAAATATAAAGGGCATGGTGGATATAGTATAGCGTCATATGGGTGTGAAAATGTATTGAAGCATGATAAAAACCCGATTAGGGAAATATTGGCGTATTTTAACATTATTGCTCCAATTATAAATTGAAATAAGTTCATTTATAGCTGTATTCTTTTGCATCTGTTATATATATTTATACATTTTTATATAGCATTTTCATATGATTCATTCAACAACATTTCGACTGCTTTTTTTAATGTTTGTTTTGTGTTGTATGTTAAATTTTGAAATTGATTTTTCAGAATAAACATCCTTCAAATTCTGGGCAACGCCGGCACTTTAGCTTGTAACAGATAAATGGCTTTTGTACTACATATAGCCAACTTAAAAAAATGTTGGTGGCCATCTCTGCTCCGAAAAAAAGACTATTTTATGTCAGTGCAAGTACCTACATCGCTGCAGGAGCAAAAAAGTTCTAAAATTGTGATTTCTGCGATATTGATTGGGTTAGAAACTTTAAATTTGGTGCGGTAGTTACTTTTAAGATGTGAATACTCGTAATGAACGCTCTCTAAAAGGTTCAATTTGACGGATAAACGTAAAAATTTCTAGAAAGGTTCTAAACTATGATTTATTTGGAATACTGAAATTTTTGGGATACTGTTGGGGTTAGAAACTAGAACTTTGGCATGGTAGTAATTAATAAGATGTAAATGCTCGTTGTAGAACGAAATCTAAAAAATAGAAAGACTAAACAAAGCGGAAAAAGATCTAAAGATGATCTAAGTAACGAAGAACATGGTACTGTTAGGAATATAAACATGAAAATTGACATGGCTGTATTTATCATGACGTAAATTCTCGCAACAGAACAATTTCTAAAAATGTCGCTATATAAAGCAGTGCAGAAACAAAAAACTTTAAAAATTTTTCTATTTCTCTGTTACTGCTGAGCCCAAAATCTTGAAATTTTGTTTCGGGTTAGTTTTAAAATATACAATTGTCTCTATGAATGGTTTCTAAAAAATTTAAATTTTAAAAAGATGAAATTAACGGAAAGCGATCTCAATTACCATTAATTTGGAATTATTAGGTACAGCAACTTTAAATATTTCATAATGCTGCATTTCCTCCGCAAAACATGCGATTTAAATGCAACAAAACTGATAGATACCCACCTAGCATTAAATAAATTTTGTAAATATTGAATAAAGACCTGTATGAATACTGTTGCCCGAAAGTACTTGTTAAAGTGTTCCTTCTCTAGGCTTTTCTCTCTCTCGCCAAGGCCACTAACAGAGGGAAGTGCCGTTTTAAATGTGATATGAATTTTTTATCCGATTCATTTTTCTAGACATTTTATCATAAGGTCATATTCTCAATTATCATTAGTAGATTTTTTATATATTAACTTATTCTGGTGAAATTTTGTAATTGGGTTCATATTGGCGTATGTTAGCTTGCATGATTTGCTGAATAAATATGTATGGATTTGTAAATTACTTCAAATGACACTTTGACAGCTCAAAAGTTATGCAGACGATATATTCAGATCTTGTGTTATACTTTATGTTGTAATTATTGCCGATTTCTTTTATTTAATGCATGCTAAATGCAGCTCAACTTGTGCAGAATATGTTTGAAAACAAAACAATACATCGTATGTAGTGGCCAGCATACACTCATCATTTAAATCCGATCGAACATATCTAAAACACACGCTAACGAAGCATTGCATGCCATTTTTGATGTATTCGGTACTTTGATACTATATTAGATTTTGAGAAGAGAATTCCTTAAATGTTATCGACAACCTCATTGCATCCGTGGAAAACAGATATTGTACAATATTAACTATTCCGGGGGAGCACACACCATATAAAGTATGGTCCATTCTTTTTAAACATCATATATTTGTCATTTAAAGTTACTCAAATTGGTGCGGAGCGTCTAATTATGCTCTTGACATCATTTTATACAGTTAAAATTCCGATATAAGTAAATTAGTGTTTCATTTTCTATTTTACTTTTAATATATTGCGTACTTTCAATTTTATATCCATGCATGGCTGTCTTGAATGGTTTGATTTCCCATTTTTTTAAACAGTGTATACGAATTTATATATAAGATTTTGTAATTCTACAATTCGTTTATTTTCATCATTTTAGTTTTTCGCAGTATATGGACAATTAAAGATAACATCTCATTTTCTTTGCTTCGACATGTTATTATTAAATCTATGTTCTCAGTAATATCGCTCAGACTAATCCCTCTGAGGGAAGTCCTAGTTTCTAAAGTAGTTATTATTGGCTTTAAATTTAAAATTTAAATTATTTCTTTATTTCAGGTCTAAAATTTTTTTTGAAAGATACATTAAATATATGTTGCCCTGCGACCTATAAAAATGAAATTATGAAGTAATATAGAATTTTATTACAGATATACATGTTTTTAAGTTAAGATACTTTAAGCGTATGTATTGAACATCCTTGTGATCCTTGTAAACATCAGAAGAAAAATTCTGAAATTATGTGGAATTCAAAAGAAAAAATGTTTCATTTGACGATTAAGTAGATGACCACGAAACAAAGAATTAGAAGAAAATATGTACATGGGAGGTATGCTTGATTCTTAACACGTTAAGCGCCACGTCAGCCACCGGTGACTGACAGCGAACTTTCCGTTTAAAATGTGTCATTCACCGATGGCTGACGTCTAAAATATGATAAAAAACTGAAAAAATATACATTGTTTTAAATAATTACTGAATAAATATTTAAAATTTACCTACCTTTTATTTATTACAGGATTATATATTCTTAAAAATTACTTTAAACATTGTAAATTTTCAGCGCTTGAGTGTCAGTCATCGTGGCACTCAACGTGTTAAGAGAGTTGTTATATATTCCCGCGGACGCCATCTTGGACTTCCCGGAGATGTTTTGTTGGCGTTTATCAATAAGGGAACCCCGACGAGTGACGTGTTCTGCCAACCCCGTTAAACCTAACATGTGCATAAATCTGCTTGGCGACATTTACTTGGCGGAAAAGGGGTTTTCACGCCAAGAAAAATCCATATAACATCTACCTAAACACTACATCCTAAATATATAACATCTGTTCTGAAAATATGTACGTGGGAGGTATGCTCGATTCTTAAGAGTAATCAGCTACATTTTTGTTGGGATTGAGTTTGTATTGTCAAATACATATTTGTTTGTTTAATGCCTACAAATAACGAAAAAGATTCATCAGAAAACTTATTGCCCTTTGACATGAAGAAAAGAAATGTCGAAGTGATCTCGAAGTTTCTTACAGCTAATAAAATGTTATAAGAGAAAATGCAGGGGATGAATAAGAAAACAAGAATCACAGATGTATATGATGAATGTGAAATTCTTAAGAGTAATCAACGAAATATATTTGGGGTTTAATTTATAACTTAAAATATTCGTTTATTTCTGTTTTATTAGTATACATGAACAATAGATATGTCAACAATAACTGTTTGTTTATTATAACTTTATTCATACATTTTTTCAACAATTAGGTCACATATAACAATAAAGTTTCAAAACAATATTACAAACAATCACATCAAGAATGAAAATTTCTTTCTAGAAATGAAATTTTCGCATCCACGTAAGTTGCAGAGACCAAAGAGGAGGCCTTTTCAGTAGGTACTGAAAATATAATGCTCCTGAGAAACATTCATAAACTTTACCTAGCAAAGTATGGATCAGAAAAAGCACTTTTTCTGGAAGGCCCCAATTCATCCCCCACTTTTAAGTATTTGACTATTACATTTTAGTTACCCATATGATACATATATGCCTAGTTGTGTATAATTTCTAAGAGTAATAAACGATTAAGGAGTATTGCACCCAAACTTAAACAATCGGATTTATATACAAAAATACATTAAAAATAGTTGAACTAAAAAACATGATATGTCACAAATCTCTTTCTCTTTGCGGTTATAAGGTTTCTTTGAAGAACGATAAAAGAGCAGTTAAGTTCGTCAATATATGGTACGGTTCTGTAGTTATTAAAGCATTTTACGTTGTAATTGTAGTAATTTATTACCTTCATACAAGAAAAATTAACTTTCTAAAGGTCTCATAAGAAATCATTTAAATATTAAATTTCTACCGCAAATAACAATAAGTAGATTTAATAAATAAAAGCATTAACTCTGGATTAGATTTCTGGATTGGAACTCTGGATTTCTTGCATTTGAATTTAAAATGTAAAATAGTTCTATATTTTAGTTCAAAAAGTATTTAAAAAGATAGATTAAACATACATTGCCCTACGATTTATAGAAAGGAAATTATGGAGTAATCTAGAATTTATTTACTGGTATATATTAGTGCTCCCTATTAAACGTTTATACGAGTATACGTACCATACGTATTATACGGGATACTGATTTCAGATACGTATATTATGGCTACGGCGGTTATACGTATTATGCAAAACAGCACATACGATACATTGTATATACGGACCTTACCCAAGCGGTTAAACGTATAAACATCTAAACGTTTCCCGTTCAAGGCATGAAAATAGATGTTGAAACATTTATTTTCATGCTTTGAACGTTTCATGCATGAAGTTTTTCGTGCTTATCAGCGGATTAGAGACATTGAGGAATACCTTCTAGAGTCCTTCATTCTCGCGTTTTACCGGGGCCATCCAAAGCCGCCTCAAGACTACAAGCCAGACACGCCCTTCATCCCCCCACATGTGACGTCACAGCCCGGGGCTGGCTAACTGCCAACGCGCCAGCCCCGAACATTTGAATTTTGTATCTTCCTATTTTACGTGCACGTGTGTTTTACTTAGCCTAATAA
Organism: Maratus speciosus; assembly: GCA_963932465.1. Classification (NCBI taxonomy): domain Eukaryota; kingdom Metazoa; phylum Arthropoda; class Arachnida; order Araneae; family Salticidae; genus Maratus; species Maratus speciosus. The sequence goes on from OZ010789.1 coordinate 468,911,695, forward strand.
CATATTTTTTCCAAGGTAAGTTTTATTTTCAAATTATATTTATATGCTATCAGCACAATTTTTATTTCTTGTGTTCAAAATCTTTTATTTTTAATTTCTTTGAAATAAATTAACTAGCAAATCCTAGTACGATTCTATCAATAATACCGTATTTCAAAACGAAACGATATTATTGTAGTTCTGTTTCTTTCCACATAGAGCAATAATTTAAAATGGCAAACATCCCTAAATCGTGTCAAGACTTATATCATTTAATTTGTATCTTGTCATACCATCCTCTCTTTATAATTTGCTCTGTTTTCTCTAATTCATTAGAGTGACCTTTAATTAACGCCCATTTATTAAAAGACACTTGTCGTGTGAATAGTAACTCGGGTTATTTTGTATGCAGAATTAGTTCGACTTTAATTTGACAACAAATTTATGTATTTATATATATATATATATATTCATACTTAAAAATTTAAATATTCAAGAAATTTTCATAAGAGTCGCTGTGAATACATAGCATTTTTATCTTGTTTACTTCTTTTAAAGCAAACCCCGATCGATATACTTGCATCAATTTATTGTTGTTTTTTAATCTTAAACGTTTGCTATCTTAATAAAAATTCTTTTTATAATTTTTTGTTAAATTATAAATGCTTATGTACTGTGTAAATAGAGCTATGGGGATAATGTTTTTGAATCTCTCTATTTTTGCCACAACTGTAAACAATTTATTTACAAGACTAGAGGAAGGGTTGTTAGTACCCTTATGCAAAACAGTAGTTGCCCCCCCCCCCCCACACACACACACACACCTTCTTCGCAAAAATCCTATGTGTTTTCATATACATTTTAATGTTTAATTAAAAGTAACAATAAATAAAATTATTATTCTATAATTATAAATTTACTTTTAGATCTAGTCAGGAAATACTTTTCATCTCATAAAAATTGATTATTTTAAGCTTAAAAGATGTGAACAAACATTTAAGAACCCACACAACATTATTTTGGAAATGAAATATTTTCGTGGAAGGTTTTTGTGTTTTTCGATTTTTTTTTTTTTTTTTTTTTTTTTTTTTTTTTTAATCAGCTATTACCTAAACATTCGAGGAAAATGAACATAAATTAGGAATATTTTAATTCCAATTGATGAAAGTCTTTTTTTTTTTCTTTCTTTTATTTTTCTCTTCTTATGTCAATACACTTTTTGAAAAATCTATTGCTTGTACCTTACATAATATATCAAACTAATACAAAACTAAATAATAATTTTCTGTTTCATGAACTTGTGTTGTTTTAGTATTATGACAGTTTTGTGTTTTTTAATTTAATGGATTTTATGTGAAAATTACCCACAGTTTACAGTTTACAGTACGAAAATTTATTTATAAGAATACTTAATTTCATGTATACTTTAATTTTGCTATTTATTATATGCAGGTTTTAAATCACTTAATATTTAATAGGATATTTACTGTATAATTTCAAGCCCAAATAAAAATAGAACACAACTTGAATTTGTTTTCATTTAACATTCACTTTTCTTCCACTTTAATTTAATTTTTAAATGTGGGTTTTGATTGGCACACTTATTGTTATTTATTTATTTTGAAATAATTGAAAGCAAAATAATTCAATTTATGTGTTTAAACTGCAAATTTATATATATATATATATATATATATATATGTATATATATATATGTAATAATGTATAATGTCTTGTTTTTGGATATATACCAAATAGATAATTGATATTGTTTCTAAATTTCAAAGTAGAATAAATAATAAAAACTGTCTACTAAAATAAATTTAATACTTGGGATTTTTTTTTTTCATTGACGAACGAATTTTCTTTAATGTATCTTTAATTCTGATGCACATTTTCATTGACACAGTGATATTATTTCATAAATATTGTTTTTGTGTTATCGTTATTATTGTTTCGAGTGATCGAAATTGATTAAAAAGCACTTAATTAGCGTCTTTAAACTATAAGTTTTTATTTTTCCCCCCATATGCTGTGATAATAAGTTGAAATATGGAGGAAAGAATTAATGTTTTAAATAACGCATGTGCTCTCCACGGCTGATCTAAGCCCCGCGTCGTGACGTCACGAAACCTTGTGTTTGGCTTGTAGTCTTGAGACGGCTTTGGGCCATCGCGTTTCTTGGTTCAAAGAAATGGTTCAAGTGGCCTGGGGTTTACCTACATTCTGGTTGTTGTGCAGATATACTTTTAAAAAATCTTAATACTTTTCCACAAATTAGATTTTGGTTGTTTTCCCTAAAAAGTAAGCTATTAATTATAAAATGTTTTCCTATTGGTAGTGGGTAGCTTCAAAGCTACTTTTCGCAAATATGTAGCGCAGAACCTAGCTCCTTTTGATTTATGGTATGGGCACTTCGCACGAAACATTATTTTTGTGTGCGGCCACAGAACGGATTTATACATTTACTTTATATTTTAAAGTGACATTGATCAATCCGACTCCTGCGAAGTTTTTAAATCATACTTTTATTGTATTTAAGAATATGGTTTTCTAAATTTAGGATATTTTGGAAATATATTTTACTCTAAAAAAGAAAAGAAATGGCAAAACATTTTAAGCATGTGCAATTGCATTCTAAAACCTTCCAGTCGATTATTTGCCAGTCTATAAGTAATTCAAATTTATAGGTACTTTATACAAAAAACTGATATTTGTCAATATTAACAAATCTTAAACGTAATGCCCTAACATTTTGTATAAAAAACACCATGAGTGTCATGATTTTTTTTATACATTAACAGAGTTGAAAACATTAGCTCCGCGGAAAGAATAAAATTTGCGCCCAAATGCAATCTTGAGTGTAACGCACACTAATAAAGAATTTCTAAAAGATTTAAAAAAAAATACTTAACAAGTATTCATAATAAATCTGAAACATTTATACTCTCATTATTTGCTCAAAAAGTGTTTAATTTTGCTAGTTACTTACAATGAATACAATTTGTATACATTATATGCACAAAATATAAAAATAACAGGGTATGTGATCTCAATACCATGAGATGAAATTAGAAGAAACATAAACTAAAATATTTATACAGACAATTAACAGAATCTTATGTATGAAAAATAATAAGCAAATTGCTACGATAACGCCACCGATTTCCAGTTTATTCTCCATTCAGTGACGTAAGACTGATGAGATGCATTGTTATTAAAAGTAAATACCATACTTGAAATATACGTATATACTTGAAATATACGTATACTTGAAATATACGTATGCTTAAATATACGTTTAACCGATGTACCCATATACGTATCCGGATAAGTTTAAACGTATATTTTAAAGTGTTTGTATTTCATAGAAACGTATTATACGTATATACGTATATCGTTTAAACGTATAACTGAAATGCGTATCCCATAGGGAGCACTAGTATATATATTTTTTATGTAAAAAGATGCATTAAAAGCATGTATTCCTGCGAATATTGGAAAGATTCTTAAAATTTTTGGAATTCAAATGAAGGAATGTTTTAACTGATGATTAAGGAGGTGACCACGAAACAAAGAATTAGAAGAAAATATCGGAGGTATGCTTGATTATAAAGAGTAATGTATTACATTTTTCTTGTTATTGAATTTATAGTGTCAACAGCATGTTTGTTTGTTTTAGGTCTGCAAATAACAAAAAAGATTGACCAAAAGATTTGTTGGCCTTCTTAATGGAAAAGAAAAATGTCGAACTAATTTCTAACTTTCTCACAGCTATACAAATTTTTTTAACATCCCCCAAAAATATGTATATCTCTAAAATAAAGAAGAATAAATTATGAAGTAATCCAAGCAAAACAAATTATGTGAGAATGTTTTAAGTGATGATTAAGGAGATGACCACGAAACAAAGAATTAGAAGAGAATATCGGAGGTATGCTTGATTCTGAAGAGCAATATGTATTACATTTTTCTTGTTATTGAACTTATAGTGTCAACTACATGTTTGTTTGTTTCAGGTCTGCAAATAACGAAAAAAATTGACCAAAAGACTTGTTGGCCTTCGTAATGGAAAAGAAAAATGTCGAACTGATTTCTAACTTTCTTACAGCTATACAAATTTTTTCAGATGCCACAAAAATATGTATATCTGTAAAATAAAGAAGAATAAATTATGAAGTAATCCAAGCAAAAAAATTATGTGAGAATGCTTTAAGTGATGATTAAGGAGATGACCACGAAACAAAGAATTAGAAGAAAATATCGTAGGTAGGCTTGATTCTGAAGAGTAATGTATTACATTTTTCTTGTTATTGAATTTAAAGTGTCAACTACATGTTTGTTTGTTTCAGGTCTGCAAATAACGAAAAAGATTGACCAAAAGACTTGTTGGCCTTCGTAATGGAAAAGAAAAATGTCGAACTAATTTCTAACTTTCTCACAGCTATACAAATTTTTTTAACATCCCCCAAAAATATGTATATCTCTAAAATAAAGAAGAATAAATTATGAAGTAATCCAAGCAAAAAAATTATGTGAGAATGTATTAAGTGATGATTAAGGAGATGACCACGAAACAAAGAATTAGAAGAAAATATCGGAGGTATGCTTGATTATAAAGAATAATGTATTACATTTTTCTTGTTATTGAATTTATAGTGTCAACTCATGTTTGTTTGTTTTAGGTCTGCAAATAACGAAAAAGATTGACCAAAAGACTTGTTGGCCTTCGTAATGGAAAAGAAAAATGTCGAACTGATTTCTAACTTTCTTACAGCTATACAAATTTTTTCAGATGCCACAAAAATATGTATATCTGTAAAATAAAGAAGAATAAATTATGAAGTAATCCAAGCAAAAAAATTATGTGAGAATGTTTTAAGTGATGATTAAGGAGATGACCACGAAACAAAGAATTAGAAGAAAATATCGGAGGTATGCTTGATTCTGAAGAGCAATATGTATTACATTTTTCTTGTTATTGAATTTATAGTGTCAACTACATGTTTGTTTGTTTCAGGTCTGCAAATTACGAAAAAAATTGACCAAAAGACTTGTTGGCCTTCGTAATGGAAAAGAAAAATGTCGAACTGATTTCTAACTTTCTTACAGCTATACAAATTTTTTCAGATGCCACAAAAATATGTATATCTGTAAAATAAAGAAGAATAAATTATGAAGTAATCCAAGCAAAAAAATTATGTGAGAATGCTTTAAGTGATGATTAAGGAGATGACCACGAAACAAAGAATTAGAAGAAAATATCGTAGGTAGGCTTGATTCTGAAGAGTAATGTATTACATTTTTCTTGTTATTGAATTTAAAGTGTCAACTACATGTTTGTTTGTTTCAGGTCTGCAAATAACGAAAAAGATTGACCAAAAGACTTGTTGGCCTTCGTAATGGAAAAGAAAAATGTCGAACTGATTTCTAACTTTCTTACAGCTATACAAATTTTTTTAAGGTGCCACAAAAATATGTGTATCTGTAAAATAAAGAAGAATAAATTATGAAGTAATCCAAGCAAAAAAATTATGTGAGAATATTTTAAGTGATGATTAAGAAGATGACCACGAAACAAAGAATTAGAAGAAAATATCGGAGGTAGGCTTGATTCTGAAGAGTAATGTATTACATTTTTCTTGTTATTGAATTTAAAGTGTCAACTACATGTTTGTTTGTTTCAGGTCTGCAAATAACGAAAAAGATTGACCAAAAGACTTGTTGGCCTTCGTAATGGAAAAGAAAAATGTCGAACTGATTTCTAACTTTCTTACAGCTATACAAATTTTTTTAACATCCCCCAAAAATATGTATATCTCTAAAATAAAGAAGAATAAATTATGAAGTAATCCAAGCAAAAAAATTATGTGAGAATGTATTAAGTGATGATTAAGGAGATGACCACGAAACAAAGAATTAGAAGAAAATATCGGAGGTATGCTTGATTATAAAGAATAATGTATTACATTTTTCTTGTTATTGAATTTATAGTGTCAACTCATGTTTGTTTGTTTTAGGTCTGCAAATAACGAAAAAGATTGACCAAAAGACTTGTTGGCCTTCGTAATGGAAAAGAAAAATGTCGAACTGATTTCTAACTTTCTTACAGCTATACAAATTTTTTCAGATGCCACAAAAATATGTATATCTGTAAAATAAAGAAGAATAAATTATGAAGTAATCCAAGCAAAAACATTATGTGAGAATGTTTTAAGTGATGGTTAAGGAGATGACCACGAAACAAAGAATTAGAAGAAAATATCGTAGGTAGGCTTGATTCTGAAGAGTAATGTATTACATTTTTCTTGTTATTGAATTTAAAGTGTCAACTACATGTTTGTTTGTTCCAGGTCTGCAAATAACGAAAAAGATTGACCAAAAGACTTGTTGGCCTTCGTAATGGAAAAGAAAAATGTCGAACTGATTTCTAACTTTCTTACAGCTATACAAATTTTTTTAAGATGCCACAAAAATATGTATATCTGTAAAATAAAGAAGAATAAATTATGAAGTAATCCAAGCAAAAAAATTATGTGAGAATGTATTAAGTGATGATTAAGGAGATGACCACGAAACAAAGAATTAGAAGAAAATATCGGAGGTATGCTTGATTCTGAAGAGCAATATGTATTACATTTTTCTTGTTATTGAATTTATAGTGTCAACTACATGTTTGTTTATTTCAGGTCTGCAAATAACGAAAAAAATTGACCAAAAGACTTGTTGGCCTTCGTAATGGAAAAGAAAAATGTCGAACTGATTTCTAACTTTCTTACAGCTATACAAATTTTTTTAAGGTGCCACAAAAATATGTGTATCTGTAAAATAAAGAAGAATAAATTATGAAGTAATCCAAGCAAAAAAATTATGTGAGAATATTTTAAGTGATGATTAAGAAGATGACCACGAAACAAAGAATTAGAAGAAAATATCGGAGGTATGCTTGATTCTAAAGAGTAATGTATTACATTCTTCTTGTTATTGAATTTATAGTGTCAACTACATGTTTGTTTGTTTGTTTCAGGTTTGCAAATAACGAAAAAGATTGACCAAAGATTTGTTGACCTTCGAAATGGAAAAGAAAATTGTCGAAGTGATTTATAACTTTCTTACAGCTATACATATATTTTTTTTTAAGATGCCACAAAAATATGTATATCTGTAAAATAAAAAAGAATAAATTATGAAGTAATCCAAGCAAAAAAATTAGGTGAGACTGCAGATGATGACTAAGACAACAAGAATCACAGATGGATATTGGAGGTGTGTAAAATCCTTCTTGAGTTATAAGCTAATTATATTTGGGATTGAATTTATAATTTAAAATATTCGTCCTTTTCAGTTATTCTAATATATATGAAAAATTTATATGTCAACAATAACTGTTCGTTTTCATAAGAATATACTTATATATTTAAAACAAACAAATCGCATATAACAATAAAGCTTCATAACAATAATAAAACAATCACATTTCTTTGAACAATAGAACAAGAATCAGAAAATTTCTCTCTTGAAATGAAATTTTTTCATTCCCGCCAGTTGCGGAAAAGACACCTGTTCAGTAGTTATTGAAAATATACTGCTTCTGAGACACATTTATAAACTTTACTTAAAGAAGAATGGATCAGTAAAAACATATTCTCTAGCAAGCCTCAATCAATTTATCCTCAATCAAATTATTTAACGGTTTTATTTTAATTACCTGTGTGATGCATATATATCAGAGTTGTGTATAATTTCTAAGAGTAGTAAACTATAATTCTTGGACTGGAATTTAAAATGTAAAATATTTCGGTACTTTTCGGTTAGCCGGGCGCCAGTATTATATATACATATATATGTATATGTACATGTATATATACAATATATGTATATATATATGTATATTTACATATATGTATGTATATAAATATGTATATATAACAATGGTGCCCGGCTAACCGAAAAGTACCAATATTTTTTATATTTCAGGTCAAAAAATATTTTTAAAGATAGATTAAACAGATGTTGACCTACGACTTATATAAAAATGAATTAAAAATATGTATCCTTGTATTAAAAGTATGTATAAAATCTTGTGCATATTAGACGAAATAATCTGGAATTGAAAAGAATTTTTTTAAGTGAGGATTAAGTGAAGTTTGTGTAAGTAAAAATGCTCAATAACAAGTGAATGTTTAAAATTCTGTAGTATTAAGTGTATATCAGGATAAAATATCAACTTCTATTAAATTGTCTGTTTTAATTGAAAGCAAGACAAAAGCTTACATGTAAATAAATACTTGATCTGGATTTTGTGAAATTTCTTTTAAAAAATTTCGCAGAATTTCTCTAAATTACAAAACTTTCCTCCAAATGATCAGTTAAAAACAGCAACTGGTGAAATTTTTAAACCTGTTGGTTATGTAAAAGTAAATGCAACTTATAAGAATAAAACTAAAAATGTAAAGTTGTATCTGATAAAAGAAGATAATTTTTCATTATTATTTGCTTTCCCCATAATTTGAAATTTGTCTATGTAAATTAAAATGCAAATTCTTTTGAAAAAATACAAGCATTATTACATGATTTTTCTGAATTATTTACTGATAAGGATGGGAAATAAAAGGTTTGAAGGCAGAAATTTATCTTGAAAAAATGTTACAGCTATATTTTGCAAAGCAAAGACTGTAACTTATGCACTACGTGCAGCACTCAAGGATGAACTACAAAGATTTTAGTATAAAGGTATAATAAAACCAGTTACTAATAGCAAATGGGTAACTCCTAATTTATTTAAGTATCTCACAAATTAGTTTTTAACATAAAATAAAATATAAATTGTTAATTTGCTTCATCTACAAAATTTTCTTTGAAAATCAAATAATGAATAGAAAGTTAAAATTTAAATTATATAAGTATAGGTAGAAAAGAAGGGGTAAAAAATACATATCTAATATATTGTATTTCTATATAATATGGAATCTCACTACCTCTTTAACCCTCCGACTGTCTTGGAAAAGGGCAAAATTGTAATGTTGTTTTCTCTGCATTCTGTTTTAAATGCTAAAAAAAATTATTGTTTGAACATTTTATAAAAAAACTTAATAACGAATATGAATGCAATCCTTGGAAGTATTAATCATTGTTCAATGTAGTAAAAATACATTAAATCAATAGAATCATATTACTTTCAATATTGTTTGTATTGCAGTGAAACCTGCACTGTTAAAAATTTGCAGCACTCTGGCAGGTCATTTGACCGTTTTTTCCGAAAACGGTTACACAACCGTAATTTCAACACTATTCTGACCATATTATTGGCCATTTTATGGTCAGAATATAGTTAAATTATGGTTATGAAACCGTTTTTTCAAAAAACGGTCGAATGACCTGCCAGAATGCTGCAAAAATTTTAACAGTGTGGAGCTTAGTGAACGTATTAACACGGGCTTGTCAGTGAGGGGGTTAAAAGAACTAAGTCTTTTTGCATGTACATATGTGTGTGTGTACGTGTATTTTACAAAAGCAAAAAGCAAAAATAGATAAATAAAATAAAAATAAAAAAAGAATCTCCTATACTTTGTTTTATATTTAAGCTTATGATTGCATCAGAATTCAAATCCCATCCCTGCTGAATTCTGATTTAATTGCAATGTATTTTGAAATTAAAGAAGGATTTGCTTGCCATAGTAAAAAAACATAAATATGAAATTTGATTTAATTCTATGCATAACTTCATACACTTTTTGATGGTAAAATAATGAAAATGGCACAAAAATCGCTATTACAGAGCCCACTTCTGGCAGAATTTTTCCAAATTCAGGGAAGACCTGCTTGTCATAGGCCAAAACATACACAACAAATTTAGTTCAATTCTATGCATAACTTTATACACTTTTGGATGGTACAATAATGAAAACGGCACGAAAATCGCTATTACAACGCCTCCTTCTGGCAAAATTTTTCCACGTTTAGGGAAGAACTGCTTGCTATTTCCGAAAACATGCACTAAAAATTTGGTTCAATTCTATCAATTCTATGCATAATTTCATACACTTTTCAATGGAAGAGTGGCGAGACACACGGGCAGACAGGCATTTTGTATAAACATGTTTTTGGGATTCTCTGACCCCCAACTTCTAAACCCATCAAAAACCGGAAATCGAAAAAAAAATTCAATTACAATATCTTCTCCCATTGAAAATAGCAGAAAGTAAATAAAAAGAAAAGTGCCCAGTTAAATTGATGGCATTGAGCTCACAGGCTATTCACACTAATTGTACATTATACTCTCATTTCAGAGAATAATGTCCCTCGAAAAATAAAGTAAGGGGGAAATTAGCCCTCCCTTTCCCTTCTTTATACGTAACCAATGAGCCTCCAAATCTCATCAGCGAAGCGCCTTATCAGAATAAACCGGTATACCAAATTTGAAGGAAATCGGATAAAAACCCTTCATTTAAGTTAAGTGGGGTATTCACCCGTTCTCCCCTTTATACTTAACTAATGAACCTCGTAACCTAATCAGAGAAGCGCCTTATGAGAACTAACCGGAATACCAAATTTGAAGTAAATCTGATAATTCTCCATGAAAAATCTATTTATCTGAGTTAAGGGGGAAGGATAAGCCCCTGCTCTCTATTATACTTAACAAATGAAACCCCAAAACTAATCAGGGAAGTGCCTTATGAGAATGAACCTAGCAAAAAAAATTAAGCAAATCGGATATTTCTATCAATAATTATCGCGTTATGTACATACGTACATACGTACATGCAGAACCTACGGCCACATTAGCTCTCAGGGTTTGATAGCCTGTGAGCTAAAAAAGTAAAACTTTTATCTAGTTAGTAGTTTAATTTCACGAATATAGTTGATTTGAATTTTTTTAAATAAAGACATTATTATCATATGCTTTTACCTATAATTATGTACTATGTATGTTGCCTACTATGTTCTATGTTAGTCAATGTGCTAAAATATTTTTTTTCTTTTCTTTTTTTTTTTTTTTTACTTTAGGTGTAATTGCTTTTATGTATTAATTTTTTTTTCAAAGTTAACAGAAATGACTTAAATTTATTAAATGTATATGTTCTTTTAAAATTCTAAATGTTTCTGAAAATTGAAAAAATCCACATTATGGATTTTTCGGTGGATTTTTTTAAGTGGGCCTAGTCTGAAAAGACCGCTGGGTTTTTCGGACTAGGTTCAACCGCTGGGTTTTTCGGACTGGGTTCAGCTTTGCAAACATGGTTCTTATTCATTTCAATCTTAAATTACTTTTAATCTTAGCAACTGATGCTTCTCCTTATGGTATCTCTGCAGTTCTTTCGCATGTAATGCCAGATAACACTGAAAAGTCTATTGTAGGTTTTGTGTCCAGAACTTTAACTAATGCAGAAAAACGGCATAGTCAAGTTGATAAAGAGGCACTAGCTATTATATTTGGTGTGAAGAATTTTTTTCAGTATTTGCATGGTAACAGATTTACTTTATTTACAGACAGTAAAACTCTTGTGTCTATTTTTTTCTCTTTCTAAAAGTATTCTTGTATGATCAGCTGCTAGAATGCTAGATTATGTAATTTATTTTTAAAATGTTGATGGTCTTTCACGTCTACAATTACGTAGTGAAAATTTACCTCCATAATTTAATTCAGTAATGTAATTGATGAATCGGAATTTCTTCAAATTAATCAACTCTCTATTTTTCCTTTACCTTCTAAATCTGTTGCTTCAGCTGCAAAATCTGATCCAATACTACGTCAAATTTTTCATCACCTGATTTCTGGTTCTGAAATTTATAAAAATTTACTTTTTTGTGGTAAACAAGATGAATTTACTCTTCAACATAGTTGTATTTTTAAAGGTTGTAGAGTAGTAGTGAACAACAGAAATTCATAGAAAACAATTAATAAAAGAATTACACTTTGGTCATTTTGGTATAGTAAAAATGAAGCGTTTAGCACGTAGTTTTGTATGGTGGCCAGGAATAGACCAAGATGTAGAAGATCTTGCGCGAAATTGCACTATTTGTGCAAATTTGAAAAATAATCAGTCTAGGGTAGAAAGACATCATTGTGAATGTCCTACATCTGTATGGCAAAGAATTCATTTTGATTATTTTGGACCTGTTATGGGAAAATGCTTCTCTTAGAGGTTGATGCCCAGGAGTTTTTTTTCTCTAGTACAACTGCAGAAAATAAAATTACTTGCATTTATTGACTTTTTGCCAGATACGGCTATCCTATATCATGTATTGCTAAACAATTTACACCTGCAGAATTTGTTTCATTCTTGAAAAATCATGGTGTAAAACAAATATTAAATGCTCGATACCATCCAGCTACAAATGGACAGGCTGAGAGATATGTGCAAACTCTCAAACATGGATTAAAAGTCTTAGCTTCCGAATCTGGTACTTTTCAAATAAAATTAAATTACTTCCTTTTGCAATATAGAAAGAATCCTCGCGTTACACAATAAATACCTCGTGTTGGGTGAAGAGTTCTCACTCTTTATTTCTAAAACGTCATATAAGAATAAAAATAGATATGATAGTTACAAGTGTTACAAATTTTGTTCATGATAAACGATATGCGAAAAAATCCAAAGTTAAAATAAAAGAATTTCAAATTAACCAGAAAGTGGCTGTAAGGAATTATACTCCAGAAACCAAGTTGAAAATCGGTTAATTTAAAATCAAAGAAAATTACTTTATATAATTCAAGTTGGTTCGAATATTTGAAAAAGGCACGTTCATTAAATAACTATGTAGGCTCAGAGATATCTTTAATTATACAAATTCTGAAGAAAGTGATACAGGAAATTTCAAAAGTGAAAATGCAATGGTGAAACAAGGTGATTCTCCACCAATACAGCTTAGTATCACAGATCTGCAACCAGCTGACTCTTTTGACCCAAATACTCCAAATCCTTCACTAAATGACTCTTTTGATCATAATATTCCAAGTGCTAAACCAGCTGACTAAGATTTGATAAATCGGCTCAAATACCTACTATTCCCAATAGTTCCATTGTTGAGGCTGCTGAATTTGTAAAAATTAATTCTTCTTATTTTCCACAGGTACATAGAAGATCTTCAAGAACCATAAGAGCTCCTTCCAGACGGAAATATTAAAGGGAGGGGGTGATATCTTAGTTGAACATTAAATCAATAGATGGCAACATCACAAAATGTTAAGAGAAAAAGCCACTCATTCAAGCAAATTATTCTTCTGTAATATGTAGTCTTGTTTTGTGTATGTTGGTGTTTGTTCGTTTGGTAATGTGCTGTAATAAACGTTAATTATGTATCTAATCTCTAGCCTACATCATCTTTTGTGGAATGTGATAATTATTAATTAATTAGTCAAAAACACAACACATTAAAAGATTAAGTTAATAAAAAATAACAGTTCGTTTGAAACTCGTTTTCATGCGTAAATATTTTTAATATCCCCAGACGCAACTCGTTTCTTTACAATTAAAAATAAGCTAAATTTTACTTGGTAGAATTCATGTGATTTTCTTCACGGTAATGATACAGCTCGTCTGAATATATGCTTTAAATATGTTGCTATAAAATTCTGTATGAATTTTAAAATGAAATTAATGCGAGTAAACAGAAAATTCACTGTTTTTCCTATTTTTATTTTTACAAAATCTTCTTTTACTTTATATTATTTACTAGGGGGCTCTGCCCCCTGCAAGCTACGCTCGCCAACCCCGTTCAGACACCGCAGAATCTAAAAGCACGCTAATTTGATAGGATTTAAAAAGATTAGAGAAGATTGAATTATAATGAAAAAACCTATAGCGATCTCCCTATAAACGGGTTTCCATTCAATTCCCTTTGATGCAAAAATTTAAGGCCGAATCAGGTGCTGTCAAGACGTCCAATAGATGTTTTTGTGTTTGATTAAAGAAGACCAGTTAAACATTTGAAAGGAAGCTAAAATAAAATGAATTAAGCAAATAGAGTCTTTGCCGACCGGTATTTTTTAACAGCGTTATAAAACGATTGACATAATACAACTACTACAATTTACTGCTTTAACCCCTTCAAAGGCGGTGGTTCATTTTCGGACCACTTAATTTTAATTCTTAAATGCCACAAAGGTACCAGAATAATGGAATGAAAATTTTCCTTTTATTGAGTAAGTGTACAAAAGCATTTTCACATTTCGAAATGTGTTTGTAAATTCTAGTGCCATTCACTGATTTCAACATTTTACGAATAAGTATCTTGCTCCTGAAAGGGTTAAACGCATATTAATGTATTTATTATTTTAAAGTTTCCTTTCTCTTTTAATATTCACGTGTAAATACAATTTTCCAGACATAATTATCAATATTTTCCTGCCTTTAACACTTATTCATTTAATAGTAATTTTAAAGTTTTTTTTTCTGTTTTTAATAGTCCCGTGTAAATAAATGTTTAATCGTTAGGAAATATTATTCTTTGCGCTGCTTTTAGAATTGAAAACAATCTCTATATTAATAGCCTAAGTCATGTGACTATTATCAACAGTTCCGGGCGGATACCTTCGCTTTTTATATTCCAGGCGGCCATTTTGGTACTTTAATGTTAGCCAGCCACAGGCGATAAGTCGCCAAATATTATTCTATTGCCATCATTTCACTTTATATTATAATAATCCAAGTCATGTAACTGCTATAACCAATTACAACCCTTCGCTTTTCATAAGAAAATTTTCCATTTTGATTAAAGAATCAAAGTTATTTTTTCGAATAAAATTACATAAAAGATGCCATGATCGCAAAGAATTCTTGGTACTTTTATGTTAGCCAGGTGCAACTCTCGCCAATAGCTTTTTTTTTAACTCGCCAGTTAGCATTTTTTTTTTTTTTTTTTTTTTTGAGTGGTAAATTAAAACGGTACTACTTGGTTATTCCATTGACCAAAAATCTATCGCCAGACTATAAGATTAAATGCCAATAATGGTTAATCGTAAATGTCACAATCACTTGACTGAAGGACGTTACACGTGTTTACGCTATCAAGTGATTTTTACTTCGACTTTTTTTTTTTTTTTTTATTAATGCTATACTAATTTATTTGGGCACAGATGTCATGTATGCCCCATATTGGCGCGATTTTTGTCCGACGGCATGTTGGCGAAAACATCAACAGCATAAACAACAACATCCGGATTACCATATCAAGCAAAATAACGATACTTTGGCACCAGTTAAGTACCCGTTGCGTATACGACATTGACGTCAGGAAAAAAATCGCGCCAATATGGGGCGTATATGACATCTGTGCCTTTATTTGTTCTTTCTTTCTTTAAAATAAAAATTACGTCAATATGTATAATTTAGTGAGTGCTTTGGCGATTTATATAACTTGGCGAAATTGGTCGACAGGATAACTAAGTAGTACCATTAAAACATTGCTTTGAATTTGAAATTAAAAGTCAGGATTTGTTGCAATATTTAATCGGGTTTGGCGTGATTTTTTTGCGACAATTTGGCAAAAACCTCGTTTGCGAAAACCAGTTACATATGTATTTTAAAATTATTTTCTGTTATTTTAAAAATGAAATAACAACAAATACAAAAAATAATTAATAACTATAGAACAAAACAATTTATAACTTTTTTTAAATAAAAAGAAAATAAAGGTAAATAAACATTTATTAATAAATAAGAAACAATAGCCGGGTTACCATCTCAAGCAAAATAACGCCCTTTTGGCGGTATTTTGGTATCCCGGTACGTATATGACATCTGCAATTAATATTTTTCTTTTCGTTTCGTTTAAAAAAAGAAAGAAGTGAAAGCCATTGATTTTAAATTTTTCAGTTTTAAATGAAAGTTTTGTATTAAATAAAATGATAATGAAATAAAAAAAAAAAAAAAAAAGGAAAAAAAAAAGCATTGTTCTTAGCATACATTTAAGGGAGGCCAAACTGGTCGCCAAATTAGTTTAAAATAATAACCTTTTCTAAAATATGAAAAAAATATATCTGTTATGATTAAAATTTGAGTTGCCATCATTAGAAAAAAATTATTTTAAATTGGAAAAAAATTAATATTTCGAAAACTAATTCTAATTTAAAAATTCTAATACCAGTTTTGATATCTACGGATCAATACGGATTTTTAGTGTTAATTTCATCGCAAAATATTCCATATTTTAGGAGAAATCACCGCGAAACGTAATCAGTTGTTTAATCAGTCGTTTCATAGAATTGTTTCATAAATTTGTTACATTTCAGTCGTTTCATATATCCGTTTCATAAATTCGTTTCATTAGTTATATATATATATATATATATATATATATATATATATATAGGGTAGATTTATTTATTTATTGCCACAACTAGAGGCAGCATCATATTCTACTTTTTGAAACATGTTTAAAAAAAAAAAATAAATGACCTGCTTTTAAAAGCATGTGTCAAAAATTTATAACCATGTATCGCTGAAGGAAATTAAAATATTATAATGTACCGAGCATAATGGAAAGCGTTTAATAGTAGTATAAAAAAACTACTCTATAAATTCAAAAGGTAAGCATAACTTCGCGTCTTCTACGCGATAGATTTTTTTTTTATTTAACATTTGGAAACAGCATTACACACTTCTTGAAACATATTTTAAAAATATATAAAGTTCCGATTTTAAAAGAAAGTGACAAAAATCTATAACTAGGTATCGCTAAAGTAAAATAAGCATAAATGTAATAATTTTTGCCGAGCATAATAGGAAAAAACTTAACCCTTAAATACGCGATTTTTTATTTTGTTTCGAAAATCTTATATATGATTCTCTGAAAGTTTTATTACACAGGAAAAATACTGAAAAAAAAATCAGATATCCATTTTTCGTATAATACGTCAATCTTTTCTTCTGTTGCACATCTGCAAGTAAAAACCACTGTCGTGTGGCTGATTTACGCTAAAATATTGCAAATTAATAAATATTTTAATAAGTATGATTCCAAATACCTTATTTTATGCAATTTTTTATTTTATAAAACTTTACCTTTAACCCTTTAATTCCCATGATAGAATACGTTCTAAAAATTACGTAGATCAGAGAATCTGACTTTACACCAGCAAGTTTCAATGGTAAATTTCGCTTTATTAAATACGAAATATCTGTTAACAATTAGAGCAAATATTGCTATTTTAATTTTCTGGTGCGAATTAGGTATATACGAATAAAAAAAATCTATTAAATTCAAAACACTGTTGTTTGCATATATGCAAAGCTGCGCACTAAAGGGCTAATAACTATTAAATAAAACGTTAAATGCAAAAGGTAAAATAAATTCAGATCTTTTACGATTATAATTTCATGTTTTATTTTAAAACAGTTGTATGAAATCACATAAATTTATTCTTTATAAGAAAGCATTTTTATTTTATTCATTTGTTCTTGCAAATTCTTTCAAAATTTACGTAACTTGTAGTAGCGCATGATGTATTTAAATTTGGACCACGTATGTAAAATTTCAACAAAATTTACAAAGAAACACAAATGCAACATGGATTTGAATCCGAAATATTAAAATATTGTACCAGGGAAAGAAAGGCTAAAAATTAATTTCCTTATTAATTAATATCTAGAATACTTACAATTTTTTTTTTCATAAACCTTATTGTTATTATATCACCTATATTCAACTATATTAAATACTTCTATAGCTTATAAGAAAAGTCGTTCTAGCTTTTAAAATCCAGTATAACAATTGTGCTTTGATCTAAAAATAGAAAATTTTATGATATTCCTTTATGCCTCAGTCAGTGACATTTTCGGAAAATACACAACGTTATGTGTTTTCATGCGTAGGCATTTCGACGCAACTTCTTTCTTTTACTATTAAAGGTTTTACCTGGAAGAAATTATAGTTTTCGTTAACGGTGATAAAATAGCTCACGTGAATCCATGTTTTGACTATATTAAGATAAAAATAAATACGCGAGTTTTAAAAGGAAGGAATGTGGGTAAAATGGTAATCCATCTATTTTTTTTCTCATTTTTATAGATTCTTAAATGATGATTTTTTACCTTTGAAGACAATATTATAATATCCAGAAAATTTGAAAAAAAAAAAAAAAAAGGAAAGAAAAGAATTTTTTTTTAAAGAAAGTAACACATTTTTATCTGTAAATCAATAAATGAAAATTAGCATAAAGAGTTCATATCTTATCAAACATAAAGAAAAAATTTAATGGTTTTCCTTTTTAAAAAATGTCGTGAAATGGAAATAGTATCACAATTTCAGGTCGCTTATTGAATAGAATAGAATACTACAATTATAAAATTCTCTTTTTCAATATAATGTTAAGGGTAATTATCAGTTTAAAAACATATAAGGTTTTGCTGCGCTTTTTTAAATTCTTTATATTTTTAATCTATTTATAAAAAATCCAAGTCTCTGTGTGTCCCTCACAATTCCGGTAGGACCGCCTCATTGAAATGAGTAATTGTTGAAAAATACTAATGCAGGGTTACCATAGTAGCGCCAAATGTTGGCCAATTTGGCGAAATATCGCCAAATTTGGCGACAAAAATAAGTTGTCATATATGAAGCCAACTTGGAGATAGCTGGCTAATTTGGCGAAATTTCCATTTAAAACCATTAATCTTCCGTAAAGGAGGTCACCGCAATTTAAGTTAAACTCCGCTCTTTTAAGATATTTTTTCAAAATCTATGGGTGATAATTAAAAGTGTAATATAGGAAAATGTACATCTTTACATCTTCCTCCCGATACTGCTAATAAAATAACCGCCAATAGACGACTCTGTACTGTCTGAGGCCCTAACTGCGAAATTTTAATGTGCTTTAGGTACTTTTCCAAAATAGGTGCCTTGGCGTAAAAGGAAATTTGGCAACATGTTTTCCGGGAACCTATCCACTGTTTCATTTTAATATACACACACATTTTTTCCCCGATATTTATACGATTAACATAAAAAAAAACCATTTATCTAATTTTATACAGGAACAGAAGTAATTTGTACATAAAAAAAATCAATAATATACAGATAAAATAAACATAAAACAAATAGAAAAGCTCATAAAGTTTATTTTTATAGCTGTTTATATGATTTGACAATTAATCTCACTTTCTGATGCCCGAATTACACCAAGCTTTTTAAAGAAAAACGCCAAAGTCCCTATAGTGGAAAAGTACCAAACTGTCTATTATTTCGTGCTATCTGCGCTATAGTTTGTACTATATGCAAGGGGGAGGGGAAGTGAAAACTCTAAACATTAAATATTAAAGTTTCGGCACATATGTCATATATGCCCCATGTTGGCGTGATTTTTTTCCGACGCCAATTTGGCGAAAACATCAATAGCATAAACAACAACATCCGGGTTACCATATCAAGCAGAATAACGACATTTTGGGGCCAGTTAAGAAAACGTTGTGTATGTGACATTGGCGTCAGAAGTAAATCGCACCAATATGGAGCGTATATGACATCTGTGCCGAAAAATCATGCATTAAGCATAGAATATAAAACAATTTCAACACTTCCGCAATCTTTAACTAAACTTCGTTATTCAGGGAAATAAGGTAAATAAGAAAAAGTAAACATTTTAGAAAACGCATAAAAATTAAAAAAAAAAAAAAATGATTTCAGCAGTTACCGTCCATAGCCAATAGTACTTTTATTACACGCCACTATTTAGCTAAAATTTAATTTAAACTAAAACACTCTTAAAACTACTGAAATGACATTTCCAGATATTATCATCTATAGACTGTTATGTATCCAATTCTTTGCGTGATCCTGTATATTATTTTATCTATATTCTACAAACATTTCTTAGTAAACTAAATGCAGTTCAGCGTAAAAACGCATAACTCCTTTAAAAACCACATTTAAACAATTTACTTTTATACTCAGTAACACTTACGAATTCTTTTGTGTAGCCCTGTACATGAATTATAGCATTTATATACACAGTATATAGTATGCATAAATATAATGAAACATAAAAGCGCATATCATAATTAAAAATGCAGTTCCAGCAATCATCGCGTATGTACAGTACTTCGGAGAAATGTTTCTTGGCGAGAAAGAAGTTTGCCAACGTATTTTCTGACAACCTATTTACTGTTTCATACTCACAAGCAATTTTTTCCATGTGTATTCAGTTTGTTTAATATGAAAAAAGCTATTTACCCATTTTTATAAAGAAACAAAACTAATTTTGGTACTACTTGGTTATCCCGTCGACAAAAATCTATCGCCAAACTGTAAGATTAAATGTCAATAATAGTTGATCATAAATGCCACATTCACTTGGCTTTAAGCAAGTTATACGTGTTTACGTCATCAACGGATTTTTATTTTGACGTTTTATTTGTGTTTTTATTAATGTTATACTCATTTATTTGTTCTTTCGTTATTTAAAATAAAAATTACGTCAGTTTGTATAATTTGGCGAATTGTTTGGCGATTTGTATAATTTGACGAAATTGGTCGATAGGATAACTAAGTAATACCGTAATTTTTGCACAGATGTCATATACGCATAGGGTTTGGCGTGATTTTTTTCTGACGCCAATTTGGCAAAAATCTCGCTTTCGAATACCAGTTACATATATATTTTTTTATTATTTGCTGTCATTTTGAAAAGGAAATAACAATAAATAAATAAAAGTTTAATGAATAACTATAGAAAAAAAGTTCATATAATTAAAAAAATAGAAAATAAAAGTAAATAAACAATTTATTAATAAATAAAAAACAATACCCAGGTTACCATATCAGGCAAAATAACGACCTTTTGGCGCCAGTTAGGCATCCCGGTGCATATATGACATTTGTGCCGTAATTTGTATATAAAAAATATTATTTAATTTAGAAATGATTTTTTTATGTATATAAATACATATATAAACAAAAATAAAAGTTCGTTAGGTTTGTTTTCATAGCTATTTATATATTTTGGCAACATATCTCTCTTTCTGATGCCCGAATTGCGCCAAGCTTTTTTTTAAAATGCGAAGTGCCCTATAGTGGAAAAGTACCTAAATAAATAATTAATAAAAAATAACCAATTATACATACTAAAAATTTTTATTTCGATATCAAAGCATTGTTTTCAACTTCGATTTAAAAGTACATCTATCCTAGGATAACTTCAGTTGAAATTAGGCTGACAGCTTGATATATGATTCCATAAACCTAAACAAACACAAGTGATTCATTCATCGTGAACCGTAAAATATATTAAACCAATGAGGTAATCATTCACAAAGTAAGTTCTCCAACAATCAATAGACAATATTCTTATGACATCATAGTAGATAAAATGGTGGCTGTATCGTTTGTTTTTTGTTTGAATTCACAAAGATTTTATTTTGCAATGTCTCTTAGTTACATTACATTATTGTCATATTTATGAGCTCGGAACAAAAGCATATTTTTTCATTATTTAGTTATTAAATAATGAAAAAAATTATAAATGCATGATTTGAAAAATTTAAATAATTTTTTTTAATACTAAAAATTAACATTGAAGTAACAGTGAGTTTAAGTTAAATAAGTTTAACTGTTTAATTTTGTTGTAATATTCAAAATAACTGTATTTATTAGATTTCAGTAAACAATATCAGGGCCCGATTAAACTTTGAAGTTAGAGGAATTATAATTTCATTTCAGGACCTTCCTTTTGGAGAAGCTTTTTTAAATTCCACATATATATGGAAACTCTTAAGCATTACAAATATTATTCCTAGGACAGACATAACATCGGAACGGCCGGCAATTTTACACAAGTTTTTGAAAAGTACTTTATATCAGAAATTTTATTAAAAACTCGTTACTTCTTTGTTATAGCGGCCCACACAATTATTATTATGACAAGTTGCAGCCAATTTCGCCTACGTCGTAACCAGGATCGTGAGGCACACACGTATAATACCATATAATACCATTTATTAGACCGTATACGATAGCTTAATAGTTTTTACCTTACTTCAAGTGTATAATTTATTTATTTTTAAGAATTAACGACTTAAATTGTCCAATATATGAATTAAAAAAAATTAAACAAAGATTGAATAGACATGACCGCAAAAAGCCTCAAATCCGCACAACACTTGGAACCAAACTGTGCAGATTAGTGGTCTTCTTCTGTACACAGTTTTTAACAAATGTGATTCGTTCTTAAAAATGTGTTATTGTCATCTGTCACTGCGGAACAAGCAAGGAAATCTCATATTCTTGCACATGAGTTGTATATATCTTTATATCTGAATTTCCGTCATTTTTGACCGGCTACCTTTCTAGTTTAAACTATATTTTTTAGTTTTAACAGTTTAATATGTGTTATTTAACACCTTAAAAACTATAAAATATTAAACGAGTTAAAATAGAAATTAGGAACCAATGTTCTTTTTTTACCCGACTGAAAAGAAGGGTTATGTGTTTCAAGCGTATCTGTGTATGTGGGTTTCTTTATACCCTCGAAACATCCCAACGGCTGGATGGATTTTAATGAATGGGGTCTCTATCGATTCATCTTAACCGCCCGATGGTTATAGGCTAGGTTTTGTTTTTATAAATTCAAAATGGCGGCCGTAAAATACAAAAAGGCGGTTTTTTACGCACCCTATTGAATGACATATGATTGGATAGGTCTTTCAAAATGAAGACGATGTTTCATTGACTATTTTACAGTCAGAAGCTCCATTAAAATATTATACAACCTGGAAGTTGTGTAGGTAGGATCTCTAGTTTTACTGCGACTCTAACCATCATAGACATCTATAGACCTCATCAAAACAGTGTTTATAGATAGGAACTAACAATTAAACGCAACTTAAAAGCCATCAATACAAGTAAATTAAAAAGAAATAGGTAAGTAATATAAACAAGTAATATAAAAAAAATATTTTAAGTATTGACTTAGGTCAATATGAGATTTTTTTTCTCCCATTCTTCTTTCCTCCTGAGTGGCGCTTAAAATGCTTTGATCATGAAGAGGGCTCTCTCGGTCTTAAAATACCTTGATCAAGAAGAGGGCTCTCTCGATTATTGAAAATTAATTAATTTAATTTAATTAATTAATTAATATTTGAAAAAAACTGGATTAACATCAAGTGTCATCCACTACAAGTTTAAAAAAATTATTTGAGCTTGATTAAATGAATAATAAGTATTTTATTAACGATTGAAAATTTGAACAAGATATATGTAGCGAGAGTGTGAGATAATAGTAAGAATTGAAAAAAAATAGTTTCACATTGATGAGAAATAATTAATTAGTTCGCTTTTTACGCAGTCGGGTTTTTTGATTTTTTAAATTTAACTGTTTATTTACTTTGGTAAACTAAATAAGTGCTGAAGATAAATTTTTGTTGTCTCTCTGTCTTTATTAACTCCTAGCAGACCCCTCCGTCGTTAACGTGCTAAATTTGGCGTCTTTCAAATAAAACAAAATAAAATAGCCTGAAAAATACGATAATCTCTATAAATATGACCTGTGTTCATCATGCCATAGATTGTTAATAAGGCGATAGCAACAAAGGGGCACTGTGCGCTTCGCGCTAATAAATCTTTAACACGAGTACCAAAATAATGGCGGGGCTTCCTATAACAGAGAACTGTTAGATTCGCACCCAAAAACTTATTAATATGGTAATCACTGAAACGGATTTAAACAGTATATTTCTATATCCATATAATCTTTTTTGAAAAGAGGAGAAAATATACTATATTTTATATGTAACGCTTGAAATTGGATAGTTAAATGGCTAAAACGAAAAATAATTGATAAAACATGAGAAAAAAAGTCTAATTGAAAATTTATCTAGAAAAACGGCAACTGCCGTGGAAAATCCATCACGGCAGATCGGTAATGCCTGTCTTCGAAATTTTAGGGAATTGACCCCTTTTCTCTATATTCCAGAGCAGTTGACTTACATCCGTTGAAATAAATGCATTTGGCCGAATACTTCTACAAAACATTAAATAAATAAAAAAAAATTTCGAACTTAAAAAAAATATTTTTGGCGATAGCTTTAATTTTTCCGGTTACTCACTGAACTGCAGATGTCCCCAGTCCATCAAATACTGTGATTGCTTATAGCGAACCAAAAAACTAATAAACGTACAAACCTGTTATATGTATACATATATGTGTGTATATATGTGTATAATATAAGTAACGATCTAGTTTAAATCAGTATGTTTTGGTACCTTTATGTTACCAGGTGCCAGTTATCGCCAGCATTTTTAAAATCTGGCCAACACGTTTTTTCGCGTCAATCTTATAACATTAGTTAATAATAAATAGCTAATATTTTAACTTGCCTCACATAACTAAAACCCAATATTTTAAAATTGCAATGACAGCTATAACTCACTGTGAATGAATGAATAAATTAAAATATTTTGATAAAACATAATTAAAATTCTTTATAAAAAGTTCGACAATTTCTAGTATAATATATTTAATAAAATAGCTAAAAAATAGCAATAAAATATGTAAACACAAACATATCAATACAAATAACAAAACTCACATAATCGTGTCTATTAACCTTTAACTGATGTTACCGGTCTCACAGACCGGTGCTTTTTTCAATTTTCATAGTTTAACTTGAAAATTTCAGTTTATCTACAAACACTACTGAAATTTTGTTTCATTTGGAACTTTAGTATTATCACCAGAGACTTTTGAATAGGTGAATTTTAATTATAACACTCCTGTACAAAAAGTTTAGTACAAAAACAAAATCTTATGAGTTAAACGCAGCTTTTATTCATCTTTTAATGGAGCGGTCTCACAGACCGCTTCACACTAGTTATGTGACAATTTCTGTGACATCAGTTAAAGGTTAACGCTTAGGCTTAGTCAGTAACAGGAATATTTAAATAAGATGTAACATAAACTGGAAACATTTTATTTCATATTGAAAGCATCGTACTTAATTTTATATACACAAAAATAGAATCTTACGTTATTTATGTTACCAAAACCTTTTAATGCCATTTAGAATTTTTAAAAATAGTTCGTTAGTTCCTCTTCTTAACATGAATTCTGTCACTGGCTGCAATTCAAATTATGCCAAGTGAAACAAGATTTGGCGCGTTATCACTGGCTCCTGGCTAACATAAAAGTACCTATATTTTTTTTTAATCTGATCCCTTGCGTTTGTTTCATTGTGTACTTTTATGAATTGTATATTTGACTAATAAACATAAGCTGTCGTTCTTACTTTGTTATTTAAAATACGATATTCTACCCTATATTATCAAAATATACTTTAAACAAGATAATTAATATAGTCTTTGATAAGAAAATATTATTTCTCATACTTTTTATTAGCAAACTGAGACATGATTGCGTTCTTTTTTTTTCTCTCTCTCTTTTTGAAAAGATAGAATAAAAACGCGATTTCTAAAAGGTAAATTGCATAGGATAAATCTTCTTGAAATTGCAATTTAGGCTCATATTTATCTAATAATTATTTTTTTTTGAACTTTTCAAGTTAAAACATTTAACAGTATCCAAATATTATGAGCTTATATCAAATTGTCCAACCACACGTCATCTTAATCAATTTTGGATAGGATTTTATCTATAATCAATTAGACCTTCACAGTAGAAAATAAAGGCTAGAGATTATAAATGGGAAACAAAGCTTCATTTTCTGAGCGCCGTTTCCATTTCTATATACGTTATATTAAAATTTTACTTTGCAATATTCATTTAAATTATTCTAAATTTCCGCCATAGTCATTATATTTCTATTTCTTAATAATCTCTATTATTTATTTCTAATTAAATTCCTATAAACTTAAAATACGGATCTTAATAATTATCTTATTTGAAACCTTAATCTAAACTTTTAACCCATTCATTAATTTTTATCAGCAACCAAAACTGTAATAATCTAAGAGAAGCTACTTTTTATTTTTCGAATGTTTGTAAAAGCCATTTTATTATTTCTTATTTTATTCC
Source organism: Maratus speciosus (assembly GCA_963932465.1). NCBI lineage: Eukaryota > Metazoa > Arthropoda > Arachnida > Araneae > Salticidae > Maratus > Maratus speciosus. The sequence continues at coordinate 468,937,637 of OZ010789.1, forward strand.
ATGAATCAGCTACCCACGCACTGTCTGGCGCCGGGCGCATTACATAGAAATCCCTCCGTGAGCAGATATGGAACTCTTTCTCTATTACGCTCCTCTCTCGCTCTCCATTGGTTGAGTAACTGAGAGCATTTCATTCTTTGTCTCGTTCCTGAATCTGTTTGGTTCGTCAAAAGTTTATATTTCAATCTGTATTCCTACGCGAGTCCTGGCAAAACTATCTTGCATGAGCTCTGAAAGAGAATTCTGTGCAGTTCAATTGTTTTAAAAACCCTGTTATCAGGTGTCTTACCGCCAAGTAGAACATTTAAATTTTTGCATTAAGATCTGTTTAGCATGGAATATTAATTCGCGCTCTAGCCTGAAGGCACTGTGAAAACTCTTGTAATGTGGGAATTGTTCACGTTTTTATGTGTGGTTGAATAAAAATTTTAGTGTGATTTTGACCTCTGTTTTAATGGGGAAACTACCGGATTTTTGATCTGTTGCTTACCACTCATATGGCCGGACCATCGAAATAGAATTTGACTGCTTCATGAATCGCTGGTGTTTGGATTGAACTTAGCCAATCTCACTACTACAAACAAATCGATATAGTTGATTAAATTGGTCAACAGCAAAGTACTCAGCCTGTCCACAGCTGCCAATATTATACCATATTGATGCCTCCAGCAGCAATGTTTCACTAGGTGGTATGAATTTTTTGCAACCTAACTAATGCCTGACCGAGGATTTAATAAATGTCCGGCAGGTTATAATATATATATAATAAATTATTTAATTTAAAAAAATTGATCGGTAATATTTTGCACTTATTGCAACCAATAATAGATTATTTTTGCAATCTAATTCAATTATGACAGTTTCTAAATTGAATTAATAAATTTTTAAATTCAGACGATTAGATCGCCAATAGTAAAATAATATTAAACCGATATTGTTTATATTAGTAGTCAGTAATGGGAATATTTACATAACATATTGATTCAACATTAGAATGTCTACACTTTTCAAATATTCCTCAAATATTGACAAGAAATATTTAGTCATTTGTTTTTCAATGTAAAGCCAATATTTCTTCATTGTTGTCATTTCATTGAAAATATTTCTAGTATAAAGACAATATATCTGTAAGAAAAAAAATATTACAAATGTATTCAATATAAAATCAACATTTAACAAATTTCGGTATTTGATTATAAGAACTTGTGATGAATGAACGCCTATATAATCAATGTAACCTATATTCATTTGTTCTAGTATGTGGAACGTGACATCCGTGGAAATAGTGATTTGGTGGTTATGAATAAAACAGTGTCACAGTTAATCTGTTTCATTTAATTTTTACATAATTGTAATTCCGTGTCCTTCCAAGAATAAATGATTCTTACGTTATGTTGAAACTAATTTATTTGAGGAATAAAATTACTGGAATGATGCAATTTATATGACTGACATGGTAAAATACAGATGTTAATTTGAACATAGAAGAATACGATAAAAATATTGAATTAAAAATTGGGTATCCAATGAAAAATAATTTTTATATCCTGAACAACGTCAGAATATTAAAAATAAAAAGTGTTCTTCAAACACAGGAAATTCATCTGACTTCATTTCACTTGTTGACTTAAAGATCTTTTCCCTTTTGAAATTATATTTACTTACGGCAATTTGTGACTTGAATTCCCTTTCAAAATTATCTCAGTGTCTCAAAATTCCTTTCTTATTTCAGAAACTATGAACTAAGAAAAAACTATGAAAAAACAAAGCTTTATCTTCAAAAATTTATTTCTTACAGTTTTGCTAAGAAAAGATCCTCTTTGTATTTTCTTTTCAACACCTGTGTGTCGTAAAAAGCTTTTAGTATTTTTTTTAAATTATTTTTACTAAGACTTAAAAAACGACGATATGCTTAAACAATTTATCGAAAAGTTTCTTTACGAGGGAAATTACAGCAAAAGTGTTTCTGACGTTTATAAAACATGGATTATCGTAGCACGCGTGATTATTATTAATGTTTCATCATGCGGAAGAATTTTTTAAACTTCAAAATGCAGAATTCTTTGTTTTAAAACTCTGAAATAGCTTGTTCATTTTGGAAATAAGTGGGTATAAATACATGTTTGCATATAACATTTATTCACCAGATATCTGAAAACTTGTGAAAAGCAATTTTTCTAGTGCTGAAGTTACGATTTAAAAAAGAAGAAGAAAGCTGGGGTCCAGGTGGGTCAAAAGCCTTGTGTGGTATCTTTCTAATAACATAAATGCTACATTTATATTAAATTGCTTTCCTATAATTTATTTTTAAAGAATTTTAAAGTACTAACTAATAGTAAACTGCACTATTTTATAAAAGAAATATAGAAGGCACTCAAAAGTCTTTTATCACCTTCTAAAAGAATGTGTTAAATTTTATATATGGTGGTTTGTCATTGTGTGTGTATGTCTGTGTATTTGTTTGTTGTCGATAGCTAGGGAAATTTATCGCACGTAGAGGTCGGCAAATTTTGTTCCGGAAGACAGACAATTCTGAATGTACCTGAGGTCCAAAATTTAATTTTCAGTTATTTTATATTAGATGGAATAATACGCATATTTTACTGATTTTCCAGGTTCGTCTGTAATTTTAATCCAGCCATAAAATTAATCCGAATTCAATCTTTTATCCTAATGTAGTAAATTCAGTATTCTTTTCAATAAAGTTTATTTGGAATTAGTACATCTACTTCTTAATGTTTAGCACTTATTTTATTTATTTATTTTTTTTTTTTTAAGAAGGTACCTCCTTTTTCCGAAAATGAGAAGTTTGTTTTCTATCAAACAATATCTATTCGAAGCTTTATCCATCCAATTTTACATTTTATTTCCCTGTATGAAACAGAATTTTGATAATTGCTTAAACAATTTTCCCAATACATAAAATAGTTTTTTTTTTTAAATAAATTATTAAAGGGTGTAAGGACATCGATTTTTTTTCTTCTGAAGCGCAGTGAAATTCCGATGAGGGAAAAGCTCCAGCTTTTGTTTCTTAACTAACCTATTTATCGTTTAAAACCACTACTATGAAAATCCACATGACTCGCGGTAGGGAGCTTTTTTATTATAGGGGAAGATTGGGTAACCCCGGCCACTATCAGATTTGAAAAATCACACGCACCTAGATAAACAACGCACACCTTAAAACAACCGCAGCTCCGCGCTTATACGTATACGAAACGGTATACTAATGAACCAATGTAAAGATCATCTCTAATTCCTACGAGAGTCATAATGCTCTCGTTTACTTCCCGTTGATGGCGATCAGTCGAATTGTCTTGATGCGTAGATGTTGAGCATATTGGTGGAATTTGCATGCAAACTTCATAGGATTGCGTTAATCGAAGCAAACAGAGGGTAAATGAAGAACAGAAAACAACCCCAGAGCCAGATAATTTTACTTCTTTTTATATAAATTAAATAAAATAATGATTTAGAAAAATTAAATACAACAGTAAAAACGATCCAAAAAGGAAAAATAAATAATATAAGAATTTTAAAGAAAGTAGATGAATTCCGATGCCAAAAGTTTAGGCAGGAACGATGTCGAAAACCATAATAATAATACAATGAAAAATAAGAGAATAGAGATTAAAATGAAGGGGGAAAAAGACGAAATTGCAGAGGAAAAAGACGAGAACTGCAACGATGCGTTTAAGGTAGTTCTTACCGTCTCTGTTTACAATATGAGGCAAAACCGACATCTCGGCTAAGGATGGCCAGTGGTCTTTCTTTATCAACGGAGTTGTTAATATTATAGGGTTTATTGACCGCAACGCATTGTTGGGTGGTTGGTTGTTTGATTTAAGTTTAATGGCACAAAGTCCCTTTAGGGACATGCTGCGCCAAGAACAAGATAAAATAAAACAGAAAATATATTTTTAAAAGTATCATTAAAAACGTATGATAGAAACAAACAATGAGCAAAAAACACTCAATTTAATGTGAAAGGAATGCGTCAATAAATAAATCTTTCAAAAAATGTTTAATAAAACGAAAATATAATTAAAAGACAAAGAAGATATTTAAATTAAAAACTGTAAAAGCTCTAAAGTTATGATTGTCCAGAAAAGCCAAAGCATGAAATGTTATAATAATACTGTGTAAAAACACATTTATGTATCATTTAAAAAAAAAAAAAAAAAAAAAAAAAAAAAAAACCAGTGTAATATCAAGTAGGATGAAATTCCTCGAAAACAGTATTTTTTTCATCATCATATGAGTCATAACTGAGTCCATAGCCTCTTTTGCATAGTTGAGCAACTGTTTGTGATCCTTTATATTAATTATTGCTGGGCTAAGACAGGATTTTTTGTTTTTTCTCTTCACAGTTTTTTACTGTGAAGAGACTTGAGTTGAAGGTTTTTTCTTTCTTTTTGTGTGCAACATTTCTCGTTTAATTTCTGAGGTGGACAAACACCAGGTTTCAGTGACTTGCTTTTTTCAGAAATTGAAGTTTGCTCAGTAGATTTTTTAGGTTGAATTGGTGATTTTTGTAACCGACTATGAACGTATTCTATTTTCACAGATTCTGATGATGGTTGCCAAAGTTCTAATTTTGTCATAAGTCGCATTGTTGGGTATAAGAATATGATCTCTATTTAAATTTTGTGCAAGTTTTTTTAATAACTTGCGAGGTTGGCCGAAATTTTGAGATCTTTATCAATGACATCGTTCCGGGCGAACATAGTTGCATTTACAATCTGCCTTAAAATGCTATTTTGAGAGATTTGGAGTTTTCGTAAATGAGTTCCGCTTACAGATCCCCAAACAATTGACCCGTAAGTCATGGTAGATCTGATGAAGGATTTATAAAGCAGTAACTTGTTAGGAATTGACAAACAGCTATGTCTAGCTAATAAAGATTTGAGGAATGACTTGGCATCGGATGTTTTAGAGCGTACGTCACAAACCTGCCGTGCCAAGTTTAATTTGGAGCCTAGGTAAATTCCCAGATATTTATAGTCATTGATCCAGGGTATTTCTTCATTATTAAGAGTAAGATTAATGTCGGGGATTATAGAATTTTTGGAGAAAATCATGGCGACACTTTTTGAAGCATTTACGTTGATACGCCAATTTCTGAGCCAAATGGAAAGAGGAAACGCCATATATGTAATCGCCGAGCGGACAACAAGTCACGAACGTTTATTTACTTATGTCAAGATTTTTGTACGCGCCCTTTACTTGTTGAATGCAGTTATTGTATATTAAATGTAAGTACTTCACCATCATTTATTAATTATCCTGTACGGTGACTGTTGTAGTTTATAAGTCAGGTTATTCGTTGTCGTTGCATTTGCAGTTATTTTTGTGATAAATAAAAATATTAAATCGAGACGGGCGAGAGGTATCGGACACAATTCCGTCGGGAACCGTTGGACACTTTCTGGTTAGAGAGAATATCTGGTTAGTTGTTAATTGAATAGGTACTAAAGCTTCAGCTAATAAAAAGAAGGTTACAACCGACAAAAGAGATTCGACAAAAGCAAAAAAAAAAAAAAAATGAAAACAAAAAAGACATTCAGAGTTTGGCAAACAACCAGGAAACAGAAAGCATCAGTTGTGGCGAAACTTTTGAAGAAGACTGGATACAGTGTCATAAATGTAAAGACTGGACACATGAAGCATGCGTGGACATCGATCCTAAGCAGTCTTACTATATAGTGGCGTGTGTAAGGCCAAAGAGCGGCTTGGTTACTGTTAATTATGTATGTCCGAGGCTACCCGCCAAAAGAATAGTTGTAAAAAATTAAAGACTTATTGTAAAACTTGATTTAAGCTAAGATAAAGAAATCATCTAATTGTTATTTAACTGAAATTATAAGAGACATATTGTATTTAATTTCTAGTTTCAAAATAAAAGTTTAATTCTATTCATATATAATTTTAATTAATTTTTCAGTTAATTTTCATCACTGAAATTACGCACGAAATTATTGAATCACATATTATATATTTAATTCCATTCATCTTCCAGAGTTTCATGAGTTTAATTTGAGTGTCCGGAACTACCCGATCTTCCCGTAATAACTCCTTGCGTGGAAAGAGCTTAGTTTGGAAAAACAGACCAGCGTAGAGTCATACATTTAAAGTAAGACCATCAGACAGTAGGGTAATTTTAGATATGTTTAAGGTTATTATCCTGGGACCAGGAAATACCGGGAGGGTCTGTTGCTAAAATTATAAAGTACAGGTTGTCACTTTAATCAGGATAAAAAATCCTGTGTTTTCCATGTATGTACACGCTTCTTCTTCATATATGAGATAATATACCTACTGAAAGAACATATGCACGCGTTATAGGCCGGGAACCAGCAGCACAGACAATCACCTCATCGAGTTCACGGAAGAAATTCTAGGATTAGATAAATCTTGATTAGCATATTAAAACGCAATCGGTCTGCCAAGTCATATCTTGGTGGAAGACATATGAAAACCCGATTTTATCAGCTGGCTCTTAGGTTTACCATTGTGTTTTCCTGCACGAAAAGGTATGAAAACATGGAGGACTGGGAGCAGGAAAACACAACGGTAAACCTACGAGTCAGCCACTAAAATCGGGTTTTCAAATGTTTTCCACCAAGATATGACTTGGCAGACCAATTGCGTTTAAATATGCGGATCAAGATTTAACTAATCCTAGAATATCATCCGTGAAATAGAGGAGGTGATTGTCTGTGCTGCCAGCTCCCGGTCTATTCGTTAAGTTGCAACATCTCTTTGTTTCAATCGTTAGAATAAATAAGAGGGAGTAAGCAAAAATTAAATAAAACTAACTTTTTACAAATATTATATTTTAGCCCCCTACGAGCCACGCTCGTCAACCCCCGTTCAGACACCGCAGACTCTAACAGCATGCTAATTTGATCAGCTTTAAAAAGATTTCGGAAGATTGAATTATAATTTGAATCTGACAATTATAATCTGACGTAATTTTCACCAAAATTTTCTTTCTCTTTTTAATATTCACGTAAAAATACTTTTGTTAGAAATGAAATATTATGATCCTCTTAAAATATCAAATAAACGTCTCGCGCAATTTTTAAATTTAAACTGTTTTGCAATATTATTTTTTGTTCATTTTACGTAATAAGAGTTGTTTGAATGAAAGGTGGCGTCATTCTGCGTTTTCCAGACGCATGTTTTTTTTACTTACTTTTTCGTTCTATGTTTTCTGTAGTCTGTCTTGTGTTGTCATCCAATAAACACGTTAAAATGTGAGCTCGTGCTTTCTGCTTCCAAAATTTCAGCGGAGTCGGAACATGGTGTCAGGTCCGGGGTATTGTTGTGTTAGTGTTAGTTTTCCTGCTGTTTGTGGAAGTTGAAAGTATAGTGATTTTAAAAAAAGAGATGTATTCGGCGTTAGGATTACGTAATTCATGTCGGAACATTTTGTGGATAACAGAGGTGAGTGTTAGTTTCGTTTCGATTTTGGTATTGTAGTAATGTTTGTGAGAAATAAGTAGGGAGAATAAAGTTTTTATCTGACTTCGTATAGAGATGTTTAGGTTTTGGGGTAATTTAAGTTTGAGAAATGGTATTGTCGTTTGAAAGCTGTGTAGTAGAGATGGAGAATTTGTTATTTTTTTTATTTTTGTTTATTGTATTTTATGTTGTATGTTGAAAGAAAATTTGTTTATTGTGTAATTGTTGTTGTTTAAGTAGTATTGTTGAATTTAGCGAAATGTCTGATCTAGAAAAAAGTAAGAGTAAACGGAAAGCAGTTATAACCGCGACCACAAAATTGTTAAACAGCATCGAAGAATTGTTTAAAGAAATAGATTCTGTTAGTGTTGATATTTTAAATGAAAAATTAATGTTAATTGTAGATAAGGAAAATGCGTTAAATGAATTAAATAAAGAAATTGAAGCTTTGCTTCCCGTTAAAGATATCGAAAGTGAGGTAGCGAACTCAATTGAGTATTGTGAGAATATTTGCTTATGGAAACAGCGAATAAAAATTCAAATTGGAAAATTGAAAGGTCCCGAAGTAGTTGAACTGAAACCCTCAATAAATGAAATAACTGTTAAATTGCCAAAATTAAATATTAAACCATTTTATGGTGATTCTGCTTATTGGTTGGAATTTTATGGTCAATTTGAATCTGCTATTGATAAAAATCCTAATCTTACGAAAATAGATAAACTGAATTATCTGAAATCTTATTTAAATGGTCAGGCTGCGAGTTCGATTGCTGGGCTAGCAATTACAGAACAAAATTATGACGCGACACTCAACATTCTTAAGAATAGGTTTGGTAATACAAATACATTAATACAAACACACATGAACGGTTTATTGAGAATTCCTGCTGTTCATAATTCGCAAGATACGATTGGCTTAAGAAAATTATTTGATAGAATTGAGAATCAAATTAGAAATTTAGAAGCCTTGGGCGTTAGAAAGGAAACATTTAGCAGTTTGTTAGCACCCATAATTTTAGATAGGATTCCAAAAGACCTCGTTCTAGAGTTTAATAGAAAATTTCCGATTAATTATACATTTGAGGATATACATGCTTATCTAGAAAACGAAATTCAATCGAGAGAAAAAACGTATTTAGTTCCATCAAAATCTGATCCTTTCAAGATAAAATATGAGAGTAGTAATAATGAATACAAAGGCAATTTTAGAAAGTTTAATAATAGAAGATTCGATCAGATACGACCAACCGCAACCGGGAATTACGTGTCCAACGTAAAAAAGAGCTGTGTGTTTTGTGACAGTACGGAGCATGAATTTTGTGAGTATAAAACAGTAGAAGATAGGAAAAACAAATTAAGATCAGAAAATAGATGCTTCAAATGCTTTTCTAAAGCTCATTATAGCCACTCGTGTAGATTAAAATTTGAATGCAAATACTGTAAAAGCAAATTTCATAATTATATTTTGTGTAGTAAGAATAATGTTCAAAAGGAACCGCCGAATGTAGATACTAGTAATACTGAATCGGATAGCTCTGTTACTATGCAATGTAATTCTTCTGTTTCAAAGTCAAATATTTTGTTATTAACATGCTCAGTGATTGTTAGTCCCATTAATGAAACAGAAAATGTTAAAATCGCCCGCCTTTTAATGGATAATGGTTCGGAACGCTCGTGGTGCACGCGATCCCTAGCGAATTTTTTAAAGTTAAAACCAATTCGAAAAGAAAGATTATCAGTTTATTGCTTTGGTTCTGAAAAAGCGAAAGAAAAAATTTATGACGTTGTTAAATTGAAATTAACAAGCAGAACTGACAGTCAGCAATTTATTGAGATAGAAACATTAATTACTGATACAATAACTGCGGCTCCAGTCAGCGTACCAGATGTAGAAATTCAGGATGTTTTGAAAAGCAATGGGATAATTTTAGCTGATCAATGTAAAAATTCTGATCAGTCAATAAACATTCTAATTGGAGGGGATATGTTTTGGAACATTATTAAGAACTGTGGCTTTCAGAAAGTAAATAAAACGCTTACTTGTGTACCGACGATATTTGGATATACTCTTCAAGGCTGTCAGCAGACGGATAATAAATCTAGTTGTGTAAATATAGTATCTGTTAATTTAAGTTTGGGAACAGATGTTCAGATGTTATGGGATTTAGAGAATTTGGGTATAAGAGATAAGGATGAATTATCTATTGCTGAGAAATGTCTTATTGAACAGTTTGAAAATAATCTAAAGTTTAATGACGGTCGTTATGAGACACGATTATTATGGAAAGACTCGCCCGTTGCGTTGCAGAGTAATTTCGCGTTAGCTAAAAAGAGATTTGATGATTTAAGGAAATGTTTTGATAAGAGTGAGTGGATCGCGAATGAGTATAAACAAATAATAAATGAGCAGATGAGTAAGGAAATAATTGAAGAATGTGGCAGGGATGATAATGAGTATTTTATGCCACATCGAGCTGTTGTAAATACAAATAAAGAGACGACTAAAGTTCGCGTTGTGTATAATTGTAGCTCTAAATCGAAAGAAAATCTGTCATTAAATGACTGTTTGGAAACTTGCCCGAATTTAAATCCAAATGTACTAGATATTATATTGAATTTTAGAAAATTTAAGATCGCATTTAACGGTGATATTGAAAAGGCATTTTTAATGATAAAAATAGCGGAAGAAGATCGCAAATTCTTAAAATTTCTTTGGTTTGCTGACAATAATGAAACAGATTATAAAATTATGCATATGAATAGATTGCCATTCGGGTGTAAAATTTCATCTTTTATTCTGAGTGGAACTATTAAGAATCACATTCGAAAGTATGAAATGGATAAACCAAGATCGGTGCATATGTTAAATACATCATTATATGTCGACGATTTATTTTCTGGTGCTAAAAGTATAGATGAGGCATATAATTTATCTCATGATGCTGTTTCAATTTTGGGGGAAGGTGGTTTCAACTTGCGAAAATTAAGGTCAAACTCTTCAGATTTGGAAAAATTATGGGAACAAAATGGATTAAATGTTGGTAAAAAGGGTCAGTTGAAGGTATTAGGGTTGAACTGGAATCCTGAGGATGATGTTTTATCGTTAGAGGTTAGATTGTTGACAGATAGCTTGGGGTCAATAAAAAATACAAAACGAGGTGTGTTAAGAGTGGCTGCAATGATTTTTGATCCGATTGGTGTTGCCGGTCCCTTTATTGTGAGAATAAAGCGCTTGTTGCAAGAAATTTGGGAAAGAGGTATTAATTGGGATCAAGAGTTGCCTGATGATCTGAAGAAGAAGTGGTTAGCGTGGTGTTCAGAAATTGAGGGGCTAGAGGAAATAAAAATCGGTAGGAATTGTTTGTTAGGACATATTAATGATAAAGTTACGGGTATTGAATTGCATGTTTTTTGTGATGCCTCGCCGATTGCATATGGAGTTGTTGCTTATTTTCGTTATCGGGATGAATTTGGTAGAGTAAAAGTATCATTTGTCATGTCAAAAAATAGAGTCGCTCCTCTAAAGAAACTCACGTTGCCCCGATTGGAGTTAATGGCGGTATTGATTGGTGCTCGAATTGGAAAATATATTTGTAGTATTTTTGACGATCTGATAACTAAAACGGTATATTGGACAGATTCGGAGATAGCTTTGTATTGGGTCAAAGGATGTGCGAAGCGTTGGAAACAGTTTGTATCCAATAGAGTTATGGAAGTACAAGAGAAAACGGATCCGAAATGTTGGTTTCACTGCAGGTCTGAGGATAACCCAGCAGATTTAATAACTAGAGGGATATCTGTCGTAAGTTTAATTGGCAACGAAAAGTGGTTTTACGGACCGCATTGGTTACGGGAAAGTGAGGAAAATTGGCCTAAACAATTAAAAGTGAAACAGGTGGATAGGAATTCTATAGAAAATGAGGAGAAGGCGGTGTTAGTCACAAGTATGGTTGTCAAATCGAATATAGTTGAGGAACTTTGGAGTAGATTTTCTAGTTGGAATAAATTGCTCAGAGTGGTTGCTTGGTGTTTAAGGTTTGTTGGCAACTGTAGAAAATCAAAGGTTTTGACACCATATCTGGAAGTGAAAGAATTAAATAAAGCTCATAACGCAATTATGCGATCAGTTCAAAGTAGCGAGTTCTATAATGAGATAGAACAGTTAAAAAGGCAGAAGTGTCTTCAACCATCGAATAAGTTAAGCCAGTTGAGCTTATTTTTGGACAGTGAAGGACTAATTAGAATAGGTGGCCGAATAAAGCATTCGAATTTGAGCGACACTGTGAAACATCCGATTCTCCTACCAAAAGACCACATTATTACTAACCTTTTAATCACCTATTTTCATTTGAAATACCTACATTGTGGACTGCAGTTGACCCATTCATTCTTGCGGCAAAAGTACTGGATTATTAAAGCCCGTGTCGCTATTCGTCGAATAATCCGAAGTTGTGTTATTTGCATACGCCATCGCGCAGAACTTTCAAAGCAAATGATGGCAGATTTACCTTATTCAAGAGTGAATCCAGGCAAACCGTTTTCGAAAACCGGAACTGACTATGCCGGTCCTTTTCATGTTAGTGCTAGACGTGGCAGAGGTATGCGTCCTACAAAAATATATGTGTGCGTCTTTGTTTGCTTTATCACCAAAGCTGTGCACCTGGAATCCGTATATGATTTAACTGCGAACTCTTTTATTTCTACGTTAAAAAGATTTGTTGCACGCAGAGGAAGATCCGAAGAGTTATTCAGCGATTGTGGAAAAAACTATATTGGAGCGCGACACATATTGAAAGCATGGGTATCTCAAAATGTTGGACAATATCTTGCTGATGAAGGTATCCAGTGGAGAACAAACGCTCCTTCCGCACCTCATTTCGGTGGACTTTGGGAGGCCGCCGTAAAAACTATGAAATATCATATGAGAAGGGTGATCGGTCAGCAAATTCTGAGTTATGAAGAATTCAATACATATTTAACGGAAATTGAGGCGGTAATGAATTCTCGTCCATTAATTCCAGTCACGGACGATCCTACAGATTTGTCAGCCCTTAGCCCTGGACATTTCCTAATAGGAACTGAACTAAAAGCATTACCGGAGCCTGACATACGGTCTGAAAGGATTACCCTTAGAGAACGTTACAAACTGGTTACGCAATTATCACAATCCTTTTGGAAAAGGTGGCAAAAGGACTATCTTACTCAATTACAAATACGAAGCAAATGGAGAAAAAATTATCCAAATATGCAAATTAATGATCTGGTTATTATAAAAGAGGAAAATTTACCCCCATTAAAATGGAAAATGGGTCGAGTTTTGCAAGTTTACCAGGGCAGTCGTGAAAGAGTTCGTGTTGTAAAATTAAGAACTGCTCATGGTGAAATAACCAGACCTATTCATAAATTGGTGCTATTAATGAGTGAAAATTTAAATGAGTAATTTATTTATTCCATTATTATCTGTTATTGTATAAAGGTTAAAGTTAATCAAGTTTTCCTCTTATGTGTAAGTATTATGTTTAATAACTTCTATATAACTGTAAGGTATGTATTACGTTCTGTTTAAGTGATGTTCTGTATAAATAACTTCTGTTGTATTCTGAAAAAAAAAATTGATATTATGTAATTGATGTCTTAAAAGCCATCGGGCCCCAGTATGTTTGAATGAAAGGTGGCGTCATTCTGCGTTTTCCAGACGCATGTTTTTTTTACTTACTTTTTCGTTCTATGTTTTCTGTAGTCTGTCTTGTGTTGTCATCCAATAAACACGTTAAAATGTGAGCTCGTGCTTTCTGCTTCCAAAATTTCAGCGGAGTCGGAACAAGAGTAATGTGACGTAAATGTGGCGTAAATTCTCCTATTTAAGACTTCTAACGCATGCTAATGAATTTATTATTTTACAATATTCCTTCTCTTTTAAAATTCACGTGTAAATAGAGTTTCTATGGAGTAATTTTCAATGAGTTCCTGTTTTTTATATTTTCTGTTTATAATAGTCACGTGTAAAATAAATTTTTAATTTAAAGCAAACATTATTGTTTGCGCTGTTGTGTTTATACAGTTGGCAACAGTTTAAATTAATACAATTTTCTAAAATATGTAAAAAACATCTCTCGAAAAGCTGAAAATTTGAATTTAAAATAGAAATAAAACCTCAAAAAATGAGTCAAATTAAAAACTAAATGCAGTCTGCACACCGGGAAATTCTGACGCATAAAATGATCTAAAAATGATTAAATTCCTATGTACAGTTTTTGCTCCTATAAAACTTTTTTTAATGGAACGATTTTGTCCAAATTTGGCATTAAATATCTCTTAAAATAATTCTTCGATTTGAAAACTGTCTGCACCAGCGTCTTTATCAAACATTTCTCTATAATACTACCGATTTTTATATTTTTGTATGCAACAGTTTTTTTAATATTAACGAAGAAAAGCCATACCATGCTTAAGCATTCAAATTGAATGCCGATCTGCCGGGAATCAGCAGATATCTACGCAGATTTTCATTCGTCCATTTCCAAATCAAAACTTTTTTTATATAGAGAAGGATATAAGAAGAATAAAAAGCAGGAAATCTTACAGGTAGTTTGAAGCCTTACTTAAAAAGGTAATAATTGTAATTATGAATCCAGAATTTTTAAGAAAAAAAAGAAAGGAGCTAGGGTGATTTTTATAAGTACTTCAATTATAAGTAATAAAATATGCTAAACATTTACTTACAAACGTAAAAATTGTTTTTAAAGTATGAATATACTTTCAAAATTCCCAACATTCGATAGTTTCTCTTAACCGTCATTTAACGAAATTCAACACTCACGAGGGTTAATGAGACAGAAATTTGTTTAGTGAAAAAAAACTAAGAAATTTCAACTTACCCGTATATGTAGGGGTTTTTTTATTCCAAAATTCCAGCATTGTGTATTTTAAATTATCTTTGAATTCTCTGCATTTCCCAATATCTCCAGATGGCGTGTCAACCTCGAAGAAAATCTACGTTCATACAATGAGATAAACAACTGCGTTTAACTTAATTTGCTATATTTACACTTTTACTTCCATTTCCTAATTCCATTGTCTGTGAATCCTTTATGCTATTTATAAATTTTCTGAAATAATTGTTGATAGTTTAGGAAATATATGCACTTAAAACATTTAGTTGAAACGATACCTGTTATTTGAACAATTTTAAAAGCTCGGATGAAAAGAAATATTCTCTAGTGAATTGCTAGAGAAAGCGACAAATTTCCATTTATAGGTTAAAACTATGTTATTTGATCAATTTAGTAATATGGAAAGTAGACTATGTGAATATTGTTCATTAATTTAAGAGTTAAGATTTTAAATGACAGGTGACTAAAGTCATAAAACTTACATAAAATGTTAAGATTGTGAAATTTGTCTTTAAAAATTTTATTGATTAAAGAGATTGGACCAGTATTGAAATATAAAATATTTTTAATATGACTGTCCTTTGAGAATTATATGCAACTATTAAACGTGTGCAAAACATTTTCATGATTGGAGATGTACAGGGTGTCTATAATTAAACGACCCTACTTTAAAGTTGTCTACAGACAAAACTATTGTTCATAAAGTTGTGAAATTTTGTGAAAGATATATTAAAGGGATAGGAATTTGTTTAGGCTAAAAAAAAATTGTAAATAAAAGTAATTCAAAATTTTGCCACCAGAGGGAGTTTTTTAATAATTTTCACATTTAGCATTACGGTAGTTTAAAAATGTTATTTATTAACTTAACCTTACTCTACAGACAGCTTTTCACGACATTTTCCTAACTTTTCCCTGAACATACTGCGGTCTACTGTGAAACATGCTATCTTACAATTCCAGATGGTACCAGAAAATGATGAAAATCACACAGAACATGCTTGGCTACAACAAAATTTGTTAAAGCATCGTAAATGTATGCTTAATGTGTAATTCGTTAAAAAAAGGTCTTCTATTTTTTTTTTCGCTCACACATATTCCCATACTTTTATTATGTCCTCCAAAAAATTTCACAACACTAGGGGGCTAGGCCCCCTACGAGCTACGCTCGCCAACCCCCGTCCAGACACCGCAGACTCTAAATGCACGCTAATTTGATCGGCTTTAAAAAGATTTCGAAAGATTGAATTATAATTTAAAAAACAGTGGCGATCTCCCTATAAACGAATTTCTATTCATTTCTCTTTGATTGGGGAATTTTAACGCCAAATCCGCTGCGGTACTACTTGATTATCCTGTCGACCCATTTCACCAAATTATATAAATCGCCAAACCACTCGCCAAATTATACAAATTGATATAATTTTTATTTTAAATAACGAAAGAACAAATAAATTCGTACAAAATTAATAAAAACACAAATAAAACGACGAAATAAAAATAACTTGATGACGTATACACGTGTAACAACATTTCAAAATAAGCTAATATAAAAGGAATTAAGTAAAGAGAGTCTTTGTCTCCTGGTATTTTTTAACAAAGCGAAAAGAAAGTTCTTTTAAATGAGACATTTTAAATTAATTCTCAAAATATCAAATAAATGTCTAGCGCAATTTCTAAATTTAAACTTTTTTGCAATATTATTTTGTGTTCATTTTATGTAATAACTGTAATGGGACGTAAATATGACGTAATTTCTCCTAAGACTTCTAACGCATGTTAATGAATTTATTATTTTACAATATCCTTTCTCTTTTAAAATTCACGTGTATACTTTTTATGACGTAATTTTTAATAAGTTCCTGCTTTTTATACGTAATTATTTAATTCTAATTTGAAAGTTTTTTTCCTGTTTATAATAGTCACGTGTCAATAAATTTTAAATTTGAAGAAAACATTATTGCTTGCGCTTTTTATACAGTTGGCAACAGTTTAAATTAGTACAATTTTCTGAAATCTGTAAAAAATATCTCTAGAAATGCTGAAAATTTGAATTTAAAATAGAAATAAAACCTGAAAAAATGAGTCAAAATAAAAAAATTAATGCAATCTGCACTCCGGCAAATTCTAACGCATAAAATGATCTAAAAATGATTACACTGCCATGTATAGTTTTTGCTGCTATAAAACTTTTTTAGTGGAACGATTTTGTCCAACTTTAGCATTAAATAACTCTTAAAATAATTCTTCGATTTGAAAACTGTCTGCATCAGCGTGTTTATCAAACATTTCTGTATAAAACCACCGATTTTCATATTTTTGTATGCATTATTTTTGTTAATATTAACGAAGAAAGGCCTCCGGTCACAAATAAGTCAAAACCGGCGGCGGCGGCGGCGGCGGTGACAGCGGTAGTTACTTTTTTTTAGAATAGAGAGATTCTGAACAACAGTTTTGTCTGAAGACAACTTTAAAATAGGGTCGATTAATTATGAACATCCTGTAAATAAAATTTCTAAACTATCTTAAGGCTAAATATGTAATTTATTAAAAATCGTCCTCTGCTGGCGAAATTTTAAACTAGTTTTATTTATTTATTTATTTATTTATTTTGCTTAAACAAATTCCCATCCCTTTATTATGCCTTTCCCAAAATTTCACAACTTTATGAAGAATAGTTTTGTCTGTAGACAACTTTAAAGTAGGGTCGTTTAATTATGGGCACACGGTAGTTTGAAATTCATTAAAAAAATTATTGCATATTAATTATTATAGACATTATAAAGAACCCAAGGAACTTTGCTTATGTTAGTGTTCTAACAAATGCATTAAGACATTTGTATTCAAAACACATTTTTCGCTTCAGTTATAAATAACAGAAAAATCCAAATCCAAATCCAAATCCAAAATCTGCAATCAGAAATAGTAAGATAAGAAAAGTAATTTTAGCAAGAGAAATTCAAATCTATTTCAAAATGTTGGTGATTCGAGTTATCGAGATTCAACTTATAGAAGTTTAGTTACGTATGATTCTACTTTAATCCCATTTAACAGATTAGTAAGAATTCAAACTAGAGTCCTGCGCGGGTCAGGTTGTACCCGACCCGAACCCGTAAATTCCATTTTATGTCAACCCGCAACCCGAACCGAACCCGACAGAAAATTCCTCGACCCGCAACCCGACACGAACCCGAAAAATGTATTTTCAGCAACCCGCAACCCGACACGAACCCGCAATATTTCAACCCGCAACCCGATCCGAATCCGCAATGAAAGGAAAGGAAATCATGATTTATTGCCATTATGAAAAATAATCTGCAATTGTATCTCTAAAAAAATTTTTATGTTTTACATAGAAGAATGAACAAATCTATATTCCTTAATATTCAAGTACAGTAAAACTTCTTAATAGCGGACACCTCGGGATCGTTGAATGGAGTCAAACATCGGGTCGGGTTATCCCGAATTTTATTTTTTGGCTCGTAATGAATTGTTTCTGCAGGTTAGATTCGCACTAAAATTCTTGTGGGTCATAAGTTTTTTGCCACTCAGATTGTTGGGATTTTTACAAAAAGTTTGAGCACAACTATATTTCAGATAAAAATAAATACGTATTTGAATATGTATAAATATATATTCAATTTAATGCATGAGAAATAAAATATATATAATAAATGCAATCATAGATTATTCTTTCTTTAAGAACCATTTTTTGTTCTTTGGAAATATGAAAAATATTATCAACGTTTCGTTTTTGGTACACACAAAAACACATGTATCATATTTTTGATAGTTTATACACACATACGCATGTTACGTATGTGGAGATTGAGAGATGCCCGCTATTCAGAGATGTAAGCGTTCAAATATATAAATTTTAGGAATTGAAATAGTGTTCTCTAAATAGAGGTGTCCGCATTTCGGGAGAAAAGCCATTATAGCTATCTTATTGTAATAGATTTTTAACCTGAAAAAATATTTTGAACATTCTTTTGAAATTCGAGTCAACCCGAACACGAGCCGCTAGAGTCAAAACCCAACCCGAAGCAATGAAAGTGAACCCGACCAGCAGTAAAAAACAAAAATTTCTCAACCCGACCCGCAACAAAAAAATCTAGCACCAACACGACCCGACTCTATTGATTGCGGGTCATGTCAGGTGCGGGTAAAAGCGGATAACATGACCCAATGCAGGGCTCTAATTTAATAATTTAAAGACAATTCGTGAAATGAAAATAATTTATCAATAAACTGAAGCATTTAAGACCGTGTAAATTATCGTACTACAGGAATAATTTATCGTTCTTTTTCCACATCTTGTATTTTTACTAGGTATAAAGAAACTAAGGTATTACGAAACTGCATTTTAGGAATCTAAAGGCTTAGTTGCTGACACTGCGTTAAATTCTTTCTGCAATCAGCAGAATAAGCAGTTCTGTTAAATTTCTTTATTTGCCACATAAGTATTATTTGATAGCGTTAATAGCATCTCTTTTTCGAAAAAGTACCTTAATGCTTTTATTTGCCTTAAAAAATAACTACAGT
The DNA here is from genome assembly GCA_963932465.1 of Maratus speciosus. Lineage (NCBI taxonomy): Eukaryota > Metazoa > Arthropoda > Arachnida > Araneae > Salticidae > Maratus > Maratus speciosus. The sequence continues at coordinate 468,956,539 of OZ010789.1, forward strand.
AATTGTGAGAATGTTTATTAGATTTATAAAGTTGAGGTGAAACTTGTTGAGATTTGTAAGTTTGCATGTAACATCTTTTATCATATATATTTTCATTTATGTTGAATAAATATTTACGTAAAAAGAAAAAAAAAAAAAAAAGTCGTTTTGATTTCTTTGTTGTTGTTGTTTTTTTGTTTGCTTGTTTGTTTGTTTTTTAAGGTACATGCATCTGATTTAACAGAGGTTAAACATATTGGTACTATTTTTTTTTTTAAGTTTTTGCTATATTGGCGAGAATGTTGCTCTATAGGGAAATTTTTAATTTGGGTTACAAAATATAATTTATATGAGATAATTATATAAAAAATGTTAACCGTTTATTGAAATCATAGTTTAAAACTCATCCGTAGATTATAATATATTATCAATGCTTAAACGAGCCACGAACTCAAACCATGCAAGGAATGTAATCGAAATGTTTATCGAAAAAGCACCTTAATGCTTTTATTTGCGTTAGAAAATAATACAGTAATGTGCGACTTTTGATTTGATTTATGAAGTTGAGCTGAAACTTGTTGAGATTCGTAAGTTTGCATGTAACATCTTTTATCATATATATTTTCATTTATGTTGAATAAATATTTACGTAAAATAAAAATAAGTCGTTTTGACTCAGTCAGAATAGTAGGTTCATTTCTTTGTTGTTGTTGTTTTTTTAAGGTACATGCATCTGATTTAATAGAGGTTAAACAAATTGGTACTACTTTTTTTAAGTTTTTGCTATATTGACGAGAATGTTGCTCTGTGGGGAAATTTTAAATTTGGATTGCAAAATATAATTTATATGAGATAATTATATAAAAAATGTTAACCGTTTATTGAAATCATAGTTTAAAAATCGTCCGTAGATTATAATATATTATCAATGTTTAAACGAGCCACGAACTCAAACCATGCAAGGAATGTAATCGAAATGTTTATCGAAAAAACACCTTAATGCTTTTATTTGCGTTAGAAAATAATACAGTAATGTGCGACTTTTGCTTTGATTTATGAAGTTGAGCTGAAACTTGTTGAGATTCGTAAGTTTGCATGTAACATCTTTTATCATATATATTTTCATTTATGTTGAATAAATATTTACGTAAAATAAAAATAAGTCATTTTGGCTCAGTCAGAAAAGTAGGTTGATTTCTTTGTTTTGTTTTTTTATTTTAAGGTACATACATCTGATTTAATAGAGGTTAAACAGATTGGTACTACTTTTTTAAGTTCGCTATAGTGGTGAGAAATGTGATCTATAGGAAAATGTGATAGTTTAAAAATCGTCCCTAGATTATAAAATATTGCCAATGTTGAATTGAGCCACAAACTCAAACCATGCAAGGAATGTAATCGAATTTTTTTAATATGTCTCGTAAGCAAGTAAACAACTTTTAAAGATTTGTTGAAATCGAAGAACGTTATGCAATAAACTGAAAATATAAACTCATTGACAATAATGTTATTCAGATTTTCAAATGGTCGTTATTTTCGAATGAATTACCGACTATAGATGGTAACTGCCAAAATTGAGTTTTCAAATGTTTTATGCGTTTTCCAAAATATTTACTTAGATAGAATCTTTCACCGTATAAGGCGGGGAAGCTTTGTTACAGAAATCTGAATGTGTTGGAAATGAAAGTGTTTCATAATCTATGCTTGACACATGATGTCTTTCTTGTTTTCCAGTCTTCTGTTTTCATTTTGGTTAATTATTTTTGTTGTTGTTGTTGTTGTTGTTGTTTTTAATCCTGCATTTATTAATTATAATGCATTATAATCTAGCATGGGGATTTAAGGAATTAGAATATATTTTTAAAAAGTATCACAGAGGCGGAGATTGTGTAAAAAGACAAATGTAGTTTTAAATCTTAGAAATATAATGGGGAAAAAAGGTATTCACAAAATATTATCAAAATGTTTTCTTTTAACTCCAATGAAAGTTTTTTAGTAATGCTTCTGTATTTTTTTAGAGTTATTCGCCACTAACATTGTTGCAACCATCGATTGTCCTTCGTTTAAAGTCAACTGCATATGTAATATTACGTTCCACGTTTCCTCAGTCTTATCTCACACATTTACATTTCTAATATAACAAATGACCCTCATTCATACTGTGCAATTTTCAATTCAGCATAACTCATTTAATTTGAAACTTAGAGGTATGCAGTTTTCTGTAATGATCTTACTGTTCAAATAAATAAATAAATGATACATATTCTAATTGACCAATTTTACCTACTGAAGCCTTATAAAAGTTTTAAAGAGAACTTTTTAAAAATTAATGTCAGGACTATTTCATTAACATAATATAATACTTTTATTCTGAACATTTTTGCAATTTACAATCTGTTTACACACTACACACACACGCTCACACACACATTTATATATATATATATATATATATAATATGTATATTATATATATTAACTGCATAATATGTATCTGGAAATATTGCAATGAATCTAAATTAATAAAAGTTGTACATTCTACATCATATAATATGTAAAAAAGATTTTTTTTCATATAATTATATATTTTTTTCGGTCACCAAACTGCTTTAATTAACAATTTCACCCATTGAGAATTGTTAATTCATTGTCATTCTCGTTACTTACACAATCTTTTAAAATTACTTCATATGTCTTTTTTTTCAGATTTGTTTGATAGCTACGATTTTTTTAAGAGTCCTAATTTATTCTTTAGTTTAAGACATTTATCTTGATTTAAGAAAATGAACAACAGGCCAAAATATTTAATGTGTAAGATGTGACTGACGTAATTCACACATTAAAGTCATGAAGTCTTTTTATTTTTTTACAACAAGACAGGATTAAGTTGAAACATCCCAGTCAGTGTTAAGTGGAAAGAATGATAAAGCTTCAAAGTTTCTTTTCTATGTGAGTTGCTTACTGCCTGACACTAGGAGATTAAATATTGTTTCTTCCGGGGGATTGTAACGCTTTGCTGACCTCTTTTGCTTTTGAAAAGCGTTTTCCCATATCAGAAATCGATTCTGAATATAGCAAATATGTTATTGGAAAGCTCGACAAGGCTAAATATTAGGGTGTATTAAAAGAATTTTCAATTTTGGAATACTTATCTTTGTAAGGCTATCGATAGCACTATCTTATAATTAATGACCAATGCTAAATGTTATATAAAAGAACAGATGTTCCTCCATATTGCATTACACTAATACATAATATTTTATCTATTTTTAGGTTATATGATGGCTGATACAAATATTCAAATATTATCCATCTTAAGACATTATTTTTAAATAGGTCATAAAGCTACTGAAGCAGCTAGTAAAATTCGAGAAGTTGAAGGGAATGATACGATGAAAAAGCTTACAACCCAAAACTGGTTCAAACGTTTTAAGGGAGGTGACTTGTCTCCTGAAATGAAACCCAGAAGCGGGAGACTATCACTTGTTAATGTGGAAGATTTGAAGCAAAAAGTAGAGATGAATCTAACCACCAGCACACGGTAACTTTCAGAGGAGTTGATACGGTCCAAGGACACTATATGTCGAGCTTTAAGTAAACTGCGGAAACCTAAAAGAACTCCATTTCCTCATGAAGTGACCGGACAGAAAGCAAATCACAGAGTGGAAATGTACAAAACTCTTCTGGAAAACACACAGGATTTTTGGTTTTTCAAACGCATAGTGAAATATGATGACAAATTCGTATATCTACGAAGCCCACATAACCGAAAACAATGGTTGGATGCGGGCCAATCAGCCCAACCTGTTGCAAAACAAGCGCGGTTTGAAAAGAAATCCATGATCAGCGTCTGTGGAATTCTGAGCAAGTCATTCCACATGGTCGATCGGTCAACTCTGAAATTTACTGCAAACAGATGGACAATATATATGCTTCTTTAAAAAGCAAATACCCTGTATTGGTCAACAGATGGAGAGCTCTTCTCCAATAAGACAAAGCAAGATCACACACGTCTCGCATGATTCGCAATATAGAAGAAGAACTTGAAGGAAATGGACTTTTACGTCATATAGTCAGGACCTTGTTCCTTGGGACTATCACATGTTTCATTCTATGCCATTGTTTTTTTGGGAAAGGTGATTCTCTAATGTTGACTATCTGAAACGGGGCTGTCTAGAATTTTATGCTTCCCAATCCAAAGATTGGTATCAACATGATATTGTTCAGCTTGCAAGAAGATGGAAAGAGATAATAGAATTTTATGTTTTATATTTTGATTTGTAATATGTTCATTTTATGTTGGAATATTGCAAAAAAGATTTGATTGTGAAAACGAAATTACTTTTGATACAACCTAATATACGAAAGGGTTACTGTGAGGCCTTTATATACTTTTACCTTTTGTAAATATTTCTTTAATTGAAATACATATTTTTTTATAAAAAAGGAAACAGAAAAGAGCTTAGAACTGAATCACAAGAGTTTTGAGTCATAATAAATACCTTTTTGTCAATAATTACAAAGTTTCTCCTCCATAAGGTATTTCAATCAATGATTATATTGTAAGTATAAATCAAAGACTTTGTGGGAATTTTAAACGCACAAATACGTACAAACATCACACAAAAAAATCTCATACGGCCGTTACGAGGATTCCTGGATCCCCTTCCCCAGTGCGAAAAGAAAACCAAAAGATTAAAATGGGTTCAAAGAACCCCTCGGTTACAGCCCCGAGTACTGGCTAATGAATTGATTGAAAAGGCGAAAGCAACAGTTTATGTATCGTAAAGAAATTACGTAATTGACCAAAACTAACTTAAAAAAAATTAGTCACTGCGCAAGATCTCTCCACACTAGCGAGAGAAAAAGAGTGCTGGTCATATCATTCACTAAGGAAGAAGCATGTTTATGAATATAGTAAGCTTCATAAAAATCTAGATCTAAAACTAAATTGCATTTCTGAATAATTTTAGCCCCTGGAATTCCGACCACCAGTTTAATTATTCAGAGGCTAAAATTATTCCTGTTTAACATGATCAAAACAAAATTGAATCGAATTCTGAGTATGCGCTTCTGCCGTACTTTTAAAACATCTCGTTGGTCTCGATCCATAGTTGTACGGATGACGGACTTTTTTAACATTTTAAAGATGCACTCTATTATTTAATTTTGTGCTTTTAATTTGTTTCTTATGTGTGATTTTTTAATTAAATTTCTGACTTTTAAATGTCCTATTAATTTTAATTTAATTTCTCTGTTCCACATTTTTTCAAGGCTTGAAGAAATTTAAAAAACTTTTTTGATATAATGACTCTGATTGTCATAGAAATAATTTATTTCACTGGAATAATTTCCATTCCAATTTCAAATAATTTCCACTGGAAATTATAAGTAAATGTTAATAATAAGTTTCGTAACCAAATTTTAAATATTCTCCCTGTAATATCGTTAATCATTTACCATTTCCGTTCACTGCTGATAATGTAATTTTCTTTCCATGTTTTTAGAAATGCATTATTTAGTATATATATCTTCTGAAAGTTTTAAATCACTGTTAAACGTCAGTGACGCCTACGTTCCTATAGCACCTACACATGTCGTCAGAATTTATATAGGTTTGTTAACTTTAAGCATTAGGCGAGTAATATATTCAGAAAATGAAATATAGTGGTAATTTTTCTATTACTTTCAATTTTTTTCAGATTTTTTAGTAAATGAATTTTTTTAAGTGCAAAAAGTAAAATTTCAAATTTTGCATTGAAATTCCAATCTGCTAAGTTGACGGCATTCAAAAGAAGTATCTTTAAAATAAAAATGTCTGAAAAGAATTATAAAAGTACTCAATTATTAAAAAAAAAAAAAAAAAAAAAAAAAAAAAAAGAAAGAAAGAAAGAAAAAGAAAGAAAGAAAAAGAAAGAAAGAAAGAAAGAAATTAAAAGGTTAAAGGGGAGGGGGTGCAAATAATAATGCTAGTTTATTTTTTTGTAAAATTTGAGATCACAGTGTCTCTCATCTGTTAAATTGGGAGTTTTAAATATCGTTTGGCAAGCTTGGATAGAATCAAAACTGAAGTTAAAAACTGCCCCGCACTAAAAATAATAATAAAGCAAGTCGGAACTTGTACGTCAAACGTAGCAAATGAGGTACGTTTGTACTATAACTATTTTTATAAATATTCAGATCTTGGTGCAATAGCTGTTGCACTCTTATGCAAAAATGCATGAATACGAAATTTATTATGATTCTATATATTCAATTCTGTAATACGGAAATACAGGGTAAGTCAAAATGAATATAGTGATTACAAACGGCTATAACTATTTAATGGAAAATAATTTATCGATAAGATTAACACAGAATGTAGACGGAACTTCAAAATTCTGTATACATACGTCATAGATGCTCTATGTGACTTCCCATGGTCACACGAACAACATCTAGGCGGTTGTCCATTTCACGCCATACATTCTGAAGCATTTGTTCAGTTACCGACGCAATCGCATTACAAATGTGTACTTTGAGTTCTTCAATTGTTTTGGGCATGAAAGACACACTGTCTTTCACATAACTCCACAGAAAAAAAATCGGCCATTTTTACCGTCATAATTGGCCATTTTTACTCATGAAACGGCCGCAATGAACAGGTTTCTTGTCATTGCGACGTTTCAAATCGCATATGCGTAGGCTTCCGCTTCACTACACTTGTCTTAAGTAAAGAAATTTTGAAGTTCCGTCTGCATTCTGTGTTAATCTTATTGATAAATTCTTTTCCATTAAATTGTTATAGCCGTTTGTAATCGCTATATTCATTTTCACTTACCCTGTATTATGACTCCATTTTAAATAGGACGTAATCCCCATGGCAACCTATAATCATTACCTATCATGGGATATCATTGAATTAATTAGGTATGATAGGATTTAATAGGATGAAGAAAACATTTATTAATATCTTTTTAAGTTTTGATTCGATTTTCATAAAATTTGAAATCACTCGACAAAATTCTGCAACGATTATATATATTAAATTTAAAACCATTCGGTTGGGTAGTTTTTGCGCTGTTACATGCGGACTGACAGACGAACCAGACGGCGACTTTTATATAATTACGAACGCATCTAAAACACAAGTTGGAATTTAAATAAACCATACGCTAATAATACACGTGCAGGAGATTTTTAAAAACCTCCAGAGCAAGACTGGGGTTTGCCACGTTTTTGGCAGCTAAATAGGCTTTCCAAACGGAATTCGGAATAATTTCGCGAAACGTATGCGTAGCGTTTTTTATGGAAACAGTATTGTTAAATTACCGAAATTCTTCCCTGAAAGAAATCGTTCAAAGAATAAGAAATTTTCATTAGGAGCCTGTTGAACAATATGCGCTATCCCAATCAACAATTAACTGAATAATACAGCAGTTTCATCATGATCATACAATAACCTAAGATGTCGAAGTGCGTTTTCGCAAACACAATTAAGCACGCACATATACGTATCTAGAAGCGCAGGGGAACAATGTGAACATCTATTGTAGTTTGGAGCAAATAAATACAATTTTGGAGTTTCTTTGTAATTTCTTCTAAATTCCATTATTCTTAAACTACATAATATGAACTTTAAAAAGTTTACCGTTTGCTTAAAAAGGTGACAAGCTATAATAATAAAACTATAATAACTACAAAATAAAAAATATACAGTACTTTGGGCCTGAAATCCCGCAGTCATCATCAGGAATAATTTCATTAATTGCCGTTACATTCATTCGAATACGACCACTTCGCTGGAAATGGGTAAATCGAAGTGGCGTATTTGAATTAATGAAATGGCAATTAATGAAAATATTCCCTGGCGATGGTTGCGGGATTTCAGACCGAAAGTACTCGGAAATTTATATAAAATGTATATTTTTCAACTAGTAACACCTGTATTATTATAATTTGTCACCTTTTAAGTAAAAGGTGAACTTTTTAATGTTCATATTATGTAGTTTATAAATGGATCAAGGAGGAATATTGTATTTAGTCTTATGATTTTATTTTCATCATTCTTTTTTAGTAAACTTTAAAAACCATAGTTGAATGTAGATATAAAGGAAGGGAGAATTGTGAAAATTCAAGCACTTAAAAGAAAGAACGGTGAACAACTAGCGTCGTTTTCCTCCTAACCCTTCAATTAAAGCTTTTTTGCTGGAAAAAATATATTCAGACGGCATGTAACAGAAAAATCAGAAGATTGAGGTCCTCTTTGAAAGTAAAAAAACTTGTAACGCATACGTGGAAAATTTTTGAATTTTTTATTTTTACTTTGGTGATTTCTATGCAGGAAAATTGCACTCAAAAGCAGTCTTGGTGCAACAAACCATTCGATTTGGAAGTTTTTGTGCTGTTAAATGCTTACAGACGGACAGACAGACAGACGAACCAGACGACGACAATAGGTTTTACGTATTTATATAATTACGAACGCATCTAAAAAATAGTCGTTGGGGGCCACCATAATACTATCCATCATGGATACGCATAATATAGAATATGAAAATAAAACACGTGTAAACTATATATAAAATGCATTGCAATTCCAAAATAAAATTTGAACGTATATTTAAATATTTTTTATACATAGTAATGCTCTATTACTGAATTGCGGGTATTACTTGATTATCCCGTCGACTAATTTCGATAAATTATATAAATCGCCAAACTACTCGCAAAATTAGACAAACTAGCCGCCCTTGGCGACCAGTTTGGTCTCCCTTAAAATTTATGTTTGGAAAAGCATGCTAAACATTGTATCATGTTACTTTTATTCATAATTTAATTTACCTGGACTCCCTTAAACATAATTAATATAATCCCTTAAGCTAATATTATTTTTTGTTGCATTAAAATATCCCAATTTGTTGATTTTCTGTAAGCAAGTAAACCCTATTGGTTTACAATGGAAGTCTACGGGAATTTGGCGAAATATTAAAGATATCGCCAGATTAGCGTCACTTTTGGCGACTAATTTTGGTCGCCCAGTTGGCGACAAACTCGGCGGCATTTGGCGACGGAACAGATATACAGATTAGCATTTTAAATAACGAAAGAAGAAATAAATCAGTACTAGAAATCAGGAATTCAGCTTTTGCAGAATTTAGTGCCGCCCCCGATGAAAAAAAAATATATGTATATATAAATAGCACAGAACATATTTCAATTTTAAGACTTAAAGCACACGCTTTCATTTTATGTAAAATGACGTCACTCGCATCCGCTTAAGAATTCTACATTTACGATCCACTCTTAAACATCTACAGTAAAGCATGCATAGGACGTCACTATCGCAAAATAATACACAAATGCAGCAAAAAGATGTCGTCATTAAAGAAACTCGACAAAAAAAAACGGATATCTAATGATTCATAGGCCTTTATTTGTTTGTAACATTAATACAGATACTTAAAATTAAATATAGTTGATATGTTTTAATAGAAATCATTCGTTATATTTTTTCAAAATAGCACGTATTTTAGTTACAGTTTCTTTCGGTTGTTATGAGAAAATGGCAACAAAAATATATAATTACTATTTTAGAACTATTTTTCTTTACTTTCTACAGAAATGGAGTATTTCCGTTGCCAATATTAAGCAAATGGCTCTAAAAACTACAGAAATAAATAAAGATACAGTTTTCAAACAAATTGCATTTAAAACTACTTTTTTCCCAATACGATGGTATAAAAATTGAAAATGTGCAATGCTTAGAAATTTTTAAAATTGTTATAGAGTATTTAATCGTACAATGATACATCTGCTTTGTTTTAGGGCTAACTTATACAATGTAACGTTATTTTTTGGAGACGACACAAAATAATCTGGGAGAGAAAAATAGCATATCGGGGGCTAAAAAGATTAATAAAAATACGAATAAAACGTCGAATTAAAAATCACTTGATGACGCAACAAACACGTGTAAAGTATATTTAGTGTCATGTGAATGTGACATTTACGATAAGCCATTATTGGTATTTAATCTTATTGTTTGGCGATAGTTTTTGGCCGACGTTATAATCGATTAGTATCAAATTGCGTAAAAGAAATATCTTTATAACTCCCAAACTGATAATCACATTAACTAATAGTTTCTGCGTTGAATTATGTGTCTCATTTCCAATTAAAATAGATTTTTGAATTGAAATTGTGAAACATTTGACTACAAATATCTCGGCAAGTAATTATCCGATCGACTTCATTCTTTATGCAAAATTTATGCATTTTTATTGTCTTTTATATTCACTCTTTCAAATAAACAATTTCAAAAATGTTCGTATACCTTTTATCAGAATGAATATTTCGAGTATACGAAAGAAATAGTTCCGGATAATCGAGGTTACTGGTGTTCAATAGGCTTCTTCCTATTATTACATAGTAAGTAAACACAAAATTTCAAGTCTCTATCTCAAGTTGTTCGGGAGGAAGTTCAAGTTGTTCGTTTACAGACACACACACAAACACACAGACGGACGGCAATTTGTTTTTTCTAAAAATTTGTTTTTCGGAATCTTCAGTGTCTGAAACGTATAAATCAATCAAAAAAAAAAAAAAATCCGATTTCTAAAACGATTAAAAGACTTACCCTATACTACGTATAATGGGTAAGAAAAAAAAGGGTTTCAACCCTGCATCTTAATAAAGATAAACTTTAATAAAGACTTCAAAACGAAATCTCTTGGTAAATAGAATTTGGTATTAAAATTCTTCAAAACAGAATTCTGATTCTCCTTAAGAAACCAAAATTACTTATTATTCCTACAATATTTTTAAAAACTGTTTTAATCTGATCAAATCGTACAAAATTCTCACTTCATTTTGATAGTTTTGTAAGTTTAAAAAAAATTCATAAGCTTTCTTAAACTTTGGTAATATTCTACATTTTATCTCGTTTTTCTGAACATTTAGATGGCTGGCATATATTTTATTGCACAATTTAAAGGTTTGGAAACTTTCATCCAAAGCCTATTAAAACTGTACTTCATTTTTAAGTAGGGTGGAATAGTTTTATTTAAATAATATTTCGTACAGAACTAAAATAACTTCACTTAAGATTTTTCTTCAGATAATCTTCTAAAAATGTATATAATCTATACTCCTATTATAAAGAGGAAAAAATTGTTTATTTGTCGGAGGTAAGCTCAGGAACTACCGAACCGATTCCAAAAGTAATGGTATCAAAATGATGGTGTTAGTCCAACTTAGAACATAGGGTATATCTTATGTCGGTGCCACTACCCCAATGGGGGTGGAGGAGCAAAAAACGTTCTAAAAATGCGATATTTGCGTTACGGAAGGGCCTAGAAATATGAAATTTGGAATATTAGTTACTTATAAGATATAAATGATGTCTAAGAACATTTCTTAAACAATTCGAAATTTAAAAGGGGTGAAAATGTACAAAAAGCGTTCTAAAACACGTTCTAAATGGTAGTTTCTACATAATCTCAGGAAATACCAAACCGATTTAAAAAATATTGATGTCAAAATGATGGTGTTAGTCCAACTTAGAACATAGGCTATATTTTATGACGGTGCCACTACCCCAAAGGGGGTGCAGGAGCAAAAAACGTTCTAAAAATGCGATATTTGCGTTACGGAAATGCCTAGAAATATGAAATTTGGAATATTAGTTACTTATAAGGTAAAAATGATGTCTAAGAACAGTTCTTAAACAATTCGAATTTAAAAGCGTTGAAAATGCACAAAAAGCGTTCTAAAAAACGTTCTAAATGGTAGTTTCTACATAATCTCAGGAAATAGCAAACCGATTTAAAAAATATTGATGTCAAAATGATGGTGACAACGCTTGCTCCAAGATAGGCTATTTTTCATGTCGGTGCCACTACCCCAAAGGGGGTGGAGGAGCAAAAAACGTTCTAAAAATGCGATATTTGCGTTACGGAAGGGCCTAGAAATATGAAATTTGGAATATTAGTTACTTATGAGATATAAATGATGTCTAAGAACATTTCTTAACCAATTCGAAATTTAAATTGGTGAAAATGTACAAAAAGCGTTCTAAAAAACGTTCTAAATGGTAGTTCCTACATAATCTCAGGAAATACCAAACCGATTTCAAAAGTAATGGTATCAAAATGATGGTGTTAGTCCAACTTAGAACATAGGCTATATTTTATGTCAGTGCCACTACCCAAAGGGGGTGCAGGAGCAAAAAACGTTCAAAAAATGCGATATTTGCGTTACGGAAAGGCCTAGAAATATGAAATTTGGAATATTAGTTACTTATAAGATATAAATGATGTCTAAGAACAGTTCTTAAACAATTCGAAATTTAAAAAGGTTGAAAATGCACAAAAATCGTTCTAAAAAACGTTCTAAACGGTACTTTCTACATAATCTCAGGAAATACCAAACCGATTTAAAAAATAATGGTGTCAAAATGACGGTGACAACCCTTGCTCCAACATAGGCTATGTTTTATGTTGGTGCCACAACCCGAAAGGGGGTGCAGCAGCAAAAAACGTTCTAAAAATGCGATTTTTGCGTTACCGAAGGGCCTAGAAATATAAAATTTGAAATATTAGCTACTTATTAGATATAAAGTATTTCTAAGAACAGTTCTTAAACAATTCGAAATTTAAAAAGGGTGAAAATGCGCGAAAAGTGTTCTAAAAAACGTTCTAATGGTGGTTTCTACACAATCTCAAGAAATACCAAACCGATCTAAAAAATAATGGCGTCAAAATGATGGTGACAACCCTTGCTCCAACATAGGCGATGTTTTATGTCGGTGCCACTACCCCAAAGGGTGTGCAGGAGCAAAAAACGTTCTAAATTGCGGCTTTTGCGTTACGGAAGGCCTAGAATCGTGAAATTTGGAATGGTAGTTAGTTATAAGATATCAATGATCTCTAAGGACATTTCCTAAAAAAAATCGAAATTTAAAAGGGGGTCAAAATGCGCAAAAAGCGTTGTAAAAAACTTTCTAAATTGCGATTTCTATGTAATCTCAGGAAGTACTGAACCGATTTCAAATATAAGGGTGTAAAAATGATGGTGATGCAGGAGCAAAATGCGCGAAAAGCGTTCTAGAAACGTTCTAAATGCCGATTTGTCGGCAATATCTCAGGAAGAATGAATCTGATTTCAAACGTAATGGTAGGAAATTGATGCTGACAGCCTCTGCTCTAACACAGACGCTATTTTATGTCGGTATCACTATCACCAAGACGTTGCAGGAGCAAAAAGGCGTTCCAAATTTCGATTTTTGTGATCGGTAGGGGCTAGCAACTTAAAATTAGGCAATGTACATATTTATTAGATATAAATGATCTTTAAGAACAGTTTCGAAAAAATTGGAAATTTAAAAAGGGGTGAAAATGCGCGAAAAGCGTCCTAAAAACGTTCTTAATTGCGATTTCTACTCAATCTAAGGAAATACCAAAGCTATTTGAAAAGTAATGGTTGCAAATCAATGGTGACAGTCCCTGCTATAACATAGGTTATATTTTAGGTTGCTGTCACTACCATCTGAAGGTTGCAAAAGCAAAACATGTTCTAATTTGCGTTTTTTGCACAAATGAGGGGTTTCACACTTTGAAGTATGGCATGGTATTTACTTACAAGATGCAACTGCTTTCTAAGAGCAGTCGAAAGAAAATTCCAAATTTTAAAAAAAGGAAGTGAGTGAAAAGCGTTATAAATTAGTTTTTAAGTAAACTTATAAATTACCAAACCGATTAAAAAAATAATGATGACAGATTTTGGTGATAGAGCCTGCTCAAACATAAGCTATATTTTATGTCTGTTCCACTACCATCAGAGGGTTGCAGGAGCTAAAAACTTTCTAAATTGCGATTCCTGTGATAGTGAAAAGGCTAGAAACTTTAAATATGACATGGTAGTTACTTATAAAATATAAATGCCCTCGAAGGAACGTCGAAAATAAAATCGAATTAAAAAGGGGTGAAGCGAAGGGGAGGTGCGAAAAGCATTCTAAAAAAGTTCTAAATTACGATTCTATGCAGTTTCAGAGAATATAAACCGATTATAAAAGTAATAGTTGCGAATCAATGGTAACAGTCTCTGATCCTACATTGGCTATATTTCATGCCGGTGATTCTACCACCCTGGGTTCACAGGAACAACAAACGTTCTAAAAAAGGGCTTTAAAAGCTTTTTAAATTACATTTCTGTGGAATATTAGGAAATAACAAACCGATTTCAAAATTAATGTTGGCAAATTAATGGTGACAGTTCCTGTTTCAACATAGCCCTTTATGTTGAGCGCGGTGGTAGGACTTGGAATTTGACAAGATGGTTAATTTTAAGATGTAAGAAGATGGTTTCTAAAAAATTCAAAACTTCAAATGAATACTGAAATGAGCGTATTAATTGAGCATTAAAGTTTCAAAATATTTTCTAAATTATCATTTATTTCATTTTATTAATTTAAGTCTCATTTCTGCCTAATACAGTGTAATAATGATGTTTAGTCAAACTGTGTTTTAAATAATAATTTTTTAATTATTCCTAAAAGTAATAAGTACCTTTTAATAAAAAAATCCTTTTAATAAAATAAAATATTACCTTTTAATTAAAAAAAAATTAGTTAGTACCTATTGATAAAAATTAGACATATAAATATCACTTGGCATATTTCAAATATTACGCGAGCAAAGCCGCGGGGTTTGCTAGTTGCTTTATAATTAGCTAAGAGCCATTGATATTATTTAAAAACGAAAGCAATTAAAAATCAATTAGCATATTGTTATTCTCAATTACATTAATAAAAAATTGTTCTTTTTGACATTAGTTATCTGATTATTATTTGTATTCAATGAATAGAAATTAAAGATCGAACAATAAAAACACATCAAATAAGTGCAAGTTGTTGAGCTTAAGTAATTTTCATAATACTTGACTATCTAAAAGATTTCTAGCGCCTGGAACTTAAATAAAGAATAAAAGGCAAATTATGAATGCATGAGTTACTTAGAAAATTTGAATGTAAATTACTTGTTCTGCAATCGAATTTTCTTTACAACTTACTCTTTTTTCATTCGAGCTGTTATTTAAACTGATCTTTTTACTTCCAAAAAAAATTAAATTATAAAAAGTAGTTTAGATTGATTTCAGAAGTCTTACTGTAATTAACGTTTCAAAAAATCAAATTAATCTTGGAATTTGTTCACGATGATTACAATTAAACAGTTCAAATTTCAGAAATATTGTAAGCAAAAACTATAGTTAGAGTGACTTGAAAGCCTTATTTTCTTGTATATATGCATTTTTCTTAAAACTTTATTAAACGTGTATCTTCTATTTAAAAAGCTGTCTATCTATATTATAAAGGACAAACCTGTCTGTGCGTAACTCTGACGTCATTGAATGGCAACAGCAGACAATTAAATTTCGTTTTTACTGTAATTTTTTTTACTTTTAACCATAGCACATTTTCAATTTTTACACCATCAAATGGAGAAAAAAGTTTACTTACATAACTGTATCGCAATTTGTTTCAAAATTGTATTTCAATTTACTAATTCTTTGTCGTTTTTAAAACATTTTTTAAGTATTAATTTTTTTAATCTATCACTACCGCGTGCAAACAGTCATGAAAGAGAAATCCGTTTGCACTTAAGTTAATATAAATAGTGCAGCACTCGTATCCGGCTTATATTCCATAACGAAGTTAAAATTTCATCCATAAAGTAATATAATTGTGTATGTAATTGTGTAATTGTGTAATAAAAATGTAATATAATTAAAACTAAAATTTAATCGAAAAACAGGCATAAGCAACTGAAATGATCAGAATTAAAAAGCACTGCTGTAAGTAATGAAATCTTTGGTGATTTCTTGGGCTATTAACTCATACGAAAGTATAGTTTTTAATAGATTTCAAAACTTCATTTGAATGCAAAATTGATACTTTTCAAATAAAACTTTGGTGCTATAAGTGGACAATTTAAAGCATATATATCAATATAAAAAATGGTTTTCACTTATATTGTGTAACCCGTGAGGTCCGGGTTGGATCCCCTAGTAATTTATAAAATTCCCAAGAATCAGAGCCAGTAAATGATATCTCGAACCAAACAATTCATATTTTATTTTATCTGCGATGTAGGTACAGTCGTGGGAAAAAAAGTAAACACCCTTTACTAACTCTGCAAAAAATTATCGTAGACGAAAGTTACTGGTACCAGTAACTTTCTTCTACGATAATTTGTTGAGGAGTTAGTAGGGGGTGTTTACTTTTTTTTCCACGACTATACGTGTCCAAATACCTCCTTACCTCTATTAGGAGTGAGTAGGGGATTAAAAATTCATTCACTCATTTAAAAAATTTTATTTAAAAATTTCAAATTAAGTAATTTCAACATTGTCATTTTTAAAGTGATAATCTATAAGTATTTCTAATCATACTACCTTTGTTAACAGCATTTGATATTAACGATTGAACAGAATTCTCAATCATCTTCAGAAGAGAAAAGATATTTAAAGCTTCTACAAGATTGCTATGAATTATATTAATCTTACTAAATCTCATGAAATTCTCGTTACATTTATGATACCTTTGCAAGTCCATACATCTTCTAAAACGTTTCTCTGTTTAATCTTATTTTACCAAAGCCTTTACGCCACTGCTAAGATACATAGATCGCAATTTAAAGATTTGGAAATTACCATTTACAAGCACTGATACTTCCTACGTGGCCTGTGGGCCACAGACTTACCACTATTTTTAAAAAAGAAATTTTCACGTTTTATAATCTTAAAACTTTTGACATTAAATAAGGCGAATATTACTTTTGTAAAAAGTGGTTTGAGAGCACTTTTCGCAAAAAAGTAGTGAGTAGGTATCACTCATCTGCTCATTTACATTGGTACTTCATTTCAATATGAGTGAATTTGGTTAATATTTAAATAGTACGTTGTGCAGTGCTAAAATAATTTATACTATAGTTTTCTTAAACTAATTTTCTAAAAGTGTAAATAATTATTTTATGACTATAAAATATTTGTATTGTTTAAAAATCAAAGTAAATAAAAATAAATTAGTATATTATTATTCCTATTTACGTTAATAAAAAGTTGTTCTTTTCCAATTGATTTTCTTATTATTACTATTTGTATTCAATGAATAAAAATAAAAGATTCAACAGTAAAAGCACATCAAATAAGTGCAAGTTATTAAGCTTAAGTAATGTTCTTAATGTTTGACTATCTAAAAAGATTGTATAGCACCTGATACTATAATAAGAAATAAAAGGCAAATTATGAATGCATGAGTTATTTACAAAATTTGAATATAAATTACTTTCTCTGCAATCGAATTTTCTTCACAAGTTACTCTTTTTTCATTAACGAGCTGTTATTTAAACAGATCTTTTTACTTCCAAAAAAATTAAATTATAAAAAGTGATATAGACTGATTACAGAAGTCTTACTGTAATTAATGTTTCACAAAAGTTGAAGTACGGTGGTTCATCTTTGAACCATTTAATTTTAATTCCTAAATATCACATTGGCACCAGAATTTTGGTATGAAAATTTTCCTTTTGTTAAGTACGTGAAGAAAAGCTTTTACATATATTTAATAAAGTTTTTCGTAAATTCTGGTGTCAATCAATCATTTCAGAATTTTACGAATAGAAGTACTTTGCCCATGAAAATGTTAAACGCTATAATTTATAAAATCTCAAAGAATCAGAGTCACTAAATGATATTTCGTGCCATTCAATTTTATTCTATTTTTGACGTAGGTACCGGACAAAATACGTCTCCTTTCTTTCTTTCTTTTTATCTTTTTTTGAGGGGAGGGGTCATTTTAAACTTTTTACTATAAATTTCAACTTAAGTGATTTCAACGTTATAATTTTTAAAGCGATAATCTGTAATAAGTATTTCTAATCGAACTTTTTTTGCAAACAGCATTTGATCGAACAGAATTCTAAATCATCTGCAGAAGATATAAGATATTTATGGTTTCTACATGATTGTTATGAATTATATTAATCTTAATAAATCTCATAAAATTCTACCTTCATTTATGATATTTTTGACATTAAATAAGGCGAATATTACTTTTTGAAAAAGTAGTAAGAACACTTTTTGGAAAAAAGTAGTTAATATCACTGACCTAGTCAATTACATTGGTACTTCATTTCAGTAGAGTGGATTTGGTTAGCATCCATATAGTACTTTGTGCAGTACTAAAATAATTTATACTGTAGTTTCGTAAATCAATCTTCTAAAACTGTAGCTAATTACTTTATCATTAACAATGAAACATTTACAGTGCTTAAAAATCAAAGCAATTAAAAATCAATTAGCATATTATAATTCTCAGTTTCATTACAATGTTGTTCATATTGTCATCAGTACTCCTGTAATTATTGGTGTTGAACGAAAAGATTTAACAATAAAATCATTTTAAACAAATGGAGGTTGCTATACTTAAATAATGTTCTTAAAGGACTATTATCTAAAAGATTTTCTATCACCTGAGGTTCAAATAAAGAACAAAAAGTCAATTAGGAATGCATGAGTTACTTACTAAATTTGAATGCAAATTACAACCCTGGAATATAATTTTTGTTAAATTATTCTTTTCCCAGTAATGAGATTCAATTTGAACTGCTCTTTTTACTTAAAGAAAAAGAACTATTAAATGCTATGTATATTCATTTTAGAAGTTTTTGTAATTAACATTTTAAAAAAGCAAATTCATTTTGCAGTTTGCCCATGATGATTAAAATTTAAACGTCGCATTTCATTAACTTCTGAAACCAGAACTATCGGTCGCGGAAATTTGAAAATGTATTGCTATTAAAAATATAAATATATTGCCTCGAATAAATTAATGCTATTCTACAAGTAAGAAACATTAAAAAAGTAAAAAGGATTCAAAAGAAATTGTTTGTTGAAGTTAAGTTTAAGTTTTGTTTACCAGTCATGAAATTAGATTTAAAATTCTACAAATTACTGTAAATAGTTTTGATTAAAAAGTGCTCATTGCAGGTTTAAATTACAGATTAAAATAAAAAGTTACACCGCAACATTATGTATATGAAACATACAATGATACTTCGGCTGACGAATGCTGCTGTTAACGAATTTTTCGAGTTTTTTTTTTTTTTTTTTTTGTAATGTTTTTACGCCTTTGTTAACGACTGTTTTATTGGATAAGTGCACTAACATAACGTAATTGCAAACGCAAAACATTTTTTAACCTATTTCTGCCTTTCCAAAGATGTTTTAGGTAGCTCTCATTAGAAAATGTTAAAAGCTACCTATTGCAACAGTGCGGAGGAAAGCTATTCCGGAAAAGTTTGACATATTTTCATCGATCATGACCCCCCCAGACCTCAAAACCATCTTCCGTTCAAAATCTTAAATTTATATATATATTTATTTGTGTTATGCCGTAACGCTCGTATTTATGAACCGATTTGGATGTCTCTGAGTATGTGTACACAACATACCATAGACTCGACCGAGTTCGTTAGCCAGTTTCATCCGCCATCTTGTTCGTAAATGGCGTCATTTAAAAAAAATTAGAATTTTAAAATTCAAAAAGCGATGCAAAAAATTTAGAAATTTAAAAAGTTTTTTCTTAAGTGTTTGACCTTAATACAAAGATTCTGGGGCATTTTTTGTTTTGTCTTTATCTTAGAAATGGCTGAGATATAGCAGTTTGAATTTCTAGGATAACTGACACTTTGAAACAATCTGATTTCTGTAATGCGCGATATTACACGTATTTATCAACAGATTTGAATATGACTGAGCATGTGTGCAGTTATGTATTAAGTTTTCGACCGAGTTCGCTAGCCAGCTTCATCCGCCATTTTGTTTTAGAATGGCGGCTATTCAAAAATTTTTAAATGTTAAAAAATCAAAAAGAGGTACAAAAAAAATATAAATTGAAAAATATTTTTATCCTAAGTGTTTGACCTTTATAGAAGGATTCCGATGCATTTTTTGTTTCGTCTTTATCTTAAAAAATGGCTGAGATATAGCAGTTGAAATTTCTAGGTTTCTGACATTTTGAAACAGTCTGATTTTTGTCATCGACAGCACTGATATATATTAACCGATTTCGATGAGATTGAGCATGTGTACAGGAATTACCAAGGTCTCGACTAAGTTCATTGGTTAGCTTCATCTGCCTTGTTGCTTTAAAATGGCGGGTACTTCAAGATATTGCCAAATTTTTCTAGATATTGCCAAATTTGGCGACCAAACATCAATCACTCTAAACGAAGTCAACTAGGAAATTACTGACTGATTTTGTGAAATTATCATTTAATTTTAATATTGACGAAATCTAGGATTGAACCTTCTGTAACCGGGTTCCACTCATTTTACCTTCGTGCGTTTGGGTAAAATAAGCTGAATTTTTAAAAACAAGGAATATGAAAGGCTATTTTTTCCTCCCGGTTCAGGCCGGAAGGACTTTTAATCCATCATCCTTTACCGGTCTGATTCCGAAGTAATTGCAGAAGGATTTTTATAATACGCCCACGCTTTTCATGTCATTACCACGGCATAGGACAAAGTGACAGTTATGAGTCTTACACTGTCTAAGAAAATTTATGACAAGACTGCTGAAAAGTAAAAGATATTGTTTCCAGTATTCAAAACGACAAAGATGCTGCTTGAAAAATACTCACATAGTAGATAAGGTATTTACCATCGGTAGAGCAGTATATTTTGAGGCAAATAAAGAAGATGTAGAAGAATTAATTGGAGAACACGAGAACTATCTCAGAACAATAAAATTTAATAAGTTGAAATGACAACTGGATCAGAAAAGAGACAAGGAAAACTAGAGAACAGGAAAGCTGCTTTTTCAGAATTTAGTGTCACCCCCGGCATTTCCATTACTTCATTTTCTTCTGATGGACTGATGACTTCTATTATTATGAAACAGCCATTATAAATGAAGCGTTAGGTGAAGATGAAAAAGCAGCCTTAAAAAGTTAGAACTCTGATTTTCTAGTCAGAATTGGGGGGGGGGGGGGGGAAGAGAATGGCCATAATAAAAAAAGGCCATTTTTTCCCCTCATTCTGACCAGAAAATCAGTGTTCTAACTTTTTACGGCTGCTCTTTCAGCTTCACCTGACACTTCATTTATAATGGCTGTTTCATAATAATAGAAGCCACCAGTCCATCAGAAGAAAATAACTTGGTTAAGCGGGACTCTACTGCAGTACAAAACATATTTCAATTTTAAGACTTAAAGCACACGTTTTATTTTATGTAAAATGACGTCATTCGCATCCGCTTAAGAATTCCACATTTACGATCTACTCTTAAACATCTACAGTAAAGCATGCATACCAGATCAGTATCGCGAAATAATGCACAAATGCAGCAAAAAGATGCCGTCATTCAAGAAAATCGACAAAAAAGAACAGCTTATTAGATACTTAAAATTAAATATGGTTTATAATAGCTCCATTGTTTTAACAGAAATCATTCGTTTATATTTTTTTCAAAATAGCACGTACTTTAATTACATTTTCTTTCGGTTGTTATGAGAAAATGGCAACAAAAATATATAATTACTATTTTACAACTATTTTTCTTTTACTTTCTGCAGAAATGGAATACTTCCGTTGCCAATATTAGGCAAATAGCTCTAAAAACGACAAAAAAATTAATTTTTCAAAAATAAATGGAGATACAGTTTTCAAACAAAATGCATTTAAAAGAACTTTTTTTTCCAATACGATGGTATAAAAATCGAAAATGTGCTATGCTTAGAAGTTTAAAAAATTGCTATAGAGTATTTAATCGTACTGCTTTGTTTTACGGCTGGCTTCTGTAAGGTAACGTTATTTTTTGGAATACACAAAATAAGCTGGGAGAAAGAAATAGCATACCGTACCGGGGGCTAATAAAGAGGAGGAAGGCAGAAATAAAAAGTAAAGAATGCCTATACATGACATTGAAGCAGTGTCTCGTTACGGAAAAGGCTTTGGCTGCTACGTTTTATCCCAACAAAGCTGAAATGAAAGAAATTTTCCTAGAGGTCTGCACGAGCCGAAATTTCCGGTCCCGTCTTGGACCGAAGCAAAGCTATCTTTACCAGGCCAGATGTAAAAACTCAAAGTTCGGTCCGGGACCAGATTGAACCGTTTATATAGTCAGAGTTTACGGCAAATCCCTACTCAACTTAAAAAGAAAAAATGATTTTTCTTAACATGCAGTAAATATTATTTTATAGAATACTGCAAATTTATGCCAAAATTTTATACCAAATGGCCGCAAGTAACAGGATATGGAATAGCACTATTAATGATCACTTAGACTATTTAACTCAAACAAAGACTCATTAAAAAATTAATGCAGTTCAGAATAAAAGAATAAAGATGGTTAAAAATATCTCTGCTATTTATGAAAGTACATTTCCAACGAATCCTTTAACAAAAGTACATTATCACAGTTAGTTTTACGAAAAAAATGGCCTGTCCGACACGGCTCGGGAAAAATACTCTCTAGGTCTGTTCCGGTCTAAGCATGTAGAAAAAATGTAAGCCTGAGCCAGTCATGGTTCTAGTCTGCTGAAAAAAATTAATTCCATTGCGATAGACCTAAGCGGACCGGACTCGTGCTTCTGACCAGACCAATTTCGATGAAGGTTTCGACAGTGAGTATGTATATTGTTTTTAACGAATCTTTCAAATTAACATCGTATCGTGCTTATTCTCTGTCCAGCCACAATGTAAAACAAAACGGACATACTACTGGCAATCTAGACGCCAGTACTATATCCGTTTTTTTTACGGGAATTTTTACCCATAAATTACAGAAAATTTTCCGTTTTTCTGATTAAAAACGGAAATTTTTCTGTAATTTATGGGTAAAAATTCCCGTAAAAAAACGGAAATAGTATTGGCGTCTAGATTGCCAGTAGTATTTCCGTTTTTTAGTCTTTTTTTTTTTTTTTTTTTTTTTTTTTTTTTTTTTTTTTACAGTGCAGATCCACTTAAAATTGGTCGTATTTTGTCGATTTAATCCGATTCTTTAAATTTTTTTTTAATTAGCCTCTTAATTTTTTAATCTGCCCGGCTAGTATGTTTATTTTTTTATAATCCCGGTCGGGCCTTTAAAACAATGTCTTTATTCTGCCGACTGTTCCCATTTGCAAATTTGTCTTCATTTTGCAAAACCGGTATTATTTCCTACCTCCTTGGCCTCTTGATTTAAGATAAGCATCTAAATAACTTTTTTCAAGTTAATGTAGTTATATTAAAATGTACACAAATTTGAGAATCTACAGAACTGAAGACAATATTTGTTTCCTATGTGCTAAAACACACACATAAAAAAATCATTCGTGAGCATGAACAATTAATATTATCGAAAAAATAAAATTTCTGTTCTCTTATTTTAAAACCTTAATAAGCTATGATTGTATTCAAATTATTGTTACAGGTAAGTTTAAATTAGTTATTATTTGGATTTTGTCAGTCTCATAAAAATCGAGGCATTTTCAAGAAAATATGTTTAAAGGAAAATGGTTAAACATTTAAAAAATTCTGAAGCATTTTATTATAAACAGAAAAAAAAATCCTGAAAGCCTAGAAAGCCCATAAAAGATAACTTACGCCGTCATCAATAAATAATAAGTAAATCAAGCAGGAATAATATATTTCAGAAATAAATATCTGCTGGTGTCGTAACAAATGTCATTCATAATTAAATTATCAGTATGTGTCTAATTTGAACTATTTTATTCCCATTAAATTTTTGTTTAAAAACCAGTTCTAAAAGCGTTCTAGGTTTGATGTATAACTCTGATAAATATATATATTTTTTAATTTAACTTACTTAACTTTAACTTAACTTCGTAAAATGTTTATTGACAAGAACATGTAATTGCACCACGTTCACAGCAAGCATTTGATTCATGTTATGCATATGGCATTAGTGTTGACTGAAATGTAATTCGCATTTACCTAAATTTCGTAAGCTACCTTAACTGATCAGAGTATGTATTACATAATCACTATATACGTGTTGATTTTCGGAGAATAAACATTTGGCTGACAGTGATGATACTTGATGGATAACAGTTTTACCCTTTATGCTCCGAAGGTACTTTTAAGTATCATTAGAGAAAATGGAATACAAAATTTATTTATTTCGGCTGCTACTGAATATAGATTGTACTTTTCATACAAAATACTTTGCTCGATAACATTTATAAAACACGGAGAAACAGTCGAAGCTAAATATTTATTAACTAGCTGAAATACCTGGCATTGCCTGGGATTTTAAACATGTTAGATTAGAAAAATCAATTTTAAAATTAAACACCGTACGGTCTATAAATCTCACGCATATATTCTCTCTTTTTTAATATATTGAAAAACTTGAGAAATTTTTGCTTTTATACCAGTATTTAAAAAAATAAAATGTTTCCTAAAGCTGCTATCAGATTCACCAACTTTTCGAGCAATTTTTGAGCCAACTCTTGATTTCCTCCAACTTTTCGCGAAATATTGTCTTCTTTGTTGTCGAATATTGTCGAAACTTTCAAGTCCCGGTGAATCCATTGAAAATAACATTAATACGTGCTCCATAAGCCGGAATCTGCCTAATTCGGAAACGGAAAGGTTTTTAAGGTCCACCGAAAGCCAATTTTTACATAAGACGGAAAAAAGAATATTTTAAAACCGGAAAGCATTCGGTAAATGGAACTTTAAAACTGATAGATAGATCAAATACATATAATAAATAAGTACATATAAAATACAAATATAAATAAAAGCACATTTTTACGCATTCATTTGTTTACAGTGAGAGAATTGTAATTTCGAAATTTTACAGATTTAATGATAAGGAAACGAAAATACGCAGTTTGTATTTGTTTAACCTACAACAGTTTCTTTTTATTTACAATTTTTAACACAAATAAATTTCTGTTTTTCTACGGTACATAAATTTAAATTATGCGTTTTTATTTTTCCTATTACCCTTATAATAAAAAAAGAAAAAAACAGGCTGTAATTCTTCCATTACCTTTATAATAATAATAATAATAATAATAATAATAAATACATGCTGTTATTCTAACTGTAAATGGAAGACTACGAGATTTTTAAAAAATGTCATACATTCAAAATTTAAAAAAGTAAATTTTTTAAAAAAATTTCAATTTTTAAAATATTTTAAATTTTTGTACTGTTGCATAAATTGGCATGCAAATAAATTGCAGTTTTATACTTTTATCTTTGGGCGAGGGAGAGCGGCTCGAACAAAGGTTTATTAAACCATCTCTTTAAATCAAAAGAGCATAATATGCAAAATTTGTCATGTAAATTTATTTTTTTAAATATGTTTAAATTATTTTTTAGTTTTACAACAACAACAACAAAAACAATACCTTGCAAACTTCCCATGTATTCACAGAAAAAAATAAACTAAATAAAACCTGAAATTAAACAATTCAGTTGGCTAAGTAAATTATTAAACCATTGCCTAGCATTAAAAAAATTACAAGGTACAAAATATAATTAAAATCTGTTTCTGAAATAATTTAAGTTGCTAGTTAAATAATCAATAATTAAATGATTTTCTGCATGGTATTGCCATCTATTGGCTAAATTCAGCATTAACAATAAATTGGAAATGTATTCACAGAAAAAATTAAGTGAAATAAAACCTCAAATTAAATAATTCAGTAGGCTAACTAAATTATTAAACCGTTGCCTAGCATTAAAAATTTCAAGGTACAAAACATAATTAAAATCTGTTTTTAAAGTAATTTAAGTTGCTTGTTACATGATTAGTAAAATACATCAATAATTAAATGCTTCTCTGCATGGTATCACTATCTATTGGCTAAATTCAGCATTAAAAATAAATGGGGGGGGGGGGTAATATCACAATAAAACTTTCTTTTCAATAATGCGAGCAATAATAAAGTATTTTATGCATTTTATACAGTTGTATCCAGTAAATCTAATATCCTACCATCCCAATACAACTAAAAATTGAACATATATTAAGAAAAAAACATGTTAAACTGCTTTTCAAGTTCAGTTGTTAATGCACTTTTTAAACCATGCATAATTATGATTTATAATAAACCTACAAAGATGCAATTCAATGAAGACCCAAATTAGGTTATAATATGCAGTGATTAAAAATCTTAATATTTCAAAACAGGACCTAATTTACAATTTTAAAAAATGCAGTTAGAGTTTTGAAAGAAGTACCTAACAATTCAACGATATTTTAACATTTTTTTTAACTCTATGTGTGTTAAATACATTTATATCCTTTCTTTTTTTATAATTCTTGTCTGTAATGCAGCAGTAAAATGATGTTTTCTTTATTTGTAGTTATTCATTTTTGAACCATTTTAAATGTAATCATCTTTTATTACTGACTTAAAGTACAGGGGGGGGGGGGTTCACATTTGGTAGATAGAGACCTTTGTCTTGCCTCCCATTTCTCATTAGCTTTGCATATCTATTTTATGATACTGAAAACTGTAAATATTACTTTACATTAAAGTAGCAATAAATTTTATGTCACATGTTAGTGTTATGTCACATGTTGATAGATTAAAAACTTACATGATGGAAAATTATTTCTTAAAAAATAAAAAATCAGTAATTTCCCAAATAAATTTTATATGAAAGTATTTTTTGCTTACAATTTTATTGTATTTTAAATAAAAAGGTTTAAAGTGTAATATTTCTTTATATTTTTCTTAAGAAAGTAAACTTTTTACATAGTAAGTTTTAACAAAGCTTTCTATATCTGTGAAACAAACTATAACTCCCCCCCCCCCCACACACACACACACACATTTTGTATATTACTTCCATATCTTACTAAAAAGTTCTTTAAAAAAATCAAATAGCACAGCACTCTTTACAATTGAAGTATGAGGTATGCTTTTTTGAGGGGGGGGGGGGAATTAAAGGTGAATAGAAATCACGATTATGAGTACCTATCATTAGTCTTTTTTTTAATCTTTTTATTATTAACTTGAAAAAAGTAATGATATCAATTTAAAAAACCCTTAACGGGTTAAAAGTTTGTGACGCAGCACTTTATCTTATTGCTATAAGAATTTTAAATATGGAACTTAAAAATGATGATATCAAATTTTAAGTGACGCTATATTATTTATTTCATCTTTTTATTTTTGTTTTATTTATAATTGCATGTGTAAGAATTATGTTACATTTAAAAAGATGTATAAAAATTTATTCCTTGATGCTTTATCATTAACATCTTTCATAAATTCAAAATATGAGCTTTAAAAGATATGATATCAAAATTTAAGTGACGCCTTGATGTAGCTTTAAACAATTTGTTTTAAAATTAAATTTTAATTGTTTTCTGTTTGGCTAAATATATTTGCACATCTAACCAAAACTTTTCATTTTCCAATACACTGTTTAAAATATCACTCTCACTGAACCTATACAATGCACTGTAATGTATTTATATGAATAAATTGATTTATCTTTTGTGCCACGCTATCCAAAATCAAAAGTTAAATTTATGTAAATGATTTCTTTGCGTCATAATATCCATTTGCATACATTTCGCTTAGATTGGATACAATGACGCAAAGAATTTTAAATACGGAACTTAAAAATAATGATATCAAATTTTAAGTGACGCTATGTTATTTATTTCATCATTTTATTTTTGCTTTACTTATAATTGCATACGTAAGAATTATGTTAAATTTAAAAGGATGTATAAAAATTTATTCATTGATGCGTTATCATTCACATTTTTCATAAATTCAAACTATGAGTTTTAAAAGATATGATATCAAAATTTAAGTGACGCCTTGATGTAGCCTTAAACAATTTGTTTTAAAATTCAATTTTAATTGTTTTCGATTTGGCTAAATATATTTACACATCTAACCAAAACTTTTAATTTTCCAATACACTGTTAAAACTACCACTTTCACTGAACCTGTACAATGCACTGTAATGTATTTATATGAATAAATTGATTTATCTTTTGTGCCACGCTATCCAAAATCAAAAGTAAAATTTATGTAAGTAATTTCTTTGCGTATCCAAACTAAGCGAAATATATACAAATGAATATTATGACGTAAAGAAATCATTTACATAATTTTTACTTTTGATTTTGGATAGCGTGCACAAAAGATAAATCAATTTATTCATATAAATACATTACAGTGCATTGTACAGGTTCAGTGAAAGTGGTATTTTTAACAGTGTATTGGAAAATTAAAAGTTTTGGTTAGATGTGTAAATATATTTAGCCAAATCAAAAACAAGTAAAATTGAATTTTAAAACAAATTGTTTAAGGCTACATCAAGGCGTCACTTAAATTTTGATATGATATCTTTAAAACTCATAGTTTGAATTTATGAAAAATGTGAATGATAACGCATCAATGAATAAATTTTTATACATCCTTTTAAATGTAACATAATTCTTACACATGCAATTATAAATACAACATAAATAAAATGATGAAATAAATAATGTAGTGTCACTTAAAATTTGATATCATTATTTTTAAGTTCCATATTTAAAATTCTTATAGCAATAAGATAAAGTGCTGCGTCAGAAACTTTTAACCCGTTAAGGGGTTTTTTAATTGATTTTAAAATACAGAGAGGGAGGGAAAGGGGGATAAAAGATAAACAAAATAGTATTTCTTGTTGTCGTTGTTTAGCTTTAAGTTTTTGAAATATTATGAAGATGGAATTTCGTTGCCACTCTGGAGTTAATTTAATGCATAAATAGGTTTACATTAATTTTTTCGTTTATCATTAGCTTTTAATTCTTTTCTTCAAACTTGTAAAATCAGGAATAATTGCTAAAATATTATTTTCATTATCAAACTAAATTTACCACTATATATAATAGATTTTAAAGTCATTAAAACTACTAATTTAAGTATTTCAACTTACAGAATTTTTGAGCGTGTTAGTTTGTTCTTCTATACAAATATTATAAAGAAGTAAAGTTTGTTTGTTTGTTTGTTTATTTGTAGAAGGTAATATCTGGAACTACCAAACCCATATCAAAAGTAATGATATCAAACTGATGGTGTTAGTCTCTGTTACAACATAGACTGTATCTTATGTCCATGCCACTACCCCAAAAGGGTGCAGGAGCAAAAAAAGTTTTAAAAATGCGATTTTTGTGCTACTGAAGGGCATAAGAAACATAAAATTTGGAATGGTAGTTACTTATAAGATATAAAATATCTCTAAGCACATGTCTTAAAAAATTCGAAATTTAAAAGGAGTGAAAATGCGTAAAAAGCATTCTAAAAATCGTTCTAAATGGTGATTTCTACGCAATCTCAGGAAGTACAGAACCGATTTAAAAAATAATGGCGTGAAAATGATGGTGATAGCCCTTGCTCCAAGATAGACTATATTTTATGTCGGTACTACTACCCCAAAGGGGGTGCAGGAGCAAAGAACTTTCTAAAAATACAATTTTTGTGCTACTGAAGTACCTAGATACATGAAATTTGGCATGGTAGTTACTTATAGATATAAATTATTTCTAAGAAAATTTCTTAAAAAATTCAGAATTTAAAAGGGGAGAAAATGCGAGAAAAGTGTTCTAAAAAAACGTTCTAAATGGTGATTTCAACGCGATCTCACGAAGTATTGAACCGATTTCAAAAGTAATGGTGTCATAATGGTGATGCTTGCTCCTACATAGTCTATGTTTTATGTGGATGCCACGCCACTACCCCAAAAGATGTGCAAGAACAAAAAACGTTGTAAAAGTGCCATTTTGGTGTTACTGAAGAGCCTAGAAATATGAAATTTGGCATGGTATTTACTTATTAGATATAAATGTTCTAAGCACATTTCTTAAAAAATTCGAAATTTAAAAGGAGTGAAAATGTGTAAAAAACATTCTAAAAAATGTCCTAAATGGCGATTTCTACGCAATCCTAGGAAGTACCGAACCGATTTCAAAAATAATGGTGTCAAAAGGATGGTGACAGACCTTGCTCCAACATAGGCTATATTTTATGTCGCTGCCACTACCCCAAAAGAGGCGCACGAGCAAAAAAGTTCGACAAAAATCGATTTTTGTGTTACTGAAGGGCCTAGAAACATGAAATTTGACATGGTATTTAATTATTAGATATAAATGATCTCTAAAAACATTTCTCAAAAAATTGGAAAGTTTAAAGGGGTGATAATGCGCAAAAAGCGTTCTAGAAACGTTCTAAATTGCCATTTCTACCCAAACTCAAGAAATATCAAACCGATTGCTAAAGTAATAGTTGCATATTGATGGTGACAGTCTCTGCTCCAACACAGGCTGTATTTGATGTTGTTGTGACTACCACCTAGGGGTTGAAGGAGCAACAAATGTTCTAAATCGCCTTATGTAAGATACTAAGGGACCTAACATTTTGAAATTTGGCATGGTAATTACTTAAAAGATGCAAGTGCTTTCTAAGAAACGTCGAAAGAGAATTCCAAAATTAAAAGGATGAAGTAAGCGAAAAGCGATCTAAAAACGTTCTAAATTATGATTTTTATGCAATCATATGAAATACCAAACCGATTTAAAAAATAATGGTTGCAAATTGGTGGTGATAGAACCTGCTCAAACATAATCTATATTTTATGTCGCTGTCATTACCATCAAAGGGTTGCAGGTGCAAAAAAGTTCTAAATTGCAATTTTTGTGATACTGAAGAGGCTACAAACATTAAATATGGCATGGTAGTTACTTCTTCTTAGATGCCCTCTAAGAACTGCCGAAAATAAATTCGAAATTTAAAACGGTGAAGCGAAGAGAAAGAGCGAAAAGTATTCTAAAAAAGTTCTAAATTACGATTTGTATGCAATCTCAGGAAGTAATAAACCGATTACAAAAGTAACGGTTGCTGAATCAATGCTGATAGTCTCTGATCTTACACAGGCTATATTTTATGCCGGTGTCACTACTACCTGGGTTTGGCAGGAACAACAAACGTTCTAAACAAGCCTTTAAATACTTTCTAAATTACTTTTTCTATGGAAAATTAGGAAATACCAAACCGATTTCACAATTAATATTAGCAAATTAATGATGACAGCCTCTATTTCAACATAGGCATTTTAAGTCGGTGCCACTACCAGCAGAGAGTTAGTAGACCGTTAGACAAGAAGCTTGGAGTTTGACATTATGGTTGTTTTTAAGATGTAATGAAAGAGGTCGCTTCTAAAAAATTCAAAACTTCAAATGATTACTGAAATGAGCGTATGAAATCAGCATAAAAGCTACAAAATACTTTCTGAATTATCATTTATTTAGAATTAGTTTTAGTTCTCCTTATCAATTTAAGTTTCATTTCTGCTTAATGCAGTGTAATAATGAAGTTCTTTCAAACTGTGGCTTAATTAGTAATATTTGAGTTATTCCTAAAAGTATAATTTCTTCCAATAAAAATTAGACATACAAATATCACTTGGCATATTTCAACTATTAGGTGAGAAAAGCTGCGGGTTTTGCTAGTATGGTTATAAAATTAACATTACTTTTTATGATTTTACCTTTATTACTTAGAACAGTAAAAAAATATCACGTTTTATATTTATAGTCATGGATCAATTAAAGTGATTTTAAAATCTTAATTTGAAATCAATCAATAATAATAAATGCATTTATTAAATAACAACTTACTCAGATTACTTAAGAAATTCCGTCAGTGATTAAATAATAAGTGTATGGTTAATTTCGAAACTTAATACTTCCATTATAGTTTTCATATAATGGGTCAGTGGTTAGAATAGAAACATTCTGTTTCTATGAATAAGCTTTCGGATATAATTTTATAAAATATTCATTAAGTCTAGAGCAATAAAGCAATAAAATAATTTCACTAAGGTTAGTTATGAAGTGTTAGTATTGACTGAAATGGAATCCACATTTGAATAAATTGATCCGTTAAGTGGTTAGAAATTGTGTTACAGATTCAGAATGTACAAAGTGATTTATGTGAAGATAGCATTGTCTACTAACGAGAATTCTAGATCGATAAAATACTAGAGGGAACTTTTAAATTATATTAAAATATCAAAGCTATCGATTATACCTAATCTTTATTTTTCTTTCTCGTAGTTTTCAAATGAATACGAGAGCCAGTACTTAAGTTTTTAGAATCGGGCAAGGAAAAAATAGCTGTTTGCAGCACAGATTATTTTTATCAAAATTCGAACAGTTACGTGAATGCCTGCTTTTACAGGACATCAAAAGCTGTGAAATTCTATTTACTGTGATTTTTCGGAAAATAGGAGTGGTAAATAATTATGTAGTTATGTCGAAGAGACTTCAGAGCCATGATTTTTTATGACTTTCGACAAGGCTTAACACAGAAAAATTATAGCAATAGAATGAAATCGACATCTAAGGAAACGATTTACAACTGGTTTAAAGAATTCTCCCGCGGTCGTAAGAATCTCAGTGACGATGTTCGGGAGGGTCGGCCGAGAAGGGCTGCGACCCCCGAAGACTTTGATGCTGTGAGAAAACTAAACGCTTCTGATCGTCATGTGACATCTGATGAAATAGAATCATCTTTTGAACAATTCAAGGACCCACGTGCATTCAATTTTGCATGATCATTTAAAAGTGAAAAAGTTGTGTTCCCGATAGGTCCACCACAATTTCTCTCAAACTGAAAAAGAAGCTCATGTGAAATGATGCCAGGAAAGACAAAAGAAATTCTACTCTGGTGACTCAAAATATGCGTACGACATATAACGTGTGACGAAACCCGGGTTTATTTCTATGAAAGAGAAAAAAAAACAAAAATCGACTGTTTGGGTGTTTCCAGATGACTCTACATATTTTTATTCTGATTTCGTACTGAAAAAATTTCATCGCGTACAATTTCGACATAGCTAGTGAATTTCTATCTGGTTGATAAATCACAATTTTAGCCTTAATCCTGCCTTAGTCGCGTGTGTATCTATGTGATATAAGCCGCCATTTTCCTCTTGTAAGTTCTGAACCATGTAGATTCGGAACTTGTGCTTCCTCTATCTTCCTCGCAACGGTATCAATTTTTCCCCAGCTGCAGTTTCTCTCGAGTTGGCTAAACCTTGAAAACTTACAAGAGAGAAATATTGGTTTGTATCACAGCAATCCACATGATGCCACTAGCTTAGGGTTAAAGGAACCAGAAATTTTAAATTAGTAAATTTTTAATTCACTCATAGAGTCACGACTCACGAGACATCCAAAAGCATGATAACCAGTTACTACTGATTAATGTATAGAAAATAATCACAAGCAGTGCATAAGATCGGGTTCTAATGAAGGGTATAATACCATGGCATACTTTCACTGTTGTATACTTTCTGGATCTTTTTAAGAAACTCTGTTTATCCTCTCTTTCTCAAGTAAAGCTATAATGCTTACTCTCTAGCTCATACCCTCTAGGGACGGCTATGGCACGTGTACCATGAGTGGAGCATGATAGAAAATTCTCGGTACTGCCTTGATTGGGGTTCTAATGCAAAATAGAATGCAAGTAAACAATTTACATGATTTTAAACAAGAATGAGTTTTCTAATTATTTAATTTTTTTCTGATGTTGAAAGGCAATTTATTAAATTCGAACCTATCTTAATATGAACTTTATATATATATATATTTATACTTTATCAAATTAGGATAAAATATGAAGAAAATGAAAAAGAAGGATCATTAGGCATTATAAGAAAAAGATGCCATTGATGAAATTATAGCGATTTGGTATGAAATTTGTCATTTTAACAATTTTTCTTTCTACTTACGCCTGCTAGTCACTATATTCGAAAATGAATCATATTAAAAAACTCAAAACGAAACCACTTCCCTGATCTCTGCAATTCAGCTTGAATTATATTAAACGTACTTTGTATCAATCTGGTATTAATTATTTGTCATCGTAAATGCAATAACAGAAATCGCATTTACTCTTTTATTATTATCTAAAATTCGTACAATTATTACTAAAATTAATACCGTGTAATACCCAAATGAGTGTTTCTTCTACATTTTTTAATTATCATAAACAAAAATTCAATTATTTTGATTCATGAATTTTTCACTGTTTTTTTTTTTCCATTTGTTGCCACGCCATGGTGATGTAAAATCTTTTCTGCTAAATATTGGCACGCGGATGTGAAAACGTTTGCCATTTCACCGCCTATGCCTATAGTGTAATATAGCTGCTCCTCTTTTTTTTTTTTTTTTTTTTTTTATTATTATTATTATTATTATTATTTAAGTGCTGTCATAATACAAAAGATTTTCAGGTAAGGGGAGGAGACGGCATCTTTGCTCGAGGTGAAAAATGTGCATTACAATGATTTTTTGACTTTGTATCTAATGCGATAAACATTAAAAATTAAAATAAGTTTCAATGTACTTCTTATTTTGAATTATTTTTCAATCAAGTTTTTTGAATAGGCTTTTCTTTCAATGTGATTTTCCTGAATTTTTATCGTCGCGTATAGAGCAAATTTTGCGTGATAGTTTAAACAGTTTAGCATTCTTTTACATTCAGAATATTGAAAACATCAGAAAGATCAGAATGCTGCATAACAAATAAACAAGTATTGGGTATATATATATATAAAATTCTTTATGCTGTGCATACAAAATATTATTGATATTCAGATTGATAAATTTCATAATATAAAAATTAAATATTTTTTCAAAAGGTTGCTGTGATTCGCCTTATTCAATCGCAGAAATCTGCGATAAAGTAAGATGAAGATTTGAATTTGAAAATGTAGGTGGTTAAAAAAGCACAGCAGTTAGCAGGTATGCAAAATATGGTCATCCATTACATTTGTTACACTTGATACTGCCCTATTCAAATTTTCACTATTTGTAAAGATAAAGAGCTGTTATCATTTTAAAGTTAATTTAACATATAATAAGCTTTACATCAGAATTGCTTTGAATGTTTTATTTATTTTTTGCTACAGTTAGGAGAGTTTTATGTATTTGTAATTCATACATGTGTAAATAAAGTCTGTTTTAACTTCATGCAAAAATTGTATCTGCAAAATCAGCATAATAAAATATTTTTTACATCCCTGTACGGAAAAATTGAGAGTTTTAAATGATTCTAAAATATTTTCTTTTCCATTCGGTATTTAATTTCATTTAATTAATATTTACTTTTCTGAATGTTATTTTTTTTTAATAAAAGCGTCTATAAGCACACCGCACTTTTAAGGTAGCTTTCTTTACAAAAAGCTACCTATTGCAGCCGTTCGGAGGAAAGCGATTTCAAAAAATGTTGGTATATTTTCATCGATCATGACCCCCAGACCCCGAAACCACCCTCCGTTCAAAATTGATATATATATATATATATATATATATATATATCAATATATATATATTATATATATGACCTATGTCATACTGTAACTCTCGTATTTATGAACCGATTTGGATGTAATTCGGTGTGTACATAGTACATACTAATGTCTCGACCGAGTTCGTTGGCCAGCTTCATCCGCCATTTTGTTTCAAAATGGCGGCCATTTAAAATTTTTTAAAAAATTTAAAATTTGAAATGTGGTACCAAAAAATTGAAAATGGAAAAATATTTTTTTCTTATGTATTTGACCTTTATACAAAGACTCCGTAGCAGTTTTTGTTTTGTCTATATCTTAAAAAATGGCTGAGTTATAGCATTTTGAATTTCTAGCGAAGCTGATATTTTGAAACGCCCTGAATTTTGTCACGCGTTGAAAGGCGTATTTATGAACCGATTTGGATGCAACTTCGTTTATACATAGTAAAGACCAATGTCTCGACCGAGTTCGTTGGCCAGCTTCATCCGCCATTTTGTTTAAAAATGGCGGCCATTTAAAATTTTAAGAAAAATTTAAATTGGAAATGTGGTACCAAAAACTTGAAAATTGAAAAAATATTTTTTTTTTATGTGTTTGACCTTGATAAAAAGATTCGGGAGCAGTTTTTGTTTCGTTTATATCTTAAAAAATGGCTGAGTTATAGCATTTTGAATTTCTAGCGTGGCTGACATTTTGAAACGCCCTGATTTTTGCCACGTGATAACAGACCTATTTATGAGCCGATTTGGATGTACCTTGGTGTGTACATAGTACATACAAATAACTCAACCGAGTTCGTTGGTCAGCTTTATCATCCGCCATCTTGTTTCAAAATGGCGGCCATTTAAAAAAATTTTAAAAAATTTAAATTTAAAATGAGATGCCAAAAAATTGGAAAATGATAAAGATTTTTTCGTATGTGTTTGACCTTAATACAAAGATTCCGGAACAGGTTTTGTTTCGTCTATATCTAAAAAAATGGCTGAGTTATAACATTTTGAATTTCTATTGTGGCTGACATTTTAAAACGACCTGATTTTTGTCTTTCGATAGCAGGCGTATTTATGAACCGATTTGGATATTACTTGGTCTGTACATAGTGCATACCAATGTCTCGACCGAGTTCGTTGGCCAGCTTCATTCGCCGTCTTGTTTCAAAAGGGTTGCGATTTTTTTTTTAAATGTATTTTAAAATTTATAATGAGGTATTAAAAAATTGGAAAATGAAAAAGATTTTTTTTATGTGTTTGGCCTTGATACAAAGATTCGGAGCAGTTTTTGTTTCTGAAAATTTGTTCTTTTGTTTATATCTTAAAAAGTGGTTGAATTATAGCACTTTGAATTTCTATCATGGCTAACACTTTGAAACGATCTTATATTTGTCACGCCATACCACACGTATTCGCCTATTTCGATGGAAGAAGGCATGTGGATAGTATACATCAATATCTCGACCAAGTTCGCTGGCCAGCTTCATCAGCCATCTTGTTTCAAAATGGCGGCCATTAAATTAAAAAAAATTATATTTAAAGTGAGGTGCAAAAAAATTAGAAATTGAAAAAGGTTTCTTTCTTAAGTATTTGACCTTGATATAAGGATTCAGGAGCATTTTTTGTTTGCCTTTATCTTAAAAAATGGCTCAGATATAGTAGTTTCAATTCCTAACGTGGGTGACATTTTGAAAAATCTGATTTTTTGCCTGCGACAGCACTCGTATATATCAACCGATTCCGATGTGAGTGAGCATGTGCACAGCAATTACTAAGGTCTCGACCAAGCTCACTGGTTAGCCTCATCCACCATGTTGTCTTAAAATGGCAGGCACTTTAAGAAATCGCCGAATTTGGCAGCCAAATATAAGTTACTTTAATTAAAAGCAGCTTGGATAAAGCTGACTAATTTCGCGAAATTCTCATTCATAATGATTTAGTAATGATAAAAATTAGTATTGAATCTCCTACATTCGGTTTCCACTTAATTGAGCTTCGTGTGTTTGAATAATATAAGTTGGCTTTTTTAAAATAAAGAATATGAAAGCTACCTCTTCCTCCCGGCACTGGCCGGAAGGACTTTTTTTTTCCAGGGCAGGGAAATTAAAGCACATCCCTCACACTTGGAAGTGAACCGTTTATTTTATGCTACAAAACCCGTGACAACAACTGATTCTGGTGTACTTTCGAATACTTTATTTATGTATAATTCTTATGTATTTACATATATTCACGTACACATACGCAGGAGTGCCCTCCACCACCAAATTTCCGCCAAGTTTGGGCTATATTTCGAAAAATTATCATCAAATTTGACAACAAAAATAGTGTGTCTTACATATGTCCAAATTGCTGATAACTTGCTATTTTATTGATATTCCAATTCGAATCCTATTTTTACCATAACTAAGAATCTTTTATAATTGGAGTCTCTGTCAAAGTGCTGCATTTTTAATTAATATATATTTATACTTAACTCATGACATGTATTTGCATACATACATGCACTAGTGCCTTCCTGCGCCAAATTGTCTCTCTCTCAGCAAGCCGATATTTTGCAAAATATCACCTAATTTGGCGGCAAAAATGAGTTGCTATAACATGTTAAAATTTGTCCTAACTCAATTATTTCGCGAAATCCTCATTAAAATCCGAATTTGACCATAACTAAGAATCTTACATAAGATGGGCACATGTCAAAGTGACGCATTTTGGATGTCACATTTTACCGCAATGTTAACTACATTTTTTAAAATAATTGTACTTTACTTGCAATAATAATCAATATGGTTTTCTATATAATTTAATGTTATGAGTATGTGTACTGTAGTAGAAAATAGGTATATACGTATGCATGTAAAAATATTTCAGTATTGTCTTTCATAGATTGGAAAATTGAAGATGGATAAAAATAACAATTTCAAAGATAAATTGAAACGAAAAAGAAAATTAACACGTTTCATATAATATCATATATTACTTCGAATCGATTACGATCGCCATAGATGTTTTCATTTTGGCATTTCAGTATTAAAAATACACACACACACATGTAGATATATTATATTAATACATGGTTAATGGAAGCTTTACAATGAATAAATTCTTAAATATAGGTAGTATATATATATATATATATATATATATATATATATGCTTTTAAAGGCTTTAAATTTATCAAGAGTAAAATGAACATAATGAACAAATCCATAATGGAGAAATCTACCATGAATCTTAAATGCTAGTTATAAGCATCAATTTGCATGCGTTTCATAATAAATTCTCTTTATGGTTAAATTGTAAATAAATGGCTAACTTCGAACCACGATATCTGCATTAAATTTTCAATTAAATGCCAATATGGATGAAATAGAAGCATTGCATATGGACCGGTAAACCTTTGGCTATAAATTCATAAAATAGCTATTCTGCGGAACGATATGATATATCACGTTCACTGCAAGGATTTCTCAGCAATAGATTCAATACTGCTGGTGTTACTATACACTGCAACTTATTATACTGTTGCATAAATTACGTAAGCTATCCTAATATCAGTAACTTATCAGACTGCATTAAAGAGTCAGTATGTAGGGAAGTTCGGGTATTATGGAATACCATTTACATTTTGATTTTTAAAAAAATTACACTTTTCGGGTAACATGAAATGGTCGGGTAATGTGGAATAGGGTTATAAGGAATGTTAAAGCTTAATACACTTATTAAAATCTGAGATATATTCAAAGTTAATAAAGTACAAACTTTGATTACTTCTTTACACATTTTAATGCATTTAAAGCGAAAGAAAAAATACATTTCAATATTTACAGTTTAAAGAACAATTACACTTTTCGGGTAATATGAAACAGCCGGGTAATGTGAAATAGGGTTATAAGGAATATTAAAACTGAAAGAAAAACCATGATTTAAAAGAATAATCTAAATTATTTAATATGTAAGCAGTAGAGCATCATCTATAAATTATTAGATTCTTTGAAAAATTGTTTTAATTTTTACAAAAATCACAAATGTAATCTGTTCTGTCAGCTCCAACCCAGCCCTCATGTCGACTACATCACACACATGAGGTATTTTATCCACTCCTACCCTATTCCATTGTTTGAATATTTTCTATTTCAAAACAGGCACAGTAGTGTATCTTCCTCACGTGGCGTACAATCTGGTAAAAAGACCATCTTAGATGATACATCGGAGTAGAATGATTGTTCATATTCACTAGACTCGTCTTGAAGCAGTTGTCTTGCTGATATTCTATATTACCCGACACGCCACCGTGAGAAAAATAAACTCTTCACTCCTCAACAATTTAGCATAGAGTAAACTGTCTAACTCAACAATAAATAACTATGTTCTATTTAATACTGAACTTGGTTAACATCACTGACGAAGAGATCTTATAATTAATACGAATTTTGTAAAACTTACCTGTAAAAAACTGTAACAAATGGCAATAAGATTTGATTTCACCGCGTCACATTAACAACAGGTATCCAAACAGAACTTACTGAAGTGCATTATGGGTGAGCTAGGAAGCCATTTGGTAGTTTTAGACTTGGCTGCAGCCCCATAGGGCCCAGATATTGAAGTACAGTAGAGCGCCGATTATCCGAACAAGTAGGGAACAACCCTAGTTCGGATAAGTAAAAGTTCGAATAAATGAACAGACAATTTAAGGGATGTTTCTGACTATACTAAAACCTTCACACGTTATCTAAGCTTAGGACTGGCAACACCAGTTAGTGCTGGCATGTTTAAAACTTGTTTATTTTTTTTTTTTGTCTTTATAATTTTTTATTGCTGTTGTTTACATTATTATCATTAATTTTTTTCCCCTTTTTATCATTTTTTGAACTACAGAGATTAAGCAAAAAAAGCCTTTTATTCTTGCTTGCTTCAACGAAGACATTCTTTTCAATGCTGTCATATCTCTATTTCTTCTTAAATGTGTTAGTTGAATAGGATCAACGTTCTTCTTCCGTTCCCGCCATTTCATAGATGTTTTCAAACATTCAAAGGCTTCGTTATGTGATGCACCTGGGTTATTGTCAGAGCATTCGGTTTCATTTTCTTTAATTTCCTTCATAGCTTAGAATTCTTCCCATCTCCTTTATTGTTTTTACATTCCTCATTTTCCAATCCACAGTCAGTTTTTTCTTTATTTAAAATTTTATTCCGAGCCAATAGATAATTGGGAGTTCGGTTAAAAAAATTTGGGAGAAATAGGCTGTTCGGATAACTGAAAGTTCTGGTAAAAAAATTTTTTTGAGAGAAATAGGCGGTTCGGATAATTGGAAGTTCGGTTAATTGGAGTTCGGATAATCGGCGCTCTACTGTATTCCATATTGACCAACCATTCGATAATACCCGAACTTCCTCTATTTTATATGAAGTATTTTCAAAGGCTTTTAAATATGCATACTAATTTGACTAATCATCGAAGAAAAACTCCAGCCAAGTGAAAATAATGTTAGCAATAGATTTATTGTGAAACACCGATTCTGAAATCGTTTTCTATTCTCCCTAACATAACCTCCTTTTCCTTTAAAGCAGTGATTCCCAACATTTTTTGCCCACTCCCCACCAAAACATCTCTAAAATTATGATTCCCCCCCCCCCCTCCTCCTGCCTAACTCTGTAACATAATTATAAAAATTTAAAAAAGGAACTCATATTCACGTTAGTCGGAGGTAAGTCTAAAAGGGCATTAACAATGAGAAGTCACTTCATATATTTTTAAGCTTATAAAGCAGCTATTCTTGCCTTTAAAAAGTTTTTAACAAAATTTATAAATAAATAAAGTGAAGCCCATTCTTCTTCCCATTTTATCTACAAGAGTTGGGTTCTTTTAAATCACTTTACCTCGATGCGAAACAAAAGTATTTTATGGTCTGTATTTTTATCATGACGAAGTTTCTTGAAGAGACTTTCACATTAAGCATTAAATATGATAGCATTGATGTTATGATTAATTTTAGTACCTGATTAATAACAGCTGGATATCTTCTGGGAATTATCTTTGAATAACACAATTATAGCTACCAACTACTACGAATTTTTGACATCACTTTTTTAAAGATTCTTCGCCTTATTTTAAAGCAAAATTCTTCGATTAAAAAAGAAGATTCCTGTTCTTAATTACTAGTTCCATAAATCGTAGCCGTTGGCACATAAGAACACGATACAGAAGAATCATTTATGGATTATCATATTTATCACTTTTAACTAGTCTTTCTGTTCCATCATAACACACTTTTGCGTTAGCAGACTTTCTCTTTCCCATTATCGCCAGCGCTGTGGGTATTATGTGCAATTTGATATAAATTTTAAAGACGTATAAGTCATAATTCATGTTTAATACTGTGTATGAAGTAAGCTCCAAAGCCATATAAAATTTACAATTAAACACTTCCTTCTGTGATGCCATTTTTCGAATCATTGGGTTGAAGTATTACAAGAAATTGTTTTGCCTTTAACACATAATACTTTTTAACGAAGTGAGAATGAGTATCCGTGAAAATAGCACAGAATATATAGCACGATAAAATAAAACTTTATTGAATAAACGTTGATCTCTAACTTATATTTTATTAATAAAGTACATTTTTCATAGTTGTGAATAAGTGAAATATTATTGAAATGCATTTTATTAATTCAAAGAAAAACGTCTGGCCCACCCCTTTCTTTTTGGCCTTGTGCACTGTTTCTGATTGTTTCTTATGCAGCAACCAGTATTAATCTACTATCGTGTTTATTAGCGTCTGATGTAAACTAAATTTTTAACTTTTCAATTGGAAATCTCGATGTTTTTGTTGACTAAATTTATAATCTACCAATCAGACAGAAATTCTCAATCTGTATCAAAAGTTTATGCGTCAGAAATTGTTTAATATTTTTTCGCTCGAAAATAAAAAATATATAAGAAAAATTCCTTCATTTGAAAGAAAAAAATTCCTAAGTTAAAAGTACATATATTAACAATTATTTTTTGCTTCTTAATCCCGATAGTAGAGGAAAAAGGACCAAATACCGGCTACCACTTTTGTTTTCAATCTAGATCATACAATTTTCAAAATTAATAAAATAAAAAGTGACAGCAGGGTACCTTGGCATATTGTTCATCTGTTTAGAGAAAAAAAATCAGTTTCAAAGGCTTTTTCTGTTTATAAAAAGCAAAATTCCGAAAGTCTTAAAAATTTTGAGTTTTTAAAATAGGGTCTAAATACCGGCTACCTAAGTTTTTTTCCTAAAGATCACACAAATAGAGCTAATGACAATTATTAAGCAATAAGAATATTATTTTAATAAATTTTATTGATTAATAACATTTCTTATGCACAGAAAAATACGCAATTTTTAATAAACAAGCATTTTTGTCAAATTCATAAAATTCATTACGACTATCTCTCAGAGTCTTATTCCCATTATGTTTCTAGTTTTGGTTTTTAAAATGTATAAAAAAAAAAAAAAACTTGCTGATTGAAATGAGAATTATTTTATCTGAAAAAAATCACAAACATAATATTACTCTCTGCGTCGGTGCAGTCCCTATCAGCCATTCGCCATCAGCCTATCGCATTCTTAACACTG
Source organism: Maratus speciosus (assembly GCA_963932465.1). Classification (NCBI taxonomy): domain Eukaryota; kingdom Metazoa; phylum Arthropoda; class Arachnida; order Araneae; family Salticidae; genus Maratus; species Maratus speciosus. Next base: position 468,999,482 of record OZ010789.1, read on the forward strand.
AACCCAGAATCCCCTCCCCCATTCTTGTCCACTGAGAAAGCACCCATGCAGAAGACACAAATTACATCATCTTCCTCTGTTGGATATTTTCCTTTTTCACATTTTTAACCCTCTCGCTGCGTAATTGTTTTATCAAAATACCTTCAAAAATTGCGTATTTAACCCCTTCGCGACGAGCTTTTTTAAGAGTTTTTATTCTTTTGTCACCGGTTTTTCAAAACAAAACTTTTTGCATAATTTATTCGGGAAAATGCTCCGATTAAATAAAGCAAAATTTACAGTAAAAAAAATAACTGGTGGGTATAATCAAGGAGGGTTAATTAGACGGAAAAATGTATCCCCGAGGAAACCTCGGGTTGCGCAAATTTTGCTACTTTTACATTGCCCCAGGTAATCTCGGGTTGCGCAGCGAGAGGGTTAAAATCCAAATTCGGTCGCTTTCGCCTTGTTTACTCCGTCATTTTTTTCCTTTCTCTTCACATTTATTACAGGCAATTTTGGAGTGCCCAACAGCGCTTTTTGGGGTGATCCGGTAACCAGCGTCGGTCCTGAAGAATCACGGCCACGGTTGCTTTTCGTTCATATTTCGAAATGGGACTGCAACTATTTCTGAACCATTTAAATTAATTTATTAATTATGGAACTATTTAAATTAATTTATTTTCCTCCCCTTTAATCAGAGCAAACGAGAGAGGTCCAAATACCGGCTAGCCGGTATACGGCTCTAGATAGCCGGTATTCGGACCACTGCTATGTTTAAGTTAAAACCGCTATTACTCATTCATATAATAAAATACCAATAATGTGCACGTGGCATTTGAGAGCTAAATATGTCTAGAAAATAACTTAATCAACAATTCAAGCCAATATACGATCAGTATATATAAAAAAAATGAGAAACACACATCTGAAAAACTTTTGATGTACTAGATTGCGTCGATTCGACACTTTTGCATTTACTATTTGTAAATGAGACAGACTTCAGCGACGTACTTTCGTAACTTTCATCTCTCAATTAAAGTTACAAACTGTGCCTATCACCGCTAGGCTGCTCTGCGCTCAGTTCTCAGAACACCTAGTAGCCGGTATTTGGACCCTAGCCGGTATTCGGACCTTCTCCTCTACTTATAAATACGATTTCAAAAAAAAAAAAAAAAAACTTTAGAAATAAAATTAAAGGACGTATATCTTTTAATCAAACAAATAATATTATTTTCCTGACTTAATATATATATATATATATATATATACAAGGGAGTTACCTAGAAATATTCAAATGTTTAACAGCAGAAATTTAATATCACACAGAAACAAAAAAGAGATACACAGGAGCGATATTATCCTCCAAAAGCAGTTACAGAATTACTAATGCTATGTATTGATGATAAAGTAAAGTACTTAACATTGATCTTGAAACATACTGGAGGCTGGAGGTAATATTAATACATGAATCAAATATGTTTTTTAATTATTGTACTACTCGTACTTTAAAATACCGTTGGAACATAAAAGATTAAGACAGTGATGTTTAACCACTTCCCAAAGATGCGTATACTTGATTTATACAGTGCTCAGAACCCTTCGTTACACCTACCAGCAGTACTTGTGAGCATAAAAAATTGTCTTATTTAATCGCAGAATTTATAAGATTAAATTAGGCAAAATTTTCTAATCCGATTACCCATGATAAAAGATACAAAATTCTGTAAACGACGGTCATCAAGTAATTGTTAAACATGCACTTTAATAGTTCTTTATGTTGCAGAGTGACTCACTCAGCCGACTCATACTCATTCAATAAACAGTCGAAAAAGGTTGTTAAAATTCTTAGATGCTTATAAATCAGAAAAGTTATAGAGAATTTTTAAATATATGACTGTATTTAAATATCTGGAAAGTTTTACATAGAATTACCCTGGTAGCTATTGTATTTGGAACATTTGAATTGGGCACTTTATAAGAATTGAATAAAAAAAATTATTTTTTACATTTTATTTTTGAAATTTGAATATGAAACTTTTATTTTTAATCAATAAAATTACATTAAAAAATTATGGGGATTATATGAATCTGAAATTGTACGCCTGTGGGGCGTACGCCCCACGTTGGGAACCACTGCTTTAGAGTGCACTCGTATGTTCTAATTTTTTTTAAACTATTATCGAAACTAATAAAACAAATATAATATAGATTATTTGAAAGGTCGATAAAAAAAAAAAGCATTACACGATTTATTTCCATACAGGCGCGGATCCACGGGGGGGGGGGGGGGGGGGGGGGGCGATCGTGTAGATCGCCCCCCCCCCCCCCAAAAAAATAACATAAATCCGCCGATTATCGCGAATTTCAACAAATGATCGCCGAGAAAAACCAATTTCGTCAATCGTTCGCCGGTCAAAGGATCGCAAAAGAAACGCGAATTTCGTCAACGGATCGTGTAAAAACCCCCAATTTTGTCAAAGGATCGCGAAAAACCGTGAATTTTGTCAAAGGACCGCGAAAAAACGTGAATTTTATCAAAGGATCGCGGCAAAACGTGAAATTTCGTTAAAGAAGCGCGGAAAAAATACGAATTTCGGTAAATCGCGTATTTTGTCAAATGATCGCAGAAAAAACGCGAATTTCGATAAAGAATCGAGGAAAAAATGTTAATTTCGCGAAAGAATCGCTCAAAAAACGCTAATTGCGTCAACAGACCTCTAAAAAATTCGAACTTGTTTAAAGAATCGCGAAAAAAATATCGCGAAATTTCGTCAATTGTCAGCGGAAAAAACGCACTATTAGCACCGGGAGGAGATTCCTCTAAGCACGCATCCACGGGGGGGGGGGGGGGGGGTGTTCGATCGGAGCAAAGAAGGGAAGAACAAATTTACCAAGTTGTTTTTTTACGAAATCAACACACCATAAGCATTTTAGCGTTTAACTGACTAGGATTAGGACATAATCCTTTTTTGTTCATTCATCAAATACCCCTTGAAATTTACCAATGTGGGTGGCAGTAACAGTACATTTTTTACACATTAGTGGCTTTCTTCAGAAAACATTAAGATGCTTGAATTTTTCAAAGGACCTTTCTTTTTCTTGTTTCTTTCTTTCTTTGGAAATCACTATGAATCCCATTCTTTTCTCAAACAATAAAGCACTCCTTAAAAACATCGTTATACAGAAATTAGAATTGCAGCTGCTATGAAAGAGCGAAAAGTTTCAACACTTTAAAGGGATCCGCATAACGTTGTCAATTTCTGTTGTAGAGATTCAACAAAAGGTACACGAAGTGGCATCGTCCTCCACCTCAACCCATAATGCCAAAAATTATGACGCCATATGCCTTTTGACAGGACATAATCCTATTTTCTTCACTAATTGCCGAAACGTCAGTGAGGTTTGCCATTGACACCAGGAAAGTGTTTGGTTTTCGTTTACTTTTCTGTCTGTTCCGCGAAAAACTTCCGTTAAAAGCGTTGGATTTATATCTTGGGGGGGGGGCGACCGCCCCGATAGAACCCCCCGTGGATTTGCGCCTAGGGGAATCTTCTCCTGGTGCTAATTGTGCGTTTTTCCGCGGCCCTTTGACGAAATTCGCGTATTTTTTTCGCGACTCTTTGACGAAATTCGCATTTTTTGCGCGAGCTCTTTCCGTAATTGTTTGGCGAAATTAGCGTGTTTTTCTGCGATTCTTTGGCGAAATTTGCGTTTTTTCTGCAACCCTTTGACGAAATTCGCGTTTTTTTCTGCGATCCTTTGATGAAATTCGCGTTTTTTTCGTGGTCCTTTGAAGAAATTCGCGTTTTTTGTGGTCCTTTGACGAAATTCACGTTGTTCAGCGGCCCTTTGACAAAATTCGCATTTTTTCCGAGCTGTTGGCGAAATTTGCATTTTTTGCGCGATTCTTTTGCGAAATTAGCGTTTTTTCCGTAATTGTTTGGCGAAATTAGTGGTTTTTTCTGCGATCATTTGACGAAATTCGCGCTTTTTCTGCGATCCTTTGACGAAATTCGCGTTTTTTTCGTGGTCCTTTGACGAAATTCGTGTTTTTTCGTTGTCCTTTGACGAAATTCACGTTTTTCCGCGGCCCTTTGACAAAATTCGCATATTTTCAGAGCTGTTGGCGAAATTCGCATTTTTGCGCGATTCTTTCGCAAAATTAGCGTTTTTTCCGTAATTGTATGGCGAAATTAGTGGGGTTTTTGCGATCCTTTGACGAAATAAGCGTTTTTTTCTGCGATCCTTTGACGAAATTCGCGTTTTTCTGCAATCCTTTGACGAAATTTGCGTTTTTTCTGCGATCCTTTGACGAAATTCGCGTTTTTTCTGCAATCCTTTGACGAAATTCGCGTTTTTTCTGCGATCCTTTAACGAAATTCGCGTTTTTTTTCGTGGTCCTTTGACGAAATTCGTGTTTTTTCCGTGGTCCTTTGACGAAATGCCCTTTTTTGACGAAATTAGCGTATTTTTTTGCGATTCTTTGACGAAATTCGTATTTTTTGCGCGATTCTTTCGCGAAAATAGCGTTTTTTGCGATCTTTTGGCGAAATTCACGTTTCTTTGCGATCCTTTGCCGAAATTCGCTTTTTTCTGCGATCCTTTAACGAAATTCGCGATTTTTTTCGTGGTCCTTTGACGAAATTCGTGTTTTTTCCGTGGTCCTTTGACGAAATGCCCTTTTTTGACGAAATTCCCATTTTTCAGCGGCCCTTTGACGAAATTCGCGTATTTTTTTCGCGATTCTTTGACGAAATTCGTATTTTTTGCGCGATTCTTTCGCGAAAATAGCGTTTTTTGCGATCTTTTGGCGAAATTCACGTTTCTTTGCGATCCTTTGCCGAAATTTGCGTTTTTTCTGCGATCCTTTAGCGACGTGTTTTTTTCTGCGGTCCTTTGACGAAATTCGCGTTTTTTCTGCGACCCTTTGACGAAATTCGCGTTTTTTTTCCGTGGTCCTTTGACGAAATTCCCGTTTTGTCCGTGGTCCTTTGACGAAATGCCCTACTTTTGACGAAATTCGCGTTTTTTCCGCGCTTCTTTGACGAAATTCGCGTTTTTGCGCGATCCTTTGACGAAATTCGCGTTTTTCTGATTCTGAAGATTTCTGAAGGGGATCCTTTTTCAGAGATTATCCTCTTTCAGAAATCTGATATTAAAAAATGGATGTGATGGTTATGTTTTTCAGCTTTCGATAATTGGTTCTTATGTATTTTTTAGTGCTGAATCCAAAAATGATCTTCATTTTTTACGTCAGGTTCTATCATACTATCACGTCAGGATTTTTCAAAAAACGCAAATTTTTAAGAAGTCGAGATATTGCGAAAATCTGCTACTATAAAATAGACGTAACTTTTCTCATAATAATTCATTCATTTTTTTGCTTATACTATGGATTTTTACAGTTAAACATGTAAAATATTGTGTATTTAAAATCTTTATAATTTTATTCCATGCATGGAAATTTCTTTGAACCAATCATGCTGTGCTTCCCGCTTTTCTTTTAATCGTCTCTATGGGTTTCATCTCGGTATCCTCTTTTATTTTGGCGGTTGATAAGGATGGGAAATTTGTCGTAGATGCATTTAAAACATTTACCTTCTTTTGTTAAGGCTTTGACAAATTGCTTTGTGAGATTTTCGCTTTTTTTTACTTTTTAACTTCGAAAATCGTGACATGATGGTTAAAAATGAAGGTCATTTTCGGATTCAGTGCTAAAAAATACATCAAAATCAATTATCAAAAGTTAAAAAACGCAATAATCGCAGGCTTGTGTTATTAACGTTTTTCACTATAACTAAAAGAACAAAAAATAAGATAAATAATTACCATAGTACAAGAGTAAAAAGAAAAAGAAAAAAATAAGACATTTAATAAATAAATTCTGTTATAAAGTTTTTTAATTTTACGACCTAATAAGTAACAGTAAACCATATTTTGAGGAGAGAGTCGGATTATATAATAAGAGTATTGGATAACCGAGTGTTTCGGTTAATCGGATGTCGGATAATCGAGAGTCTGCAATATTTTTAAATCGCATTAATTATTTTATATTCATTTAATAATTAACTGCAAGGAATGATTTGAGCAACAGAAGTTATGACTACGTTGATTATATGTCACTCGGTATCGCCCCCCCCCCCCCAAAAAAGAAACGATTCTCTGGATCCGCCCCTGTTTCCATATAGTTTTATGGACAAAACCCGAGTTAACTCGGGATTCGGAATAGCATGTTAGTGGGTTAAATAAAAACAAACAAATATTTATATATTTATTTTTAAATGTGAAACAGTTCTAAAAAAATCAAAATACAAGTAACAATTTATCCCCCTATAACCTTTCTTTTTCCTTTAGAGTGTGTGTTCTAATCTTTTGTAATTGTTTTTAGAACAGTTAATGGTCTAAATTGAACTATGGATTATAGAAACTAATAAAACAAACGTAATATATATGCTTTTCAATTAACAAAACTCGGGAGAAGTAAGTTAGTGGGTAAAATAAAAATAAATATATATATACATTTATTTAATGTGAAAGAGTTTTAAAAAGAGTTACCCAGAAAAGCTTTCAATCACTGAATAACATCATTGAAATCATTCACTGAAAGAAAACAAGTAAAAATTAAATTTAAAAAATAGAAAAACTCGACTGCGTAAAAAACGAACTAATTATTTATTTCTCATCAATGTGAAACTATTTTTTATATTACTTACCTATTTTTTTTTTGTTGTTGTTTACTTGTATTGATGACTTTTAAGTTGTGTTTAATTGTTAGTTCCTATCTATAAACACTATTTTGATAAGGCCTATAGATATCTACGATGGTTAGAGTTGCGGTACAGCTAGAGATCCTACCTACACAACTTCCAGGTTGTATAATATTTAAACTTAGCTTCTGACTGTAAAATAATCAATGAAACTTCGTCTTCATTTTAAAAGACCTATCCAATGATATGCCACTTAGTATGGTCCGTAAATTTTCTTTTTCGTTTCTACCGCCATTTTGTAGTTTACGGCCGCCATTTTGAATTTATAAAAACAAAACCTAGCCTATAACCATCGGACGGTTAAGACATAGTGGTAGAGACCTCATTCATTAAAATCCATCACGCCGTTGGGACGTTTCGAGGGTATAAAGAAATCCACATACCCGAATACGCGTGAAACACATAACCCTTCTTGGCAGTCGGGTAATAAATAGAAAGTCAACTCTCGCAATTTGACGATTTCAATCTTGCATTTTCTTTCCAAATGAAACAATTAGCAATGGCAGCAAGTACCCTGGATGTATGTATATTCTTAATTAAAATAAAAAATTATATTAATATTCCAAATTTAAAGCAACGTTTCATTCAACTGTAATTGTGACAATAATTTGTTGCGACAGTAATTTGTTTGTAAAAAGAAAACAATCTCATTGTTTCATTATTAGATATAAACATAAATGTAGAATTTTTCATATTTCTGCACACGAAAAATGTCGTGTGTTTCGATATATATAAAGTATTATTGAGATTTAATTTTTTTATTGTTATTATTAAAATTGGAAAAGGTTTGTTGCTTCATTCGTGATTCTGTGGTCATATTTTGCTTGTGAATGCAAAAAATAAAAATACACGTGCAAGATAGGACAAAGGGAAAATGAAAGCAGTGAAAATGAGAAAAAAATATAAAAAGAACATTGGTTATATTCAAACGTACAAATAAACCTGAAAAAAAAAATTGAAATTCATTTACAATTCCGAAATACGAGGGAAAAAAAGGGGGAAAAAGTAATCAAAACAATTTACTTTTTTCATTCTTTATCTTTCCTAACATTGTGAAAGCGAAATACTGTTATCATTCTAAGCTTCTAAGAAAACTATTCTTACATATATTATTTTTTAAGTGTAAACTTTTACTTGCCTCGATATTGCTTAGCAAAATAGGTTTAGTTTTTGTTGTTTTTTTAATATCCTAATTTTTTTTTTTAAACACGATTTTAAAATCATCATCAAGAAAATATTTTCTAAATATACACATCTGAAAAAAAAAAAAATGTCTTTAACAGTTCCAAGATAAATGAAAGTTAAAATTCTAGTGCTATATTCACCTTGAGTTAAATAATTGAAATACATATAAAACACAAAAAAATCCTTCTATATATAAAAAAAAGTAACGATTTGGAAATGAACCAATAAAAATCTGCGTAGATCCTCCCAGTACACTCACAACTGCACTCACACTTTTAAATATTATACAACCTGGAAGTTGTGTAGGTAGGATCTCTAACTTTACCGCAACTCTAACCATCGTAGACATCTATAGGCCTCATCAAAACAGTCTTTATAGATAGGAACTAACAATTAAACACAACTTAAAAGTCATCAATACAAGTAAATAAAAAAATAGGTAAGTAGGGGAGACCGGGGCTAGTTGGCTACAGGGGTAAGTAGGCGCAGTCCTCATAAATTGCCTGTTTGAGGATAGATTGCGCAACCAGTCACAGAGTACCTTTCTTTTTGCTTTTTACAATCCTCATTGTAGTTTTGCAGCGTTACCTACGTGCAGTGGACCTTTATTACGATTTTTCTGTTTTTTGCACTCATAAGAAATTTTTTGTTGCTTCATTCTTTTTCTAATTTCTAATACTTATCTTAATAATTGCGATTTAACTTGTGCAGTTTTTCTTAGTGTATGATTAACTGTACCTACCCCATATGTGATTTACTTGGATTATTTATGCTTAGATGATTACGTGTCCCTTTTGTGAAGAAATTTATTATGGGGCTAGTAGGCGCATTGAACACGGAGCAAGTTGGCTCGATGTTTGGTGTGTGCTGGTAGCTTGAAAAACAGCAAACAACGAGAAAAGTGGTTGCAATGCAAGATTTTGGGCACACGAGGCTTGCCCAAACGAAGACACTCGATTTTTTATTTGTGACAACCATACCTCTGATGATGATATAGAGCAGGATAGAAGTTACTCAATGTTAATGTTTTATTCATTATTTTTATGTCTGTATAATTTAGAATTTACATTGTACGACTACAACGCCTTTTTTTAAACTTACTGGTAATAATGAGATTGATTTCGCTTAACTGCGTGTCTTATTTGAATTTTTATAAAGCGTGTGCCAACTTACCCCATAGGTATAGGCAACTTGCCCCGTGAAGGGGTAGGTTGGCGCACAATTTTCATTTTACTTTAGGCTTCCGCTAAACATAAACTACAAAAGCTATACAGCAAAAGCAATAGAACCTATGCCAAATTTGGTGGGTGCTCCGGTTGGGTGATTCTGCCTGTTCTTTAAAAGTACAGTTAAATTTTCACAAAAAACTTAAACAAAAAATTAATAAAAATCAATAACTAAATACTGCGCCTACTAGCTCCGGTCTCCCCTAATATAAAAAATAGTTTCACATTGATGAGAAATAATTAATTAGTTCGTTTTTTACGCAGGCGGGTTTTTCTATTTTTTAAATTTAATTTTTGCCTGTTTTCTTTCAGTGAATGATTTCAATGATGTTATTCCATGATTGAAAGCTTTTCTGGGTAACTCTTTTTAAAACTCTTTCACATTAAATAAATGTATATATATATTTATTCTTATTTTACCCACTAACTTACTTCTCTCGGGTTTTGTTAATTGAAAAGCATATATATTACGTTTGTTTTATTAGTTTCTATAATCCATAGTTCATTTAGAGCATTAACTGTTCTAAAAACAATTATAAAAGATTGGAACACACACTCTAAAGGAAAAAGAAAGGTTAGGGGGATAAATTATTACTTGTATTTTGATTTTTTTAGAACTGTTTCATATTTAAAAATAAATATATAAATATTTGTTTGTTTTTATATGTGATTGCGTGTTGATCGGCATCCATATTTCTTGTGACCGGGATTCTTTCTTCGTTAATATTAAGAAAACTGTCTGATACAAAAATATGAAAATTGGTGCTATTATAGACTAATGTTTGATAAACACGCTGAAGTAGGCAGTTTTTAAATCGAATAATTATTTTAAGAGATATTTAATGTTAAAGTTGGTCAAAACCTTTTTTTTAAATTTATATGAGCAAAAACTATACATTGGAATTTAAACATTTTTACATCATTTAATACATTAGAAGTTCCCGATGTGCAGACTGCATTTATTTTTTTATTTGACTAATTTTTTGTGGATTTATCTCCATTTTAAATTCAAATTTTGAGCAATTCGATAGATATTTTTGAAATAATTTCGAAAGCATATTATTTCAAACTGCTGCCAATTTTAAAAACAGTTCAAAGAATAATATTTCCTTCAAATTACAAATTTATTTACACGTGATTATTATAATCAGAAAAAAAGCTTTCAAATGAGAATAAAGTGATTACGTGTTAAAAATCAGGAAAATATTGAAAATTACACATGAAAATTTACATGAAATTACACATGAATTTTAAAAGAGAAAGACAATTTTTAAATAATAAATTCATTATTATGCGTTGAAAGACGCAAATAATGAATTTAAAAAGGCCGTCATATTTATTAAATTTATAAATTACGTCATATTTAAAAAGGCCAAATAATTGACAGTTGGCAAAATAGTTTAAAACATATATTTGCGCGAGACATTTATTTGATATTTTAATTGCTTTCTAACAACAAAAGTATTTTCATGGGAATCTTAAAAAGAGAAAGAAAACTTTAGTGAAAATTACGTCAGATATAAAACGATACATTTCAAAAGAACTTTCTTATAGAGCTGTTAAAAAAACGAGAAACAAATATTCTTTTTACCTAATTCATTTTACATTTGCTTATTTTCTAATTTTTTACTAATTTTTTTAAATCAAAAACGAAAACAGTCATTGTATCCTTTAACGCTGATTTCGCCTTAAAAATCTCCAATCAAAGGAATATGAATCAAAACCCGTTTACAGGGAGATCGCCAGTGTTTCTTAAAATTATAATTCAATCTTTTTAAAACCGATTAAATTAGCCTGCTTTCAGAATCTGGGGTGTAGGAACGGGGTTTGGCGAGCATAGCTCCTAGGGGGTAGAGCCCCCTAGTAGCTATGCACAAAAATTCCACAAAAATTACTTTCAGGTGCACAAAAATTACTTTCAGGTGCATACATATAATATAAAGATATTTAAAATACATTAGAAAAATCCAGAACGTTTTGAGCCATTACAAGGTCGTCATCAGTAGGATTTAAATGTTGTTATTATTTTCTTTGCGCTTATTCGAGAATTGTCCAGAAGAAAACATTGTAATTTAAGGATTGTACGTCATATGAAATGCCAGATAAAGTTATTCAAATTTTCAACAAAACGAGCCTTCATCTATTATGCAGCAAATGCCTCCATACTCCATGGATATCGTATGGTTATGCATCATTACAAGCTGTATCTTTATTGGCAATTATTTCTATTTATTCTCTTATAATGGCTTCCTGGTAATTATTTGTACGAAAGATAATTTTCGATTTACTAAAATATACTTTATAGGTTGAGTTTGAGCTAAATTTCATAATGCAGTATGTGGTCTATTTAATCTGAAATCTGCTTCATGTTCTTTAATTCTAACATGAAATTTTCTCATCATCATACCAACATAAATAAAATATTTACTATCTTTTTGGAAAGGTACAATTTATACTCCGGATCTATTGATTGCTTGGACAGGATCAATTTTGGTATTTTACAGATGTTTTAACAGAACTTTGGGGGAGGGGCTGCGATTAATAAATGCCCATATTTAAAAGGGGTATGCCTTATATTTTCAAAAAGCCTTGAAATGTAGTTAACTTTATAAAATTTAAATTGTTTATCAAGAACTGCGCTTCGTTTTCTATAATCTTCTACTTCAAACATGTTTATGTTGTTTTCAATAAAACGGGATGGGATTGCATTTTCTATTGCTATTTTTCTAATTGCGTCTAGTTCTTTTTTTAGGAGATGGCTCGAACAAACGTCAAATGCTCTTTTTATATAATAATTAAATGGTGCTAATTTGTAAGTTATTGGTGAACTGCAATCAAAAGGAATAGTGGCATTAGATCTGTTAGTCATCCAAAAAACTGTGCGATCAAGATTCTGTTTTTGATTTTTTGATTTTGTTCTATTTCTAGCGGGAATTTTATTTTGTTGTCTAACATATTGATTTTATCCAAAAAAGAGTATAATTCATCTTTGCTGTGATTCCACATAATGAAAACATCATCAACATATCTGAACTAATACTCCGGACTCGGTCTTATAGTTTCCATGATCATATTCTCAAGCACACGTAATTTAAACTCGGCAAGTAAACCAAAATGAGGGAGCCCGTTTGTGCACCATTGGCTTGTTTATAAACTTGATTATTGAATACAAAAACGTTGTTGTTGACAATTAAATTCAAACCTGATTTCACTGTATTTTTAATACTTTGTGTAAACGTAGGATCAGAATCGATGAGACATTCAATATTCTTAGTGGCTTCATTGGTATCGATAGAAGGGTATAAAGATACAACATCTAGACTAACCATAATTGAAGAAGTTTCTAGCTTTAGACTTTTAATTTTCTAAATAAATCGAGATGTTGATTCAATAACATGATTAAACGGTAGTAAAAATCGCTTTAAGAGGTGCGTGTAGGTTTTTTCCATGACGGACATGACATACTTTAGGCAAGAGCATTTTGTGACGATTGGACGTATTGGTAAATCCTTTATGATCTTTAAGTCTTCGTGTGAGGGAGGGAGTGGTTGAAGTTTTGTTAATCCTTATTTTATTTTTCATAAATAGGGTGACAGAGCCAGAAGTTGATCAAATAATACCGTTGCTACGGAGTTTTCATTATATTTCCGTCCTTTTAAGTTTTAGAAGTAAACTAACATCATTGCTATAACCCTTAATGAATGTCCTATCATGGGCAAAAATGAAATCTGCTGAAATTAAATAGCAACAAAATTATAAGCAAATAGTTACTTTAATTGCCATGTCCCCAGTAGTTGATCGATCGATGAAATCAGTCGGAAATTTTAAAATTAATATTTAAAATATCATGCTTAAGCTGTGATTAACAATAATTCATGTAAAACTATTATTTGAAATAAGCAAGATGGAAGGAGGTTTATTTTAACTTACCGTAATTTTCTCCAACTAATCAAAAACTAAATTTTTACGTTTTCTAATTTAAAACTAGTATGTTGTGGCCATCACAAAACTTTCTTCTATCTCATACTTGTCAATACTTCAAAATTCATTATCACAGTGCATCTATGCTCATCATGAGGATTCTAAAAAGATGAAATTCCGTGCATTAGTTCTTGAGATATTACTGTCCATGAAATCGTGTAAATCCATCAAAATGCAGCATAGCAGCGCCACCTATTGGGTGATTTACACCAGAACCTAATTATCATCAACATATGTCAATGTCTAACTGAATATGAAAATCCGGACATTAGTTCCTAAGATAGAGCTATTGCGCAAATCATGACAAATGCAGCATAACAGCGTCACCTGTTGAGCGATTTACATAACCACATAATCAGTATCAACATTTATCAAGGTGTACTTGAATCTGAAGTTTGATGAAAATTCGTGCATTAGTTCTTGAGATAGAGCTATTGAGGAAATAGTGCAAAATGCAGCATAGCAGCGCCACCTATTGGGCGATATTCACCAACACGTAGTCAGCATCATTTCATATCAAAGAGTAACTGAATCTGAAGTTTGACGAAAATATGTCCATTAGTTCTTGAGATACGGCGATTGCAGAAATCGTGAAAAATGCCGTATAGCAGCGCTACCTGTTGAGCGATTTACACCAAAATGTACAAAATGTCAATTCATATCAAGGATTAACTGATTCTGAAGTTTAGTGAAAATTATTGCATTAGTTCTTCAGATACCGCTATAATGGAAATTCTGAAAAGTGCAGCATAGCAGCGCCACCTGTTGAGCGATTTGCACCAAAACACAAACAGCACTAATTCATATCAAAGTATACATGAATCTGAAGTTTGTTGAAAATCCAAGCATTAGTTGTTGAGATAGAGCTATTGCGGAAATTGTAAAAAATGCAGTATAGCAGCGCCACCTGTTGAGCGATTTGCACCAACACGTAATCAGCATCAAGTCTTATCAAGGACTAACTGAATCTGAAGTTTCATAAAAATCCGTGATTTAGTTCTTGAGATAGAGCCATTGCAGAAATCATAAAAAATGCAGCATAGCAGCGCCACCTGTTGAGCGATTTGCACCAAAAACTAATCAGCATCAATTTGTATCAGGGACTAACTGAATATGAATTTTTATTAAATTCCGTGCATTAGTTCTTGAGATAGAGCGCCCACAAAATTTATGTCACACACAGACACACAAACAGACGGACAGACAGACAGACAGACTCACAGACAGACATTTTGTAAAAACATGTTTTTCGGGTTCTCTGACCCCTAAAACGTGTAAATCCGTCGAAAACCGGAATTCGAAAATTTTCATGAATCCAATACTTTCTTCTTGTAAAGATAGAAGAAAGTAAAAATCATAAAATGGCTTCTCTTACAGCAGTCAGCTGACAACAATGTGACAACAATGTGACAACAGGTGCTCCAACATTCAAACAAAGATATTATGTCTAGTGCCACGTGTAAAACTCATTTCCGCGTGAAATGGCGCAATATTTCAAAAATTTGGTCAACTACTGGAGGGGTATCAACTACTGGTGCTGTCACCCAATCAGCCAATCACCTCTCCCGATTAAATCTTTAACTTTATTTTCAATTTTCATATGCGGTTCTTTATTTAACGGTACACAGTCCATATTATCAATACAAATGTTCATTTTCTCGAAATAATTATTTTGATATTATAACTTTCCAAAAAGATAGCAAATATTTTATTTATGTTGGTATGACGATGAGAAAATTTCGTGATAGAATTAAAGAACATGAAGCAGATCTCAGATTAAATAGACTCCATACTGCATTATCAAAATTAGCTTAAACTCAACCTATAAAAGTAGATTTTAATAAATCGAAAATTATCTTTCGTACAAATAATTACCAGGAAGCCATTAGAAGAGAATCAATTGAAATAATTGCTAACAAAGATACAGCTTGTAACAATGCACTATCATACAATATCCATGGAGTATGGAGACATTTACTGCATAATAGGTGAAAGCTCGTTTTGTTGAAAATTTATCTGGCATTTCATATGACGTACAATCGTTAAATTACAATGTTTTCTTCTGGACAATTCTCGAATAAGCGCAAAGAAAATAATAACAACTTTTAAATCCTACTGATGACGGCCTTGTAATGGTTGAAAACGGTTTGGATTTGTCTAATATATTTTAAGATATTTTTAATATATTTTTAATATATTTATATTGTATATATGCATCTGAAAGTAATTTTGTACAATTATTTGTGCTTTTATATGTATTTCAATACCAAAACATTTATTGCTTTTCCTTTCACTGGGCAAGTTTATTAAACATCATACATGAATAATAAAATAAAATTTTTATTTGCAAAGAAAGGAAAAAATAGAACTTTTCCCAACCATAAAATAAGGAATAAAGGCAGAATGTCCATTATGTGCCATAAAATTAAAATAGTAACAGTCGCCAATAGTTATTGAAGTCGTTACGTATACTCGTTTTATATGCTTTAAAATATTTTTTACTGCCATTTGTTTGTTTTCGTGTTTCTAAAATTAAGAAATGCAATAAAAATATTACCATTTATCAGATTTCGGAAATAATGTTATTTACTGGCATTTAAAATAAAACTGGATGAAATTTAAAGGCTTTATTATTAAAATTTATATGAGTAAAAATTATTTTCCAAATGGAAACAATCATTTTTTATTATTAGACGATTATTACTACTTCTTCAAAGTCCTCTCTATATGCAAGATAAATAAATGAATAAATAAAAACGCAGAAATTTTTATTATAACGTTATTGAAATTATTGTTTTCCGTTTAATTGCACCAGTACTTTAAACAATTAGTGCTCACTATCATCCCGTTGTCAAAAATTATTTACACTGTTTACTGTAATGTTATTGAAAATATTGCTTATAATTTTTCTTCGGTAGTTCATAGATGCATTTATTTCTTCAGTTGGATGATGCGAAAAGAAACATGTTTTAGATTGGCAGTCGCTAACCTTTAAGATTTCATGAACCACTAAATTCATATTTTTTATTCCGCGGACAACCAATAACAAATTTTTTAAATAAAAATTAATTTGTACAGTAATGATGAGGGATCATCTATTTCATTAGTATAAAATCCACCTACTTAATATAATAGAATTTTAACCTCTTATTTAATTTTAAGAAAATTATAAATTCTGTTAATCATAACAAAAGTATTTAAAGTTTCTTTTAATTGTAACAAAATTATTAAAATTAATCTAATTATTACAAAAAAATGGAGTTTATTTAAGTATTAGTCGTTTTAAGTGTGATGTTTTTCCTGTTCGTTTGGCATAAGGTGATAGATTTTTAGCTCCATTTATGTTGGTACTGATAGATCCGTTTTTATTTCAAGCCGAAACAGGGACCGAATTTAAATTTCTGTAATAGATGCAAACGTTTTTTCGCACAAATATGTCCTTGAATGCTAGGTCAAAATTTCCGCTGCTATTTACGCAACGATGTTTATTAACATTTATGGCAAGCCAAAAATTAAAACTTACCGATTTTTAAAATAAATAACAAATAACAGCTGTTAACAGAATTATCAAACCCTGCAATAATATGAATTGTCAAAATTAAATGGCTAAAATTTCATAAATATAATAATTGCTTAAAACATCTCCTTGGTTTCATTATTAATAAAATATAAAAGAACAAAGAATATCTAGATTTTCTCTGCGGACTACCCTAGTTTTCTTGCGTATCATCGGTTGGTGACCACTGTATTAGATGATGAAATATAGTGTGGACATCTATATATCAACTATATATCTCTCCGAAATTATAACACCTAGACCTCTGAAATTTTTGTCATGTGCAGATGCTATTACCGGAAAGTGCACTTCAACGCCGGATTTTAAAATTTCAATTTAGATATTTAAAAAAAATTAAAACGTAATTAAAACGTTATGTGTTAGAGGCTATTTACAGCTCTAAGCCAATCCGCTGCAATAAAACGCTATGAGTTTCAGGCTATTTACAGCTCTAAGCCAATCCGCGGCAAAGAAGAAACCAGCCAATGAGAGCAGGTGGTAAATATGAGATACAGCGGCTGCATTTCCTAGCCTAACTGTAACGGGAAATTGCACTGTTTATTTTCCATGCTTTATTTATTTTGTTACTATAAGATTTAATCTTATTGACATTATTATATAATGTTTTTTATATTGTTTATAAGAAGTGATATAATACAATTCACGTAAGTTACTTTAAATTGTATTCGTTCTTCGTATTAATATGTATTTACATACGCGTAGTCGCCCAAGAATGAAATAGTATCATGTTTCTTGAACTTTCTGGGATCTTAAAGTAATTTTTTTTTTTTAATTTGCTGATTATTTTTTTTTTTCATATTTGCTGAATCAACGCTTCACTGAATGTTTTGATTTCTTAGTAAAAATAGAACTGTACATTTTATAGTAAAGTGTAAGATGAAAACTGTACTTTCTATGAAATGGAAACATTCAGTAAAGAATTTCCGTTCTCGGGTGATTAAGAGATGTATGTTGTCATCGCCCAAGAATAGGAATAAACAAATATTTCTTTTCAGGGGAAATGAATGAAGTTATTTGGGTTTTTCTTTTATCTTTTTTTTCCCACTTCCCCATATATTATGAGTTTAATAACAAATCCCAATGAAAGCATATTTTTTACACTTTACTGAGTTTTTTCATTTCTTATCAAAGTCATGATATCTAACAAGCACAGGGATCTGTTTAGGAAAAATTGGGTTCTTTAAAGGAACCCTCACAAAATTTTTCATTTCAAAACAGGACCCCTCACAACATTTTTCATGTCAAAACTGGACCCTTCACAACATTTTTTATGTCAAAACTGGACCCTGCACAAACTTTTTCAAATCAAAGCAGGACCCTTCACAAAACTTTTCACCTTAAAAAAAGGACCCTTCACAAAATTGTCATAAAAGTAGGCTTTTTACAAACTTTTTCACCTGAAAACTAAACTTTTCACATATTTGCTGAATCAACGCTTCACTGAATGTTTTCTTTTCATTTCTTAGCAAAAGTATAAGATGTATGTTTTGATTTTAAGATTTGTTATTGAACTCTGTTCCATTTAAGGAGGTCCGGGACATACCTATTTTAAAATAATTTTTATTTATTGAGTTACTATTTTGAAAATTTTTGTGATGCTTAACCATAACATGATAAAACTTATTAATCGGTATAACTCGAAATGTTATATGTAGAATTTAAACTTTTTTTCATTTAAATAAACAAAAATATAAGTTTTAATTTTGATTCTGCATTTTTAAAATTGTTATTGAACTCAATTTGCTTCATATACAAATATTCAATGTTTTGATTTATTATTGTTGACATTATTGGGCGATGACAACGTACATTTTATACCTGACTGCATGTCCATTCTTGGACGATTATTCTGAAACTCCAAATTTGTCTAATCGCCCCAAGAATCGAATGTTTTTTTAAAACATTCAGTAAATAATTTCCGTTCTTGGGCGATTAAGAGTTCATTCATGTGCGATTCTTATGAAACTCCATGTCACAAAATGCACATCTTTAACTATTTTACGCACTCAGAATTTTTCATTTTCAGTTCTTTTCCTTTTGTTAAACTTTTCTCTCCACTTTCCCACTGATAAGAAATCGTAATGAAAACATATCTTGCACTTTACTGAATGTTTTCATAGTGCCAGGTCCAGTAGCAGAAAATTCAAGATGGGAGACAGGCGTCACAGATTTTCTTATCTCTTTTGCAGATTATTTTTCCATTAAACCTTTTATTATTTCGCTTTACAATTATGTTTATCTCTTTATTACTTAATACAAAACTAAGATTATTATCTATAAAAATTAATAAAATGCTTAAAGACATTGCAGGTAAGTGGTGGTTTGATTAATTAATGCTTCAATTGTAAAATATTTTACCAGCAGATTATTTTCTGCCACTGAAGTATCTGTCGCAGACACTTGGAGAATTTTCTGCAACTGTGGTGCCAGGCCTAGCAGTTTAAAGTTTAGGCGTAATTCAGTGAAGAGAAATTATGATTTTTTTTGTTGTTGTTCTGTCACCATTTGTCAAAGTTCCCGACATTTTTCAGCGACAGATTGGAAAAATTCAGCGTGTGCTTCTGCACTCTTTTGTCAAAATTTGCTATGCATTTCCGTGATCTTTTGATGAAATTTGCAATTTATTCCCTCGACTGTTTATCGAATTTTGTGTTTTATTTTTATAGTGATTGTTTTTACAAGATTTTTCATGAAATTCGCGTTATTTTTTTTTTTTTTTTTGCGACCATTAGCCAAAGATTAGACAAACTTTGATATGCGTTTCTGCGATCTTTTCATGAAATGTACAATATTTTTCTTCGTTTACTGAAATTCACGTTTTTTTCAGCAATCGTTTCACAAAATGCACGATCTCTCCCCCCCTCCCTTTCCCAAATCGTTTCACAAAATTTGCAGTTTTTTTTTCACGATTTTTTTTAAACGATCAGTGACAAAATTTGTTTTTCTTTTCCGTGGCCATTTGTCGAACTTTCCTATATTTTTCAGCGACATATTGGCAAAATTTGTAATCTGCACTCTTCAAACAAACTTTGCTATACGTTTCTGCGATCTTTTGATGAAATTTGCAATATTTTTCTTCGTTTACTGAAATTCACGCTTTTTCTTTTCAGTGATCGTTTCACAAAATGCACGATCCCCCCTCCCCCAAATCGTTTCATGAAATTTGTGGGGGTTTTTAACGATCAGTGACAAAATTTGTGTTTTTCTTTTCGCGGCCATTTGACAAAATTCGTAATGTGCACTCTTTAGACAAACTTTGCTATGCGTTTCTCTGATCTTTTGATAAAATTTGCAATATTTTTCTTTGTTTACTGAAATTCACGTTTATTTTTCTGCAATCGTTTCACAAAATGCACAATTCCCCCCCCCCCCCCCCCCAAATCGTTTCATGAAATTTGCATTTTTTTTTTTTTTTTTTTCAACGATCAGTGACAAAATTTGTGTTTTTCTTTTCCGCGGCCATTTGTCGAAGTTCCCGATATTTCTCAGTGACAGATTAGCAAAATTGGCATATGCTTCTGCACTTTTTTGACGAAATTTGCCATGCATTTCCGCGATCTTTTGATGAAATTCGCAATATTTTTTTTCGATTGTTTACTGAAATTCGCAGGGTTTTTTTCAGCAATCGTTTGACGAAATTCGCGTTTTTTTTTCACGATTTCTTTTAAACGATCAGTGACAAAATTTGTTTTTCTTTTCCGTGGCCATTTGTCGAAGTTTCCGATATTTCTCAGCTACATATTGGCAAAATTTGTAATCTGCACTCTTTAGACAAACTTTGCTATGCATTTTTGCAATCTTTTGATAAAATTTGCAATATTTTTCTTCGTTTACTGAAATTCACGTTTTTTTTTTCAGCGATCGTTTCACAAAATGCACGATCCCCCCACCCCCCAAATAGTTTCATGAAATTTGCATTTGTTTTTCAACGATCAGTGACAAAATTTGTGTTTTTCTTTTCCGCGGCCATTTGTAGAAGTTCCCGATATTTCTCAGCGACAGATTGGCAAAATTGGCATATGCTTCTGCACTTTTTTGACGAAATTTGCCATGCATTTCCACGATCTTTTGATGAAATTTGCAATTTTTTTTCGATTGTTTACTGAAATTCGCGGGGTTTTTTTCAGCAATCGTTTGACGAAATTCACGTTTTTTTTTTTTCAACGATCTATGATGAAATTTGTTATTTTATTTATTTCTTTTTGGTGACTATTTGTCAAAGTTCCCGATATTTCTCAGCGACAGATTGGAAAAATTCAGTGTGCGCTTCAGCACTCTTTTGTCAAAATTTGCTATACACTTCCGCGATTTTTTGATGAAATTTGCTATATTTTTCTTCGATTGTTTACTGAAATTCGAAGGCTTTTTGCAGCGATCGTTTCACAAAATGCATGATTTTTTTCCCAAGATTGTTTGGCGAAATTTGTATTTTTTTTCAATTATCTGTGACGAATTTGATTTTTTTTTTTCTACGACTATTTGTCGAAGTTCCCGATATTCCTGAGTGACAGATTGGCAAAATTCAACATGTGCTTCTGCGATCTTTTGATGAAATTTGCAATTTTTTTCTTCGATTGTTTCACAAAATTCATGATTATTTTTCCAAGATCGTTGGATGAAATTCTTTTTTTTCTAATGATCATTTCACATTTTTTTTCAACGATCTATGACAAAATTTGTCATTTTTTTAAAATTTGTGACAATTTATCGCATGTTATGTGTTCACCGTTCATGGGTGTCTAAAAATGTAGTCAACAATTTTAACAGGAAGATAGATTATAAATAACGAACACTCAAAATTTTCGCTTTATTGAATTATGCCTAAACTTTACACTGCACTTTCAATGTGAAAACATTCAATAAAGTATAACATATGTTTTCATTAGGATGAGAAAATATTAACAAAAGAATAAGAACTGAGTGAAAAATCCTTGAGTTCATGAAATACTTAATATGGTGTGCATTTTGTGACATATTAGGTGTTTTATAAGAATCGCATGTGAATGGACTCTTAATCGCTCAAGAACGGAAATTATTTACTTCATAAAAAGTTCAAGAAACACGTTCCATGCTTGGGCGACTATGCATATGTAAATTGCCATTAACACAAAAACGAATACAATTGAAATTAACTTACGCGCATGATAACACTTTAAAATTTTAAAGAAGGTGGGAGAGTTGAATCTCGAGTTTGGAAGGCGGGTGACGATAATTGTCCTTACAACTGTAGCGTTTTCTTCGATGAGTGTCCTTTATATGTTGTCTTCTGACAGAGGTCGTTTTAAAGCTTTTAGCCTGTACATTACTAAGCACTCACTCCTCTCCTCTTAACTAATTTTTTCATCAGTAAAGGGTGTTTTAAAATTTTAATTTGTTCATGACTATGGCATACAATTTTACAAAAATTTATGAATAAAATTTGCATAACATCTCAACAATTTGCAACTGCTTCTCCCCCATTTTCACACTGTGAGTGGGTACGTATTTCAGACAAAATGAGTTACATATAAAATCATATAAATTAAAGGTTTCTTTATAAATATTACCACGGACCCGGGCAACGTCGAGCGGGTCAGCTAGTAATTAAATAAAAAGAAAAGTGGCCAGTTAAACTGATAACCTTGATCTTACGGGCTATTCACACTAATTGCATATTATACTCTTATTTCAAAGAATAATGCACATCGAAAATTAAATTAAGAGGGGGAATAGCCCCCCCCCCCTATTTCGCCCATTTATACTTTACCAATGATCCCCCAAATCTATTGAGGGAAGCGTGTTATCAGAATAAACCTGCATACCAAATTTGAAGCAAATCAGATAATTCTGCGCAAAAAACACTTTTAGCTAAAGTAAAGAGGTGGGATTAGCTCCCCCATTTCCCCTTTTATACTTGACCAATGAACTTCCAAATCTAATCAGCTAAGCACCTTATTAGAATAAATTAGCATACCAAATTTGAAGCAAATCGGATAATTCTGCATGAAAACCCATTTATCTAAATTAAGGAGGGATTAGCCCCCCCCCCCCTTTATACTTAACCAATGAACCCCAAAACTAATCAGGGAAGCGCCTTATCAGAATGAAACTTGAAAAACAAATTGAAGCAAATCGGATATTTCTATCAAGAGTTATCGCGTTACGTACATACTACATACATACGTACGTACATACGTACAGAACCTGAGGGCACATTAGCTCTCAGGATTTGATAGCCTATGAGCTAAAAGAGGGTGTTTGCTAAACGAGTGTATGAAAAAATTGTTGAATCAGATTCAACCAAACTTGATGTAAAAACTATTCGGATTATGATGTCCATATTAACCCGGGAGGACGCGCGCCGGGTCTGATAGACCCAGCGTACGTATAGTTTTAACAATTGTCACCACTATCTTTTTAAAAGTAATCTTCAACTTATTTTATGACAAAATAGTCTCCAACTAAAAAAGATGACGATTATTATTTACATTTATCGGTGACAAAGTAAAACCCATTCAAACCCTGGTTATGTGCGCGTTCCCCCGGGTTAGCAAAGAAATTTATATATACAGTTCCGGTTTTCGCTACGAAATACAAAAATGACGCTGCAAACATAAAATTAACAATGTATGACTATTACATTGACATGACATTTTACATTTCCTTTTCGAAGTGCAGCACAAACACTTTAATTTTTTATAGTAATGCTTGGCAGTAAATAAACAAAGCGCGATCACGTAATATCAGCATAGCAAAACTTTAACAGCCAATCATGCCCTTGAAAAGTCAATCATAGAGAAACTGATGAATTAGAATCGAAGCAATTCGTCCTCATTATTTTTGAGAAACAGTGTCATCAGTAGCAATAGGTTTAAACCTGCACAATGTTTTCAGCGAACAGGCATTTCTGTTTTCCCATTTATGCCGCACACGGAGAGATAAATAATGCTTGCTTACTCTATAAGTTCTCCCATTTACTTCAAGCATGGAACCTTCAAGAATTTTTACTATAGGGACATTTTTATTTCTAGCAGGAGGAAGGCGAGGTAAGCCTCGTAAAACTGATTTGAAATTAACAAAAAGAAAATAAAAATATTTCTAACATAAATTACGTCTAAAATGGAGGTATTGAACACTTTATCATTATATAACTTTAAAAATTTCTATAAAAAGTCCGTAACAAATAATAGAGCTGTGTACGTTTCTTTTTTAGCGGAGACTAGAAATTTGTTAGCTGTCTCTAAAAATGAACTAATTCGGGAGGGAGAAGGTGAGAGTCATTGCACATCATCCAGCCTTGGAGAATGCTGTCTAGCTTCTAGTGGACAGAAGAAACGAAAGGGAACGATTCCATTATAGAGTTCTGCATCGGTCAGGTTACCCAATTTTAATCGAACAAGACCCACCAGTGGCTAAGATCGGTCGAGTTTATGCTAATTTAGTTCACGTTGATTTCGAATTGAGTTTAGCTTCCTGCGGGTTGACCCGACATTTCGAAACAAAGTTCTGAATATGTCGTGATGAAAAAACTGCATATATTTGAACATTAATGAGTATATATGTGTTCTTTTTTATATAAAAAGATTAAATTGATGTTAGAGATATAAGTGTAAACTACTTTTCCGCAACTGTATTAAAATACGGATCAATTTTCTTTCATTTCGGGTTCGTTCGGGTCGACTAACGGGTTGATTTTAAGGTGAATTTTCGGGGAAGGACAGATCGTTTCCGATGGCCTTCTACTAGAATTCTTACAATACATATTAGCCTTTCTCTCTACTATTGCCGTTATGACGCACTCTGAAAACAACATTTTTATCTATTTTATTTAAAAAGACAGTGCTCATGCTCACAGACATGCTTATCAATTAATGCTTTTATTCAAACGTCGTTATGTTCTACATGTTTCTCAAAAAATGTAAAAAGAAATAAAATATATGATACAATTGCATAACATATTTTTCAGTAACATATGCTTCAAATAGTGTTGCCAGGTGCTTACGCGGGACGTTCCCGATTTTCAGTCATTCTAAGACTCGTCCCGTGGAAGTGGAAGCACTGCACGAGTCGCTAAAAGTAACGATTTTTCATAGTACAATAAATTTTCTTAAATTTCATTTAATACCATTCTATTCATTAGTCTGCATCGACTCGAACTTAATACAATAAAACTTGTGTAAAAAGACCCTGTCTATAACGGAAATTTTTGTCTGATTCTGCCTAAAGGAATATCGTACATATCTACCTGTTAAGACGCAAACCTGTCTAAAAAGAAAATATTTTCCAGTTCGTATAGCATTTCTGTTTTTACACGTTTCAATATACGTGACTGAGTGAAAACTGGGATAACGGAAGTTGTTTATAATAGAATCCTGTCTTAAATGTAAAAATTTAACAGTTCCTACTGCAGGAATATATTTATAACAGCTCAATCGGAAACCTCTGCAAATCTGTTTTTCTTGTTGTTGTTCCTAGCGATTCCGCTCTCACCGATTTTATCGAAAAAGTTTATTATGTTTATTTAGTACAGTAAAAACTGCTAAGTGTAATCTCAAATGACTGGGGATAGATTGCATTTTAGAAAGGTTTCCATCATTGGCGGTATAATTTTACGATATTTCTTCCATAGAAACTATATTTTTAAAACGTTAAAGTCATGATTCCGCTCTATGCAGGTGCCATTTTCATAGGATTTACTGTATTTTTGTGTGGCACTTTTCTTTCTTTCTTTCCTTTTTTTTTTTTTTTTTTTTTTTTTTTTTTGGTGTGTGTGTGTGTCTTTCTGTCCCATTTTCTTTTCTTCTTTTTTTTGTAAATATGGGACTGGCAATACCACCTTCAACCTACATTTGTAAATGTAGTCCTCTTATCACCGCTTAATTAGTGTCGTGGTAAGCGTGTGTTGGGGGTGGTGGGTCTCTGTTTTACTGTCAATTACAGCCTCCTCTCTTATTTGGTTCACTGGCCACCACTGATTACTAATGATGAAAAATCAGAACTCCTTTTCGCCCTCTAAATACGAAATTTTACATAATCACAACCGCATTTACACCAAAGCTGTTTGGATTTAAAACCTCAATAAATGAAACCTGTACAGACTTAATTTTCCAGTCTGAGTAGCCCCTCTCCAGCAGTCAAAGCTGATTGGGTTGTAACCAGAAGATTTTCTGCAATTCGGCTCTGAACATTTATTTTAATCATGGCCATGTTATCCAGGTCTAGACACATAAAAAAATAATCATAAATTTTAAGGAATTTTGTATTTTGATTTTCTATTAGGTTATACGAATAATTTTAAAGGGCATTTTTCCCCATACAATAGTAATATTTTGTATTTTATTTAACAGATGAATAGATTTGCAAAATCAGATTACTTTTTTATATACTTACAAGTTAACATTAAATGTGATTATATCTCCTGTAAAATGTTGATATTTCTGAAAACAAAGATTTCTCTTAATTTATTCATTTCAAAACAGGACAATCAAAAAATTATTATCGCATTTTATTTAATTCGCGAGTACATAAACTACTTCTTATCAATGTATTACTATACAATAATAGAGTAAAGTGATTTTATCGTTTTACTCTAATCGTCTATAAGTACATAGACTATTTCTTAAAAATGAGCTACTATACTATAAAAGAATAAAGGGATTTTATCGAGCAAACAGCTTTCAAATCGCGATCTTTTATTTGAATATTGCTAACTTTAAAGATGAAAAATATTTGAATGCTCTAAAACATTTATCTGTTGTTTTTTTTTTTAAACATATTCTACTGATAAAAAGAATATTTCGTAATTTGATATTTTGAATACGCTTAATAGTCAAATTAATCTCAAAATATGTTTCACATTCTTTAAAAATTCTTCTTGAAAAGATTATATTCATCCATAATTTTTTTTGAAAAGCAATGACTATCAAATATTCATACTCTTCAACTGCTGTTCATTTAAATTAAATATAATATAAATTATCTGGATATTTTTATACTATGTTCGTGAGAAAGAAAGTACTAAATGTATTCGCATTTTTTAGAAGAAACAATAAAGTATTTTTGTGAAATTTTAAATCAATTTAATTCCGAATACATTATTGTAAAATATCATAAAGCAGTTGAATATCAAGGCAAATAAATTGACCTTTAAAGTGTTAAAGATATTTTGTATCTTTGCTAAGTTCTTTTAGATCTATCTTTTTCAGCTGGTGTATGTTGATATAGAAGCTTGCAGATAGAGTATTGTGGGTGCGTTACTATTATTCATGTGAAATATTGTTTTTAGGTTTTATTTTGTCTATGTTAAAATTTCATTCTATTTTTGATCTCCTTTATTAATCAGAAACGGAAATTTGATAATCCTTTTATTTTTATCTTAGAAAACTTGAATAAAATATATGGGGCATTCTCACAATCTTTTGACTTTCGGAAATAAAAATCTGGTGAAATTAAATTTGCTTAAATAACATTTTAATCTGATAGACGAATACCTTAATGATTCAAAATAAAGAAAAAGTGGTCAGCAGTGAAAATATTTTTATTTAACTGAAGTTTAAGTTAAACTTGCGAGTTTAATTTTCCTTACCATTTTACGACTATAACTTTCTATTTTCTTCTAAATTTTTACTTATAATGAATTTGCATAGTACCCAGACATTCAAATAAGAAATAATAACAAAATGTAGTATGTACAACATGTAGTATTTTTAGTACAAAATTTTGGTATAACATTGTCTTAAAGGGTGTTAAAGAAGGGACGAAAGGGAAAAAAAGGGGGGGGGATAGTATAGGGAAAAACTGGCGGTAATGAAAAAAAAGAGGATGGTAAGAATGGGGCGGTAAAGGAAATTACCACTATTTTTAGGCAAATCATGTTAAGACTTAGTGATAGCCACAATGTTCATTGACTTTTAGAAACAGTTATTTACATTGGATTAAATTTAAAAAAAATTAATTTACCTCGAAAAGTCCAGGAATAAACCTTGGGGACGGTAAGACTATCCATAAAGCCACGATGCTTGAAATTGATATTTAAATGCTGATTTAAATTCTGCAGTAAATTTCCTGTTAAAGAATTACAGACATTCTTTCTCTAGCATACTTCTGCATGAGAAAAAACTTGAAAAAAAAATTCTGTGTCTGCATCTGAACTGATTTTCTGTATAAGTTTAGCAAGAGGGACGGTAAGGAATCTAAAACCCAGTGACAGAGTTCAAAAAATAATGTCAACCGTAAAAATGTGTGCAGGTTAATTTTTTACTACATATTTATATAAAACAACTGTCCCAGTTTCGGAAAAAAATGACATTGAATTACTGTTATTGAAACATTTTTTCCACACAGCTCCAAACTTAAAAATCAGCATTAGGGGCACGGGACTGTATAGGAGTTTTCCTGGTATTTGGACCCCCAACTTCGTCTTAAACTTATTTATCTCGTTAATATTGTTATGCAATCATGCAATGGGATGTTCCCCAGTATATGATATAAAAAAAACACAAGAATATGTACTAAAATAAAAATTTATTATTCAGAGACTTAAAAGTCAAAAGATTGTGAGAATGTCCCATATATTTACAATGTAATTCATTAACAACTGTGCAAATATCTTTTTTAGTAACTTTTGGACCAATGAGTTTATATTTACAAAACTTACTGCAAAATAAAATTTAAAATGAGCAATTTACTTACAATCATAACTAGTCGGATGTACCAATCCCAAAACTTTCTTCTATCTCATACATGTTAATACTTCAAAATTCGCTATCACACTGCCAAAATTAAATGGCAATCTATGCATCTCATAACGATTCTAACGATATGAAATTCCGTGCATTAGTTCTTGAGATATGACTATGAAAATCCGTCCGTTAGTTCTTAAGATAGAGCTATTGGGGAAATCGTGTAAATCCTGCAAAATTCATCATAATATTTTCTTCTATCTCATACATGTTAATACTTCAAAATTCGCTATCACACTGCCAAAATTAAATGGCAATCTATGCATCTCATGACGATTCTAACGATATGAAATTCCGTGCATTAGTTCTTGAGATATGACTATCGCTGAAATCGTCTAAATTCAGCAAAATGCTGCCTAGCAGCGCCACCTATTGGGTGATTTATACCAAATCCTAATCAGCAACAATTTATGTCAACGTCTGACTGAATCTGAAGTTTGGAGAAAATCCGTACATTAGTTTTTGAGATAGAGCAATAGCGAAAATCGTGAAAATTTCTGCATAGCAGCGCCACCTATTGGGTGATTAACACCAAAACCTAATTAACAACTACTTGTGTCAACATACAACTAAATCTGAAGTTAGATGAAAATTGGTCCATTAGTTCTATTGATAGAGCTATTGAGGCAATCGTGGAAAAGGCAGCAGAGAAGCGCCACCTGTTGGGCGATTTACACCAACACCTAATCAGTAGCAAGTCATATCAAGGACTAATTTAATATGAAGTTTGATGAAAATCCGTGCGTTAGTTCTTAAGATAGAGCTATTGGGGAAATCGTGTAAATCCTGCAAAATTCATCATAACAGCGCCACCTGTTGGGCGATTTACACCAAAACGTAATCATCATCAATTCATATCATGGACTAACTAAATCTGAAGTTTGATCAAAATCCGTGCATTAGTTCTTGAGATAGAGCTATTGCAAAAATCGTGAAAAATGCAGCATTGAAGCGCCACCTGTTGAGCGATTTACACCAAAAACTAATCAGCATCAATTTGTATCAGGCACTAACTGAATATCAATTTTTATTAAATTCCGTGCATTAGTTCTTGAGATAGAGCGCCCACAAAATTTGTGTCACATACACACATACACACAGACAGACAGACTCACAGAGTCACAGACAGACATTTTGTAAAAACATGTTTTTTGGAATCTCTGACCCCTAAAACGTGTAAATCCGTCGAAAACCGGAATTCGAAAATTTTCATGAATCCAATACTTTCTTCTTGTAAAGATAGAAGAAAGTAAAAAGGAATAGAATAATAAGTATTTGCTTTGTTATGGACATTTGAAAATTCTATCAAGAAAAAATGAAAACAGTGAAGAAGTGAAGACACTGATGATTCTAGTTCTATTGTCTGTTTTACTTTTTTTTTTTTTTTTTTTACTTTTCTTAAACTCAGCTACTTGTTAGCTTTCTCGTGTCCCACCAGTGGCTGAGAGGTTCAGCTCTCGAAGCTGGTAGACGGGAGGTACTGGGTTCGATCCCAATCGCGCCCGTCGGCCTAATCGTTCGGAGTTTTCGTGGTTTTCTTCGAGCCATGGATTTCCATGCGTAAATACGGATTAGGTTCCCTTAGAAAGACCCCCACGAAGGGCACTCCTCCCTCGGGCCTATATCCCTAGTGTAGATAATTGGCCACCAACCAACCAACCAACTAGCTTTCTCGCAGTTTTTTTTCTAACGTTAAGTACTTGATACATTTTCTGTTGCCTTAAAGCTTTGCTATAGGGGGTTTAATGCAATCCTGTGTGGCATAATATGACTTCAAAATATTTTTTTTCTTTTACAAATTTTAGGCAGTGAGTTAAAAAAATTACAGAAATTATAATCAATTTCAATAAAGATTCGATATTCCTTAGTTAACAGTGATGAAGCAACTTCCATATAATTGTCATAAAATTTTAAAATTTAATCTAACACTTAAAAATAAAGAAAAAGAGATAGAAACTTTTTAAGTTTGCTAGTCTTTAGAATTCTTGAATTAAACGTTTTTAAATAATTTAGACGTAATAACATAAATGACAAAAATTATATTAAAAAAATAATAATCCGTGGTTCTTAATATATTCGTAACGTAATCGGCAAAAAAAATCGAACATCTCAAAACAAAAGTTTAAAAAAAAAACTCAGCTTAATATTTGTACGTAATTTTCACACTTTAAATTTTATTTTTATACAAGTTTTCTAGATATAAAGGTATTAGTTCAGAAGTTATTTAAAAAACAAAATTGGTTAATTTAATAATGAAACACCCTATAAAGGGTATCTTATTGAAAAAAAATTAGACATTATAAATACTCTGGTTTTTTTAACACCCAAATTTCCCTATGGAATATACTTTTTAGAGTTAAGATTTTAGTACTTATCATTTTGTAACTGCAAATGATATGGTTGGCCAGATCAAAGATTAATAATATTTATATATTGACTCAAATGTTTTTCTGTTTTTTGCACACCACTGTTTGAAGAAATATGATATTTTGTTTTGTTTTTAAACATTCCTTTATTACTTACATTTTTTAAAACAATTTTAATTTATTTTGAAATTTTATTCTATCTCACAACATCCTACTTATAAGATTTCGGATATTCTTGATGAAATGAAATTAAAAGCAAGATACATTGAGTACCTCTTTTAATGACAGAAAAACTACGGTTTTGTAATCGACATTTCGTAACTACATTAAATCTATGACAAAATACCAGTAGGCTCAAATATATGTTTTGAAATTTGTAACTTTTATGTAATTTTTATTCAATGATTAAATAATTTTCTTAAATAACCATTTTATTATTTTTATAAATTTTTTTCGTCTATAATAAACACACCAACGGATAAGCACTTGAATATTTGATTATTTAAATTTAAACAATTATGGGGTTAAACAAAAATCTTAATAACATCAAAGTACAAACGTGTTGAAAAATACTGCTATAGAATGGCTATAATTAAAGGCGAGAATTTTATAGCTCAATTATAAAAAAAGAAATTCTCGGGCAAAAAAATTAAAACTTTGCGTAAATAGTATTTAGAACATGAGGAATATGTTTAAAAAGAAATAGTTGATTTCAGATAGTAAAATCAGAGCAAAAGTTGCATCTCAGAATGGACCAGAAAAAATTGTAAGAGACGATTGTAAGATTGGAAATGTGAAGAAATCATTAAATTTTGGAATTTTTTAAAGATTGCATAAATGTCAGAGAATCATTTGGAATATTCACTGTGTTAGTCCCTGCACCTATTTCAATGTAAAAATTCATCTTAAATCGTCACTTTTGTCATGGTGGCAAAATTTTGAACTGATTTTTTGCACGTTAAATCTATTCATCATGTTCTAAAAAACATTTAAACCAATTTAGTTGCGTTTGGCAGAGTGAATTTTTCCCAATCGAGTTTTAATTATCTTTAATTATGGAAGCACTCCAATCATACAATGTATCATACAATTTTTCTCTTTTTTTATCATTTTCATTAGGGTTCCATACTTAAAAAGTAAAAACGGCACCATTATAAGAATACTCCTGTGTCTGTCCGTCTGTCACGGTTATTTTACTCGTAAGCTATGGAAGATGGAAAGTGCAAATTGGCTGAAGTAATAAAGACTACTGACCCGCATATTTATAGATTGTTAACCATATTCACAAATATACGTAAGGAAAATGTAAAAGAGCTAATTAAGTTACTTAAAAAAAAAAAAAAAATTCTTTCTATATCGTCTGGGGTATCGTGTGAAAGACTTCGTAACGCTGAACTCAAAAATGCATTTCTTTTAATTTTAGGTATTATATTTTCAGAGATATCGTCGAAAATTTAATGCAAAAATACGCTTCCCTCTCCCTATTTCCGAATCGACTGAAACTAAAATTATGAAAACATTAGGGGTAGTAGAAGTTAATTTAAACCTTGCAAGAAAACTATAGCGATTACTCTAGGTCAGGGTTGGCGAACCTATGGCACGCGTGCCAGAGTTGGCACGTAAGGCAATTTCTCTGGCACTCGAAAAATAAATTTTATAATCCTTATACAGATATCACATTTTTTTCTGTTACAATCAATAAAATTTTGTTCCACAGACTATCACAAAAAAAATGCAAATTTTCTTTTCCTGTTATGTTATGCAGAGTTTTTTACATGTATTTTGCCTTTCTATACGAATTTATAAAGTTGCATTTTTCAGACTAATTTTGTTAGACAGTCAATGCAATATGATGGAAAATGGATCCAATTTCTATGCATATTTATAAAAATATCAAAATATGAATCAGTTATAAAGGAATTTCCATCGAACTTCAGCAAAAATCTCGTCAATAAGTTTTCTCATCAATACATTGTTTAATGCAACTTGGATAATTATAACCAGATGTTGCATTAATAATAAACTAAAAAATTACTAAAGTAATAATAAAAAAATTATCTTTAATTTCTTGTTACAGTACGTATAAATCATATTTACGAATTAAAATTTTGTTAGTTTAATAGCTTATTCCAACATACAGAGAAATCGCATTTTAATTTTTAATATTTTTTTAATTTTTAATTATCAATGCATGAAAGCAACTGATATTTTAACTAATGTCTTGTTTAAACATCGCACACTGCAAAATTATTTTATGTCAAAGTTTGGCACGTTACATTGTTGATAGATATTGTTTGTGAAATTTTGGAACGCGCACGTAAAAAAGTTCGCCGATCCTGCTCTAGGTCACATAGTTTTTAAGAAAATCGCGTTTTTCCGTTACACACAAATTTCGATTTGTGGGCGGCGTTCAGCAAAAGAGTTTAAGAGCGCTGGATGTATCTATCATTGCAGAAGTATAAAAATATTGTTGATAATGATTTTCGAAAAAAAAATAGCCGGTAATTAGCAGAGATATTAACCCTTACAGACGAGGACGGTTTGGACATACTTACAGACATGGGCAGCGGCTATTCTATGCGCCATCGTCTTTTAAGGGGGTGCGGGACACAAAAATCTTCAAATTTTGCAAAAACATTTTATTTCATTAAAAAATTCTCTGTTTTTTCCTAATAAAAATGACATTTAAATCATGTTTCTATCTGAATTAGAACAAAAAATATAATATTTTAACCATTTGAAAAAATGGTAACTGTCCTCGTCAGGGTAGGAAATCAAAAGCATATCTGAAGTTTTTTATTGGTTTAATCCGCATTTTATTCGTTTTCTGATTGGTCTATACAGTAATATGTATTTTCCCTTTATTTTCAACAGAGATGGATACTTCTGTTGCCACTATGACAAAAAAGTAAAAAAAGCTACAAAAAATTTAATAATTCAGAAACAAATTGAGATACAGTTTTCAAAAAAATTGCATTTAAAAGTACATTTTTTTCTCTATACGACGGTGTAAAAAGTAATATTTTGGGATGTTTAGAAGTTTAAGAATGAAATTTCATTTTAAATGGGTCGTCAGATTTCTTGGAAATCTGACGATGGAAAAGCCTTTTCCCGAACAGCCAATGAAATGCTTGGACAATACGTAAGTTTCAGGTGGATAACAATATAAGTTTCAGGAAATCTGACGAGTCGCAGGCAATTTTGGTCGCTTGCAATTTTTACGTGTAATAACACTATTAATCTTTAATTCATAGCATGGTTTAATTCAATGTACGTAATATATGATCAACTCCGTGCGATATTTTATGTCTTAAATTTTAGTCTTTGAAAAAATCATTTTCCAAATAATCGTTGTAATTTGTTAAATTACTCTTTTTTTTTTTTTTTTTTTTTTTTTTTTCGTTTTGGTTTGCTTTCAAAATCTAGCTTTCAAGCAATAGCTGTCATGGAAACGACATCTTGTAAAAATGCGTTTTACTTCATGATAGGTTTTTTCACCATTTCTTGTATTTAAATTCTTATAACTCGAGAACACTTAAAGATAAAGGATTCAAACTTGGAACATATCTTTTCAGTTGTTTTACTTTAATTTTGATTTAGCATATTTGAAAAAAATATTTACTTTTGAAAATATGATTTTTTTTTAAAGTTGCACCACTTTTTAAAAAAATTTTTCATTAAATATTTTTAATTTTTTTTATAAATTAATATTTTTAAAAATGCTGAATCAAAATTAAAGCTTATATATTTCTGTTTATTTAAATGAAAAAAAAATGAAATTCTATAAATAATATTACGAGTTATAACGATTTTAATTTACCCCCCTTTTTTAATAAATTTTAAATTACATTTTTTTTTTTAATTATGAGAAGTTTTATCATGTGCTTTTGTTTACAAATGATAATGCTAACCATCACAAAAAAATTCAATATTTTAACTCAATATATAAAAATTATTTTAAAATGTGTCCCAGACCCCGTTAAAGCCGAGATAACAACTTTTAATAATATATTTGTGTAATGCAATGCCCTGAAGTAGTTAAAAAGCAATAACGTCAATAATTAGAATTAATCACATAATTACTATGGGATTCGACTAGTTCGCATTGAGTGGCTCTCTCAATACGCTATCCGTGTTTTTAAAGGTTAATTAAAAACCCATTTGGAAAAACGCGGCACGGACCGACGCGGCGTTGCAACTTTGCGACCTCCTTTTGAAGCTCGCTTAGCACAATGACAAGTTTAAACTTTGAACAAGAATTTTGTTTTAGATACACTGTAAAAAGAAAAGATTATTATTACGCTGGATTTGGGTTTATGAAATACCAAATGAACTTTAAACATGCATTACTTTTATTGTCAGTACCGAATTAAGTTTATCTTAAACAAATTAGATAATATTAAGAATAGAGTTATACAGAATTGCAATATTTGATACTATTTAGACTTCATATCTCTCTGACCTTTCATGGTATATCCCTGTATATTTTTCTAGTATATACAGCTGTACCCAACCCTACGTTGTATAGTTTTTTACAAAGTCTTATTATTCTTTTAGCAACGATTATTTTTGTAATAATACAGTTATTAATTAATATATTTATTTTACGGAACACTCTGCGCTCGAGTAATACGCACTTGACCGTTTATTTTGATTAAAATCCTTTTCAGATTACTAAGTTTCAAAAGCACATTAGATGCTTTCAAAATTATTTACCATTAAATAAAATGTATTTTATTGTATTTGAATGAATCGTTTTCCTGTCGAAAATCATTCCATTCCCTAGTAACATTTTCTTATCTTTCAGCAGTTAATGAAAGTGCACTTGTTTTAAAGCCCTAACAAAAAATTCATTAGTATCGATTCTTACTCAGCAATTCATTTGCAACTAGTTCACAGAATTTTAGATTTAGGAACAATGTTTTAACTTCGTCCGGTTATGACATTTGAAGTTTTAATGGTATTAAGTTAAAAATTAATAATTATGGAAGTAATGCTATTAAATTGAAAAAAAAACTAATAGGTGTTTAGTGAATAGTATACGAGTTAATTAATTGCTTATATTGAATTTTTAATAATCGTTTTAATAATCTTAATTTGTTTGCAAATTATGTTTCTTAATTTAGAGGACCTCAGCGCAACAATTCATAGTAATAACTATTATTTAAAAATGTCATTTTTGACCGTTACTAATTGAATGTTAAAAGGTAATTTAAGATATACAATGTAACTTTTAAATAAATTTTAACTTTTTTCCATATACAAGCAGAAAGTACTGAAATCCTGAAATTTTCCTACTTTCGTATTTTAATATTAGATACGGAAATAGAAATAGATTTTCAAGTTTTTGGAATGTCCTGAACACGATTTGACTGTTTTTGAAAAACGCCTGCCTGTATGTATGAATATGACGCAAATTTTGTAGCCGTTCAATCTCAAGAACTAATGTTCGGAATTTCATCAAACTTTCTGTTCTGCTGAACCTTGACATAAATTAGCGCGGATCAATTTGAGGTATATCGCCCAACATGTGGCGCAGCTGTGTGTGTTTAATACGATTTACGTGATAGCTATATTTGCAGTATCTACGGTATGGAATTTCATCAAACGTTTTTAATTAGACCTTGACAAAAAAAAAATTGTTAATTAGTTTTCGGTGTATATACCCACTTTAGGTGCCGGTATTATGCTCTGTTCTTCACGATTTATGTCATAGCTAAATCTTGGCAGCTATAGCATTAAACTTCTTCTATTTTAATATTTAAGGCTATTCTCAACTGCTCTGCTCAACAAGCGCAAAACGTTTTGACAATTCATTTTTTACAGAAAAATATAAAATTGGAAGGCCTGACTATGGAAGCGATTTGGGATCGAACTGTGTTTTCCAATTTTTTTTATAAATAAATTACCTATTGAGTTATAAGCGATTTTGATCACGTGACGAATACGTCTTTCACCCTTTCCTTGAGTGTTTATTCTTCTATTGCGCGGAAATTCGGTTCAAAACGGCCACTTCGATACTATTTTCTGAAAGAAAAGCGTTTCTATTACGTTTGCAAAAAAACTGAAAAAGCAGTTCGATTACATAGTTTCTGAACAACAAAACCTGCTAGTTCCATGCATTTTCGAACAAAGATAAATTAAAACTTATATCATAAAGTTGCCCTTTTGGATTTCAGAACAGCCTTAATATGTTTATGAAAAATGATGTTGATTCCAATCTGGCTTTGCTCATTCATCATGGGAAATTGCTATCTTTTTTTATTTCTTGCGATGAACATTACAGTTTATCTCAGTTTTAATTGGGTTGAAAGTTACCAAATTTATATTTAAAGCTACTAATTAAAAATATATATATTGATCTAATTTTGTATTTGAATATCCGTTGAGATGTGATCTTTTTTATTAGCCCCCGGTATGCTTTTTCTTTTTCCCAGTTTATTTTGTCTCCAATAAATAACAGCCCCACCAGTGGCGGAGAGGCTCTGCTCTCGAAGCTGGTAGACGGGAAGTGC
Source organism: Maratus speciosus (assembly GCA_963932465.1). Classification (NCBI taxonomy): domain Eukaryota; kingdom Metazoa; phylum Arthropoda; class Arachnida; order Araneae; family Salticidae; genus Maratus; species Maratus speciosus. Next base: position 469,036,801 of record OZ010789.1, read on the forward strand.
TGGGTTCGAACCCAACCGCGCCCGTCGGCCTAATCGTTCGGAGTTTTCGTGGTTTTCTTCTAACCTTGGATTTCCAAGCGTTAATACGGGTTAGGTTCTCTTAGAAAGACCCCCACGAAGGGCGCTCCTCCCCTTTAGGGCCTATATCCCTCGTGTTGATAATTGGCCGTCATAAACACAAACCAAAACCAAACCAATAAATAACATCACCTTGTATACGCCAGCCGTAAAACAAAAGCCGATGTTTCACATGTGCGATTAAATACTCTACAACATTTTTTAAAACTTCTAAACATCGCACATTTTCAATGTTTATACCGTCGTATTGGGAAAAAAAGTACTTTTTAATGCAATTTGTTTGAAAACTGCATCTCCATTTATTTTTTAAATAATAATTTTTTTGTAGTTTTTAGTGACATTTGTTTCATTTTGGCAACTCAAGTACTCCATTTCTGAATAAAGTAAAGAAAAAAATAGTTGAAAATAGCAATTATATCTTGTTGCCATTTTCCCATAAAAACTAAAAAAATGTAATTAAAATACGTACTATTTTGATAAAAATATTAAATGAATGATTTATGATAAAACATGGAGCTATTATAAACTACATTTAATTTTAAGTATCTATATTAATGCAAATGACGTTATTTTACATAGAATAAAAGCGTGTGCTTTAAGTCTTAAAATTGAAATATGTTTTGCACTACAATAGAGTCCCGATTATCCGAGTCCCACTTAACCGAGTTATTTTCTTCTGGTGGACTGGTGGTTTCTACTATTATGAAACAACCCTTATAAATGAAGCGTTAGGTGAAGATGAAAGAGCAGCCGTAAAAAGTTAGAACTCTGATTTTCTGGTCAGAATGGGAAAAAAAATGGCCATAATTAAAAAAAATAAAAAATTGGAAAAAAATGTTTAGTGATGATATTTTTGTGTCAAGCAGATTCCATAAAATTTCTTTGTTGTCCACAAACACTTTATCTGCGAAATTTAAGTTCAACAGTTTTTAACACGATTGTGAATGACAGTACGTCAGCAGCATATTAGAATTACGTTTTTTTAATTTTCATCGAGATCGTGTTCTCATACCCAACGAAACGTTCAATAAAACCATATAATATTAACAATGCAGTTGGTAAAAAACGACCGCTTGTCATAGGTAGACCACTTTCTTGTGCATGATTTATTATAAAAGGCAAATTTCCTGAAAATCATTTTTGTTAAAAGGAATTCTTCCTTTATCATCCGTAATCATGTTGCTGATTAATGACTAATAAATAGCATTAGCGATGATTCCGATTATTGAAGACTAATTTCGAAAATTACCTAAATCTATGAAAATGAAATTTTCCTATGTCGGAACGTACTTCTAACGTTTTCTTGTATTCAAATAAGGTTTATTTCATGAAAATCTGCGGAACTATTTTTAGGTGCGTTCGTAATTATATAAATACGTAGCACCTGTAGTCATCGTCTGGTCCGTCCGTCTGTCTGTCCGTCTGCCCGCCTGTAACAGCGCAAAAAGTACCCAACCGAATGGTCTGAAATTTAATATATATAATAGTTGCAGAATTTTGTCCAGTAATTTCAAATTTTATGAAAATCGACTCAAAGCTTTAAAAAATATTAATAGAAGTTTTCTTCATTCTATTAAATGCTATCTTACGTATAATTAATTCACTGATATCCCGTGATAGGTATTGATTCTAAGTTGCCATGGTGATTACGTCCTATTTAACATCAGAACGCCCGGAAGGAGTCGATCCGACTCCGACTATATGATTATATGTCAACTGGGACCATAAATTCTTTCACAAAATAAGTTAAATTTAAAACACACAGATTTACGTTAAATAAATCCGTCAAATAATTTTAAATAAAAATTCTGGTGTCAAATATTTTTATGAAACTTGGGTAAAATTTCCGGGCGCTCTAGTCTTAAGATAGAGTCCTATTATTTCTGTATTACTGCATTTAATATACAGTGTATCCACGTATAACCTGACCGGCCTTTATTTTCGAAACCGTTGGTCCTAGATGCATACTTCCAATTACAAAAGTGGTCAAAATTAAGTGCAGAGTTAAGATAAAAAAAAAAGTTTGAAGCGAAAAAACAATTTAGTGAAGAATTACAGAATCTAAATTTTTATACGGTCCCCCGGTCCTATATGTTATGTTTAGTAAAATTTTCCTGTTACACTGACAAGTAAGGCAAAAAAAGTCCCGTTATCCTACGATTAAAATTGACCGAGTAATAGCTGTTTAAAGTTGGAGCATATTTTTTGCTGCAAATTAGGGGTCATTCACAAATTTAGTAGAAATATAATTTCGTCAGATATATTAAAGAAATGGTTGAGAGTAAAATTCGCATTGCAATATAAATTTGAAATCTTTAATCATTCTGACATATTACTGCAAAATATGCAATTTGTACTAAACATATACGAGGATAAAAATAACAGAATTTTTGTTAAATAAAAGGATCAAAAACAAAAGCCTCAATTCTTTACAAAAATGATACATATTTTTAAATGCTGTTAGATTAGTAGAAACAGTCTTTCAAATTTCGGGTTGTGCCATGTTTTTTATCTTTTGAAAATTGATTCACATGTATTTTTTAGCGCTGAATCCGAAAATGACCTTCATTTTAAACCATCACGTCAAGTTTTTTCTTAATTTCAAAGTTAAAAAGCTCAAAGTTAAAATTGATCCACCCTCCCCTTCCAACCTCATCGGACTCCTGAGCTGTTTGTCTGTAAGAAACCCAGTATAAGCCAGAAAATGGAATAAATTAATGAATTAAATAAAATTAAATAATTGAATAAAAAAGTCTTGCACCTATTTTATAGTATCAGATTTTTCGCTATTTTTTAACTTTGAAATTTACGATTTGCGAAAAATCCTGACATGATGGTTAAAAGTGAAGGTAATTTTTTTTTATTTAGCGTTAAAAAATACATAAAACGTAATTATAAAAGTTAAAAACACAACCATGGCAGATTTATGTCATCTGATCTAAAACAATTTCTTAAACTTGTTGACTGTAATCTATCCGAATTTTTTTGTGTTATCCTCTAATATAAGTATGGATAAGATAGTAAGCGACGAAAATCATAATAATATTACATTGTAATTGGATTTAAGTCAGTATGTAAAATTTTAACTTCGATCGGACATTTGAAAGTCAGTTAAAGTTCAAGTACAAATTTTAAACTGGAAAGACGATCGTTGCAAGTCAAATAAAACCTTATGAAGATAACTTAATTTTTGTTAAAAGAAATCATAGCCTCAAATCCTTACAAAATACAACATATGTTAAAATACAATTATTTTAACTAATCTGAAACTTAACTAATAAAGTTAACTCAATCGTAATAGTTGTACGAGTTCTTTCAAACCGCAGATACCTTGAAATAAGTTTAAGTACTTTATATACGACCCCTGAAAGCATGATCGAAATGATCTGTTTTGATATGCAAAAAAGTTGTGTAAGTCATGCATATCAAAGTTTCATAACTCGGTAAATGTTAATGTTAAATGAATGGGACTTTTTCTGTCTTACTTGTTAGTGTCACAGTAAATTTTTACTAAATATCACTTATAGGACCGGGGGACCGTATAAAAATTTTAATTTCGTAATTTTTTAATAAATGTGTTTCTTGACCCAAATCGCTTTAAAAATAATTTTTTACCTTAATTAAACCATTTTTGTAATTGGAAGGACCATCTAGGACACACGGTTGCGAAAATAAATGTCGGTCAGGTTATACGGGGACACATGGTATGTAATCGCAATGAATTTTTTATTCATGCATTTTTGCGTAAGAGTGCAACAGCTATGGCACCAAGATCTGAATATTTATAAAACTAGTTATAGTACGAACGGACCTCATCATTTGCCACGTTTGACGTACAATTTCCGACTTGTTAATATACACTATATTGCTATTAATGACCGGCAACTTTCAATTTTAGACATTTTGTCGAAGATTTAGAAATATACTTGACAGATTCTCCTGTAATTTCAGGATTGAAAAGAGCAGGTCTTACCTCATATTTAGAAATGTCGATTTGATAAGGGGGGCAATTAGGGGGCCAACAAAAAATCAAAGGAAAAAATAATACTTGGGATCACCCTGTAAAATAAAATGCACGAAATGATCTACCGCTACCGAATATAAATAAACAGACATTGTGCAATATGTGTATTATTTTGTGTAAGAATAGCACGTATATTAATAGAGATATAGCGATAGAAATATAGCGATTTATTTAAAAAAAATAAAAAATTCTTGCATGATTTTTGCTTTTAACATGCAGGGTTTTCAACCAAATTTAACGCCGGTTTCAGAAAAATTGACAAAATATAGTAGAAACAGTATAGTGCAATTGGAATATAAATATATTAAATATTTTAGGAAATATGAGCAGTTGTATGAAATAATTTTTATCTGCGCATGCGCGAACGATAACAAGGCTCATTTTGCATAATTTAATAGTCAACTCTATGGAGCAACTTGTTAAAAAAAATCTAGTTAAATATCATAAAAATTCAGAAAGCTATCGGCGTTAAAGTGACCAAATTTTTAGTTGTTCTGTAAAAGCATCTGAATGATAAGGGGTTTTAGACAAATTGTCATTTTTTAGGGTTTCGTTCATCTGACGAAACCCTATTCGTCTCGCTCCTCTGTCTGTCTGTCTGTCTGTCCGTCACAGAGCCCGTTCTCAGAAACTGCACATGTTGGAGATTTGAAATTTTGCTTACTTATAGATGACCACCACACATCATACGACAAATCATCAAATATTGAAAAAGTCGTACATTTAACCCTATTGGCTCTCACATGTGTATTTTAAACAATTCTTTCTAAGTGAGTCCCTAATAAGGTTGCAGGCATGAAATTTTGTGTACTTATAGATGGATACCTCAGATCAAAGGACAAATCATAAAATTTTGAAAAAGTCGTACATTTAACCCTTTGGGCTCCCACATGTGTATTTTAAACAATTCTTTCTATGTGAACCCTAATTAGGTTGGAGGAGTGAAATATTGCATACTTATAGCTGAATACCTCACATCAAACGACAAATCATAAAATTTTCAAAAAGTTGTATATTTAACCCTTTGTGCTCCCACATGTGTATTCTAAACAATTCTTTTTAAGTGAGCCCCTATTTAGGTTGGAGGTGTGAAATTTTGCATAATTATAGCTGAGTACCCACATCGAATGACAAATCATAAAATTTTGAAGAGTCGTATATTTAACCCATTGGGCTCCCACATGTGTATTTTAAACAATTCTTTCTAAGTGACACTCTATTTAGGTTGGAGGCGTGAAATTTTGCATACTAGCTGAACACCATCATGCGACAAATCATAAAAATTTGAAAAAGTCGTACATTTAACCCTTTGGGCTCCCACATGCGTGTTTTAAGCAATTCTTCCTAATTGAGCCCCTTATTAAATTGGAGATTTGAAATTTTGCATGCTTATTATAGCAGAACACCTGAGGCCAGGCGATAAATTATAAAATCTTGAAAAAGTCTTACGTTTAACCCTTTGAGCTACCACATATGTATTTTAAGCAATTCTTTCTAAGAGAGCCCCTAATTAAGTTGGAGACATGAATTTTTGCATACGTATAGCTGAATACCTCAGACCACACGACAAATCATAAAATTTTCAAAAAGACTTATATTATTTACTCCTCCGTGCTCTAACTTGTATATTTTAAGCAATTTTTCTAACCTCCGCCCTTTTCACCCGGGGAGCACTTTTCCAACTTTTGCCGACACCCCTTTGACCATTCTTTCATATTATGCACCATAGCCTTACATATTTGAGTTCCACTTTTTATCGCCAGGAGCGCCTACTTATCTCGGGTGCTATGGGCCTAATCTCTTCGATTAATATATATACGGATAGTATGTAAAACGGAGTTTCGTTCGGATAGAGATTTGTTTAGAATAGAGTGCGCCCCTGGTTGCGAAATGTGGTACTAACAGATTTTTCAAAAGGATAAAGTGTTTTGAAATGAATATTAAACGAAACCCTCTGTGCGATCTGTGATCACACTTACCCACTTGTTATTAACTGACTTTCAGAAAAAAGTTAGTATTTAGTGAGTATCAACGAGTAGATTTGGAAAAATTGCTTCGATTTTGATACGTCTTTTGATCATGGTGTAGGCTCGTTCTGGTGGTTATCCAAAAAGAACTAAAGCATCAATAAAAAATTAAAATTAAAAAAAAATTAAAAATTGTAAATGACAATTTCTGGAAAGTCCCTTATCATTCAGCTGCTTTTAGAGAACTACTAAAAATTTGCTCATTCTAACGCCGATATCTTTCTGAATTTTTACGATATTTGACTAGATTTTTTTTAATACGTTGCTCCATAGAGTTGACTATTAAATTATGTAAAATGATCCTTGTTATCGTTCGCGCATGCGCAGATAAAAATTATTTCATACAACTGCTGATATTTCCTAAAATATTTAATATATTTACATTCCAATTGCACTATACTGTTTCTACTATATTTTGTCAATTTTTCTGAAATCGGCGTTAAATTTGGTTGAAAACCCTGCATGTTATAAGCGAAAATCTTGCAAGAATTTTTTAATTTTTTTAAATAAATCGCTATATCTCTATTAATATACATGCTATTCTTACACAAAAGAATACACATATTGCACAATGTCTGTTTATTTATATTTGGTAGCGATAGATCATTTCGTGCATTTTATTTTACAGGGTGATCCCAAGTATTATTTTTTTTTTTTTTTGATTTTTTGTTTATCAAATCGACATTGCTAAATATGAGGTAATACCTGTTCTTTTTAATCCTGAAATTCCAGAAGAATCTGTCAAGTATATTTCTAAATATTCGAAAAAAATGTCTAAAATTGAAAGTTGCCTTTCATTAATGGCAATATAGTGTATACCATTATTTTGAGTACCTTGTTTGTTTTAACCATATAAAACTAATTTCCCTGAATTAGAGACTCAGCTAAATTGTTTTCTAACGCTCGAATTAGTATAGGAGTCAAGTTTTGTGAAAATTGTTCGATCCGTTTTTAAATGCGTCCTTAATGATATAAATACGTAGTACTTATGATCGCTGTTGGTTCCGTCTGTTTGTCTGTCCGCATATAGCAGCGCAAAAACTACCCAAACGAATAGTTTGAAATTTTAAATATATAATTAATGCAAAATTTTGTCGAGTCATTTCAAATTTTATGAAAATAGGATGTATAATTCATTTACAGGGACTGTTAAAGTATTCTGTTACATTACGGCCAATGGAAAAAATAGTTTCAAGCGCATTTTAATGATGTTACACCCTTTCGAACATAATGAAATTAATATGCATTTATGAAATGCTCTAAAATATACATTCTGTAGAAAATGCGGTGCAAAGAATATCTATTATTCATTTACAGGGTCACACAAAATAATTCTGTTACAATAATGGTATAGGGGAAAACATTGTTTGCGGCGTATTTTAATTATGTTAAACTATTTCACATATAATGAAATTAATAGACGTTGCTGAGGTTTACTAGAAGTTACTTCCTGTGAAATAGAAAGTGCATAGAATTTACAAGGGCTCACAAAATATTTCGTATACTATACTGTATCCGAAAGCGATGATTGCTGGAAGTGCATTTTTAGTTTTGATATGATGAATTTTTAAGTTTAACAAAATTTTTACATACTAGGGGGCTCGGCTCCCTACGAGCTACGCTCGCCAACCCCCGTCCAGACACCGTAGACTCTAAATGCACGCTAATTTGGTCGGCTTTAAAACGATTTCGAAAGATTGAATTACAATTTAAAAAACAGTGGCGATCTCTCTATAAACGGATTTCTATTCATTTCTCTTTGATTGGGGAATTTTAACGCCAAATCCGTTGCGGTACTACTTGATTATCCCGTCGACCAATTTCGCCAAATTATATAAATCGCCAAACCTCTCGCCAAATTATACAAATTGACTTAATTTGTATTTTAAATAACGAAACAACAAATAAATTAGTACAACATTAATAAAAATACAAATAAAACGTCGAAATAAAAATAACTTGATGACGTAGACACGTGTAACAACATTTCAAAATAAGCTAATACAAAAGGAATTAAGTAAACAGAGTATTTGTCTCCTGGTATTTTTTAACAAAGTGAAAAGAAAGTTCTTTTAAATGAGACATTTTAAATTAATCGTTTTTAATCTGACGTAATTTTGACCAAACTATTCTTTCTCTTTTTAATATTCACGTGAAAATACTTGTGTTAGAAATTAAATATTATTTGCGCTTTCCTAACAAAAATAGTTGAAAAGTATCCTCTTAAAATATCAAATAAATGTCTAGCGCAATTTCTAAATTTAAACCGTTTTGCAATATTATTTTGTGTTCATTTTATGTAATAACTGTAATGTGACGTAAATATGACGTAATTTCTCCTATTTAAGACTTCTAACGCATGTTAATAAATTTATTGCTTTACAAATTCCTTTCTCTCTTAAAATTCACGTGTAATTATAGTTTTTATGACATAATTTTTAATAAGTTCCCGCTTTTTGTACATAATTATTTAATTTTAATTCCAAATGTTTTTTTTCTGTTTATAATAGTCACGTGTATATAAATTTTTAATTTATTTACATGTATAAATATTTTTTTTTTGAAGCAAACATTATTGCTTCCGCTGTTTATACAGTTGGCAACAGTTTAAATTAATATCAGTTTCTAAAATCTGTTAAAAATATCTCTAGAAATGCTGAAAATCTGAATTTAAAATAGAAATAAAACCTCAAAAAATTAGTCAAAATAAAAAAATTAATGCAATCTGCACTCCGGCAAATTCTAACCCATAAAATGATCTAAATATGATTAAATTCCTATGAACAGTTTTTGCTCCTATAAAACTTTTTTAGTGGAACGATTTTGTCCAACTTTAGCATTAAATATCTCTTAAAATAATTCTTCGATCTGAAAACTGTCTCCATCAGTGTGTTTATCAAGTATTTCTGTATAATACTACCGATTTTCATATTTTTGTATGCATTATTTTTCCTAATATTAACGAAGAAAGACCTCCGGTCACAAAAAAATTCAAAACCGGCGGCGGCGGCGGTGACAGCGGTAGTTACTTTTTTTTAGAATAGAGAGAGAGAGATTACGTTGTATGTATAAAGGTTGTAGATCATATACAGGACTACACAGAAGAACTCCTAAGAATTACTGAGTATGACATTTAGTATACTAAGATATGTTTGTAGAATATAGATAAAATGATATACAGAGCCACGCAAAGAATTAGATACATGGCCGTGTATATAGATAATAATCTCTGGAAGTGCGCTTTCACTAGTTTTAAGCATGTTTTAGTCAATTAAATTTTAGCTAAATAGTGGCATGTAATAAAAGTAGTAGGTAAAATACAGGGATGTACAAAAGTCTGACTCTCTGTCTGTCCGAACTCTAACTTGCGTTAATATAGTTAGATTGCGCTGTAATTAATGTATGTTACTGTTTTTAACTATGCCATGTTCGGTTTTGAAAATAAAGTGCGTAGGGTTCATAGTTTTTTTGCAGAGACAATCAAAAGCACTCCATTACGTTATGGTCTAAGGTCTAAGGGGGAATGCCGTATTTATATAAATACGCAGCACCTATAGACATCGTTTGGTCCGTCCGCCTGTCCGCATATAACAGCGCAAAAACCATCCAACCGAATGGTTTGAAATTTAATATGTATAACTGTAGCAGAAGTTTGTCGAGTCCTTTGAAATTTTATGAAAATCGAATCAAAACTTAAAAATATATTAATAAAAGTTTTCTTAATTCTATTAAATCCTATCATACGTAATTAATTCAATTATATCCCCTGATAGGTCATGATTATAGGTTGCCATGTTGATGCCGTCTTATTTAAGATGGAGTCCTATTACTTCCGTATTACTGAATTTAATAGATATAATTGTAATAAATTTTATATTCATGCATTTTTCATAAGAGTGGAACAGCTATTGCACAAGATCTGAATATTTATAAAACTAGTTACAGTAGGAACCCTCTCCTTTGTCACGTTTAACGTACAGTTTCCGACTTGTTCACTTATACCATCAGTTTCAGTACCGAGTTTGTTTTAACCATATAAAACTAATTTTTCCGAATTAGAGATTCAGCTAGATTGTTTCTATCGCTGGAATTAGTATAGGAGTCAAGTTTTGTGAAAATCGTTAGATCCGTTTTTTATATATAGCAGAATTTTCAGTGCTGAGTTTGTTTTAACCTGTGAAAACTGACATTCCCAAATACGGAACCTATTAGCTCGTTTTCCAATGCTCAAATTATAGAAAACACGTTTCGTGTATATGGCAACGTCCATTGTTACTCTTGTGCGACCATCAGAGAAAATTTTCGTAAATACTTCCAATTCTTTTATTACAAAATATATATAGGATAAATTTGATGCAACCACTTAAAAACACATGTGATCTACTCACATAAACCGTATGCAATTTCCAACAAAAGGCATTTTACTTTTCTAGATAATAAATGAAATTTTTGTTACTCTTGGGACCGCTGAAAAAAGCCAATATTCAAAAACTATGTTTAACACAGAAATTCTGTGAATTATATAAGTATATAGAAATAAAATTTACAGAATATAGCAGAGTAATTATAGCTTTTTAAAAAATATTAGTCGTTGAACTCCTCTGATAATGCATGAATTAGTTACATTTGATTTTGCAAAATGCTAAGTGTTACTCTTGTGACTTTACTCTTGTGACATTTTGTAAATAATAAAATTTTTGAAAACATTCATTTTAAATACTAAACAAAAACAGTAAATTATGTTTTAATAAATTTATTTTTCATAGAAAACAACTTTTTATGCTGTTTAATGTTTAAATTAACATAAAAGAATGTAAAAAACTATAAAATGAAAGTTTGTAAAGTCCTCATGAGTTTATTAATCTGGGAGCATTAATATCAACTAAAGTTTGATTTTTTTGTATCAAATAATGTGGTCATCAGATTCAAACTTGAGAATTCTTTCTGTGTTTCATGGCTCTAAGTACATTATTTGATAATCATCATCTACTAACTCAGTAGCAATACCATGAAACTTTAAATCCTCATAATTTACTTACCGTAATCACATAGCAACCTGCCAGTTTCTGCTGCTAAACCGAATACATCATTGTATTCATTATTTATAATGCCATTTGCAACTTCTCCTGTATCCTTATTTACTTAATTAAATGTAAATTCTTTGAACGAATAATGTTATGTGCATGGTTTGCAGTAGTGACATTCTTTACGACTTTAACAAATTGTACTTGTTGGGTACTCTTCGCTGTTGCTAGTTTCTTTTAAAGAAATGAAACGTGCTGTTGCTGTTTCATTTCCCTATATGATACAAGGATTATGCTTACTTTTGCTTTTCATGAACACTTTTGACAAAGTCAGCAGAATTCCTCACAATTGCTTTTTTAGGACGAACTTTATTCCACCAGCTTTCGTTATACAACAGTACAAACTAAGTCTACAGCATCTTTACCAGGAGCTTTTGAAAAAATATATATGCGGTTAAGTTAATTGAGAAAGAGGACTGATTTATTCCTGGCATATTTGCAAAGTTATATTTTTGTTTAAATTGGAAAGCACAACCATGAGAAAAAAAAAACCCAGAAAAATGGATGCAAGTTTGGAAACTACATCCTCTCTGTTGAAATTTTACGCAGGAAAACATTTACTGAATATTGGTTTTGAGTTGGATTGTTTGAATAAATAGTGTAAGATTTTACTTTATGGCATCATACTAAATAAGAACTGAAAATACAGTCGCTTGTGGATTTGACCAGTGGGGCAAAATTTCATACCAAACTTTCGTCTTGGCATAAAAATGTATAGTTTTCAGGAAAATCTACTTGCTCTTTGACTCTTTGAGAACTGGTTACTTTTTTGGAATTATCGAAATAATCCTACTTACAAGCTTGAATAAATATGAGCCACAGAAATTAATTTAGTTGCTATCGAAAATTTTGTAAAGAATCAGAAATTATTTCATAAACTGTTACTTTTTCAAAATGCTTATCAACATCTTGCTATTGACAATAGCTTATAAGAATAAATGAATTATGGATTTCAGTTTCAAATAACTCTTCGATGTTATATTCACAAATTATACATCCTAATTATGATGTATCATAGCAGACAAAGTCATCAAATTCTTCACAGGAATGTTTAATGCAGGAAATACATCAGTTACTGCCTTATGAACTTTAATATATATAATTGATATATGATTGATTGTTTTCATGATAACGACAAATGCAGACATTTTGAGGAATAATTTTCATTGTATTCTCTTAGCAAGTGTCACCTAGGATTGATGAAATTATGTGATCGTTATCACGTCTAACTAATGTAGATTTAGCTGAAGAATGAGCTCATCTTATCTCTTCATCGGCATAAAATTCTCCAAAGCTGTGGAGTCAAAGATTTTTTTTTTTCATTACAGAATATGAAGTTGGTTATAGTTCTCTGCTTTTTCATTTTCTTAATTTTTCCTTTCTCTTCCTGAAGCACACTGTAAACTGAAATGTCTGAAATTCAGACACTTAAGTATCTGAAACGCAGTGTTCAATTTTCAGACGTTTTAAAATGTCTGAAAATTTTCAGACACTTCTTGCGTCTGAATTTCAAACACATAAGTGACTGAAACTGGAGTGTTCGATTTTCAGACGTTTTAAAGTGTCTTAAAATTTTTAGACACTTCTTGCGTCTGAATTTCAGACATTTCAAGTGTCTTAATTGCGGCCATCTTTGAACCTTTTTTTTTTTGCCAATATGAAGCCATCTTTGACCACTTTTCTTTCTAAGTCATATACGCAGCCATATTTGACCACATTGAATCATTTTTTATAAATGAGAATAATTTGTTGCCATAAAGCAGAGCTAATTGCAGCGTGGTAAAACTAGGATGCTTCTCTGCCCCCTGATTTTAGGGTACCCCAAATTGGGTACAAAATTTTTATAAAGCTGATATTTTATATCAGTTTTGACTTTATTATGATCGTAATCAGTATTTTGTAGTTTTAGAATAGGATAATATCTATAAATATATTCACCTAAATATGTATTTATGTGATTTCATATATGCCCTACGGCATCAAAAATGTTTATTAAATTAATTCCAGCCCAAAGATCTAGTATTTATTCCCCCCCCCCCCCCCCACCACCACCACCACCGCCACCTTCATATATTGCTACAAAAAAAATTAAGACTGCCCGATGCCATCAAATACATATTTGGATAAATATATCCTTTTCTTTAACCTAATCATATTCTAAAAGTACAAAATATTTATTAAAATATGTATAAGATCAAAACAAATTTAAAATATCAGCTTTATGGAAATTTCATACCAAATTTGTGGGCCCGTAAAGCTAACGTCCCATAGAAAAAGCCCAGTTTGTCCATGCTGCAATCAGCTCTGCTTTATGGTAACAAATTATTCCCATTTATAAAAAATGATTCACTTCTTCGGAAAAAATTCCATCCCTTCTTTGTTGTACAATTTTTTTCTATTTAAATTAGATATTCCCAGTCAATTAGTTTAAGCATTTTTTGGATTTTTATTTCTGTGTTAAATAAAATCTAGCACTAGATTTCACAAAATTATCAGCATATGAGATCCGAGCATTAAAAAAAATTTGAGCACGAAACACTTACTTTTCTTTATCCCCCTTCGTTTTTATTATTATGCTATTTATCATTACCAAGAAATGCTTAAACATTTGACAACCGCACATCGGCGCCTGAGACGAGCAGTAGTTATAAGATTCTGGATGGACTTCTTGTTTATTTGGCTCTTTTCAAACGATAAATAATATAGTAAATATCAATGGACACAGAAATCCTTCATTATGATTTGAGTACCCTTCATTTCTGCTCCCCACGTTGCTTGCGATCACACAAGCAGTATCAGTCGCAAAAGCGATTTCTTATCCACATGATTGGAACAGTCGTCGAAAAAAAAATAAACACCTCCTACTAACTCTGCAACTAGAAGACAACAATAATAGAAGAAAGTTACTGGTACCAATCGTCTGGAAATAAAGTCTACTTTTAAATGATGTATTTAAAATTTGCATAGGGGCCATCTACAAATCAAAATTAGACCAAACTTTGTTTTTTTCCCAATGGATGCACCCAATTTTGACACTATATTTTAAATCTTCGGTTCAAACTATGCCTAGAAACGAAATTTCTAGTCATTTGAATGATAAGTTTTTGAATTATAAGCATTCAAAATTTAGAGCTTCTAATGTTAAATTGCATTTTCATATTTTTATTAATATCTCCTGAAATTATAATCCTAATATGATAATTTTGTATGTGGTTATAATACTAAAAAACCTAAACATATATAAAAAAAATTGAATTCGTAAAATTGCATACGAAATTTGGGGCCACAAAAATCGATGGGAAGGTGAGGGGGCAGGGCCGCGGATCAGTTTCCATGTTTTAATCAGGTCCTGCTTCTATAAGAAACACTACCCCGCTTTATATTTTTCTAAATAGAGCTGTCCGCTATTCGGGAGTGACCGGTTATAGAAGTTTTACTGTATGCTTCAGTAATAACGGGCATTCTCGAATAGCAGACACCTATATAGCGATCACTTTTTTCAATCCACAACATTTGTGGATTGAAAAGCAGATTAATAATATATTGAAGCATATTTTGTGTAATTGGTACTCAGTATGCTGGGTATTTGTACACTCTGGACTTTTTTTACATATGAAAATAAAACCTCTAAATAGCGGGCAAATTCTACGGTCCTAGGGTGTCTGCTATTGAGAGGTTTTATTTAATATATACAGTTATAAATATATTCTAAAAAAGTTAGAAAATGTTTTTTTTTTTGTTTTTTTTTGACAGTATAGGAAATGTGGTTCTAATAAGTTCCATTACCAGCGGCTTACATTGATTACCCCCCCCCCCCCTTCCCCCTACTACATATACAGCAACAAAAATTAAAACACATTGATGACTTAATATATATATGAACATGTAAATATATTTTTGGATAAATATATCCTTTGTCATTAACTTCATCCTAATCTAAAAGTATGCAATATGATATAGTATAATAAGTACAATAAATTGCTTTGCGCAAATGGATGCATTCTCCGATGATAATAAAAAATAATCCTATAAAAAATCAGAATAATTTTGACGTTGAAAGTTGTCAGAAAATTTCTGTGTCTTAAAATTTAAATATGTTATACAGATGAAACACAGGAAATACATATAAATGTAGTTATTTTACTTTGAACAAGTTTCCATAGTCTAAAAAAAAATTCTTTCATCGTGCAATTAAATACTGTAGAAATTTCGAACTTTTTAATAAAGCTTTACAAAGGAACAATTTAAAATGTATTTATAAAACATTAAAAATTTCACGATAGCTCCAATTCTGATACTTTTATAATTATTTTTCAAGTTTTATGCCCTAAACTTGAAGCAAAAATTTTCATAGCATTTCCTATACATAAATTTAATTTTGTTACATGAAAACATTAATTTCGAAAATGTAAAAGAATTAAATGATCTGTCATTAAACATAAAAATTCATATACGAAATAATGTTAATATTATCTGTAACTAGAAATTACAACGGAAGGGTTTATTAATAACAATATCATTTAATAACTTGATCTTTTTAATTATATTTTGCCATGTAGGCAATTTCTTTTACATATAGCATATGGTAATCACCAGAGCTACTAAGCTATCTTTAAAAAGTTAAACATATATATATATTTAATAACATGCAAGAGAAATAACATCTAATTTCAAAACTTATTTTGCATTAAAAATACATATTTAATTGTTATTTCTGTATCTTTTATAAAAATGAACAAACGTTGAAAAAAAATCCCCCCAATTTTATGTGAAAAATGCAGTAAAATATGAAAATAAAGTCTTTTTTCCGTTCTAAATCTGTAATTTCTTTTTAACAATCAATAAATCAATATTAATAAATTTTTCAATATCTGAAGTTGTACAAAACTTAAATATAATTTTAAGCAATTAAACAAAGTAAATAATGATTTATTTCCTTACTTATTTTATTGTAAATCATTATATAGCTATTATAGAAAAATATTTTTAATAAAATTAACTATTAAAAAAATGACATTATATTAAATGGCTAATATTTACTGACATTTTTATAGTCAGATTAATAGCTTGTATCCACAACAAAAACTATATAGTGCTGCAACTGCTTTTTTTTTGGGGGGGGGGGGGGGACAAAAATATAATACTAAAAATGTTGACAAATTTGGGTGTCAATGTACACAAGCAATAACTTTTAATGCTTAAGCAATGATGATATTATTTTATATGAAAAACATTTATTTATAAATCGAATGCTTTAAGAATTATCAAGCAAGTTAGTTAATTAATCCTGAAAATGAAATAAATTTAGTCGAAAATAATAAAAAACACTGTAATACTGAAAAATATTTATTCTATATAGAAAGATACAAATATGATAAACACATGTATTCTTTAAAAAGTGATTTAAATAATTAATATCACATAATTAATATTGTTCAAGGAAAATTTCTATTTCCAAATAAAAATTATATTTTTGTAAATAATCACATTCTTACCTTTTTAGTATTTCCTTAAATGTAATAAAGTAAATCCATGTAATATAAACGGTAACACAAAAATATAGACACTTTCTTCTTACATATTTCACTAAATATTCAGATGAATGCTGATAATTGAAAAATATATAACGAGGACATTTTTCTTTTCATTATTCAACATATTTTTTTCATAATGATATAATTTAATATAAAGCAGAATTTAATTCAATTCGCTTTTTCGAATCACATTTCACACGCACTTTCTTATTCTCCAATCTCTCAAGAACAATTATTGAAATCCCAAAAATGCACTTTATAAGCTGTGTAAGCTGCATATACATCTATGATGATGGCACACATTACTCAACGTATCATTTTTATAATAATCGCATATATTATTCCATAAATGAATTATTCCACAAAAATGTTCCAGCTATGTATATGACACAGTCACAGAATATAAATAATGTTACACATAAAAAAATTGCGGGCAACTTTGTTAAACAGAACCTCATAAACACTATCTCATTGAAAGAATTGTTTTAACGCGCCAGTTGCCAACGGACGTATTTGAAATTTGAACAAAGAGAAAATGGCGAAATCAGCATTTTAATTACCACTGCAGTCGCTGATCTCAGCCTACTGTTTATAAACCGTTATAAAAGGCTTGATGAGCTCATTTGAACTTTTTATCAGCGAGAAATAAATCACTGAATAAGAAGAAATAACAAAAGTTTTATTTTTTTTATTAGGTATTTTTCTTAATGTGTTACATTTATTTGAGTATAGTTTTTGCGGTTTTTTTATTTTTAGACATATAGAAAACATACTTTAAATAAAGATTTTATTGTAAAACTAGAAAATAACATATAGAATTTTCGGTGGTCATGAAGAGAGCAATTGTCCATCCCTGAAATTTAATTAATTATATTTTCTATACGTTTGATTATTTAAAAAATACTTTTTTCTCTTCCAAATAGCAATATATTAATTAAACGCTAAGAGAAAATGCTGCTAAGAATTTTTCTCCAGAGGAACCCCCCCCCCCCCACCTTAACTTCTCGTAGAAGACGATTTTAATTCTGTTCTTCTGTTAGTGTTCATATATATCAAATTTATCTTACATGAGGAGGGGCAGTTCAAAAAAAAAAAAAAAAAAAAAAAAAAAATAGACAGAGAGAGGAGAGAGAAAAAGAAATCAGTTCTCCATTGTGAAAAATATCGTTAGAAACTTATTTTTAAACGATCAATATTTCTTAATTTTTAAATTTCTTAAAAATTGTCTTACACGGGGAGTTCTGGCATAAATTCTTAGTTTAGCCTACTTCATGTTTATATTCTGCATTTTACAAAAGCGTACTGGGCTGTGGACCCCAGGCATATACAGTGAAATCTCTCTGTGTGACCACCTCCATTAAGCAACCACCTCCACTAAGCGACCACCTCCATTAAGCGACCACCTCTCTGAACGACCATTTTTTTCATGGAACGAAATTTATTCCCACAGGCTCAATACTAATTATACCTCCATTCAGAGACCATCCCAGTTGAACTCCCTCCATGAGCGACCCATTTCTTTGAAGAAAATGAAACAAATCCCGTTTTTTCCTGGTCGCTTGAAGAAGATTTTATTAGAAAAATAGTTCCGGAGTGCGCATTATTCATCAAACTTCTAAACTAAGTTTAGATTTTTTTTTATTATTCCGGTAACTTTTAAATATTTAAACCCCTTTGTGCCTTTTTAGGTAATAAATTGAACTCTGATTACAAATTAAGAATGACGGTCGATAAACTCCCCTGCCCTATTTTGCCGGGAAACTCTCAAAGAAATACATAATTTAATCAAGTCGTCTTTATTTGTTCCCGTCAAAAAAAAAAAAAAAAAAAAAAAAAAAAAAAAAAAAACGCATTTATTGACGTGACTTCGAAAAGACTTGGAAACAAAAGTTATAAAATATAAAACCGTAAAATCAAAGCAAACGTCAATGTATTCATTTTTTAAACTCTGCAGTAATTAATTTATATAATTAACTTTTGTTTTGATACTTAAATTTTTATAATTTCTTTTACTAACGTGAAAAATAAATTTTAGTAACATTAATTGTTACATTTTTTCAAAAATTAAAATCTAGATTTAAACATGACCTCCATTAAGAGACCACCTCTCGGAGCGATCACTTTTCATTGGAACGAACGTGGTCGCTTTAGGGAGGTTTTACTGTATGTTCTAAAATCTTGCTCCTCAGTACGTTTCTTTCTCCCTCTACTCATAACTCTTAGTATTTAGGTGAGCGATTCTGTATACGATCATGATAACAAGTAATTTTTGGAAAAATTTATATTTTGTGAAAAGCAATTATTTAATTATTATTGCGCCAAAAATAACTTAGCTCCAAACCTTAGTAAGCGAACTTTTCTAATTTTCTCAGATGTCCCATGATTTCTTCATTTATAAATAAATACTAAATTAAATGGATGAAAGAGTATTTTAAATATCTTTCATCCATTCGGAAATATTTTCTGATAGCGCTGATATACATATTGCAATACAATTGTACGTACAGTCATCACTCATGTGATACAATTGTATCGCATTCAGACACTTAGGTGTCTGAATTTCTAAATGTCTTAATTTCAGACATGTCACTATTATTCAGACATTTTTCTCCGTTCATTTATAACATGCTCATAGTAAGACACTTATGTGTCTTAAATTTAGACATCTATGATGTCTGAAATTTCACATTTAGACACTTAAATGTCTGAATTACTTTTTCAGTCACATATGTGTCTGAATTTAAGACGCCTCCATTTGCAGTGCATTTGCAGGTTTAAGACATTTCTTCACTTTATCATAATATATTTTGTTTTGTTTCTTTCTCACCTCAACATATTCAATTTCATTCTTTATTTTTTCTTTACAATTTTTGGCGTTTAGCAGAATTTTTCCTGCTCTTTAAAACAACGTTATGTATAAGAAGCAATATTAAAATCTTACTTTAAAATAAACTATCAGATTCCTTTCCATAAGAGCTACTATAAGATTCTCTGTAGATCATACAGCAAAATTTAGTAAACGAAGCTTTACAAAGCCTGTAAAATATCTTATCAAAGACCGTGTGCTTCAAGCCAAAAGAAAGCACATAAAAATGACACGAGTTGAGTTGGTTTAACCTATCTTTAATCCCTTCTCATGATTATTTTATGATCTTCAGTAATAATAAGAATGAATAAAAATAAATCCATTCATTATTAGAAAAAAAAAGAATAACGATAATTTGTTTTGCTTAAAATTTACAAAATACTCTTAACTATGGCTAAAACTATTTCAAGAACTGTTCTAATAACGGAGAAAACAATTAAACTTCAAGCATTTAGTTTGTTTTGGTTGTAATGAAGTTTTATGTGAAAGTATGGGTGAAAGTGTTATGCGTTACTCTTGTGACACAGACATTTGTTACTTTTGTGATAACATCCCTGATCCTATTCCATGTATAACATAAAAAACATATTTAATGTAAAATTTGTCTTATACCTCTAAATCAGAGAGTTAGAAGTTTTGGATAAAATTTTTAAGTAGTTTTTTATAAAATTAAACCTTTTATATGTTTTCTTACTCTTGTGACATTTAATTATCAACTGTGAAATAAAGTTTAAATTGCATTTAATACCTTAGCTAAAATCTTTTAAATTTGTAGATCTGACGGATATAATAATAGCTTGTTTATTTTCAATGCATAATAATTTTATTTAATAACAGAAGTAAAATAAACCATGCAACTTAATAAGTGGACTTTTAATGACTTTGCTCAACTGTAAATGAATTTTAATACTGTCAGTTTCCAACCCATTTTCGGCAAAGACTTAATCTTATTAAATTAAAATTTACAAATTCATATACACCAATCCTTTAACCTTAAATTGATGTATCACACTTATATTTCCGTTTAAAATAAATTTTCAGCAAAATATTTCTATTGCCGTGGACGTTCCCATGTCGCTTGAGTATTTTTCGATTTATAGCAAGCAGCATTTTCAACACTGAGTTTGTTTTAAGCTGTCAAAACGAATTTCTTGAATTCGGGACCTAACCAGATCGTTCTCTGGTCAGCGATTTAGTATGGGAGGCAAGTTTTGTAAAAAATATTCCAGCCGTTTTCGATATCATCCGTAAGCAGGAAAATTGCTCGCTCATTTAATATATACGATATTTTTTAGTATTGTGCTTAGTATTTGAAGATTTATCATATGATTTCATATCTTTCAAACACAAGTAAAAGTGTCCAATTAGGCGCAAAAAAAAAAAAAAAAAAAAAAAAAAAACTCGTTTAGAACCAGAAAATCTTTTTAATAAAATGCTTCTTTATTCTACATTAATATATTTTATTTCATTTAGTATGTCAGATTTCTCGTTCGAAATATGTTTGTTTTTTGTGTAATATTTTACAGTTTTACGTGAGATTAGGAAATAATGAATGGTGTATTATAAAAAGATCCTTTCCTGTAATGACATAGTAACCAATTTATATTAGAATTCCGTTCTTAAATTAGGCTAAATGTAAGTTTAAAAGACTATTCAAGGTTTTTTTTCTATCTTTTCTCTTTAATAAGTTGATTTTGTCACATATACTTTTTTCTTCTTTTCTGACAACAAATTAATGTTTTAAGTAAAAAAATCTATTTTAACTTTTTAACTAATAAAGTTTTCAAATTAGCTTCCATTAAATAAATTACTTTTTATTCAATTCAAATTGAGTTCTGCAAAAACACACTGAAATTCCTACTAAAGGGAACTTTTTTTTTTTTTTCATTATCTTGGCAGTTAATGAAAATGTACTTGTTTTGAAGTTCTCAGAAACAAAATCATTAGTACCAATTCTTACTTAGCAACTGATTAGTAATTAGCTCTCAGAATTTCAGGGTTAGCGAGAATAATTGAATAACTTCGGCCAGTTATGACATCTGCATTTTTTTAATGCTGTGATAGTCATAAATGATTAACAGGGTAAAATGTATTTAGGTTTAAAAACTGACGGAGATTTCAAGAAAAAAATAATTATTAATTAAATAATTGATTGTGTTGAAGTTTGCAGAAGTTGTATTCCTGCTAGCTTTTTACCCGACTGCCAAGAAGGGTTATGTGTTTACCGCGTATCTGGGTATGTGGATTTCTTTATACCCTCGAAACATCCCAACGGCTGGGTGGATTATTATAAACAAGGTTTCTATCGATTCGTCTTAACCGTCCGATGGTTATAGGCTAATTTTTGTTTTTATAAATTCAAATTGGCGGCCGTAAAATACAAAATGGCGGTAGAGACGAAAAACATAAGCACCCCATTGAGTGGCATATCATTGGATAGTTCTTTCAAAATAAAGACAATGTTTCATTCACTATTTTACAGTCAGAAGCTCCGTTTAAATATTACACAACCTGGAAGTTGTGTAGGTAGGATCTCTAGCTTTACTGCAACTCTAACTTTCATAGACATCTATACGCCTCATCAAAACAGTGTTTATAGATAGAAACTAACAATTAAACATAACTTAAAAGTCATCAACACCAGTAAATAAAAAAAAGGGGTAAGTAATATAAAAAATAGTTTCACATTGCTGAGAAATAATTAATTAGTTCGCTTTTTACGCAGTCGGGTTTTTTTTATTTTTAAGTTTAATTTTTACTTATTTTATTTTTTTTTCATCATGTTCAATTTCTACAACCAACTATAGCTTTCAATAATTATATCTAAAATAATAAAACAATATTAGTCCAGGCAATAGAGACCGTATAGGGGCTCTACCTAGCAAAATTCATGGTAGTTCTGGAAAAAGGCTTACTACATGTCTTTTCGGTCGCTGAATCCGAATTTTTAACTTCCCACCAAAATTTCCCGCGGAACCCCCCCCCCCCCCAAATTTCGTAAAATGCCCCGAAAAAAGGTTTTTATTAAAAAAATCAATTTTTTTATTATTTTAATGAAAAAGTATCTAGAAATTCAGAAAGTAGACAAAATTTTCAACAAACTAGATATATGACGTTATGACTTAGGATGAAGGGGAAGGGGGGATCTGCCTCGGAACATGCGCGCGGTGCTGCGTGAACTAAGTTGCGCAATTCCACTTAACCACTCACACGTTTACATTCGCTTTCCCATCTGCCCTCCGAACTTTCCCTATAAGGTTTACTTTAAGTTTTTCGGGTCGCGGAATCCGAATTTTTAACTTCCTCCCAAAATTTCCCCGTCACCCGAAAACCCCCAAATAGTTGTTTTTAACTTAAATTTCTTATTGTTTTAGGGGAAAAGCATTCAAAAACTAGACAAAATTTGCAACAAATAGGACATATGACATTATGACGTAGGATGAACGGGGAGTG
Source organism: Maratus speciosus (assembly GCA_963932465.1). Taxonomy (NCBI): domain Eukaryota; kingdom Metazoa; phylum Arthropoda; class Arachnida; order Araneae; family Salticidae; genus Maratus; species Maratus speciosus. The sequence continues at coordinate 469,059,867 of OZ010789.1, forward strand.
GCAGGGCTGTCTCTGAACATGCACTGCGGCGCTACGTGCATTAAGTTTTGAAGTCCAGGCAATAGGGGATTTTACCTGGAAAAATTAATACTAGTTCTGGATTTCGACTCACTTTATGTTTTTGGGGTCGCTGAATCCGAATTTGTAACTTCCCACCAAAATTTCACCCGGCAACCCCCCAAAAAATTGATTTTTTGAAAAAATTTTGTTTTTGAGAAAAGCGCGCGGGGAATGTTCCGAGGCAGCCCCCTCTCTCCCCGTTTATTCTACGTCATAATGTCATATATCCCATTTGTTGCAAATTTTGTCTAGTTTCTGAATTTCGTAATGCTTTTCCCCTAAAACAATAAGAAATTTATGTTAATAAGAACAATTTTGGGGGGTTTTCGGGGGTGAAATTTTGGGAGTAAGTTAAAAATTCGGATTCAGCGACCCTAAAAACTTAAAGTAAACCTTATAAGGAAAGTTCGGAGGGGAGATGGGAGGGCGAATGTAAACGTGTGAGTGGTTAAGTGGAACTGCGCAGTTTAGTTCACGCAGCACCGCGCGCATGTTCCGAGGCAGATCCCCCCTTCCCCTTCATTCTAAGTCATAATGTCATATATGTAATTTGTTGCAAATTTTGTCTACTTTCTGAATTTCTGGATACTTTCCCCCTAAAATAATAAAAAAATTGATTTTTTTTAATAAAAAGCTTTTTTGGGGAGCTTTTTACCAAAAATGGGGGGGGGGGATTTTGGTGGGAAGTTACAAATTCGGATTCAGCGACCCAAAAAACATAAAGTAAGCCGATTTCCAGAACTACCATTAATTTTGCTAGGTAAAATTCCCTATTGCCTGGACTATATATCACAGTTTAGAAGTTGAGGAAGATAACACAGATCAACAGTATATGAGGACCCCAGAAGACAAGGGGTATAAGTGACAAAATTGAAAGAATTGAACTAAGTGCACAGACAACCTGGAACTATGCTTTTTTTCTTTTCAGGTAAAGGAATATAAGTGATTTTCTAATTATGTGTTGTATGTTAGAGATCAACCACTTTTGCCGAATAATGATCAATATTGATTAATTGTAAATTTAAAGAAAATTGCACTCTACTTTTTTCACATTTATTGAAATAAGAGTTCAAAGACAGCTGTGAAACAAGCAGCAGTTTCCTATTTCAATTCAGTCAATTATTATTGATGTTCAACTTTAACGTCAATTATCTTTGAACTCAGTTTACTCCAAATCGAAATTTTGTCACTTGTACCCCTTGGCTTCTGATGTTCTCATATATAAATGCAGTTTCATGCTCAGATTTCAAATCGATTTTGATAAAATCGTTCTTTTTTCTTTGGGATTCAAATTTCCCCTCCTTCCGTCAAAGTTTTGCTAAGATCGAGTAACTCAAAAAGATTAACTGAAATATCATAATTATTCTGAAAATAAAGATCAAATAGTTAATAAAGAATGGATAATTCAGAATATAAAACTTTTGTTATAAGCGCATTATCTAGAATGGTTGACTTTCTACGTTAAATGATAACAATTCACTTTAAACAAAAAATGTATAATGTCGTTACTATTTTCAGAAACAATAAATAATAAGCAATATAATCCAATACCCCAAGCGCATACGGAACTTTTCTGTGTATATAAGTAATGTCTTGTTAAACTGAAACCAGCTTCTCATGCTTAAAATCAAACAGTTTTAGGGAAAATAATTAAAAATAATATAATTTGGAATAAATTTTCTTGTTTCGCTATCTATATTTAAAATGCTTATTTTTGGTAGAATTTTCAGTTACCTCCAATGGCTTTTAAATTACCTATTTTCAATTAACAGAAAGTTTGTAAAGAAACACTCGAGTGTTTTTGTCGTCCTCTTAAAAATTTATAAACTTTGAGAAGTAAAAAATATATAGAAAATGTCACCTTTTTCCTCCAGTAAATCAGTAAAAACACTGCTAACACATTTAGGATTGATTATTTAACCCTTAAATGCCTGCTTTTTCAAAAAATCATTGTAATAATATTTTTCGGCTTTCATTTTTTAAATAAATCATGGGAAAAATACTTTAAAAAATCCTATTTTGTTTTAAATATAGTTTACGGCTAAAAAACAGTTTGTTACTAATCGGCAATACTGGTGTTGAAAAAATAATTTCCCTTGATAAAATTATATAATATTAAACACACAAGAATTTTAGGAACTATAATAAGAAATAAATTTTACTTTCTCACTGCAGGTCAAAATAGGGTATTTCGCAAACTTCCAAACAAAACAAAAAGAACAAGTAGCAACATTTGAAAAAATAAATTTATCTTTATTCTTAAACAGAACAAATGTTGCCATCAAAATGTTGAAAATCGATTTAATAATATTTTCAGAATGTATTTTATAGGCAACATTAGGCATTATAGCTTCAATATTATTCTAGTAGTATTTTAGAGCGTAAATTGGGTATGTTGCCGAAAAGCAACACCAGGCATTTAAGGGTTAACAATTCCATTCATCAAGTGAAGCAAAGAACAGTGAATTGTTTCCGAAATTATGTCTGTGTAGTAACTGATTATCTAGAGAATTTTTTTTAAAAAAAACCTTTACCATTTGTTTTTTCAAAAACTTTAAATAGTTCAAATTTTTCTAAATGATAACTGAAAATGAAACATTCAAGCAAATTGACAAAGAAACTTCTTTTAAATCTTATGAATAAAATAATTTCATAGATATTATTCGAACATATCACGTATAAATTTCCCCATCTCTCACAATTTTTCTCTGAAAGTGTTATAGAGTAAATAATTACACAATTAGGGAAGTAGTAATTTAAACTTGAGTAAATCGTAGTTACACTTGTATCTTTTAAAATATCAATTTTGAACTAAATTTCATTAAAAAAGATTGCAAAAGCTTTAAATTGCTGGAAATCGGTTTAAAATAATTTTCTAAATGCAAACAACATTCAATCGCATTTAATTATCTTAATTTATCACATTTGTAATCAGTTTTTCATTTTCGTCTTGAATATATTTTCTTTCCAAAGATCAGTTTTATTATTCGCATATATACACAATCGGATAATTCCTTTAAAACTATTTTTTTAACTTAATTTCCTCTAAAACTATTGCTATTTTTTTTTTTTTTAAATCCTATAATTCTTAAATCTGTTCAAAATATTATTTCTGACCTGTATTGAAAAAATCAGGTGAAAAATTAAGCAGATAAGATACTACTAGTAGCGTTTTAAATTAGGTGTTTAAAATTTAACTTTTTTTAAATCTTCTGAAAAAATAATTTTAACTTTTAAAGTTTTTTTTTCATTAAATTATTTGTAATTAACATTTATATAATACAGTCGGAACTTGTTATCCCAGCACCCGGTTTTCACGTCACTTCGCTTTTCATCACGTCAGTTTTTCAAAGTCCCGATTTTCTGTATCTGATTTTAATGTAAATAAACTCCGGATTTTACGTCGCTAAATAATTTTCAACTCCGGATATCCCGACGATTTAGGAAAATTGCCCATTTTTCATAATCCATCTTATAAGCGCGGAAATTAAGTGGTAAGAAATGTCTTGGCCAAACTTTTCACAAAAGTGTCTAAAATACCCATTGAGATAATTGAGAAATTTTACATCAATCCTTTATCTGAATAAATAAACCCACATACAACGAATGACCCACTTAAGCTCCAGAGACGTATCAGTCTACTCGCGGTTATTTTGTTCTGGTCAGGCGGCGCTTTCTTGTGGTTACACGGTGTTTTTTATCCGACTAAAACCGAAACATTGCGATGCATTGAAACGATCAGAAATTACCTAACATCGATTTCCGAAACAACGAATACCTATTACAATCCATTGTATAATATTGAAAAAAGAATTGTTGGAAGGACATCTAGGGATAGGCAAAGAATTCATCAATATTTCATGTAACAATAAAGAAACAATTCATCATAAGTCTGATTTTTATTCTTTTCAATTTTGTTTTTATGTTTATTTTGTTTAATGATAATGTTTTATTGTTTAAAAAGCAAGATCAGTTATGAAATTAAAATTGTCTTAAATTAATTAAAAATACAGCTTTTTATAAACATATTTTTCTCCAATTCCGGTTACCACGACACTCCGCTTATGATGGCCCTTTTTTCTGGTCATAAGAGTGTCGAGATAACGAGGTTCGACTGTAATACCTAAAAATGTTTTATTTAAAATTGTTAGTAAAAAAATGTTTTGGGTGCCCCTAAACATCATAAATCGAACACTTGAAAAGATAAAATTGCACCCACAATTTAAAATATTGGCCTGAAAAATCTTACAATATCGCAAAAATATGAAAAATGGAAAATATATAAATAAACAAACCATTAGTAATTGGGACCAACTAATAATTAATAACAGTATCAACAACAGCTAATCGCAGATACATACTTAAAATTATAAAATATTCCAAATGTGATTATCATAAATATTAGACTGTTTTATTTTTCTATGCGTTTTAGAACTATTTTTTTTTTCACTATGTTTATTAGATTATTATTATTATTATTTTAAAAGTGTGTTTATTGAAGTAAGTGTCACCGAAAATATCCTAATTCGAATTTTTTTGTAAATTGCAGTTTACATCTACATCTAATTAATTAGTTTATAACAATGAACATTCTATTATACACATCGAAAATATGCAGGAATAAATAATTTTCAATGAAATTCTTTAGAAATAACACAAAATTATTAACATGCTGATGATTTTCTAATTGAAACTCTGTAAATGAGAAATTTCATGAATAGCGGAGTTGAAGTTTTCAAAATGATTTAGCTTAATAAAGTGTAATTAACATCAGGGTCGTACTGGCATGACAAAAAGGGCGATGGCAACTTGGATAAAAAGGGCGCCGACTACTACGTATTTAAAAGTATTTTTTTGAAAAGTTAGGATAACAGCTACAAGATTATTTTATATATTTTGAATGAGATAATTCCTTTTCTTCAAATGGAGTGTCCTTTATTTGGAGGCTAAATGCATTAGAAATCTAACTTAAACGGACTCGGAGTTAGGAAATTGTCAGTTTCGTCCTGAAACACCTTTTACATGTCCTACCTCTCATGTGTAATTTGCTCCCAAGAAGGTTGGTCTGTTGGCCATAAACTTGTCTTGGCTATAAACTTGTGATATGCATGAAAATAACTTTTTAATAAAATAAAATAAATAAAACAGTTTTGAAAAGATTTTTTCTTACCTTCAGGTTTTATGGCAATCCTATATTGTTACCCTCATTAGAGTCCTGCACGGTTCATGTTATACTAACCCCAACTCGAAAATTCTATTTGAAACCAACCCGACACACTTCAACCCCATATTTTAATGCATTTGTCCATATTTTAAATCAATTACAATAGATTACTCTGTAATTATATTTTTAATATCTCACACGCACACACACATATATATACTCATTTATATGGAGACACAAAGTTTAATATTGGTGGCATTCGTTTGAAAAAAAAAAAAAATAAATAAATAAACGGCTTACCAAAATCCATCCGCAAGAGTTAAAACCCAACCCTAAACAATTAGAGTCACGTCAACGCGCAACGAAAAAAATATTGCCTATCCGAACCGATCCGATCTAAATAGCGGGTGTAGTCGGGTAAACTGACCTAATGCAGGACTGTAATTCGCATTAATTGTAAATCTCATGGTTTAGTAGCAATATCACTTATTATCATATGAAGTAGACGATGACACAAATAAACTTTCTGAGGTGTATCTGTAAATATATATATATACATATATAATAAAATTTTTGTAATTGTATATAGATATACACGAAATGACGAGTATTTTGTAAACATAAAATGGTACTGTATGCCTTAATTTTGTTTTTAAATCAAAACTGGATATTTTTTGACAATTTTTTTTATTATTCATTTTTGTTTTCAAACGCATGAAATTGACAGGTAATCTTATTCAGAACCATGTAAGTAAGCATTTTTTTCATTTCTTGATAAAAGTGGAAAATTTTCAGAAAATGTGTCAAAGTGGGAGTTTTGAACCGAATTTCCGGATGCGAGAGCGCGGGAAAAGGAAAAAATCTGTCGCCCCGACAGAACAATCGCTTATAACTCAGGATGACATTTATATATTTGAAAATTGAAAGGAAAAAAATTTATTACAAATCATTTTGATATTCATGGCTCCGGGAATGTGTCAAAAAGATTCACATTGTTCGAACGAGGAAAAATATTTTTTTGAGAATTGCCTTAACAGCGTATTAATATTTCGTGAAAATTGGTCAATTTTTATATAAATTAAAGCTAGAATGTAAAAAAAAAAAGAAAAGAAAAAGAGAGAGAGAGAGCCGTGAAAACAGACAACTTAATGATATTGAAAAATGTCCATTTATAGAGACAGAACGCCCCTAACCTCCAAAATAAAAGCCTAAAAATCAGACCATCTGTTCAAGAGTTTCGTGTGAACAGTGTACTTGTTTTCGGTGTCCATTTTATAATATATGGATATATACATTGTTGTAGTCGCTGGAAAAAAAAAAAAAAAAAACAATTTCGCAAAAGTCACTTTTATCAATTTAAAAAGCTTTTTCAAACAACTACTTTATGCTGAGAGTGAGAATAATAATACAATTAGATTATTTTGTATGTCCCTGTAAATAAACGATAAAAATTATTCAATTCGTATTCCACGTAGTGTATCAAATTAATAAATTTCAATGAAACTATGTTTAAAGTACTGTAACATCATTAAAATCCACTGCTAACAATTTTTTCCCCATAGGACATAAAGCAACGGAATATTTTTGTGTTCTTCTGTAAACGAACTATAAGTGCTACACACTCCATTTTCATTAAGGTACCTCCTATATTAAATCATACACATAAGTGGCGTGACAATGCGAGTTTATTTATGTTTTCGGACAGACTAACCGAAACCATACACACTTTTCAACTATTTTGGAAAGTGTTAAAATGTTGAATTTTAAATTTGTAATTTTTTATTTATGTTGGAGCAAATTTCATAAAAATTAAACACATATTTAAACAGTATTGCCGTTATTCAGTAAAATAAGTATCTTAACTAGAGAGGAAAGAAAAACATCCCGAAAAGCTCGTGTAAATTTGGTTTCATCCCATGGGCACCCACAGAACAAAATCCAAGGAGGGGAAGATTTTGGAACAGATATGTGCTTGTACTACACTGCCAAAACTTACTTTTTTTTTTCTTTGGCAAGAACCCTACTTAAGACAATTTCGAAACGTACCACCATTAAAAAAATACAGAAATGTAACAAGATGTATATCAAAAATCAAACTTCTATCGGCTTCTTTATAAATGAAAAATTGAAATAGTTTATTATTCTTCCCCCCCCCCCCCCAATTTCTTTATTTTTTCCTGAACCGCAATTTGAAATAATTTTTAATGCATAAACGTAGAAGAAAAACAGAACTAAAACTGTTCTTTTATGGAGGCTTCAAGGGGACAGACTATTAACCTCTGACGATTACTCCTTGGTTAATTTTTTTTCTTAATGTTCATTTATTATAAATCATTTGAGAGGAACAATCTATTAATTTTTCAAAATCATGAGAGAAAAAGATTTAGTTAAATTCGAAAATTCAGAGAGGAGCAATTGCCCTCTTCCCGTAAGGCATGGTGACGTCACGGCGACGTCGTTGTGAAGTCACACTGTGACTTTGTGACCGTCAATGTGACGTCATAGTGACTAGAATGCGAGGTCGTTATGGCCGTTTTAGAGGTCGTTTGTGACGTCACAGTGTGACTAATTTGTGAAAAGTGTGACATTTGTGACTACTTTGGCATAAATTTTGTGACGAACATGTGACGAAAGCGACAATGCTTTGAAGTCACATTGTGACCAATTTGTGAAATATGTGTCATTTGTGACGAACTTGTCATAAACACTGTGATGATTTCAAATGAAAATCAAATTTCAAATTAATTTCTTAAAAGGCGCAAAGGCCAACCTAGTGAAAATGATTCCATGCCGGGACTCGAACCCAGGCCATCAATATAACGCACTGACATTCTACCGACTAAACCACACGGAACGATACCCAGCCTGGAAAATTTCACACAATTACATGTTGGCAAGGCTACAAAAGCAGCACAAGATGGGATATTTATCGTGAGCCACCGACATGGAATAAACAGGAAACTTAATTCAATCTAGCATCGATTGAATCTATATTAATACTTGGAAATTTTTACAGGGAGAACCATTCGCCTTGCATACAATATTTCAAATGAAAATCAAATTTCAAATTACATGCTTAAAAGTCAATTTTAATTTGAAATTTGATTTTCATTTGAAATATTGTATGCAAAGCGAATGTTTCTCTCTGGAAAAATTTCGAAGTCTTAATATAGTTTCAATCGATGCTGAATTTAATTAAGTTTCGTGTTCGCCCCATGTCGGTGGCTCACGATAAATATCCCATCTTATGCTGCTTTTGTAGCCTTGCCAGCATGTAATAGCGAGAAATTTTCCAGGCTGAGTGTCGTTCCATGTGGTTTAGTCTGTAGAATGTTAGTGCGCTATGCTGATGGCACGGGTTCGAGTCCCGGCATGGACTCTTTTCACTAGGTTGGCCTTTGCGCCTTTTGAGCAATTAATTTGAAATTTGATTTTCATTTGAAATATTGTATGCAAACCGAATATTTTTTTGTGGAAAAATTTCCAAGTATTAATATTGTGATGAATTTTAAAATGGACAATTTTAAAATAAAGTTTTGTTTGAGATATAAAATCGTATCTTTTTACCGTACTTTTTAGCAAAATATAGCTATTGTGGAGTCTTATTCTTCTAAAATAGTTTTAATTTTTCCACTTAAAAAACAATGTTTGTCAACTGACATCTTTTTTTATTACGTTCTAAGCTTGATCTTGAGTTCAAGCTTGATATTAAGAATGTATAAGATTTTAAGGTGTTGTGGTTGTGATTAATCTTTGCTTTATTAAATACGACGTAAGCCATATTTATTTAAATTTTTTATTTCCGTGTAAATTGTATTTTGTGAATATGAGCTTAAATAGATTTGGTATGTTCTATAGGAAAAGACTGATCTGGGAAATAGAAAAAACAAGTAGGAAAAATCATGCGTTAAGCATAGATTATAAAACACTTTCCAACACTTCCCGAATGCTTTAAAAAAACTTCGTTATTTAGGGAAATAAGGTAAATAAGAGAACTAAGTAAACATTTTAGAAAATGCATAAAACATTTGAAAAACTCATTTCCGCAGTTACTGTCCATAGCTAAATACACTGTAAAAAATTTTCGTAAAATTTCAGTAGATGTACCGTAAATTTTACGGTACTTGTACCGTTTTCACTCTTTACGGTATGAGTACCGTATTTCTAAGGTATATTAAGCGTAAGAAAACAGTATATATGCCATTTCGATTATAAACGGTATTTATACCATAAAATCATAGTTTTTCAGTACAAACTCGGTATTTATACCATAAAATAATTATTTTTCACTAAGGAAAAAGCTGGTAGCCTTGCCTCGGTGTACGGCAACCCCTGAATTGATGCTCTTGTTTCGTAATGCGTGTAGCCCTGAGGAGAGGGTAGGTGCAGCCGGTACATTGTTTCGAGGCCCAAGTAGCTCAAAGGGGCACAGCTATTGCAATACACACTGTATATTATTTTTTTTAGTTTATAGGCTATCAAAGCCTGAGAGCTAATATGACCGCAAGTTCTGTATGTACGTACGTAACCAAATAACTCTTGATAGAAATATCCGATTTGCTTAAAAAAATTCTAGGTTCATTCCGATAAGCGCTTTGGGGGGGGGGGAACGGGGGGCTAATCCCCCTTAATTTAGATAAATGGTTTTTTCATGCAGAATTATCCGATTTGCTTCAAATTTGGTATACCGGTCTATTTTGATAAGACGCTTCCCTGATTAAATTTGGAGGTTTATTGGTTAAGTATAAAGGGGCAGGACGGGGGGGGGGTAATCCCCCTTATATATATAAATCGATTTTTCATGCAGAATTATCCAATTTGCTTCAAATTTGCATACCGGTTTATTCTGATAAGGCGCTTCCCTGATTAGATTTGGAGGTTCAAAGGTTAAGTATAAAGGGGAGGAATGGGGGCTAATTCCTCCCTTAATTTAGATAAATGGATTTTCATGCAGAATTATCCGACTTAATTCAAATTTGGTATGCCGGTTTATTCTGATATGGCGCTTCCCTGATTAGATTTGAAGGTTCATTTGTTAAGTCTAAAGGGGGGAACGGGGGGGGGCTAATTCCCCCTTAATATTGATAAATGGGTTCTTCATGCCGAATTATCCGATTGGCTTCAAATTTAGCATACCAGTTTATTCTGATAAGGCCCTGACTAGATTTGGGGGTTCATTGGTTAAGTGTGAAGGGGGGGAACAGGAACGGGGACTAATTCCCCCCTTAATTTAGATAAGTGGATTTTTCATTTAAATTATCCGATTTGCTTCATATATATGGTATAGCGGTTTATTATGATAAGGCGCATTCCCTGATTATTTACCGTTTTGCTCAAAAACAGTGAGTTCTGTTTTATGACTAATAGACATAAATAAGAGTATAATATACAAATATTGTGAATAGAGTGTGAGCCCAATGCTGTCAGTTAAACTGGGAACTTTTCTTTTTTATTTTTTCTATATTTATTTTCTATGTAATACCAAAACAGTATAAATGTCTAATTATTAGCCTTAAGTACAGGAAAAATGAATAATATAATTTATGAGAGACGAACCAAGTGGTCGACGAAGTCGGCTAGGTATTATTAAAGATTCACATGCTTTTTTTATGGTTCTTGAGTGTGTGTGTGGGGGGGGGGGGGGGAGAGGAGGGATTGTGTGGTTGATCCTGGGCCCGTCACGACTCTCGGCGGCCTTGAATGTGTGTCGTCTTTCTAGTCGGAACTTCCAGGAACCGATTTACAAATTTGGGGGCTCAGGGCACAGATGCGTACGGGGCCCCCCTTGCACCCATTTAGAGTCCTGCATCGGGTCGGGTTACTTGCTGTTACCCGAACCCGATCCGACCCGCGGTTCGGGTCGGGTCGGGTTGGAGCTATATTTTCCCGTTGCGGGTCGGGTTGACTTTAAATTTTTTGGTGCGGGTCGGGCTCGGGTTGTCCCGCTTTTTTAAAAGAATGTGGAAAATATTTTTTCCGTTAAAAGCCTATATAAACCGCAGATCAAAGTTTCACAAAAGCAAAATGTGTGCCTGTCTGTTTTGTATTTAGTCATCCTTTCACCAGTCTTCGAAATAACAAACTGCATTATATTTTTATCGTATTTTAAAAATACAATACGCAGCAAAACTCTAAATGGTCCTCCCTGTCTATCAAGTGAAAAATTTAATTGTGGTCATACGCGATGCAGTATGTTAGACGGGAAAATTTTCAAAATAATAACTGCTGATGCTGATAAACTAAAGGCAGATGGCCACTTGTGTAAAACAAGGTGTATCGTTATAAATGGAACTTTTGAAACCGCAACTAATTTTAAAGCATACTTAAAGATTAGATTTTTTGTTTTATACCATTTAGAGTCCTGCATCGGGTCGGGTCAAAGGTTTTACTATAGTTGAATATTAAAGAATATAGATTTGTTCATTCTTCTCTGTAAAACATAAAAATGATATTAAAAAATTAGAGGTCTGCACGGGCCGGAATTATCAGGCCCGGAAACGGCCCGCCCCGTGCCGTCCCGTGTAAAACTTAAAAGTTCGTCCCTAGCCCGGCAAGGCCCGTTTATAATTTTATCGGCTTCGTCTAAATATTTATATCGGGCCGGTAGACTGGCTTAATTGTAGCTATCGGCCCGGCCTGGCAGGGCCGTTCATTTTTTTGCCGGACCGGACCTTTTATTTTGTTTATCAGTCCGGCCCGTTTAAAAAACTGTCCTAATAAAGCGGCCTGGGCAGTTTGAAATTTTGCTGACCCGCCGCGGTCCGAGGGCCGGACCGGTGCACACCTCTATTAGAGACACGTAGATAATTTTTCATAACGGTATTAAAACATGATTTGCTTTTCTTACATTGCGGGCTCGGGTCGGGTTGCGGATTGAAATATTGCGGGTTCGGGTCGGGTGCGGGTTGATATATTTCGGGTTCGGGTCGGTTTGCGGGTTGCCTGAAATTATTTTTGCGGGTTCGGGTCGGGTTGCGGGTTGCCGAAAATTATTTTTGCGGGTTCGGGTCGGGTTGCGGGTTGACTTAAAATGGAATTTGCGGGTTCGGATCGGGTAAAACTCGACCCGCGCAGGACTCTACACCCATTCTTACAGGCAGATGGAGTAAAAAAAGTATTGAAAAATGTACTTAATAAGATAACCACTCTAATGATTTTAATAATTACTTTAAAATATCCGTGAAAAAATTTAATTTGATAATCATAAATTTTCTTTTAAATAACTATTACACAATTATGAAATTGAAATGAGTAGACGTTCTATAATAGATTGCGTGGTGCTGATTATCTTTTCCTATGCAAGTATATATATCTAGAATGATAAAGTATGCAACCACTAATAATAAATTTTCTGTAATATCAAGCTACAATTTTTTAAAACATTAGGGGGCTCTGCCTCCTACACAACCTACGCTCAACAAGTCCCAAATAATCTGACGAGAACAAGAACAGTATTAAAAAAGAATTAAAAACGCAATATATTTTTAAAGTGATAAAGATAAAAGAAAAAATTCACTACAATAAAGCAATTAAATATGGTTGTTTCAGACAAAATATACAATGTTATAAAAATACAATATAAACACAATAGAATGTAGAAGGAAATCTAAAATTCCATTAGATGCTAAAACTACATCAGATTTTGGACAATAATTTAAAATCCTCCAGCAACATTTGGGAGCCCCTGATTTTCAGGAGCCCTGGGCCCGTGCCCCGAATGCCCTGCCATAAATCAGGCACTGGGAATTTCCAGTCTATCATGTTGAATTATGTCAAAACGATCTTTAATCTTTATTCAAGAATTATGACATTCGTACACTATAAAATATGTCCTGAAATTAACAGGTGTTATTCTGTGAATTTTCCTTTATTTATCTGAAAATTTCCGTTTTGCCCCCTTTGTCATTAGGTAATGGAAATTATCTTCTTTCTCTAAAAATCATTTTTACCACCGACCTCTACTTTAAAAAAAAAAAAAAAATCAGAAGTTTATTGAAATGCATCCCTTTCCCCGCGCCCATCCTATTAAAATTCTCTACTTTCATGGTCGCAAGCAAAATTCCTTCCGGCCAAGAAAAGTCACTTTGACACAGGAAGCTCTGACCAATCAGGTTACGAGATGGCAAATCTCCGTTGGGAAAAAAAATATGCCTGCCACGGCAGGCAAGACGCGCCGAGGTCGAGAATAATAGAAGTCTGTTTTCGAGAGTTTAAACGACCTTGATTTGTTTAAACAGGCAACACGTGCCTTCTTTTACCTATCAAGATTGCTATGAATTTTGTATACAGAAAAGAGGTAAGTTTTTCAATTTTATTTTGTAATTTTCCCCTTGCATGTTTTATAAAACTGGGTTATTGTTGACACTTTTAATCAAACCAAACAGAAAGCAGATTATGTTTCAAAGTTTCGCTGTTTTTCTACAAAAATCTTAATAAAGAGGCAAAGAGATTCGTTTATTTAATTTATATATTATTTATTTTCTTGCAAAATTTGAATGTTTTGTTTGAGTAGCAATAGAAATCTTAGAATTTTATATACTAACGGCCATTTATAAAATTTTATTTATTTTTAAGGTTTTATGAGGGGGGTATCCATTACTGGGATTGGTTAATTAGTCATTTTCCAGTAATGGACACCCCATCTAGACATTGCTAAAAATGCAATTTCAGTAATGTTTATTTTATAGTGCATAAAATATTTTGACTTAACTGAAAACCTAAATAATCAAATTTAATTTTTAAATTATAGGGGAGAGGGGGGGGGTACCTTTGAACTGGGGGCAGCTTTGAACAGTGTAAATATTTTCCTCTAAATAAATTATATAATATATACGGCAGCACAGTACTGCTTCAGTGTAACAAGAATACAAAGCTTTACTATTTTGCTTGCACACTACTGTCTAAGCAAGATATGCATATTTTGCTTGCTTGAATCTAAACTCAAGAAAATAAAGTTGTAAGCTTTTTGTTGATAATCTTGTATCCCTAAAATTACAATTCACTATTTAATACCTAAATAAAGATGTTAGCTTTAACTTATAAGATTTGTTTTATTTAAATTCTCAAACCTAATTGAGTAAATACCGTATTTTATGGAAGAAACGCCGCGGCGTTTACGAGTTTAAAAGTTAATTTTTTTCCAAGTGCGGCGTTTACAATTTTTTTAAAATACCAGCTGATTTCCTTAATTTAAAAATTCATAAAAATATTTAAAATCGGATTTAAATATTTTAAATAAAACTTCAGACATCTTAAGATATTAAAAACGAGGCAACCTACACTGCTCAGAAAATTTTGATTAAAGTTAGGTCAATGTGACGCTGTTGACAAAAGTAGCGTTCCGACGGATGCGGCGATTACGATATTTTTAAGCTTATTCTGGCCAATGAGTGTCTTCTAATGAAGTGTTAGATGAAGATGAAAGAACAGTCGTAAAAAGTTAGAAGTCTGATTTTCGGGTCAGAATGGGGAAAAAAAATGGCCATAATTTTTTTTGGCCATTTTTTTTTCCTATTCTGACCCGAAAATCAGAGTTCTAACTTTTTACGGCTGCTCTTTCATCTTCATCTAACACTTCATTTATAATGAATGTTTGATAATAATGGAAGTCATCAGTCCATCAGAAGAAAATAACTCAGTTAAAGCGGAAGCTCGGTTAACGAGGAAACTCGGATAACCGGGACTCTACTGTATATTTCATTTAAAAAATGATTTTTAGAATATTTTTGTTAGTGTTCAGAGGGGAGTCACGACCATCGTGACCTCTCCCTTGGATCTGCCATTGTAGATTACGTAGTTCAGTATTACATATTTTAAATTTTAAAATAATTTGGCTATTAGAAAATTTGTAAAATTCTCTTTGTAAATATACTTTGTGGAAGAGAGGAGGGGGGGGGGGGGGCAAAATCCATGTTTGCCCCGGGTGCAAAAAAGGCTAGTTTCAGCCCTGGTGTCCATTATTGGGCCAGAGGGTGTCCAGTACTGGGCTTTTGGGTGTTTTGATATATTTCTGTTATTTAAAATTAAATTTCGATTCATATTGAGAAATGAGACTATAAGAATGGTTAAATATTGTTGATAGGTTAATATAATATTGAAAAAACTGGAATATAAGTGTAACTATTAATAAAAAAATAATTTTAAAAGAAATTCCTTAAGGGTGTCCATTACTGGCACATCTACCCTATAAACTGGTTATATTTTACTTAGCAGTCGACAAATATTTTTTCACTTAGTTGCCATGGGCAAGTAATGCTTGAGTTCTCAGATCTATAACAAATGTTTATTGTAGGGGTATTCAAACCGTGCAACTCTCTAAAATCATTGTTTTTCTTTTTATGTTTAAGATAAAATTTAAATTAAGATTTTTTTATGCCATAACCCACTGTTCATCATGATTAAATACATTTTATATACAAATATTTTGTTTTAAAAATCTACATATAAAAAAAATGATTTGACATGCAATGTGAATTATGTTAATGCTTTCAAGTTTTGAAAGTGATCACCACATTATCGTCCAGGCAATAGAGACTGTATAGGGGCTCTACCTAGCAAAATTAATGGAAGTTCTGGAAAAAGGCTTACTATATGTTTTTTGGGTCGCTGAATCCGAATTTGTAACTTCCCACCAAAATTTCTCCCGGCAACCCCCCCTCCCAAATTTGGTTAAATGCCCCCAAAAAAGGTTTTTATTAAAAAAATCAATTTTATTTTATTGTTTTAGGGAAAATATATCTAGAAATTCAGAAAGTAGGCAAAATTTGCAACAAATTAGATACAAGACACTATGACTTAAGGGGAAGGGGGGATCTGCCTCGGAACATACGTTGCGGTGCTGCGTGGCATAAGTTGCGCAATTCAGCACCATCACTAAGACTTTTTATTGGTGGGGGAGAGAACCTTAAATTGTCAAGTCAAATTTCAGTATTTGAAAACTCGTTTTATAATTTTGCCAACTTCCTGCAGTTAGAAAATGTAATATAGTTTTTATTTGTTAAAAGTTTAATAATATTCCCAATTAGTTTTGTAATTTTTGCCAAGTCTATCAGAAATAGGAAATATATTATAGTTTTTATTAAGGTTTTAAACAAATTTGCCAACTAAGTTTGTAAATTTGGCAAGCATAATAACATTCACGAATGTTTGGGTGGGGGGGAGGTTCCCTCCCTTAGCGAGGCCCCTGGCGCAATTCCACATAACCACTCACATGTTTGCATTCGCCCTCCCATCTCCCCTCTGAACTTTCTCTATAAGGTTTACTTTAAGTTTTTTTGGGTCGCTGAATCCGAATTTTTAACTCACTCCCAAAATCCCCCCCCCTTCCGAAAACCCCCCAGAATAGTTGCTTTTAACTTAAATTTCTTATTGTTTTAGGGGAAAAGCATTACAAAATTCAGAAACTAGACAAAATTTGCAACAAATCGGATGTATGACATTATGACTCAGGATAAACGGGGAGAGAGGGGGCTGCATCGGAACATTCACTGTGGCGCTCCATGCACTAAGTTATGAAGTCCAGGCAATAAGGGATTTTACCAGGTAAAATTAATACTAGTTCTGATTTCGGCTCACTTTGTTTTTTGGGTCGCTGAATCCGAATTTGTAACTTCCCACCAAAATTTCACATGACAACCCCCCCCCCCCCAAATAAAAAAAAATTGATTTTTTGAAAACATTTTATTTTTGAGAAAAGCGCGCGAGAAATGTTCCGAGGCAGCCCCCTCTCTCCCCTTTATCCTACGTCATAATCTCATATATCCTCAGAGTTTCACCCAGGTTTAAAAAAGGGCAGGGTGCTTCTTGTAGGAAAAGGGCACTTTTGGATTCAGAAGGGCATGTTTTGGTTTTTTAAGGGCACTTTTTTTAATTTTTAAAGGTATCCTTTTGATTTTTAAAATTACTTTTAATATTTAATAGACAGGACACTATTTTAAAGACAGCAATGAGTCAGTTTTTACAATGCAAGAAAATTTTTTAATAAACAAAGGAGTAAAGGCACTTTTTTCAGCTGGGGGCAACAAGGGTGCTAATGTTTTCCATCATGGGCAAGAGGGGTGCTATTTTGTAAACCTAAGGGTGGGCAGGTTGCAGCACCCTCCTGAAACTGTCTAGGGGAAACTCTGATATCCTATTTGTTGCAAATTTTGTCTAGTTTCTGAATTTCTAGATACTTTTTCCCTGAAACAATAAAAAAAATTGATTTTTTTTTTTTAATAAAAACCTTTTTTGGGGGCATTTTACCAAAATTTGGGGGGGTTGCCGGGGGAAATTTTGGTGGGAAGTTAAAAATTCGGATTCAGCGACCCTAAAAACATAAAGTAAGCCGATTTCCAAAACTTCCATTAATTTTGCCTGGTAAAATCCCCTATTGCCTGGACTAATAGGAAAATGCAATTTCTTTGTGGATTGAGAATTGCGATCAATTTCAAAAATTCTTTTTTAAGCGCAGTATCTTACAGAAACAATTGAAAATT
Organism: Maratus speciosus; assembly: GCA_963932465.1. NCBI lineage: Eukaryota > Metazoa > Arthropoda > Arachnida > Araneae > Salticidae > Maratus > Maratus speciosus. Next base: position 469,077,567 of record OZ010789.1, read on the forward strand.
AACTAAAAAAATATTTATAAACAAAAGTTTGATTTTTTTTTTTTTTTTTTTTTTTTTTTTTTTTTTTTTTTTTTTGCAGGGGGGGTGGGGGGGAGTGTCTGCCCCATGAACTCCTGTTATTTCTAATAAATTTAACTTTTTAAATATAAAAAATCAAATTGTAAAATTCGTTTGATAAAAAAAATAATACTTATTTTTTGAAGAGGATTTCTTGGAATTTGTTACAAAAAAAGAGTAAAAACTGAAAATTTGATTCTAAGGGGTGGGGTTAGGATTTAATTTCTATATAGGTGTACATGTGTCACATTTATATATATAGGGTGTAGAAGAAACACGTTAGAAAAATTAAATTACAATCAGAATGCATACTGATTGATATAAAAAAGTTGGTGGTGGGGGTGGGGGGAGTTAATCCAAATGCAGACTCAGAATATAAGTCAAAATTATTTTGCTGATCGTATAACAACAAAAAAGCATTTGAAGTGGTGCTAGAGTGTTTCAATAGTATTAATAGTTGTTTGTGCTGCAATTTTCTATTTTTTGTTTAGAATTAAAATAGTGAATTTTTTATTGTAGTTTAGTTGACATATCCTTCAAATTATCATTTTTTTTTTCTATAATGGAAGGTACCCAACATTTGAAATAATCTCCCAGTCTCTCAAATTAATTTTTTAAATAATTTAGAAAGTGCAATCTGCTTGAATGTAACCTTCAAATGATTTCAGCAATGTTTTGTTTTCAATATATAGGTAGTACCTATGCGTTACAGGGGTGGTGAATTACATCATTCTACTTCCACTATCTACTGCCGAAATTTTGACAGGGTGACTGAATTTTTAGTTTTGTCTTTAAAAAACTGCTGGCTATAGAAATATATTTTTAAAATATTTATTAGCCACATTTTGAAACTTTCCAATTGTCGCAATTTAAACATGGCACCAAGTTCTATTCTATACAAAACTTTCTTTTGTTGTATATATTTCTTATTTTTATTTAAAATTATAGATAGAGACAGAGATCTGGTCTCCCAGCTTGGACCAACTCGTCATTGCCCCAAGTATCTGGTAGCACATAAGAGAAATCTGAAACTAAGAGTATGAGACTCCAACCGAACAATTACTATACCACCTACTTAACACTAGCATTATTCAAAGGTATTTATTTTTCTCCTAAATATTTGCATGGCAAGAAGTAACATTAGTGTTATTTTTACAATTTTAGTACAATTATGTAACAAGTATGGGAACAATTGGGAAAAAGTCAGGAAATTTTGGGAAATAAACTAGTTTTCCTCCGAAGGCCTATTTTTCCAAATTGGAAAAATTAAAATTTCATTTATAAAATATATTTTATAATAGCTACATTCTGATACTTTTATTTATATTTTTTCATGTTTAATGTCCTACATGAAAACATTAACGTGTAAAATCTTATCTGTAAGCAGGGATCTGTTTAGAAAGAACTCGAGTCCCTTAAAGGATTATTTACAATTTTTTCTCCTTAAAACATAGGACCCTTAAGGCTGTTCTCAACTGCTCTGCCCAACAAGTGGAAAACGTTTTGACACATTTACAGATTTATTTTTTAAAACAAAGATATAAAATTGGAAGGCCTGACTATCGAAGTGATTTAGAATCGAACTTTGTTTTCCATTTTTTTTTTATCCATAAATTACCTATTGGGTTATAAGCGATTTTGGTCACGTGACAAAGATGTTTTCTCCCTTCGCTGACTGGTTTTTCTGCTTTTTTCAGGAACTTAGGTCCAAAACGTCAACTTTGATTCTTATTTTCTGAAAGATCTATTGTGTTTGCAAAAAAAAAAAAAACCCAGAAAAAAAACAGCTCGATTACATAGTTTGTAAACCACAAACAATGCCAGCTAGTTTCATGCATTTCCGACCAAAAATAAATTTAAACTTATGTCAGAAAGTTGCCCTTTTGGATTTGAGCAGCCTTACAAAATTCTTTCTCTTAAAAATAGATATTTCAGAAAATTTTTCATCTAGAAATTGAGTCCTTCACAAATGTAATGATTTTAGAATTTAAAAAAACCTGCTGCATAATAGTTGAAATCATCAATGAATCTATTATTTAGCTGTATATATGTACAAAAGACCTTCTCAATGTCTAAATAAGAACTGAAATGCCATTTCTAATTCACAAAATTCTGATTGCATTTTTTACAAGTATCTACAAATATTCACAATTTTGCAAAATCAGGATCGTGTGGAAAAAAAAAAAAAAATCCAAGCAAATCACTGATAAAATAATTAAATGCAAATTCTCTTCTTAAAAATGAAAATTCATTCCAAAATTATTTCAATAGATATACCAATTAATAAAAATGGTAAGGTGGGAATTTAATATAAAATTTGAAACATACATTTATTTTTATTCGCATAGCTGTAATTTATCGCTATTATTAGGAAAAATTCTTTTCATAATAATATGCAGTTGAAATTATTTGTTCTTTTCTTTTTTTTTTCCCCTTAAAATATAGATTCTTAGAGTTGTCTAACTGTATTTTTAAAAATGCAAAGAAAATGTAAGCCAATTTCCTGTGAAAAACTTAGTTGAAAACAATTTTTAAACACATGAAAAAATCCACCTGTTTTAAAACTTTCATAAAAAAAATTACCACTTTCAATATTAATAATCTTAAACATAGCTGGGTTTACACTGAAAAGCTGTACCAAAACTATAAATACACAGAAAATGAATAGTATACTTTTAAGGGGGATGGGGGAGATGTAATATTGTAAAATGCCAGTTTAATGCTAGAAGTACTACAGTTTGTTTATTTTAAATTGACATTATGTATATAGTATTTGAAAAACAGTACTTTGTAGATGGGATGTACAATACAGTTTAAAATTACTTTCAAACTGTAGTGATATTGCTTGAAACTTAAGATTCTTTTATTATTTTTTAAATTAACTCTACTGATAATTTAAAAAATGCTAATGCTCAATTAAGTTACTGTCAAAATTCTGAGGTTGAAATGATAAACTTTTAAAAGTTGTCTTATTTTATGTTCTTTAAAAAAAATATATATATATATTCATGTAAAGGGAAAATTATATTGTGTTATATTAGTTTATATAGTTATATATGTATAAATACTTCTGCAGCTATCATATGGCAACTATATGACATTAATACTGTGCACTTAAATTAGGAAAGCAAAAAATAAAATAAAGGTTAGCTATTGTAATTAATATTATCTGTGCCATTGTTACCACAATGAATATGAGCTGGCATGGATAATACATAAGAACATTTTTTCCTTCAAAATATATTTGAGTATATCAAAGCCAAATTATTATATATTTTAATTTTTTTCTTTGACCTATGGCCAGATCTAAAGGTCAAAATTAGCACTAACCACCGGCCACTGGTTCAGTAAATGGGAAACAGTGGCTAGTGAAAAACTGTCTATCGGCAGCCACTTTTTTACAAGGGGAGAGTAACATTTTCTTGCATTTCATCGAAGATTCTACTTTTTTTGGTTCTAATATATTTATATTAACATATTTATTTGGGCTATTCACTTTTAGATGAATACTTATAAAAATTTTACTGTTTAGTATTTTTAAATAAAAAAGTGGCCACTTAAAAAACTAGTTCTACCGGCCAGTGGCCTTAATGAAATTTCCCAGTTTTGACCTATAGCCATATCTACGAGTCTATTATAGCGGTAGAGTGGAACTGTTGCAAGCAAAAGCATGGTATGTATTGTACGAGACAAATGCAATATGTGATATTTTCCCATTATACCGATATGTATATCCTAATGTGCCATTGATTTATTTCAACCTTAATGCAAAGGTTTTTATTGGAATCAGTATCAAATATTGTGATTCACTATTTATTAAATGAGAGGCTTTTTGTAATTTTTATTGATTGCCGCGGTATTTTAGAAATAAACTATAAACAGCTATGAAAACAAATAAGTACTTTCATATTATCCGGGTAGATAGATCGCCAAAAATGATTGTCAATTGCCACTTTTGTTTATTGTTGTCAATTGTCAATCATGTTCAAAATTGTAATATAATATACATTTAATAAATACATAATATTGCTAAAAAATGATAAAACAAAATAACAACAAAATAGAACATCATAAAAAAAATGATGAAATTGATTATATAGGTATACTTATAAAAATACTTTGGTATTAACTTTAATATGGCAACTATATAATATTAACTTTGTGTGGTTAAAATGCAGAAAGCAGCCCCCCCCCCCCCTTACTCATACACACACAAAAAAAGTTATTGTAATTAATATCAGTGCAGTGAATATTACCTTGCCAGGACAACACATAAGCAGGGTTGGCAAAAAAAACAAAAAAAAAAACAAGGTTTTTTTTTTTTTTTTTTTTTTAAATAACAAAACAAAAAAAAATTGTTTATTTGGTTTAAACCGGGATTTTTTAAAAATATCATTTCCTAATGCATGTAGATGTACATTTGCTGATAAAAATAAACATTGTTATATATTAAGTAATATAACTTCATTTGAAAATATCCTGATTAAATAATTAGTCTGTTATGTAGAAAATTGAATTCATTTCTAATTTAAACATTAGTAACCTATCTCTTATGTTGAAAAAATAAACTGCTCTACACAGTGTAACTTTGATATCTTGAAAATCTTAAGACAATATTTTTGATTAATTATAGATATATAATATTTTATAAACTTTTTTTTCTACCTTGATACAGTCAAACCTCGTTAACACACTTAACGCGAATTACTTTTAGCACAAACTGATTGTCTCGTCCAGTTGTATGCAACATACTCGTTAAGTTATGATAACACGAACAAAAAAATTTTCCCCTTGAGTGTTCGCATTAACGAGGTTCGACTGTATTAAAAATCTTTTTGAAGTCAAAACTAGTTCACTGAACATTTTAATATTTTCTTCTTGACCTAATCATTAATTTAACTATAAAAAAATATTTTGAAGATAGTATCTCAAATGGTTAACTTTTATATAAATATCAGTATCTGTGGTTGCTAAAGAATTTTTTTTATATATGTATTCGAATACTTCTGGTTATTTTGTTTTAACATTTTTGGCCATTAAATTCTGTAACTGAAAAGATTGATATTATTGAATGCTATAACTGACATATAATTTTTGCATGTCGTCTCATTCAACTTCATATCTTGAAATTCTTTTTTAAATTCTTAAAGGATAATCTCCCCAATTGAGAAAATTTTCTTTTACTACTTGGCCAAAATCTTAAGTCATTGTATTATGTTATTAACTGCCGTAAATAATCTGTATTTTTTAATTGATAATATTTTATGCTAAATACTGAATGTTTTATCCCTGTTAATTTTGACATGTTTCATGATAACTCTCTCGGTGCATCAACACATTCTAATTTTCATCCTTCATCCACACAAACATGACCTAAACTCATTATGTCTCATGTAGACTGCTTAGATAAAATATTAAAAGTAGAAATTATTTCTATAAATAATTTAAAACACAGGCAAACTAAAAAACACCATTAAATATTACATTAGATTTGTTCTAAAAAAGCCATTTGGTTTAAACCATGCCAACCCTGCATGGTACTGACAAACATGATGAATTTTTATGCTGCTTATATGAATTTATTTAGTTTTTTTTTTATGTGAATTTATTTTTTTTTTTTAATTTCAAAAGTAAGCTTCAATTAAATTTAGCATCTAAGTATAGAAAATCAGATCATAAAATTAGGTTATTAAAAAAATAATACGCAGAATTATTTACATTGTGCAGACAAATTTTTAAAGTAAGTTATGAGTCAGTATATCAGATTATTTTTTTAAAAAAAAAGGAATCATTGAGTGGAGGTTTTACTGTATAATTTTATTGACCCCAAACTGGAGATCATGTTAGATAGTTTCTGTTTAGAGATTATGGGAGTATCACAAAATGGTGTATACTAAAAGCACAATTAATCATTATTTACAATCTTATCACAGCAATATGGAGATGTTTTTATTCCAAAAATTAAATGTTTACTGCAATGTTAAGAGAAATTTATAGTTTAATTCTTGATTTTTATATGTGCTTTATTTTTAATTTTTGTATAATGTTTATTTGTTCTTTTGTTTTAAAAGTGTATAATTTTGATTGATATAATAAAACAGTTTGTGAAAGTGTATAATTTTCAAATGTTATGTTTAAGTTATCTATCACTTTTACCTTAACAACGTTAGTTTTTTTTTTTTTTTTCAAACTTTCCGATTGGTACCAACTATATTGCTTGGCGATAATGGCATTGGTTTAATGGAAAATATCCAATAAATAAAAATATCCAGAATGTAATCAAGGGTGCAGGGTTTTCTGTCTGAAATCAGTTTTTTGAAAATGTCCAAGTATGCTTGTATAAAGACTTTTTTTTTTCATTTGGTATATTTCAGTCCTTAAGAATAATATGTATTTAATTTCCAATAACAGAAAATTTGGAATGGAGGAGGAATATGGCTACCCAATTTCATCTTTGAAGTATGGTGATGCAGTAGACCTGAACTATCATATGCACTCGCTGCCACAGTTGCAGAAAATTCTCAAAGTGTCTGCGGGAGTTACTACAGAGACAGAAAATAATCTGCAGGTAAATTTTTTGCAATTGCAGCGTTAATTAAACACTTACCTGTAACGTTTTTATGTGTTTTATTCACATTTATTAAAGAGAAACTTAAGTTTTTGCATTAAGTAAGTTATGGTTTGATGGAAAAATAATCTGCAAAAGAGAAAAGAAAATCTGTGATGCTAGTCTCCATTCTTGAACTTTTTGCTACCGAACTCGCTACATGGTTATATAAATAGTGATTTTAACGAATAGTGGATTTCACTGAATATCTTTTTTTTTTTTTTTTTTTTTAATTACACATATACATAATTTCTTTTTTTAAATTTCATAAATAAATAAAATTAAACACAAATTAAAATTGATATTTTATCACTTTTTTTTAATTAACAGCTTGATGTATTCTGTGTAATATTTCAAACACCATAATGCTAATAATAAAATAAATGGCTTTTGCTTATTACTAAATACTTAATAGTATAATTTTATCTGTAGATGCATTTAATTCACATATAATTTAGATAAAATAAGGGGCTCATTATTATCATTGTTAAATGTACTTTTTATTTCCAGTTAGAAATTGTTAAAAAACTTTTTAAACCCTCCCCCCTGAATAATCCTTTATATATATATATATATATATAAAGAAGAAAAATCATGATTCCCTGCTCCTCATTATAAGTGCAGATTCACTGTCACCAGATGCCACAAGGCAACTAAATTGTTTGCTGTGACCACTAACTTTCACCGCCTAAGTCGTTAAAGGGCAGAACTGAGAAATTGAAATTTCATTAGTGGCCAGTAATACGAGTTTTATAAGTGGCCACTTTTTTAACTTTTGTTAAAATTTTTATTAGTATTAAGCTAAAATTAAATAGCCCATATTAATGTGTTTATATAAACATAATGCAAACAAAAAAAGTACAATCCTTAATAAAAGGAAAAAAAATTTTAGTCTGTCCTTGTAGGAAAGTGATCATAAGGTGGCCAGTGACAATTTTTTAATAGCCACTTTTTTCTCATTTCGTGGGCTGGTGGCTAGTGTTAATTTTGCACTTTATAAGTCGCCATATATATTTATTTTTATTTTATTTTATTTTTTAAGATAATCTCTCCTTATAGCAAAACAAATGACTGAAGTCTATTTTGATTTTTATAGTGTAAAATAATGGGACACATTCTCAATTTTTTGTATGACAATGTCAAATTAAGAAATATTCTTTTCCTGATATTTCCCACTATCCTTTTTGCTTATTTTCTACATATCTCGCTCAACTTTATCTTCTGACAGTATATAGTTTAAGATTTATATTATACTTAATATACAAATTTCAAGAATTTTATGCTTAATTAAATATACACATTTGAAGTAATTAGTCTGTATGTTATTGTATGTGTGTTCAATTATTTTTCATTTTTTTAATTCCTTAGTTTTTTTTTGTTTAGTTTTCTGTATATAAATGCTGTTTGTATGTGTTTGTTTCACAATGTGGCCACTGGATTTTTTTTTGTTTTTTTTTTTTTTTTTTTTTTTTTTTTTTTTTTTTTTTTTGTTTAGCAGCCACTAGTGCAATACTGATTTTGGGAATCTGCACCTATATTCCTCATAGGACTTTAGCTGTTTGAGTTGTTTGAATAATTTTTAATAGTAATTTATGATAGAAGATATATTCATATAATCCCCTTATCAAGAGTTTTGGATACCCATTTTCTCCCTCTTTCTACTGCAGAAAAACATCATTAGAGTTCATAGCGAAAAAGAAACACTTAGTAGTCGACAGATGTAATATGCACAGAAACTGCATCTCTTCATCTTTCTTCGCCTTATGTGAGATATGTTTTAAACCAGACTCGCAAGCACTTATGTTCTATTCTGGTTCGCGTTATAAACTTATAAACATTATAATTGACTGTTACACTGAACACTATTTTATCAGACTTTACTTCCTTGTAACTTTCATAAATATCCAATTATGTATAATTGGTTGATTACCTCAAAGTGCCGAAAATACATCCATATGGTTATCAATTTTAATGATGTAACACGCGCGGAAAAACATATGTAATATTCACTTTTAAAACGTCCTCACACAAGTGAAGACGTACAAAATGTAATCTCTTTCTTAGTATCTCTAATTAAACTTCTCCTTTTTTCCTTTCCTACAATATGAGTAGTTTCAATGAAGTACAGACACAATAAACCGTCTGTTACATGATTCCTATTTTAAGCCTGATGCACTGAGACCTGAAGGAGTAAAGATATACGAATATATGATGATACGGGATACTCCATAATTCATAGACGCCCTGACTAACCGCGAGCTGAAAAACGGATATCTATACATAGAAGGTAAGGCCTTTAATTATTCTTTTATTGTTGTGATGAGGCATCGCGCAGTTTGCGTTTATAGTATATGAATTAGTGAGGAGCGTGTGGATTCACCCCAAAAACTGTTAGACTCACAAATTTTTCTAACATATTTTGATTATGAGACTGATTTAATGTCTCATTTAGTAAATTAAACAAATATAGATATCCATTTAGGCAAATTAAGCCAGATAAATAAATCCGGTAGTCAGGTGAAGGAAAAAGTATCTAATTGACTTAAAGGAAAGAAAAATTATGGCTTACGCAAAAGATAGTGCAGCCATTGAAAAACTTAACGCCAATAACTATTCTTGTTGGCGGTTTAAATTAGAAATGCTTTTAATTAGAGAGGAGCTATTTGATGTCATTACCGATCAAGCTCCAGACCCTTTGACTGAAAATTGGAACAAGAAAGACAGGAAAGCACGGGCACTAATCAATCTCAGTATTGAAGATGGGCAGATAATTAACATCAAACATTTAAACACGGCTCGAGAGACTTGGGACACTTTGAAAAATATTCACGAACGGTCCAATCTCTCAAGCAAATTGCACCTCCTTCGAAAATTGTATAGCACAAAGCTAAACGAAGGAGGGAACTTAATCGCACACATCACGAAATTAATGGAACTTATCGACAAATTAGCTGCGATCGGAGAAAATGTTACCGACTCTCATATATCTGCACTCTTTTTGTGCTCATTACCGCCGTCATATGACACATTGATTACGGCGTTAGAGTCGAGAAATGAAGATGAATTGACGCCCAGCTTTATTAAAAGCAAATTATTTGATGAGTATACTCGTAGAGTTGAAAATTCCGAAAACTCGGAACATAGTACTAAAGCATACAAGGCTCGAGAAAAATTAGTTAACACAGACCGCAAGAGAGGTAACAAATTTTGTTCCTATTGCAAAATGAAGAACCATTCGTACAACGATTGTTGGTTCCTGAAACGGAAAAATAATAATCCAGTACAAAATAATAAATTTTACAAAAATAAAAATCACACCACCTCTCTATGTTTTGAAGAAAATGCCCCGGCCAAAACCGCGAAACCGCAAGATACAAGACAGATAGGAAATGAAAATAAAAATGTTGCGTTGTTAATTGAACGACCCGCAAATAAACAAACTTTTATTATCGATAGCGGAAGCTCTAGCCATATTGCCAACTCCAAAGAAATGTTTTCAAATATGACTAGCGACACAGAAACTAACGTAACAGTCGCGAATGGCAATAAACTAATTTCATATGGCTCAGGGGAAATTGTAATTCACACAGGAAAAAACAACAGGCAGATTATACTTCGTGACGTACTGTTTGTGCCTGAAATCGAAACTAACCTGCTGTCAGTAAGCAGGGCAACGAAAAACGGATCTCAAGTTAAATTTGAAAAGGATACATGCGACATTATACATAACGATGAAGTAATTCTTCAAGGTAGATTAAAGAACAATTTATATGAAGTACAAGTAAACAATGATAATCAATTTGAAAGCAATCATGTAAACATTACGCATAAGTGTTCAAACACAAAATGTATTGAGTTGTGGCACAGGCGGTTAGGCCACAGAAGCTACGAAACAATTAAAACCATTGTACAAAAACAACTAGTGAACGGAATTACCATAAACAACTGCCGACACGACAAAGAATGTGAGGTATGCATAAAGTCCAAAACCAACGACGCCCCATTTCCCAAATCGGGTGCACATAGAGCCACGAAAAGGCTAGAATTAATCCACAGTGACGTATGTGGGCCGATAAATACACCCACCATAGGGGGAAAGCGGTACTTCATAACATTCATTGACGACTATTCCAAATTTTGTGTTATCTACTTAATGTCGAAAAAGAGCGAAGCATATGAAAAATTGAGGGAATACATCTCAACCGTCAAAAATAAGTTTGGAAAATTCCCAACCGCCATCAGATCCGACAATGGCGGGGAATATGTCAACGATGAATTAGAAAACTATCTTAAATGTAACGGAATCGAACACCAGCTCACCGTACCATACTGTCCAAGTCAAAATGGCATTGCTGAGAGGAAAAACAGGACACTGTTAGACATGACTAGAAGCATGTTAAGCGAAGCTAACCTCCCACATAAATTATGGGGAGAAGCAATCTGCACCGCAAATCATTTGCAGAATCGCTTGCCTTCCAAATCTATTAGCACTACGCCATATGAGCTTTGGCTAAACAGAAAACCAAATTTAAGATATCTTAAAGTATTCGGCTGTACTGCGTACGCATACATCCACAAATCAAAACGCGGCAAATTAGATGATAAAGCAGAGAAAGGCATTTTCGTAGGTTACGACAACCGATCGAAAGCGTACAGAATATTTACTAGTGACGAAAGAGTCATTTTAGCTAGAACCGTAAAATTCGCGGAAAATAACATGGGTAATATAAATGCTGATGAAAGTTCAAACACGAATGAGTTAATGTCAGAAACAAACAAACACACACGACAGACTGACACAAGCGTAATCGAATTTGATCTAACACAAAACCAAAATTCTTCAGATACACCATCCGCGTCTCAACATACACAACAATTGAGAAGATCTGAAAGGCATAATAGAGGCGTGCCACCGGACAGGTTTGCCTATGCAGTCCGGCATGATCCGGTATATGAACCGAAAGGTTGGCACGACATGCTAAACATTGAAAACCCACAAGAAAAAATGAATTGGATTGAAGCGACACGCGACGAAATAAACTCGCTTATGAAAAATGAAACATGGTCTTTGGTAAAACCACCACAGGGAGCCAAAGTAATTGGATCCAAATGGACCTACAAGGCTAAATATGATGAATCTGGGAAAGTAAAGCGTTACAAGGCGAGATTAGTAGCTCAGGGATTTAAACAAAAATACGGGGTCGACTTTGACGAGACTTACGCCCCAGTAGTATCCCACACCACCTTAAGATGTTTCCTCACTGCCGCAGCCTATCATAACATTAGTGTCAGGCACATCGACATAAAAACCGCGTTCCTGCACGGAGACCTAGAAGAAGAGGTATACATGTCACAACCGGAAGGGTACGTGAACACAAACGAACCCGATAAAGTCTGTAAACTCCGAAAGGCCATATACGGGCTTAAACAGGCATCCCGGGCCTGGTACACAAAAATTACTGAATCTCTTAGAGAACTAAATTTTATGCAAAGCAAGGCAGACACCTGCCTATTTACACAAGGACAGGGGGAAAATATAGTCTACGTAGTTGTGTACGTAGATGACATTCTCATAGCGGGAAACAATGCGCAAATTGAAGAAGTAATAAATAAGTTAAAAACACAATATACACTTGAAGATTTGGGGGAAATTAGTAATTATCTTGGGATAAAAATTAAGAAAACACATAACGGCTTTAACCTTAACCAAACAACAAAAATAATGGAAATCGTTAAAAGGTTTAACTTAGAGGAATCAAAACCTTACGGAACACCCATGGAAACGGGCTTCTTAAGATCAGAAAAGGATAAAGATCCAATGCCAAACAACATAAATTATTGTAAAGCGATAGGCGCGTTATTATACATTGCAACTATAACTAGGCCAGACATACTACTGGCTGTAAATGTTCTTAGCAGAAAGAACGAAAATCCGTCGGAAAAAGACTGGAAAGGTGTTAAACGACTGATCAGGTACCTCTACCACACAAAGGACCTAAATCTCATAATCAGCACTGAATGTACACCAATTTTGGAAGTGTACACCGATGCCGATTGGGCCGGTGATACGCAAACACGAAGATCAACATCAGGGAATTTATTCCTTCTTGGGAAAAATCCGATACAATGGATAACCAAACGCCAAACTTGCATTGCGCAATCGTCAGCAGAAGCTGAATACGTAGCCGCAGCAAACGCTGCACAAGAACTTGTGTGGATAATAAAACTTTTACAAGATTTGAATTTACCACAAAACCTACCCGTAATTGTATATGAAGATAACATATCCTGCATAAAAATGATAGAATCTGAAAAATACACCAACAAGACAAAACACATCGATCTAAAATATCACATGATTAAGTATATGAAAGAAAATGGTACCATAGAATTACGTTATTGTCCGAGCAAATCTATGCTGGCAGACATTTTGACGAAGCCAGAACCCAAGCCTGAATTTCAAGAGAACAGAGACAAATTAAAATTACAGATCAATCTTGATTAGGGGCTTAAGGGGGAACTTGATAGAAGATATATTCATATAATCCCCTTATCAAGAGTTTTGGATACCCATTTTCTCCCTCTTTCTACTGCAGAAAAACATCATTAGAGTTCATAGCGAAAAAGAAACACTTAGTAGTCGACAGATGTAATATGCACAGAAACTGCATCTCTTCATCTTTCTTCGTCTTATGTGAGATATGTTTTAAACCAGACTCGCAAGCACTTATGTTCTATTCTGGTTCGCGTTATAAACTTATAAACATTATAATTGACTGTTACACTGAACACTATTTTATCAGACTTTACTTCCTTGTAACTTTCATAAATATCCAATTATGTATAATTGGTTGATTACCTCAAAGTGCCGAAAATACATCCATATGGTTATCAATTTTAATGATGTAACACGCGCGGAAAAACATATGTAATATTCACTTTTAAAACGTCCTCACACAAGTGAAGACGTACAAAATGTAATCTCTTTCTTAGTATCTCTAATTAAACTTCTCCTTTTTTCCTTTCCTACAATATGAGTAGTTTCAATGAAGTACAGACACAATAAACCGTCTGTTACATGATTCCTATTTTAAGCCTGATGCACTGAGACCTGAAGGAGTAAAGATATACGAATATATGATGATACGGGATACTCCATAATTCATAGACGCCCTGACTAACCGCGAGCTGAAAAACGGATATCTATACATAGAAGGTAAGGCCTTTAATTATTCTTTTATTGTTGTGATGAGGCATCGCGCAGTTTGCGTTTATAGTATATGAATTAGTGAGGAGCGTGTGGATTCACCCCAAAAACTGTTAGACTCACAAATTTTTCTAACAATTTATAAATTCCCAGTACAACTGGATACAGATATTAGAGAATGAATTATATAATTGCTTTTTTCATAGGCCTTTGGGGGTGTTCCCTTCCTTAGAGAAATCCACCTTTCTCTGCAGGAGGAGGAGGGGTATATCAGAAGGCAAATAATTCACAAGATGACATATGGCTTTTTTTTCTCATCAATAGTGTTGTCAATTTGTAACATATTTTCCACTTTATTAGCGTTTGAAATTTTGCTAAAAGTGTGTTTAGCTTTGTGTTTTTAGCAACATGATTTAAATAACTTGATTTTTTTTTTTTTTTTTTACAAAGTTCTTGCTGATTTGTTTTTTTTTTTAATTTGGTCAAAATATGTTGTAATAAGTATTGCATATTTTAGTACTGTGTATTGTATGGGAGGGGGAAGTTTTTTATTCCAATGTTTCATCTTAAAATTATGTTCTCAGTTAAAAATGGTTAATTTAAGCTAAAAAATATATGCACATTTTTGAGTTATTAGTAAAAAGAGAGTTTCTGCTACTATAAGGATAACTGCCTAGGTTAAATATAACTCGTTCTGATGTATTTTAATCAGAGTCTGGAAATATAAACCAACAGGCAGATGCAGTTAAAAAAAATCAGAATTTACAGTATATTTTGAACTAAATAAAATACCCTCCCCCCTTTCTTTTGTTCCAATTTGTGCAAAATTTAAAAATATTATTAGGTAATCATAAAACCAATAACTTTTATGCTAACCAATTCGATAGTCAGTTTCCTTTAAAGGGTATTAAGGATTTTGCTAATTCTTAATCATTTAACAAGCTAATAGGCCATTTCTTCTATTAAAGAATTTTTTGACTAAATCTCACTCTTACTAATTTTTAATGTTGGACCCAGTAGCATAAAGTTATGGTTGTGTCTGCGACAGCAATTTAGTGAGATGAAAATTGTCTGCTTGAGTAGCGTGTTACATTTTCTTATGTACAAACATTGAGTGTTAAAATAAACAGCATTCTTACTGATTAATACCAGGAGTCATTCTGAGTTAAAAAAAAAAAAAAAAAAAAATCAAACTCACAGCGAATTTTCCGAAAGGTTACAACAGAGAGGGGGGGGGGGGTGAAAATCAACTACCGGCAGTAATTATGTGTTTATATATACAGTCAAGGATCTATAATCCGCACTCCCATAATCCGCAATTTTCTATAATTCGCATTGCTTAATGAATGTAAACAATTAAACAAATTTACAGATTCTTGATCCAAAAATGATTTTTTTAAAGAAATATCTGAAAATTTTAAATATAAAAGTAAATATAATCAATTTTTTAATAAAAGAATTGGAAAAATGCATTTTTTGAGATAGCATATTAATTTATTATATTTGATATTTTTCTTTTCATGTTATACTGAATATGCAGGGATCTGTTTAGGAAGAAATTAGGTCCTTTAAAGGACCCTTCACAAAATTTTTCATCTCAAAACAGGACCCTTCACAAAACTTTTCACCTTAAAAATGGGCCTTTTACAAAATTTTTCCAGCTCTAAACTATACCTTTCACAAATTTAATTATTTAAAAGTAAAATGTTTACATATATGAAGAAAACATATGTATTTTACATAGATATATCTTTTAAAATATATATAAAAAAGAACCTGAACATAAAGATAATTTCAAATTCACAAAATCAGGACTAGATTTCTCGCAAATGCAAAAAAGCTGTTCACAATTTCACAAAAATAGGACCAAAAGTCTGGACAGACCCCTGATATGGAATTAAAATAGTGTCCAGAAATAAGAAAATAACATATAATCCATAATACTCCATAATCCGCAATATTCCATAATCTGCACAACCTTTGGTCCCAACTTGTGCGGATTAAAGAACTTTGCCTGTATTTTAAATAGTAAATATATTTATCTCTGGATATCACTGGAAATGGAAAAACACTTCAGGGATAACAGGATAATTTTTTTAATTTTCAATTGGAGAACATGGATGCAGACTTCTGGGAAGCAGGGTTGGGTTTTTGACATGACAAGCGTCAAAAACTGGTTGAAACTGTCATAAAGTGGTTTAAACTGTCGAAAACTGCCAAATACATGCAACACTCTAAAACATTTTAACAATTGATAAATATTAAATAAGTCAATGACTTATGTGATCTTTTATTAAAATTTAATAATTTAAAAAATATATTATTTGCAATAATTTTTTTTTTTTTTGGATTTTTCAACCAGAAGAAAATAATTTTGTACAATTAAATAATCCGAATCAATTTTACCCCGCAGCATGCTGCAGCACACCACGTGTTTAGCACATTTATTTACACCCAAAAGATTTTTGAGTTTAGAGTGTATGAAACGTTAGAAAATAGTCTGTCTCTTAATTGATGCTGAGCTAGTAGGACTTGATAGCAAAAGTATTGCTAGATAAGCAAGTTTTGAAGCAGGCTCAAAAAGCTGTTGCATTTAATGATACCTTTCCACCAAACAATGGAGTCCTCCCTATAGCACTGAAATAAGAAGACGGGAAAGGGGTTTCTTTAGCTTCATACACAATCAGTATGGGTAAGCATCCATAAACTCTCTCCGTAGCTCAAGTGCGAGCTGAATCAACTGACACAGCAGTCAACCCTTGCCCCTGATGGTTGGGATGCAAAGTGTAAGCCAAACAGTGGTATGGTTTCATGATTTGATCCCTTCTATTATGCACTTTTTCAATATGGGCTTACAGGAATTTTCTTTTAGATGACCAAGCCAATTTTGTTCAGTTTTAAAATCGAAAACATTTTTATATATTGAAAGAAAGCATGTTTTAAAAAGATTGACTTTAAACCTTTTTTTTTTAATTACTTCTCTTATTTTGTAAATGTTTAAAATTAATAATCCAATTTCAATTTTGAATGGAATGATTATTGCCTAGACTAGAATAAAGTTTATGCACATTATCTTGTTATATATACAAAAAAATCTACACTTTTCTAAGTTTTTTTTTTTTTCCCATAAAAAAAGCTAGCTAATGCTTTAAGCTCTCAAAAGTAAGCGAAATTAAAACGATTTTAAGTAAGAGAAAAAATGTACAGCTCAGGTGAGCTTGATGTCTACTTTTTAAAAAAACACAATTTTACCAAAAAAAAAAAAAAAAAAAAAATTAAATATTACCCTGTTAAAAAGTTGTACTTAACAATAATACTTTACTATGTACTAATTACTGATATACAGTAAGAGTGAATTTAAAATATTACATGTAATGTTGTCATGTGTGACATTTAATTTGAATTTTTACAGATCAATTTAGTATTTAAGGTTTTTGACATGACGGTTTAAACTATAGTTTAAACCTGACATAAACTGATACATGTCAAAAACCTGCCAATCCTGCAATTATTACTAATACTATATACTAATTATACAATTACAGTAATAGTGAATCTTAAATATTACATCTAATGTGTGACATTTAATGTGAAATTTTACAGATCACTGTAAGTATTTGAGGTTTTTGACAAGGGGTTTTTGACATGACGATTTAAACTGCAGTTTAAACCGTCAAAAACTGACATGTGTCAAAAACCTGCCAACCCTGCTGGGAAGGACCCTCAAAATCAGCATTCACAGTACATTTCTTTGAAATAATAAATATTAATACTTTTAAAACAAATAACCCAACTAGGACCAGGAAAGTACCCAAAGTAAATGGGTATTTTTGTCCTTATATGTATATTTTAAAATCTGATATGGCTGCTACAAAATACAGAATGTTTTCCCGAGCTTCTTTTCCTTTTGCTTTTGGTTCCTGCTCAACAACACAAAACTTTCCGACACATTTTGTAGTTCATTTTTAAGCATAAAGGTATAAAATTAGCAGGCTTGACTATTGGAGTGATTTGGAATTGAAATGAGTTTTCCATTTTTTTTATAAACAAATTACTTATCAGTTATAAGCAATTTTAGTTGTGTGACAACTGCTTTTTCTTTTTTCTCTCTTGCAATACCAAGCTTGGAAATTCTCCTCAAAAGGCAACTTTGACAGTATTTCTGAATTATTTTTTGCCTTTACCAAAAAAGGGAAAACATCTTTTGATCGCATAGCTTTTGAATAAAAACATCTGCCACTTTCATGCATTTCTGGAAAAAAAAAGAATTACAAGAATACATCAGAAATAAGCTCTGTTAGATTTGAAAAAGAGCCTTAAAGAAACTCTGAAATGCAGTTTTGGACCAGACAGCTAAGGCAGTGTACCATCTTTTAATAATCATTATGGTTTTTAACTTGTATCTCGGTGAATTTTGAAAAAAAAAAAATTGAAAATCTGAGTTTTATGCATCAGAACTGCTTTCATTGGTCTTCTTCCAAATTTTCAGATCTGCATGTGCAATATAGATTTGTAAATGCAATTTTAAGTGACCTTTTTAGCAAAGTATCTCACCAACCTTCAAAGAGTTAAAAGAGAGCTTTCACAAGATTCCATTTATTAAATAATCTTATAATTATATTCTATAATAAGTAAATTCCTTATTTTTTGTTTCTCTGTATTATTTGAAATGTGTAATTTGTAAATAAAATGAGCTCACTAGAAAGAAAACCTTTAACAGGCTGACTTATAAAAGTTTGTATTGACAAAAGTTTAGACTAATTCCCATGTAGTAAATAAAATGGCCTAGAGTTTATTAGAAAATCTGATCGATAATTTATAAAAATCTGTTTTCTCAAAGTTATATACAAAGTTTGTATCCCATTATTGCATATGTTTTGTGACAGCCAGGAGCAGTTAGCATTCTATATTTTTGTGACCTAATGTAATCTATACAGTTGAACCTCGTTAACATGAACACGCTTAACATGAATTACTTTTAACATAAATTATTCTCACAGTCCCCTATAAAAACGAATACAAAGATTTGATACTGATAACATGAATTACTGTTAACGTGAACAAATTTTTGATTCCCTTTGAGGTTCATGTTAACGAGGTTCGACTGTACAAGCTCGGTTACATTTAATCTTGTGAGTATGATGGACAATGCATTCAATTAATAGTATTTATTTCAAAGTAATTTGATAACAGATATGCTGAAAGCTGCACATTGTCACCTGTTAGCAAAGAGTGTAGGCCAATTAATATTCCTAAACATACTTGCATGGGATTTAAAAGGTCTTCTCTGCATCTTTAACATACTTCAGAAACTCCACTAAATATGAAGGTGATGTACAGTTTAAACAGGTCCATTTATAAATTATAAGATGAAGCGAGTGAAAAAGAAATCATTAACTGTTGCAATGATTTGAAATTACTCTGTAAAAGTTGTATCAATAGTAAAAATAAGTGAGCTTTGTTGAGAGAAGGTATAAAATTAATGATTTCAGCTCTGACATTTCCATTCTTCTTTAAACACATAGCCTTAAGAGCTTAAACTAGGCACAGAAAGAAATGTTCAAGCTAATGTTAATGCTATGGCAGCAATCTTTACAGATTTCTTGTTCCCATTTGAATGCTTTTAAATGATTCTCTTTTTCTTTTTTTCTGTGTTTGGGGGGGGGGGGGGCACAGGGTACCTGAGGTTAACGTTTATTGTGCATTTCTACTTTTTCGATGTTTGTTACAGTTGTTTTATATGCTTCTACTTTTGGAAGTGGTTCTGCAAGTGAAACTATTCTCATATACAGAAATTGCTACGAAATTTGAAAAAGTACATACACACAACAATAGGTATTGACTTCAGGTATCGCATGCAAAATAATTAAGCCTTAAGAGCCTAAACTAAGAAATGCTCGAACTAATGTTAATCCTATGGCAGCGTTCCTTACAGATTTCTTGTTCCTATTTTTAATATTTTTAAATGATTCTCTCTCTCTCTCTCTCTTTTTCTTTTTTTTTTGGGGGGGGGGGCACAGGGTACCCGAGGTTAACATTTATTGTGCATTTCTACTTTTTCGATGTTTTTTACAGTTTTTTGATATGCGGATACTTCTACTTTTGGAAGTGGTTTTGAAAGGGAAACTATTCTCGTATACAGAAATTGCTACAAAAGTTGAAAAAAGTACATACACACAACAACAGGTATCGACTTCAGGTATTGCATGCAAAAAAAATAATATAAAAGTATTCAAATACAAGTGAGAAATCTGTAAAGACTTTTCCCATAGGTTTAACATTAATGTTTGCATTTATCCGCGTGACTAGCGTAGGTTCTTGTCCGCACCAGTCACAGGGAAAAATGAAAACGCTAATGTTAAGTCTATGGGAGCATTATTTTCAAATATCTTGTTTGAATTTTAACATTTTTAAATGATTTTTTTGCATAGGATAGCTGGAGACTATCTACAACTGGGCTAATTTTTACTTTCGAAACCGCTTCTGAATTAGAAATTATCCTAATATTAAAAAAACTATAACCAAAATCAGAAAAATAAAAGCTAGCACAGTTGTAAATCACCCTCATCTATACTAAATAAATAAATAAAAAAAAATCATTGAGAAATATTAAAATCAAAGCGAGAAATTTGAAAATAATGCCCCGTAAGATTAACATTAACCTCCTTTTTCTTGGTGTGACTGAAATATCCTTTTAAGATGATTTTATGTAACCTTTTCTACAAGTCACTTTTGTATTTTCTTCGAAAATTTATTTTAGTGCTTATATCCATGTTGAATGAACCACTCTTTTTCTTTAAGGTACTTAAGTTGATCAACCCTGTGTGTGGAATAAACTACAGAGCAAATCAATTGGCAGAGGTAATGCTGTAAGATGGCCAAAACTTCTGGAATTTTGTATATATTAGTAAATTGAAAAGAAAACATTGTATACATAAATATTAGAACTGTGTATATTAATGTAATTTAATTGTTGTAATAAATATCTTTCTTTCTATATTTTAATTGCTTGTTTTAAATATTTGCAAATGATAATGAAATCAATTTATTTTCTAAATGTTCTAAAATATTTATGCTTGAACTTTAATATGCTTCTCAAATACCCTGCCTAACAACGTAAAACTTTGACACAATTTTAAACTCATTTTTAAACATGAAGGTATAAAGTTTGCTGCCCTGACTATTTAGTGATTTGGAATGAAAATAAATTTTCCATTTTTTGATAAATTACCTTTTGACTTAAAAGCAATTTTGCTCAGGACAACCAATTTTCTTCACTTTTCTTGACCTGCGTGGAGAATTCGGCTGAAAGGTTTTAATAGTATTTTCTGAAAGATGTTATGCATTTATAAAAAAAAAAAAAAAAAAAAAAAAAGATATCTTTCAATTATAGTTTCTGAATTAAAAAATTATACATTGCAAATTTCATGCATTTCTGAACGAAGATTGATAAAAAAAAAATGTCAGAAATTAGCTCCTTTGAATTTAACGACAGCTTTAAATGTTTTTTTGTTTTTTTTTTTCTAAATACCATATGCAATGATATTTTTACTGCTTTTTTAAGCTATTTTTAATAAAAGAAATATTCTTTGGTGATTTTAAGAAATATGAATTTTTATTTTTGCTATAGAAAATTGTATTTTATTTAACAGTTTGTGACCTTTAAAACTTCCCCTCTCATTTTCAAAATCATTCATGATAGAAATATTTTCAC
This sequence comes from Maratus speciosus, assembly GCA_963932465.1. Classification (NCBI taxonomy): domain Eukaryota; kingdom Metazoa; phylum Arthropoda; class Arachnida; order Araneae; family Salticidae; genus Maratus; species Maratus speciosus. The sequence goes on from OZ010789.1 coordinate 469,099,152, forward strand.
AAAATTTAAAACAATAACTTGGTTAACAATGTCAAGAGACATCATGCATAATGAAAATCAGTGCAAACATAAAATAATCCTATTTAATTTAATGTTTGCATATGCATAATGTCTCATGACATTGTTTACCAAGTTATTGTTTTAAATTTTGTGAAAATATTTCTATCATGAATGATTTTGAAAATGTTACCATTTGTGCGATGAAACGTTCGTCAATCTAAATAAAGATATTTTATCACTTTTTATAGCAGCATTTAGCTTAAAAAGATCATGTCGAGTCAGACTCGACATAGAAGTACAAAGGATTAAAAAAAAATTCAGATAGATAATAAATTGATATTGCAGAAGTTATGGGCACCTGCATTAAAGAACATCGATGTTTCATTCTCAACAAAAATGCAGAAACAAAAATTAAATATTTCTTAAATTTCTAAAACTTAATTTTTTTAAATAAATATTTAAAGCTTAACTTATAGAAATCCAAAATATTTAAGATATACTTATTACATCTTTCATTTTCCTATGGATTAAATATTATCCAATAGACTTTTGACATTTTTTTCTTACAAATTACTTTTCTAAATTTAAAGTAACATTACTTTTAGGGTTTTCAGTAGATTGATGCAAAATTTCAGGAGGGAAAAGCTATTAAAAACAGCAGAATTTGATTAGTTTTTAAATAATAGATGGTTGTGCTACAACTAATTGTGTCATTTATAGAATAAGATGTGAATATTTAGAAATTGTTTAATTTTTATACAGATGCATTGTTTGTTAAAAGAAACAAATAACACAGAGTTTTTGAATTTGTAGATATTCAGAAATTTTTTATCGGATAGAGCTTGTTTTAAAAAACCTTGATATAATTTGTGTATTTTTCTATATCAACCAGAAATCTAAATATTAACTCATTCAGCTAAAAACTTATGCTAAAACCTATTATTAATATTCTAAATTTTAAACTGTACATTAAGTTTTGCAAGAATAATTAAACACCCATTTTTCCGTTTTAAAAAAATCATATAAGTGGCGATTTGCTGGACAGTGGCAGTTTTAAACATTTAACTGAAAGAAAGAAAATTTAGATTTGTATGTTGAGGAAAAAAAAATAAAAATTCTAATTTCCAAGTACGTAACAAGAATCTCGGAAGAAATTATAAAATTTTGGCCAATTACTAATTTTTCTTTATTCGTTGAAAATGTAATTTTTATCCTCTTCACGCCCTTGGCGACATATGTAGATGTTTAGTTTTTATAATTATAATTAGTCAAATAATAAAAGGGACAAAAATTTGATAACTTATTCACTACAGAATCCCTCAAAAAGAGAAGTAAAAATTTTATGTTTTGGCTGCATCAATGTACAGGTTGATAAAAAATAAGGGTAAGACTTTGTACTTTCCCTGTATATATGATTCTGACTACAGAATAACCCATAAGAATCTCCCACATTTGACATGATAATATAAAACAAAAAGGATTGGAGAGAGAAACTTGTTTGTTTTAAAATATACAATGGGTATGACAAGAGTTTAAAATGACTGTGTTTTAGAAATTATGTTTGGTAGTGTTGTCCATTGCGAACAATATACAATTCAAGACGATGTCTGAAATCTATCATCATCTGACATATCATGTCTTGCAGAAGCTGCTACCTCTGCTTGAATTACTCTTGAGGCATAAAACCTATGCTCTTTCTGATCCCAAGAGACTAATATTCAGGTAGAAGTGGCAGCTATTCCACAAGACGAAGCATCAGTGGTGATAGATTTCAGACATTGTCTTGAATTGTGTATTGCTCGCAATGGACAACACTTACCAGACACCATTTCTGAAAGATTGTCATTTTAAACTCTCGTCATACCTATTGTATATTTTTGAACAAACAAATTTCTCTCTGCAGTCCTTTTTTTTTATCCTGTCAATTGTGGGAGCTTTTTTTTTTTTTTTTTTGGGTCATCCTGTACTTTTACGGTATATATACCATACATTTCATTTACAGTACATATACTGATTGCAAACACTTTTACGGTACATATACCACACATTTAATTTATGGTATATATACTGCATAAATATTTTTTACGGTACATATACTGTATATTTAATCTATAGTATATATGCTGTATAAATGGTTTTTACGGTATATATACTGTATATTTAACGTACGGTATATATGCTGTATGAAAGTTTTTTTGCGGTACACATACTTTAAATATTTTACGGTACATATACCGTCCAGTTAAATTACGGTATATGTACTGGTCACAAAGTTGCCAGTATATGTACCGTAATTTTTGACCAAAATTTTTTACTGTGTAGGTTTTCCAATTCTTTTGAACAGCCCTGTATTTGATCTGTAGGTTGATATATATAATATATAATGGGATAATTTAGTTTAGCAAGAAAACGCATAACAGGTTGAAACTCTCTTTCAGCAATTTATACTAATATATGGAAACATACTTTAATACTTTTGTACAACCCTGTAGTTGACCTAGAACCTTCATTACACGCCATCGTTTAGTTAAAATTTAATTCAAACTAAAACACACTTAAAACAGCTGAAATCACATTTCCAGAAATTATAATTTATAGACGGCCATGTATCCAATTCTTTGCATGACCCTGTATACCATTTTATCTATATTATACAACAGTAAATTAAATTCAGTTCAGCGTAAAAATGCACAACTCATTTAAAAACCACCTTTAAGTAACTTGCGCTCATACCCAGTAATCCTTGCGAATACTTTTGTGTAGCCCTGTATATGAATTATAGCATTTATATACACCATATACTATGCATAAATATAGTGAATCATAAAAGCGCATATCATAATTAAAAATGCATTCCCAGCAATCATCACAAATGAACAGTACTTCGGATACAATATAGTATCTCAACTATATTGTGTGTGCCTGTAAATGCTATATACACTTCATATTCTACATGAAAAATTTATAGTATGTAAACCTCAGCGACGTATATCATTTTCATTATATATGAAATAGATTAACATAATTAAAGTACGCCGCAAACAATTCCCTCCACCGCTATATCATTATGTATTGAAATTACTTTTTAGCCCTGTAAATGAACAATAACTATTCTTTGCATCTCGTATTCTTCAGAATGCATATTTTAGTACGTTTCATAAATGCATATCAATTTTTTTCTGTATGAAAACGTGTAAAATCATGAAAAAACCTTTGAAACGATTTTTTCCCCTAGGCCGTAATGTAACGGAATACTTTTGACTGTACCTGTAAATGAACTAAACATGCTACAAACGTCGTTACATATAGGGACCGTGCTATGGTAAAGGTCAATAACATCTAAAAATTTCAGAGCAATCCGAGTATATTTACGAGAGTTAGAGCGCGGACAGACGGCTAGACAAACCAAAGTCATAAACACTTTTCAACTTTGTTGAAAGGTGTTAAAAAGGAAATATAAAAGTAAAATAAATAATTGAAAGTTAAATATAAAAGTAAAATAATGAACTTTAAAAAATATATACTAAAGCAGTTTAATCTATAAGCTTCCTATCAGGCATGAAAAACACTTTATTTCAATGCTTAAATATAATATTTTATTTTTTAAGGGTGTATTTCAATCCAAACTGCTTACTTTCTGACTCATTTTTAAGTTCCTTTTTGTTCTCAAACGCATCAAACTGAAAAATTCTCTTATTTAGAAACTACCTAATGTGCCGTGCTTCTCGATTTTTTGATAAATGCAGAAAATATTATAAAAAAATGCTGTCAAAGTAGGCGTTTTGAACCGAATTTTTCACAGCGGAAGATCTGGGAATGAAAAAAAAAAGGTCTTACTGAGAAAATAATTATTTAAAACTTAAATTCTAATGAATTGAGGGGAAAATTAAATCACACGGCCTCTTAAACATCTCTTCAAAAATCACCTCAGCAAGTTTCATGTTTTTACTTTTAAAAATGAGTCTGAAAATGTCTCAGAAAATATCGAGCTGTTGAAGGTGGAAAAATATTTTTTCGAATACACCTTTAATGCCAATATTTATGTGTATCGAAAACGTAGAAAATGAGTTTACAATCGAAGAAAATTTAATAACTGATTCTGAATGTCTATAATTAAATGTTTGATTAAAATCGCAAATAGAAAAAAAATGCTTACATACAATTAAAAATAAATAAATAAATATACCAATTTGAAAAACACTAAAAATAATAATTAGTATTTTTAATTGTACTATTAAACAACAACTAACTACAATAGATGAATTAATTGCATTATTAGATTTAGCAATTTCTCAAAAATCTTTCCATATGTTATAAGGAATTCCTATTATTTTATAATTTTGGCAAATGTTAAATCTGAAAACATTGGTATGAAGATTCAGGATTTTAAATAATAATTTAAAATATTATTAGCAAAAAAAAAAAAAAAATCTTTCAAAAGTTACGCTATTATAATATGTAAAAAGACATTTTCCCACTATAATGTTAATTTCTAAACTGAAACAGTTTCGTAATATCATACTATTCGAATATAATATTTAACTCCAAAACAATAATGACGATAAATACTGTTATATGAGTGTTAGTAATCAGAACAAAAAGAAGAAGCCGAAAAAAATTCCACATCACTGTCTCAATCTCAAGTAACTGCAAATTAATGTTTATATTCATCCCACTCCCACTATGAATGTAGACATGAATTTCTTTTTTTTTTTTTTTTTGAGCGATGGCCGATTAACACATTTTACAAAATAGTGTCGATTAGGAAAATTTCGCTTCAAAACAATTCCAGATCAGTCACTTTCTATATGTATAACATAAAACTATTTAATTCATAATCGTAATATACAAACAGAAATAAAAAATTTAAATTAAATAAGACTTACCTTTTTTTGCTGTAAATTAATAATATCCGAGTATTTTTGCCCGAAAATGGCAGACGTCTTTCTCTTACATTTAAAAAAGCAAAAACAAAAGCTGACATTGTAGACTTGGTCATGTTCTTTTCCCGCGTGTATTACAAAAAGTTCTCTGCTTACCCTGCGGTTGCGGTCATATCCGACGCAGACGATCTTCAGCAGCTGATTTTACTGTTTATTTGCAGTCCTAACTTTCAGGCGGAATAGTTTTATGAGTTAATCTGTAATTAAAATTTTCCAATGCATTTTACCATTTCTTTTTTATCAGTTTAAAAAAAATTCATTTGAAAACGGAAGTTTATTAGATAAAACACTGCTTAAATTTTTAAAATGTGTAAAAATAAATTTAATGGTAATAATACCACCCCCCTTTTTTTAAGTAAAGCTTGTTTCATGCGTAATAAATAAAAAATATCTTCTTAATAAATAAAAAAAATGTTTTCGAGGATAAAAAATTTTTCTTTGTCAATCTGTCAATCTTTTCATGTTAATTTTCTGCAGAATAAAGCAATTTGTAAAATAACTTTTTTAAAAGTCATACCTCTAAAACACAAATTGGAAATGCGAAAAATTAATTATATCATGTGTTTTGCATAAATTTTGTATATATATTTTTTTTTCGGAAAAGGCTAATTTTATTTTAAAAGGCTGAAAGAAGTAAATTTAAAAAAAAAAAACAGTTACTAAAAATAGATTAACAGGAAAAAAACATGACTTGTATGCAAATTATAAAGCAATAAATGCATATATGACTAAACTCTGAAGATTCTTTCTGCGTGCTCATTAAAATCTGCAGACTTAACTGTAATAGAAAATGTTTAGTTTGAAACCACAGAAGTGTTTCGACCAGTGGTCGCCAAAAAAGTTAAAAAATTTCCTCCCTGCAAACTAAATATGTAAAGTGTATAGATTTAATATTTCTAATTCTAAATATGTTTCAAATTGCTCCAGCACATAGCATTTTTCTGAGAAATACTTTTATAATAATAACAATCCGTGATGTATTATTATATTAAATTGCAATGCTAGATAAAATTGAAATCATGAAAAAAGTATACTTTCACTTCTTAGATATCAAATTGATAAAATATAGCATGGGAATCTAGTTTGTTGATACTTGTACCGTGCATTTTTCTTTTTCTCCCCTCCCCCTTCTTTTCGTGTCCGAATTTACTATTTGCTGTCCACTAATATTCATTCCTTATGCCGCTGTAACTAGGGCATGTTTTAAATATTTCTCTTCATTTTCAAAAATTTTTGAAGTTAATATTTTGTCACACTGTGATTTACAATATGGTGGTTTTTTTGTCACATATATGACGTGACGTACGTTACATGCAGTGACATAACAGTGACGTTACAATATTTTTTTTAATTGCCGGAAAAATAAAATTTTACAATAAGTAACATGTTTTGAAGAATTTTTATAATTGTTTAAAGTTTTCTAAGAAGTTCACATCTCAGTCACAGTGTGACATCACTGAGTGGTGGCATTTTGGTCACAGATGTGGCGTGACCACAGTGACTTACAGTGACGTCACAATGACGTCACTGTGACCATGCATGCTATGAGGGTTCTTATTCCCCTCCCCTCGCCCATTGCTGGAGCCCATGTTTCATCCCTTTCTACAAAAGGCACAGTTTTATATCCGAAGCATATTGATATTTGGAAAATATCGAACACTCATTATCAAAAATTGATGACATACCATGCCATATAACTAATTAACAGCACATTATTAGTCAAAACTTAATAATTTAAAATTACTTACAAGTCTCTTGAATCGGACGTTTGATCTCCAAACCTGGCTGTATATGTTTTAATATTGTTATTTTTTTTTTTAGTCTTCAAAAAATAAAAATCAGAATTCAAAAAAGATATACTCCAGAGTAAAATATACTTGTTCGAATTCAGTCTAAAACACTTGTTTTTTTTTTTCTGTCCTCTGAACTAATCCGGAAATAATTGTCCATGTGAATGATAAACGATATTCTTAGGTAGTGGAAGCTGTGGTAACAGGAAGATTCTTGCATGGCAAGCAGTTGTCGGTTTCGATTGATATTGATGTTCCCTCTTGTTTAACCTAAATGTGTTTAAAAACGGACCCTTTTAAATCATTAATGACAAACTGTTGTTGTTAATTGTCATTTGAGAAAAAGAAAATCCATGTGGTATACAAAGAACTTTTCGGAGGTCGGTCTTTCAGCTGGTCGTGGGAAGGGTAGTAACAGTTTTCGATAAGAGAATTTCCAAGTAAAACTAATGCATGCATCTGAAGGAACTAATGGTACAGCTGTATCTCATTAGTGAAGATTAAGATGAAACAGCAAGTATACATCACTTTTTCTGCAGTTCAGTTTGTATTTAAATGCATTTAAAGCATAAAATACTTTAAAAATCAATGCCTTACTTGATAAAATTGAATGTATTAATATGCTTGTTCTTTTAAACATTTAATAAACTAGAAAGGTATGCGTCCCTTCGCGTCCCTCTTGTAAATAAAAAGCAAGAGGGGGGGGCGGCGGATTTCTTTCGTTGAAAGTCGGTAAAAAAATATAGACATTACATTTGAAAAATTGACAGCAGTAAGAAAATTATTCAATTTTAGTAAAGAATTCGTAAAACTAATATTTGTAAAGATATACATAACACTCAATAAATGACAGAAACGTCAAATAAGATTTAAGTGTACCAATAAATAATATATATATATATATATATATTTTAATCAAAATTTATAAATTTGAACTACATACAAACAAGCCATAAAGAAATTTTGAATCTAAAAACATTGCACTTAAGGCTGTTCCAAACGACTCATATCCAAAGGGCAACTTTATGACATAAGTTTTAATTAATTTTTGTTCGGAAATGCATGAAACTAGCAGGTATTGTTGTTCAGAAACAATGTAACGAAACTGTTTTTTCCTTTTTATTATTATTATTATTATTATTATTATTTTATTTATTTATTTATTTTTTTTTTTTTTTTGCAAACGCAATAGATATTTCAGAAAATAGTGTCAAAATGGGCGCTTTGAACCGAAGTTCCACGCGAAAGAAGAATAACCACTCAAGGAAGGGTAAAAAAGTCTTTGTCACGTGATCAAAATCGCTTATAACTCAATAGGTAATTTTCTTTTATCAAAAAATGGAAAATACAGTTCGATTCCAAATCCCTTCCATAGTCAGGCTCAGGCCTTCCCATTTTATATCTTTCCGTTAAAAAATAAATTTCTAAATGTGTCAAAACGTTTTGCGCTTGTTGAGCAGAGCAGTTCAGAACAGCCTTAAAAAAATCTGATGCTAGACCACCATTGACATTTTTTAATTAAAAAAATTACCACTATTTTCGCCTTATCTAATGGCAAATTAAATAAAGCGGAATATTACTATTTGGAAATAAAGGTGGATTTTTTAATAAAAAAATTGCCAAATTTGCAAAATAAATAAATATGGCAAAATAATAATCAAATACTAGCCACAATCTAGGGACACCAATTAATAGTTCTAATATTTTTTTTTCTATTAATTTTATAGATAAAAGATGTGAAGAGATACCAATTGCAAAAAAGTCTTTGGAGTAGGTTCACATACCCTCCTGTCAGTCTTACTCTAGGCTACAGACTATATCTCAGGTCAGGAAGGCTTACGCATACATACGTATATTCTGACAAAATGTTAGACGAAAAATCAAAGCCAAGGGACAGATATACCTTCGTAGAGGATTGCAGGGCGGGGGAGGCTTGGAAGCTGCCCTTCACGCTAAAAAGTAAGGAGTGAAAAATATACAAAAGTATCAATACTAATACTTTCACCAGAAACCACCACCAGTGGATCCAATGAAAAAGTCTTTCTTAGGGTGTACCAAAGCCAACACTGTACTTACCACTTAGCCTACCAAAGCCAACAATGTAGTTAAGAATAATTAAAATGAAAATCCCTTTTGTTTTTCTTTTTTAATTGACACTCCATCTCCTTCTTAGTTTGCACTTGCACAAAAATTATAAATGTCAAAATACTGTGTAACCACCGAGGCGCCAAATTCTCAAAAGTAGAAAATACAAGAAATGCTTAACATTGAATATTTGTTTCAAGTCTTCATGTGTATTAGATGATGTAAAAAATATACCTCTGGGCACCATGATTACGAAAGTCACCTCTGCCAATGTGACCATTTAAAATTTAAATATTCTTTCCTTAAACTGACGTTCAATCTTTTTTCACCCTTTGTACTTACACAAAATGCAGAAATATCTGGAAGTTACTCAGGGCGCAAAATACATAAAATGGGATTAATACTTGAGGCTCCTGCCCCTGCAGACGAATACACTCGTGAGCTAATGCTAAACTTATAAGGGAAGGGGGGAGGGTGTATTTTCTAATATCTCTTTTGCATTTCGTTATTTAAAAAAAAAAAAAATTTTTTTAATTGGATAGCCGAGGTCGGTCTCTACATCGCTCCTTTCTCACTTTTTCGATTTTGGCTGCAGATATTTTCGGAACCGGTTTTGAAAGTTAAAGTAACTTTAAAAAAATATCTGCAACCAAAATCGAAAAAGCAAAAAACGAGCGATGTAGAGATGTACTTCGGCTATCCAATGCAAAAAAATTTCTTTAAAAATCTCGAAATGCAAACGAGATAATTGAAAATAACCCCCCGTTTAGCATTAGATGGGAAGTGTCTTCGCCTGCAGGAAGAGGAGCCTTAAGATTAGTTTCTTCGGAAATCGTCATTCGTAGCGGCGCTGAAAAAAATTGGCACGAGGCGCCATGACTATAAAAGCCACCCCTGTTAATAGGTCGAATTAAAATGATTTTTAAGGCATTCAATCGTGTTTCATCGTTTGCATTAGCTCAATAGGTAGAAATTCCAAAATACCGAGCAACCATACGAGGCGCCAAATACTTAAATGCAGAAAATACGCTAAATACGTGATTAATTCTTAATATCAGTTTCCTTAAAAGACATTATTCGTAGAGGCGCTGAAGAAAAAAAAATTGACACGGGGCGCCATGTCTACCAAAGCCACCTCTGTCAATATGTCGAATTAAAATGATTTTTAAAGCATTCAACCCTCTCTCATTGTTCGCATTAGCTCAATAGGTAGAAATTCCAAAATATCGGGCAGTCATACGAGGCGCCAAATGCTTAAAGGCAGAAAATTAGCTAAATGCGTGATTAATTCTTAATATGAGTTTCCTTACAAGATATCATTCGTAGGGGCGCTGAAAAAAAATTGCCACGGGGCGCCATGACTACCAAAGCCACCTCTGTCAATAAGTTGAATTAAAACGAATTTTAAGGCATTCAATCCTGTTTCATCGTTTGCATTAGCTCAATAGGTACAAATTCCAAAATACCGGGCAACCATACTAGGCGCCAAATACTACTTAAAGGCAGAAAATTAGCTAAATGCGTGATTAATTCTTAATATCAGCTTCCTTAAAAGACATTCGTAGAGGCGCTGAAAAAAAAATGGGTCCCAGGGCGCCATGACCTATGACTACCAAAAGACGCCTCGTGTCAAAATGTGTCCAATAAAAATAAAAATTTGTTTTTTTTTTAGATCACATTCTACCTCTTTCATCGTTGACTTACCCAATGTGTAGAAATACCTTTATAGCGTGCGACAGTTCGAGACGCAAATTCTTAAAGGAAGCACATTCTGTAAATATAACATATAAAACGTGATTAATTGTTATTAGTTTCCTTAGAAAGTATCATTCGTAGATACGTTTTTAAAAACGTCAAATGAAATTTTTTTGCAGCTCAGAAACTTTTAAGCGTGGTTCTAAAGAAAAAAATATATATATATATATATATATCCGACGAGGGGCGTACCGGGCATTTGCCTCGTTGCCCGGTGGGCCAGTACGACCCTGATTAACATTTATATTCTAAATGCATAAACGTGCGAGATTTTTTAATCGTTATCTACAAAACTCACATAGAAACATTTTTTTCACATTTTTATGTAAAACAATTTATTGCAGGAAAATTACAACTGATTTTTCCGATTAATATTTTTATCGGTTTCTAATTTTCTATTATAAATAGTCGTAGCATATCATTTTTTCTAAAAGCTTGTTATATCTTTTATTTTTTAAGAATTAATAAATACTTTCCAAATCCTGAGTTTAAGTGTTATTTGTTATTATTATTATTATTATTATTATCAATTATCGCATGGCACTAAAACTTTTTTCGAAACAATAAAATTTTTCTAAGACTTCTTACTACAAAACTATTGAATTAAATGGCAAAAGAAAATATTTAGTTGGAAGAAAAGCCAATTGAATGTCTATATCCTAAATTCAAAACGTGTGAATTTTTTTAATCATAATCATCTACAAAAGTCATATAGAATTTTTTTTTCTTCACATTTTTATGTAAAGCAATTTGCAGAAAAATTACAACTGATTTTTCTGATTAATATTTTTATCGGTTTCTAATCCTCTTTTATTAATAGTCATAACATATCATTTTTCTAAAATATTGTTATATCTTTTATTTTTTTAAGAATTAATAAATACTTTCCAAATCCTGAGTTGAAATGTTATTTATTATTATTATTATTACTTTCGAGTGGCACTAAAACTTTTTTGGAAACAATAAAATTTTTCTAAGACTTCGTACTACAAAACTATTGCATTAAATGACAAAAAAGAAATAATAATATTTAGATGGACGAAAAACTATTTGAATAGATCCTTATGAAGTTTTGTGCTCTTAATTATGTTATGAACTTCCTGAAATACGTAATAAGTAGTTTTTCATTATAATCAAGATTTTCTCTATGAGAAGTTCATCAATGCCTTTAAATGCTATGGTAGTGACATCTATTGCTAGATATTCCATTGAATTTCAAGTATATCTAATTTCAGATTTGTAGATGGGGTATTTCGTCTTACTTTAAAAAATATATGAATTTTCCGTTTTAAAAATTTATGGAGAATAAATTTCTCATATATGTTACAGATAGACAATTCTACCACCAAGATTTTTTTTTATACACATAAAATTACTCCCAGTATTTTATATGTATTTTAATATATTGATAACCTCCGTATTTAGAGGAAACTATTTCATGAACATGAATATATTTTTGTAAAAAAAAATCAGGAAAAAATTTAAAAAGAATATTAATCATATTAAGAAATAGTTAACACTATATATATATTCAGATTTTTTTTTTTTTTTTTACCAAATTATAAATTAAATTTATAACGTTAATTGTGAGAAATATTTTCTAGTCGTAAAAATTCATCTCTAATTCCAATCTCATTAGAAAGATAAATCATCCTTTAAATATTTCTTGTTTGTTTGTTTTTTACAAAAGTATAACCATGTTACTGAAAATATGGTTTTTGATGATAATTTTACTCAAAGGCTTTTACCAGAAACCAAATTAATGGTTATTTCGATATGACTTTTTACATTTATAAATGTTAATTTTATTTTATCAGCAAAACATTTTCTATAAAATCAAAATCAATGGAAAAGAATTGAAAAGTTAACAGTTTAAAATGTTAATTCTAGGGAGACTTTTTGTAACACGTCATTCTATCGTTAATTTTACTTTTTATAAACTCCATGCCTCACTTAAATGTATTTTTTTTTATCTTTTATGCCATAACTTTATTAAATATGATTATTGGGGGGTTTTTTTCTTTAACTGTCAATTTGTTTCTATATTTCTTCTTCTTCTTCTTTTTATTTCTCAAAATAAATATATCACCATTTAATTTATCATCTTTCGTTGACTTGAACGTATTACTTAATTTAAGGGCATATGTTGACATAGCTATTTTGTGATTTATTTAATAAATAACTTATTCTTTAAATATTTTTATTTCTGAAACTTTTCAACACTCTTATGGGAAAATATGCATTCACATTTTAGTAATAGATATGTTATTCAAGTCTAATTGCACTTATATTGGGATTTATTATAAACGATTCGGAAATACCGATGGGTGTTTTTGTTTTTTCCCTTGGTGTTTTGTTAAGGCCGATTGTCTGCGTGAGGTATTAGGGCGAGGAGGAGTCTTTCTAAGAAACCTAACTCGTATTTATGCGAACAAAACTAGATTCAATGAAAACCAAACTCCGAACTGATTTGGCAGGCCAGCGGGACATGGACTCGAACTCAGCACCTCCTGTCTACCAGCTTTGAGAATAAGACATCTCAACTGTTTGCGGGCCTATTATTCTTGGACTAGGTCCGTGTATTTTAACTTAAAAAGGGCCATTCTGATAATCAACGAGCCCTTATACCAGCATACATATAAGAAAGCGCGTTTGCATACTTTTACGTACGCGTGTCTATAAATTTGAATGAATTCATGATTTATGCTGTCCTCCTTTATTTTTTTGTCAAATAATTCAATGCTTTTAAATAAGCTTCGTTCATTTAAAAAATAGATTCTTCGTCTGAACAGTTCCTCTTTCGTAGTGAAACTTTAAGGATAAAGAACAAAACTTTATTTTTCATCATAATTAAAATATTCAAAATAAAATAAATTTTCAAAAAAAAAAAAATTAAATTGACCAGCAGAACCGGAGCAAGGACGGTGTGAACGATATCCAAGCACTATGCTCAAAACCGGATCACTTCAGTTACCACTTGCAATGCGTAGTGAAGCAAGCACATTCTTTTTTTTTTTTTTTTAACCAGATGCCATACGTTGTTTCTACGGTGCTACTTGTCAATTCTATATTGTAAATCAATAACAACGATAAAAAAGTCCAGCGTTGCAGATTACATTCACATAAAAGTTAAATAAATATGGTTTCTTTATTTTATTTTATTTTATTACTAGGGGGCTCGGTCCCCTACGAGCTATGCTCGCCAATCCCAGTTCAGACCCGCAGTCTCTAAAAGCACGCTAATTTGATTGGCTTTAAAAAGATTTTGAAAGATTGAATTAAAATTTAAAAAACAGTGGCGATCTCCCTATAAATGGGTTTCTATTCATTTTCCTTCGATTGGAGAATTTTAAAGAAAAAGCAGCTGCTGTTAAAAGATACAATGGCTGTTTTCGTCTTTGATTAAATAAAATCAGTTAAACATTTCAAAATAAGCTAATATAATAAGCAAATCTGCATCAAAATGCAAATATATTTTACAAATACCAATGTCTTCTTTTGACGGAAACGACACAGAAGGTTAACGAATCTTATTTTTATTACATTACTAAATAATCGCTCGAAAGCAGTCTAAACGCGTTCAATAAAATTAATATAAATCTTATTAATATAATCTTAAAATATCAAATTAATGTCTCGCGCAATTTTTAAATTTAAACTGTTTAGCAATATCACTTTTTGTTCATTTTACCTAATAAGTGTAATGTGATGTAAATGTGACGTAATTTCTCCTATTTAAGACTTCTAATGCATGTTAATGAATTTATTATTTTACAATATCCTTATAAAATTCACGTGTAAATATAGTTTTTATGAAGTAATTTTCAATAAGTTCCTGCTTTTCACACGTAATTATTTAATTCTAATTCGAAAGATTTTTTTTTTCTGTTAATAATAGTCACGTGTAAACAAATTTTTAATTTGAAGCAAATATTATTATTTGCGCTGTTTATACAGTTAGCAGCAGTTTAAATTAATACCAATTCTAAAATAAGTAAAAAATATCTCTCGAAATGCTGAAAATTTGAATTTAAAATACAAATAAAACCTCAAAAAATGAGTCAAATTAAAAAAGGGAATGCAATCTGCACACCGGGAAATTCTAATGTATAAAATGATCTAAAAATCAATTAATTCCCATGTATAGTTTTTGCTACTATAAAACTTTTTTAATGGAACGATTTTGTCCAACTTTAGCATTAAATATCTCTTAAAATAATTATTCGATTTGAAAACTGTCTGCATCAGCGTGTTTATCAGGGGCGTAGCTACCGTGGAGCAGTTGGAGCAAACTGCTCCAGGCGCACGAATCCTAAGGGCGCAAAATTAGAAAGAGTAAAATAAAAAAACTTAAAAATATTTGCATATGTTTTTCATTATTAATCAGATATTATAGATAAATCTTGTTACAGTCGGCATATTCCTATGTTATTTTACTTTGTTTAACCTCACTATTATGTTTTTACTACTGTGTCTTTGTGTGTTACATTCTTCTGTGTTTAACCTCAATTATTTCGATTTAAAACATGTTTTTATACACAGTTAAAAGAAATTACTTCTATTCGCGAAGTTTTGATTGTAATTCATACCATACTGCAGCGTCGAGTAACTTCTCCAACTCCAACACCTTTTCAACATGCCTGATTTTTTTTCTGAAACTTTTATGTAGACGACAGTTGAAGATTTTTAAATCTTAAACTAATCAAAACTTATTTACAGGGTCACTTGGTCCTGGTTATACACATTGGTCACTTTATTGGCTACCACCATTTTCAAACAATTTTCCTGGTACATTTATCTTCAAAATATTTTAGAAATTTATCATGATGGATTAATGGAATTAATTGTAATGTAATTCTTGTACGGAATTAATATAAGCCAAAGAAGTCAGAAACCCATATTTACGATGTAACAGTAATGCCTTAGCTATTTACTTAATTTAAGATTAAAAAAAAAAAAGTTTGTCAAGTTGAAGAAAATCGTTGACAATGTTACAAAGAAAAAAAAATAAGAAAACGAGAATTTTGAAGTTTTGTTTTGTTTTAGGAAAACTATACATGGCCATCAATACAGATTACAAAACAATAATAAGAACCGGATTTACACATATTCCACATCAGTTCACGGTGACAACATTTAGATGGGGGGGGGGGGGGAGGGTAAGCAGCAAATTAAATTTTGTGCATATTGTTTTTGAGATTTTGAAAATATGGTAAATCTCAAATGCAGAATTGATAAACCTTTCCCTTCAAAAAGAGAGAAAAATTTGGTGTTCCTTAGGATCTGATTATCACCTATACAAATTTACACCTCTTTTATCGAAAAGTATTTTTCAGCATTAAACCTTATTTAATTGTAGAAGTTTAGGATTAATTAAGGCAAGACATATTTTTCGGAAATAGTAATGTAAATTTGCTTAGGCCGTAATCAGGCTCCCCCCCCCCCCCCGCCCCGCCACAATCTGATATCAATCTGGAGTTACTCCACTAAACTTTCCGAACAGTTTATAGAAATACTGTGAGTTCAAAACAGTATAAAAAGGAATAAAAACTTAGATCCTAATTTTATACAAAGGTGAAACATTTTCACTGGTAATAAAGACCTCGAATTTTAAAGAAAGCGTGCACTTTCATTCATGAAACTTAAACATTTTTCTAATGACATAATTTTCATTTCACCTGCGCTGAAATAAGGCCTACAAATTAAAACAAAATAAGGAAAAAATGGGATTTTACTAAATTAAGTCATATTTTGGTAGGCTCAGACTGGCCCGTCGGGCAACCGACCTGTGGGTGGGTGCCAGAAACGGATTAACCACAACTTGGGCCCCTAGGCTTGACTTTTTTGCGGGGCCCCTCCTCTTCTTCAAAGCAATATAGACCAGATGATTCAAAATACATGTCTGCTCAATTATCTCATAAGCCGCTGATGATGGAAACGTACTTCCGTTTACAAAAAGTATAGAAATTAAATAAAGTTTTTAGATATAGCATTTTTTTTTTACATAATAAAATTCTAAATTTAATTTTGATACAGTCCCTGGGTCTTATAGGTTATATTTAGAGAAATGTCTTTTATCTAAGAGGAACAAAACAGAAAAATAAAAATAAAATAAAAAACTAGTCTTTTACAACCAAAACTTACCAAATGATGAATTTTATGTAATTTCAGTGTTTTCTAGCGCTAAAAACGGAAAGAAGTATTATTTAGAACAGGTAAACGGCAAACACTGAAATTTCATAAAATTCAAAATATTATAATTTGAAAAGTTTTAGTCGTAAAAAGAATGCGGTTTTTTTTAATGCTCTTTTTAGATGGAGGACAACATTCTTTTAGGACACAGGAACCCAGGGGCAGTACTTGTCTTAAAATTCCTAAAATTCTTGAAAAATGAACTTCCTAAAATTTCCTAAAATATGGTAACCTGCCCTGAAATTTCAAGAATTTGTACTATATTAAAAACAGTCATGATTTTTCCACGAATATTTAATATAAATATATGTATAAATAAATATATATATTCCCGCTCAATCCCGCGAATCATTTATTTTTGCGAAATTCCACAAAATCAGTGTTTTGGAATTAATAAGTGCATAGGCGAGAAAAAAAAATATGAGCCAGAAAATAGTGAAAGATTTTATCATCTGATGATAAAAAACTCATAAATTTCGTCAAATGGTCATAGGAAAAAAAAACGGGAATTTGTCAATAGGACAGGAAGGAAAATCATCGCGAATTTCGTTAATAGGTTGTTCAGTTATTTCCACGGAGTCGAAAAAAACATCACGTTGATGTGCGCGTAAAAGACACAGAATTTCGCCAAACGTTCCATGAATAAAATCAGGAATTCCGACCATTCATTCGAGCAAAAAGTCGCGACTCTCGTCAAACAACTGCGGAAAAACTCGAGAATTTCATCAAGAGGTCGTTAAAAAAAGGCGCGAATTTTATCAATCGGTCACGGGAAATATTGCGAATTTCGCCAAACAATTGCAGAAATTAATTGCGAATTAAGTCGAACGATTATGGATAAAACATCACGATTTCGTCAAAAGGTCGGGTAAAAAAAATCGCAAGTTTCGCCGAACAAATGCAGAAATTAATCATGAATTTCACGAAACGATTTTTAGAGAAAATCGCGAATTTCCTCAAACGATCGCGGGAAAAAATCACGAATTTCAGGAAACGATCGCACAGACAATTCCCGAATTTCAGCTAACAATTGCGTAATAAAATCGCGAATTTTGGCAAACAATAGAAAAGAAACGCGAATTTTGGAAAATGATCTCAAATTTTTGCAAACGATCACGAAAAAAATCGCGAATTTCAGCACACGATCACATAATGCAAACACGAATTTCGGCAAACGATCGAACAATAAAAACGCGAATTTCGGTAAACGATCGCGGAAAAGAAAAGCTAACTTTGGCAATCGATCGCGGAAAAAATCGGGAATTTCGTCAAACGATCACGGACAAAAAACGTGAATTTCGGCAAACGATCGAAGAATAAAAACACGAATTTCAGCAAATGATCGCAGAAAAAAATCGGGAATTTCGGCAAACAATCTCGGAAAAACATCGGGAATTTTGGCAACCGATTGCAGAAAAAAATCGCGAATTTCGGCAAGCGATTGAAGAAAAAATCCCGGGAAAAACGCGAATTTCAGCAAACGATTGCGGAAAAATTGCCAATTTCGGCAATCAATCGCGGAAAAAAACGCGAATTTCGGTAAACGATCGCGGAATAAAAATCACGAATTTCGGCAAAGATCACGGAGAAAAACCGCGAATTTTGGAAAATGATCGCGGAAAAAATCGGGAATTTCGCAAACGATCGCAGAAAAGATTCGCGAATTTCGGTAAAAGATTGCGGAAAAATCAATTTCTGCAAACGATTGCGAAATAAAAGTAGTATGCTGGATAAATGTGACTTGAAATTGTCCTGAAATATCGAAAAAAGTATATAATAAATATAAATATGACGCACTGAACTATCTCTATCATATCGACGCACACTATAAATAAGACGCCTGAAATATCACGCAGGAGCAGTACTACCCCTGCAGGGACCATATAAAATAAAAAATTCGTATTTTAATATGTATATTTGCCCATTTAAAACAAATGTCACATCTAAAGTCTGTACTTATGCTTTTTGCATACATATTGAATCTTTGTAAAAACTGTGAAAATTGATTAAGTGTATTTGAAAATGTAAAATATACCATTATTTTCATTTATTTTTATTGTGATTACTATGCTTTAATATTTCCTTCTTTGCGTCGTACGTTTATGGAATGTAAAAACTGGAATCTTGAGTAATATACAAGGGTGTCAATCAGGGTTCTCGTTGCCGATCGCCACTGCGCCAAAATGAGAAAAGTAAAGGTTGAAATAGCCAAATTGCAAGAGAATTTTTTTGTTGTTTCGACGACACTCTTAATGATGTTATTGTACGTTTAGACCTTTTCCGTGTAACTCATTATTTCTGTTTTGATATTCTTAGTGTTTTACGAAGAATCTATTACTATCATTATTTGAATTTGGCTAGTTTTTCTTTAGCGATTAACCAAATTGCTCAGATTAGTCAAAAGCCAATGAGAAACCGGGTGTCAATTTTTATCGTTGTTCATTGGCTAATTTTCTAAACCATTCGCTGTAGAATTATAGTTCCAATAGTAAAAAAGTTTCAAAGTTATTCTTCATCCTCTTTTATGTCAAAATAGTTATTTTTTAAAAGTTACGAGGTTTACAGTTTTATTCCGTTCCAGGGTTATACGTTAAATTTACAAAAATCTACTCCGTACTTGAACAGGTAAAATAATATATTCTTTTTGTACGACCAAAACTTACCGAGTTATGTTACTTTGAATTTTGAATTTTCTGCCACTAAAACCAGAAAATCGTATTTTATCCATATTCGGAATGTAAAATAAAACTTGACCAGTTTTTATTTTTTAAATTAGTATTCTACAATGCTTCGAAAGCCTTGAAAAGAAAAACAGATATTAAGGGCGGAAGATTGTACTGACCCATTGGCGCATTTAAAACAAAAATCCCACCCTATTCGCAGAACATATCTCCGTACTTACAGAATAATTTATTCGTTACTCATTATTTATTTTTAATTATTTGTATTAAACACGTTGCTGAAATACTTTGACTTTCAAATAAGAGTAAGACTTTAAATCGACTTAAGAATAGTATATAAATTTCAAACTTCAAAACAAAAATACGTAGAACTTTTTCGAGTGACAATAGGGCGCAAAAACTTTACTTGCTCCAGGGCGCCGAATATGTAGCTACGCCACTGGTGTTTATCAAACATTTCTCTATAATACCGCCTATTTTCATATTTTTGTATGCAGTATTTTTCTTAATATTAACGGAGAAAGACCTCCGGTCACAAAAAGTTCAAAACCAGCGGCGGCGGTGACAGCGTAAGTTACTTTTTTTTTTAGAATAGAGAGATTATTATTATTTATTTATTTTGCATTATTAAAATTAAATATTTTACATGTTTTCCTCCTAAGATAGTTTTATTATTACACGTTGGAAAGAAATATTACATGAGTAATTTCCTCTAAATCTATCAAAAATGAAAAAATATTCTAATTTTTATATGAAGTACAGTTTATAATTTTAAGGCAACTCAAAGGGAAAAAAGTAGGAAATTGTACGTGAAACGTGGTAAATGAAGTGCGCTCGTACTATAACTAGTTTTATAAATATCCAGATCTTGGTGCAATAGCTGTTGCACTCTTGTGCAAAAATACATGAATACAAAATGTATTACGATTACATACATTAAATTTAGTAATACGAAAATAATAGGGCTCCATCTTAAATTTGACGTAATCACCATATCGCAACTTTGAATCAGGGCATACCTATCACGGGATATCATTGAATTAATTACATATGATAGGATTTAATAGAATGGCGAAAACTTTTATTAATATCTTTTTAAGTTTTGATTCGATTTTCATAAAATTCGAAATGAGTCAATAAAATTCTGCAAAGATTAATGATATTAAATTTCAAACAATTCGATTGGATAGTTTTTGCGCTGTTACAGACGGACGGACCAGACGCCGACTATAGGTGCTACGGATTTATATAATTACGAAAGCTCCTAAAAAAAACCTCTCAGTTGGTAGTTACATTCAGGTAAAAAAATTTCAATGCTTCAACTTCAAAACTTACAACCATTTAACATTTTTTTACTTTCGTAAACGGATCCATTTTTTAAAACTCGATAACTTTAAAAAATAATTAAAAGTTAAGAATAAATCTCTGAGATTGAGCTGCCTCCCCGAAAATGAGAGATTTTTGGTATATAACTAAGATGGTTGTTATAATTAAAACAAGTATTTACCTTTACACTATACAAGTTCGTTAATAATTAAATAAAATTATTTTATTATTCCAATTTTTCCCTTTATCTTTTCTCTTTCTTTGGTCTTTCTCTTTATTACCTTATAAATTGGACAACTTTTTAAAATACAATAAGTGTCTTAAATGAAAAAGCTGAGGCTGACATTCTAAACATGAACTGTATCCCAGAAAGATGGCAGTTTAATTTACACCTTGGTTGGGCACCTTAATTTAAATGCACGATATTTACTAAAGTCATTTTTATAGTTAAAAAATATATTTATCTTTAAGTACACTATAAATATTCATTAATAACTAAATGGAACTCAATATTATGGGTTTTTTTTTTCCTTTTTACTGATGTATAGCAGAAGTAATCTTTCAAAGACAATGGTTCAATTTTGAACCATAAAATTTTAATTCCTTAATGCCACATTGGCACCAGACAATTAGAATGGAAATTTTCCTTTTATTTAGTACGGGAACAAAAACTTTAGCTTAGTTTGGAATAAATTTATTTGTAAATTCTGGGGTCGATAACTCATTTTAGCATTTTACGAATAGAAAATACCTTGCTGCCGAAAGGGTTAAACAAGAACGAAAAATCATACATCAGGCATAGATTATTAAGTAATTTCCGACATTAAAAGAATGTCTAAGAAATTTCATGTCTTCATACAACGAAATAGATCATAGTCCGCCCTGTAACGGAATTCTTTTGTGAGTCTCAGAAATGAACGACTTGATAATGCATAAATAACATGTTGTACTGCACTTTAGTAATGCTTTTTAATTTCATTATGCATAAAAAAACCATAGGATTTTAAAAATGCATCGCAAATGATTTTTCCTCCCAGATCATAATGTAATGGGATTCTTTTGTGCATGCCTTCAGACTAGAGTTGGGCAGATTTGTAATCTCAATTACCCGCAATGTAATTAAAAGTTAATTTGCATGTAAATGATTATAGTTACGCACATTTCAAGCGCAGAAATTTCGCCAAATAATGACATGGAGGCAGTTCCTTCTACAGTGATGCAAGAATTTTTTACGGCATGTAATTTTAACTATAATACATACAATTAAATTCTAATTACAATGCAGATAATTGGAATTACAAATTTGCCCAACTCTGCTTCAAACGAACTGTAAATACTAATTGTTTTATATTCCCGAGAAAGCATATTTAGTTCACCTACGTGATGTATGTCAATTTCATTATATTTCAGTATTGTAACATCATTTAAATGCATTGGAAACGATTTTTCCCCACATATCATAATATAATGGAATTATTCTGTACGTTCTCGTAAACGAACTATAAGTGCTACATGCTTCATTTTCAATGCCGAACATTCTATAGTCAACCTTAATGACATATTAAAATTACTGTGTATACTTAGACAGTTAGAGCACGGATATGCGGACAGATAGACATGCAAACTGAATTCATAAACACTTTGCAACTAGTTTGGAAAGTATTAATAAACAATTAAATTTAAAAAATCAAAAAACCCGGACTAATTAATTATTTCTCATCAATGTGAAACTATTTTTTTTCTCCAATTCCTACTATTAGCTCACACTCTGGCTATATATATCTTGTTCAAATTTTCAATCGTTAATAAAATGCTTATTATTCATCCAATCAAGCTCAAATAATTTTTTTTAAACTTGTAGTGGATGACACTTGATGTTAATCCAGTTTTTTTTTAATATTAATTCATTAATTAAATTAAATTAATTAATTTTCAATAATCGAGAGAGCCCTCTTTTTGATCAAGGTATTTTAAGACCGAGAGAGCCCTCTTCTTGATCAAGGCCTTTTAAGCGCCACTCAAGATGAAAGAATGGGAGAAAAAAAAATTCTCTTACTGACCTAAGTAGAAATTGACTTAAAAATATATACATATTTTTTTTTTATATTACTTGTTTATATTACTTACCGATTTTTTTATTTACTTGCATTGACGACTTTTAAGTTGTGTTTAATTGTTAGTTCCTATTTTTAAACACTGTTTTGATGAGGTCTATAGATATCTATGATGGTTAGAATTGCAGTAAAGCTAGAGATCCACAATACCTACACAACATCCAGGTTCTGTAATATTTAAACGGAGCTCCTGACTGTAAAATAGTCAATGAAACATCGTCTTCATTTTGAAAGACCTATCCAATAATATGCCACTCAATAGGGTGCGTAATTTTTTTTTTCGTCTCTACCACCATTTTGTATTTTACGTCTGCCATTTTGAATTTATAAAAACAAAACCTAGCCTATAACCATTGAGCTTTATGACGAATTGATAGAGACCTCATTCATTAAAATCCATCCAGCCGTTGGGACGTTTCAAGGGTATAAAGAAATCCACATACACAGATACGCGTGTAACACATAAACCTTCTTTTCAGTCGGGTATAAAGAGAGAATTTTCATGTATTATTAAAACTGGATGTTCAACATTTTACCATATAAATTGCTTGTTGATACATACCAACTGTCAAAGAAACAATATCTGGAACAATTTCCACTGATTAAAAGATAAAATGTATCCTAATACTTTGATTAATGTGCTGTATTTACTAGTGTACAATGAACGCTTTTCTTTTCAAAATTTTACGGCTAAAACGTACGGTGTTCGTTATACATGGTATTCATGGTATGTTTACGAAAACTATATAAAAACATCCATGTTTTCACCAATTCACTGAATCATCACTACAATACTGACCCAGCAAAGAAGAAATTACTGGCCAGCAGCGAGATAGGTGCTGGCAATGATGGAAATGTGCTGGCTAATGGTCTACACTGTAAAAAAAAATCTGTGAAGTTACTAAAGTTTTTCTAGGAAACTGGGATTCCTAGAACTTTTCATGTAACGGCAACAACAAAATTTCATGTAACAGACACACTTTTGCGCCGAAAATCAAAAAATCTGTAAGGTTACTAAGAATTTTTTTGGAAACTGGGATTCCGAGAACTTTTCATGTAACTGCAGCCAGGGTTACAAATAAAAGTTTAGTAAGATTACTGAAATTTTAGCAGATTCATTTGTAAAGTTACAGATTTTTGTAGCTTTACAAAAACTAGTTTTGTAGATTTGCAGCTTTTTTCGTACAGTTACAGGTGAAAGTTTAGTAAGCATGTAACTTTACATCTGTAGAACTACAGATTTTTTTTTACAGTGTACCACTGCATGACCACCGCTGGACAGCTTCAGTCAACTTTGCTATTGGAAATCATCGGATAAAATTCTGATGGGCTTCCGTTTTATCTCTTGCGCTGGCCCACCACACCATGGAAGTGCACGAACTTTTGCAACATTATTGCTGGAACCCTTACGCTAGGTTGCATAATTCATCTAAGTTTTAAAAAAAAATTCACTATTTCTAATTTTTATTCAAATATTTTAATCTAAAGTGTAAAAATATTTAAACAATTACGTTTCAAGTCTAACAAATAACAATTTATTAGACTTTTAAATATTTTGTCAAGTCTATATTAAAATAAGAGTTATTTTTATCAGCCCGCGGCAGATTAATGAATTTGAATACAAATCTGAAAAAAAATATCTTAACACAATTTAAGCTGTCAAGCTTTTTTTTTTTTTTTTTTTTTGAACTATAAATAATATAGCACCACTGCCACCAACAAAATAAATAAATAAATGAATAAATAACTAAATTCTTTATTACAACGCACTTTTTTTCTTCTTAAATATGGTTTTACTAAGTTACAAAGGATTTCGGTTTTCGTAATTTACACAGTTGAGAATCAATAAACGTATAAAATGTATAGTATTTCTATACAATACAATAATTTCTATACAAGTTTAATGATTGGGAACTCAAATTACAACATAAACAAACTTGATATAGTGTATTGAGAGCTTAAAAACAACGAGCATTCGTAGAATACTCTGAAAGCACTTGTTCGTATCCGATCACGAAGACCAAACAGCACCGAGCGCAGTTAGTACTTGGGAGGGTGACCACATAGAAACAGCTGCAAGTTCAAATATCTCTATAAATACTTCTATATCTGTTAGTGAAGCTAACTCATAGAAAAATGGGCCATTATTCAATAATAATATTTCTATAAGTTTTTTATAGAATTCTATAAGAATTTTTTGTAAGGTAAAGTGCTGGACCAGCAAAGGAATAGCAGTAGGATAGGTGCTAGCACTGCAGGAAAAGTGCCAGATTGAAGCAATGTGATGGCATACCAATGCTGGCCTGCTGTTGGCCATCACTGATGGGTCAGCTGCATTCCGCACGGACACTTTTGTACTGGTTTAACCCTTAAATGCCGGGTGTTGCTTTTCGGCAACATACCCAATTTAGGCTCTAAAATACTATATCAATGTTAGAATAATATTAAAGCTATAATGCCTAATGTTGCCAATAAAATACATTCTGAAAATATTATTAAATCGATTTTCAACATGTAGATGGCAACACTTGTGCTGTTTAAGAATAAAAATAGATTTATTTTTTCAATTGTTGCTAGTTGTTCTTTTTGTTTTGTTTGGAAGCTTGCGAAATACCCTATTTTGTTCTGCAGTGAGCAAGTAAAATTTATTTCTTATTATAGTTCCTAAAATTCTTGTGTGTTTAATGTGATAGAATTTTATCAAGGGAAATTATTTTTTCAATTAATTATCAGTATTGCCGATTAGTAACAAACTGTTTTTTTATCCGTAAACCATACTTAAAACAAAATATGATTTTTTTATGTATTTTTTCCATGATTTATTTAAAAAATGAAAGCCGAGAAACATTATTACAATGATTTTTGAAAAGTCAGGCATTTAAGGGTTAAGTAATGGCACCGTTACACTTTACCGCTTATGACAGTGCTGGGTGCCATCTTTTTTTCAGCTGGTGGCCCACTATTTCAATCTTTGCTGGGAAGAGACTTATGAAAGACAGTGGGTGAAAGCTCGACAGAACTTTTTTATCCCCTAAGTTTTAATTTGGCTGTCATATCGGCGACATAGCACTCATTCAGCGACTTAAAATTATTTCAAGATTGGACTTGCAAAAATCTTATTTCAGAGTACAGTAGAACCTCGATTATCCGAAGTAATTGGGACAAACCCTCTTTCGGAAAATCGAAATTTTCGAATAATCGAGAATGCTTCAGTTTTAAGATTAAGGAGAAATATATGAAATATTTCTTATTATGATAACAAGTGCTTAATGAAAATAAAGTAATAGCAAAATAGAAACTAGAATAAATTATCTGAATTTTAAATTTTAAATTAAGTTAACTTGTGCTTAACTTGTAGTAAGTACTTAACTTGTGCATATATCACAAGGATTTGAAAAAATATTTTGTTTGTCGCTGGTTTGATTGCCTTTGCTATAAAGCTCTATAACGGAGTTTTTAAAGATTATTAGTTCAACAGTTTCACAGTCTTTCTGCTGCTCCAACCATGCCAAACCTTTTATAAAACATTGAAAAGCTTCAGAATTACTAATTTGTTCGTTTCCTCAGTTCCACTCCGCTACTTACGGCAGCTCGAAGTTAATTCAAAGGAACTCTAAGAAAGGGGATCGGAAAAAATTATATGTTCTCGTACTTCGGAAAGGACCGCTTGCACACAAGAAATATAATAGTAAAAAAAAAAATCTTTCAAAATGAGTTTTGCACACAAGGAATGTGATATATATATAAAAAAAAAGCTTTTAACATAGGTTTCGGTTAACCGAGAGTTTTAGTTAAAAGAGTTTCGGATAAAAGAGGTTCTACTGTATTTTCTTTTCTTTTCGTTTTCTTTTGAAGCGTTAAATATATTCCGTTACTTACAATGTATGATTGCGCGTTACTTAAATTAGAATAACATGCGTCATTTTTCAATCAATATTGACTTTTGAGTTATAAATTAAATAATTTGAAATAAAAACGAATAAATAAATAAAAATATTGTTGTAATTTAACATCCGCCTATAACTTTCTACTGCTTTTATTTGAGAGCATAATCTTTTTTCTTTTATTCAGAAATATATTTTGGAAGTAGTGTAAATCTATTTCTAAACAGGTTTAAACTGACATCTAGTTAAAAATCTTTAAAAACTAGTATGAAACTCAATTGAAAAGCTGCATTTTTTTTTTAAGAGATCTTTTTTTATTCTTTTTTTTTCTCCATAATCGTATTCAAGATTCGCGATTATAGGATTTTCGAGCTTGTAGTTAGTTGCTTTAGCATAATGTAAAACTTGCAGTTTGATAGCGATGGTGAACATTGTCCTCTTTCTCATCCTAATCACTCGCGCTTTTCTCGTGCTCTTAGATATTTTAAAACAAAGTTTCTACTATGAAAATGTATATATTGCAGAAATTTTATTTAATGGAATGCTAAATCTACAACAGTAAATATGGACGTTTAATTTCGAGTTTCTCTTTTGTGAAAC
The DNA here is from genome assembly GCA_963932465.1 of Maratus speciosus. NCBI lineage: Eukaryota > Metazoa > Arthropoda > Arachnida > Araneae > Salticidae > Maratus > Maratus speciosus. The sequence goes on from OZ010789.1 coordinate 469,126,522, forward strand.
AGGATTTTTACAGAATTAATTAAATGTTTGTACTCTGGCCACCAAAAGTTAAGGTACAGGGACTGGATTTTTTCGATTGCACACGTTTTGTCGAATATCTACTGAAATTCTTAGCGAATTGTCTTTGAAATTCGAGAATGTGAAGAACATGTTTAACTTCATATTCTTCAGCGAAGATTTAGTCGAATTGTTCTTGAACTTCTGAGATGAAAAGAACATGTTTGATTTCATATTTCTTGGTGAAGATTTAGTCTGAAGGACAATTAGGGGACTAATAATAAATTTAATAATAAAATTATATTTGCAATCACCTATGTAGCAGAAATTGCTGAAAATGATTTGTCACTGTGCTAAATGACTATTTGGACCTTGTTGAACGTTTCTGTGCATTTGTGTAATTATAGCACTCATATTCGTGAAGATGTTATTGTGTCTGTGAAAAATTCAAAAGTTTTTTGCTTATAGCATACAGAGTTTTCAACCAAAGCCAAAGAATAATAGCAACAGTATACTGCAATTAAAACATGAATATATCGAATATTTGATGAGATATGGGCATTTTTATGAGATAATTTTTAACTGCGCATGCACGGAAGATTTCAAAATTTTTGTTTCATAATTTGGTAGTTAGTATTTTGGGGTAACTTCTATAAAAATACCAGTCAAATGATGTGAAAACTTAGAAAGATATAGTGAGCTGATTGAAAATTTGTGGAAAATCCCTTATAATAAAGCTATTTTTAGGAAGCAACTTACTATATCGACCCTATCCTTGTGAATTTTTGCGATATTTGACTGGACTTTTTATATACGTTTCCCCAAATAGCTGGCTACCAAATTATACAATAAAATTTTTAGGATCTTCCACGGATGCGCAGTTAAAAATTATTTCACACAAATGCCCATATCTCATCAAATATTCAATATATTCATGTTTTAATTGTAGTATACTATTGCTAATGTTTTTTGTCATGTTTTCGAAAAGTTGTGTTAAATTTGATTGAAAACTCTGTATGCTATAAACAAAAATTTTCCCAAATAAATTTTTCCCAAAAACGTTAACATCTTCACGAATATGAGTGCTATGCATACAAACGTTGAACAGCACCCAAATAGTAATTTACCACAGTGACAAACCATTTCCAGCCTTTTCTGTAACATAGGTGATCGAAAATATTATTTTATTATTAAATTTATTATTAGTCCCCTAATTGTACCCCCCCCCCCGATAAATCTTCACCGAGAAATATAAAATCAAACATGTTCTTTACATCATAGAAGTTCAAGAACAATTCGCCAATAATGTTGGTGAATATTCGACAAAACGTGTGCAATCGAAAGCATCCAGCCCCTGTACCTTAACTTTTGGAGGCCAGTGTATTTTCTAGTGTTATACACTGGTCTCCAAAAGTTAAAAATGCTTGTATTTTCTGGTGTTACACACTGGTCTCCAAAAGTTAAGGAACATTGACAGGATGCTTTCGATTGCACGCGGTTTGTCGAATATCTACTGAAATTCTTAGCGAGTTGTCTTTGAAATTCGAGGATGTGAAGAACATGTTTAACTTCATATTTTTCAGCGAAGATTTAGTCGCGGGGACAATTAAGGGCCCAACAATAAATTTAACAACAAAATACTGTTTGCAGTCACTCCTGTAACAAAATGACCAAAATTGTCTGTAACTGTAGAAAATAACGTCAAATATTGTGAAAACACAGAAAAATACAGTGGGCTGATTGACAAATTGTGGAAAATCACTTATAATAAAGCTACTTTTAGAAAGCAACTCTTTATATCACGCTTATCTTTCTGAATTTTCGCAATATTTGACTGAACTTTTTATTAAGTTACCCTACATAGCTGGCAACCAAATTACGAAATTAAAATTTCGGAATCTTTGACGCATGCGCAGTTAAAAAGTATTTCATACGCATGCCCATATCTGATCAAATATTCAATATATCCATGTTATAATTACAGTATACAGTTTCTGCTGTTCGTTTTCAAGTTTTCAGAAGGTGGTAAACAAAAAAGATATTTGAATTTTTCACAGAATCGTTAACACTTTCAAGAATATGCATGTTAAGCTTACACAAATGCACACAAACGTTAAACAGGACCTACATAGCCATTTACTACAGTGACATGCCATTTTGAATATTTTCTGTTACACTGATGATCGCAAACATTATTTTGTTATTAAATTTATTGTCGGCCTCCTAATTGTACCCGCGACTAAATCTTCACTCAAACAGATAAAGTCAAACATATTTTACGTCCTCGAAATTCAACGACAATTCGTCAAGAATTTCAGTACATAGTCGGCAAACCGTGTACATTCGAAAGCCATTCAATCACTTGTCTCTTAACTTTTGGAGACGACAAGACACAATGTTTTACGCTTTTCCAAATGAAAAAAAGACGTTGTACATGAGAGCACATTATGCATAATAATACATAAACATAATAAATACCGCACATTTTTATTATAGTTGAAAGTAATTTCTAAAAAAGTGCTTCCGTACATTGTGTAATATTTTATTAAAACTATAACAAAGTTTCTCTTTGGGTTTACTTAACAAAGTCCTTAAACATTTAATTATTAATAAAATGAACTTAAACAAGAAGGAAAAGTCACCTCTTGTCAAAATATTTGTAGGATTTTCAAAAGTTTTGTTATTACATTTTATAATAATCTTCTCGTGTGTTAAAACATCTGCTTATTACTAGTTTCCTTTAATAAAAATTTGTTCGGAACTCCAGAATAAAATAAAGTTTGAAATTCTTCGGATAATTATTTAAATTGACACTTTTGATCACTTAATGTCACAATAAATTTAAAGCTAATTTAAATCAAGAGGTGATAAAGTGCATATTTTCAGCAAGTTGTTTTTATTGAAGAGCTCAGAGAATTTCAGTCTTATCCGAGAAACACGAAAAGAACAGCTATTTTTTCCTCGATTTAAATTTAGTTATTGTAAAGTCTTTCGGAAAATATTAAATTTTGTGCTCGATTAAGCAATATTGATAGAAAATTATCTTAAGAGGCATTTTGAATTCGAAAAAATAACGTTTAACTTTAAATATCTTTAGGTGTATATTTTCGAGAATGGTATATATTTTCGAGAATTTATGAAATTTTTATTGTATATAGATAGATATTAAATCTGAAAAAATATTTTGGGCATTCTTTTGAGAAATCGGTCAACTCGAACCCGAACTGCATGAGTCAAAATCCAACTCGAAACTGATCGGAACCAGAAACAATGGAAGCCATCCCGTCCCGCAACGAAAAAATATAGCGCCAACCCTATACAATGCAGCACTCTAATCGGTATACCATTCATTTTCCTTTGACTATGGGATTTTCCGGTTCGCAGTGTCGCAGCTGCCGCTGTTGTGACAGCTGAAAGCTGTTTTCGTGATTTGTTAAGTAAGATCAATTATATATTTGAAAATCAGTTTGTATAAAGTGGTTAATTAAAAAATGCCATTGACTCTTAGATTGTTATAACGTCTAGAAGAAATGTTTTCTTGATACTTACGTATTATCCGTGCCAGAAAGAGAGATCGCCAAAAATGGTTCTTAATCACCAATCATATTTATCATTGTTAATAGCCTATCGTGTTCAAAAAAGTAATTTAATGTATACATTTATTAAATACATAGCACTGTTAATAACGGTAAATAGTATATAAAAGCAAACTAAATTAATACAAAACAATAATTTAGTAAACATGGAAAAAACTAAACTAAGGATTTTTTGTCACAACCCGACGTGCAAAAACATTTTATCTATGATTAGGAAAAAATACAAAAATGTAACAAATAAGGTTTGTAAAAAAAATCCAATCATAAGCTTCTACAGGCTTTTTTTCAAAATGACGCATTGAAACAGCTACTTAATTTTTTTTCAACAAAGTTGTGGTGCCATCATGAAAAACTAAACTTTTTAGTTCCTATTTCTCTTATTGTTTAATTATTTTACATCATTTGAGAAAAATAAATTTTATTATCATTTTCAATTCATAAAAAATTAAGTTCAACAATTTTTTTAAGTTAAACTTTAATAGTTTCAATTTTGGAACAGATTTCAGCTTAAAGTACACTGCTATGTTTCGCACCCATTTTAAATAAAGCTAAAATGAGTATAATACTATTAGTTTCAAATAGATTAGTATATAAAAGACAATTTCGTTATATTATTATTAATTCGTATTTATTACTTATACTGATATGGATGGCATTTCATCTTCGAAGTGGCCCACGGCGAAATTCGACGGAATAAAAAAAATAATAAGAAACTATTAGATGAACCTAAAATAAATCTACAAAAATAATTTTAATAAAATACCAATATTATTAGCTAAACTAACTCAAAAATAATTATTATTTTAAACTGCATTTACTATAATACAGTTCCTATTAATTTGAACTTCTTGCATTATTGAAAAATAAACTTGATAAATTTAATCTATAGTTAATTCAAAATAAAGCAATCCGTGAATTGTAATCAAGGTAAATAATCAAGGTAAAGTAACAAATTAAGGTTTTAAACTTAACCTTTTTACTTACGAAATGAAAAATCAATGAAAATTACATTATTCATCACAATCCTATGGGCATTATTTTTTAATAAGAAATACATTTCAAGCTAACGTCTTCTTATTCAGAGCAAACTTTCCATGCTTTTTATTCATGTATATTTTAAACCGCAATTAGTTATTAAGAAATATCTTTCCGGCCAAAATTGACATCCTGTTTGCCAGCGAGAATGTTGCGTAAGAAATGATAAAACTCGCAGTCAACAAGTTAGGTACATCATTAAAATGTACTTCAAACAATTATCCCAGTAGACCTTGATATATCCGAATTCTTTTGAATGTCCCTGTAAACGAATTAGAAATGCTACACACTTTATTTTAAACAGAAAAGATGTTATAATAAGTTTTAGCAACATATATACATTTAATAATGTTTGAAGTTGTGATACATCATTAAAATATACGTTAGACAGTTATACCCCGTAGATCATAACGTATCCGAATCCTTTTAAATGTCCCCGTAAACGAACTAGAAATGCTACACACTTCAGTTTCAATATAGAGTAAACCTCAATAACATGTATTAATTACATGACAATCCATGTTTATTTACGGTAATTTGAGTGCGGACTGATAGTAGACGATGGACTGGCAATGGCAAATCAAAGTCATAAACATTTTTCAAATATTTAAACTAACTATGAAACATTAGAATGACTTGAATACATTTAAAAAGCCATTAATATATACATAAAAACATTTAATTAAAAACAAAATCATAAAAAGTATACGTTTTGCTATGTCATCGCATAGCCTCACCAGTACTAACATCAACCGCAACAACAAAACATCAAACACATATTGAATTCAGCTTTTCTTTTAGAAACAAGAAATATTCATAAGGAATCGAACCTGATTCGTTCAAGGCATCTGGGTATACCTTAGTGAACCATCCCTCCATGAAAAGTCTGTAATCGTAATCTTTGCTGACATTTTTACCCGACTGCCAAGAAGGGTTATGTGTTTCACGCGTATCTGGGTATGTGGATTTCTTTATACCCTCGAAACATCCCAACGGCTGGATGGATTTTAATGAAATAGATCTCTATCGATTCGTATTAACGGCCCGATAGTTATAGGCAAGATTTTGTTTTTATAAATTTAAAATGGCGGTAGAGACGAAAACTTTTTTTTACGCACCCTATTGAGTGGCATATAATTGAATAGGTTTTTCAAAATAAAGACGATGTTTCATTGGCTATTTTGCAGTCAGAAGCCCCATTTAAATATTACACAACATGAAGGTTGTGTAGGTAGGATCTCTAGCTTTACTTTAACTCTAACCTTAATAGACATATATAGTCCTCTTCAAAACAGTGTTTGTAGATAGGAACTAACAATTAAACACAACTTAAAAGTCATCAATGCAAGTAAAAAAAAAAAAAAAAAAAAAAGGTAAGTAATATAAAAAATAGTTTCACATTGATGAGAAATAATTAATTAGTTGGCTTTTTATGTAGTCGGGTTTTTGATTTTTTTAATTTAATTTTTACTTGTTCAAAATTAACGAATCTGCGAAAGATGGGATAGCGTCCGTGTCAAAGGCATGTTACACTAATCTGGAATTTAATTTACCATTTTTAAATCCGCCAATATGCTCCGTAAGTCCATAGACCGTCCAGTCCCGCCTATAGATACGTTCTTGCAATCACTGCACGGAATCATATACATAACACCAGTTAATTTTGTTTTGCCATACTTAAACTTGTGGCTATTTAAAAAAGAACTCAATTTATTTAATGGTTTAAAATTAAACTCCAATGTTAAGTGATTTCAAAACAGAGGAATTCTCTTCTTTTCAAGTATGCTAGAAAGTGTTAATAATACTCCAAGAGCGAAAGGGAGTAATTTGAAATCTTTTTTCAAAAACTGAAAATTTGTTTTAAATGTAAAGGGATTTATTAGGTTAAAGTGATTTTCGCGTTAGTGTTGTCTTTGGTGTGACATCTCCAATTCTACATATCCCAGAATTACATTTGTTACTCCATCTGATGAAACAGAATTGAAATGAAGTTTATTTCAAAGCTTGAATGTAATTTATTTAATTTTAATCTTTTTTTTTTATTTTGTATCTGATTTCCTTTATTTCATTTTTAAGTATATTCTTATAATCACACATAACGCCAAAGTATCTTTTAATTATGGAGTTATGGAGAGAGTTGACTTCATTCATAAATTCATTTTTAATGATTCAGATTAACATCATAAAGCACAAGTACAGAAAATATCATAAGTTCCAGGGCTAACGGATGCTGGCGGCAGTGGCATCCGCGATAATTATATTATGTTGAATGCTACATGTTAACAGTTAGGCTAATTCCATGAAAACTTGTCATGTCTGTCACACAGCTGAAATTCGCTATGCTTGTTGGCTACCAGTATTTTAGAACGAAAAAATGTGACTTATTTTATCGGAGATATCTCATCAATTGAATAAGGCAAAGCAAACTTTTCGAAAATGACGATGGCCAACAAGCATAACGATTTTCAGCTGTGTGACAGACATGACAAGTTTTCCTGGAATTAGCCAGTAGAGAGGTTACAGACTGAATGATGAAAATCATACGCTATAAATTGTTCCTCAGACTAGCTGGCAAATTTAATTTGACAAGAGCATATAAATAATAAGCTATCCGTTAGATATCAACATACGGAGACTTGAATTTCATAGGATAAACTTGGAAAGTTAGCAAGACTGATAGAATGCCAGCAGTACGTTACACAACAGTTTCGGCAAAACCGATGAGAAGCGAAAAGATACTCAATATAAAACGAGGATATGCAACTGATAAGGAATTATATAATTCAGAAAAAAAAAATACATAAATGACCAATTATAACAAACTCAAAAAGAAGAGCAGATGTATTTCTGTTGCCGGAATATTTCTTTTATTATTTTTAGATGAAAATGCGGGTGATTTCACGTTATGATTAAATATTAGAATTTGTGCGGGAGCGTTTAGCGGCAGAAATAACTTTATTATTTATTTCATTTACTTAGTATATTAAACAAAATTTAAAATTAATTTACGAATTAAGAAAAAAATTAAAAGAAAAAGAGATAAATTAAAAATCATATGTGATTTCATATCACAGTTTACTCCACGGGAAGGTGTTTTAGGGCAGCTATATTAACGCTAAATTGTACTCAAATAAGAAATAACTCGCTTGGTGAGACTTTTGTACAGCTAGTTTTCTTCATGTATTCGAGTTTTCTTCTTGGAAATATCCTATTGTCGACAATTGCATCATATTCTGAATTAAAATATATAGTGATCTACAATTTTATGACTTTTGTTTAAAAATAAATGCCGTTGTGAACCACCAAACTTTAAGTTCTTCCAAAAGGTTTCCATAATTTTGGCCTCTACTGTAAGTGTGCTCATATAAGGATCCGTAGCCTTGCTCTGATTTTTAAAGGATCCCTAGAATTAAAAAAAAATTAAGAACCCTGATGTAAGGGATGTGTGGTTCCGAGTAAGTAGTCAGTGACCTTATTTTGATTGAAAAAGTGATTCGTGTAATAACTCCTGTTCAATTTGAATTATTGGTTCCAAACAATGACCCTCAGCAGCTAGTTGTGTTTGCATTGTATTCGACACGGCTATCGCGAATTGATTAATTGTACTATTTATCTAATTTAATCATAGAGGGCAGCACCATGCAACGTCATTTTGATTAAAAGAAAAGATATGACGACCCCAGAAGCCAAGGGGTATAAGTGACAAAATTAAAAAAAAAATGAACTAATTGCACAGATGACCTGGAAATATGCTTTTTTATTTTCAGGTAAAGAAATATAAATGATTTTCTAATTATGTGCTGTGTTTTAGAGATCAACCACTTTTGCCGAATAATGATAAATATTGATTAATAATAAATTTAAAGAAAATTGCACTCTACTTTTTTCACATTTATTGAAATAAGAGTTCAAAGACCGCTGAGAAAAAAGTAGCAGTTTCCTATTTTAATTCAGTCAATTATTGTTGATGTTCAAATTTAACGTCAATTATCTTTGAACTCAATTTACTCCAAATCGAAATTTTGTCACTTGTACCCCTTGGCTTCTGATGGTCTCATATATGATTTTGGCTTCTCCCCTTTCAGATAGATGAAGTTTTTGAGTGGGCCGTGGAAAATGTGTGTCGAATATTTTTCGCCGCACGAAAGCTAAAATGTCGTTAAAAGGTTTAAAAAATAAAATGTCGTTAAGTTTTTATAAAGTGATTTTTGCTTATTGAAAACTGTGTTATTTTCACGTGTTTTAATGATGATAAGATATGATCGGGTAGATATATTTTATCGAATCGTCGCCATTTGCGATATTTGTCACACGAATAGGGACTCGTGAAGGAATATTTTATTAAGTGAAAACGAAACTATAGGCTCGGATTCTTTAAAAACGAAGAGAGCGCACCTGAGAAGCGCGTTTAAGCAAGACTTTTAATCCTTTGAATGAAATTTTAAACGATTCAAGCCCAGATGTTAATATTATAGAATAATTATTACATCAACTTGTTGATAAAGGTACAAGACTACGTTCCATAGATGATGAAATTCTCAACTTCATTTTGGTGAATGGATTTTTATAAAATGACTATACGAAAGAATTCGATGCTTGCAAAGAATATAGTGAAAAATTAATGTTAAGCAAAAAGTGAAGCAATTTTTTGTTAAGCCTGGCGGAGAGCATTTTTCACCGAATTTTATGGAAGCTGAAAGAACAAGATCTCGACAGATTCGAATACCTGAAATCAGTCTGCAGCTTTTAATGGAGATCCGAGATCATGGTTAGCATTTTGGAATACTATTAAGAACATTCGTGATACTAACGCATTAGACGACCACTCAAAATTCATGCTCTTGTTACAAGCAATTACTCCGAGAGATCAAAAGCTTCTCAAATAGTAAATAGCTATCCTATCTCTGTAGAAAATTATCCGAAAGTAATTCAGCATTTTAAGGAAAGATTTGGAAGAGAAGATACTTTAATAGAGATTTATATGCGCGATCATTTTACATACAAGCGCCTGGATTCTAAGATTCATAAACTATTCAAGAAAACCGAATTCAAAAGAATTATCTGAACTTACGTGTTTTGACCTGGAACAAGCTGAAAGGGCATTGATGATTTTATCCCAGAAAGACAGATTCGATGAGCAGAATAATGAGAAGATTCGTAGCCTAAAACCAATCCTAGATGAAGTTGGTATCATGAGGGTAAAATCTAGTGTTGCCAGGTGTACCGCGTAAAATAGGGATCCAAATGGTCTGAACACCAGTATTTTAAAGTAATTTTCTTCACCTTATGTAATGACAGAATTATCTGCGATGAAAGATTGCAAAATAAACTGTAAGAAATTAGGGGTGTCTATTTACGCGGGATACCTGGCAACACTAGTAAAAACATAAGTCGCTTATCGAGAAGAAATTATCAATTATGAGTTCTCAATTCCTTTGCCTTCGGAACATCCTGTAGCCAACCGACTGATCTCCTGGAAACACCAAGAGCTATTACATGCAAGAGTGGCTCTTTTGATGACATCTATACGAGAAAACTATTGGATCCTGAAAGTCAGGAAAACCATTGGAGCAGTAGTTCAGAAATGTGTACAATGCAAAAGATTTAAAACACAAAAAACAGTGTCAGAAGCCATTACATTACCAGCAGAAATTGTTCAAGATGCGGCAGTATTCCAAATAATTGGAGTAGATCTAGCTCGTCCACTATATTTAAAGAATGAAAAAAGGCATGCATTGTCTTCAACACTGGTGAAGTATATAAGGCTATATGTTTAGAATTAGTGACGCCATTGTCAACATATGCCTTCCCCAGTCATTCAGGCGCTTTATAGCGAGAAGAGGAAGACGAATATTCTGATAGTAGCACAAATTTCGTCGGTGCAGAAAAATCTGTTTTAGACATCGACGGGGAACAGTTCTCTGCTGCTGCAGCAGTACAAAAGATTCGCAGGAAATTCAATCCGCCTACTGCTGTCTGGTGTGATGAGAGCCGTTCATACAAATTGTGAAACACATCTTGAGGAAAGTCTAGGTAGAGCTTCAATATCCCATGAAGAACTGATCGCTATTCTTTGCGATTGCGAATAAGTCGTAAAAGTTAAAACCGAGCTTTCCGGTAACAGAATGTAGGTGAAAACCTTTTTTGTTTTATTCATAGCTCTTATAATTTTTTTATATATTTAATGTATATATATATATATATATATTTAATGTCCACTAAAAATACAAAAAATCATGCTTACTTTTAAAAAAAGCAATATTGCGTTCAAAACATTTGAAATTTATTATAAGCGATACTATCGTATTGGCCTCGTGGCAAAAGTTAACAGTCTAATGAAATCCCCAAAGTACACTGTTTACAATCAGCCTGTTTGATTCTGTTCATTTCAGTGGTTTAAGCGCGCAGTTTGATTTAATGATTTAAATTTGTGTTTTATTTACATTTAATAGTTTTATTGATTGATGAATGTTTTAATTAAGTTGTGGAACCTAAGCTGGAAATAAATGCTGAGCTATTTTTATTAATTTTAGTTTTAAACGGTACAAACGGTAAACAGTAACCTTTCGTAAACGTCCCCACGCGATAGAGATAGATTTTTTTTTTTAAGTCACACTTGAAAATTATTTTTAAAACAATAAAAATTGAGTAAAGAGCGATGCAGTTTTCAAACAAATTGTGATACAGTTTTCAAACAAAACGCATTGGAAAGTAGGGGAAAGTGTTGTACCTTGAACATATATGATTGGATTTTAATAAAACTAATCGATGTAGTTTTAGGATGTACTACTATATGTCACTTTGCTATTAGTCACTTTAATATAGTTAGCACGTGTTGCAGGGAATTGTTAAATAAATGATTTGATAGTCAAAAAGTAAATTTTTTAAAGTTAGAACTTTTCATTATATCTCGTTATCAACAGCTATTTGTTTTAAATTCAAAGTTATACATAAAAGAATATTTATAGTTCATTAGGGACATGAGTTTCAAATCATGTTAAGCCTAACTAGAAAATGGTAAAAAGTCATTTTCGAGCTACCAAGTGTTGTACCTTGAACTTAAACTTAGCAATAGTGTTGCACCACCTTGAACAGGTTCAAAATACAAAACAATTGCATGTTATTCTATTAAAAAAACAACAAATAAAAAGTTTTTTCGCGAAGGTTTGTCCTTGTATACTTAATGGAAGGAACCCAAAACTCAACTCCATATGTACACCACTTATGTACAGAAAATATGCATAAATGATGACAATGATAAACAAGAGAGTATTGTTGTGTCCATGAAACATTTTAATAGAATTAGAATATAACTCGTACTTGAAGAGAACATGTTTTTCAACCAGTTGCAAACAAATCATTAGCATTTTGCCAGAACTTAGTTTTATTGTAAGAGAGAATAATTCTTTATGTATTTCCTGATATAGTAACAGTTTTTGAAAAATAATCTTAGCTTTTTATGCAACTGTTAATTTTTGTCGTGATAAAACGAACACGTATAAAAAAATATAGAAATACAATAAACTAGAGGTCTGCACGGGCCCGTGCTTGGCCCCAGGCCCGTACCCGGCCCGGCTCGCGGGCCGGGCCGGGCCGGCGGAATGGAGGAGAATTTTCAAACGAGCCGGGCCGGGTCGGCAGAATTAGGACAATTTTTTCAACGGGCCGGGCCGGGCCGATAAAAAAAATTAATCGGGCCTATCGGCCCGATATAAGAATTTGAGAGTAGCAGATAAAATACGAGGCCATTTCCAATGAATATGACTTTTTCGAGAAGTATAAATGTGCGTTACGAGCCGAAGCGAGTTTAACAACATCAATACAGAAATGTAACATGTCCATCGTAGAGATCGGCATCGTACAGTTACATGATGCCTGATCCCGGGTTTAATTTTCGGCAGACTTGTGTCGGGACGGAACTGGTATTAATCGTTCTCAGGATGTGTAGGACAGGCATTATGTTTTGTAAAATTATTAATAGCGATAATGAACTTCTGTTAACAGTATCTTTGGAAATGTACCTTAAGGTGGTTCTCATATTTACTGCTCAACAATGCGAAACTCTCAGACACATTTTCTGACTCATTTTTAACTATAAAGGCATAAAATTGACAGGCCTGAGTATTGAAGGCATTTGGGATCGAATAGCGGTTCCATTTTTCATAAATTACGCACAGAGATAACATAGACTCTTGTCACGTGACTGTACGTCTTTCTCCTTTCCTGTGCTATCGCTTCCGGAAATTCGATTCAAAACGCTAACTTTGCCAGCATTTTCCGAAAGATATATTACTTTTATCTAAGAAAAAAACGGCATTTACATGGTTTCTGAATAAGAATACCTGCCAATTTCATGCGTTTCCGAAAAGAAATGAATTCATAAATGTATCAAAATGTAGCTCCTTTGGATTTCAGAAAAGCCTTAAAAATGACAGAAATATTTTCACAAATCTACCTTTTATTATAAGCTTCAAAAGTTATCCTGTTTTTTAACCCTTTATTCTAAACTACAATAATCTTTTAATGAACCCTTATTTAAATTTTGAAACGTCTGTAGAGACTTTGACTAAAACACTGTAAGTAATCGTGAATGTTTACTATTGTGTGTTTTCTATTTTGCGAACACATGGTAATTTAAAATATACTGTAAAATGTTCCCATAAATATGCATGTAGTATTCATTAAAAGAATCTTAATTGTATGTCAAGAAAAAACGGAATTTTTTGTAGAAATTTAGTCGGGCCGGGCCTGTTTTCACTGATTTTTGTACGGGCCGGGCCGGGCCGAGGACGGTAAAAATGTAAACGGGCCGGGCCGGGCTCGGGTCGGGCTCGGGCCGAACTTTCAATTTTTACACCGGGCCGGGCCAAAATAGCTTTCCTTCGGGCCGGGCCGGGCCCGGGCCTGGAAATTCCGGCCCGTGCAGACCTCTACAATAAACCAGCTAAAATGCAATTGATATTTACTGTAGTTGGATGAATTACCCACACTCCTTTTCCCTCTAATTACACCTGCTGTTTTACATTAATTTAAAAAAAAATCTTTAAATAAGTGTCTATGACAAAAGTTTTATTATAAATATACTTTTAAAATTTATTTCGAATGCATCATAAAAATATTTCGTTATTTTTTTTTTATATAGAAAAATGATGCATGGTCCATGGTACAACACGTCTAGGACCAAGGTACAACATGGGTTACCTTGGTTCTAAAATTAACATTTTTTTTTTAATTAAATGAAAAACTATGATAGGCCTAAAATTAGAGTTCAAGAAAATTATGAGGGAAGCAGACATGATAAATAATTAGAAAATATCTTTACATTTCATTATTTACATACCTTAATTAAATTAAAAATTAAAACGTCAAAATAGGACCTAGGTACACGACCTTCCCCTATATTTTCAGCCTATTCGGCGGTGTAAGAATTGAAATTGTGCGATATTTAGAAGTTTAAAAAGTTGCATTAAAAGTTAAATTTAATCGTCTGCTGATGCCACCGACAAAATTACGTTAGGGTTACGCACGGTTCAGGGTTAGCTTTATAATATAGATAGATGCAGAGAGTGTGGATGATCTAGCCCCTTTAACACCGCCAATGTTCCAACAGGAAATAAGATCTACAGAAGTGATAGATTTTGATGCAATTGACACAAAAGATTTAAACAAAAGAGTAAAGTATAGGCAACATGTACGAAAACATCTTCGAAAACGATTCCGCGTTGAATACTTTGGGCAATGACGCAAACAAAATTCTCAGCAAAAAAATGTCAAGCATTGGTGATCATTGGTAATGTTGTTCTCGTAGAGTCTGATAAGAAACGTGCATATTGGACTTCAGCTCGCGTGCAAGAACTAATTTCTGGAAAAAATGGTCACCCAAGAGCTGTTCGAATAAAAACTGAAAATGATGAATTTTTGAGACCAATAAAAAAACTGCACAAGCTGGAGATTCCAAAAAATCCAATATTACGAACGAGAAGTGGTAGAACAGTGACTGCTCCAAATGGTTTAAAGCCATAAGGCCATTTTGAACTGAATAGCTATTTTTTCCTTATTTTTAGTATATTTCATATGTTTCATAGTGTTAATTTGAATTTATGATAATTATGTTTAATTTTGTTTTCATTTTGCAGGAAAATTGTGTAATTTGTTCTTGAAAATTAGTGGTAAGAATATTTGTTGTTTTGACCGTGTAATGTAATTGTTGGTCATATTTTTATAAGTGTTAGACATTATTTTACATTTTGTTGCACCCATTGTTGAGTTTACCTGTCGAAAACTCAAGGTGGGAGATTGTCGAGAATCGATTAATTGTACTGTTTATATAATGTAATCAGACAGGGCTGCACCATGCGGTATCGTTTTGATTAAATGAAAAGAGATATGATTTTGGCTCTTCCCTCTCTGATAGATGTAGTTTTTTGAGAGGGCGTGGAAAAGGCGTGACGAATGTCTTTCTCGTCACAAATGCCAAAATGAATAAAATATTATTAAGTTTTTAAAAAATGTCTCTCGCTTATTGAAAAATATATTGTTTTCATGTATTTTAATCCCAATAAGATATGAGCGAGTATATTTATGTAATATAAGGATGATATAAGGATAAGGCCTTAGTTAATGAAAAAAGGAGTTTAATGATTCTAGGTTATAGTTTTACATATTAAATAGAAATTATATTTACAAGTACGGGAGGGTAGGGGGTTTTTCTGCAGCATACGCGCCCGCAGAATCGTCGGAGTTCGGCCTCTGCTCTCGTCTAGAGCGAGATATGCCTACCATCGGCCGCGTCAGAATGCAATCTGCTCTCGGTTGTTACTTGTTTCCAGGCGAAGAGAATGCAAACTGCATATCAGCAAATTCAAACATCTGCTGTTCTGCGGTAACAAGTTCTCATGGAAAAGGGCTGACCATATCTGTTGCTATGAGTAGGGTTTTATGGGAATCTAAAACCACAACTCACACTCGGCCATCTTGTCCGCTTGTCGACCTCGACAGCGCGTTAAATAAGCAACAAGATATGTCAAAAAACAAAAAAAAAAAATACTATCTAAAAATAATTAAGATCCAAAGGAAAAAAAACTGTCATTAAATAATTAAGAAAATTGAGCTAAATAATAAAAAAAAATTAATTCTAAATTTTATGTAAATTAATGCTGGGCTGCTGTGGGGTATCTCCAAAGAAAAAAAACAAAAGAATAAAAAAAAAGTCTCGGGATAACATCAATTTGCGTCATGAGACCGTCTTTCTCATGAGCCATCATCAGGGATGAAAAATATAATCTGAAAGGCCGTCTGCCCATTATATTATCATCAAGAAAACATACTGAAATCTGCCTCATCTTAGGTAGAATTTCGTAAAAAAAACATCTTTATCCCAACGTCATTCGAGAATAAAAAAAAAAGAGGTTTGCCTCGTCTAAGCAAAAAAAAAAGGATTTCCCACCAAAAGGTTTTTTTTTTTTTCGACAGCCAGCTCTTACTTCTGTAAAAAAAATATGCGAGGGGGGGGGGGAGACACATAATAATACTATACTTATACATATAACATATAAAATTATAAAAATACAGGTAAAAAATTTCAAATATATAAAAACAGGTACATAATAATAAAATAATAATATTGCTGGCACAGTTCTGGATAGTCGAAAGTGTTTTATGCAACATGAAAAAAAAAGGAGTCACTGCTTGGCAGTCTGGAAAAAAGTTTTATGCAAAACTAAAAAAAAAGCACTGTTTTGCACTTGTAATAAAAAGTTTTAAGCAAAACTACAAAAAAAGCACTGTTTTGCTGATTTACTAAAAAGTTTTAAGCAAAACTACAAAAAAAGCACTGTTTTGCTGATTTACTAAAAAGTTCTAAGCAAAACTACAAAAAAAGCACTGTTTTGCTGATTTACTAAAAAGTCTTAAGCAAAACTACAAAAAAAACACTGTTTTGCTGATTTTATAAAAAAAATTGATTTGCCATGCGAAAAAAAAAAAAAAAATCACAGCATGGACTGCACAACTGTTTAAATTGAAGGCCACTGTTTCATGTGATCAACGGATGTCGTTGTGATAATGGGACCTTCATGGTTTCCTATTTTTGTAACTGCATACCTGTCATTAGGGTTCACGGCTGTAACCTTATACAGTCCAAAATATTTGGGTCGAAGTTTTAACCCAGTTCCAAACTGTGTACGTTGTATTGCTACTAAATCATTGACCTGGTATACCGTGGGGGGTTTTCTTTTCTTATTATATTGGGCGCGGCTGAGTTCCTGATGTTTTAAAATGTTGGCTTTTGCACTATGCTGTAATGTTTGTTTATGATCCATGTGTAATTCGATATGTTCGGTTTCCAAGAGTTGTTTTATTATTAAGTCGTCTTTATTTTTCATCTTGACACCCGTTAACAGCTCGAACGGGGAGAATTTCGTTACAGATGAAGTCGTGCTATTTATTATCCTTTGTACCGCTGGTACGTGTTTGTACCATTTCGTTGGATCATCTAAAGATAATTTCGTCAAAATAGGGATAAGCGTTTTATGCTGTCTTTCGATTTGTCCATTTCCTCGCATTACTCCGGTAGTAATGGGATGGTGTTCTATATTTTCTTGTTTGCAATACCTTTTAAATTCTGAAGAAGTGAATGCGGGTCCTTTATCCGTGATTATTCTTCGGGGATTTCCAAATGTAATTTGTTGTAATTTAAGTTTATCTAGTGCATCTTGCGTCGCCACAGATTTGACTGGATATAACCAAAAAAATTTAGTGAAAGCATCCACTACTGTAAAGAGGTGATTATAATTTTTATTTGTGGAATGTAATGGGCCTAAAAAATCACAATGGTAAGTGTCGAGCGGCTTGTCACCTTTAGACATCGAGTGCAAAAAACCTTCCTGTTTTCCCAACTTTCGAGAAGCTAAAATGCATGGAACGCAGTTTGTTACGACTGTGCGTGTCAACTCCGGTAGGTTAGGAATGAAAAAATTTTGGGATGCAATTTCTTCTGTCTTTTTAGCAGAATAGTGTCCTTTAGTGTGTATATCTTGGAGTATGCTAATTTGCATTGCTTCTGGAATCACTAATAAATCTCGACCCTGTTGGAGTTTATACAAAATGTTGTTGCGCACCGTGAAGTCGGCTACTGGTGCTTCCGACGCTGCTGTTTTAATGCTGGAAATAAAGGGATCATTTGCTTGGGCTTTCATGATTTTTAGTGTCAGTTCATCGTATGTAATGTGCATAACTGGGTACCTGCTTAGCGCGTCCACATGATTCATTTTCGTCGCCGGTCGATGTTTTGTTTCGAAATCGAATTCCTGGAGGAATAGAGCCCAACGTGCAATTTTCGGCGTAAGATCCTTTTTGTCGAGAGTTTTTTGAAATGCCTGACAGTCGGTAATGACACGGAATCGAGTGCCGTGGAGATAGACGCGGAATTTTTTGAGAGCTTCGATGACTGCCAATACTTCCAATTCGTAGCTACTTAACTTTTCCTCTTGTGGTGATGTTTTTTTGCTCATATATTGAACCGGATGGAAGTGTCCGTCGGTGGATTTCTGCATGAGAACTGCGCCGAAGCCCATTTTACTGGCGTCAGTGTGCACTTCGAGGTCCGAACCCGGTATAAAAATGTGTAAAACTGGAGCACTTGTGAGTAGATTACGTAACGTGTACAGCGCTTCCCTCTGCGCCGGTCCAAACTCGAAAGTTGATGTTTTTCGCAAGAGATCGCTCAGGGGCCGTGCGATAGAGGCATACTTGGGAATAAACTTCCGAAAATATCCTGTTAAACCTAGGAGTGATTGCAACTGTTTAACGTTTTTGGGTTCCGGAAAATGTTGGACGGCCTTAATTTTCGTTGGTGAGGGCGCTATAGTATTATTTTCAATGACGTGGCCCAAAAATTCAATTTTTCGTTGCAGAAACTGACATTTTTTAAAATTAATATCGAGTCCGTAATCAGTAGCAGTTTCTAACACTCGTTTGAGTTTTTCGAGACCCTCGGCTTCGGTACGGGCGGGGATGATGAGGTCGTCCATATATAAAATCAACACACCTTCTAGTAGTAATTCGCGAAAAACACAGGCTAGATACCTTGAGAATGTCGCGGGGCTGGACGTGAGTCCAAAAGGGACTTTTAAAAACTCGAATTGTCCATCGTGTGTAATAAAACCTGTGTATTTAGTGCTCTGTGGGTCCACATCGACATGGAAAAACCCATTTTTCAGGTCGAGAGATGTAAAGACCTGCGCTTGTTGTAACTGGTCAAGAATATCATCAATAAGGGGTAGAGGGAACCTATCCTTTATAATTTTTTTATTAAGCTTACGAAAATCTATACATAATCGCATAGAGTTATCCTTTTTCTTAGCTAATACTACTGGGCTTGCGTAATCGCTACAAGAAGGTTTTATTATGCCGTCCTGTAGCCATTGTTTAATTTGGTCGCTGACAATCTTTTTTTCAGCCATGGACATACGTCACGGGCGTTGGTAAACTGGTTGGTCAGCAGACAATACTATGGACATTTTTAAGTCGGTAGATTTCGATTTTGTGGGGCGATAATTTTCAATCAGTTCAGCCACTTCTTCGCGACACGTTCTGTCGGTGATATGAGTTAAATCGACTTCGGACAAGTCATCGCAAATGTTGATAAGGTTAATAAAAATATCAGCCGGGGGATGTTTCGATAAAGTAATGCCAGTCTTGTTACATGTTAGTGTGCCTTGGCATATGATGTCTGTTCCGAGGATAACAGGGTGCGACATGTGAGCGAAATCAATAACGTAAGCAGTGGTAGAAAAAGTGGATTTGTCGATATCGATATCTGTTAAAAAGGAACCTTTTGGCTGAACGTTACCGCTGCCGAACCCCGAGAGCCGTAGGGGTACTGGTGTCAGAGGAGGGGACCCGAGCAGACGGTAAATGTCCTCACAGAGGAGGGTCACTTGACTTCCGGTATCAACGAGAGAATGCACCTCCGTGTCTGCAATTCGGACTACTTTTTGCATGTGTTGTTGGGGGCGAGTTAGCTCGACCGTGTGAACTGGTCTGTCTTTTCCGGCAGTGGCAGCTTGAGAAGGGGGGCTGAGTGCAGTTGCTGCCTTTGGCTTTGAACCGCGGGCTGTGCAATTTAATGCTATGTGGCCGTAACGAGAACAATTAAAACACTTCGGACCTTGTTCTTTACGCGTACAATCTATGGATTTATGGCCCCTGGCCCCACAGGAAAAGCAAGTAATTTTTTGAGGTTTTTCGCTGGGAAATGATTTCTGAGTACCCAAAGGGACGTGTGTCGCCTTAGGTTTGAAATGTGTAACCGAACCACAGACTTCTTCATAGATTAAAAGTTTTTTCTTAAATTCCTGTAATTCAGAGATTCCATATAATATTGCTTTATTATGTGGTGTATCGTTAATCCCATTAATTATATAGTGAATTAAAGATATATCATCGATGTTTCCTCTTTGTGCTATTTCTTTCATTTTCAAAAAATATTCCAATAGTTTTTCATTTGGGCGGCAGCCTCTAGCGGCTAGTAATTGATGTATATGGGCGGGCGAAGCTGATTGTCCGAATTCGCAAAACAATGCCTCTTTGAGTGATGCATATGAAGAAATGTTATTTTCACTACGTACATACAATAATGCTAAACTTTTTAATGCCCGCTCAGCAAACACATATTTCTGTATGTCGGACAGTTGAAATGAATGGGCCAGAGATTCAAATCTCTGAAACCATGTTTGAACGTTTTCCGTTTTATCACCACTAAACGGTGTAATTAAATGATCAATGTCATGGAAAGAAATTGTCTGTTTGGGCGCGGAGTGTGTACAGTGTACATGCGCCTGGTCTGGCTGTACTGCCAAAGGGGAAGATAAGCCAGTACTTCCACTACTATTGTGGCTATCATCAAATTCGGTATCCGATTCGGAAATTGCCGTAAACGTGTCTTTAAAAGCCGAAATATCAACTAGTGCACTTAAAATACGTTGCCCTATATCTTGTTTTGATCCATGGATGTCAATGGATAAGATATTAGCAATAGTAATCAATTGTATCTGATCGTAATCGTCCAAAATTATTTTGAGTTTATTTTCATACTCATCGCTTTTGTCAGTAAAAGAAAAACCTTTAAATTTCCTTAAATTCGCTCTATTCTGGCGATTTTTATCGCAACCAAATATTAATTCATGCAATAATTTGATTTTATCTGTTTTAGCCGATTTCAACTGGCTTTTAATAAAGTCAATTTCTTGTAATTCCATATTAAAAGGCAAGAAATAAAGAGAAAAAAAAATAAACTTACTGCAAAAGGAGTTATCCAATTGAAAAATAAATTCCTCGCCACGATATATTGAAGTAATCCAATTAATGATCCGTAGAAAAAAAAATATGCAGTCGAAGATTCATTCCTTGTACAGCGATAACTATCTTGCACAAATAAAAATAAACAGGAGATTGAGCTTCACACAGATGGCTCACATCAGATGTAGATGAATCACATCAGCTGAAATGCAAGGGTTGATAACGGAACGAAACAGTTCTCTGATTTTAAACGTAGATCGGTAAGAAAGCCTAGGGGATTTTACTTTTTAAATTCGTTTGGGATTCAAATCGGCCTAGAGCACCCATGTAATATAAGGATGATATAAGGATAAGGCCTTAGTTAATGAAAAAAGGAGTTTAATGATTCTAGGTTATAGTTTTACATATTAAATAGAAATTATATTTACAAGTACGGGAGGGTAGGGGGTTTTTCTGCAGCATACGCGCCCGCAGAATCGTCGGAGTTCGGCCTCTGCTCTCGTCTAGAGCGAGATATGCCTACCATCGGCCGCGTCAGAATGCAATCTGCTCTCGGTTGTTACTTGTTTCCAGGCGAAGAGAATGCAAACTGCATATCAGCAAATTCAAACATCTGCTGTTCTGCGGTAACAAGTTCTCATGGAAAAGGGCTGACCATATCTGTTGCTATGAGTAGGGTTTTATGGGAATCTAAAACCACAACTCACATTTATTTTATCGAATCGCCTCCGTTTGCGATACGGCACGATTTGATTTTTTTTAGCATGCGGAAAAATGATTAAATGTTTTTAATTGTTTGAAAAACTCAATTACTGATTTAAAAATACTTATAATTAAAGAATAGAAATAGCTATATAATAATAATTAATTAGAAATTCTTGGGTATTATTTTTAGATAGACAATTACTTGCGACCATGACTCAGTTCTATTTACTGCCTTAATGAAATAGCCTTCAAGATGTTCGATTAATTTGGGACAGAAATCGTTTTTTGCAGATTTTTTAAGTTGTGGAAAGTTTTTTCACATCGATAAGTAATTCCGATCGTGAAAAACGTGTACCAGAAAATTTATCCAATTGACGAGACTGTGCCGCTACTGAAATGAATACTTTTATAAAAATTCTAGCAATGGTAAATTCGTTATTTTTTATGCAAAAAAGCTGCATCATTGTATATAAACCATTTGAAGTCGAAGTTTTTGGATGATTAACGGTGTTTATTGGCGTTTAAAAAATTCAATAATACTTCTATGTTATTTTTAAGAGATTAAAACCGCGAAGGAAGTTTTGCTGCCAGCCTAACATTTTTGCTGCCGATCTCGTGCCTGCGCGTGTTGCGGTGTCAACCTAAAGAACCAATCACGCGCCAGTACATTCGCGTAGGAAAAGCTGAACCTCATCATATACAGTAAACTCCGTCTAAGGCGGAATCTATCGGGAGCAAGAAAATTTTCCGCGGTAGACAATATTCCGCCTTAGACAAATTTTACTCTATGTCTATGGATTCGCGGGGACTTGAAAATCTTTCCGAGTTAGACAGATTTCCGTCTTTCACAGATTCCGCCTTACAGAGAGTTTACTGTATTCTCCACTTCAATCGACATTATATGTTAGGTGTGGCTGCTAGTATTGGCGTGGAGTAAAGGTTAGCACTTTGGTTGCCGTTTCCGAAGTATTTTCGGAGTTAAAGATCTGTCCCTGTTTTCCGGGTCTAAACAACCTTCGTAGCACGTCTTTATATTTCCAAGGTTTCTTCCCAACACCACCTGCCTACGCTCTTTCTATTTTAGAGTGGCTTTCAGTATCACCTATCCTTCTGTGCTATAAGGCAATTAATTTTTTAACACATTCGCTGCCACTAAAAATGATATTTCCATTCTCAGAAGGCGGATTACAAAACAGTGTTTTAATGGTTAAAATGTTCCTTATATTTTACTAAAAAAAACCCCGAAAAACGAAAAACATATTATTTTGCTGTTTAGTGCGATTCATGATTCGCTAACGTGCTTAAATAACCTCTCCGTTCAACTTCCAAAGTCACACTAAAAAAAACAGAGCATATAACTTATCGTAGTCGAGAGGTGCTGGTCGGACGCGCTAGCGCGTCGGTGGCAGCGAACCTGTTAATTGGTCCGACACACCTTCGGTGCTGGCACACGGGTAGAAAAAGATCTTTTTTGTGCCAGGTACGAAGGGTTGTCGGATCAATTAAAAAATTGATTAGAGCGCATATATGGGTCCTTCTCTGTAAAGTAGCTGTTTAAAAAAAAAATTGCGGTCCAATGAAATTGCCTCAAAAATCTCAAAATTTAGCCTACAAGTACCTTATTGCTACGCTTATCAAAAAATAATATGAACCAAACTGTACCTGATAGATCTTCTGCGTTTTTAATTTCAAAGCCCTTCCATTGCTAAAATGTTCAAATAAATGATTGGCACCGGAATTTAAGAACAGATTTATTTGTAAATATGAAAAATGCCATATTTCACATACATGTTAAATAGAAAATGGTTTATAAAAAGTCTGGTGCCAACGTGGCGCTTGGGAATTAAAATTAAGTGGTTTCATAAACATACCGCCGCCCTTGAAAGTATTAAAAAAGAAAAGAAATATAATTAGAAGGCATACTGCCAATAAATAATATACTTTTTTTGCTCTATGTCAATTGAAAAAATAAAAATAAAGCATTAACATTTAGCAGAGCTAATGTTTATTTGAATTAGTGCAAACATTTTTTTTTTTAACTTCTCCCTGTAAAATAATAAAAATTAAAAATGTATTATCTTTCCTTATGCTAATTAAAACTCTTATGAGTTTTTTAATGTGTATTTTATTGTCATAAATTTCCTTATTTTACTATTTAGTACATATATAAATGGATTCAGATCGTTCCCTCACAATTTAAATCATTCCCTCATATTAAAATTATGAGGGAATGACGAAATACTTCTAAAAACCATGTTATACAAAAGTGATTAGTCTTAGGTATATTTTCAGTTACTAAATATCTTTTGAAACACATTTCTAATAATATAACAACATAAAAAGACATTTCATTAGTTTTTATTAAATTTAGAATAGATGAGGGAATGATACGTAATAAAAATACTTACATTGATCTAATACTTCAAAGCCATATACTAACTATTGAAGAAAGTTTTTGAGCAAACAACAAGATGCATACTTCACTTTGCTCTTGTGCAAACTGTCCTAGACCTATATAATGCATGTGCTGGTATCTACTTAATAAATTGGGGCAAATTTATAGGTATGTGAGGGAATGATGACAAATACTAGGGACATCATTAAAAAGTGCCCTAATTCTTTCATTACATAAAATATAAATATAATTAAAAGGCTAAATATTTATTTAAGTATATTTAATGGATTAAAAAAAATAATAATAACTATAAACATACATGCTGCAATGGCAGAAAAAGCATTTTCTTTTCTACATGTGTGAGTAGGGACATAGTGGTTGGTTGAATTTGTGACGGCCGATTATCTACACTAGGGATATAGGCCCGAGGGGGAGTGCCCTTCGTGGGGTCTTTCTAAGGGAACCTAACCCGTATTAACGCATGGAAATCCATGGTTCGAAGAAAACCACGAAAACTCCGAACGATTAGGCCGACGGGCGCGATTGGGATCGAACCCAGCACTTCCCGTCTACCAGTTTTGAGAGCAGAACCAGGGACATAGTGAGGGAATGATATTTGCATAGAAAAAATATTTAAAATATTATATTTCTATTTCAATAAGCAAATAATTACAATTTACATGCATAACTGATTAATATTGATAGTTTAAATCACCTTTTCTTTTTGTAAATTTTAAAAATCTGTCTTCAGAGCCCTGGGACATAAAATTGCCACTTTTCAGAGAAAAGTAAGTGGCACCTGAGAACAGGGTTTGAAAAATGGGCGGCAGCCAAAATGTTAACTGTACGGGGGGAAAAAAGGGATCTAGGATTAAAAAGTTTGGAGCCATTTTTTCACGTGATAAATAAGTATAAAAAATCATTAAAAAATGACTATAAAAAAGTTTGCATTACAAAAAAAAAAAAAAGTTTTGAATTCCCAGCATATTTATTGTAAGAATGTTCTTTTCCGGTTCTTGTTTTGTTCATTTATGCGATTCAAAAAGAAAAATAACTTTTCTAAAATATTTTAAAAATATCTAAATCTATAGGACAAACGGAAACTACTTTAAATGTTAAGAATAAAGATTAGTAGATTACGAAAGTAAATGCACTATTGACTAAAGAAGATTATGGAATACAAGAGATCAAATTTACCAGAACAAATAATGTAAGGTTTCGAAAAACAGATTTATAAATATCTTCTTTAGTATATGATATTGACAAATGATGCATGACTTCCTTGTGTAGCAATCAGCCATCTCTTCTATAATAATGCACATCGGTAAAATATATCTCATATTTTGAGCAAACAATACAAGAAATAAAAAAAACAATATAGCATATATATTCTTTATAATATTTTCATATTATTGACATTTTGACTGTAGATATAAATAAAAGGCTTTCATCTAGAATTATCGTTTGTTTTATTTAATTTTTTATAAAAGAATTATCATCTATGTGGAGATTTCGCAAGCAACACCTGGATTAGACTGAGTGTCTCCCGTATTTTCCGCTTCGAGATTAAATAGGAAACGAGCCTTTACGAAGCTGTGTGAAGTGAAAATACGGAAGAAGTAAACAGAACAAAATAAGTTCGACGACGGAAGGTTTTTTTTATTAAAGAACAGAACATATTTTGATGAAATAAGATTGAATATTTACACGACGTAAGAAAATCATAGAAGTATTCAACGACGTTTATGCCTTTAAGTAATTAAAGAACGAGAAGAGCGTTTGTATCTGTATTTTTTGTGTATGTATTCGTCTCAATAAATGTCAGTGTTCGTCCTAAAAGTGAGTTGTGAGTTAAGTATGGAGTCTCGCCCCCATAAATTGGAGTCAGAAGTGTCAGTTAACCCACCAATATGATTAATTAGAGTTATTCATCCTACATATTCAAGCCGGATATTCTTCTAACGGTGAGTTCATTGCTATTATTTTATTATGAAGTTAGTTGAAATACCAGAACTGGAAGTTGCGTTTAAAAACGAACGAACGCATAAAATTAAATTGCTGCATAAATTCCTATTTGATGCTGACGGTGATCGCTCTAATAGAAAGAGAATACGTGATTTTACTGGTTTCGGTTTTCAAACCGACAGCACCGAATTCAAAAATAAAATAACTAAAGTTCAAACTGATTTTTCATTAAATGATCTGATTACAGTGTGCAATCTACTTTGTATTGATAATGAGGGATCTTTAAACGATCTCGCAACCCGATTAGTGACATACCTTTCAGACTTGACCTTACTACAAAATAATATTATACAAAATGAAAGTGACACCGACTCGGAACCCGAACTGCCTTCAAATAATATGACTTCAAGTAATAACACTCAATTATCAAATTTTGACAAACAACAGCAATTTCCAGTTCAAAGTTTTATGCCATCGTCTTTGAATTTTACTGATATTGAAAGTGTAATACCTCCTTTCGATGGTAGTTCTTTTAGTGATATACAGGTATGGTTTAATAATTTTGAGGATGTTACTAATATGTTTAATTTGTCTGACTTTCATAAATTCATATTTTGTAAAAGATCATTACGAGGAAAAGCCCAGTTATTAACACAAACAGAATTTCATATAAATTCATATGACAAACTTAAACAACTCTTAATATCAGAATTTAGCACCACTTATAATTCTGCCGAGTTACATGATATATTAAATAAACGAAAATTGCAAGAAAATGAATCAATAGAAGAATATTTTCTTATCATGAAACAAATATGCTCGCGTGGTAAAATCGAGGATTCCGCATTAATGCAATACATCATAAACGGCATACCCGACCCCGTTTTCAGAAAATCAATGTTATATGGATGCCAATCCATTGTAGAATTCAAGCAAAAGCTCAAAATTTATGACAAAATTCGACATGACTATGAGAATACTAAATTTCGTAAAGTCAAACCTGAAATGTCAGTGAAAGAGAAATCCTTTCGACCAAAATCTGATCTTTTTTGCTTTAATTGTGGTCTGTCGAATCATAAAAGTAGCCAATGCAGACATAAAGATAAAGGCCCTCGTTGCTTTAATTGTTCGAATTTTGGCCATAAATCGGCTCAATGTGATCAACCAAGGAGGCCTAGAGTTAAGTCAGAACCCTCCAATGTTTCCACTGTCACGTCGAACACTTTCATGACCAAACAAGTCATTATTTCGTCTGTAAATGTTACATCATTGGTAGACACAGGTAGTGAAAGAAGTTTACTAAAGGAAAGTATTTATCGCAAACTCCCTACAATTTCGAACCTTGAACATTCAACTATCACATTAACTGGATTAGGAAATACTATAATCAAACCCCTAGGTTTTTTCTCTACGAACATTATGATAGATGATTTTAATTATACAACTAATGTTTATGTAGTCCCAGATTATTCCATATCTTTTGATCTTATTATTGGTACAGATATCATTCAACAAAGTATTTTAACAATTTCTGGAAATAATATTTCGATGCAAAAAATCGAGAAAAATGACGACACGTCCAATAATTTTTTGATTAATATTGCTCATGTGTTAGACGATCTTAATCTTGATTTATCTCATATTACCGATGAAACAATGCGTTCAAAAATTTCAGAACTTATTCAAAATTATTCTCCTAAAAAAATAAAGACAACTGATGTTAAATTATCAATTCATCTGGAAAACGAAGAACCTGTTACTTGTCCTCCCAGGCGCTTGGCACAAATAGAGAAAAACTTCGTCGAAAAACAAATTTCTGAGTGGCTCGAAAAAGGAATTATTCGTAAAAGCACTAGTAATTTTTCATCACCTATTGTCCTAGTAAAAAAGAAAGATGGTTCATATAGATTGTGTGTTGACTATAGGAAGTTAAATTCTAAAACACATAAACAACGTTTTCCCCTCCCAGTAATTGATGACATTATTGATCAGTTGCATTCTGCAAAAGTATTTACTACTCTTGACCTTAAAAATGCTTTTTTCATGTCGAAGTAGAAGAAAATAGTAGAAAATATACTTCTTTCGTAACACATTCTGGTCAATTCGAATTCTTATATATGAATTATGGCTTTAGCGATGCACCGTTAGTGTTTCAAAGATATATTTATAACGTTTTTCGAGACCTCATTAATGAAAAAGTACTTATTGTCTATATGGATGACTTTATAATACCAGCTGAAAACGAAGTCGAAGGACTCCAGAAATTACAACGCGTCCTTACAACTGCATCCGAATATGGTTTAGAGCTGAATCTAAAAAAATGCCACTTTCTACAACGAGAAATTGATTTTTTGGGTTACCACATTAAAAATGGTCAACTGCACCCATCCCCCTTAAAAACTAAAGCTGTCCTTAATTTCCCAGAACCTAAAAGTATAAAAGATGTACATTCATTTGTCGGATTAACTTCATATTTTCGTAAATTCATTCAAGATTACTCTTTAATAGCTAAGCCTTTAACAGATCTTCTTAGAAAGGACACTAAATTTCACTTTGGCGACCAGCAACGAAATGCATTTAATCAGCTGAAACACATCCTTTCTTCAGGTCCTGTTTTAAGCATTTATAACCCTAGTAACGAAACAGAAGTTCACTGTGATGCATCTATTGATGGTTACGGAGCAGTCCTCCTTCAAAAGTCTTCTATTGACAATCAATTTCACCCTGTCTATTTTATGAGCAAAAAAACCACAGATGCCGAACGTAAATATTCGAGTTATGAATTAGAAGTTTTAGCTGTCATAGAAGCCCTTAAAAAATTTCGCGTTTACATTCTAGGTATTCCTTTCAAGATAGTCACAGATTGCAACGCATTCGCCCTTACTATGAATAAAAAAGATCTTTGCACCAAGATTGCTCGATGGGCTTTAATGTTAGCTGACTATAACTATACAATCGAACACAGACAAGGTACACGCATGCGCCATGTCGACGCTTTAAGTAGAAATCCAATATGTATGGTCATTCAAGATAGTTTTACTGCTAAAATCATACAATCACAGAACACTGACGAACATATACAGGCCATCAAAGAAATTTTGAAAACAAAGCCATATGACAACTATTTCCTTAAAAATAACGTTCTCTATAAAAATCATAAAGGTATCGATCTGATAGTTGTGCCGGATGAAATGCAGCTAAATGTCATTAAACACGTTCATGACAAAGGACATTTTGGCCGTAAACGCTGTGAAGAACTCCTTAACGAAGAATTTCTCATCCCTAATATGTCAAATAAAATTGATAAAATTATAGCGAATTGTGTAACATGCCTTTTGTATAATCGCAAACGTGGCAAACAAGAAGGTGAATTACATCCCTTACATAAAGAAGAGACTCCTCTCCAAACCTACCACATTGATCATTTAGGCCCTCTTGAAACAACCAACAAAAATTATAAACATATTTTGTCTTTAATAGTCGCATTTACTAAATTCGTCTGGTTGTATCCATGTAAAAGTACTTCTGCTACCGAAGTTATATCAAAACTACGACAACAAAGTCATACTTTTGGCAATCCTTCCATTATCATTAGCGATAAAGGTCCTGCATTTACAAGCAAAGAATTTGCTGATTATTGTCAAGATGAAAATATAAAGCACGAGACAGTTACAACTGGCCTTCCCCGTGCCAATGGTCAAGTAGAGCGACTTAATTCCACCATAATTTCTGTAATCTCTAAAATGTCCAAAGACGAACCGACCAAATGGTTTAAACATGTTCCTAAAGTTCAACAAGTCATTAATTCAACTTACCAAAGAAGCATTAAGAGAACACCGTTTGAAATATTATTTGGTACAAAAATGAAACAGAAAGAAGATGTACAAATTATTGACCTCTTAAACAGTGCAGTCGAAGAACAATTTATGAAAGACAGAGAAGAGCTCCGTAAAGAAGCCAAGAAGAATATTCTGGAAATTCAACAAGAAAACCGCAAGCACTATAATTTACGACGTAAGAAACCCCGTAAGTACAAGCTTGGTGACCTTGTAGCAATTAAGAGAACCCAGCAAGGACCAGGTTTAAAGTTGAAATCTAAATTCTTAGGTCCGTATAAAGTAATCAAAGTGAAGTCTAACGACACCTACGACGTAACGAAAATCTCATCAACTGAAGGACCGATAAATACTAGCTCCTGTGCTGAATACATGAAACCTTGGCCTGACGAAAACTGAAACTTAAAAAAAAAAAAAAAAAAAAAAAAAAAAAAAAAAAAAAAAAATTTCTGTGTCCTATAAACATTTTACAAGTCACTGCTTTCAAAGAAATCTGTATCGATGTTACGCTACTTCAACTATGATGTGCAGATTAATTTTTTTTTCTTTTCCCCTAAGAACAGTTACTGGTTTTTTGTTTTTTGTTTTTTCAGATTCTATTTTACCACATGTCGCTGCGGCAGCTCCAGATGTCAGGACGGCCGATTGTGGAGATTTCGCAAGCAACACCTGGATTAGACTGAGTGTCTCCCGTATTTTCCGCTTCGAGATTAAATAGGAAACGAGCCTTTACGAAGCTGTGTGAAGTGAAAATACGGAAGAAGTAAACAGAACAAAATAAGTTCGACGACGGAAGGTTTTTTTTATTAAAGAACAGAACATATTTTGATGAAATAAGATTGAATATTTACACGACGTAAGAAAATCATAGAAGTATTCAACGACGTTTATGCCTTTAAGTAATTAAAGAACGAGAAGAGCGTTTGTATCTGTATTTTTTGTGTATGTATTCGTCTCAATAAATGTCAGTGTTCGTCCTAAAAGTGAGTTGTGAGTTAAGTATGGAGTCTCGCCCCCATATCTATAATGCAAAACATATTTTTACTTCTATAATTTTGTAATCAATTACCATTTTGAAGATAATAAACAATTTTCTTATCCATTAATAGGAACATTTTATTAAATTAGTTCATGGTTTCCTTTTGCAAGTGGTATAGGGGAGACTAGGGAGGGTTGACCCACTTTTTACAAAATCATTTTTTATTTTTTAAATATTAAACGTAGAATAAAAGTTTATACATCATTTTATTCGTTATACAATCAGTTATCAAAATAAAATTGCTACATAGGTGTAATAAATAAGAAATTTGAAAAATGATTGATTTTAATTATGAGAAAATAATGGGTCAAGGCTCCCCACATATGGGAAGGTTGACCCACGATATGGGATGCTTGACTCACTTTGTTTTATATTGAAGTATTTGTGAAGAGAAATAAAATCAGTTTTAAAAAAGCAAAATAACCTCCTGCTACATAATTTAATTATTATAAAAATATATTTTTGAAAATATGATGCTTAAACAAATCTGTTTAGACGCAATCGCAAGTCAGAGGAGAAAATTTTTGCTTTAAACAGGATTTTGTCTAAACAGGTATAATTGTACAGCAGGGAAAATGAAATTTTAACATTTAAGACAGTATTCCGTTAGAGACACGTTCCGTTTTCATGGCGTTTCATATATTATTATGTCCAGATTTAGAAGCCATTGTCCCGCATTTTTTTTTGTCTCCTTGTCCTACTTTTTGTGACACTCAACCTGACAACTCTAGTTGTCACATAGTTTGGCTTCATCTCATTGTATTCATCCTGGTAGAATTTGTCTAGATACCTTCCAAAAGTTTTTGGATCAATGCTATGTTCTTTTGCTATGTCTCATGAACACTTAAGGCTGTAACTGCTCTGCTCAACAAGCCCAAAACGTTTTGATACATTTCCAAATTCACTTTTTAACGGAAAGATATAAAATTGGAAACCCTGGTCATGGAAGCGATTTGGAATTTAACTGCTTTATTCCATTGTTGGATCCATCAATTACCTATTGAGTTAGAAGCGCATTCGATCACGTGACAAAAATGTTTTTCGCCCGCTCTTGAGCGCTCTTTCTTTCTGCGCGGAAATTCGGTTCAAAACGCCCACTTTGACACTCTTTTCTGAAAGATCTATTGCGTTTGCAAAAAAATGGAAAAAACAGCTCAACGACATAATTTCTGAACAACAACAGCAGCTAGTTTCATGCATTTTTGAACAAAAATAAATTAAAACTTATGTCAGAAAGTTGCCCTTTTGGATTTGGGAACACCCTTAACTTATCATTAACATCTTTAAAACCTTTCAGGTGCAAAGTACTTTCAGTACTAAAATGGTCAAATAAATGACTGACACCGGAATTTACGAACAAATTTATTTCGAAATAAGAAAAAAGCTATATTTCACATACATATTAAATGGAAAAGATTTTTGCAAAATTCTGGTGTCATTGTGGCGTTTGGGAATTAAAATTAAGTGGTTTCATAAACATACCACTGCCCCAGAAAGGGTTAAGACTGCTGCTTGCATGCTTCCAGTCTTTACCACTGTTTCTATTTACCTATATAAGTAATATTTAAATGGAAAAAAGTTCCTATCAATTTTCCCCTTTATATTTCATTAAATTTTTTCTTGCAGTGGATACTATAGTAATTTTTCACATCTTTCTGTAATCAGTTTTAAACATTTTTCTTTTCTGTCACCCCATTTTACTGTAGCTTTACAGAATAAATTTACATACTTTTTTATATACAGGGTGATTCAAAAAAGATGGGAAAAATTTTAAGAGATGATAGTACACACCCAAACAAACATTTTGTATCAAAGAATGCATGGTCGAAAACTAAACGTAAAAAATTTAGAGGGCGCCAAAAGTTATGTTCTTATACGAGGCAAAAACACACAATGAACGATTAAGTTAAGTTACGAAAACAAATTTAATGGCATTTGATTACAATAAGTGCTCAAGACATTAGCCTGCAGCTGTTATGCACGCAGTACAACGGCGAAGAACAGATTGGCGAATTTTCTGAAACACACCAGGCATATTGCGAACTTCCCCTACAGCAGCCGAAAGCTTGGCGACAAGTTCTTCTGCGGATTCAATGGGAGTCTCATACACAAGAGCCTTTAGCTGTCCCCACAAAAAATAATCGAGACATGAGAGATCTGGCGAGCTCGGTGGTGCCTGGTGTGTTTCAGAAAATTCGCCAATCTGTTCTTCGCCGTTGTACTGCGTGCATAACAGCTGCCGGTCAATGTTTTGAGCACTTATTGTAATCAAATGCCATTAAATTTGTTTTCGTAACTCAACTTAATCGTTCATTGTGTGTTTTTGCCTCGTATAAGAACATAACTTTTGGCGCCCTCTAACTTTTTTACGTTTAGTTTTTGACCATGCATTCTTTGATACAAATGTTTGTTTGGGTGTGTACTATCACCTCTTAAAATTTTCCCCATCTTTTTTTAATCACCCTGTATAACCATTAACCTTTCATTATGCACAATGTATAATAAAAAAATTTCCAAAACCACTAAATTAGGGAGCATTGAGCATCTGGTCAGCCCTCCCTCACATTGACTGGGCCAAGCCTCCCCACATAGTCCTTTTCTAAAAAATAGAAAATTCTTATGTTAAGCCTAACTTACTGTACAATCCTTACACCTGGTATCAAAGCTCGATATCTCTGCATTACTTAAAACCTACTTACTTAAATTTCTACGATATATTTTATTTGAAAAAAGCTTACAAAATATTTCTAAAAAGCACAACTTTTAGGGTGAAAACGCCTCTCAATTGATTTTTTCCGCACCTGTTTCAATTATCTGTATGAAACAAAGACTGTTGTTTGGGCATTCCAGTAGCTTTGGTTGACACCTCTTGATAAAACTCTGAAATTCATTTAAATATGAAAATTGATGGGTGGGTCAAGTCTCCCGTATGGTCAACCCTCCCTAGTCCCCCCTATATGTACGAACACAATTGTGTATACATACGCGCAGATGTAGAGATTTAGCATAAAAAGAAATTTCGCCGGTGTGTAAGGATAACTGGAGCTATTATTACATACTAGTTAACGGAGCATTCGAAATGTAACCAGGATATGTGATGAAGAAGTTCAAAACGAACTCTCAATGTTATTATCGCGGTGGCTCAATTTCAAGAACTTCAAATGAAAACACTCAACTTTTTCGCATTGAAAAAGCATAAATGACGTTAAAACTGTACTGGTAACACTTTTAAAATTACCATAAAACAAGGGCAAAGAAGAGCAGTGCTGCAACAACACTTTGGTGACACGGCTTCATATACAGTGAAACATATAAAATCAATTTTATTTAAATTTATTTATTTTATTTCTCACTAAGGGGCGTTATCCCCGTAAAAGAATGTTGAGTTGAATCAGTCTTACTTAATTTAACCTTAGAGTATGGTTGCCATATGAGGAGTTATTAAAAATATCTATTTTAAAATTTTTGTTATGATGTTTCCTACCAGAGGGCACGTAAAGAAAAACATATGTAAATTTTTTTTATGAAAACATAAATTTGACCATTTGAAGCTTATGCTGAAGATTTATTTTTAAAAAATTATAAAATCGTTATTTTTAAATTAGTTACGCTAGTCTCTGCCTGGTAGCACAATAAACAAATATATAATTGTGTTGATCTGTCTAACATTTTTTCTTAAAACTTGGTTTAGTTTTAAACTGCAAAACAAAAAAAAATCAATTTTAATTAAATTTACTTACCCTATTTACCGCCAATCGCCGTAATAAACGAAAAAAAAAATGTGTTGAATCTGTTTTATCAATCTTTAACTTTAGTGCGGCTGTCATACTGTGAAATATAAAAAATAATAATTTTATTTATTTGATAAATCAATTTCCGTCTAGGAGGCGATATTAGCTTAAGAGAAGGTTGAGTTAAATGTATTCTAGTGGAAAGCATTTAAAAAAATTCCTTTTAAATTTTAGTTATGCTTCCTTCCCACCAGGTGCGATACTACCAACGTAAAAAATATCGTGCGAAATTTTTTATCAAAACACATTTGACAGTGGCAGACTCTTATTTTAAAGATAGCATTATAAAACAAGATTATTTCCCGCAGGGGGAAGGAGGGGGTAGGGTGCGTTATAAAGAAAAATAATTTGTGTTGAATATGGTCATTTTTTTTACTTGAGTATGGCTTCATACATTAAAACATAAAAAATAAATTTTAGTTAAATTTGTTTACTCTATTTCTCGCTATGGTCTGTTATCGGCGTAAAAGAACATTAATTCCGCCTTATTTCATATTAACTTGAAGTACAGTTGAAATACGAGAAAACATAAAAAATTCCATTTTCAAATTTTAGTATTCCAATTTCCTACCAGGGGCGCTTAAATGCCTAAAAAAACTATAATGTGAAAATTTTTATCAAACATAGAATGGATTGTTGCGAATCCTTATTCTGAAGACCTGAGTATAATTCGTTCGTGGGGGTGGGGAAGTGGGTTTAAATTGTGTGTCTGAAAAGTGCGCTGAATACATGTAATAATTATATATAGTGATGCAGGAATCATCATATCTATAATCTATACTAATATTATAAAAAAGTAACGTTTGTTTGTTTGTAGGAGTTAATCTCTGAAACTACCGAACCGATTACAAAAGTATTAGTGGCATATTGATGCTGGCAGTCCCTGTTCCAACGTAGGCTATATTTTATGACGATGCCCCTAACCCCGTGGGGGTGCAGGAGCAAAAAACGTTCTAAAATTGCGATTTTGTGATACTCAAGGGCTAGAAACTTGAAATTTGATATGGTAGTTACTTATAAAATGTAAAAGCTCTCTAAGAACAGTTTCTAAAAGTTTCGAAATTTAAAAGGGTAAAATAAGCGAAAAGCGTTCTAACTTACGTTTTCTGCGTAATTGTAAGGGATAGAACTTTGAAGTTTGACATTTGTTACTTTTAAGACGTAAATGGTCGCACAGAACATTTAAAAAAAATCGAAATTTAAAAGGGTGAAATGCGCATAAAATGTTCTAAATTACGATTTCTATGAAATTATTTAGGACAGAAACTTTAAATTCTGCATGGGATGTTACTTTTAAGTCGTAAATAGTTGCACAGAGCCAGAGCGGTTTAAAAATATAATCGAAATTTAAATGGATGAAATGCGCAAAAAGCTTTCTAAATTACGATTTATATGGAACTGTAAATAATAGAAACTTGGAATTTAGGATAGTTGCAACTTTTGAGACGCAAATGCAAGCACAGAACAGCTTTTTTTTTTTTTTTTTTTTTAGAAATTGAAAAGGGTGCAGGGAAAAAACGTTCTAAATATATGATTTTTGTAATACTGCAGAAACTTGAAATTTGGCATGGAGGTTACTTTTAAGATAACAAATACTCGCTGAGAATGGTTTCTAAACAAATCGAAATTTAAAAGGATGGAATAAGCGGAAAACTTTCTAAAAACGGTCTAAATTACATTTTCTTTGAAGTTTTACTTAATATTTGTTAATTAATTAATTCCACATACATTTCATGTTTAAATGACCTATCTGCAATTCTGATTTCAATTCACTAGCAGCTCCATCAATGTGTTGTTTCAATATGAATGTCTTCATTATTAAAAAAAATAGTTATTTATTAAATTCCAAATCTTTAAAACCAAATAAAAGCACTCAAAAATGTACAGTTGACAATTAAAAGACTTAATTGTTTAAAAGATTATTTTGATCAAAAAAGGCCAATTTTGCTAAAGGGAATCTTGTTAAAATCAATAAAAGCCACCGGAGTGGCTGAGCCTTTTTTTTTTTTTTTTTTTTCAACTCTGCAATATAGTAAATTTCGCCTTCTGTATTTATTATTTTTTTTTGGGGGGGGGGGGGGGAGGGGGAGGGTGATTATTAATTTTATTTTTTGATTTCAGTCCCAGACAACGTCGGGCGGATCAGCTAGTAATATTAGAAAGAAGACACGTTTGTGTGTTGGCAGGATGTAATGATGGTGTCAGTCTCTGCTCCAACATAGGTTGTATTTTATGTCGGTACCATTACCCGCAAGGGGTGCAGGACCAAAAAATGTTCTAAAATTGCGTTTTTAGTGATATTGTAATGTATAGAAATTTGAAATTTGGCATGACGGTGGGTCTCATAAAATGTAAATGCTTGCTAAGAACACTTTCTAAAAAATTCGAAATTTAACAGTGTATTATGAGCTAAAAGCGGTCTAAGAACGTTTTAAACTGTGAATTGTATAAAATTGTTAGGGATAGTAACTGGAAATTTGACATATCTTTTTCTTTCAGACATAAATGTTCGAACAGAACAGTTTAAAGAAAATGAAAGTTAAAGGGGAGACGGAGAGCAAGGTCAAAAATGTTCTAAAACTGCAATTCTGTAACACTGTTAGGGCTCGAAAGTTGAAATTCGGCATGGTGGTTACTTACGAGATGTAAGTTTTTGCTAAAAGCGATTTCAGAAAAATTATAAATTTAAAAGTGTGAAATGAACTGAAAGCATTCAAAAAAGTTTTTGAATTGCGATTTATTTGAATTTAAGGTATAAAAACTTGAAATTAGAAACTTGAAATTTGACATGGCTGTTACTTTAAAGGACGTAAATGCTCGCACAGATTTTGCTTTTTTATGTCAAAATTTAAATGGCTCACAGGAAAAAAAAGCGTTCTAAAGTTACGATTTCTGTGGCCCTTTTGGGGCTAGAAATTTAAATTTTTGCATGATGGTTACTATTAAGATATAAACGCTCGCTAAGAATGGTTTCTAAAAAATTTGAATTTAAAAAGATAAAAATTAGAGAAAAACATTTTAAAATAACGATTCTTTTAGAATTACTGAGACGAATTCAAAAATCCTTTGAATATAATATTGATTCTTTGTGGTGGAATTTTCTAATTAATTCTGGACTACTTCTTCTTCTGTGACATCGCCTTCAAAAGGGTGCAAAAGCGACAAACTTTAAGTTTAGATATACATTAACTAAGACGTGGATACGCATGAGCAATGCTTTTTTTTAATTTAATTTTTTTTAAATTGAAATGTCAATTATTTGTTGTGCAAGTGTTAGAACTTTTCTGAGCAATAAGGGGGAAAAAGCATCAGTAACTACTATAATGAATTCAGTTAGCAGTAATAAATAAATATGATTGCCAACGAGGTAAGGAAGTACTGCATAATTATCAATAAATTGAAGATTAAATATACTTAAACTAGTGTTTTTTAACTTATTACTTAACTGCATTTTTATTTTTATGGGGATTCAAGTTACTATTCTAATCTGTAAGAAAGAAACAATTGTCTGCTTGTAGGAATTATACTCTGAGATTACATAACTCATTTTTACTGTACGATAGGTGACAAACAGAGTCCCCAAGTAGACTATCTTTTTTTTCTTTTGTGTATTGGTTGCAATGCGTCGGAATGAAGATTTTCTCCTTAATTCAAGTCTCTTGTTCACCAATTGCAATACCAGAATGAAGTTTTCGCAAAATGAGAGTTAATAATATTTAAATTATCCGTAGCAGTATAATTTTTTCTAATACAAACAGACACATAAATACCACTTGACATATTTCGAAAAACATGTGTACAAAGCCACGGGTTTGGCTAGTGTTAAATAAAAGACATAGAAAAAACTCTAATGAGTCTGAAATCTTCTGCGTAGCCCTGCAAAATAATTATAAATGTTACACCCTATATTTTCAATAGAAAAAAGGCCGAAAAGTGTCTCAGTAACATATACAAATTTCGTAGAGTTTCAAATAACACAATGGCTTCTTATCATAAAGCATTTTATCTGAATAATGTTTATAAAACGGCAATGTAATGAATTTTTTTGTGCGCCCCTGTAAAATAATTATCAGTATTATACACACCATCTTGAGGAAAATCATGCTGTAGGTGATTATAAAAACATACTAAAATTATAATGCCGTTAGCATCCTAGAAACCCCGAATTTAAGCGTTTCAGAAAACACTTCATATCGTTACATTGAGATTTTATATACACTAGGAGATCCAACCCGGTCTTTCCGAGTTACAGAATACAGGGGAAAACCATTTTTTTATTGACTATTATTGAAAACCAAAACGTAATGCATTTTTTACTTTTAATATATTTTATAGATTGCCCACTAACAACACCGAGAAGCATTTTTATGCGAAATATATCAATTGTATATTCAAATAAAGTTTTAAAATTTATCAAAAGTGGTACTTTCGTGTTACCCTTGTACCAGGAGTTAATGGCCGAACAAATCGACAAAGATTTCGTTAACTACAGCAACCTGTTTGATTCTGATAATTTCAGTGCTTTAATCCTGTAGTTTGATTACATTTCTGTTAAATTTACGTTTTATTTATTGCTTGATGAAGTTTTAATTTCGTATGGAAAATTGGAAGGAAACAAAAGCTGACCTATTTATATTTTTCCAAGTGGGTGAAAAAGTCCGGGCCAGGATTCAAACCGCGGATGTCTTGATTGAAGCCGCCAATTCTCTACCAACTGAACCATCCTGGATGAATCTGGCGGGCTAATTCACCCAACTAACCCTTTTTGACGATCACAGCATCTGGTCTGATATCTGAATCAGCTCAACAGAATAATCGAAGGTTACTTTTTTGATGCAGCAGTAAAAGCTGCATACGTAATGATATTAGATTAATTTTTTAACAAAGGTTAGTTGGGTGACTTAGTCCTCCAGATTCATCCGCGATGGCTTATTTGGTAGAGCATTGGCGGCTTCAGCCAAGACATCCCTGGTTTGAATCCTGGCCGGTACTTTTTTCATCCACTTGGAAATTTACAACTGTTATGATGTATTTATCAATTGAATAATTGTGTTAAAAAAGTAATCTAATGCTATTTATATTGTTTTAACTGCAAACAGATTGACTATTGTAAGCGTTTGCACGCAAAAGAGAGCGATATAAAAAATCATCTTTGAAGATTATTTAAACACAAAAGAAAAATCATGCGTTAAGCATAGATTATGAAACACTTGCCAACCCTTCCTGAATGCTTTAACAAAACCTCGTTATTTAGGGAAATAAGGTAAATAAGATAACTAAGTAAACATTTTATAAAACGTATAAAACATTTGAAAAACTGATTTCAGTAGTTACCGTCCATAGCCAAATATGTATTCCAATTCTTTTGACCAGCCCTGTATTTGATCTGTAGGTTGATATGTATAATGGGAAAATTTAATTTAGCAAGAAAATACAAAACAGGTTGAAATTCATCTTTCAGCAATTTATACTAATAGATGGAAACATACTTGAATACTTTTGTACAGCCCTGTAGTTTACCTAGTACCTTTATTACATGCCACTATTTAGCTAAAATTTAATTCAAACTAAAACACTCTTTAAACTACTGAAATTACATTTCCAGAAATTATCATCCATAGACTGTTGATGTATGTATCCAACTCTTTGCGTGGCCTATATCATTTTATCTATATTCTACAAATATTTCTTAGTAAACTAAATTCAGTTCAGCGTAAAAATGCATAATTTCTTTAAAACCCACCTTTAAGCAATTTATGCTCATACTCAGTAACCTTTACGAATTCTTTTCTGTAGCCCTGTATATGAACTATAGCATTTATACGCACTTTATAGCATGCATAAATATAGTAAAAAAAAGCTCGTATCGTAATTAAAAATGCAACCATTGCTAATATACAGTAATTCGGGTACAATATAATATCTGAAATCTTTTCAAATACACCGCAAAGAATTCTCCCTATATACCATTATGAACGGAATTCTTTTGTGTGGCCCTTTAAATGAACAATAACTATTCTTTATGCCGCATATTCAACAGAATGCATATTTAAGTGGAATTCATAAATGAATATCAATTTTACTCTGTTTGAAAGGGTGTAACACCATTAAAAATCATTTGAAACGATTCTTTCCCATTGGCCGTAATGTAACGGAAAACTTTTGACTGTCCCTGTAAATGAACTAAACATGCTACAGACTTCATTTGAAATAGGGAACGTGCTATGGTAGAGGTCACTAACAACCAAACATTTCAGAACGATCCGAGCATATTTACGAGAGTTAGAGCGTGGACAAACGGACAGACAAACTGAAGTCATAAACACTTTTCAACTTTGTTGGAAAGTGTTAAAAACCTTAATAAATGAGTAAATTGCAATACAGTTTTCAAACAAAATGCATTTGAAAGTATATCTTTTTCCCTATACTATGGTGAAAAAATTGAATATGCGCGAGGTTTAGAAGCTTAAAAAAATGCAGTAAAAACGAAATTTAATCGTCAGGTATTGCCAATTTCAAAATGACGTCGACGTCGACGTTTCGCACAGAACATTAGACATTTATAATGTAGATAGATAGGGTATATGTAGGGTAAGTTTAGGATAGATGGCCATAGTTTTTAAAGATTTAAATAAAAATTCTTAGAATGCAAATACAGGAAACATTTATGTATAGTTAAAATTCTTATACATATACTCATCATATTTTAGGCAAAAAAAATAATTAAATATTGAGAACAGAAAGTGGGAAACCAAATTGGAATTAAAATGGCAGATGGCCATTTCTCCTTCAAGCCGAGGAGAAATGGCCATCCAATATAAGACAGAAAAAGTGAAGTTGAAATAGCAAAAAGTAACACATGTCGTATAGCTAATTATGAAAAACATATGGAAATTTGTAAAGATGCAATTATTTCACGAAAAATGAGTGAATAAAATTCGAATAAACAAAATTTGAAGTATAATTTCAAACCCTCACTGTTCGTAAAATTTTACCACATTTCTGGCAAAGGTTTTGATAGGTTGTACACGTTTCATGGAACCATTTCAGGCACCTTATGCATTGTTTCTAGTCATCTTTTTTGGTTGTGATTTTATGTTCTTCTCCACAACTAACATAGTGATCCTCTTCCAATTCAATTTCCTCGGAGTCTGTAGAATCTGAAAATTTGAGCATATTTTCAACATATTAATTTCAACATGTATTTCATTTTCTTCGCTGCTGGAAGTGTCGTGTTTTTGTTTCTTCTCGCGTTTACTTTAAACTTTTCCACGGTTGTAAGTTTATTTTCATTTGTATCTGTTTCTGGGATGAATCTTTCCGACGTTTTCAATATTTTCTGAAAAAGAAAATTCATCGTTAGGCCCTGTTATATTATTATTATTGTAATATTTCTATTGGTTAAAATTTAATGAATTATATCAATTAATATAATTATAAATATAAAAATTGTATAATTATTTTAAGTATAATTGTATTGAGTTAAAATTCCCAATCCGTAGAATTTGGATATATTGATTAAAGGTGACCATCTCTGCTCGATTTGATGTGACCATCTCTCCTGAAATTGAAGGACATATCTCCATCATTTAAAGCGTCACTCCGCCATTGTAAGTCTTTGTTTTAGGCTTAAAAGCAAAGATTGGATTATATACGTGCATTAAAAGTCCGTATAGTAAAAAAAATATATATATAGTAAGTAAGTACGTACTGCAAAACATTCAGATACCTAACTCAATAAAAATATTCAACCACTAAATTAAATAAACATTAAAATTACACTTATTTTTAATAATTGAAAAACACAGCTGCACATCGCAATGAAAGAACTCGTTAAATTATTTCCAACGAACAAAGTTTAAACTACAATCTATGAGCAAGTTTTGGAAATATTTAGACTAGCCATCTCTCCTCTATGGCCATTTATGTTAGAGTTACCCTACATAAATAATGCAACAGAGGGTGCTTTTAAAGTATGGTCATTATAATCTGTAAAAATGTCCTGACATTTTCCGGTATTGCTCCCCTCCTGAAGGTTGGAATAGCTTCCAGCTAGCTTCTTACACTTTGAAATGAAAGCTGCATATTAGATTCTTACTTTTGTAAATGGAAATTACCTAAAAACAGTGGGAAACAAAATACCGAATTTTCTATTTGCGATAAATAAAACCAAGCTAAAACATGGCTTTAAGCAGAATATTGAATACTTATCGTCGGATATCATGCAATTGTATTAATGTAGCAGTAATTAAATGTGTGTAATGTAATTTGTGTGTAATGTAATGTGTGTAATGTAATTAAATGTAAACTATTGCAGTAATTAAATGTGTTTCACTTTGCATGCGAAAATTACACGTGTCTTTGATTTTCGACGAAATTTCCTTTCAAAAGTTGGGGGTGCAAAAAATATTCAAAGACCTAACTTATGCGAGTATTTATGATTTAATTAAACAAAACTGAGAAATTGTCTTCATATTTCGAGTAAAATGTATCCCTTCAGTCAACAATTTGATAGAAGGTCGTTTCGTATTTTGCTAAAAAAAAAAAAAAAAAAAAAAAAAAAAAAAAAGAATTTTCTTTAGGGATGAATGCAAAATTTACTTGAAAGGTAATTAAGCTAACAGTATAATACGACTTGGATCACTTTATTAAAGAACTAATTGCCTAGACACATTAAAAAGTTATTAACTAACATAATTAGTCATTATTTGTTCTTGAATTTCTCGGTAACAACGTAAACCAATTACCGGATTCGTTTGACATGAGAAGATTGTTACAAATGTTTAATGGTTAAAACTTTTGGCAGATAATTAATTTAAAGATTTGAAGATAAAAATTTTAATGTTATTTTACATTTTTATTGTAATATTATTTACGATTCATTTCAAAATTGCTAACTTTACATTGATGAGCAATGAATTAGATAAAATACTAGCAATAAGCCCGCTCTTCGCATGGATAGAATGAAAACCTAAACATAGAAAGACGCAGCTCTTCTATCGATGAATATGAAATAAGTAAACACTATAGCTTAAATTTCATACATAAAAATGAAACATATTGCATCGATTGTTTAAAATAAATGCACTTTTCACTTTTATTTTCTGCCTAATATTAAAGCACTACATAATAAGGGTAAATTGTTTTAATTTTCAAACCAAGCAGGGATACTGTTACAGTGGTTGTAAGGCAAAAATTCGTGATTGAAGATCAGGCATTTTGGAAAGAGTCCATATTCATATATGAATTTGAAGTATTTTAGTTATGACTGCGCGCAAATGAGTGAATTTCCCATACATCTGAGAATTCTTTCTGCGCATATATGGTTTGGAATTTTTTGTTTTCCTAAAATTTAGAAGAAAAAAAAAGTATCACACAGTTTCTGAGCTTTCACCGTAAAATAAATAAATAAATAAATAAAATAAAATAAAACTAGAGAACAGGAATTCTGCTTTTTCAGAATTTAGTGTCGCCCCCGGGAATTTCCATTACTTCATTTTCTTCTGATGGACTGATGGCTTTTATCATTATGAAACAGCCATTATAAATGAAGCCTTAGGTGAAGATGAAAGAGCAGCCGTAAAAAGTTAGAACTCTGATTTTCTGGTCAGAATGGGGAAAAAATGCCTAACACTTCATTTATAATGGCTGTTTCATAATAATAGAAGCCATCAGTCCATCAGAAGAAAATAACTCGGTTAAGCGGAACTCTACTGCAGTACAAAACATATTTCAATTTTAAGACTTAAAGCACACGTTTTATTTTATGTAAAATGACATCATTGGCATCCGCTTAAGAATTCCACATTTACGATCTACTCCTAAACATCTACAGTAAAGCATGCATAGCACATCACTATCGCGAAATAATGCACAAATGCAGCAAAAAGATGCCGTCATTCAAGAAAATAGACAAAAAAAAAAAAAAAAAAACGGCTATCTAATGATTCATAGATACTTAAAATTAAATATAATTTATAATAGCGC
The DNA here is from genome assembly GCA_963932465.1 of Maratus speciosus. Classification (NCBI taxonomy): domain Eukaryota; kingdom Metazoa; phylum Arthropoda; class Arachnida; order Araneae; family Salticidae; genus Maratus; species Maratus speciosus. The sequence continues at coordinate 469,171,167 of OZ010789.1, forward strand.
CATTGTTTTAACAGAAATCATTCGTTTATATTTTTTTCAAAATAGCACGTATTTTAATTACATTTTCTTTCGGTTGTTATGAGAAAATGGCAAAAAATATATATAATTACTAATTTACAACTATTTTTCATTTATTCTCTACAGAAGTGGAGTACTTCCGTTGCCAATATTAAACAAATGACTTCAAAAACTACAAAAAAATTAATATTTCAAAAATAAATGGAGATAGAGTTTTCAAACTAAATGCATTTAAAATAACTTTCTTTTTTCCAATACGACGGTATAAAAATTGAAAATGTGCGATGCTTAGAAGTTAAAAAAATTGCTATTGAGTATTTAATCGTACTACTTTGTTTTACAGCTGACTTCTGTAAGGTAACGTTATTTTTTGGAGACGGCACAAAATAAGCTGGAAGAAAGAAATAGCATACACCGTACCGAGGGCTAAAAAAAAAACGGAGATTCTACTGGCAATCGAGGCGCCAGTACTATTTCCGTATGTTAACGGAAATCCCCCCCCCCCCATAAATTCCGGAAATCCGCATTTTTAGGGAAATTGTTCCCCATAAATTACAGAGAATTTTCCGTTTTCCTGGAATTTATGGGGGACATTTTTCCGTTAAAATACAGACTGGCGTCTCGATTACCAGTACAATCTCCGTTTTTTTAGTCCGTTTTTTTAAAGTGTTGTAAAAAGAAACAAAACCAACTCCACTCTCTCGAACTTTTTTACATTACTTTCTGATACATTTTCTGAGACGAACATTAAGCTCGAATCCGCTGCGGTCGTCCGAGTCTTCAGAGCCCCGACCCTTTCTTCTTTTCGATGTCTTTAACTTGACGAATTTAGATTTTAATTTGTTCGGTGTCAGTAGATAATAATTGGGGGTTCTATGCCAGCGGCACGGCGGCACGACCTTGAATGACCTCTGTGCGCCTGTGAAGGTCATGCGGCGTGTCCTCTGCATGGGGTATGAAGGTCATGTGGCGTACTCTTGGAGGCGGGGTCAAGGTGATGCGGCGGTGAAGGTGATGCGTTATCTTATAGTATGAGGGGTAATTTTGAGTTTGATTTTTTTTTAATGATAATTAATTTTAATTGGGGGACTTTAACTTTTTTCGGGGTAATTTTTGAAGATAGAAATTTTTAGAGATTGATTTTTTTTCTGACCGTACTACAGTACGAGGGGTTATTTTAAGTTTGATTTTTTTTTACTAATGATAATTAATTTTAATTGGGGGACTTTAACTTTTTTCGGGGTAATTTTTGAAGATTGAAATTTTTAGAGATTGATTTTTTTTTCTGACCGTACTACAGTATGAGGGGTAATTTTAAGTTTTTTTTTTTTTTACTAATGATAATTAATTTTAATTGGGGGACTTTAACTTTTTTCAGGGTAATTTTTGAAGATTGAAATTTTTAGAGATTCATTTTTTTTTTCTCACCGTACTACAGTACTTAGGGATAATTTTACATTTGAAAAATACATTAACGATAATTAATTAAGAAATTTTAATTGGGGGGCTTAAACTTTTTTGGAGTAATTTTTTGAAATTTTTGGGACATTGATTTTTTTTTTTTTTTTTTTTTTTTTTTTTTTTTCGTCGTACGAGGTGTTTTTTGAGTTTGATATTTTTTCATTAATGATAATTAATTAAGAAGTTTTAATTGGGGGACTTTAACTTTTTTGGGAGTAATTTTTGAGATAGGTTTTTTTTTTCTGACATTTATTTTTTAGCACACTTGAGTTTTCGGTGTTTTTACTGGCAACGATTTTTAATTTGGGAACTTTCAAATATTTTTTTTTTCGCGATTTTCCTTTAGCAATCGAATTTTAAACATTCATTAAACATTTTAATTGGGAGACTTTATCTTTTAACGCAAATTTTTAGATAAAAATGGAATTTTCAACATAAATTGGATGAGAGGACTTTACGCGATTCAATTTAGCGACGTTTGCGCTTACATTTTAGGGGGAAATAGTAATTTAAAATTTAAAATATGAATGAGGTCACATGTGAATTTTTGTTATTTAGTGTTAGAATTTTTGTCTGCAAATTTTTAAATAGTACTGCCCCACCCGTGGCTGAGAGGTTATGCTCACGAAGCTAATAGACGTGAAGTGCGGGGTTCGATCTACAATGTGCCCGTCGGCCTAATCGTTCAGAGTTTTGTTTGATTGAGCTTTAGATTTGCATGCGTAAATTCGGGTTAGGTTTCCTTAGAAAGACGCTGACGAAGGGCACTCCCTCCCTTTATCCATAGTGTAGATAATCGCCCGTCAAAATCAACCCACCTTTTAAATAGTGTTAATAAATTTTAGAATTTTTTTTTTTCTGAATACGTGTTAGATCGGTGGTTATGTTTTCGCGGATTTAATCATAAATAGAAATTGTTAGGATATTTTTAAGGATATCAGTTTTCGATTTGTTATGCAATTTTTAGGCATGTATTGCTTAATTTATATGAAAATATATTTTGAAAAAAAAAAAAACATGAAATGCCATTCATAAAGATATTAGGAAATGTATACCCCCTACCCCTAAATGAATATCTATATATTTGTGAAATATAGGGTTACCTATTTAATGGTCCGTTTGAATTTGTCCCTTCAAATTTTATTGACGCATGTTTTCTATTTTTAAACAGTGCCATTATAAATTATTTAGATCTATTTTTCAAAACTAGAAAATCGATTTTTTAAACAAAGCGCTTTTTAAACTTTTAAACGTTTCTAATAAAATACTTTGAATTTTTAATAAGATTTTGGAAAAAAAACGCATTTTTTACAAATTTTCGCTAATATTACGCTTTTTAGAATAAAACTATTAAATACATAAATTTACCAAAAATTTAACACACTTACTTTACTTAAAATGACTTTCAGAGCCTAAAAAACGCGTGTTTCTGTAGGAAAATGTCTACTATACTGAACCGTGGTCATCGTGCGTTATCTTTGGGAACACTCAGAAGTGAATCACTTTATCTAGATAAGGGGTTTTCCTTTTTATCGTGATAGGATATTAGATTTTAATTTCTATTGACTAATGGTGGGGTACAAATTAAGATTAGCTAATGACAATTATTAATTTAAGATTTTTATTATCTCACTGATAGCGAATTTAATGAATGAATAATTAATATTACGTCACACAAAACGAATTTTATGAATAATTTAATATTGCGTCACAATTTTTGAATGATTTTATTAATATAAAATTTTTATCCAGTTGGGGGTCATTTTTTCTCATAGATTTATTTTAAATAAAATTGGAATATCCATTTAGTAATACTATATTAACAATTTAATGCATGTGCGACATTTCTTTTGGATAAAATTCAAACTATTTTCTAATGAGATCTTTAAAAACGGATACTTTTTTAACTGATTCATTAACCGCGAGACTACTTCAAACATGTCATGAATGAGTCATCACTCATAACACTCGTAAACATGAAAGTTTTAATAAATATATCGTGGTTTATAAATAGTAAGACTTTTTGAAAAAATCATTAAGCACAGGGGTACTTTAGACATACATTTTGAAATAGAGATCAAGTTAAAATTTTACTAAGTTTTGAAATGGAGGTCACGTGATATCATCACCAATCACAGTTTATTCGTTATCATTATTGCACACGCGCGCCCTCTATGAGTGTATAAATTTGCGTGCAACGAGATGTTTTCATTATTACAAGTGCTGAGATAGTTGCGTGAAGACGCTTTCGACTGTTCGCTAATTTGAGTTAGTATTTTCTTGTGTTAAAATGGAACAAGTCCAGCATTCATCTGAATACAACACGATGAGTCATATCCTTTCACCAGAATTGAAGGACCCAGACATGGAAGTTTCATCACAACCTGTTCCGAATACTGAAGTGTCACAAACCCTGCATTCTTCTGATATCAACATGATGAACCAACACCTTTCTACAGAATTAAAGGACCAAGACATGGAAGTTTCATCGCAACCTGTTTCGAATAATGAAGTGCCGGTCTCTTCATCTGATCTGCAGAAGTTTCCTTTTGTGTGTAATGTGTGCAACAAAGCTTTTTCTCAAAAGTTTATATTAAATAGACATATGAAATCTCACTTGCAGAAAAAACCATTTCCATGTGATTTGTGTGAAAAAAGTTTTATTCAAAACAGTGATTTTCAGCAACATAAGAAGATTCATTCAAAGACCCAGGTAATTTATACTTGTGAATTATGTGGCGAAGTGTTTTCGAGAAAACGGAACATGATTAGACATAGGAAGATTCATTCAAAGTCTCCTGTGATTTTCGATTGTGAATTTTGTAGAGAAGTGTTTTCGAGAAAGCGTGATTTATTAAAACATAAGATTATCCATAAGCCCGCAAAGCAATTTAATTGCAATGCATGTGATAAAGTGTTTTCGATTAAACGTGATTTATTAAAACATAAGATTATCCATAAACCTAACAAGCAATTTAATTGCAATGAATGTTTGGAAGTATTTTCAAAAAAGCGGGACTTAATGAAACATAAAAAGATTCATAAGCCTCCCAAGCAATTTAATTGCAATGAATGTGATAAAGTGTTTTCGATTAAACGTGATTTATTAAAACATAAGATTATCCATAAGCCTACCAACCAATTGAATTGCAATGAATGTGCGGAAATATTTTCAAAAAAGCGGGACTTAATGAAACATAAAAAGATTCATAAGCCTCCCAAGGAATATAAATGTGTGCATTGTACTGAATTGTTTAACCGAAAGTTTGATTTATTACGTCATGTGCGTACTTCGCATAAGGATTTATGCAAACCCGTTAAATCACACTGTTTAAAAGATATGTTATATGAAAAGGTTAAGCATTTTGAAAGATTTAATGCACTCGGTATTTTTACTAAAACTATGATCGAATCGAATGAGGAGAACGACAAAGACTTTATCACATTTTTTGATAGTGTTCGTCCAGACGTTTCGAACGAATTACATTATCAGATTGAAGTAAAAAAGTCTATAAAATGGTATGCAACTGTACAAGCTATTGTTAGTCGTGTAACTAATGAGGGGGACATAGAGACTGCTACTCCCTTTTTTCATTCTAAAACTGTGCTCGAATTGACGAACCAAAATTTACCTGTTCATATTGAGGAAGCCTTTTCAAAAATAATAAATTCCTTTGAGAAGTTCTGTCAACGTGGTTCTAATTGGACATTAGACCAAATTTTGAACATTGAATTGTCGACAGCTAAATATTGTTGGAAATAAAATATTTGTACCCTTTTTGCATAATTTTGTAACTGCTATTTAAAACGATCAATAAATATTATGTGATTTTAAAAGCTTAGCGTTTTTTATTTAAAAATAATTTTCATATTAACTATATTGTAAAGTCAAAACTTTGAATGTGACTGAACATATCCATATCACATACTTAAACTACTTTTTAAATTCTTGATTAAGTTTCATAAATGTTTGACAATAACATATATTTTCTAAATGTTAAAGAGAATTCACATAAAAATTGTACTTACCTTTTACGAGCACATCTACTTGATACACTTACTTGAATAATGGAGAAGACAAGTTCTTATATATTGATACTTCAAATCACTGGCAAGTTTAGACAAGTCACTTATGAGTCATTTATGGGTTTTCCCACATAGGTAACGTCGCTGATTTAGAGTAGATAAAAAATATTTTGACTGTGAAGCTCTAATTAACAAAACTCCTTTAATTGATTTTTTAATCAATAAAATAATTATTTAGTTAATCTTTTAAAAATAAATTATTTTTAATTCAATGAAAATAATTAAGTCATTTAGTAAATTCTTCTCAAATCTGCTATATTTAACTTGCACGAAATAAAATCGAACCTTCCACTTTGCTAGCCACGAGGGGAATGACTGATAACGTCACTCCTTATCTACTAACCCAAGATCGCATGATATCTCAGAGCATGCGCTCTGGTGACTAGTGACGTCACTGATTGCTGATAAGATTAGACGATTAGATAAGACGATTAGAACTTGTATTCATTTCTTCCCGAGCCAGTGTACTAGGTGGACGTGTTTAGGTAAGTAGCATTTTCAGTTCTTTTTATAATAAGTTTTTAATATGTAGTGTAGACAAAAAGGAATACACAGTTTATGACAATTCATTTTTATTAATATAAACTTGTCCAAGTAGGATTTAGTAATACATACCTCTTCTTGGGTTTTACAAAGTTTCTTCTTGGGGACAAAACTTTCGTTATTTTCTTCATTGATGCAGGAGATAAATATTTATTTTTTATAATACTTGAAGGTACTCCAATTTCATGAAGCGCATGAAGAAATTCTGTCGGTGTTTTCACAGGTTTTTTATTCACATTAAAAATGAGATGAAAGAGTTCCGCTAAATTCGTATCTTGCAAGGTGTTTCCATTATAAGTGATTCTTCCAGTTTGATCCCAGGTCATGTTGCTTGATTTCGATTTCAGTAACCTGAGTAAAGATCCAGCTTGTTTTCTCATATGTAAAGGTGTTGAGGCTATCACCAACGTGTCGTAATCATCTTCTTGAGATATTTCAGAGGATTTTTCTGACAGTGTAGGTTCGGTCTTGGTAGATTCCGTTTTCACAGGTTCCGTTTTAACAGGTTCTGTTTTGTCAGGTTCCGTCTTGAGAGATTTGGACTTTCTTTTCTCGCCGTCATCGTCAAAAGGTCTTGATCTCCAAGGGACATTAAATTCTTGCAAATTCATTTTCCTTTTTAAAAGTTCATAGTACTGCTGAACTTTCTCATGATCGGGAAGTGAACTATTGAGTATATTGGACATTGCCACATCAAACTCAGTCATTTGCTTTTTTGTGGGCACATGTCTAGTCAACTCTTCTTCCGGTATTAGAGCATATTTAGTAGCGAGCTCCATTGATAAGACCCGTTAACACACTCAGGGCCGCAGGAATTAAAATATTTAAAAATCCTCCGTGTTGCACAATCAGTTCCTTTTTTCGTACCGATTTTTCGAAGAGGGTTTTTATACTTCTTCAAAGACTTCTTTTGATTGGGTGAGAGAGGTACGTTTCCTTTTAATACGTTGTGGGTACACTCACAAATGGCTTTCACCGAGCGAGAAGGTAATTTTTTCAAAAGTTGCTTGCGTAAGGTTTTAGGACATGTCTTAATGAGCTCTAAATCACGCAGTTGTTTCTCGGTCAACGTCATGATCGCAACTGAATTAAGAAGAAAATGTCTTTCTTTTTAAACCTTTTTTCAAAGTGTATACGTATTGTCTCTGGCCCGGTAACACCAGTGTTCTTAACCGCAGTTCTTCTGGGGTTTCATTTCTTAAATCGACTAATAAATAAGAAAACGGTTTTTGAGTGGCATCAGTAAAGACTTCTTGGAAAAATTTAGTGTTCGTTGGATATAATTGTCGAGCCAAATGACTGATTTGACTCATGTCACGTCGATTTTTAAACAGGACCAAATATTGACTGTTTAGGGAAACGCTTCTCATTTCTTTCCCTTTATGAAAGAGATTTTGTGTAATAAATATCACACTCACGTTTAAATGATGACTTGCCTTTGTAAAGAGAAAGGTCAGACGTTCGTCTGATCCACATTCCACCATGAGATCGTCTAAGATCATTAAAGAATTTGTTCCTAAATACTCGGTGTGATTCGAAGGAAGACCTTCCACAAAGGTAACATCCGGTATTTCGTTATACAGTTTTTGATAGATACCGTAAAACCAAATCACTTTATCAGGAGGAGGGTCAAACATAACGTTTCTTTCCCTTAGCAAATCACGTAGAAACCAACTTTTACCCACTCTTGTGGGACCTGCAAGGAGCATCGTACAGGGGTGTTGAAAGCGTGGAAACTTCATCGTTAATAAATGTACACAAGTAAAACACACACTTTAAATAATCACAGACGCATGGTTCACAGTTAAATTCATATTTATTGATAAAAATGTGCTCGAATGCCAAATCGTTTGGCTACAAAATTATAGACTCGTCGATCGTTCGACAACTCTTCAGTGACAAAATGAGATAAAAAATCCTTTAGGGTTTTACCTTGACATCGAGAATAAAGGTAAAATATACAATACTGCCCGCAGACGGCAGTCACGTGAGTTTGTAATACGAGTGGATTAAACAAAACTCGTGAAAAACGTAATACATAGTTCGATAGGGATCCTTTAAAAAAGGAAGGCTTGTTTCCATAGGAGTCGAAGAATTCCACTTCATCAGGCGAAGATAGGTAGAAAGCCACCCAGTGACTTCCAGGTTCTGTAGACTTGTCCACGTTGCAGATAAAACAGACAGGATACCGCTCGATTCTTCTTGGTAGCTGATCACTTAGAAAAACACCCAAAAAATAGTTTCGGGTCACGGCTTCATGAGATAAAATGGACTCGATTTGTAATGAATCCATTCAGTTGGGAAAGTCGCAAATCACATGACGTGATTTACTTATTTCGATAATGTTTTCAAATTCCGCATAAATGAATACGGTCGTTGTTTTTTCTAACGCTTCAGCGAATTTGATTTCAATTCGTAAATTTCCTTGATGCTGTAAATTCAGATGAGGTCCGTCACACAAGTCAGGGCTCAAGTCGAAATTATATAAGGTGTGTCCATCACCAAATTCTTCACGTGTTAAATAAATGCCGGCATCATGATTAAAACCGGAGAACAGTCGATGATAGGCTCTTATATAGTTGTTTTCGTCGAAATCCAATTCCAAAGGTTTACTGGGTACAGGTTGGCCATCCACATAGACACTTAAAAAGTTGACTTTGTGATGATAAAAGTAAAAGGGATTCAAATCGTATTGTCCTGCATAAGCACTGTTGTCTAAAAGTCCAATAATGATACGTTTCGGCATCGCTCCTAAAAACACATTATCTTGCATAAAAGATTTACTTCCAGTGGAGATTGAGTAAGTCTTGCATAACACTCGATCAATAGGATATTTTGCAGAGTTTTTTTCCAGGGCTTTGGCATGACCCAATAACACGCCGGGACTAACTTTCACTTTGCGAACAAACACAGAGGCATGTTCTAAAATCACTTTATAGTCGTGAAAAGTTTTAGGCGGTTCTTTCTTAGCCATCAAACAAAAGTCTGATTTGCTGCGAGTCATTTTAATTTTCAGATCGACCATATTCAAGAGTAGTCGATTTTGTTGGAAAATATCACAATGTAGGGGACCAATCATATCCAATGTTTTGCTAGTTTTAGTCAGTTCATAGCGTTTCTTCAATCCAGGGTTTCCATTGGTGGTGGGGTCTGTTTCAGTCAAATTCGTGTCTTTGTAAAAACATTCACATCTTAATAAAGATTTCTTAGCATCTTCTCCGTAGTTCAGCAGGGTTTCAATATAAGCACGATAAGGATATGTGTTACTCGAAGAAGAGATGGCTCTTTCATTCAAACTGATATCCACTTGCGAAAACAAAGCTTGTAAAAACAAATTGACAGGAGCCACAGGTTCGCTTGCCGGTAAATCCGTTCCGTCTGACTTGGTGATTTTCACTTTGACGTAGAGGTAGGAAGCCGACAAATCAATATAATCTTCACCATTCCCAGAAATGTTAAATTCCACGGGTCCTCCATCTCGGATATTAGCAAGGGGATGATATTCGATGAAATATCCTTTTTCAATAGCCGTCTGAGTAGGTGGAATTAAAAACAGATCCAATTCGGATTTGGCACAAGCAGCAGAATCTTTATGAATGAGTCCAAACATCTTTAAGAGAAAATATCATGTACTTTCACTCTCTTGGCTTTGCGAGGAATGACGACATTGTGAGAACGTTTCCTCTTTTTATACTGATGACCCGATCCAATCATGGTCTTCATTTTAGTAGCTGCTTTATCCGTCAAGTTTTGTCCGGCTTCTTTTAACCGGCGCTTGGCCGCTATTTTAATATCTTCTCCTCGTGATAGATCACTGAGAACGTTCACACCGGAATGAAACAATTGTTTTCCCACGGCTTTCGCTCCAGACTTGAAAAGGGGTACTGCTGCACGAAACAGCGATCGAAACAGTCCACCGAATCCATATCCTCTTTGTAAAGTAGTTCCTTGATAATAGTTTAAGCCGCTACCCGACTGATGAGTATAATAATCTTCAAAAGATTTCGCACAACACTGGTAGGGAACAAACATCACGAGAGGTATTTTTGACGAAAATGAAGTTTCACGTACGAGCGTCCACGTTCAAATGGCGTTAATTCACCCAAGTGGTTCCTTATAACGATTTCTAATGAGTCGAATGATTTTCGACTGATGGGTAAGTAATGGGGTCGATCAAATTTCACACAAATCACTTCTCCGTCTTTTCCGGTGACATTTACAATTCGTAACAGGGGTGCCAACACATCACCGATAATTTGAGGTTCTACTATGTCCGAATAAATCATCAATACTCTATAATGAGCACATGGATCTGCCACATACGAACTATCGACAGTTTGTTCAATATTATTATCTAAGGAAGCAATCTCGCACGGTTCGAACCCCAGCATTTCTGATAATCCAGCTTCTAAAATCACTTTAGCTTTATTTCGCACGTTGATGGTGACTCTTTTCGTGATGGGATTGTAGGAAAACAAAATTTTTTGTTCCATGTCTTTGATAGCAATCGCTTTCAAAATATCAGGCACCGTCTCATAAAATCCAGGAGGGATTCGTCTACCAATGATCCTTCCATCGTTTAAGTCGAATCCAATTAAGTTCGTGTGTTGATTCACATTATACCAGGTATGTGGGTAAATAAATTCCACGAGACCCACTTCCCATTCTCCTTTCAATTCGATAGGGGCTGGCAAGCGTGTAATGAAGTGAGAAATTTTATTCTCAGGAAAATAATTCCTGGAACTGTCCATAAGGTAACGTCAGGTAGAAGGACATGTTAGCAAATGATCTTGGATGATTCTTGCACTGGCTTATAAGGAAGATAAATCTGAGGAGGGTATCCATTGATTGAATTTGTTGGGATATCCCTTATACTTCACAAAATATTCCACTTGACTTTTTCGTGTGCGCTTCTTTAAAATTTTTTCAATCGTATAAGTTTCTTTCATTTGCACTTTTTGAAGTTCTTGTGGGTAAAAGGTTCCTTGAATGGGTTCTTCCAACAAGTCCTTTATTCGATACACGGGAGGGTCTCTCGGTACACACTCCGTCACCACAAACAATTCTTCCGTCCAATTGGTTTCATACCCTTTTTCAAAGGTCATTTTCTGTTTCGACACACGCACCACATCTCCCGCTTGAAACACACAGGGTTTTCTTTTCACATTTTCCATGTCTCCGTATAAAGTAAACCACACATCGCTTTCATTTTCCTTTGTCACTTCCACTGGGGGTCTCTTGATACTTGAGTGATAGGTCTGGTTATAACTTTGTAATAACTGATCCAATACATCCGTATAACGATAGGTATGATTATGTGTGAAATATTTCCACATTTTCGTTTTAAGAGTACGGTTAAATCGTTCGATCACCGACGCCTTGGTATTATTATTCGTCGTGAAAAATCGAACACCTTCTTGTTTTAAAAACCTTTGAATCAGTCGGTTCTTAAATTCTTTTCCGGCATCAGATTGAAGAGACTTGGGTTTTCTGGTTGAAAAAATAGAACGAAAGGCATTCACAATTTCTTCTCCTCGTTTCGTTTTTAAGGGAATTGCCCACGCATATTTAGACAGAATGTCTATACACGTCAGGAGGTATCGAAACCCTTGATTGTGCTTTTGTAAACTGATGAGGTCCACCAGATCGGCCTGCCATTGCTGATCGATCGAATACACGACCACTCGGTTTGTTGGGAAATTTCTCCGAGCCGGTTTGTGAAGCGTATACGAGTCGACTCCGCTCAACCATTTCTGAATCGTCTTCTTCGTTACTTTGCCTTTGGCAGCACGATACAAAGCATTTACACCACCAAAACTTGCTGCGTGACTTGGAACCGGATAAATCGCCTTCATTACAACATAAAATTTGATTATTTGTCACATTAACTCGAAAACGCATCATCTTCATTCTAGTCTTTCTCGCATGACGTCAAATCATAAAATGAACCCCTACCCGACCTACCTCTTGATTAAATACACTTACGAAGAGATTCAATCACGTGGTAACACGAAACAAACAGAGTGTGATTGTATTAACAAAACCTCACTTAAACTTTTAATACCAAACATTTTCCGAATACATTTTCAAAAAAAAAGGATACCTACACTACTGTTTTAGAAAACTGATAAAGAATGAACTGTGATTGGTGATGATATCACGTGACCTCCATTTCAAAACTTAGTAAAATTTTAACTTGATCTCTATTTCAAAATGTATGTCTAAAGTACCCCTGTGCTTAATGATTTTTTCAAAAAGTCTTACTATTTATAAACCACGATATATTTATTAAAACTTTCATGTTTACGAGTGTTATGAGTGATGACTCATTCATGACGTGTTTGAAGTAGTCTCGCGGTTAATGAATCAGTTAAAAAAGTATCCGTTTTTAAAGGTTTCATTAGAAAAGAGTTTTAATTTTATCCAAAAGAAATGTCGCACATGCATTAAATTGTTAATATAGTATTAATAAATATTCCAATTTTATTTAAAATCAATCGATAAGGGAAAAAAATGACCCCCAATTGGATAAAAATTTTATATTAATAAAATCACAAAAATTGTGACGCAATCTAAATTATTCAAAAAATTCGTTTTGTGTGACGTAATATTAATTATTCATTCATTAAATTCGCAATCAGTGAGATAATAAAAATCTTAAATTAATTATTTGAAAATCTTAATTTGTACCCTACCATTAGTCAATCGAAATTAAAATCTAATATCCTATCACGATAAAAAGGAAAACCCCTTATCTAGATAAAGTGATTCACTTCTGAGTGTTCCCAAAGATAACGCACGATGACCACGGTTCAGTATAGTAGACATTTTCCTACAGAAACACGCGTTTTTTAGGCTCTGAAAGTCATTTTAAGTAAAGTAAGTGTGTTAAATTTTTGGTAAATTTATGTATTTAATAGTTTTATTCTAAAAAGCGTAATATTAGCGAAAATTTGTAAAAAATGCGTTTTTTTTCCAAAATCTTATTAAAAATTCAAAGTATTTTAATAGAAACATTCAAAAATTATATATGTTTAAAAAGCGCTTTGTTTAAAAAATCGATTTTCTAGTTTCTAAAAATAGATCTAAATAATTTATAATGGCACTGTTTAAAAATAGAAAACATGCGTCAATAAAATTTGAAGGGACAAATTCAAACGGACCATTAAATAGGTAACCCTATATTTCACAAATATATAGATATTCATTTAGGGGTAGGGGGTATACATTTCCTAATATCTTTATGAATGGCATTTCATGTTTTTTTTTTTTTTTTTTCAAAATATATTTTCATATAAATTAAGCAATACATGCCTAAAAATTGCATAACAAATCGAAAACTGATATCCTTAAAAATATCCTAACAATTTCTATTTATGATTAAATCCGCGAAAACATAACCACCGATCTAACACGTATTCAGAAAAAAAAAAATTCTAAAATTTATTAACACTATTTAAAAGGTGGGTTGATTTTGACGGGCGATTATCTACACTATGGATAAAGGGAGGGAGTGCCCTTCGTCAGCGTCTTTCTAAGGAAACCTAACCCGAATTTACGCATGCAAATCTAAAGCTCAATCAAACAAAACTCCGAACGATTAGGCCGACGGGCACATTGTAGATCGAACCCCGCACTTCACGTCTATTAGCTTCGTGAGCATAACCTCTCAGCCACGGGTGGGGCAGTACTATTTAAAAATTTGCAGACAAAAATTCTAACACTAAATAACAAAAATTCACATGTGACCTCATTCATATTTTAAATTTTAAATTACTATTTCCCCCTAAAATGTAAGCGCAAACGTCGCTAAATTGAATCGCGTAAAGTCCTCTCATCCAATTTATGTTGAAAATTCCATTTTTATCTAAAAATTTGCGTTAAAAGATAAAGTCTCCCAATTAAAATGTTTAATGAATGTTTAAAATTCGATTGCTAAAGGAAAATCGCGAAAAAAAAAAATATTTGAAAGTTCCCAAATTAAAAATCGTTGCCAGTAAAAACACCGAAAACTCAAGTGTGCTAAAAAATAAATGTCAGAAAAAAAAAATCTATCTCAAAAATTACTCCCAAAAAAGTTAAAGTCCCCCAATTAAAACTTCTTAATTAATTATCATTAATGAAAAAATATCAAACTCAAAAAACCCCTCGTACGACGAAAAAAAAAAAAAAAAAAAAAAAAATCAATGTCCCAAAAATTTCAAAAAATTACTCCAAAAAAGTTTAAGCCCCCCCCAATTAAAATTTCTTAATTAATTATCGTTAATGTATTTTTCAAATGTAAAATTATCCCTAAGTACTGTAGTACGGTGAGAAAAAAAAAATGAATCTCTAAAAATTTCAATCTTCAAAAATTACCCTGAAAAAAGTTAAAGTCCCCCAATTAAAATTAATTATCATTAGTAAAAAAAAAAAAAACTTAAAATTACCCCTCATACTGTAGTACGGTCAGAAAAAAAAATCAATCTCTAAAAATTTCAATCTTCAAAAATTACCCCGAAAAAAGTTAAAGTCCCCCAATTAAAATTAATTATCATTAGTAAAAAAAAATCAAACTTAAAATAACCCCTCGTACTGTAGTACGGTCAGAAAAAAAATCAATCTCTAAAAATTTCTATCTTCAAAAATTACCCCGAAAAAAGTTAAAGTCCCCCAATTAAAATTAATTATCATTAAAAAAAAATCAAACTCAAAATTACCCCTCATACTATAAGATAACGCATCACCTTCACCGCCGCATCACCTTGACCCCGCCTCCAAGAGTACGCCACATGACCTTCATACCCCATGCAGAGGACACGCCGCATGACCTTCACAGGCGCACAGAGGTCATTCAAGGTCGTGCCGCCGTGCCGCTGGCATAGAACCCCCAATTATTATCTACTGGTGTCATCTTTTTAGTTATTTTTTCGGTCCAGTCAAGTATAAAAAAGGGTGTTAGGGACCTCCGACAGGTGCGCCGTCTTCTCCGCGAATTCTCGGCTGACATTCATTTTTAATTAACTGCAATTTTTAGTCAAACGAAATGGGAGCGTATTATGTTAAAAGCTTGTTCAAAAACACTTCAAATGATACCGCATTGTATAATGTGTATGTGCACAGAAAACGGTATGTTGGCCACAGATATAATATAGATATAAATGAAAGTTTTCTGTCGTTGCACAAAAAAGGAAATAGTTGATATTCGTAGTTCTTAGATATCACTGGACCCGTATAAAAGCTTTCGGTCTGAAATATTTAAGATTGTCTGCGGGTGTGTGTATCCATTACTTTTTAATTAACTACACCCTTTAACCATTTCGGGACCAGCGGCCTTTACACACATTTTGTTCGTTTGGTACAACTTTTTTTTACAAAAGTTAACTTTATTTAAACAATCATGAAAACGCTCTGATTAAAGAAACTAAATATTACTTTTCTTTTTTTTTACTGGTGACTAACAAATTTTGTATGCTCTTTTTGAGGGTGCATATATGCACCCATGGTCCCGAACGGAGTAATCAAACAACGAACGATTTTAACCAAATGTGAGTATACTACAAGGCTGTATCAATAAGTTGTTGCCTTCACATAGAAATAATTGACTGGAATTTATGAAATTATTACATTGTATTAGTACTTTTCTATATAGCCATCGTGCACAGTAACACATTTCTGAAAATGGTGTTTCAAAGAGAGGGAGGACGATGTATTCCAGGAGGCGCGATAGTAGACCCAAAGGGGGCATTTTGATAACTTTTACCGACCCCCACACGTGACATATCGTTAGAAAGGCCTGTAACCATTTATTCATGTTATGCACTCCCCGTAAATTTGCCTCTCGAGGGCCATCAATAATGTCAGCAAAATTTAGAAAAGTTGGCAATCCCCCCCGGAGGGCAAATTTGGGGAGAGGGGCTAGGGCGGTGCATACCATGAATAAGTGGTCACAGGCCTTTCAAACAATACGTCACATGTGGGGGTCGTCAAAATTTAGAAAAATACCCCCCTTTGGGCCTACTATCGCGCTTCCTGGAATACATCCTCCCCCCCTCTCTTTGAAACTCCGTTTGCAGAAATGTGTTACTGTGCACGGTGAATATATAGAAAAGGACTAATACAGTGTAGCAATTTAATAAATTTCACTCAATTATTTCTATGTGAAGGCAAAAACTTATTGATGCACCTTCGTATGTCAGAAGCCGGTTCAAAAACCTTTCAAATGATACCTCATTTATCACTGTGCGTTCTGCGTGCATACAGTAAACCGGATGTTGGCAGCATAAGTAACATATAAGGTACATAAAGGCATCTATACTGGGCCACGTACCAATAGTGGACCACTAATTGTTAAAATATAAAACTTTCCATTAACTGTTTGGAATACTTGTTTTTATTTTCTCCTGGTACATTTGTTTATTTTCTAGAGTGTCTTCAAAAACAGATTTTTTGGCAAATTCACAGAGATTTCGTTAAAAGATAAGTTTTTATTTAAAACATTGTTTCTTTAATATTATATTTTACTTTAAATTAAATAACTGTTGATATACTCTATTATATTATAAATAATTTCTTGTAAAAGCCGAAAACTTAAAGATCATAAAATCCCCAGCCAATGATTTTTTTTTTTCAACCTCGCTTTCGCTAGAGTTAAAAAGATTTTTTTAATTAATCATTAAAAATCCGTAAATTACATTGCAGTTTTAAGATGCACTATCCGAAGGCGCATTTTTTGTTCTATTCTGTTCTGTAAAGGCTAAAATTAACCGATATTTAAACACATGTGAATGATGGGGGAAAATATCTAGTGCAAAAATCCTATTAAATATCTTAAAACTAAATTTAAAAAAAATCTAAATCGAATTTGGAAATAAAATACCTTTGAGTAATTCTCGTGTACGCTTTCCATGTTTAATGCCGTAATGCTGGTCCGATCTATCGCAGCGTTAAGTCTACCCAGGCAGAGATAAAAACAAACAGACAGACTGAGTCACAAACTTTTTGTTTTATTAATGTAGACTATTCCAAATAATACGCTATAAATATTTTTATCAGAGAAGGAGAAAATGAAGCAGAACATTTCAGCCCAGCCGTTTCAGTTCTTGGTATATCAGTCATGATGTCATTTCGGTTCACAGTTATTTGGTACTGCCATTTCGATACGGCCATTTCGAAACATTTCATTTCATTTTAAATGTGATCTTTAGTGTGTATCTGTTGATATGTGAACAATGAAGTATCACGTACTTTATAAAGGAAAAATAAAATAAAGCTTTGAAAAAAAACCCGTGATTATTATGAAAATGATACAAAGCTGTAAATATTTAGGCAAAGATCTTTAAAAGAAACTCCAATAAAATGCAATTATTATCAAAAGGTGGATTTGTTAAAAAACTAAAAGCACATAATAAAGACTGTAACACGGCGGGAATTATAGTTCAATTTAAAATGACTTGGCTGTACAGAAGATGCTCACGTATATGCATAAAAGCTTCTAAAAACCTAAAAGTGAATGGTGTTTTTAATGGCATATTAATAATTTCTTTTGTAAATAAGCAACTCTATTTAAATACACTATCTTTTAATATTTTCTAATTCAGTACATTTTAATTACGTATCAGTACTTAAAACGGAGAATAGCTAATACTTATTTTTGAGTCAAATTACTTGTAAAAAATGAGCAGGTTCAAGCGCATTTTTACTTTCTTCTAGAAACTATTGGATTCATGAAAATTTTCGAATTCCGGTTTTCGACGGATTTACACGTTTTACGGGTCAGAGATTCCAAAAAACATGTTTTTACAAAATGTCCGTTTGTGAGTCTGTGACTGTCTGTCTGTCCGCCTGTCTGTCTGTGTGTACGCGACATAAATTTTGTGGGCGCTCTAGCTCAAGAACTAATGCACGGAATTTAATAAAAAATTATATTCAGGTAGTTCCTGATATAAATTGGTGCTGATTAGTTTTTGGTGTAAATCTCACAACAGGTGGCGCTGCTATGCTGCATTTTTCCCGATTTCCGCAATAACTATATCTCAAGAACTAATGCACGGATTTTATTAAAACTTCAGATTCTGTTAGTCCTTGACATGAATGGATGCTGTTTACGTTTTGGTGTAAATAGCCGACAGGTCGCGCTGCTAAGCTGCATTTTGCAGGATTTACACGATTTCTGCAATAGCTCTATCTCAAGAACTAATGGACACATTTTCATCAAACTTCAGATTCAGTTACTCTTTGATATGAAATGATGCTGACTGTGTGCTGGTGTATATCGCCCAATAGGTGTCGCTGCTGTGCTGCATTTTGCGTTATTTTTTCAATAGCTCTATCTCAAGAACTAATGCACGAATTTTCATCAAACTTCAGATTTACGTATAACTTGATTAATATTGCTGCTGATTATGTGTTGGTGTAAATCGCTTAACAGGTGGCGCTGCTATGCTGCATTTGTCACGATTTTCGCAATAGCTCTATTTCAAGAACTAATGCACGAATTTCCCTCAAACTTCATATTCAGTTAGACGTTGGCATAAGTTAATGATAAAATTGGTGGCTCTGCTATGCTGAATTTTGGGGAAAATGCTGAATTTACACGATTTCTGCGACAGTCATACCTCGAGAACTAATGCACGGAATTTCATCTTTCTAGAATTCTCATGATGAGCACAGATTGCCATTTAATTTGTGATGTGTGCCATTTAATTGCACTGTGATAGCGAATTTTGAAGTATTGACATGTATGAGATAGAAGAAAGTTTTGTAATGGTTACAGCATACTAGTTTAAATGTATTAGGACAGATAAGCATGGTAAAATTCTCTATAGCAGCTAAAATTCCCTTCCAAACAATCTTGCTTTTTCTGCAATTTGTATAATCTTTTTCTAGTATCACTTTCGTCTTGCTTAAATGTATTTTATCACTCATTTTATAACTCATGAATCAACTATTCATTTTTATAGGTATATTAAGAATTTTCGTATGTTGTTAGCATGCAACTCGCCTTCCATCGTTAAATTTCGCTTTTATATGACCGACTTACCAATTTTCACTTGAATAGTTGAGCAATTAATATTCTCATTCGTACGCCGAATTCCTCGAAAAATTCGATGCATCAAGTAAAAAAATATTTAACTCAAAATTAATGTAAGAAAAAGCTCTGTTAGTCTGTTGCTTCATTCTTCAAATAATCAAGATTTTACATCTTACGAATGTCTTCTCTAACGTAATTATACTATAAAAAATTTTATATATAATGTAAATGAGGTAGCATCTGATATACACTGGTGTCCAAAATTAAGGACCAATCACAAAATGCTAATTTTCAAGTACGCGAATACTCAAAAGGAAATAATATAATTCGAATAATTATTATCTCTACAGCACAGCTAGTCCATATAACATCTCATTCATATCACATATCGTCACAAGTATCATAGTCATTACGGTGAAGCAAAAAAATAGGAAATTCCATACATCTCATTATATGAGTGTCAAACGATCACTATATGTGACCCCACTGAGACGTCACTGTGACTGCTGCTTTGTGACGAGTCACCATGTGACTTTACAGTGTAGCTATATTGTGACTCTCATGTGACTGTAGACTCAATTTCAAAGTCATCGTGAACGCTGCATTGTGATAAGTAACCAAATAATGTCACATTAAAGTCACATGATGACTTTCAGGTGACAGAGAGACTACTGTGAAGTCACCATTGTGCTCTTTTGTGAAAAGTCACCATGTGACTAAGTGTTATTATTTGGTGACTTATCATAATGCAACGTTCATAATGATGTTTAAATTGAGTCTAAAAATTACAGTCACATGAGAGTCACAATGTAACTACATTGTAAAGTTACCTGGTGACTCGTCACAAAGCAGCAGTCATATTGACGTCTCAGTGGAGTCGCATACAGTGATCATTTGAGACTCATAATGAGACGTAAGTAAGTAAGCACCCACCCTGGGAACCCGCTTTTGGCTTATGGTTAGGTGTAACCCCCAAGCCCAGGGCAGGGAAAAGTTTTACTACCTGCGGAAACAAGCCCAGAACCCCAGTCTCCGGGAAAGAAGACTTCAGAACGACCCGCCTGACACGCCGAAGAGAACACAAGAGGCAAGTGCCGTGTCCCCGGGCCGCCTGTGAAAATTTATTATTATTTAAGATGGCGATTCTTTACCAATCACAATTGGCTGCCCTATTGTTTCAGGGCGAGCCTAGAAATATATTACAATTATGATTTATATGTTTTGGAATTTATGTACTATTTGAAAAAATTTTAAGTATTTACATTCATCTTTACATTTGATAAGAAATATTTTTTTCCCTTTTTTCCCCCTTTTAAACAAAAATATTTATACATATTTACAATATTTCTAGTGGTATTTAAGTTCTTAAAAATAAAACAATCTCAAAAACACCCTTCCATACACCACGTGGACCCATGACATGTCCACCACAGGCAATCAGTAGAGGTAATTATTGAATGTATTTATATTGAATAAAAGAATAATGGCTATTGAGAATATCGTAGTTAGCATAAAGTTTTTTAAGTTGTGCCGGGTCATTAATTATTTTTAGGATGTCCTGAAGGATTGTCGTTTCTGTTCTGTGAAATTTAAACTTCATGAATTTGCAGTTGCCGAAAATGTAATGCATCGGGTCTCCTCGACCACCACATTTACAAAGGTCGTCATCTTTTTTGCCGATATTATAAAGGAAAGACGGGAAGCTGCCGCGGCCTGTTAAAAAGTAAATAAATACTTTATCTTTTGAAATTATTTGGTTCTGAACTTTTGGTACCAGCCCGTGCGTATATCTGCCACCCCCTGAGTGATCCCAGTTGTACTGCCACCTGTTCAGTAATTGGGTTCGAATACATTTTATAAGATAGGACCGAGGCAATTTAACTCCTCGATCCACTGGTAGGTCGCAGTACTGGGCGGCATCATTCGCCAGCTTATCCGCCAGTTCATTACCCGCTATGCCAATGTGGCCTTTTATCCAAGTAACGTAAAAAAATTTATTTTGATTTTGTTTAATTAAATTATGGATGTAATAAATTGAAGGGTTAGTTGGAAATAAATTGTCTAAGGCTTTAATAGTAGATTGACTGTCACTTAATATTTGGAATTTCGTATAAGGAGAGTTAATGGCCCAATTAATTGCCGAAATTATTGCGTGCAGCTCCGCCTGAAAGATTGAATTTTCTGCTCTCAGTTTGACTGTTTTTTCATAAATTTTAATGTTATGATTGTAGGCTACCATTGCATATGCTGTGCCAGAGTCCACCTTAGAAGCGTCTGTGTAAATCGAAATAAGATTAGTTTTTGTGATAATTTTGTCTGTAACTATTAAGTTATTTAAATGAATTTCCGGATTTATTTCATATTTTAGGATTTTATTTTCTATATCATCTAAACATATTGGTTTGGGTTCTTTAAGTAATAAGTTTTTATTGTGTAAAATATTGTATTTTAGATTTTTATATTCCAGTGTTATTAAGATTGGTGGTATTCCTAATAGGACCTGTAACGTATGTGTTGCAACATTTTTATATGTTTTGGTTATTGACGTGAGACAAATTCTTTGGATGGATTGGAGAGCGCGTTTATCTTTTATCCTGAGATCGCCAAACCACACCTCCGAACCATAATCTATAATTTTTTCTAGTAATGTTATGTACCAGGTTCTAAGATAGCCTCTGTCCACCCCCCAAGTAGCCGAGAAGACCCGTTTAATGGATGAGGTTAGCTGTAAAATTTTGTTTTTTATGCTAGTTATGTGCTTGTCCCATTTTAAAGTACTCTGGAATATTATCCCTAAAATTTTTATTTCCTTTAAGGGCTTTATGGTATAGTTACCCAATTTAAAGGTTGGTGGACGTTTATCCAAAGTGTTTTTCCCCAACATAATAAAAGTCGTTTTTTCCTTTGAAATCTGTAAATTTAAGTTATTGCAAATATTATAAAAAAGTTTTATTTTTTGGTTGGTTTCGGTCTCTAAGATGAGTCTGCTCCTCGCTTTGACAACCATATTGAAGTCATCGCAAAAAACATACAGGTCTTCAAATTTACTGTAAAAGTTTATTAAGATTATATTTGCTATGATTAGCCACAGGAGCGGCCCAAGGCACGACCCCTGTGGACAGCCTTGATAAGTTGGTCTTTTAATGTTATTTGATAAATAATTTGTTATTAGTTCTCGTTCGGATAAGAAGCTAAGAAGGATACATTTTAAATATTGGGGAATTGGTAATTCGTTAATTTGTTGACCCAAAGTGACCCAATCGATATTGTCAAACGCCCCTACAATGTCGAATGAGATAATGCTGCAGTATTTATATTATTCAAGATACGTTTTTGCTTTATGTTTTAATTTGTTTAATAGTTGAATTGTGCTTCTGTTCTCACGGAAGCCATACTGGGCCCCGTGAAGAACATTTAATTTTTCTAAGTAGTGATTAATTCTTCGTTTTAGGATCCTCTCATAGATTTTTCCCAGCATGGGAAGGAGACAAATGGGTCTATAGGAGGAAGGTTGGCGTGGATTTTTATTACGTTTTGCCAAGAAGATCACATTTGCTATTTTCCATGATTTAGGAAAGTAGTTAAGAGTAAGACATTTGTTATATAAGTCACGTATTAGATGTTTAAAATTATTGTATATGTTTTTAATAATAAATGCATCAATTTTATCAAATCCAGGGGCTTTTAAATTATTTTGCTCATTAAGTGCTGATTTTATTTCTTTAAAAGATATTAGGGGGGAGGGGGGGGGAGATCTTCCTCTGCCTCTGGGTCCATGAGAGGTGGATGCGGGTTTTGATGTATTGGGAAATGGGGGTTAAGTAATACGTTGAAAGTGTCTAATTTTGTAGTATATGAGGTTGAACCCTGTAGTGTTATGTGTATGAAATGATTATTTTTGAGTCTTTTATTCATTGCTATTTTAAAGGCTTGGCCAAATTTGTCTTTTGTTTTAGAGCAGAAACTCTGCCATGATTTAGTTTTTTGTTGTTTTATACGTTTTTTGTATATTGCTCTTTCTCTTTGTAGGAGGATTCTCCACTTTGGGTCATTTGTTGATTTAAATCTTTTCCGTAATGCTGAGATTTTATTTCGCTGGACCTTCAGCTCTGTCGTCCACCAGTCAAATGTTGGATATAATTTGAAACTTTTTGTTTTTAGTGAGGATTTACAGGTGTCTAGAATTACTTGGTTAAAACCATCAAGCCATTCATCCAGTTCTAGTCGAGTTTTAGTATCAGATAGGGATTTCAGTAAATTATTAATTTTCGGTTTCAAGATGTAATTAAATTTTTTAAAATTTGAGTATCTTGTTTTAAATCTTTTAAGGTCTAGAATAACTGGTTTAAGATTTAATGAGAATCTGATATACCTGTGGTCCGACGTGCTCTCTACTGTGTCATCTACATACCATGAGTCCACGCAGTCCACCAGGTCTTGTGTACAAAGGGTTACATCTGGATTCCCCTTCATGGGACGATTCGGCTGTCCTATAAATGAATGAGGTGCCTCTATATCATTGATCAGAGTTAAGTTATTAGATAATAGTAAGTATGTCAAAATTTTCCCCGTTCATCTTCTTTCTGATATCCTAAAAGTGACAAGTGGACATTGAGGTCTCCTCCCATTATGATGTGATTCAATGGTTCGAAGAAGTCCAGCCACTTCATATCACCTCTGAAATCACCTTTTGGTCTGGCATACACAGAGCCTATTGTGATCTTGCCGGATTCAGTTGTAAGATTGACGAATACGGCATTATCGTCTTTATATGTCTCTATCACTTCCACGTCCTTTCGAGTTACCACAACTGCCGCTGTTTTATTTTTTGAGATAAATGCTTGACAATTTGACGAAATTGACCATATGGCTTCGTTAAAGTAGTAAAAGTCCTGTAATAGAAGAACTAGTATTTTATGCTGATTTGCAAATCCCATTAGGGTTGATGTTGCAGAACTTGATCCCTGTAGATTAATTTGAATAAAGGTTAGTTCATTTGGAATATATATTTTCTGTGGTTTTGCAGGGTTATTCAGAATTTCTGTTATTATTTGTTCTTGGTTTACTGTTAAATTTCCATTTTGAGTATTGGAGTTGTTTGAGTTTGTTGAGATATTAGAATTATTTATTTCTTCATTTATCGGATTGAACTTTCTTGATTAATTTGTATATTTTTATTTCTCTGTGACAGGTAGTACTGTAGTGTTGGACAGTCTGATGAACTCAATCTATGCGGGAAGTCGCTATTTGTTCCAGCACAGTTTCTGCCTATATCGAATTTATTTTATTAATTTGTTCTAGATTGCTTCGCTGTAGTATTAAATATTGTAAAGTAGGACATTCACTAGAACTAGCTGCATGCGGGAAGTCACTCGCACTCCCCATGCAGTTTCTGCATCTGTGTTGTTGTGGTTTATTTCTGTAATAACAATATTTTTGATCATGGCGTCCTGCACAGTATTCACACGTTGAAGATTGTCGGCATTTCTGATCCACGTGTCCGAAAGATTGACAGTTCTTACATCTTAATATAGGTTGGTAAGGTGCAATCCTGACCGATGTAAATCCCATGACGATCTTTCGTTGTCTCAGTAGATGAATCGCAACTGGAGCTTCTGCTTCAAAAATTAGTTGGTATGTTGAAGCTTTTTCTCTTTGTTTTCTATTAATGTAGTTTATTGGAATATCTGAATCATAAAGATTTTTTAGATTGGTTATTATTTCTTGTGGATCCATATATGTCGGGATCCCTAAAAGAATCAGTTTTCGGAGATCCGCAGCCTTATATTCTATATCCACAATGTCTTTTAGGGTTTCTATCTTCTCAATCGTCTCAAGCAGTTTATGCGTGTTTTCATCACTAAACGTTTTAATTATTAGTGTATTTTTGTTTTGGGCAAGTTCACAATATATTTGTTTATATTCAATTGTGTTTCTAGTTTCTCTTGTTAGCATGATTTTTATGTCATTGAGCGACATATTCGTGTTTTTCTGCCGAGTTATCAGGATAGCTGCTTTTGAATACTGTGCATGTACCGTTGGAATTGTTGTCTTCTTAGGTATTGCAGCCACCTCCGAATATAGTGAATTATCTGTATTTGCCTGTATGTTTTCTTCCATATTATTGCATTTTATGATTGGTTGTTGTTCCTCTACTGTTTCTATTTTTTCTCTTATCTTTTTAAGTTCTTCCAAGATGATTCTAGTATAAGGTATCGTTTCTTCTGTATTTTGCTGTTGAATTAAGTCTTCTATTACTTTATTTTTGTTTCGAATTTCTTTTAATTGTTTTTCTATTTCTTCTTTGTATTTTAATTCTTTTTCTAGTAGTTCATTCAATTCTTTATTGCATTTTTCCAATTCATTTGTTAGAGTGGGCTGTTCTTGCAACTTCTTAATCGTTTCTAATTGATCTTTTATGATTTTTTGACGTTGATCTAACGTCACCTTATTGACGGTGTTGAGATTCGCCGTTATTCTATTATTTTCTTCTCTTTGTATTTCAAGGTCTTTCACCATTTCACTTGCTTTAAAGATAATTTTGTCTAGGTATTTTTTAGCTTCTTCACAATCACCTCTTCTTCTACTTCTTGTAAGTGATTTATAAATCTCTATCATTTGAGTCATTGTCATCTTCTTTATAGCAAGTTCACCATACCTCGGCGTGGCTACTTCCTCCGGAGGATCTTGAGTCGACATTGAGGAATTTTGTGTGTTGTCTTCTTGTATAGATATTTGAGTTGCTCTTTCTTCTGTAGTTTTTAAGTCATGTCTGCCCGATTTTCCTGTCCCCGTTCTTCTACTCTTCTCCTTTAATTCTCTAATCATCTTTTCCTGCTGTTCCGCTCTTTTTTCCAGTTTATTTTTGTTGTCATCTAATTCTCTTATTTTTTGTTTTATTTTGATGAGATATTTTTCGGCCATACTAGACGCTCCTTTAGCATGAGTGCTCTTCGTCTTGTTGTAGCTATCTATCAATTGTTCCAGCGACATTAATTTTGCCATGGGTTCTGAATATGTTGTCAGATTTTTTGGAAGGTCTTTAGTATTTAATCTTGGTGTTGAGTGTATTGATATACTGGAATCAAATGATCCTTCAGTTTCATGCTCCACAAGATCCTTTACTCTCTGTGGCTTTCGAGTCGCCTGGGCAGTTATTAACTGATTTTCTAATTCTTGGATTGTCTGATCCAATTGTATCATCATTCTCTCTTTTTCCTCTACGATTTCTTTCAACTCCATTATTTCATGTTCTTTTTCCTTCAAGTTTTGCTCAATTTCGTCACTTTTCATCAGAGCACATTCTAATTTTTCTTTGTACTCTGCTATTTTAAGTTCGTTTTGTTCTTTATTTAACTTATTCTTCTTTTTATTTTTTAATTTCTGACTGTATTCGTGAAATATTTGTAGGAGCGTCGGTTCCAAGCTACTTATTTCATATGAATGTTCGCCTATTGAAGAGCTTTCTTCTTGTATTTGTGACTTATTCATTATTCCACTTTTATTTTGGACTTTTTATAATCTATTATTTCGTGAGAATTATTTATTTGGTATATTTATATCTGAAAGTTATATTATAACTGGATCGGGGAGCCACTAGGCCCCTGCCACACATCTTTGAAGGAAAGGGAAATAGATAGTTAAAAGCAAAAACCAGTGGTCGTAACCACCGAAAATGACTTAGAATAAAATTAAATTGCCAAATGGGAGGTAATTTTGAATTTAAAAAAAAAAAAAAAAAGAAAGATAGTGATAGTAAAACCATTACTAATGGGAGAAAAGAGGGAAGTATGTGCTATTGCTTCCGTGCCACCAAGACCATACACTTAAATTATTAATTATCAGTTAGTACTCTTTTACTAATAACATTGTTCCCCTGTGAAAAATGCATTACTGCATGTATACATTATCTCACTATTTTTCACAGGAGTTATAGCGTTAACTTTGATGAGGAATTCGTAATTATGTACAATATAAAGTATTATATAATATAGTATATAATATAAAATGTAATTTAATTCAATTTTAAATAATAGACAAATTTGCATATGTACATTTCTGATATTGATAATTTGTTATAAATCATTGAAAGTAATTTATTAGTACCCAAATTTACATTTAATCACTCTTAATGTTGATCTGTTATGTACAACTTCAGCAATATTGCTCTGGTATGAGTATTGCACGTCGAGTCTCGATTTCCCATAAACGAACCAAAAAAGGAGTAAAAAAGGAGTAAAGGGAGTAATGGTAGATTGGGTGGACCTGTCAGATGGAAAACATTTGGAAAATATTTCTTAATGTACTGCAGTAGGAAAGCAAACAATACTCACTCAACACTACAAGGGTCCCGGCGACTTGCCTGTACGAGAATGTAAAACACAATATAATAGATTTAAACTTTAAAATTTAAATGTAAGTGCGCCAAAATCAGTGCAGGGACCTCCCAAGGACCAAGGAGGGTAAAATGAGACGGAGAGGATAATGCCAACAGCAATGTAGTGCTAAATGTAAAATAGTAAATGGGAACAAGAATGTAGGACATGGTATGACTCAAATATAATAATCGTTTACATTAAACCCAGTAATCAAAAAAGTTGCTAATAATAAGAAAATGAGTGCTAATTGTAGTAGTGATTAGTGGGAACAAGAATATGTGACGTATGGGAAATCCCAATGAAAAACGGAAGAATAACTCAAATAATAAAAAAGTAGTCAATGCTAAGCCAAGAAATGTGTGCAAGGTCAAATAATTAAAATGAGAATAAAACTGTTGGCAACCTCCAGTACATTCAAGAAAAAACCAGAATAGTAATCCAGTAACAACAGAATGTATGTCATATGAGTAATCCCAATGACCAGTAGAATAACTCAAATAATAAAAAAGTAGTCAATGTTAGGCAAAGAAATGTTTGTATGGTCAATTAATTATAATGGGAACAAAACTGTTGGCAACCTCCAGTACATTCCAGAAAGAACCAGAGAAATAACCCAATAAACAAAAAAGTTGCTATT
Organism: Maratus speciosus; assembly: GCA_963932465.1. Classification (NCBI taxonomy): domain Eukaryota; kingdom Metazoa; phylum Arthropoda; class Arachnida; order Araneae; family Salticidae; genus Maratus; species Maratus speciosus. The sequence goes on from OZ010789.1 coordinate 469,199,302, forward strand.
GTTAAGGATAAAAAATATTAAATGTAAAAATGTATATTGGGATAAAAAAAAATATGTCATATGAGTTATCCTAGTGAAAAAATCAGAAGTATAACTCAAATAATAAAAACGTAGTCAATGTTAAGCTTAGAAATGAGTGCAAGGTCAAATAATTTTAGTGGGATCAATATTGTTGGCAACCCCTAGTACAATCAAGGAAAAACCAGAAAAATATCTTAATAATTGTAAAAGTTGCCAGTGTTAAGGAAAAACCTTAACAACTTATAAAAAGTGTAAAATGTGTCATAATGAGATGTGTGGAATTTCCTATTTTTTGTTTCACCTCAGTGACTGTGACACTTGTGACCATGTGCGACATGAATGAGATGTTATATGGACTAGCTGTGCTGTAAGGATAATAATTATTTGAATTATAATATTTCCTTTTGAATATTCGCTTACTTACAAATTAGCATTTTGTGACTGGTCCTTAATTTGGACACCAGTATATTTTAGCATACAGCGTCTAAAAATGATTAGGTTTAAGAACTCCCTCGTTTAAAAAAAAAAAAAAAAAGCCATTGATAGATTGCTAAGATTTATAAATCTGCCGCTACACCTGTTCCCCAATCTACCCTAGTGACCAAGCGTGCAAGCGCGCATGCTAATGAAACAGTCTCTTCTCGGACCTTGTCCAGTATTTTCTCCCATTCAGTTGAAAGTCCGGCAAGCGTAGCAGCCATGCGATGTCTTTCTCCCGCGAGGCGAATGCCCGGATCCGTGTTTTTTGTGGAAAAAAGACCGGATACCAACAGGCCGCAGCGGCCACCTGATTGGAAAGAAGCGGCTTATTCCGTGCGATGGGGTAAATATTTCTTGAATTAAAAAAAGGCGCGTGTTGTATGGAAGTCGAACTACAATTAAAATTGGCTGGATAGTTTTCTTTTTATACATATTCGAGAAGAAGTCACGTGGTTTGGTTTTGTTGATTCAATGGACTAAACGATAATATTTCTTAGAAATATTATTGTTTAATATGTAATATTACCTTTGGATGTTTAGCATCGTTTTCATATAAATATTAATCATTCTTAGACATATTATTTTTAATTAATTGTTATTAATTATTAATCAGTATTTAATTTTGTTTATTATTAATCAACAATAACCGTTACTTTTATTAATCAATAAAGAACATTAATCGTTAGACTTATTATTGCTTAATATATAATATTATCTTCGGGTGTTTAATATCATCTTCATATAATTATTAATCATTATTGCTCTAGCATTTATCAAAAAAAATTAAATGATTTTTATTAATTTTAATGATCTATTATTCAAAAACAAAAGAAATGGAAAATATATACTAAGAGATCGTTATTTTTTAATATTTCTAACAATATAATTTGTGATAACAATATAATAAATCTAACAATGTCATCACATTTTCACTCTTATGCAGTTCAGTAATAATAACATATATTTTTATAATAACATATATTTTATTCATTGAAGGTTTGAAGCGATAAATAATTTTTAAATTTATATTTATAAAGTTTTTTTTTTTTTTTTGCATGCTATAATTAATGATATATTAAACATTAAGATTACTCCTATAATATTAAATTGCGATTTGTACTCATAATTTTTTATGTTTTTTTTTATTTACTACATATTTCTATAATATTTTTACATTGTCATAATTATATTGCTTTCTATTAATGGTTTTTCTAATTAATGTTATCATTTAAAAAGTAACTTTAGAATACGTTATATTTTTAACCACATGAAAATAGCTACATTAAAAAAAAATCTGACCAATAAGTCTACGGGTATACAGTATTCACATAATTACTTTAAAGAAAAATATTAAGTTTATTAAATCATTTGGGTTTTACTTTCGGTTCCTTAGAAAAATCTCTTTTGAGCTCTTTGATTACAGAAGACTAATTTTATCCGCTTGTCGCATTTAATGCTTATTATTGCTTCTATATTTCTTGTTAGATATATGCATATATTCACAAATTAACTGAATGATTTTTCTTTTTATTCACTTTATTTTATTTTTGAGGAAATCATCTACTCTAATAAAGCAGATGTTATAGCAAAATTAAAAAAAAATTATTTATGGGTATCGTAGCAATTAGAATATTGTTTTAACTATAAAAAAATAACAGTAAAATTCACAATAAAATACATTAATAATAATAATAATAATTTCATAATACATATTTTTTTTTCATTAAAACTTATGCGTCTAAAGTAATTATGCATATATTGCTTCAACACCAGCGTTTAATGAAAATGAAAATAAAAGTTCTTTTCTGACTTGATTATAATACTAATAACAAAACAGTAACAACAAGTATATGATGATAATAATGAATACATGAGTTTGCGAAAACTATCAGAAACTTTTCTAATAATTGATTGGGTTTTTTGTTGTTGTTGTTTGCTTGTTTGTTTTCTTTTGTTTTCTCTTTTTTTCTTTGAGGAGGCAATTGAAAAACAATCAATAACTTCCGCTGTATATCATTTTTCTTATAGTAGGGAGGAGAAAAATGTGCGCAGGTCTAGCACAGTTCCTACTTTTGAGTGTCATTACTTCAGCATAGTAACCTTTGCCTTATTTAATTGAATAATTTATTTCCTTAAATAAGACGAAGTTAATTTTTTGGAAATAGTGGTACACACAAATAGAAACTGCGCATATTTTCCACCTATGCATAACAGTTTAATTGCATTAAAATACATATTCATGTACTCACAGAATATCTTTAATATAGGAGGAATTGCCAAATGCCTGGTATTTAAATTTATTACATTCATCGAAATCCCATTCAAGTTAAGAAATTTATCTTAAAAGCAGTTTTCAAAAAATACACAATAAAAGTAATTTGATGAATAAACTGACTTTATGATAAATACTTCACAAAATAATAACTTTTCATTCCTATTTTAATATAATCATCGTAATATAAATGAAATTCCATGAGACTTAACTTTAATATCGCGTGTGTGTGAGTTCGGGAACATGATCGTCGCGTGTAACGGAGCAGTTACATTCATATACTCCTCCAACTTTTCAATCATAGAAAGATATATTGCTACTTCCTCATCAGTTCTATGTTTTATGGAAGAAAAAAGTAATCATGGCTCAAAATGCAATATTATTTTTGTTTCCTCAAATGTAAGTCTCGTTCATATTCCTCTTTCATTTCTTTTCTAACAGTTCAGGTCTATAAACTCCCCAGAACGGTGCTCGTTTTGAGACTGCTTGGCTTTCACGGCTGTAAAAATGGCGATATGTTACTGAATTATCGTCAATAATTGGCGTCACTTAGTTGAAATTTTAAAAAATATATCAGATCGCTTCAGTACAATATCTTCTCTCAAAAGTGTAATTACTATGCCTATCAATCTGTGGGAAGAGAATGCTTTCTTCATGTTTTCAAACTATGTTGAAACTGATGAAACTAACGTAAAAGGTATAAAGCTTTCCATTATTTATCATTTTATATGTTTTACGAGTTAAATTCAATTTTAATAGTTTTATTAGTACTTTCAAAAAAGTTGAAAGTGTTTATGACTCCTGTTTGCCTGTCTGCCGTCTAGCCGTCCTTTAACTTGCGTAAATATACTCGGATTACTAATTTTTATATGTAATTGAGGCACGTTATAGAAGGCTCAGTATTGAAAATGAAGTATGTTATATTTATAATTCGTTTACAAAGACTCATAAAATATTTCCGTTACATTATGGCCTATAGGAAAAAATTGCTTGCAGTGCATTTTAATGATGTTACTACTTTCCAAACATGATGAGATTGATCTCTGAGGTAGAACTGCAACATAGTTTCTCATGGGTATAGAATAAATTACAAATATAGTTGGTTTACAGGGAAGCCCAAAATAATTCCATTACATTATGATCTCAGGCTAAAAATCGTTTGAGGTATATTTTAATGATGTCATGCTACTTCAAACATAATAAAATGAAACATGTTTTCTATATATTATGAAGTAGATAGCGTTTATCGCTCGTTTACAGAAGCTCATAAAAGAATACGTTTACAAGACTGACCATGATCGATACTTGCTGTAAGTGTGTTTTCCGCTACATATTTTTTTTATTGTTTATTTAGATATCTCATTTCTTTGTATGAATAAATAAAATTTCTTAATAATATTTTGTTTGTGTTGGACAGTATTTCAGAATTTTATCCCTGGGACATGATTTTTTATCCTTGTAAACACTAAAACAAGTTACTTTTTCACAAAATGTACATATGAAATTCGATTACCGTAATCGAAGTAGCCCTGAAGACTATCAAGTTCTGATCGAAAGTACTCGGCGTATAGTATTGAGTTTTGAGTTTTTAAAAACTGTTTTAAGTGTAATAACAACTTTTACAAGTTGTGTAATATTTAAATGCACCTTTATAGCAAAGATAACTTGTTTTTGTTTTGACGTTTTTATTTTTTTTTTATTTATTTATTTATTTATTTATTTTTTTATAGGTGTACATATATCCTCATTCTGCATTTGTCAAAGCTTTTAAATGATTTTCTTTGGTAATTGTAATTCTTTTTCTTTAATTTTTTTAAATGACACATTTTTAAACATTTTATTTTTTGTTTACTGGCTACAATGGCACAATCATTCACCAAATTTGCCGAGAAAAATTAATAATATTTTCTTAATTACTAAATAATGCACAAAATAATAAAATATTTTATTAACTTGCTATTATTTTCCAAATTAAAGTATTATTCACTTTTCTTACAGTAAAAACATATTATGTTTCTTATCTGTCAATAACGTTATCATTTTGCCCCCCAAATTATTTATAGACTGCAAGGTAAATTACTTAATAAAAACAAATTCATTAAAAATAAATGCATGATTTATATCAAACGATCTTATATAGTTTTAATTTATTTATTTTCTACCATTATATTTTAAAATGAATTTATAAAATCTAAAAATAGTAACCCAGGCGTTTGTCATGCTCACTATCCAATTAAATGTTTTTTTTATTTCTCCCGTGCTTTTTAATCTAAAGTTATTTGAATGTACGCTGTTTTCAGAAGAAAAAGGTTAATTAAAATTGACATGTTTTCCTTGGTCCTGATTCACTATCATATAAAGCTATATCTCATTTTGTTTTCAAACTTACTGAACCGTACGCACAAGCGAATTAATAATTAATTAATCCTATCCAATGCACTTACTTAATATCCAGAGAAATCGCTTGAGAAACTCCTTAAACATTTAAGAACAATTATTGTGTTCTCATTCAAATCTTAAGCAAAAGTTGGACAACTTCCTTTCATTTAATGAATTCACCGAGATAGCTTTTTCAGGTTGATAGAATATAAATCTTAAAGAAAGCAATTGAAGTTAATTTAAACTTGTATTTGTTCGCGATTGAATACAGCAGAATATTGTTCATTAAAGATTTAAATGTATACTATTTAAATGTATTTATTGACGAGTGACTTTTTTGTGACTTTACCATAATCATTATATATATATATATATATATTACAGTTCTATATTGTTGGTTTGTGGCGCATTTTGTTGTCAATCATTCACAATATTGCGGTTTTTGATGATGGTCGGTAATGTTTAATTAATGGTTATATATATATATATATATATATATATATATATATATATATATACTTTCTGTGCAATTATACCATTGAAACAAATGAAATTGACCAATAATTATGAAATCAATATTAAACACATAAGAAACCACATACTAGTTAAATTGTATAGTCCAATAACATACCTTTGAAAATTAAAAGTGAGGGGGGGGGGAGGAACACGAAAATGGATACAAAAAAATGCTAATATAGTAAGTTGCGTTTTCAAGGGCACAGAATTTACATATCTATATTATAAAGGACAAACATATCTGTGCGTAACGCATACGTCATTTTGCGAATGGCAACACTTTGGAATTTGAAATAAAATTTTGGTTTTGCAATTTTCTCTACTACTAATTTTTAAACTTCTAAACATCGCACATTTAAAATTTTTACAAAGTCGCATAAGGAAAAAAATGCTCTTTTAAATGCAATTTGTTGGAAAGCTGTATCTCAACTTATTTTTGAGATATTAATTTTTTTGTAGTTTTTAATACCATTTTTCTTATCGTGGCAACAAAAGTACCTCATTTCTATTGAAAGTCACTGAAAGTAAATTGAAAATAGTCAAAAATAGGCGATATTGTATCTTTTTGTTGCCATTTTCTCATAAAACCTGAAAAAAAGGTGAAATTAATATATGGGCTATGTCAAGAATTTTGTGTGTTATTCCGTGATAATAACGTCATATGCACACTTTTCTATAGACGAAGTTTAAGATTGGATTATAAAAGTGGATTGCTTTAGCGGATGCAAATGACGTCATTTTATATAAAAGCGTGTATTTTAATTCTTAAACGTGAATTATGTTTTGTAGAAGTGCGTCATTTTCACAGTCCAGCTGCTTTGAAATTCTTCACAGGTGAAAATGCTTCACTTTTAAAAATAATGTAATCGAAATCACATACTGCTAAAACGCAATGTTTTACAAAAATTTAGAGTGTCTTTATAAAAGAGAGGTGACATGCAAATAGTAGCGATTTATATTACAGAAATTGATGATTTTCGCTTGGATGGATTTGCTTCGCCGAATTAGACTAGCAAACAAATAATTATGGTTTAAAATAATATCGTGTTCCTGAAGTTTTGCCGAAAATTCTCTCGAATAATAAAATTTTAATGCTATTCTTTAGGGCATTTTACTATAATTTTATCAAAATAACATAATTTGCTTAATTAAATTTTTCCTAATTTTATATAATCTATATATTTAAAACACAAATGTCTTTTTTAGTCATCTGCCGTGATCTTTCTGCTGAATCAATTTTACTAATATATATATATATATTTTTTAACTGAAAGCTCTTCCTTTGCAGATGTGATCGCACTATCTGTATTTTTTTTTTTTTTTTTTTTTTTTTTTTTTTTTGGATATTCCCACTTTTATATTTTAATTTTAAAAGTATTTTATGAAATTTCTTCAAAATGATGAAAATTAAATAGCTTTCATTATTGCAGACAAGAGAGAAATAATGAGGTATTTTCAACTTTATTCATGCAATTTTCTGATAAAAATTGTTGTACAGGGTTTATTGTCGCAAAATCCCATTAGGAGCAGGATATTATATTAGGGGTAAAATAACGGAAAATAACTTACTGCTTTTCAAAGCACGCATTTTTCCTCATAAATTTTCTATGTTGTTTTTCCTTCTGCGTGTGTACTGATACTAAGTTTCAGACACTAGGTGAAATGCTTATTTAAGTGAAAATGCAGTCATATTTAAAAGAAAACGATCATTTTCTTAGATAAAAGTAACCATTTTAACACAAATGCGTCAAAAAACATAAATTACGGAAATTTTTACTCTCCGGAATTGCGATTGGAGTCTGAAGAAAAGAGTGCGTCTGTTCACATAAAAGATGTTGCTGACAATCGTGACTTCAAGTTATGAGTTAAAATGATTTTTAAATGATCAAACACAATACAGTTTTTTTTTAAATGATGAATATGGATATGAGAATTGCGCAGGAAATTTTTGAGAAGGTGAAAATTGCTGTTTTTCATTCCGGAATACCAAGCATAAGAGTCTCAATAGATAACCACATCCTAATAACTGATCTTTATTATATTTTACTGATTAAGTATCTATATTATAAAGAACAAATGTATAAATGCTTAACGCTGACGTCATTTTGCGAAGGGCAACACTTCACGATCAAATTTCGGTCTTGAAATTTTCGCTACTGCAATTAAACTTCTGACCATCGTACATTTTCAATTTTCGTAGCATAGGGAAAAAAAATTTACTTTCAAATGCAATTTGTTTAAAAACTGTATCTTAATTGATTGATATATTATATTTTCTAAAATAATTTTTAAGCATGATTTTTTTTAAGTTTATCTTATCACGTGCCGGTTTCAATACGCAGTAATAATAAACATTTTGCACATAAAGCAACAAACATTTTTCAGCATTTGTTTCTGACTATTTTTGCATAACAAAATTAATATTTCCTTTATAAACAAATAAGAGAATAATATTAAAAAAACCACCAGTCTAACATATTTGTGAAAGACAAATTAACGAAATTAATACTTCTTTTATAAACAAGTAAAAGAATGATATTGAAAAAAACACAAATCTAACATATTTGTAATCGTACAATTTAAATTTTTAGATCACCAAATACGATTTTTTTTTCAAATGGATTTTGTTTGCAAAGTTCATCTCAGTTTATTGATTGTCTTTGGTTTTAAAAACAATTTTAAAGCACGAAATATTTTTTAATTTATCTATATCACGCGGAGCTCGATTACGAAAGATTAATCCGTTTGCCCTTAAAAGAAAATAAAGAGTTCATCATTTTCTTACGGCTACTATGAATTTAAAAAAAACTTCCCTATGAGTAAATAAATAAAATAATATAAATAAAACACAAATTTAACAGACATGTATAAGCTCTGAAATTATCAGAATATGAAAGGATGCCATAAGTAGCAAAATCTTGGTCAAATAACTCTTAGCATGCGGCTAATAAGAAAATATCGCTTTTGATAACTTTCAAATATTTATTTGATTGTATAATTCGTATTTTCCATATGAAAATTGCTTTTTTAAATATAAGTGGGCAATCTCAAAAAATTATTGCATATAAAAATTATTACTTTTCTATATATAAAAAAAAATGTTTTCACCTATATTCTTGAACCCGGGAAGCCCGGGTACGATCCCCTAGTATAAGTAAAAGAGTCATTTTCTGCAGAGAATCAAGCTATAAGCTAAATAATGATTATATCGCTCACCCGCAAGAAAAGTGACACATCTCGACAAAAGTAAATTTCACAGGAGAGGCAAAAGGACAATTTCCATGATTTTACTATAACTTGAAGTTATAGCATTAAGCTCTGCATGCAGGAGTAAAAACGTAAAACCCTTAATAATGAAGACATATGATGATGTTTGAATTACCTCCCCACACAATCCATCCCTCTTCTGTGGTCACGAATGGACAAATAGCTTAAGGCTGTTCTCAAATCCAGAAGGGTAACTTCCTGACATAAGTTTTAATTTATTTTTGTTCGAAAATACATGAAACTAGCTGGTGTTGTTATTCCGAAACTATGTCATCGAGCTGTTTTTTCAATTTTTTTGCAAACGCAATAGATCTTTCAGAAAATAATGTCAAAGTGGGCGTTTTGAACAGAATTTCCGCGCGAAAGTAGAAAAATCACTCAAGAGCGGGCGAAAAACGGGTTTGTCACGTGATCGAAATTGCTTATAGCTCAATGAGTAATTGATTGATCAAAAAATGGAAAAAACAATTCAATTCCAAATCGCTTCCATGCCCAGGCTTTCCAATTTAATATCTTTCCGTTAAAAAATGAATTTGTAAATATGTCAGAACGTTTTGCGCTCGTTGAGCAGAGCAGTTAAGAACAGCCTTAATAAAGTGATTTCCCGTATAACTACACCTATGAAACTTTTTGTGTAGCAAGACACACCTATGACAAACCTATTGGTGGAATAAAACGCAAAATGAATTTTTGGGAATTTTCTTGCGGGTGAGCGATATATACTACATAATTAATTTATATCAACGCAAAATGTATGCGTTTAAAGCTCTAAAACTTACGCTTCCAATGAATGTATTTTCTAATAAACATCAAAATAATGACAATGATGTATGTAAAACTATAAAAATCACAGCACAACAACTTTTAAATGATAATAGTAACAAATAATGAAAAAGGGTTCGAAAAAAAGGGGCGGGGAATGTCACCAAATCTCGTCATGTGCGTGTGGGGGTGGGATGACAAAATTAGTAGAATAACAAAGATTGGGGATTTCGCATTGAATTTCAATGCAAGGCAGAAAAGTAATAAAATGCATAGTAACCAAAAGTTTGGGAAAATAATGAAGCTGTTAAATCAAACTGAAGAAAGCACTGTACTTCCATCCCCAACTGACAAGATTTAATGACATGTTTTATTTCACTTTTCTAGTACTTTTTTATTGTTTGTTACTGTTAACATTTAAAAGATACTTTGTTGTTATTGGTAACTTTTTCATGCATCATTGTCATTATTTTTATACCATTTTTATTAATTTAATATTTATTACAGAATAGCTAATTAGTAATTAACATTATCGATCCTTTCTCAATTCTCAGCATTGTTTGTTCTAAAATATTGAAAAACTTTTACTTAATACTAAAACATTCAAAACGTATTTCAGTAATTTATTTTTAAAACACGAAACACTACTGCTATTATTGAGGTGTTAAAATACTCTATGGTACAAACCAAAATTTATTAAACAGGCTGAAAGGATAATAACACGGTTATAGCGTGACTTGTTTTGAAAACGAAAAGTTTAAAAGTTTCTTGTAATAGGCGAAGACCGAAGACTCCATGGGCTCTGCAAAAAGTAAAATGCACGTCTGCAAGCCAAATTTTAATTTTTCGATGCAAATAGAAGTTATAACGAATAAAATAAAAATAACAATATTACTGGAGAAAATTGCCATATTCAGCAAAACGGTATCATGATTCCCATCACTCTTTCTGCCGACTGGTTTGCCTGTTATTAAATCTTAAGGGTGGTTTCTTTTATACCGTCATTTAATATTAAATTATTCCAATTTATCTTATAGACTTGTATTTTATATTTAAAAATTAAATTTATGCTTGGCTTAATGAAGAGAACTATTCAAATATTGTTCTCGAAACTAGACATTAAAAAAAACTTACTTAAACACTTAAGAAGTTTTAAATTTTAACATTGATATCATGTTTGTTTTATTAAGAAAAAGATGGTTGATTTTTGACGGCCGATTATCTACTCTAGGGATATAGGCCCGAGGGGGTAGGGTGCCCTAAGTGGGGGTCTTTCTAAGGGAACCTAACCCGTATTTACGCATGGAAATCCATGGCTCGAAGAAAACCACGAAAACTCCGAACGATTAGGCCGACGGGCGCGATTGGGTTCGAACCCAGCACCTCCCGTCTACCAGCTTCGAGAGCAGAACCTCTCAGCTACTGGTGGGGATATTAAGAAAAATAAAAGAGTTTTAGATTTATAGACTGGCAATTCTTCTACACCTACAAACTGAGAAAAAAAGTTCAGTTTAAAATAATATAAAAAAAATTTCAAGTTACATGTTACAATTTTTCGAAAATTTATATGTGTAAAATATTTTAAAAGTACAGTGAAACCTCTCTGTGCGACCACCTCCCTGAACAACCATTTTTTCATGGAACGAAATTTATTCCCATAGGCTCAATACTAATTTTACATCCAATCAGAGACCATCCAAATTGAACTCCCTCCATGAGCGACCAATTTCTTTGAAGAAAATGAAACAAATTCTGTTTTTTCCTGGTCGCTTGATGAATGTTTTATTAGAAAAATAATTCCGAAGAGCGCATTATTTATCAAAATTCTAAACTAAGTTTAGAATTTTTTTTCGGTAACTTTTAAGTGTTTAAACCCCCTTTGTGTCTTTTTAGGCAATGAATTTAACTCTGACGACAAATTAAGAATGACGATCAATAAACTCCCCTGCCCTATTGTCTCAGGAAACTCTCAAAGAAATAGATAAATTAATGAAATCGTCATCATTTGTTCCCGTCCAAAAAAAGAAAAAAAAAATGCATTTATTTACTGAACTTCGAAAGGACTTGGAAATAAAAGTTATAAAAGATATAATAGTAAAATCAAAGCAAACGTTAATGTATTCATCTTTTACACTCTGCAGTAATTAACTTATGTATTTAACTTTTGTTTTGATACTTAAATTTTCATATTTTTTCCTAATGTGAAAAATAAATTTTAAGAACATTAATCGTTACCTTTTTTCAACAATTAAAATCCAGATTTAAACATGACCTCCATTAAGAGACCAACTCTCGTAGCGACTATTTTTTTATTGGAACGGAACGTGGCCGCTTTAAGTAGGTTTTACTGTAATTCAAACAGTCTCTATACGTTAAAAATTTTTTGTAGTTTATTTTAACGATAAATTTCAATATTACGACTATCGGATATATCCTTCCGAAGTTAGAATGCGAATTAACACACAAATATGCAATCTGAATTCATACACCCTTTTCACTTAGGTTCAAGGTCTTTCACAAAAAAACAACAAAAAAAATTACATGTTTTAGCAACTTTCGGTTAAAAATATGCTGCTTTTGTTTGGTGAAAAATATCTTAAACTCAATTAAGCCAATCAATTAAGTGAAAGCATTTATTTATATGCGGGGAATTAATTATGAAAATACAATTTCCCATTATTAAGCGTATAGAACAAAATAAGAAATTAAATTTAAAAAATCAAAAAACCCGACTGCGTAAAAAGAGAACTAATTATTTATTTCTCAATCAGTGTGAAACTATTTTTTTTATTTGTTTGTACTGATACCTTTTAAGTTGTGTTTAATTGTTAGTTCCTATCTATAAACATTGTTTTGATTAGGCCTATAGATGTCTATGATCGTTAGAGTTTCAGTAAAGCTAGAGATCCTACCTACACAACTTCCAGGTTGCGTAATATTTAAATGGAGCTTCTGACTATAAAATAGTCAATGAAATATTGTATTCATCTTGCAAGACCTATACAATGATATGCCACTCAATAGGGCGCGTGAAAAACTATTTTTCGTCTCTACCGCCATTTTGAATTCATAAAAACAAAACCTAGCCTATAACCATCGGACGATTAAGACGAATCGATAGAGATCTCATTCATTAAAATCCATCCAGCCGTTGGGATATTTCGAGGGTGTAAAGAAATCCACATACCCAGATACGCGTGAAACACATAACCCTTCTTGCCAGCCGAGTAATAAAAGTAAAATTTGCTTAAATAAAAATACTCTTTTATAAGCACACAATGTTTATCTTAAAAATCACGATTAATTTCATGTCTGCAATTCATCTAGTTCCAAAAAATTTCCATTACAATATGTTAATTTTAGCGTGGGTTCCGATAGTTGAAAATTCACCGCTTTAATTTGCACATGATAGAAAGCGGGAACGAATGTATTTATAAAGAAAATTATAATTTATGCTCCGTTTCTTTTTATGTAGATTTCATGAGAAATACTACCTATTACATTCTCCCCTATGTTGGGATTTCAGAAACATTTTTGCAGATCTACACCGATCATGACCCCTAGAACCCAAAACCACTCCAGTACAAAACTTTATACATATACCACTTTTTTTATGGACACGATAACTTCCATAATTCTGCACAAATCTCTTCCAAACTGATACATAAAATCAAGGAGCAGAAAATCTCGTTCAGATTCGTTAACCGGCATAAATCGGACCAAAAGGGCTGAAAATAAGGAGGGTTTTTGTGAAAACAGAAAAACCCTCATAACTTCTTAATTATAATACATATCAAATCAGTTAAAAGTTATTACTACTTCTAGGAAAAGGACTGAAAATGTGTGCATGGCAGGTTTTTGATGTCATTAAAAATGGCCTCAAGGATTGCAAAAAATCGGGTTTTAAGAAGAAAAAAATTCATACTTCGTGAATTCTCAAGATATCAAATACGCTTAAAATTATTGTAAATCTTCTTAATATTATCTACAACTTTTATGTTGATAAGTTTTTGATAGGACCAATTCGTACCGCAAAAAAAAATTAAAAACGAAAACAAAAAGGGGGGCGTTGAAGAAGAAAAAAATCCGTAACTTCACCGCAATTCACAAGATATAAAATCCGCATGAATTTATTATAAATCATCTTAATATTATCTGCAAATTTTATACTGACAAGTTTTTGATAGGACCAATTCTTACAGAAAAAAAAATAGTGGTTGAAGAAAGAATTATCGTACTAACATAATTCTGATAAAACCTGCTCTTACAGAAAAATGAAATTAAAAACTCGTCAAAAGTGCCCAGATAAAATTGTTAAGCATGGTTTATCTCTAATCTTCATTTAGTTTTTGTTGGTGAAATTAGTACTTAACTTCGAAATCTACCTGCGCCAGTAGTCCGAACAAGCAGGAATTTTTTTTTTTTAATATGATAACCGAAAAGAAAAAAAGAAGCATTATTTAAACTATATATTCAGGATATCTAAATTGTCTTTTCAATGTATTATCATAATTTAAATTACATTAAACTATTTAAAGATAATAGAGTTTTATTATTATTACTGTTATTACACTCTTTATTTTTGTATTTATATTTTCAACTTTTTTGTGTTTAAACTATTTCGTTGTGGCAATTTCACAGACATTTGGTCTATTTTTGCGAGTGTTGTTTAGATCGTAATTAATTAATCCATTGCTTTTGCAACACGTATACAGTTATGAACCATAAAGTATATTTGGCGATTTATCATCTACGCTGGTCTAACGGGAAAATGACTTAAAATTAATTTTTTAATTTATAGTAAAGTTCTAAAAATATTAAAATGGTGTACTTTCATCGGAAACACACTTGTGTACACAATTTCTACAATTCTAGTATAGCAGGGGGTGAGTGAAAAATCAATAATAAAATTCCATCTCTACATGGGGCATTCTCACAATCTTTTGACTTTCAGGAATAAAAATCTGGTGAAATTAAACTTGCTAAAATAACATTTTAAACTTACAGACGAATTCTTTAATGATTCAAAATGAAGAAAAAAAATGGTCAGCAGCGAAAATTTTTTTATTTAACTTAAGTTTAACTTGTCAGTTTAATTTTCTTTACCATTTTATCACTGTAACTTTTTATTTTCTTCTAAATTTTTATTCATAATGAATTTGCAAAGTACCCACAGGGCATTCAAATAAGAAATAATAACAATGTTGTATTTTTAGTACAAAATTTTGGTATAACATTGTATTAAAAGGGTGTTAAAGAAGGGACGGTAAGGAAACAAAAGGGGGACGGTATATGAAAAAAGGGACGGTAAGGGGAAAAAATGGGATGGTAAGGATGGGACAGGATTAAGGAAAATTTCTACCTATTTTTAGGCAAATCATGTTAAGACAAAGTGATAGCCACAATGTTCATCGATTTTTAGAAACAGTTATTTATATTGGATTACATTAAAAAAAATAATTTACCTCGAAAAGTGCAGGAATAAACCTTGGGGACGGGTAAGACTACCAATAAAAACACGATGCTTGAAATTGATATTTAAATGCTGATTTAAATTCTGCAGTAAATTTCCTGTCATAGAATTTTAGCCATTCTTTCTCTAGCATACTTCTGCATGAGAAAGAGCTGAAAAACATTCTGTGGCTGCATCTGAAGTGATTTTCTGTATAATTTTAACAAGAGGGACGGTAAGGAATCTAAAACCCAAGGACAGAGTTTAAAAGAATAACAACCTTAAAAGAGTGTGCAGGTTATTTTTTGCTATATATTATATAAAACAATAGTCCCAGTTTCGGAAAAAAATTACATCGAATTACTTTTGTTGAAACAATTTTATACAGACTTAAAAATCTCCAAACTTAAAAATCAGCATTAGGGACATGGGACGGTGTAGAAATTTCCTGGTATATTTGGATCCCCAACATCATCCAAAACTTATTTATCTCGTTAATATTGTTATACAGTCATGCAATAGGATGTTCCCCAATATATGAAGTAATAATAATAATAAAAAAATAGAAGAATATGTACTAAAATAAAAATTATTATTCAGGCACTTAAAAGTTAAAAGATTGTGAGAATGCCCTACATACAAAAAACTAGTTAAATAAAAGAGTGTAACAGCACATTTGAAGCAATGATGGCTATTATTGTATTATGTTGCAACTCATTTGTGTTATCTTCAAAGAAAAGTTCTCAACAATTCAATGACATTCTTGATTAATAAAAAATTTAGAAGAAATGTCAATATTTATTAGGAACAGCTCAAAACTGTACCAGAAAATAGTATAGGACAGAAAAAAAGTGAACGAGTATTTGAAACTTTTTCCATACCAGGGATATTAAACAGCAAAGTGTTCTTTTATCGTTTATACTGGTCTTTACAGAATGCAAAATCGATATTCTTTGTAGCTTGTAAAGCCTCTGAAAGGGAAATCGGCGAATTCAAATCTCTTTTACTGTTTAAAGAATTTTTTGAAAGTAAGCGAAACAATCGCATTTTGAAATATGGCTATCTCAATCAATATGTTTTATGATTTATTTATGTTTTTATTTTTTTAAATGATCAGTGCTTTTAGAAACATTCTAATAATAAGCGATTTAATTTTATTTAAAATAAGACTTTTTATATAATTACTTAAAAGAAAAATACAATTATGTACAATATATATAATTAACATGCTATTTTTCAGTCTTAAAAAAAATATTTCCATTAATTGATAATTCTAATGAAAATTTACTGAAGGATTTTACAAAATATTATTTTTTGTAAAGCTTATTTTTTTTTACAAACGTAAAGTTATTCCAGGCATCATTTATTGTTCTTAGAGTGCTTTAAAAAAATTAAATTAAATTTTTGCAATTTTGAAAATTCCGGTCCATTGTGTTCAAGGTAACTACTGTATATTTAAGCCATCGTATGAAATTTGTTTTTACTTTTTATTATAAACCGCAAATTGTATTTATAATATGTGTAATTTTTCATAAATGTTAAAAACTAGATTTTTCTTTTTCGTTCAACAGTTCAACAAAGCATATTTCTCTAATGTAGTATACGCGAATTATGCGAAAACCTACAATGTTGAAAATTATTAGAAATAAACTTATTAAGTGTTTTAAAAGTTGTGTGAAATACAATAAAAATAAATGAAGATAATAAATTTCTTACTTAACATTTGTTTCTGATAGTCATTTTAATGACTTGGAAAACTTTTATTCGTTATTTTATAAGCAGCAAATTGGAACTTTTCTTTTCTCTGAGAGATTTTTAAATTTCTAATAACTGCTGTTTTATCTTGACAAAAAGGCTTGTATAAATATATAGATATATTTAATTTGTTTGATAAATGTATAAAACATTATTGAAGTACATGATACCATGATGGCTAAGTATGTTTGAATTGAAATATCAAATAAATAAACGGTCAAGTGCGAGTAGTACTCGCGCTCAGGGGGTTTCGTACAATAAATATATGAATTATTAACTGTATTATTAAAAAAATCGTCGCTAAAAGAATAATAAGACGTTGTAAAAAATCTATATAAAACGTAGGGTTGGGTATAGCTGTATATACTAGAAAAGCATAAATGGGTATACCATACACGTTTAAAGAGTCATGACACCTAAATAATATCAAATATTTATATTCTGTATAACTCTTTTTTAATCGTATCCTAATCTGTTTATGATGAACTTAGTTCGGTACTGACAATAAAAGTAGTGCACATTTAAACTTTCTTTGACATTTCATAAAACTAAATTCAGCATAGAAATAATCTTTCCCTTTTACAGTGTAGCTAAAACGACACCCTTGTTCAAAGTTTAAACTCGGCATTGTGCTAAGTTCGCTTCGAAAGGAGGTCACAAAGTTGCAACGCCGATTTGATACGTGTCGCGTTTTTCCAGATAGGTTTTTAAATAAGTTTTAAAGACACGGGAGGCGTATTGAGAGATCCACTCAATGCAAATTAGTCCGAATCCATTAGTATTTATGTGATTAATTCCAATTAAATTTGTCTGTTTTTGATAATTTGACGCTTATTGCTTTTATACTGCTACTGGGCATTGCATTACATTAAAGGTTGTTATCTAGGCTTTCAAAATCCGATGGTACATAGAGTACACCGCTCCTGTCATTATGTGTGTTTAAAACGTCCGTGTCTTTAAAGGTCAATATCTCGGATAATTACTGACGATTTTTTTACGAAAATCATTATCAAGAATGCTTTTATACTTCTGCTACGATAAGTACCTACAGCGCTCCTCAACACCTTTGCTGAATGCCCGGAAATCGAAATTTGTGTGTAACGGTAAAATACGCTTTTCTCAAAAATTATATGTCATAGGGTAATCGCTATAATTTTCCTGCAAGGTTTAACATAACGTCCACTACCTCTAAGTTTTCCATAATTTTAGTTTAAGTAGATTCGGAAATAGATGGTGGGGAATATTTTTGCACTACATTTTCGACGATATCTCTGAAAATATAACACCTAAAATTAAAAGAAATGTATTTTTGAGTTCAGCGTTGCGAAAGCTTTCACAAGATACCCCACACGATATACAAAGAAAATATTTTTTTTCAAGTAACTTAATTAGCCCCTCTACATTTTTCCTAAATATATTTGTGAATGTTTAATACTCAGTAAATATGTGGGTCAATAATCTTTATTACTTCCTCCAATTTGAACTTTCCATGTTCCATAGTTTACGAATAAAAGAGTTGTGACAGACAGACAGAGGAGTGATCTTATAATGGTTCCGTTTTTAGGTGCGTTCGTAATTATATAAATACGTAGCACCTATAGTCGTCGTTCAGTCCGTCTGTCTGTTCGTCTGTCCGTCCGTCTGTCTGTCCGTCCGTCCGTCCGCATATAATAGAGCAAAAACTACCCAACCGAATGGTCTGAAATTTTAAATATATGATTGTTGCAACATTTTGTCGAACCATTTCAAATTTTATGAAAATCGGATGTATAGTTAAATTATAGGGACAGTCAAAGGTTTTTCTTTACATTACGGCCCAATGGGAAAAATTATTGCACGTGCATTTTACTGATGTTAAAGCTTTCCGAATGGTCTCAAATTTTAAACATATAATTATTGCGACATTTTGTCGAGCCATTTCAAATTTTATGAAAATCGGATGTATAGTTTAATTACAGGGACAGTCAAAAGTTTTTCTTTACATTAAAGCCAATGGGAAAAATTATTGCAAGTGCATTTTAATGATGTTACAGCTTTCCGAATGGGCTGAAATTTTAAATATATAATTGCTGCAAAATTTTGTCGAGCCATTTCAAATTTCATGAAAATCGGATGAACAGCTTAATTACAGGGACAGTCAAAATTTTTCCGTTACATTAAGGGGAATGGGAAAAAATTATTGCAAGTGCATTTTAATGATGTTACAGACTATGCACTTATGAATTGCAAATAAATACACATTCAGTACAATATGGGGTGCAAAAAGTATTTATAAAACTAATTATAGTACGAACGCACCTCATTTGCCACGTTTGACGAGCAATTTCCAACTTGTTATTTTTTAAGTACGCACCCTAAAAAGGCTAAAAACTTTTAATTGATAAGTAGCTTTTATCCGAAAGAATCAGTATATTATTAGCGTTATATGTTTAAAAGAAAAAAGCCCACTTGATCACGATGAGTATTACGAAAAAAAAATAATAAAACAAATATGTTTGAAGCTTAAGAAACGTTTATTTTATATGTATATATATATATATATACTCATTAAACATGTACGTATAACATGCCTATTTCTGAAGTGACACAATGCCAGAATGAAGTTTTTCGAAAAAGGTAAAAAAGTTTTCAAGCATGAAAAAAAACTTTTTTATTTAACATGGATCGGAAAACAAGGCGGTTATATACTAATGTCTTAAAACAGCTTATTTACTTTAATATCAGCAATTATCTAAAGATTTATAGGCGATAGGATTGTATAGCGTCATAAGCGAATAATAATAAAACTGTTCTAATTCGAATACGTTAAAACATATTTAAAAATGATTTTAATCCTTTATCTACTGAATTATGAATTTGTGAAAATTTTATCTTCTAAATCATTTAACGTGAATTTTTGAAACTACATTAGAAGATTTACATAATCATGTAATAAATTTTAGATGGATTTTAGAAGGATTAAAGGATTTAGATGGATTAATTAAATTTGAATTTATAGGGATTTTGTGCAATATTTATAACCCCACTCAAATCATTTATTTTAAATATTTTTCTTAGAGTTTTGTAGAATTAGGAAATGTACAAATATAATGTTCTTCCAATAGAAATACATAAATATTTCCGAATTGAAAAATCCCCCCACCCCCAAACGCCAAGAAATCTGAAAAGATGCAAAGGCAGAAGAAATCATCCTTTTAAAAATATTTTTGTTTTGCGTAACCAATAATGCTTTTGGAACAAGATAAAGTAATGTATCTAAAACTCATTATAAACTATATTACTGCTAATCGATGTATTAAATGAATTTTATTACAAGTTATTTCAATGGTACTTATAAGCACCGCCAGTAGATAAAGGGTTAAAGAGGGATAGGGAAATAAGTTTGTGATTCTCTCATATTAATATTTTCAACATCACGTTTGCTGAGTTGTGTCACTTTAGAAATATGTGGCGATGTAGCTCAGTTGTCAATATTAAAAGAAGCAGGGAAAATAACTATATTTAATTCTAGATATAACGAACCATTTTTCGGTTGCATAAAAAAAATTGAGATAAATTCATGCTGTTTATACTCAAGATAAACTTTATCACTGAATTTGAGAATGCCTTTTCATCGAAAACAAGTCTTGGTTTCATTAAGAATTTTTGCAGCTGTATTACACCTTAATTAACTTTTTTATATTACTTTCAAAGTTTCCGTAAACTTTCTAGACATTCTTGATCAATAAGAAAAAACATTATTAAAACATTAACATCATATATGAAAAGAAGTAATCGCCTTTTTAAAAATCCATATAAAAAAACTAAATAAATGAAAATGTGAATCATGCTGCATCCAACTGAAATAAGATGCAATAAGATGTAACTGATTTTGAGTAGAGTAAAATTTTATTAATCGCATTCTGTCCACACCGAATTCTTAATATAAACTGAAAAGCGATACATTGACATTTATTAAGGTGTTTTATGTTTTTTTCGCTTTACGATTTACAATGCTTGCATTCATCGGATGTTTTAGCATATTAACAAATCATCTTGTGTTTATGCAAATGTTAAGATACGTTTAAGATGTGTCTTAATGTTTCACTGTATCAGTATGATCTTACACAAATGGCGTTATAACTTCAAGCTAAAACAAATTATATATGCGTGTGTGTGCGTTTCAATTCACTGTCAATAGAGAAAATTTATTATAAGCGTACGTCTCACCCATATACATTTGGTAGTGATGCTATTCAGTTGTCGAAGAATTAGAATAACAGTATTTTTTTTTTGAGTTGGACTTTAATAGATGGCTGCTATGTGTTCGTGGTCATCTAACTAAAATGTCGTAGTCAGGCTTTTAGTAAATGTGAAGAATTTAGTAATCAGATTGGAAGCTGTATGTCTAGAGCACTATAAGCTAAGATTTACATCCGGATAGAGTATCCCATGGCTGAATGATCAGCATGACTTAAGTTCAATATTTGTATTTACGGTAGAGACATATTAGGGTAAAGTGCCTATATTTCGTCCCCTCAGTCACTTTTAGGCCCTAAATGTTGTAATTTTCAGTGAAAGTCTACCAAAATTGGATTTTACATAGACTAACTACCCACGTACATAGAAACATAGACAGATATCGTACAAAAACATTTTAACAATGAGAACTTATTTTTTCAAAAGTATCTAAAAAATACAAAAGAAAAAAAAAGTCCCAATTTCGTCCTCCCAAAAATCCAATGCGCCGAGGCTTAACTTATAACTAAATCAAAATTTTTTTCTAAATGAGTAAGTAATTCAATTTACATTAAAATAACGCACAAAGAAATGTATTAATTATCAGTGGAAGAATAACCTAACGAAACATTAGCCATCCAAACATGAGGAAAAAATTGTAAAAAATTGTCACGAAAAAGCATTCCTAATTTCGTCCCCGGGACGAAAATAAGAACTACAAGGGGGACGAAATTGGGACCACGCTACTTCCCAATATGGCGGAGCTTCAGTTCCCGTAAGATGAACTGAGCGTCCTAAAACTCTCTGTATGCTACTGTCAGCATCTTACCTACGTAAAATACATGCAATGAATAAGAAATAAGTACTTACAGTACAGTAAATGACGTTCTACAAACGACGTAATAAGAACTCGGGTCTTCTAAAAATAGAAAATTCGGTGTCTTTAATTTATGTATGCGTCTTGGCGAGCAAAATATTCATTACTGACCCCTTTTAACTTCCGTCACCTGTGCCTTGCGTCATAAGTGGCGCCACTTTCGCAGAAGTGGAGAAGTTAAGAAGGACGAAATTAGGAAAGGGGACGAAATATGAGCCCTTTACCCTACGGATCGAATGAAATATCCCAGCCATCTTAAAGTAATACTACTTCAGGATAATTAAAGTTGATATAAAAACTTCAAGACAATATTAAAGTGAATAGAATTAAATTCTAAATTAAAATTAAAGATAACAAAATTATCCCAGAGTGCAACGATGTTCTGCACACAAATCAGGCAACTAGCGAAAAAAAATCTCTTGTGGAGATGTGCATTCTGTTTTAGTGGTGAATGCGTAAGGAACACAAAACATGGGAAAAGTGCAATGCGAAACAGGGCGCCAGCCAATCGGCTAAAGTGGACGGCACATATTTAAACTCGCATGAAAAAAAAAAGTGTAAAAAGATAGTGAAATCGGCGCGAAAATCTTAAAATGCGTCCCCAGCAAAATAGAAAAATAGGGGTATGAAAAAAAAAAACAATATCCTACAATGGAAGGAATTTTGACACGAAAAACTAAGATACCAGGCGCAGATTAGGGGAATTTTGAGGTGGATGAATTAAAACAAAAACGTATTTTTAGGTGGAAATAAATAAATTAAATTGGAAAAAATATATAAATTTAAAATATGTTATATATATTTATTTAGAGCTAAATCTTTTCCACAGACTTTTTAAAACTAGTATGTTGTGGCCATCACAAAAGTTTCTTCTATATAAATCACGTCAATTAAATCATTTAAATATTAGAAGCAATTACACCAATTTAGCACCAATTCATATCAAAGTACATCTGAATTTGAAGTTTGATTGAAATTCGTGCATTAGTTCTTGAGATAGAGCTATAGCGGAAATTTTGAATAATGTAGCATAGCAGTACCACCTATTGAGCGTTTTGCACCAAAACATAAACAGCACTAATTGATATCAAGGTATACCTGAATCTGAATTTTGATGGAAATTCGCGAATTAGTTATTGAGATAGAGCTATAGTGGAAATTCTGAAAAATGCAGCATAGCAGCGCCTCCTGTTGAGCGAATTGCACCTAAACAAAAACAGCAGTAATTCATATCAAAATATACCTGAATCTGAAGTTTAATGAAAATTCGTGCATTAGTTATTAAGATTGAGCTATTGTGGAAATTGTGAAAAATGCTGCATAACACCGCCACCTGTTGAGCGATTTACACCAAAATGTATAAAACGTCAATTCCTTTCAAAGACTAACTGAATCTGCTGTTTGATGAAAATCCGTGCATTTGTTCTAGAGATTGAGCTATTGTGGAAATCGTGAAAAATGCTGCATAGCAACG
This sequence comes from Maratus speciosus, assembly GCA_963932465.1. Lineage (NCBI taxonomy): Eukaryota > Metazoa > Arthropoda > Arachnida > Araneae > Salticidae > Maratus > Maratus speciosus. Next base: position 469,222,775 of record OZ010789.1, read on the forward strand.
CCACCTGTTGAGCGAGTTACACCAAAAACTAATCAGCACCAATTTATATCAGGGACTAACTGAATATAAATTTTTATACAATTCCGTTCATTAGTTCTTGAGATAGAGCGTCCACAAAATTTGTGTCACATACACACAGACAGACAGACAAACAGACTCACAGACACACATTTTGTAAAAACATGTTTTTTGGAATCTCTGACCCCTAAAACGTGTAAATCCGTCGAAAACTGGAATTCGAAAATTTCCATGAATCCAATACTCTCTTGTTGTAAAGATAGAGCAAAGTAAGAAAATGGCATTTGAGATATCAGGCGACGGTGGAAAGTTATTTTATTTTTACTTGATATTTCATGACAAATGATTTGTGAAAATATTTTAATAATTAATGGATATTATACGTTTAAGAAATTAAAGCTATCTAGATTTATTTAGTGAAATTATATTCATGAATTTTTCATTTCAGAGGAATTTGTTGCCCACAGTGCCAGCATAACCTGCTTAGCTTTAGGTCGCAAGTCTGGAAGGGTTATGGTGACAGGAAGTGAAGATAAAAAAGTCAATCTCTGGGCTGTTGGGAAATCAAATTGCATCATGGTAAGCTAATTTTTAAAACATACTGCCCTTTTTTATATCAGTAACATCAATATTTTATACCTCACAAGTAAAAAAAAAAAAAATCGAATTTATGATCAAGAAATGAGAGTGGGAATATAAGCTTCATTTCCAGATTAAATTCCTCTAGTTATGACTAATGTATAAATATATGTCATAAATAATGTATCGTAAAAAATGTCAGGTATTCTCTATTTAACCCTTAAATCTCTAGAATATCAAATTTGCAATATTTTTTATTTAACTTTTAATAAATAAATAAAGTTCTTGGCAACATCTTGGCATATGTATATAGAATATTAATTCTGTAAAAGAATCGCATAAACATGTTACTAAATAAAGTAAAAAAATCTATTTTAAAATTTCTGGTGTCTAATCCTTAATATAACCATAGATAAAAAGAAAACACAATTCTAAAAGAAAAATTGAGGCATTTAAGGGTTAAACAATGATTAAAAGGAAATTTTAAAGCGGTATATCTCAAAAACTTAAAACCTAGTTTGTTTTTGTTTTATTGCGCGGAAAATATCTCTTAAACTACTTAATATTTTTGAATGTAATCTTCACGGATTTATATTTTATAGTTACATCTCAAAGGTAAAGTGTATGCTTTATAAAATCAGTATTTTAAAAAATGAAATTGAAAGTACTTATTTTTTCTGAGTTTATCAGTGCATATGATTTTTGTTTCTTGTGGCTGGAATAATAAATTATTTTAGTTTCAGTCTTAAGATTTAGACATACGCAATAAATATGGGAAGATTGCATGTAAGAATATTAAATAGTTCAAGAAAAATCATGAGGGCAATTTTAAAAAATCAGGAATTTAACATTGTGAGATAAACCGCTTTAAAATAACTTTTTTGTTATTGCTTACATTGAGAACACCTCTTACATTTTTGGTGAATTTCAGCGTCACTATAGAATTTTTTTATGCTGTTTGTTTTAAAATGCTCAGAAAATATTGCTATTTCTCGTTGTTGTTTTTTTTCCGAAAAACCTTTCTTTTTTTTTTTTAAGAATTAAGAGTAAGTATGCTCCCTTAAGATAAACGAAGTACCCGAGGTACGAGGTAAACGTGTAACCATTTCATTTTCTAAATCGCAAGTTATCATATATATTTAATATTTTAAATCTCATTTTGAAATTCAAATTGAATTTCTGAAGAAGAAATAAGAGTGAGACAATAAATTTTGTTTTCAGACTAGGATAAAAAATATTAACCCGTTTCATTATATTAATCAAATTGTATCATGGTAAATCGATATTAAAAGAACTCTTACACTTTTCTTTATCAATAACAATACCATTTTTCATCAGTTAATTGAAGAAATAAAAATTTTTATGAAGAAAATAGCCCATCAAAATTAATCTACGTTTGAGCCAAAAAAGTTTGAAAATAATCGAAAATGAATGAGGTAGGAACGTTTTATTTTAAAAATCTAATCTAATCATAATAAATCGTGTTTAATCTGTACAAATAATTTGTCATTTTTGTACTGATGGAATAAAACTTCGTAGTAAGAAAAGCTGCATAAAACTTCATCTACAAATCAAACTGAAAAAGAAATTAAATTGATGTATTTCACTTCGTTGCATTCAATCTGTCTTTTAGAAGTAAAATCAACAAGTGAAAAAATACGAGGAAGTTAAATAGAGCAGCTGTCTCACAATCCATTTACTTTAAACTGAACATTTTAGAACATTTTTTAAAGGTACATGGGAAATGTCGTCGACTTACTGGTTAAAAGAGAAAGAGAATATACTCTTACTATTCCATTCATTATATGAAATTCGTGCTTTATTTCCTGGTATCTGAAAAGATACATATCTTTTATGTGAATTCATATGACGTTGGGACGAGCAACATATGCGATCGATAAAACCTAGGCAATGGTCATGTTTGGCGTCGACCTTACCTATCTAAGTTCGTTGACCGTGGACTATCGACTTTCACGGTCATCGTTAACGCACCCACAGTTTTTTTCCTAGAAGGGAAAATGCTCTTTGAAGTTCCTTGTCCTCACATTTATTCTAAAAAACTGGATCGATTGATTAGAGGGAAATATGCTTTTCAAGAATTTGAGTAATTGTTTCCAGTTAAATTTATTGCATGGTGTGATGCAGATACCAAAAGGGTTTTGCTGAAAAGGAAAAATACAGATTTCTAGAGTTTCGTTTCAGCATCATTTTACCATTCGATATGATTACACTAATATATTTTTTTAAGAAAATTGTTTTTTGAAGTACCTTGTCATCACGCTTGTTCTAAAAAACTGGATCAATTGATTAAAGGGAAATGAATGTTTTTCAGGAATTTGGGTAATTGATTCGTGGTGTGATGTACATACACAAAAAGGGTTGAACTGAAAAGGAAAAATGTAAATTTCTAGAGTTTCGCTTAAGCTTCATTTTACAATTTGAGTTATTGCAAAAATGAAATTATTTAGGGAAGTTGCTCTTTGAAGTTTCTTGTCCTCACGTTTATTCAAAATTGGATCGATTGATTGGAGGGGAAAAAATGTTTCTCGGGAATTTGAGTTATTGATTCCAGTTATATTTATTGCATCATATAATACACATATCAAAAGTAGTTGAATTGAAAGTAAAAAATGTGGATCTCTAGAGCTTCGTTCAGCATCATTCTGCAATAGGGTGTTTCATTTTTCCAAAGATGGGATTTTCATACGACTTTGCTTGCGCCTCGAGTCTGAGTGATGTAAAAGATATATATGCCAAATTTCAAGAAGATTGGATAATATTTAGGGGTTGTACATTTTGATCCCTTTTATCTCAAATTAGTAAAATATCTAATATTGAAGTGCTTTGTACTAATGGGCTTCTCATGTGTTTCTTTCATCTGTTGAAGAAAATTGATATTTAAAATGGGAACCTTAAGAAGAATTTGGCGGTTAGGAAAGGTGGCTAGTGTTGAGTTTTTATTAGTTCTGCTTAGTGATGAGTTTTTATTAGTATTTTGTCCCTTCAAAGGAGCAAGTACTCTTAGTTTTATTAGCCATCAGAAGGAAATGAAAGAAAGACTTTTGGATTCTGCTAAATCTACCGGTCCTAAACTATAGGAAGTGTAGAAGAAAGCAAATATTCCTGTTAAGACGGAGCAGAATATCAGTGCTGGTTTGCAGAATATGTAAAAAGAATAACAAAACCTGAGTATAGAGAAATCAAGAAATACGGATAAGCAAATGTGAAACAGTAGATTTGTAAAGACGATCTCATCAAGTTATTTGACATTTCCTGGCAAAATGTGATGAACATGACTAGCATATCACAAGAAGATAAACAATTTCTTAGATCACAAAGAGAAGATGATATGAGTTCGTCAGTTAGTAGATTTGATAATGTTTTCGTCTAAAAAGAGAACTAAGTGTACAAACGGGTTAACTACCTCCAAAATGTCCTAAAAGACAGACGTCATCTAAGAGAAGATTACAAAGTGTTATTAAAATTCTTACTCTTGTGCTTTGAAGTTTGGTCTAAAAACGACTTCAGTTTCAGGATTCCAGATGCTCTGCATCAAGCAAGGTGGATGGCAAAGGCAGCATATGCACTTAAAATTGTACTCCTCTCTAAAGAGTTGAATATTCCTCATCGAGATATCGAAAGGAATGAAAAGAGTTGCAGATTATGTCAGCATCATATATGTTCACTTTTGGTTTGAGGCAATTGTAAGTCGATGGGCTCCAAAGAATGATTTTGATATGCTACAGCTTCTGAACACTTACCCAGATGCTGATGTCAAAAAAGTGCTCTCACAGTTGCTAAGTTGATACAGATACCTTTGGTATCTTTTAGAAACAAACGTAGGATTGGCTTTTTTAGACGTAAATATTACTCCGGCTAATAGGGGAAATATGATTAAATTTAGAAACCAAACCTGTAAAGAAAAAGGAAATGAAACTATTCGAGGTAAAAAAAACTAGTTTTTGGAGGAAAAGACCTGAATCATTTCGTGGGATTCACGATGAGGCAGAATACCACAGTGATTCTCTAAGAAGCCACGGGAACGTTCCTATTGTGGTCAATGATAGAGCACAAAGAGGGATTGATCTGATTAAACAAATTGGCCAGGGACAAACAACAAAAACAATTCTTGTACAGGGTAATCGAGCATTACAAAAAAGTCATCACCAAGCGAACAAAGAAGAGATTGCATCGTTCAAAGTTGATTAATATAACACAGGTTTTGCATATTATGTTATCTATTAATCTTAGTGTCTAGTTTTAGAATTTGAAGTTTGTGATTTCTAGTTTTCCCAATAAAAATAATTAACATTAAAAAATCGTATTTTTTACCTACTCTCACAAAACTGATCAAAGTGCGCATCCCCTAAATATTATCCAATCTTAATGAAATTTGGCATATATATCTTTTGTATTACTTAGATTCGGGGCGTCAGCAAAGTCTGCAAAAGATTTACATTTTATTTTTTGCCTTACAAAATGAATCACCCTATTCTGCAATATAATAAGATTGAATTGATGTATTTATCTTTGTTGAAACTTCTGTATAGATCACTGGAACTTGGTCGCAAACAATTCAAATAGTGAAAAATAGAACATTAAATTGTCAAATACTGTTCTCTAAGCATTAATTGATATTAAACCTTTCATATAATTCCATTAACTAGTTGGAAGTAAGTCTAATATCAACTACATTTTTATGGAAAAAACAAACATTTATAATTGAAGCATCTCTTTTCAATATTTCTCATTAGAAATGAATTGCATAAAATGTTGGGGGAAAAAAAGAATATATCTAATGAAATAATTTCGGCTTCGGACGAAAAATAAAATATATTATTGCATGTTTGTAATGTTTATGCCAACTTCATTGAATAATTTTATTTTATTCAAAAAATCTAAATACTAAACTTTGAAAACAGTTTTAATGCGCCTAAAAAATAGCTTAAAGTTTAACAGAAATTTTTATTATATATATATATACATAGTGTAATATATAATTTACACAATTATATTTATAATTTGCTATATATTTAAAACAAAATTATATTTAATATAATTCTAATATATGAAGTTACCCCAAAATAGCTAAATTTTAATAGTAAAAATAGCTAAAAATTTAAACACTCTGTTTCGAATATCTGTGTGTTTATTTTAATGACATTTTCTCCATAATTATGGAAATATGTATTCATATAAGCTTTCTATCTTGTCTTTTGTAACTCATTTCTGTTACTGTAAAATTATTTTATTGATGTTATTATTATTAGAAGTTTGATTTAAAATATAAAAAGACATTACTTCTTAAATAAAAACAAATTTTGTAGTTTCTAATTTCTGATGATAAATACTACAATAATTTGTAGCTTATTGTCTATTTCATGGTAAATAGAATTATTTAAGCAAATATATATATATAATTTTTTTTTTACAATGTCCGTACCACCATAGTAAATGAAATTTATCCTGGAATATATTAGGATTTTTATTAAGAAACTTTGAAGAATGATTAAACTCAGGACATAGGCATGGGGTAAACAGACTCTTTTGGAAATTAAGATTCTTCTAAAGATAAAATACATATCTCATAATCTATCAAGTCCACACAGAAGAAATTTTTTAATCGGTGAATATCAATATATAGGCATAGAAGACAGAGAATTTTCCAGATTTGTTTCCCTTCGCCACTAAAGAAGAAAAGACATATCAGGATCGATCATCCTTAGATATTAAAACCCTTCAATAAAACAAATAGGACATAGCAACGGGAAATCATTTTATTTTGTTCGCCCTTCCCTGGGAAGGGGAGACATATAATAGACTCTATCAGAAAGAAACTTCGCTGCATACTGAGTTTCCAAACATAGAAACGGAACAAGTGTTTTCTCAGAATTTCCATTTACTTACCCTGGAAGAATGTATAATAATGATGATTGCTCGGACGTGATCGCTAAAACACATTTTAAAATACAGGTAAGCAACAACGCAAGTGGTGAAAAAGTAGATCAAGAGTAGATGAAAAATACTTTAACTGTCCAGGTTAACATCAAAACGTACAAGTACAGAAAATATTAGAAGCTGCCGGTGCAATGGAAGAGGTAACCGGTATAATAACAATGTTATCTTGACATTACATTCTGACAGAGATAGCAGCCAGAGAAGGAATGATGAAAATCATACGCCAAAAATGTTTCATTTATTTAGAAAGTGAAAGCACAGAATATAAGTAAAATATAAAATAAATCAATGAGTTTTTTATGATATTTTTAATAAGGAAAAGGTGGCTAATAAGACCTATGCGATTTCATATCTCACAATGAACCACATCAGAAGGAATGAAAAGTACCAAAAACTTTCAAGTTTGTGTGGAACATTCATATAACTAAAAAAACAAATCTTTTTGACCATTTTCAAAATCGGAAGAACATTGGGTAGGGCAATAACAAGTAAATCCTCTAATCTATAGGTATAGCAAAATATATTGTATAAAATGAACCAATAATATGTTGAAACTTAAAATCTCTGAATATAAATTCGCCGTATTTGCAAAACTTGTCGATTGGCAGAACTTTCCAACAGAGTTTTCGCATTCTATAACAAAAAGATAAAGGGGGGGAAAAGTCATAGAAGAGAAAGAAGAATAACCATCTAACCACAATTTCCCAGACGGACTTGTTAGAAATTTTCAGATAAACATCAAAAGGTCTGGCAAAACTTCTATTTTTGTGTTTGTTTTTTTTTTTGTCTTTAAATTAAACATAATAAAAACTGCAAAAAATAAACAAATGTTTCTTAATCTAGGAAAACGTATAATCACAAACGAAAATATACAAAATCCTCTCCCGAGTTACGCACGACTTCGAAATGCGTTCTTTAACTTCAGAAACCTCGGAAAGCAATATATTTTCGATAGTTAAAGAAGCATTTATGAAAAGCAAAGTATCATTTTCTTCCATTATTTTCGTAAACGTTTCCCAGTAGTTTTTATAGTGTATTAATCTGTTTTCGTAATCCGAAATATAGGTTTCTCGAATGCTATCCGTTTTCAAGTAACATTATCCTGTTCAGCAAACATATTTTACGGACAAACATGATAAATTAACAGCTTTAACATTAGTAATTAAAATTAATATTATTTCTCTTACAGCTACAAATTCAAATCACAGCTAAAAACTGTTAATTGAGAATTAATAGCAGTCTAAAAACCAATATTTTGGTTTGACAAACTGACTAATAGACTATGATACTAACTACCAAACTTTCCAAAAATCGGTAGCAACAAAAGAAATTTTATCTTTGCAAATACTTCGTTAAATCTCGCAAATATATTAGTTTCTGAAGTTTCTAAAGAGATAAAACCCTTTTCGATATATCGTGGGTGACTTGGAAGAGTCTCTTGCATATAAATGCACATCTCAATAATTTTAAACTTAATTGAAAATTTTTACAAATAGCTGAAAGCTGGGCAATGATAATCTTACGCATGGAAAGATTTTATCTTTGAAATAATAAACCGTTCATAAACTGTGTCATAAAAACTTTTCGTTTCAACATACATTTAAATTTAGTAAATTATGCATGCTATTTTGCATTTATCACATTTTCCCCCTTGTAATTTTAATCGAATAATCATAACTTCGTAAAATTATATTTAAAATGATACTGGAAAAATAATGAAGTCTTTGTACAAACATAAACAAAAAAAATAAAACCCTATAAATATAAAGTACTATTTAGAGTGCGAACTATTTATCTGGCATTAACATTCGATACTTTTGAGACACTTTAATAATTACATTTTATATTCTTTATGAAAGAAAAATAAATTGATGTAATTGAGTAATTCTTTAGAAAAATGTTTAATTCGACTAATTAGAAAAATGCGCACTGCAAAAAATAAACAGAACTATTGTTCATAAAAACATACATCACACGATTTTCATTTGTAAAACGTCCTTTAGTATCTCTAATTAAATTACATTCGTTAATAATAGAATCTAGCAAATCTTGTTACACAATTTGCATGATAACTGATTATTTTCTTCTGATGAAATGTGTTAAGTTAATTTTTGTGAATATTAGTTTATTTCTTTAAAAGAATAAATTATGGAGAAAAATACTTAAGCACTCAATAATTAGTGAACTTCTATTGAATTAAAATGATTTTGCAGAAGTAAATATAAAAGAGGTTTTTATCTATGTCATCTCAATTCATTCTACGGTACAGTATTAAGTTCTACATAAGCAATTAATATGCTTAATAAGATTACTACTTTTAAAGAAACTGCATACATAATGCAGTGTGTGTTTCTGTGAAACTGTCAATTCAGTTTCTATTTTTTTTTACTAGCTGTTACTCGTGGCGTCGCCCAGGTAGCATTAAAGAAAGGTAATTAAAAAAATACATGACATTAACCAACTCTTTGTCACATTTCATAGGAGACAATACGGTATTTCTTATTTATAGAAGTCTTTACATAACTCAGTCATAAAAAGAAGAAATTTTGCGCCAAATAATACAAATAATCGCAAAAATGAAACCGCAACAAATGAAAAAGGGAGGATCAAGTAAAATCGTGGAAATCGACGAATCTCTCTTCATGAAGCGATAAAACAACGCTGGAAAAATTCTACTATAACAACGTATTTTAGGTGGTATTTGGTGTGAAATTTGTGTATGTATGCATTACATCCTATACGACTTTACAAAAATCTATTATAAAAAACATTAAAAAAAGCTATTTTTTAAATTGACAACATATTTATATATATTTATACTCTTTTAAATCTAAAAGTGGAATTAAAAACCGGTTGCCAATCCTCGATTTACAAACGTGTCTGTAATATACTTCGAGCTCCCGAGCCTTTATTTCGACACTGGCAGAGAGAAAATGATGTTACTTTGACGCAATCATATTAAACCTTTAGGTTTAAAAACAAAAAAGAAATTTCCTTTTAAAAAATAAAGTATTTATATTCACATTGTCTAAAATGAACGGCTTTAAGAGTTAACAATCGTCAAAAATTGTTGTTTTTTTTACAGGCAATTGAGTTAACTTTTTAGTCTTTAAGAATGAAAATATTTCCTGCTAATCATGACATCCTTTCCGATATGGATAATTTGGCGGTGCATATTATTGACATTTACTATTCGTTATCTTTTCAAACTTCTTTTTAACTTTTTTCAATTTTAAATTAAAAATTAAATCTTTGTATCAGCCATGCGCAGGCGATTACCCGTCAAATATTCATATTAATTTTCTTTAAATGATAAGAATTAATACCATAACCCAAAACCATCATTTTATTTTAACATCAAAGCATTTTATTTTCAATATATGACGTCATATTCGCCTGCTTTCTGTATATTCTCATATTTATGCAGCTTATGCTTATTCTTTTTTCACATGAAAATCCTTCAATTGAAAATTAATTTTTGGGGCGTAATTGCTATGGGTTTTGATTTTTTTGCAACTATAAAGAAAGATGTTTAAGTTTTATAGGGAAAATGTCAATTAATTCTCTATGAAAATAATGAAATATTGAATTATTAGAAAAAATATTTGAATAAAATAAATAAAGCATAACCTATGTTAATTTCTGGGTTAGTATTATCCGTCTATCTACAAAGATATAAAGGCATTAAATCATTTGTTTTGACGTTGACACTCAAATATTCACGTAAACTTTCACATTCATAATATTATTAGGATTATTATTATTAAGATATTAGGATTAACTAGAATGGATTTTTATTCTGCTTGTAAACAAAGAAAGTTATATGCCAAGTGGCATATTATATATGCATGGGAATCTGTTACTACTAAGTGTCTCAAACTTCACTTTAAATAGACGTCTCGGTCTAATTGGTCCTTGTCTGCAAAGGATAACTGTAGCAATATTATTGTTTATCATTTTTACCTGTTTATTCTACAATATTTAATTAGTTCATGTTTTAAACTACTCTAGTTTATGGTTCAACCGGAGCGCTAAATGTTGAACTAAGGTTTTCACTATCTAATGGTTGCAGCTCTGCAACATCGAATGTTGGTTCAACCGACATCAAATTTTTAACACTAGATTCTGTGTGACGTGTAATTAACATTACAGGAGTAATAATCATACGATTTCTAATTTTTCCAACTGAGCAATAAGGTGTTTAGGATTTGAATCCAGGACCTTGGCTTAAGCTGACAATGCTCTACCACCTGTGCTATGCTATACTGGACGTACCCAGTGTTTACTATTTACTTAAACATATGTTTGGCAAAAATATCAGGTCTGTTATGTGAAACAGCTCGACAGAATGAATCGCAGGCAAAGAAACTTCAATAAACGTTAGATGCTACCTAATTACACTTTATTCTTTTAACAGAATCATAGTTATTGGTAAAGAAATGACACGAGTTGTCATTTTCCCAACTGAGTGAAAAGTGTCCAAACCTTTTAAACTTTTTAAGAAAAATAGAAAAGTTAGAAAAATTATCACTCGTATGATTATGTTAAAATAATAAAGTAATAATCAGTCTTAAAAGCAAATTAAAGCTTTCCTTTAATCCAAGTATTTTTTTGAAAAATAAGCCAGACATGTATGTAGATAAACGAAGGGAAATCCGAACCGTAGCTCCAAGCTGTAAGCCTGACGGAGTGTTTTCCTACAGCCGAAACCCGTTTGTTAGTCCATCCTTTTGACAGCAGTTTTAAAAATGTTTGTTCCTTTTTTGTTTTTCTTGATTATACAATGCTTATATTTATGCTTTAGTCACTCAAAAATACTGGAAGATTCTGAATATAGCTGTAGATAAACGAAACACAAATAGAATTATTATTATTATTATTATTATTACTATTATTATTACTATTATTATTTAATTTTAAAAGAGGTAAAATCAGTTGCAGCGTCATTAATCGCTTCCCTTACCAATTTGTTTGAGAAAAACTTTTAATTCTACCTCGTACCAGTTTCTCAAAACAAAAACCTTTGACCTGCAGTTTGCTAACATTTGCAAGAGAAATATACTACAAAATTCCTTTTTTAATAATAAACAATTAAATTTAAAAAATCAAAAAACCCGACTGAGTAAAAAGTGAACTAATTAATTATTTCTCATCAATGTGAAACTATTTTTTTTTTCAATTCCTACTATTAGCTCACACCCTCGCTATATATATCTTGTTCACATTTTCAATCGTTAATAAAATACTTATTATGCATCCAATCAAGCTCAAATAAATTTTTTAAAACTTGTAGTGGATGACACTTGGTGTTAATCCAGTTTTTTTCAAATATTAATTCATTAATTAAATTAAATTAATTAATTTTCAATAATCGAGAGAGCCCTCTTCTTGATCAAGGTATTTTAAGACCGAGAGAGCCCTCTTCTTGATCAAGGCATTTTAAATGCCACTCAAGAGGAAAGAAGAATGGGAGAAAAAAATTCTCTTATTGACGCAAGTAGGAATTGACTTAAAATATTTTTTTTTATTACTTGTTTATATTACTTACCTATTTTTTTATTTACTTGTACTGATGACTTTTAAGTTGTGTTTAATTATTAGTTCCTATCTATAAACACTGTTTTGATGAGGTCTATAGATGTCTATGATGGTTATAGTTGCAGTAAAGCTAGATATCCTACCTACACAACTTCCAGGTTATATAATATTTTAACGGAGCTTCTGACTGTAAAATAGTGAATGAAACATCGTCTTCCTTTTGAAAGACCTATCCAATAATATGCCACTCAATATGGTGCGTAATTTTTTTTTGTCTGTACCGCCATTTTGTATTTTACGGCCACCATTTTGAATTTATAAAAACAAAACCTAGCCTATAACCATCGGGTCGTTAAGACGAATTGATAGAGACCTCATTCATTAAAATCCATCCAGCCGTTGGGATGTTTCGAGGGTATAAAGAAATCCACATACACAGATACGCATGAAACACATAATCCTTCTTTTCAGTCGGGTAAAAAATAGTAGTGCTAGTAGAATAGAAAAATAGTCGTCTGTGACAGTCCTGTATGCCCGAGTTATCTCGGGATAATAATTATTTGCACTTCATACGAACCCGAGATAACTCGGGATAATACGGGAAGCGGTTAAAATAAATTTCAATTTAACGTCATTGAAGCTTATTTACACGAATAAAAGTTTATTAGCGAATAACAGTTAAGAGACTTTAATAAAACTATTATAAATGATCATTTATTTTAAAAGCAACACTACAATTAATAAAACCTCACATTCATCACATTTAAATATTACAGTAATTTCTATTCTTTTTTAACCAATGAGTTTTTCTTCGTACTTTTAGACATTGGTAGTGATACACTTTTCCTGTAATGTTCAAATAAGAATAAAAGTTACATATAACACGTATATAAAATAAATATGATCGTTTTTCCCATTACTTACAAATCCAGCCAGTTATGTATACGATAGAAAAGTTCAAAATCCTTTTATGTTCAAGGTGTCATACATTCTTTTTCTGCTCACGTAACAGGTAATTTAAAAAGTTTTCGCCAAAATATGTTGCCACGTACGCATCATTTTCAAAACTGTCGGTATTTTTTTTTTCTTGTTTAGAAAAACTATTCTTCCAGCTCGGACTTTATTTTAAAATTTTAAACTCGACAGGTTATCCCATATTTTTTTAGCACTTATTGTTTCAGAAGTAAGTTGATATAGTTGTTAAATGGAACAGTAAGAAATTAAGAATAAAGATAGTTTATTAGAATTTTCATTTATATTTTTCTATACGATTAGAGATTTATTAGATATAGATGGCATTTTTGGCAATAATTTCTCTTCTAAAAAAAAGTGACTAATGCCGTCACTGCAGCCGGTTTTGAATTTTTTGTGACCGGAGGTCTTTCTTCGTTAATATTAAGAAAAATATTGCATACAAAAATGTGAAAATCAGTAATATTATAGAGAAATATTTAATAAACACGCTAATGCATACAGTTTTCAAATCGAAGAATTATTTTAAGATATATTTAATGTTAAAGTTGGTCAAAATCGTTCCATAAAAAGTTTTATAGGAGCAAAAACTATACATAAAAATTTAATCATTTTTAGATTATTTTATACATTAGAAGTTACCGGTGTGCAGACTGCATTTATATTTTTATTTTGACTCATTTTTTGAGGTTTAATTTCTATTTTAAATTCAAATTTTCAGCATTTCGAGAGATATTTTTTACAACTTTTAGAAAAGGGTATTATTTTAAATTGTTGACAAATTTAAAAACAGCGCGAAGAATAATATTTCCTTTAAATTAAAAATTTATTTACACGTGATTATTATAAACAGAAAAAAAAATTTCAAATGAGAATTAAATGATTACGTAATAAAAAAGGAAAATATTGATAATTACGTCATAAAAACTATATTTACAGATGAATTTTAAAAGAGAAAGAAAATTGCAAAATAATAAATTCATTAATATGCGTTAAAAGGTGGAGGAAATTAAATAGAGGAAATTACGTCATATTTAAAATTGCCAAACCATAATATTGCCAAACAGTTTAAATTTAAAAAAATACTTGCGCGAGACATTTATTTCATATTTTGAAATAATCTTTTAAAACTAATCTATATATATTGAAGAGCATTTAATGCATCTCATACCTATAAGGGGTTACATAGGGGTGTTCTGTCGCCAAATGCCACTAATTTTGTCGCCAACCCGGCGATATGTCGCCAAATTTGGTGACCAAAATGAGGCGCCAAAAAGGACGCCAACTTGGCGATATCTCTAATATTTCGCCAGACTCCCATAGTCTTCCATTGTAAACCAATAGGGTTTACTTGCTTACAGAAAATTAACAAATTGAGATATTTTGAGCCAATGAACCAATGCAGATGTTAGTGAAGTGCCTACAAGAGTCGCATTTCTTTTGTGTTGAGAATTCTAAGACAGCGCAAATAATATTTCCTTTCTAACAACAAAAGTATTTTCACTTGAATATTAAAAAGATAAAGAAAACTTTGGTGAAAATTACGTTAGATTTAAAAGGATACTTTTAAAATGTCTTATTTTAAAAACTGTCTTATACAGCGTTGTTAAAAAATATCGGGAAACAAAGACTCTGTTTACTTAAATCATTTTATATTAGCTTATTTTCACATGTTTCACTGATCTGATTTAATCAAAGACGAAAACAACCCGTTAACAGGGAGATAGCCACTGTTTGTTTGTTTTTTTTTTAAATTATAATTCATTCTTAAGAAATTTTTTTGAAGCCCATCAAATTTTCGTGCTTTTGGAGTTTGCGGTGTCTGAACGGGGGTTGGCGAGCGTAGCTCGTAGGAGGCAGAGCCCCCTAGTACACAAAAAAATAATTTAAAAAAATCACCATCTAATTTATCGCCAAACACGTACAGCGAAAAGCGCAAATAGGCATTCGATTGGGAATTACGCCTGTTTGTTTAAAGAATAAACTTTGACTGGTGGATCTTATTCGTAATAAAATATAACAAAGTTTGAAATGTTCAACACGAACATCCAATTTTGACACCATATTTGGAATCTTCGGAAAATTTTACCATCTGATACCAAACAGTAAGTTATTATTTGAAGTGGTTTAGAATTATTCAGATGTACAATTTTAAACTCTTAATGCAAAATTCGTTTACAATAGTTTCAAAGCAAACAGAAATCCACGTACCTTTTTTTTTTCAGTATAACTGAAAAAGTACTTTGTGAAATAATCTGTAATTTTGGACTCGGTTATTTAAAGCGTCTAAAAATCGATTCATGTTTTTTTGTACTTATAAGTTATAATGCGTGTTTTTGAAATATTAATTTTATAATTTATATATTTTGAAATTAATAGGGTAGATTGGGTGAAAATGCAGTAGTTTTTGACTTAATTGTTTTAAAAATCGCCTATTTATATTTGTTATTCATTGATTTCTTGTTAAAGTTTAGACTCTTATGTATGATTTAAAATCTTATTTCGTTTCACAGATGTTATCGAAAGCTTCGAAAATTTTGTTTTTGTAAACACTTGCATTCCGGCATCTTACCCATAGGTATGGGTAAGATGACCAACTCTCTGGGGGTAAGATGCCTTATGGAGTTTCAACGTAAACAATAATTTTTGTGAAGCAGTATAAAACATTATTTGACGAATAGAAGTAACTTTAATATTTTAGACATACAAAAGTTATTAACTTACTTAACATTAGGAAATTACAAAATATGAATGTAACAAACGTTGGCAATATAATAAAACAGCAAACTAATATTTATTTGTTATATAATTGTTTATGTTATGTTAATATATTTGTTTATATAATATTTATTTAATATATTATGTTCTATTTAACATTTAAAAGAATTATAGCTCTTAAGTATGGGTATTTTTAAACATTATAACAAATTTAATTACGGTAAAGCCACTGTAATAAAGTGCTTAAGAGTCAAGCTTTTTTTAATGTTTTTAGTTTGTCCCTTTGTTCTTTTTAACAATATCTCAGGTCTGCCACAAACTACACATTTGTTTAGGAACTTTGAGCAGCTTTTATATAACCAACAGTTTCACTGAATGCACTTGATCCCATCACAACTTCCCGAGGTTTTATTGTACTGTGTTAGACAATCTGAACAATCATTCTCATTCACTTTAAAAAAATCCTCGTCTTCTGAATCTTGGGAGGGAATTTAATCATCATCCATATCATCGTCAATTGAAGATTCTGTCTTTCTACCCTTTAACTCCTTATCTAATTCCTTTTTAGAAAGGCTTGGAACACCTGGAAATTCGCAGTTGTTATTGTCACACCGATTAAGTTTGACTTTTATAGGCCTTTAAAATTATTTTTATTTGAATATTACAATAAGAAAAAAACTTTGGTAAAAATTACGTAATATTTAAAACGATACATTTAAAATTTCTAATTTAAAATAAATTTCTTATAGCGTCTTTATAAATTTGTTCACTTAGCCATTTTATACAAGCTAATTTTAAATTGTTGGGTTGATCTTATTTAATCAATCACGAAAGTAGCAGTTAGCTGTTTCGACAGCAATTGATTTTGTCTTAAAATCCCTCAGCCAAAGGGAAATGAATGGAAATCTGATTACAGGAGATCGTCACTTGTCGTTTAATTACGATTTAATCTTCCGTAATCTTTTCAAAGCAGATCAAATTAGCGTGTTTTTAGAGTCTGCGTTGTCTGGATGGAGGTTGACGAGTATAGCTCTTAAAGGACAGAAACCCCTAGTTATCTAAAACTATATTATATACTACCAATATTTACCTTTATTAAAATTAATTATAACTGCATTTAACATCAAATTTTTAACAATGATTAAAATTAATAATTATTAAACAATTATTTATAAGGCCAGTAATGTTTATTTATAAGGCAGAATACATATAGAAACCTTTCAAATTATGTTAACCTTAGATTTTGATATTTCTTTATGTCATTTTAAACATTTAGAAAATTTATAATTTTCATCAATTATTTTTTTAACGGTTGATTAATTCGAAGAATAAAGAAACAACCAGGCATTTGACCGCAACGGAAAATAACCGGCATCTTACCCCAAGGAAAACAACCGGTTCATTTAGCACTTCCTCCAAATTCAACTCATCTCCTGCAGTCTCTTGGTGTGGCATTTTTCCGTTCTCTAAAATCCCACTGGAGAGGAGTGTTGTCAAGTTGGGAAAAAACAACCTCTGGTAGTATATGCACAAACATACAAAAGGAAGAATTTCCCCGTCTTCTAAAAGAGCTCTTTGAGAGAAAATAACATTAAGTTCATCTCGCATTCCCTCCAAATTCGACTCATCTTTTGCAGCCACTTCATGATGCATTTTTTCGTTCCCTAAAATCCCACCCGAGAGAAGTGTTTTCAAGCTGAAAAGAAAACAACCTCTGGTAGTAGATGCACAAACATATGAAAGGTCGAATTCCCGCGTCTTCTAAAAGAACTCATGTCAAGAACAAACTGTATTCGGTATTTCGGTAGATCGGAATCTATCCACTAAATGGAAAATAAGTTTTGGAACGGCTTCCAAAAACAGTCCTCGTAGAAAGCTTAGGATCAATGACGGAACACGTGGAAAAAGTGCTCTTGGAAGAATTGAACAAGAAGAAGGAAGAAATAACAAAAAGTACAGTCAATAGAGGCGCAAAAAGTTGAATGTCCCGTCGGACTAAAACATTAGGGCTACTGATGTCCAAAAAGCCAGGGGAAGGAAAGGCCTCAAAGTCTTCCCTTAACATTCTCCACTAAGCAAAGTTCTGAATACGTTTCAGGCGAGATTCGGTACATTCTCAGAACTTTTCATCTTCGACTAAAGAGAGACAGTTTATGCGGGAACATTTCATTCATGGTCAAGAGCACGGGTGTTTGGAAGAATCAGTGAGTTACAGGGCTTCAAATGATGTTCAAAAAGCCAGGGGAAGCGATATGGATACGACGTCTAGATAAAGCGAACTGGCGACTCTTGGTACCGGAAGGAAGGTAACAAAGAGATTGGCACAATCTTCGAAAAAGGCCTCAAAGTCTTCCCTTAACATTCTCCACTAAGCAAAGTTCTGAATACGTTTCAGGCGAGATTTGGTACATTCTCAGAACTTTTCATCTTCGACTAAAGAGAGACAGTTTATGCGGGAACATTTCATTCATGGTCAAGAGCACGGGTGTTTGGAAGAATCAGTGAGTTACAGGGGTTCAAATGATGTTCAAAAAGCCAGGGGAAGCGATATGGATACGACGTCTAGAGAAAGCAATATGGATACGACGTCTAGAGAAAGCGAACTGGCGACTCTTGGTACCGGAAGGAAGGTAACAAAGAGATTGGCACAATCTTCGAAAAAGGCCTCAAAGTCTTCCCTTAACATTCTCCACTAAGCAAAGTTCTGAATACGTTTCAGGCGAGATTCGGTACATTCTCAGAACTTTTCATCTTCGACTAAAGAGAGACAGTTTATGCGGGAACATTTCATTCATGGTCAAGAGCACGGGTGTTTGGAAGAATCAGTGAGTTACAGGGCTTCAAATGATGTTCAAAAAGCCAGGGGAAGCGATATGGATACGACGTCTAGATAAAGCGAACTGGCGACTCTTGGTACCGGAAGGAAGGTAACAAAGAGATTGGCACAATCTTCGAAAAAGGCCTCAAAGTCTTCCCTTAACATTCTCCACTAAGCAAAGTTCTGAATACGTTTCAGGCGAGATTTGGTACATTCTCAGAACTTTTCATCTTCGACTAAAGAGAGACAGTTTATGCGGGAACATTTCATTCATGGTCAAGAGCACGGGTGTTTGGAAGAATCAGTGAGTTACAGGGGTTCAAATGATGTTCAAAAAGCCAGGGGAAGCGATATGGATACGACGTCTAGAGAAAGCAATATGGATACGACGTCTAGAGAAAGCGAACTGGCGACTCTTGGTACCGGAAGGAAGGTAACAAAGAGATTGGCACAATCTTCGAAAAAGGCCTCAAAGTCTTCCCTTAACATTCTCCACTAAGCAAAGTTCTGAATACGTTTCAGGCGAGATTCGGTACATTCTCAGAACTTTTCATCTTCGACTAAAGAGAGACAGTTTATGCGGGAACATTTCATTCATGGTCAAGAGCACGGGTGTTTGGAAGAATCAGTGAGTTACAGGGCTTCAAATGATGTTCAAAAAGCCAGGGGAAGCGATATGGATACGACGTCTAGAGAAAGCGAACTGGCGACTCTTGGTACCGGAAGGAAGGTAACAAAGAGATAGGCACAATCTTTGAAAAGGCCTTAAAGTCTTCCCTTAACATTCTCCACTAAGCAAAGTTCTGAATACATTTCAGACGAGATTCGATGCATTCTCAGAACTTTTCAGAGAATTAAAGAGAGACAGTTTATGCGGGAACATTTTATTCATGGTCAAGAGCACGGGTGTTTGGAAGAATCAGTGAGTTACAGGGGTTCAAATGTTTTGTTAAAATCAAATTTGGAGCTTTATCCAGTTTTCGCTCCATTGGAAAACAAAAACCAATAATTCTACTTTTTTTGTATATTTTGTACACTGTCATTTACTAAAATGTAAAACAGAATTGAATATCTTATTGAATGTTCCCTCATTTCATATAATTTTATCGTTTGCCTTGTAATCCTTATTTTCTTATTTGTTAATAGCCATTATATTGTGCAGTTTCTTTGTTTCGTATAGCTTCAAAAAGAAAATTCCCAGATGCTATTTTTTAATTGTAGCATACGAAATATCGAATTAAAGAGGATCTGCTACATTTTAGGGGAAAATATGTGCATGAATTATTATGAAAGCGTCTTTTAATTAAAGATGTAATGCTTTTACAGGAAACTACCAAACGGTATTCGATTCTTTGCAGCGAACAGAGGAGGATCAACGGGAGAAATCAATGACATATGAATATTATTTTCGTTGTTATTTAAGTTGTTTACAGCATATTTTTCAGAGTCGAAATCTTTCACAATTTTTTTTCTCTTGCATTTCAAGTCAAAAACGCTTCTGTCACAAAGTAACCCGATGGGGTAACTTTGTGACATCTTTAAACCTAAATTTCTCAGTTGATATTAAATATTAAGATTGGTACAATACATTGTTATGTAGCAAAAGGATATATCAATATTTAGCAATAGTCTGTTTTGGGTTTCTTCTAAAACAGACCGAGTAGTGTGAGAAAAACTTCAAAATGTGTCACGAAGTATTACGGTATATATGTATGCACATAGATAGATAATACAAAGCATTCAATACTTTATAGGAACTTTAATATGAAAATAACTGTGTATATATATTTTTCATAACATATAAATTGTATCTGACCATTTCGAATGGCGAATGAGGATACGTTACCCATTTTATAACCACTATAATGGTGACAAGATATTAAACTTCTTCTTAGTAACAGATTTCTTATTGGTTAAATACACGAACTACTAATAACAGCATTTTTTTTTTATAATCTTCCCCATTTTTCTTTCTTTCTTTCTTTTGTTCGACAAATTTTACACGATTACGAACTTCCATTTATTCTTTTTATTGTAATCAACCCTATTCTATTAAAACAGTAAATTAATTAAAAAATTAAAAAGAAAGGTAAAGTCAGAATTTTAATACTTGTATCATATATGAAATTATAAGAGGAAAATTAATTTTATATCACTTTAAAAATTTACCACCCTCCCACTTTTTTTCCAAAAGGATATTTATTTATTTCCCATATTAGATCCTCTAACTTGGTTTTAAAAATTCTGATTTTAAAGTAGTAATTAAATATTTTAACTGCTAAATCGGAAAAATATGTATTATTTTTTAAAAATCAATTTTTATTTACTGACAGTCAAATTAAAAAAATTTTAAGCGTATATATAATGGTATATACAAATCTTCTTGATAGCAATACTTGGTAATGAAAAATGATGAGTTATCGACGAAATGCATTACGTAATATTTTTACGTATGTATAAATTAAAAAATTGTTATTCTATTATGCTTTAGCAGCAGAACTTTTAATGCGTAATTGCTACTACACAAGGTATCTTTAAATTCTCCAGCAGAAAGTAATACTTGCTGTAATATTTCCATTTATGATAAATAATACTTCGTAAAACTTTCAACGCGTTATTTTTTTCTACTCTGCTCAATTATCTAGAGAAATGCTTAGAAATTTTATATTAAAATAATTAATAATACTCTATTTATGAAAAAATTAATTCAAATTTAAGAGCTTCCAAAATCTTTAATTATTCCTTTTGTTAATTTTGTTTGTTGTTTTAGCATGAAGATAATACGTAAATTACTGCATGAAGATAATAAATCAATATTTACAGAACCAGAGCTGGACAGACGAAAAACACTGGACGCCACATTTTTATACCATTTGAAAACCACACGTAATTTAATTAAAGTTTCCTTTATTTTTTCATTTCACGTGGAAATTTATTTTTCATTTGAAAAGTGTTTGTAAGTATTATTATTTGGGTTTTTTAAATCTTGCAACGGTAGCTAAAAGTGGCTATTTCAATCTATGACTTGAATCTCTATTCAGATAATTAAATTTTGAAAAAAAAAAAAACTTTAAAAACAAAAACTCAAAAAATTATACAAAATTAAAAATTGAATGCACACGGCACACAACAATCTAATCAAGTATGTGCCTGCAAAAGATGGTTAAATTTCTATGCATAGATTTTGATTCCATAAAACTTTTTTACTTGAATCATTTAAATATTAAATAGCTCTTAAAATAATTCTTCGATGTAAAAACTATCCACTTGAGTTTATCACATACTTCTCTATAAAAACACCAGTTTCATGTTTTTATATGCAACAGTTTTTATTAATATCATTATTATTATGAACCGTGACAGTCAGAAGGTCACAATAAATTCATTTACGGCAGTGGCGGCGCGCGGCGGAAGCAAAATTAGCTACACTTTTTTTTTTTTTTTTTTTTTTTTTTTTTAGAATAGAGAGATAAGGGAAATTAAATTCTCAATAAACTATATCTGAAAAAAAAGGAAGTTATAACCAAAAATATGATCAATTTTTACGAACTTTGATTTTTTTTTATTATCTATTTATGAATTTATAATGTTATTTTTTTTCTTAAGGTTGTTTTCAAATCCAAAGAAGCTATTTTTTTACACATATTTTAATTCCTTTTTTTTTTTCGGAAACGCTTGAAATTAGCAGGGGTTTTTATTCAAAAAACTATATAATCGAAAGATGTTTTCCTTTTTTGGTATAGGCCTTCAGAAAATGACTTGGTGACTTTTTAGAAAATACTGACAAAGTTGGCGTCTTGAACAGAATTTCCGGACGCGGTATCGCGCAAGAGGAAAAATAAAACCTCTCGTGACCAGATCAAAATTGCTTATGACTCGATAAGTAATTTGTTTATCAAAGAAGGCAAAACCCATAAACTACATAATATGAACTTTAAAAAGTTCACCGTTTACTTAAAAGGTAACACATAATAATAATACAGAGGTTTAAAAATATACATTTTATTTAAATTTCCAAGTACAATTTCGATCTGCAATCCCGCAGCCATCGTCAGGGAGTATTTTCATTAATTGCCGTTCCATTCATTCAAATACGTCACTTCGTTTGAAATGGGAGGGTCTATAATGACCAGTATACGAATGCAAGCATCTGAATTTTCCTAACCCCGTGATACTAATTTATTTTAATAATAATAATTCCCTCTGTAACTATAATTGCATCACAATTCTTGCGCTACTAAACATAAGTGCTACAACTGAAAGTGCACTGAGAGAACTAAGGCTTCTGATCGCCAAAGAGGAGACTAACCACCAAATTGTAGTAGTTGCTCAATACAAATTTTAACTGAACAAAAGGTGACGGTGCTGCGAAGTTAATGATAAAGGCAGTCATTGGACGCTGCCTTCCGCCGGCCCTCCGTTCGTCCAATCGCTGTATTTGTTATACATGTTTGTTACTACAACTTTGGAATAAAAAAAAAAATTATTGTTATTATTTATTTTCAATTTATTTTTTTATGAATTCTTCAAGTGTTCGTTTCATATTTATGTTTTACAAATTCTTTGAATATATATTATATATATCACTTTTTTTAACTCAAGTAGGTCACTCCACTCGGTAATCCGCGGGTCATAGGTTGCCGAACCCTGGTCTATATTGATTACAGATTTCCTAATCCATTATCAAACTTCATTCAAGTTTCGCCATTTCAAGTCTTTCTGCTCCCCTTAAATCAGTGTTCGGTTCTTTTATAGCCCCCCCCCCCCACCACCACCACCCCGAAATAAAAATAATTAATGCTTAAAAAACTAACATGGCTTCTAAAAATTCTATGGAAATTATTTAATTAATGGTTTTGAACTGAAAAAAAAAAGCTATTTATTTCAAAATGTTAATGTATAAATTTTCATTTTCAAAGATAATTAATTATCAGGGAAAATGAACCTTTACACAAGTACAAGTTTTGTTTCAAGCTGTTTCTGTTTATTGATTAATTAATTACTTGGAACAAATGGTCGTCTTTCTTTAAAATCCCGATGTTACTTGAAACATTGTTTTTCTGTTTTTATACTTCGCCGTAATGTTTTATTATTATTTAATTTTTTATTTAATTATTATTATTTTATTTATTTATTTATTTTTTGAGTTCTTAAAATTGATCGCAATTCTGATTAAATATTCCATTTATAATTTATTAAAAAGGATTCATATATATAAATATATCACGGTGTGGCAAAAATATTGACATCGGCTTTTATACCTTAAATATTGGCTATAGGCAAATATTATAAATTACAAAATTACGTAAAAAAAAAGTACAGAATTTTATGAAATGATTAAAATTTTCAAGGGATTAAATTTGAAGAAATACAAAATTTAAATTTTTATACGTAACCCGTACAAAAAAATTCCCAATGAGTAAAATATGCACCTTACACTAACAAGATCATGTACGAAATTTCTGACATTTATCCAGTAGAAACCTTCATAATTAATGCACGTTTTTATTTTTATTTTTGTACGTTTCGAAATATTTTGATATAAATTTGCTTTTTACAGCTTTAAAAATTTTAGGAATATTTTGACAACTTAGCACAGTCATGAGCTAGTTGCCATACGGAATATTTATGAAGATTTAGCTGGAAAATTTTAATATAAATAGTAGGTGCTCGTGACTGACTGTCTGGGAATGCTGGAGGTGCTTTTCAGAAGAGTTTTCTTAGTCTTTACATTTCTAAGTATTTTACTACCATTATTAACGAATACTAATCTTCACTTTTTTTTATGCATAGAAAATTCTGCGATTAAAAAAGACCAAAATACTACTATACGGAACTTGGGACAGTAAAGGGCTTAAAAGTGTAAAGAATTAAAAATAACATGCAGCATCCCCAAAATTGGGAGTTAGGAGTTGCTATTGAATATAAAGTTTACATTTGATCTAAAAAAATATGATACCTAAATGTGTCATATTTTTTGCATCAAACAATGAAAATATCTATGCAGTAGTACAAGAATTTTCAAAAAAGTTGATAAAAACATTGAGAAAAATTTAAATCATTCATCAACCGAAAAATCACATTTGTTGGAGATCCAATTTTATGGCATGTTTATTTCGTTTTTTTTCTTTCTACTTCATATGCAAACTTTTAAAACTCCTTTGGACTTAAACCAAATTAAATTTTTGATGCTTGGAGAAAATAATTTACAAGATCATTTTCTGCACCAGATGAAAATACTTGTTGATTTTTCATATACAGGAGACTGGGGAGGATTGACCCATTTTTACAAAATTATTTTTTTATTTTTTAAACATTAAAACAAAGTTTCACATGTCATTTTATTCGTTATACAATCAGTTATCAAAATAAAACTGCGACATATGTGTAATATGTAAGAAACTTGAAAAATCATTAATTTTAATCATGAGAAAATAATGGGCCAATGGGAGGCTTGACCCACTTTTTTTACATTGAAATATTTGTTAAGGGAAATAAAATCAGTTTAAAATAAGGCAAAATAACTTTATGCTGCATGGTTTAGTTATTAAAAATTATTTGGAAAAATGTGATGTGTAAACAAACATGCTTAGACGGAACTCAAGGCACAGGAGAAAAAATCCGTTTTAAAAACACGCTTTTTGTGACAGTCGACTTGGCAACATTTATTGCACATAGTTTGACTTCATCTCATTGTATTCATCTTGGTGAAATTTGTCGAGATACGTTCCTAAAGTGTTTTGATCAATGCTTTTTTTTTTTTTTTTTTTTTTTTGCAGAGGCATGAACACTTAAAATTTCTTCTGCTTTCATCCTTTCTAGTCTTTTCCACTCTTTCTATTTACCTACAACTACTATTAAATTAATATTTACTTGGGTACTTATATTGGGTACTATTTAAATGAAATAAAAGTTCCTATCAACTTTCCAATTTATATTTCATTAAATTTTTTCTTGCTTCTACAGCAATTTTTCACACTTTCCTTTAAGCAGTTTTAAGCGTTTTTCTTTTCATCACCAGAATAAAGTGACATTATTTTAGAAATATAACCATTAACCCTTCATTACGTACAGTGTATAATAAAAAGATTTCCAAAAACACTTAATTAAGCTTTGACTATCTGGTCAACCCTGCCTCCCATTGAGCCTCCTTACATAGTCACTTTTTAAAGTATAGCATATGGTTATGTTTAGCCTAATTTGCTGGACAATCTTTGTGCGTGGAATGAAAGCTCAATATTTCTGAATTATTTAAAACCTACTTACTTAAATTTCTATGATGTATTTTATCTGAAACATCTTACAATATGTTTGTAAAAAATACTATTTTTAATCTGAAAAATCTTCATAATTGATTTTTCCACACCCATTTCAATTATCTGCATGAAACAAAGACTATTGTTTGAGTATTTCGGTAGCTTCCGTTTCCATGTATTGACAAAACTCTAAAATTCTTTTAAACATGAAAACTGAAGGGTGAGTCAAGCTTGACTTTTTTCATATGCAAGTGATGTTTAAATCTGCTCATTGCGATTGAAACAATTTAGAATAAATGGAAAAACATTGGTCATTTTCAAACATTTACATATTTCATTAGGAAAATTTATTTCATCTATTTTGGGATGAAACTTGGTGATCAAGATAGACCATGAGCTCCACACAAAATTGGTTATATTAGTGTATAGGATTTAATGATGTTATTCAAAGAAAAGTATAATAATTCAGGTTTGGTATTCCATTGGTATAGATGGGGCTTAAATACCACACTGATAAGTGTCCTTTTTACATGCGATGTTAGTGGTTATAAATCTAAAAATAAAAAAAACCTTCATGAACCTAAATCTTCCATCAGCTTTATGACTTATTCCACACGATCTACAAATGTCTGACGCTCTTTTACAAGACATATTTGAATCCTCGCCTAATTCTTATTCAAATTGTGCTATGGATGATTATTTTCAATGTTATATAGACAAGGTTTCTCTGCAACTGCTCAATCAATCTTAACATTCTAACTTAATCGGGGAGTTGGGGTTCTCTAATGGGTCTGCCGAAGGGTTAACTGTTATCAGGGTTCGTAAATATCATGATATTTTCAAAAATATCCGATATTTTCGATATATATTCGATATTTTTAAAATAGTCAAGTTATTGATGATTATAAACAATTTCAATGCTTAATATAGATTAGAAATTAAATCTTATTGCACGTAGCACGTAGCATTAAAACTTAATGCAGCAATATTCTAAATATATTTTCTTTGTTTTTGTTTCAGTTACATAAAAAATTGAAGATCAACTAAAAACAGACTATTTGTTTTTTACATTGCCAAAAAACAAAATACAGGATTTAATATACAGAAAAGTTTATGTTTTATACAACGAAATTTTTAATATAAAGTAATTTGTTTTTATTAAAACTTTTCAACATAAATGTAAATTTGTCTGCTATTTCATTCCATAACCTGTAGTGTAGTTTGAAATAAACAAAACCAAAGAAAAGATTCTTTTTAATGAACCTGTGAATAACTGGTTGTATAAATTAGACAGTTTTCTTTCAGTGCTCGAAATCCGTTGTTCCCAAAATGAAGGAAAAAATGAGGGGTTGTATCTATCTATCTATTAATTAGTGCTAATATAGCATACACAATATTGCACGTACTACCGTATTTGGATACAGCCCCTCATATTTTTGCTTCATTTTGGGAACAACGGATTTCCAGATTTTTCTATCAACGATAATTTTCAGAATTTTCAAGCTGTGTTTTTGAGACTTTCACGAAAGTTGCTCTATACACGTAGCTAATACATTATGCACATTATATTTTGATTGTATTCGCGCATGCGCAGCGAAACATTTTTTAGTAAACCTGCTCATTTTCATTCAATTTTTATTATTTTTTAATTCTGATTACAGGATATTGTGTACAATGTTGTTTGTCATATTTTCTGAAAATAACTTTTTTTTATATTAAGAATTTTTTATATTATTTATTTTATAATATTTTTTATATTATTGTAAGCAAAAAAGTTGTCAAAATTTGGGACTCTTTTTATAAAAACTTTAATTTCTCTACGAATATACATGCTATTCTCATAAAAATGAACACAGTTTATTGCAATAAGGCACTTAATCATAATCCACTGTGTTGAACGGTTTTGTTACGTTAGTTGCTACAGGGTTATCCAAAAGATATTCGTTATTTTTCAATTTGTTGACGGTCCCCTATGAGGTTTCGGGAAAAAATCTTCACGGAAATATATGACCTGTAATATTCTGTTTACATATCTGGCGTTTCAAGGTAATTCCTCTTGTATTTTTCTACTTATTTAAGAAAACGTCTAAAATCGCAAGTGACCAGTCACCTTTGGCCATATAGTATAGGTATGTTCTGGTCAAAGGAGAATGGAATTTTTAGTGTTTTACGCATCAAATCATTGAGAAAATGTTTTTAAATATAACTTAGGGGCCGCATAAATTTTTTTAAGTGTAATTTTTTGAAAATTAATGGTAGGATTATTTGATAGGCGTAACCTCAAATCCTAACTAATTTTAGACACTTTTGCAATCTAAATTGTCTACGTATCTCAACCAGGTAAAAAATTAAACCCCGTTTTAAGCTTTTAGAAACACCTTTTATAACCAAAGAACAGGAGTCTATCTATTACTTTTTATAAAATAGTGATTATTGCAAGTACTAAATTGGTGAATAAGTTTAGCGTTAAATATATCCTAGCAATGGAGACTTTTTGTTGATTATGCTAACAGAAATCTTAAAGCTGTTCTTTTACATAGTGAGAACAAACATTTGTCTGTATCTATTGTACTAGGGTCAATGGAATATATGATTTCTGATTATTGTTGGATATTTAATCGTGAAAATGTAGAATCGTTACAGTCTTCCCAGAAGGCATTTTAGGTAGATTTCGTAAGAAATACTACTTATTACATTCTCCCCTATGTTGGAATTTCTGAAGAATTTTTGCAGATCTACACCGATCATGACTATTAGAACCCAAAACTACCCCCAGTTAAAAACTTTATATACATATATATATATATATATCACTTTTTTATGGATACAATAACTTCTATAATTCTGCACAGATCTCTTCCAAACTGATACATGAAATCAAGGGCTAGAAAAACTCGGTCATGTTCGATAGTGGGCAAAATCGGACCAAGGAGGTCGAAATAGGGAGGGGGTTTATGAAAAAAAAACCCACAACTTCTTAATTATTATACATATCAAATGAATTTGATGTTATTATTACATTTAGGAAAAAGTCCAAAAATTTATGTATCACAGATTTTTGTAAAATTAAAAATGGGCTCAAAGGGCGAAGAAAAAAATTCAAAACCTCTTCAATTCTCAAGATATTAAATACGCTTAAATTTATTATAAATCTTCTTAATTTACAACCTTTATATTGACAAGTTTTTGATAGGCTCTTACAGCAAAAACAAATTAAACAAAAGTAGGGGTTGAAGAAAAAAATTTCGTATTAGCATCATTCTGATAAAGCCAGCTCTTACAGAAAAATGAAATTAAAAACTCGTCAAAAGTGTCCATTTAAAATTGTTAAACTGGGTTTATCTTTAATCTTGGTTTAGTTTTTGTTTGTAAAATTAGTACTTAACTTCGAAATCTACCTCCGGCTGTAGGCCAAGCCGGTAGGGATTATTTTCAACAACAATATGGCTAAAACTGACCAATGCCGAACAGCAAATCCCATTCCAGATTCATTGCATAACATAAAAACCAACAAAGGAGGCTATATGGAAAAGAAAAAAGACAGTGTAAGACATTTAAATAATATAAATAATTGAATTAAAATTCATTTTAATGCATTCTAGGTGTATAAACATATTTATTTAGTAATGAATTTACAAACAGAATTATTTTGTTTTATTTATTTTCCATTATCAAGTTCAACAAGATCAATAACATCGATACATCAATACAACATATGTTGATGCAGTCTGTGAGAAAGCTGTTCACGATAGAAAAAAAATTATTTTTGAAATAATCATGTTAAAAATGTAAAGAATCACCATAAACTTTAAAAAAAGTTTTCAAGAACTAAATTTTAAATAAACAAAAGAACACGTGTTATTGCTATGTATATGAAATCTCTTAAAATACAAAGTTTTTATGAAGACAACAAACATACATATAACTAAGTTTTTATGAAGAACTTAGCACATGGATCAATAAAAGGTTGAAAATTTATTTAGAAAGAAAAATATATTCATCATCGAATATTTTGATTAATCATAATGATTTTCATCAATTTTGCTTAATCAAAGTTTGATTAATTATTTTTATTAAGCACTCGTTACCATAATAAGAAATATTGCATATATTTGTCCTTAATCTTAAAATTGAAGTATTCTCGATTATCCGAAAATTTCGATTTTCCGAAAGATGGTCGGTCCCAATTACTTCGGATAACCGAGGTTCTACTGTACTTTCTTTTGACTATGCTAAGAGAAATATTTAAGCGGTTCTTTTACATAATGGGACCACACATGTGTCTGTATCTATTGTACTAGTGTCAGTGGAATATATGATTTCTGAATATTTCTGGATATTTAATCGTTACAGTCCTCCCTGAAAGCCTTTTTACCACAGTAATATGATTAAAACTGACCAGTGCTTAACAAGTGTTCCTTCCCAGAATCATTACATAACAGAAAAACTAAAATACAAAGCTATACTAGCATGAAAAAGGGAAAATGTAAAAAAAAAGAAAGTATGACAGATATATGTATATGTATATTTATAAATTTTTATACAGAATTCTTTTATTTAATTTATTTGCAAGTTCAACAAAGTAAATAACATCAATGCATCATTATAACACATGTGGATGCAGTCTGTGAAAAAACTGTACGTGATTTTAAAAAAAATGAGGTCATTTCTGAAATAATCATGTCCAAAATATATAGAATCAGCATTAACTTTAAAAAAATTTCACAGACGTAAATTTTGTAGGCCTGAGTTATGCTTTTACGAATGAAATCTCTTAAAATAAAACTAACATAATGTTTTCAAGAACTTAGCACATAGATCAATAAAAGGATGAAAATTTACTTCGAAAGAAAAAATATATTCATCATCGAGTACTTTTATTAATCTTTAACCCTTTGTTTCCGCCAGAAATTATTTTTTTGAAATAAAACATGTTCGATGAATTGTATATGTTGTGTCAACAGTTAATAAATATACTAGAGATTAAAATAAAATTATATTGAAACAAACATAGATTTACATCTTCCTGCAGATACAAGAATGCGGTATGTTAATGTTGACAAGAGCCAGGCTTTTTGGGATGCCCGGTTGCGTAATTAAAAAATATCGCAGCTAAAGAGTTAAATGCTGCGTGCGTTTAATCTGAAGGTTGCACTTCAACTGCCTCTTCAAATGTAGAGATGCACTGAAAACCAGGAAGTGTCCTTGACCAATACATATAAATCACAATAATTATTTTTAAACAACTGATAAAATGTCTAAATAGAAAAGTATCTTGATATGATAAATAAAGTTATTTCTCTAAGAAAATGAAAGGTAATGTTTATAAGTATAACACCATTTCAGATGATTTATAGTTTCAAAATTGCTAATTGCTAAAGGAACATATTTCACAATAATGATGAAGCTGTTGGATTGTTTATATTAAGTAGATATTTGTGTCTGCACAGAAAATGATCTATTATTTATTATTGATAAATGCTTTTAGATTAGCATCAATAAGGTTTCTCTTAAATAATAATTGCGAAAAATGTATGTTCACTGAACATGCTCCCCTCCTATCAGGGCCTTAGTCCTGATACTGAGGGAGTAATGCTATTTTGTTGATTGGACGCTTGACTAATGAAGACCTGCGTTGCACAGTCACCACTCTGTTGAGTCCATCACTGCCTGGGTGGATCTCCGTATGGCGACCCAACGGCCAAGTTCCAGGCGGTTGATTTGCGTCCATGAGTAACACTATCTGACCCACCTCGATGTTAGGCGTGGCGATATTCCACTTAACTCTGGGTTGCAGCGAGGCCAGGTATTCTCTGGTCCACCGTTTGGCAAATCCAGCTTTCATGTTTTGGATCAGTTCCCATCGTTTCTTTAGATTCGTTGTCGGGGTTGCTGACTCACCGGGTATGGAATGCAAAACATCCCCTGTAAGAAAATGTGAGGGAGTGAGAACATTTATTGAATCAGCATCATTATCGTTTAAATGTATAAGCGGCCGCGAGTTTAGCAAGGATTCTATCTGGACGAGTAACGTGGCTAGCTCTTCGAAAGTGAGCAATGTCTCTCCTATGACTTGCTAGATGTGATACTTTGTCGATTTTATGGCAGCCTCCCAAATCCCGCCAAGATGAGGGGCAGAAGGAGGGATGAAATGCCATTCTAGAGAGTTTTCAGATTGATAATGTGACATTATTTCATTATGTGTAAATGAACGCCACAATTCATAAATTTTGTCCAACTTTCTGGATGCACCGACAAAATTGGTGCCATTGTCGCTATAAAGATGCCGTGGGGCGCCTCGCCTTACACTAAAACGTCGAAGGCGGCGATAAATGCCTCAGCTGTCATATCACTCACAGCTTCAATATGCACAGCTTTTGTAGCCAAACAAATAAACAAAGCTATATAGCCCTTAGTTGTTTGTGCACCCCGACCCTTACTAAATTTAATAGATATAGGGCATGCGTAATCAACACCGCTGGAGGAAAATGGACGTTTCAGGGTTACTCGATGCTTTGACAAATTTCCCATTAGTTGAGGGGTTGCAATGGACCTTTTATATCTGTAGCATTTCAAGCATGTATTGATGCATTTGTTAATGATCTTTTTTCCACCAACTATCCAATAAGATTGTCTTATGATGTGGGATAGCAGTGAAGGCCCGGCATGCAAATGGGCAATGTGTTGTTGCTGTATTAATAACTCAGCCATTTTATGCTGTGAGGGCAAGATTAACGGATGTTTGTGATTAAATGATAATTGTGAATTTTGTAAGCGTCCTCCCACTCGTAACAGACCCTTATCATCAATAAACGGGTGGAGGGACTGTAACGTACTTTTCTTTGGAAAAGCTTTCTGTTCTTGGATACATTTAAATTCTTCCTGAAAGTAAGAATTCTGAATCATACGAACAATATTCTCTTCGGCATCTTTTGTTTCTTTGTAAGTAAGATGTGGTGCAGAAATTTCTGTTTTGTTACACTTCTTGCATTTTTTGATAAATCTTTGGCAATATGCCAAAATGCGAATAATTTTTGCAAGCGAAGAGTGCTTTTGAAACAAATTATCAAATAGATCATTTGATGTGCGGGCGTGAAAGGAAAAAATTGGATCAGACCTTTGTTCGGCTTTGATTTGATCATCAAATTCCTCAGCATTTGAGTAGTTTTGGGGCCAATTGGATGTGTCCAAAACCAGCCAACTTGGCCCCTTCCACCACAAATCGCAACCTGGAAGACATTTTGGATCAATACCGCGTGAAGCGATATCTGCGGGGTTCTCTTTGGATGGGACATGTCTCCAGTGCTTAGTAGGTAGAATTTCGGTGATTTGAGATGTTCTATTCGCGACAAAAGTCTTCCATTTACGCGGATGTGCAGATAGCCAAGAAAGAACGACTTTTGAGTCCATCCAGGCGAAAATATCGAACTTGTAACTCTTTAATGTTTCCATGATGGAACGGAACAGCTTAGATAGTAGGTGCGCACCGCAAAGCTCTAATTTTGGCGCTGAAATATGTTTGATTGGAGCAACTTTAGTTTTAGAAACTAAGAGAAAAGAGTTTATTTTCCCCTTATAACTTTGTCGGCAATAAATTGCGGCAGCATATGCCAATGTTGAGGCATCAGAAAGTCCGTGTAATTCAAATGGGTTACCGGATGAAATCGTGACACATCTAGGAACAGACAATTGATTTAGTCCGTTAAAGGAAATTTGAAATTGTAGCAATTCGTCTGTAAGATGTTGCGGTATAATAGAGTCCCAGTCCCCTTTTGTAAGCAAAAGTTTCTGATAAAATACCTTTAAAGTTACAGTACAGGGCTAAATTAGACCTAGTGGGTCGAAAATTCGTGCAAACTCAGCTAAAATATGTCTCTTTGTAAGAGGTGGAGTGAGTGTTAATGTAGTTATGAAAATAAAACTATCTGATGAAGAGTTCCAGCTGAAGCCTAGAACCTTGGAGCTTCCGTTGTCACTAGGAATTATTTCAAAATTTGATTCAGTGCTAGAAGAATCTATAAATTCATTAAGAAATGCCTGCGAATTCGAATTCCACTTCCTCAAGTGGAAACCATGCGCGTCTAAACAATCTGTAATTTCCTTGCAAGTTTCTATTGCTTCCCTAACAGTATTCGTACCGGATAATAAATCATCCATGTACATATCTTCTTCTAACATGCGCGAAATGCAAGGATTTTTTGTATAATCCTGATCGATTTGTTTTATACATCTAGTTGCCAGAAAAGATGCTGGCGCTAAACCATATGTGACAGTTTTCAATTTGTAATTTTTTATTTCCTCATTAGGATTAGACCTCCAAACTATTTGCTGATAAATTTGATCCTCTTCGGCAACCAAAATCTGGCGGTACATTTTTTCTATGTCCGCAGAAAAGACTATTTTCGGAAATCGAAAATTAAGTAAGATTTCGAAAATGTCCCGTTGTAACTTAGGACCTACACCCAAAATGGAATTCAAGGAAACACGACTTGAAGTTTTGCATGAAGCGTCAAAAACTACTCTTAATTTAGTAGTGATACTAGAAGATTTAATAACCGCATGATGAGGAAGAAAATAGTGTTCATTTTCATAATCATTAATGTCATTTTGTGCAACTAATTCCATGTGATCTAATTCTTCATATTCGTACAT
Organism: Maratus speciosus; assembly: GCA_963932465.1. Lineage (NCBI taxonomy): Eukaryota > Metazoa > Arthropoda > Arachnida > Araneae > Salticidae > Maratus > Maratus speciosus. Next base: position 469,257,284 of record OZ010789.1, read on the forward strand.
AAACTCTTTGTACTGATTTTCAAATTCTGGTTTTTCTCTAAATTTTTTTTCCATAGCAAGCAAGCGAGAAATTGAGGCAGGTTTAGAATTACCTAATTCTGATTTAAATTCAATAAAAGGTAACTTAACCACAAAACGAAACCTCGGAATTAATTGAATAATTTTCCTGAAAATGTGATTCAACAAATTGCTCTTCAGGTGACAACATTTGAGTATTCTTATTAAATACTTCTTCTACTTCCCAAAAACGCTTTAACTCTTTATCAATATTAACTTCATAAATGTGTAAATTATGTATCGAATTTGGAGATGTACTAGAATGTGGCATTTTCCCTGATACCAGAAAGCCAAAAATTGAATTTTGAGCAATTAAATTGCTCTGCGTATCTGTTACTTGACCAGGAAGCAAATTAGAAAAAAAAAATAAGCAGATCCTAAAATAATGTCTATTTTACTTGGTGTCTCGAAATGTGGATCCGCTAAGTTTATATTCTTTAAATGCGAAAAATGCATCTCATGTATTTTTTCCGCAGGTAACGGAGAAGTTAAATCATCTAAAACAAATGCCTTCACAGACAACTTGGTGTCAGCATTATAAATTGATGTAAGATCAAATATTACGTAACCCTTAGTTACTGCGATCTTTGAATTAGACAAGCCTTTTACGGGGAACCTAGCGTTTTTCCTTTTAATTCCTAACATTTTCATGCAGGATTCAGAAACAAACGTAGACTCTGATCCACTATCACACATGATTCTTAAAGTGTGCTTTTGACACATGCAATCATTAATATATACACTAGCAGTGGGCAAAAGTGCGAAAGATGTTTGAACTGCATTTATGGAAGGAGAAATTTCCTTTTTATTCTCATCGGGAATCAAACCGGCCTCTGAATCAGGTTTGTTTTTTGCGGCTCTGTTTTTCATTTGAACGAGAAGTTGATATTGCGTAATTTTGCAGTTTGTTTTCGCATAAACTAGTATGATGTTTCAGCTTGCAATTGTGACAAGAGTAAGATGAACTGCATTGCCAGGTAGTGTGCTTGTCAGACAAGCAATTACTGCATAACTTATTTTTCTTAACAAACTGTCTCCTATCCCTGGTGCTTAATTCCTTAAATTTAACACACTTGTAAAGTGAGAGCTTAAATTTACAAAGTAAACATTTGCTAATGACACTGGAATAAGATCTATTGACGTTATATTGTTTCTCTTGTTTATGCGAACCTTCATTTTCACTTTTATACAACTCTAAAGATGAACATCTATCATTTATAAACTGAATAAATTGATCAAAAGACGGAAAGTCTTCGCTTGAGGTCAATTTTGACCATTCCTCCCTTGTTTTGGAATCAACCTTTTGTAATAAAATATGAATTAGCCATAAGTCTTTCATCGATTGATTTAAGGCCTCTAATTACTTCATCTGATACATCTGATAAACAGCGTAAGCTAAATGCATTCACTTGAGTAATGGGGGGAATGTCCAAGAATGTTTTAACTAAAGTGGAAACAATTTGTTTTTTCTTATCATATCTCGACAGCAATTTTTCCCACGCTTCTGAATAACTGTTTTCAGAAATAGGTATATGTTTTATTATAGAGGCTAGCTCTTTCCCTAGTAACCCTCTTAAATACTGAAACTTCTGTATATTAGTTATGCTGTCGTTATTATGAACTAATGATAAATATAAATCTTTAAATGACAGCCAGTTTTTAAAATTACCATTAAATTGCTCTATATTGAGCCTAGGCAATTTAAAATTGTTAGAAATAGTAGAACTAATAACTGGAATCTGATCATTTATCAATTGAGATTGAGCATGCACATTTACGGTAACTTTTTCAAGTTCCGTTTGAAGTTTGGCTTTGGTTTCATAATATTTTTTTTCAAATTCCTCAATTTCAGATGCTTCAGCTGGTAATTGAGCATCATATTTATCAAAGTCTGAGTAAACTGTCTCTAATTTTTCTAATTTATTGTACAAATCATTCTTTTGAAACGTTTGCTCAGAGTTATTGAAGTTGTTTGTCCTTGTTAGAGCAGATTTAGCTCTGCCACGTAAATTTATAGCTGCTTTTTCCAATTCTTCAGCAACCTTTTTTGCGGCTTCCAAGTCGGTACTCATTATTCAAATAATGAGGTGAATAGCGTAAAAAACAAAAGCCAAACCGATAATAATAATAAGATAAAATGTACTTATCTATAATAAATGTGATGCAAGGTGCTCCGTCGTCTGTTGCAATTCCACATAAGACTGGTGAAAATTTTATTTAACAAACTGCAGTAAGATATGATGAGCGTACACTTAATCCAAGCTTGAAAAAAGTATCCAAGATAACGCCGCGTGCCTCCAGCTTTTAATGTTCGATGAATTGTATATGTTGTGTCAACAGTTAATAAATATACTAGAGATTAAAATAAAATTATATTGAAACAAACATAGATTTACAACTTCCTGCAGATACAAGAATGCGGTATGTTAATGTTTACAAGAGCCAGGCTTTTTGGGATGCCCGGTTGCGTAATTAAAAAATATCGCAGCTAAAGAGTTAAATGCTGCGTGCGTTTAATCTGAAGGTTGCACTTCAACTGCCTCTTCAAATGTAGAGATGCACTGAAAACCAGGAAGTGTCCTTGACCAATACATATAAATCACAATAATTATTTTTAAACAACTGATAAAATGTCTAAATAGAAAAGTATCTTGATATGATAAATAAAGTTATTTCTCTAAGAAAATGAAAGGTAATGTTTATAAGTATAACACCATTTCAGATGATTTATAGTTTCAAAATTGCTAATTGCTAAAGGAACATATTTCACAATAATGATGAAGCTGTTGGATTGTTTATATTAAGTAGATATTTGTGTCTGCACAGAAAATGATCTATTATTTATTATTGATAAATGCTTTTAGATTAGCATCAATAAGGTTTCTCTTAAATAATAATTGCGAAAAATGTATGTTCACTGAACAAAACAAATAAATAATGTTGCAATACAAATATTTTTTTTAGTTTTAATGACTTTACTAATGATTATGTTTTTATTTTATTTTGTGTTCTGAATTTATTTAGGCAATTATGAATTATTATCACCAAAAGCATTATCACATCGGCTACAATCGTGGACGATTAACTCTGTAAAATAGATTATCACAGCCATAATATATACAGATTTCCTTTTATTAGTGCGATTAATTGGTCCCGCGATATTACCACACTAATCGAAACATACATTCAATGGGAAAAAACAACAACAGATCCACAGTCAACTAACTTTCTTCACTTTCAATGTACAGTAAAAGAAAAAATTAAAATTAAAAAAAAAAAAAAAAAAATTGAATAACGTAACTAAGATACAATTTTTGATATCTTATTATTAAAAATTATTCATATTACAACTTGATTCGAAACTTTTAAAATAAAATTTATCAAAGTTACATGAGCTTCCATTAAAATAAACGTGTAAGCATAACGTATTATCATAAACGCTAATAAGTCACAATCAAGACACTTTAAAAAGTATATTTTAAGATTAATTCTGCATAATAAAGATCTTTGTCCGATTGTCACGCTATGTGTCACATTTCTTGTCAAATGTTTCTTTTATTTTCATAATTCGGAACTGTTTGTCTGGCAAAATTTAATCACTCAATTTGTGCTTTGCGCTCTAATGAAAATTTCACCGCATTAATCGAGCAATCGACTGAAAGGAGTAACTAAAATGAAAAGTAAAAGTAATTAAAAAAAAAGACTCTTTTATGGCATTCAATGTTCATCTTGAAAATCACGCTTAATTTTTTTACTACTAATCGATGTATTAGATGAATTTTATAACAAGTTATTTTAATGGTGCTTTAATGTACAGTCGATGGAAAAAAAAAGTAAACTCCCCCTACTAACTTCTCAACAAATTATCGTAAAAGAAAGTTACTGGTACCGAACGATTGGAAATAAAGTCTACTTTTAAATGATGTATATAAAATTTGCTTAGGGGGCTATCGACATATTAAAACGAACCATAACTTTGTTTTTTTCAATAGCAGTACACAATTCTGACAGCATAAATGAACTCTACACCCTTCAATTAGCCTAAAAGAAATTTTTTATGCAATTCGTACTATAAGTTTCCGAGAAAATAATTGTTTTAGAACTAGCGTATTTTAGGGGCTGTATCCAAATTGAAGTTCCGTACTGGATTGTTAACCAAGAGAGCCCCCTTCTTGATCAAGGCACGTTAAGCGCCACTCAAGGAGTCAATGAAGCCTGTTAGATTACAGGACAGCAGAGTAAATTTCAAAATATCTACTCACTTCTATCATAGACGGCCCCTTAAACCATCATTTTGCCGTTTTTTAAGCATAATTTGAAAACTACTTGGAAGAAAAATGTGAAATTTTGGATTTCCATAAAGCAGGACTTAATAAATCTAAATCCATCAAAAAAATTGTAGGTTGCAATTCATAATTTTTTTCAAATATTAATTTCATAATTCATATCATAAAATTAAAAAAAAATTCAGAGTATTTATGTTCGGGTATATTAGTATTATTGCTACAAAAAAAATTAGCACATTAGGAGATATAAATAAAAATATGAAAATGTAATTTAACATTAGAAGCACTAAATTTTGAATGTTTATAATTCAAAAACTTATCATTCAAATGATTTGAAATTTGGTGTCTAGGCACAGTTTGAACCGGAGATTTGAAATATATTGTAAAAATTGGCTACTGACATTGAAAAAAATGAAGTTTGGATTCGTTTTAATATGTAGATGGCCCCTAAGAAAATTTTATATACATCATTTAAAAGTAGACTTTATTTCCAGTCGTTCGGTACCAGTAACTTTTGCCTATGATAATTTGTTGAGGAGTTAGTAGGGGGTGTTTACTTTTTTTTCCACGACTGTACATGTACAGTCCTGAAAAAAAAAGTAAGCAACTCTTACTAACTCTGCAAAAAATTATCCTAGAAGAAAGTTACTGGTACCACATGATTGGTAATAAAGCCTACTTTTAAATGATGTACATAAAATTTGCTTAAGGGGCCATCTACATATTAAACGAACCATAACTTTGTTTTTTTTTTCAATAGCAGTACACAATTCTGACAGCATAAATGAACTCTACACCTCTTAATTAGCCTAAAAATTTATTTTTATGCAATTCGTACTATAAGTTTCCGAGAAATTAATTGTTTTAGAACTAGCGTATTTTAGGGGCTGTATCCAAATTGAAATCCGGTACTCGATTGATGACTAAGAGAGCCCCTTTCTTGATCAAGACATCTTAAGTGCCACACAAGCAGTTATTGAAGACTGCTAGATTACAGGATAGCATAAAAAATTTCAAAATATTTAGTCACTTCTATCATAGACGGCCCCTTAAACCATCAATTTGCCGTTTTTTAAGCATAATTTGAAAACTACTTGGAAGAAAAGTGAAGTTTTGGATTTCCATAAAGCAGGACTTAATAAATCTAAATCCATCAAAAAAATTCTAGGTTGCAACTCATAATTTTTTTCAAATATTAATTTAATAATTCATAATTCATATCATAAAATTATAAAAATTACAAATTCAACATATTTATGTTTGGGTATTTTAGTATTATTGCTACAAAAAAAATTAGCACATTAGGAGAATAATTCAGGAGATATTAACCCTTCCCACTTCGTTGGCTCCGCTGCGGAGACATCCTAAGTCTTTGCAAAATTTGTTTTTCGTACCAGTAATAAAGGGAAATAAAATTCACTTTATATAATCAGAGCATTTTTGAAATTGTGTACTTGAAGGAAACTGCTTTTTAAAAAGTGGTGCCGATCGAATAAAATTTGTGCAAGAGACTCCGGAGCTTTAAGGGTTAATAAAAATATGAAAATGTAATTTAACATTAGAAGCACTAAATTTTGAAGGTTTATCATTCGAAAACTTATCATTCAAATGACTTGAAATTTGGTGTCTAGCCATAGTTTGAACCTGAGATTTGAAATATCTCGTTAAAGTTGGGTATTGCTATTGAAAAAAATAAAGTTAGAGTTCGTTTTAATATGCAGACGGCCCCTAAGCATGTTTTATATACGTCACTTAAAAGTAGACTTTATTTCCAATCGTTCGGTATTAGTAACTTTCTTCTACAATAATTTGTTGGGGAGTTAGTTGGGGGTGTTTCCTTTTTTATCCACGACTGTACTTTAACACTAGAACGCCCGGAAGGAGTCGATCCGACTCCGACCATATGATTAAATGTCAATTGGAACCAGAAATTCTTTCACAAAATAAGTTAAATTTAAACCACGCAGATTTAAGTTAAATAAATCAGTCAAATAATTTTAAATAAAACTTCTGGTGTAAAATATTTTTATGAAAATTGAGTAAAATTTCCGGGCGTTCTAGTGTTAATGTACCGTTGGGACAAAAAGGGTTAAAAATCGATTGCGAAATTCCGTCTTTACATACAAAAACCAGGTTGAGTTAAATAAAAAAGTGTAAAAAGAATACCGCACTAATTGATACCTCACAAAGCGATGGAAACTGTACCTTACATTTGATTATTTAAAGTGTCACCTATCCTCTATATTTGTCTTCATACCTTAACCTTGACAAAAGTGATATTGACATTTTATGTACATCGAGAGACTAAAAATATGGATTAATGTCGATCGTTGAAACGTCAATAGTTGGAAGTGGGATATTTTCACAAGACCTTGCCTTCACGTGAGTTAATTTAGAAGTCTAGCCTGGAAACATACCAAGCTAATTTCCAGTCGTCCTGCAGGAGCTATCCTTCATTTTTTCAGTCACGAAATGCTCGAACGGGGACAAATCGGTAAATGTGACGTCATACACCTTCCGTAGCTCAAATTGAAGAGATTTATGCTCATTTTTATATCCAGAGATTTAAAGATGATTTTCAAAGATAAACACCTTTTTCTTAAAGAAATAAACCTATAAAATTTTGTTTTAAAGAATGGTTGCCCAATTGGTAAAGATTTTGAATAATTTAGGTATGATATTTTATTTATTTCATATACTTAGTTTTTATTTTATATATAGGGTAGATGCTCCAGTTTTGGCCACATTGGATCAATTTGTCCAATATTTAGACTGTGAATTGATGCTAACAAATAATATGCATTCTTACACTTTAAGCAAACTCTCTTTTATCATTTACAGTATCATTTGTTTATTTTTTGATAAAATGTGACTTGCAAAAAAAATAAATGTGTGAAACTGTAGTGTGTGCTTACATGTATTAAGATTTTTGTTTAGCTGACAAGTTTTCAGAATCTTTCAACATTAGGCACTTATCGGGTTCTATTTGTTCTGAAACAAATTGCTATTACGTTTTATGAGGTAAGCTTTCTCTCTACTGCAATTTTACATTTAAATTAATTATTTTAACAGTTTAATGGGGGGGTGGCCAAAACTGATGCTTTAAATTTGCTATATGTACCAGTTATGGCCATGGAGGTGGCCAAAAAGGGTACAACATATGTTCCACTTTTGGCCACATGATTCATTATAGAGGGAATTTTAGCCATTTAATAAATTTAAGAATATCTGGATAAATCAAAATCAATTTAGTTTTGTTTTATATAATAATGGCTTCAATAATAATAATAAACAAGGCTATGGGCAGTTCTATAAAAGAGATTTTGTTATTCTCTGTTCAATAGATAATTCACTTTAGAAAGAAGGACATTGTGCTAGTCACTAAAGAATGACATTGCTAAAGAAAATATAGTATATTGTGTTTAGTATTGATAAAACAAAAGGGGAAGTGATATGTAATGTTTAGATATGATAAATCGACTAAAACATAAATTTTGAAAGATTTTACAACTTATAAATTAAAAAGTTCAATAAAATTATAGCATGATTTAATTGCTTGTATTTTTCCTAAAGAAATGAAGAAATTCCATAATTTTTGCAATATTTCAGGCACACGGATTTATAAATTAAACAAAAACATAATTTGAATAACAAATTAAAAAAAACAAATTTATTTCCTACATTGTTTAAGCCCGAGAAGGGACAGATATTAAGATATTTCATTCAATTCCCCTTCTCGGGCTTAAACAATGTAGGAAATAAATTTTGTTTTTTTAATTTGTTCTTCAAATTATATTTTTGTTTAATATGTCAAGTTTTTTAATAAGTACTACACTCAGACGAACGCACTTCAAAATTAATAGAGAGTATCATCATCAGGCTTTGATGTATGCGGTATTGCATCACAATGTGGGATACAGTTTACCAATGTGTAATTCAAAATGTTTCACCACTGTAGTAATGCAGATTGCGGTAGTTTGGACAAAAACTTCTAATCTGAACGTAAAAAATCTATAATCAAAACATAAAAAATTAATTTCACTTAAATTTAGATACCTTATTTCCCACTCAGGAACGCTATGAATGTAAATGTAAATTGTGTTGAATCCTTATTGTTAATATTTAACAATATTATAGCTGTGATACAGTAAAAAATAAAAAATAAAAGTTTTACTTAAATTTTTAAACCTTATTCTCTCCCAAGGGGTGATGTAATCACATCAGAAAATTATTACCTAAGTTTAACTTGGGGTATAAATAGTTCTCATCTCGGAAAAAAATACATTTTAAAATTTAAGTTATGTAATTCCCCACTAAGTTCGCTACCTGCGTAAAAATAGCTATTCATTAAAAACTTTTTACTAAAATATAAACGTACTTTTTAGTTATCCCGTCGACCAAATTACTGTGGCCAAATTGTAAGATTAAATGGCAATAATGGTTTGCCATTAATTAATTAGTTGTAAGATTAAATGCCAATAATGGACAATAAAACCATTAATTCAACGTTTTATTTGTATTTTTATTAATGTTTTACTAATTTATTTGTTCTTTCGTTACTTAAAATAAAAATGATGTCAATGTGTATAATTTGGCGAGTGGTTTGGTGATTTATATAATTTGGCGAAATTGGTCGACGGGATAACTAAGAAGTACCATATAAACTTGACCAAAGCAAAAACTTATTCTGAAAATATCTTTTTTATTTCCACTATGACGCCATATTCACCTTTTTAATTTTTGGGGAAAAAAAGAAACTAGCTCAATTTAATATTTCACGTGAAAATCTTTCAACTAAAAAGAATTAATTATTATTACTACTTTTGAAATTTTTGCAACAATGAAGTAAAAATGTTACATTTTCTATGAAAAATGTCCGTTGATTTTCAATGAAAAAAGCAAAAATTGGAATTATTAAGAAAAATATTTGAATAATGTAAAAAAAAAAAAAAATGGCCCATGTTTCTCTCTGGGTTATAATTAACCCATATGCAAAGGCATTTTACCATTCGTTTTGACCCTGACGTCAGGCAAACATTTTTATACTTTAAATTTATAATATCATTAGAATTAGTAAAGAATAAAAAATGAGTGGCATCAGGGACAAAAAGGTGGGAAGATAAAAATGAAAAAGTTACGATCTCCATAGGCTTTTCCATGTTAAATTAACATTGAGAAGTGACACTGGAAATAAATAAGTATTGTGAAAACCTTTACTAGAGATATCTAAATACAAGTAAGAATGTATTTCGCATTATTTAAAAAGAACAGGATTCATTTTACCAAGTTTAAAAAAGATTCTGTGCTCTTAAAAAATGGCCTAGAGGGAACACTGCTCTAAGATAGGAAGTAAAATTCAGGCCATTCAAAATGTAACGCCAGCACTACAAGCTAGCAAAGTTTTAGAGTAACCCGTTCTTGCCTTACATCACAAGTTTGCCGGACGGACACCACTTTTCTCTAATAATGTTGAATCTCAAGTAGTAGATCTAGGTACTAGTAATTCAAGTTAAAAATCAATTAGAAAAGTGGATTTTAGATATAGTCAGAATACTATTTCCTATAAAAATGGAACAACTTTTAAGATTCTCTCCAGAAAATTGTAGCCAGCAAGATAGAAACTCCATTTCAAGATGGAAGACCATCATGAAATGGTATGATTTGCTTCTGAAATCACACCCTAAAATAACTTGCAAAGAAGCAGGGTACATAAATAAGGCACAAGCTAAATATAAATCAAAAGATGATTTCAAGAAGTATAACGTTTTGATGAAAATCAAACCAAAATCAGAAAATGCTTTCAAGAAATATAACTCATTGATGAAGATTCAAGTGTTCTAAACAAGCCAAAATCCATGAATAATTATAAAACTGATTAAATCGTTAACCTTTATGTCCTATAGGCACTGTTGTCTTTTTTATGAATCAAATTTATATTTATATTTTTTGTTTTTTAATTGAAATTTTCAGTTAAAATCAACATAAGTATATTTTACTATTTTACTTGATGTTTTCATCAATTCATAAAGAAATTTGCAAAATTCTCTTAATACAGCAAACAAATATATGTGTGGTAAAATAGATGTTGCATAAAAATGCTTTTTTTTTTTTACTTTTTATCAATTAAAATGTTCGTTAAAATACATGATATTGGAGTGGCCAAAACTGGTGCATAGAGATGGCCAAAACTGGTGCATAGAGATGGCCAAAACTGGTGTAGGGGTGGCCAAAACTAGTACAAATTGGAATAAATTACTTAATGACTCACATATTCTGTAGAAAGTCATTATAGTTAACAGAAAGACAATTGAATTCACTAAATAGTGATGTTATTATGATTTAATATGCTTCAATCGGTCAAGAACTGTAAAATTTCTATTTCAAATTTTCTCTAAAGGTGGCCAAAACTGGTGCATCTACCCTATATATATATTATTTAAAAATATGGGATAATTATTGCAAATATAGACGCTAAAATCAGCTCTTAAAAAATGCAATACAGTAGAGTCTCGATTATCCGAGTTAATTTTGACCAAGCTCACATCGGATTAGGAAAAAACTAGGATAAATCGGATTTACACAAATTGTCACTAACTAAGGAGATAAAACATAAATTTCCACTTAATTCATTAATTTTTATGGTATTAGTAACATTACTTTGAAGTACATTTCCGTTACTTTTAAGAAAAACGGGGAATAAAATTGTTTACTTGTAAAAGCCTTGATAGTTTTTTGTTTGTTGAATTTTGCTGCTTTTTTTTTTTTTTTTTTTTTTTTTTGCTGCAGTATTACGCTACAGCATAGCTACCGATTTTTTCTGCCTAATTCAATCGCCGAAATCTAACAATTGTCAACGATTAAATATAGCAAAAATTTGTATTCAATTTTAGATATGGGGCATTCTCACAATCTTTTGACTTTCATGTCCCTGAATGATAATTTTTTTATTTAATATACTTTTTTGTGTTTTTTTTTACTTCATATACTGGAGAACATCCCATTGCATGATTGCATAACAATATTAACGAGATAAATAAGTTTTGGACGATGTTGGGGGTCCAAATACCAGGAAAACTCATCTACCGTCCCGTGTCCCTGATGTTGATTTTTAAGTTTGGAGCTGTCTGGATAAAATTGTTTCAATAAAAACAATTCGATGTAATTTATTTCTGAAACTGGAACTATTGTTTTATATAAATATGTAGCTAAAAATTAACTTGCACACATTTTTAGGGTTGTTATTATTTTTTAAACTCTGTCCCTGGGTTTTAGATTCCTTTTCATCCCTCTTCTAAAATTATACAAAAAGTCATTTCAGATGCAGCCACAGAATTTTGTTCAAGTTTTTTCTCATGCAGTAGTATGCTAGAGAAATAATGTCTAAAATTCTTTGGCAGGAAATTTACTGTAGAATTTAAATCAGCATTTAAATATCAATTTCAAGCATCGTGGCTTTATTGGTAGTCTCACCGTCCCCAAGGTTTATTCCTGCACTTTTCGAAGTAAATTAAAAAGAAAAATTAATTTAATCCAATGTTAACAACTGTTTCTAAAAATCAATGAACATTGTGGCTATCACTTTGTCTTAACATGATTTTCCTAAAAATAGGTGGTAATTTTCCTTACCGTTCCATCTTTACCGCCCCTTTTTTTACCATTTCGGGTCTTTTTTTCAATACCATCCCCTTTTTTTACCTTACCGTCCCTTCTTTAACACCCCTTTAAGACAATGTTATACAAAAATTCTGTATTAAAAGTACTACATTGTTATTATTTCTTATTTGAATGTCCTGTGGTCACTATGCAAAATCATTATAAGTAAAAGTGTAGAAGAAAATAAAAAGTTATAGGGGTAAAATGGTAAGGAAAATTAAACTCGCAAGTTTAACTTGAACCTCTGTTAAATAAAAAAAATTTCGCTGGTGACCATTTTTTCTTTATTTTGAATCATTAAGCCATTCGTCTATCAGATTAAAATGTTATTTTAGCAAGTTTAATTTCGCCAGATTTTTTTCCCCAAAAGCCAAAAGATTGTGAGAATGCCCCATATAACAAAACTGTACAAACTGGCAGCTATGTGATTCTATTAGTGTCATGAAAATTGCAGGTGTAGCTTCTTTCTGTTCAAATTATTAAATAGTTTTTTCAATCGAACTTATAACTTTGGAATGAATCATTGTCTCCTAATGGACTGATATGGATTCCATTATTATGAAACAGCCATTATAGATGAAGTGTTACGTGAAGATGAAAGAGCAGTCGTAAAAAGTTAGAACTCTGATTTTCTAGTCAGAATAGGGGTGGGGAATGGCCATTTTTTTTTTTTTTTCAAAAAATAATTATCGCCATTTTTTTCCTTATTCAGCAATTTGAGCTGTTTAATGTTTGCTGAATTTATGATTTTTTACTATTTTCAGAGCTTAAGTGGACATACCTCATCAGTATCTTGTGTAAAATTTGGCCAATGTGAAGATATCGTTTGTGCTGGAGCAGCCAGTGGAGCTTTGAAAATATGGGATCTTGATGCTGCCAAAAGTAAGATGCAATTACTTTTAAAATTCATCTCACAATTACAAAATTTAAAATGTCTTAGCGTTATTCAATATATATATATATACATATATATATTGTGTATAATTATTGTACATTACTACCCAATATTATTGCTGTACAATCGTTAATTTCGACTTTATTTTGCAACTAACAGAAAAACAGAACAATGCAAAAAGAAAATAGCTTTTCTTTCAAACCAAATTAATAAAAATTAATATATATTAATTCGAAATATTGTTCGTATATTCAACAGTTACTTTAGAATAACCAAATGGAAAAGCTTCGGACATTTCTTTTATTTTAACATTAAAAATTACTTAAAAAATAATCATAGAAAATTAAATTTAAATCATAAGATGCACAATATATATTTTTTAGAGCATTTTAACCTGACATAATGAATAGTGTTTATATATATGTTTATATTTGTCATAGAGATAATAATAAAGCAACTTTTCTCGCAAAATTTTATAGATCCTGTTTAATATAGGGGAATAAAGAACTTCAGCATAAAACTTCAGAAATCAATCAAATGGCTGACAAATATTTTTTGTGCAAATTGTTCTTATTTTTTTCACTAAAAATTTTCAAGATATCTTTTGAAAAGTAAAAAGATAAGAAACTAGAACTTCCATATAAAGCCAGCTTTTTACTTTTTCCTTCCTGTAATTTTTTTTTTCTTTTTTTTATGTGTTGAAAAAAATCTAAAATATAGTCTGATATCTGAGAACATCAATCACAACGCTAAAAAAAAATAGCTGACGTGAAAAATAGTTCAAAAATATTTTCTAATCTTTAAAAATATTTCGTAGAAATCCGGTAAACATATTTTGGGAACTTTTCAATGACAGTTAAAGCATCATATGCGGCAAAAGTGAAAAATTTAGTATAGAATAAAGTTATTTAAGTATAATCTAATTTTCACTGAATTTTTCGAGAGGCATTTTTGGAGGTTAAAACAATGCATTTATTATCCTTTAATAGTAGTGAAGTATTTCAAGATTACTTGACCGGATAGACCAAGCTAATTTTCGTACGAGAAAAAAAAATATGCACTAAAGAATTTTATATGACAAACAAAACAAATATGACAAAGGGACTTCGTAATTCCATTGAAAAACTTCGTAGCATCCACACTTCACAATGTAACAACAGTATAGAATTATAAAATATATGAGACGCATCCAAAAAATCAAGTTTTGGGAAATCGCGAAAAACCTCAAACTGCGTCCATTGGTTTTCATTGCAAACCAAGATTTTACAGTGACAGAAATCAGGGCTGTGGAGTCGGTGGGAAAAATGGTCAACTCCGACTCCGGAAATTTCAACGCCTTCGACTCCGACTCCGACATTGGGCTGTCTAATATACCAGTGTTGCCTGTTGGTTAAAATTATGAGGGAACGCAAGAAAAATAAAGCGAAAATTTACTTCGGTATTAATTCTGTTCTTGTGGGTTTCGAAAGAAAAAAGGGGAAAAAATATATTTTCCGCTTTATTAATTTTGCAAAAGATTCCGTTAACTGAAATTCTTTATAAGGGGCATTCTCATAATCTTTTGACTTTTGGGGGGAAAAATCTGGCGAAATTAAACTTGCTAAAATAACATTTTAACCTGATAGACGAGAATGCCTTAATGATTCAAAATAAAGAAAAAATGGTCAGCAGCGAAAAATTTTTTATTTAACTGAGGTTTAAGTTAAACTTGCGAATTTAATTTCCCTTACCATTTTACCCTTATAACTTTTTTCTAAATTTTTACTTATAATGAATTTGCATAGTACCCACAGGACATTCAAATAAGAAATAATAACAATGTAGTACTTTTAATACAGAAATTTTGTATAACATTGTCTTAAAGGGGTGTTAAAGAAGGGACGGTAAGGTAAAACAAGTCAGAAAAATCATGCGTACAGCATAGATTATGAAACACTTTCCAACACTCCCTGAAAGCTTTAACGAAACTTCGTTACTTAGGAAAATAAGGTAAATAAGGTAACTAAGTAAACATTTAAAAATCTAATTTTAGTAGTTACCGCCCATAGCCAAATATGTATTCCAATTCTTTTGAACAGACCTGTATGTTGATATATATACTATATAATGGGGAAATTTAGCAAGAAACTGCATAACAGGCTGAAATTCATCTTTCAGCAGTTTATACTAATCGATGGAAACATACTTGAATACTTTTGTACAGTCCTGTTGTTTACCTAGTACTTTTATTGCATGCCACTATTTAGCTAAAATTTAATTCAAACTAAACACGCTTAAAACTACTGAAATTACATTTCCAGAAATTATCACCCATAGGCGGCCATGTATCTAACTCTTTGCGTGGCCCTGTATATCATTTTATCTATATTATAAAAATATTTCTTAGTGCACTAAATTCAGTTCAGCGTAAAAATGCGTAACTCCTTTAAAACCCACCTTTAAACAATTTATGCTCATACTCAGTAACATTTACGAATTCATTTCTGTAGCTCTGTATATGAACAATAGCATTTATACGCACTTTATAGTATGCATAAATATAGTGAACAAGTAGGTAAGAGTGATCACAGATAGCAAAGAGGGTTTCGTTTAATATTCCTTTCAGAACACTTTATTCTTTTGAAAAATCTGTTAGTTCCACATTTCGCAGTCAGGGGCGCACTCTATTCTAAACAAACCTCTATCCGAACCAGAGGTGGGCAAAATACATCGAAAAAACATTTTCGATACAAAATACAAAATACATTGGTTTTAGAACCTAAAATACAAATTACAAAATACTTTCCAAAATTAAAAAATCCCAAATACAAAATACATGTATTTTCAAAATACATTTAAAATACAAAATGCATTTCAAAATTTCAAAAAATTATTGATGCAAAATGTTCTTTTTTTTGTTTGTTTTTTTTTGGGGGGGGGGGGGTGAGGAGAGAGGTAATGTTGCAGTTTAAAGAAGAGAGGGGGTAGGGCATTATGGTCCCATAAGTGGGTGTCCCAACGGGCTACTCCACTGGTTGTGAATAAGTCACTGAATTAAAATTACTGAAACATCCATAACATACTGAATATCTTCATCATTTATATTATAAAACTATATTATATTATTATCATAAAAATATATGTTCTTGAGATTTTTTCAAATAATTTAAAAGCCAAATATTAAACAATTTGAAACTCATTCTACAATGAACATTAATCTCGGACTAAAACTTTTAATACGTATATAATAACATCAGTTAATAATGAATAAACGTCTTTGATTGTTAGTTATAAAATCATACAAAGTAATGTTTTAATAATATTTTCGATTTTATTATAAACAAACACATGCATAGCGCATATACATAATGTGTCTTTGCAAGATGTATGTGCTTGTGATTTATTAAATTATTAATAATTTTGATACATAAATAAAATTTCTAAACTATCGTAATGCTAAAATGTGTAATTTATTAAAAATGCCCTCTGGTAGTGAAACTTTGAACTTTTTTTTGCTAAAACGAATTCCCATCCCTTTATTATGTCTTTCAGTAAATTTCACAACTTTATGTACAATAGTTTTATCTGTAGACAACTTTAAAATAGGATCGTTTAATTATGGACTTATGGATACTATATTAATTGGTTCAAATTTCCTTTTTTGTTTTCTGTTGAAACTTTAAAAAAATCGAAATAGGATTTTGGACTGAAAAACTTGCTCACTTATTGCAAAATCTTCACTGTGCTATTTTTTCACAAACAATCTATATTATAAAGGAAAAAAGATGGCCGTGAGTTACTCTAATGTCATATCAATGGTGACAACGACCTAAATAAACATTTATTTTTCTTTTTTCATTTTTTAAAAAATTTTGTAACTTCTAAATATAGCAATAATTGCAATTTTTACATACTGGAATAAGGAAAAAAAGTAATTTAAAATGCGCTTTCTTTAAAAACTGTATCTCAATTTACTCAGTTTTTAGGGATTAAAAAAAAAATTTTCAAGTTTAACTTTTTAAAAACTTATCTCGCAAATATTCGTGTGACCCAATTACGGATGTTTAACCTTTGCACTTAAAATAGCGATGCAATTCAGCATTTGTTTATTAATAACGAAATTAAAATCTCACAAATACATAAATAAAACACAAATTTAACAGACGTGTAATTAATTGAACTACGCGTTTAAATCTGAAATAATCAAAATGACAAAGTTTGCTGCAAATGAAAAACACCTTTCTCAATTACCTGCTGGTATGTGGCTAATAAGAAAGTCTCAAAAATGCTTTTTCGGTGTAGTCGGTTGGAAATCCGAGAAAATAAACTAAACTGAAAATAGTTAGTTTTCAGTTAAAAAATGATTTTCACCTATATATGTTCTGTACATTGCACAGTATATCGGGCATCTTTAATCTGAGTGAGATCGCTGGTCTGTATTACAAAACAAAAACACGCCCATGAGTAACGGTAATGTCATATTGACGATGCAACGATCTGAATAATAAATTTATCTTTTCAGCAAATCTATTAACGTCTAATCCTCCCACAATTTGAAGTTTTACACAGTCGAATAGAAAAAAAAACTTTGAAATGCAATTTGTTTGAAAACTATCTTAATTTACAGATTTGTTATGGTCTTTTTTAAAAAAATTCGAGCATGATTAAAAAAAGAAAATCTGTATCGCGTGCACCCCGATTGCGAAAGATTTACCTGTATGCACTTAAAATGGTGTAAATAAGTTCATTATTTGTCCCTGATTAATATTCTATAATGATATTAAAAGTTCATCAAAAATAAATAAATAAACACAAATTTAACCGATATATAATCGAAGTACCACTGAAAGAAGTAGAATAAAAAAAGCTGCTATAATTAGTGAATTCTTTGACGATTTATTTGACTATTAATCCTGGAAATGTAGGTACTGTTTTTAATAAATATCAAAACTTTGTTCAAATTCATAATTTATATTTTTCATATAAAATTGCTTTTTTGTATTGTTAGGGGGAAAAAAGTTAAGCATAAAGAAATGTATTAGAGTTTTTAATAAAAAATTTTCATCTAGTATGTTTTTTACGACAAACAGTATCTTCTGTAAGGTAGGAAACAAGAGTTAGCTTCGCATGTGTCAAATAAAAAATGAAACGTCAAGAAATTTTGAAACGTAAAGTCAACCGTGTAAACGCTAAACGATAATAAAGTCATGTCCGCATTTAAACATCCAATATGTAGTATGCTCAATGTAAATACAGTTAATGGACATTTGCATACTTTATGAATAAATTGAACAACTTTTATATTAAAGTTCAATCTCAATTAAATGAATATCAAAGGTATGGTAAATCATATTAGAAACTCTACTGAACGAATACTAGGAAAAATGTTAAAATCGATATATGATGGCATAAGACTAAAAACTTACATTTAAATAGGTTTTGAAGTTTGTTTTATCATTCAAAAATTTAACCTATAATCGAACACCTTGTTCCGTACTGCTGGTATTTTCCCTTATTTTTTTTTCTTTTTGTTATCATCAATAGAACATTAAATATATTTCGTGTCTAATTGCGCCCATTGTGTATTATTATAATTAATCCTCTTCGTAAATTTTCATTGGGAGATTCAACAATATTTCCATGAGCCTCTGCCGTAACTAACATAATTACACTTCAAATGAATTTTAAATAGGAAACACCTGCCTATACGACAACTGTCACACAATAATTTTTTTTTTTGTAATTCTCATTGAATGTTATGAATTATAAAAACTATTTTTGTCACTACTCAACAAAAAAATACTTCTGCAGAAATAAACATCCGATTAATTAATATGCTAATCATACATCGTACCAAATGTTAAACAATGTGTTCATATAAACTTCCAGAAACAAATTCGAAAACTATTCAAAACAGACAGGCATGTGTTTCCCTCTTGCAAATCTAGGATCTGCGGTTTAGATATGACAGCTTGAAATTTCGAGGAATGTATTTCGAGAATTTTGAAAATACTAAATACTTTGAAAAAGCATTCCAAAATACATTACCAAAATACATTTGTTTTGAAGGCTTAAAATACAAAATACAAATTACAAATGTATTTTGAAAATGTATTTCAAATACATGTATTTTCGATACTGCCCAACTCTGATCTGAACGAAACTCCGTTTTATAGACTATCCGTAGATATATTAGTCGAGGGGATTGGGCCGATAGCACCTGAGATAAGTAGGCATCCCTGGCGGTAAAAAGTGGAACTAAAATATGTAAGGCTATAGTGCATATATGTAATATAATATGTAAGGCTATAATAGGAAAGAATGGTCAAAGGGGTGTCGGCAAAAGTTAGAAAAGTGCTTCCCGGGTGAAAAGGGCGGAAATTAGAAAAAATGCTTAAAATACACAAGTTAGAGCCCGGAGCAGTAAATAATATAAGACTTTTTGAAATTTTTGTGATTTGTCGTGTTGTCTGAGGTATTCAGCTATACGTGTGCAAAAATCCATGTCTCCAACTTAATTAGGGGCTCTCTTAGAAAGAATTGCTTAAAATACATATGTGGTAGCTCAAAGGGTTAAACGTAAGACTTTTTCAAAATTTTATGATTTGTCACCTGGCCTCAGGTGTTTTGCTATAAGTATGCAAAATTTCAAATCTCCAATTTAATAAGGGGCTCAGTTAGAAAGAATTGCTTAAAATACGCATGTGGGAGCCCAAAGGATTAAATGTGCGATTTTTTTCAAAATTTTATGATTTGCCGTATGATATGTGGTGTTCAGCTATAAGTATGCCAAATTTCACGGCTCCAGCCTAAATAGGGGCTCACTTAGAAAGAATTGTTTAAAATACACATGTGGGAGCTCAAAGGGTTAAATGTACGGCTTTTTCAAAAGTTTAGGGTTTGTCATTTGATGCGAGGTGTTCAGCTATAAGTAAGCAAAATTTCACGCCTCTAACCTAAATAGGGGCTCACTTAGAAAGAATTGCTTAAAATACACATAGGGGAGCTCAAAGTGTTAAATGTACGACTTTTTCAGAATTTTATGATTTGTCGTATGATGTGTGGTGTTCAGTTATAAGTATGCAAAATTTCAAGTCTCCAACATGTACAGTTTCTGAGAACGGGTTCTGCGAGAGACGGACAGACAGACAGACAGAGGAGCGAGACGAATAGGGTTTCGTCAGATGAACGAAACCCCAAAAAAGCACATATCATAATTAAAAATGCATTTCGAGCAATTATTACTAATATACAGTAATTCGGATACAATATAGTATCTGAAATCTTTTCAAATACACCGCAAACAATCCCCGTATACCATTATGAACGGAATTTTTTCGTGTGGCCCTGTAAATGAACAATAACTATTCTTTGCACCGCATATTCAACATAATGCGTATTTTAGTGGACTTCATAAATGAATATCAATTTTACTGTGTTTGAAAGAGTGTAACACCATTAAAAATTATTTGAAACGATTTTTTCCCATTGGCCGTAATGTAATGGAAAAATTTAACCGTCCCTGTAAATGAACTAAACATGCTACAAACTTCATTTGAAATAGGGAACGTGCTATGGTAGAGGTCACTAACATCCAAAAATTTCAGAATAATCCGAGCATATTTACGAGAGTTAGATGGTGGACAGACGGACAGACGGACAGACAAGCCGAAGTCATAAACACTTTTCAACTTTGTTGGAAAGTGTTAAAAAGAACGATATTATCAATCTTTCATGATTATCCTTCCTTCCATATTTCTTAAACAAGTCAGAAAAATCATGCGTACAGCATAGATTATGAAACACTTTCCAACACTCCCTGAAAGCTTTAACGAAACTTCGTTATTTAGGGAAATAAGATAAATAAGATAACTAAGTAAACATTTAAAAATCTGATTTCAGTAGTTACCACCAGAGTTGGGCAGTATCGAAAATACATGTATTTGAAATACATTTTCAAAATACATTTGTAATTTGTATTTTGTATTTTAAGCCTTCAAAACAAATGTATTTTGGTAATGTATTTTGGAATGCTTTTTCAAAGTATTTAGTATTTTCAAAATTCTCGAAATACATTCCTCGAAATTTCAAGCTGTCATATCTAAACCGCAGATCCTAGATTTGCAAGAGGGAAACACATGCCTGTCTGTTTTGAATAGTTTTCGAATTTGTTTCTGGAAGTTTATATGAACACATTGTTTAACATTTGGTACGATGTATGATTAGCATATTAATTAATCGGATGTTTATTTCTGCAGAAGTATTTTTTTGTTGAGTAGTGACAAAAATAGTTTTTATAATTCATAACATTCAATGAGAATTACAAAAAAAAAATTATTGTGTGACAGTTGTCGTATAGGCAGGTGTTTCCTATTTAAAATTCATTTGAAGTGTAATTATGTTAGTTACGGCAGAGGCTCATGGAAATATTGTTAAATCTCCCAATGAAAATTTACGAAGAGGATTAATTATAATAATACACAATGGGCGCAATTAGACACGAAATATATTTAATGTTCTATTGATGATAACAAAAAGAAAAAAAAATAAGGGAAAATACCAGCAGTACAAAACAAGGTGTTCGATTATAGGTTAAATTTTTGAATGATAAAACAAACTTCCAAACCTATTTAAATGTAAGTTTTTAGTCTTATGCCATCATATATCGATTTTAACATTTTTCCTAGTATTCATTCAGTAGAGTTTCTAATATGATTTACCATGGGTCTATGTCATTCAGCAGACAACCAAATAGCCGACAAGACATTTAGCAGACAGCAATTAGACGACAGGACGTTTAGCCGACAAGTACATTTAGTCGACACGTACATTTAGTCGACAGGACAATTAGCCGACAGCAACAGTTAGCCGACAAGACAGATAGCCGACAGAGACAATTAGCCGACAGGACAATTAGCCGATAGGACAGTTAGTCGACATGGACAATTAGCCGAAAAGACGTTTAGCAGACAGGATGATTAGCCGACAAGACAATTAGCCGACAGGACTATTAGCCGACAGGACATTTAGCCGACAAGACAATTAGCCGACAGGACATTTAGCCGACAGGACAATTAGCCGACAGGACATTTAGCCGACAAGACATTTAGCCGACATGACAATTAGCCGACAGGACATTTAGCCGACAGGACAATTAGCCGACAGGACATTTAGCCGACAGGGCAATTAGCCGACAGGACGATTAGCCCAGTTAGGTTTTGGTTTGGATACTGTTAGGTTTCGGATAGGTTACAGTTAGAATACAGTTAGGTTATAATTAGTTTACGGTTACGTTAAACTTAGGTTACAGTTAGGTTACGGTTAGGTTACAGTTAGATACGTTTCTGCTAAGATTAGGTTACAGATAGGTTACAGTTACGTTACAGTTTGGTTACAATTAAGATTACGGATAGGTTACAGTTAGATTACGGTTAGGTTACGGATAGATTACAGTACATTACGGATAGGTTCCAATTAGGTTACGGTTAGGTTACCGCCAGGCTACAGTTAGGTTACGGTTAGGTTACAGTTAGATTACGGTTACGTCACAGTTAGATTAAATTTAGGTAACAATTAGGTTACGTTTAAGTTACAAATAGGTTAAGGTTAGGTTACGGATAGGTTACAGTTAGATTAGGGTTAAGTTACGGATAGTTTACAGTTAGGTTACGGATAGGTTACGTTAGATTACGTTTATGCTACGATTAGGTTACAGATAGGATACAGTTACGTTACAGTTTGGTTACGATGAAGATTACGGATAGGTTACAGTTAGATTACGGTTAGGTTACGGATAGGTTACAGTACATTACGAATAGGTTCCAATTAGGTTACGGTTAGGTTACCGCCAGGCGATGGTTAGGTTACGGTTAGGTTACAGTTAGATTACGGTTACGTCACAGTTAGATTAAATTTAGGTAACAATTAGGTTACATTTAAGTTACAAATAGGTTAAGGTTAGGTTACGGATAGGTTACAGTTAGATTAGGGTTAAGTTACGGATAGGTTACAGTTAGAATACGTTTATGCTACGATTAGGTTACAGATAGGATACAGTTACGTTACAGTTTGGTTACAATTAAGATTACGGATAGATTACAATTAGGTTACGGTTAGGTTACCGCTAGACTACAGTTAGGTTGCGGTTAGGTTACAGTTAGGTTATAGTTACATCACAGTTAGGTTACGGTTAGGTTATAATTAGGTTACGGTTAGCGTACATCATGTTACGTTTATTTTACAGATAGATTACTGTTAGGTTACAGTTATTTTACAGATAGATTACTGTTAGGTTACAGTTATTTTACAGTTAGGTTATGGTTAGGTTATAAGTAGGTTACGTTTATATTACGGTTAGGTTACAGTTAGATTACTGTTAAGTTACGGATAGATTACAGTTAGATTACGTTTCTGCTACGATTAGGTTACGGATAGGATACAGTTACGTAACAGTTTGGTTACAAATAGGATTACGGATAGGTTACAGTTAGACTACGGTTAGGTTCCGGATAGGTTACAGTAGGTTACGGATAGATTACAATTAGGTTACGGTTAGGCTACCGCCAGGCTACAGTTAGGTTGCGGTTAGGTTACAGTTAGGTTATAGTTACATCACAGTTAGGATACGGTTAGGTTATAATTAGGTTACGGTTAGCGTACCGTCATGTTACGTTTATTTTACAGATAGATTACGGTTAGGTTACCGTTATGTTACAGTTAGGTTAGGGTTAGGTTATAAGTAGGTTACAGTTACGTTACGGTTAGGTTATAATTAGGTTACGGTTAGGTTACGGTTATGTTCCATTTCGTTACAGATAGGTTACGGTTAGGTTACGGTTATGTTCCATTTCCGTTACAGATAGTTTACGGTTGGATTATGGATAAGTTACAGGTAGGTTACAGTCACGTTACATTTAGCTTAAAATTAGTTTACGTTACGGTTAAGTTACCGATAGTTTATAGCTACGTTACAGTTAGGTTACGGTTATGTTATAATTAGATTAAGGTTAGGTTGCAATTAGGTTACAGTTAGGTTACGGCTAGGTGATAATTTGTTTATAGTTAGGTTGAAGGTTAGGTTACCGTTAGGTTACGGTTAGGTAACATATTACAGCTAGGGTACAGTTAGGTAATGTTTATGGTAGAGTTAGATTAAGGTTACGTTACAATTAGATTACTGCGCCCAGGGCTTAAATTGTAACAAAAAAAGTTCCGGAGACCTAATGTTCTGCGCTACTGGTACAACAACTGTACCGTTCCACCACCCCTACCCCCCTCCCCTGTAATCTGCATATTTATATTTCGTACATTAGTTGCAAAATGTAAAGCATTTTTTTTTTCTTTAGCAAAATAAAAAATTAAATATATCTATCAGCATATACTTAGCTGTCAACTATTCCACTTTTTAGTTATCACTTCTTCTGAATAGTAAAAATCAGTGCCTATTTTTTATGTTAATTAATTGCAGAATTCTGCGATTAAATAGGGTAACGATTATGATTAGAAAATGGTGTTAACACAAAAAAGAGATAGTTCGCAGCTATGCATTTTTAAGAAAAAATGAATGAAATTTACAGAAATGAATATTTATATGCTGAAGAATGGAACAATGTTTTATAATTTCCTGTAAAAGGTGCATATCTTAAGCTATAATCATTTCCTTACGCATAACAATCTTTTGCGGTAAGTCCCTGAAAATCAGATAAAATTAAAAATTTGACAACGTTATCGGAAAGGATTTATGCTTTTATAGAAAAAGGGGAAACACTGCTCGATTGCTTTCTATCAGAATAACAATACATGGTAATTATATCTACTTACAAAGGAAAGTGACTTCGTATAGGTGCACAGAGCCTTAGCGTGGGTACCGTTCATGATACAAAATAAATAGAAAAATCACTAACGTGATTTTTATACTCGTACGCAATAGAAGACAAAAAACCTCGAACAGACAAAACGTCAAGCTGATGCTTGTTGGATAAAACAGAAAATATTCTTTTCAGGTTAGATATCGAAATAAAAAAAGAAAACCCAGCCAATAAAAAATTATCCTACTGTCACAAAAGAAAATCGAACTGAAAGCAAATTTATTGTTCACTCTCTTGAGTGGCGCCGTATCAACACGTCGCCGATATAAATTTGAAATAGAAAAACACGATTTCTGTTTCCCCTTCATTCTGATCAAAATAGCATTAAAATGATTTGAAGTGGAATATAATACGTAATTTTAAAAGAAGATTTTTTTTTTCAATACATGAATAAATAAAATTTTAAATGTAATACAGATTGAGCTCGAGTCAGTCTAAGCCTAAAAACTGATATAAAAATTGAGTACGTTTTATCTCCCTCCCCTACGTGTGTGACACATTACGTAACATATAAGTGTTTTGGTAAAAAGAATGCAAAAGCTTGGAGATGGGAAAGAAAGGAAAATGTAATTTAAGCTTCGGTTTTTTGGAAGCGCTATTGCACTGGGCTCCAGAGCCCTGTATTTATGAGCTCCGGTGAATTCCGAACAATATTTAAATATTTACTAAAAACAGAGAAGTACCAGAGCCGGGCTCTGGTGGGCTCCGGCGCAAATTAAGCCCTAGTTACAACCGAATTTTATACAGTGTAATTTTATATCACACCAGCTGACCCACCCGGCGTTGTCCAGGCCCATCATAATAACATTAAATAAAACTCAATTTTGTATGATTTTATATCCTTTGAAAATCTTTTAAATGAACCTAGTTTCGGAAGTCCCATTACCTTTCACAGCCTCTCGTGTGTTCCCAACATATCTCTTTCCGAACGAACCTGTGATCTGGGTCCCCGCTACCTAAAGCGGTATGTACCGGAAGTGCTCCGCACGTACCGCAGATAATCGAAAACCAAGTCGAGTGAGCCAAACTTCGTTGTAATCAAGCCCATAGAACCCGAAAAATGAATGCATCATTAATGTTCGAAAATGTTGGTAACTGAAGTCTTAGATAAAGTTTCATAATACAGAAAGTAGCTGAATTGTAATCTAACTTAAATGAACCTATTCCCGTTGAAATCGGGCCCCTAGAACCCGAGGAAATAATACACCCCTAAGCGGTGGAAGGTTGCACCCCCACCCCCTCCCTCTGTAAATTTCACTGACTACTTTTAAAATTAACGCAATATTATTTAATAAACGGATGAAATCCCGGGCGGCAAACAACGTAGCTACCTTGATAACTCTATATCCTCATAAAGCAGTGCTTCTAGGCAATAGAATCTAATTAATTTTCTTTACATCCGCAAAAAAATCAAAATAACAAGTTATCCCCAAACGATCTCTCTAAACGCAAAAACCTAGTTACTTCGCCATCTCTTTAAATTTATATTTCAATCAGTTTGATATAAATTCTGTATGATTTCCAAAAAACCTCGAAAAGTCGTCATCCTTAATCATCTATGATTTTATTAAGTCGAATGTCATTAATGAATTATATATATCCAATCTTGATAACGACATTCTCACAAATTTGTCTTTTTGCGCATCGAATTTATTTAATTTATATATTAAAAGATCAGTGATTCGCCAGCCTTATAAACCTTTGTTTTTGTTGAAAGAAGTAATATTTATTTGTTACTGATATGGGGGCACTATAATATCGATAGCTCATCAATTTCATAAATTAGTGCTTTTACTCAATCATCATTAATATTTTATACATATGCATTAAAACCTCAATAACTCGTCAGGTACTAAGAGTGTGTTTGTATTTAACTGTAGAATAAGTTTTCAGCGAGATCGGATTTAACGACAACCCAGTTTTTAGCGGGGAAAATTGAATAAAACGTATACCAATAAAAGAAAGTTTCCCTCTGTCTGTGTGTATGTGAGTGTGTGAGTGTCTGTGTGTCTGCGTTTGATGACTAGCAAAATCTACCGCACGTAGAAGTCTGAACATTTAGGCGAGAACAGTCCAAGACATGTCCTGATGCACCTGACAATCAGATTTTTCTTTTTTAAGGGTCGGGGACCCTGTGCCTCTAAGTTTTTATGGTCTAAATTGTTAATAACTTACTCTCTTTATATCCGATCTTCTTCGTTCTTGGGGCCAATTCCCTATTTAGTTATTCCCTCATTTCTACATTCCAGTTAAGACCCTGGCAGCCTGGGACCCGGTTCAGCACCCCTTGAAGTTTTTGCGCCCTAAATTTTTAATAAATTGCTTCCTTTTAATCCGATCTTCATTTTTGGTATCCTTTTTTCATTTAGTTATTCTCCCATTTCTACACCCTAGTTAAGACCCTTGCTCCATTCTCCCCCCTTGGGTCGCGTAGGTCCCTTGAATTTTTTGTGCGCCATGCATTTTTCACCCTCTAATTTTCTCACCTTCTCAGTGCATAATTTTAAAACTGAGTATTGGACACTTCTCCCAGGACCAACACCCTCATATTTTATTTGGGCCCTAGGACAATCATTTAAGCATTTACCCAATTTTTGGCGCATTTCTTTAAATTATTATTCTAAGAAATAATTCATAACTCTAAGGCTAATTTTGAATAATTGAAGATCTAAGACCTTTTAACATATTTTCATGTTAGGACCCTGCTCTTAACTATCAGTTGGCCTCTTTTGGGCCCTTTATTGTAGCTCCCTTAAAAATGACCCGATTCATTAGCTTTTTTTTGTAACAACTTCTTAAGTCTTCTAGCAACTCCATGAACGACAAAAAAATTTCTCACTTCAGCTACCACCAATTTTGAATATTAATCTCCTTCTTGGGGCCTTTGTTGCAGCTTCTTTAAAAACGATCTTACTCCATTACAATTTTCTACTTCATAGTTCTTGCGTCCTACAGCTACTTTAAAACTATTAAAATTTTTTCCTTTAACCAACTACATTCCAGTTAATATCCTGCCCACTGGGCCCGGTCCTTCTTTATACCCAAGCTACCACCTTTTTCGAATATTAATCTCCTTTTTCGGCAACAGCTTACTTTTACTCACTACATCCGTAAATTAAAAATAAAAATCGCGTTACGTTAACCCTTAAATGCGCGATTTTTTATTTTGCTTCGAAAAAATTATATATGATTCTCTGAAAGGTTTATTACACAGGAAAAATAATGAAAAAAAAAATCAGAGATACATTTTTCATATAATACGGAACTCTTTTCTTCTGTTGCGCATCCGCAATACAAATAATAACTACTGCCGTGTGGCTGTTTTACGCTAAAATATTGCAAATCAGTAAATATTTTAAGAAGTATGTCTCTAAATACCTTATTTTATATAATTATTTATTTTATAAAACTTAACCTTTAACCCTTTAAATACCATGATAGAATACGTTCTAGAAATTACGTACTCCAGAGAATCTGACTTTACACAAGAAAGTTTCAAGGGTTAAT
This sequence comes from Maratus speciosus, assembly GCA_963932465.1. NCBI lineage: Eukaryota > Metazoa > Arthropoda > Arachnida > Araneae > Salticidae > Maratus > Maratus speciosus. The sequence continues at coordinate 469,285,528 of OZ010789.1, forward strand.
TTCGCTTTATTTAAATACGGAATGTCTGTTATTAATTAAAACAAATATTGCTATTTTTATCTCCTGGTGTGAATTAGGTATATACCAATAAAAAAAATCTTTTAAATTAAAAAAAGCTGTTCTTTGCATAAAAAAACTGTTCTTTGTCCCAGCGCACTAAAGGGTTAAAGGTAACTTTAGAAAAGAGATTTCATCCGTTTATTAAATAATATCGTGTTAATTTTAAAAGTAGACCGTGAAATTTACAGAGGAGGAGGGAGGCAACTTTCCACCGCGTAAGGATAAATTGTTTCCTCGGGTTATAAGGGCCCAATTTCAACGGGAATTGGTTTATTTAACTTAGATTACAATTCAGCTACTTTCTGTAAAAATACTACTTTCTGTGATTATGAAAGTTTATCTTAGACTTCAGTTAACGACATTTTCGAACATTAATGATGCATTCGTTTTTCCGGTTCTATGGGCTTGATTACTACGAAGTTTGGCTCACTAGACTTGGTTTTCGATTGTCTACGATACGTGCGGAGCACTAGGTAGCGGGGACCCAGATTACAGGTTCGTTCGGAAAGACGTTTGTTGGAAACATACGAGACGCTGTGGAATGCAATGGAACAACCGAAACTAGGCTCATTTAAAAGGTTTTCAAAGGATATAAAATCAAAGAAACTTGAGTTTTATTTAAGGTTATTATAATGGGCCAGGCAAACGCCGGTTGGGTCAGCTAGTGTGATATAAAATTTGGTTGTAACGTAGGGAACTAAAAAAAAGCAAGCAAAAAATTCATACCGCACAGTTTGTTTTTTATTTTTAATTCGATATAGATTTCGTTATTCATATGTCTAACTGTTTTATACGTTTAATATAATATGTTGAAACATCACAAAGAGATTATTATTTGTTAAAAAACCTTGTTTATATGACTTACCTTTTTCTGCATAAACAAATTGCAGTAGTAATCCTTATCTCAGTTCATAAAATATTTTTTTTTAAATGCCAATTGCAAATATCCGTTTTTTTTTCAAAAAAAATCATGAAAATTCAACAAACTATTGTATCGGAACATTATTTGTGCTATAAAATTGACCAAATAATGATATTTTTGTGCAAAATGAAAAAAAATAGTTAAAATTCTCACCGATAAGCGAAGTTTTAGGAGCCTCATTATAAAAATGTATGACAAATAGGCAGATTATGGATTCTTAAAATAGTCTCACACTAAAAAATTGAATTTGATTGTTTAGTATCTGAATGAAAATAGCTGTACATTTTGTGCTTGTAAGAAATAAAAATGGTTTTATATGAATGCGTTAGAAAATAGCCAATTTGGATTTGAGAAAATCATTTTAAAAAAAAGAAAGAAAAGAAAGAGAAAAAAATCACTCCCGGCTCGGCCTGCAGGCACAGGTAGATTTCGAAGTTAAGTACTAATTTCACCAAAAAGGCTAAATCAAGATTAGAGATAAACACAGTTTGACAATTTTTTCTGGTCGCTTTTGACGAGTTTTTAATTTAATTTTTCTAAACTGGTTTTATCAGAATCATGTTAAGGCTGTGTTCTCAACTACACTGCTCAACAAGGTTGATATTTTCTGACACAATGACGTACAGATTTTTTAACTTAATTGTATAAAATTGGCAGACCTACTACAAGGGATTTTTCTCCCTTCGTTCAGTGTTTTTTTTTTTTTTTTTTTTTTTTTTTTTTTTTTTCTTTCTTTTTGTTGGGAAATTTGGTTCAGACTGTGACAGTATTTTCTGAATCATCTATTGTGTTTACAAAAAAAACGGAAAATGTCTTTCAATTACATAGTTTCCGTATAACAACACCTTCCAATTTCATGCGTTTCCGAAGAAAAGGGAATTAAAATTTATGTCATAAAGTTGCCCCTATGAATTTGAGAACAGCCTTAATACGATATTTGTTTCTTGAACCCCCCCTTTTTTTGTGTAAGGGTTGGTTTTATCAAAATCTTGCCAATATAAAAGTTGTAGATAATATTAAGAAGATTTATAATAAAATTAAGCGGATTTGATATCTTGTGAATTGACGAAGTTATGATTTTTTTTTCTTTCTAACTCGCTCCCTTTTCTCTGTAAGAGTTGGTACTATCAAAAACTTGTCAATATAAAAGTTGTAGGTAAGATTAAGAAGATTTATAATAAATTTAAGTGGATTTTATATCTTGTGAATTGACGAAGTTATGAAGTTTTTTATTCATAAAACTCTATTTTCATTGCCCCTTGAGCCCATTTTTAATGATATCAAAAACCTGTTGTGCATAATTTTTTGGACCTTTTCCTAGAAGTAATAATAACTTTAAACTGATTTGATATGCATTATAATTAAGAAGTTGTTGTTTTTTTCTGTTTTCACAAAATCGTTCCCTATTTCCACCCCCTTGGGTCGATTTTGCCCATTAACGAACTTTACCGAGATTTTCTGCCCCTTGATTGTATGGTATGGCCTTGATCAGTTTGGAAGAGGTTTGTGCAGAGTTATGGAAGTTATCGTGTCCATAAAAAAGTGGATATGGATAGATAGTTAGATAAAGTTTTGAACTGGGGGTGGTTTGGTGTTCTATGGTTTCATGATCGGCGTAGATCTGCAAAAATGTTGGTAAAATGTAATATGTAGTATTTCTTATTACGAAATCTTCCTAAAAATATATTACCCTGATTTTATTCCTCTAAATATCTACAATATTCTGCTTAATACTGAATATCGTCCGAAATTCGTTAGATCCCTAGCTGAGGCTGGATACATTCTATGACTACAAATGCAAACTTTATTAACAAGAATGAAAAAAATAATATTAAATGAGAACTAATTTTATTAATATAAAGGAGAACCTAGCTTCAAATTTAAAGAAAAATTCTATATGCTTACCATATATATCCAATTCGATAAATGCTTTTCTTAAATTTTGAATATCAAATTAAATTAGAATTATTTGAAAAAAATATTTTTAATTTTCTCAACATATATTTTTTAACTTTAGAGTATTATTGATTACAAAGAAACCGTTATTGAAAAATTAAGTTAATACAAATAGAGGAATAAGGATGAAACATAAAAAGTTCTCAATAAACTTGAAAATTGGTGAAACAATTAAAATTATATATCACGTTTAAAACAAAATGTTATTAGCCTGCGGTACGGTATGCTAGTTCTTTCTCCCAGCTTATTTTGTGTCCAAAAAATAACGTTACCTTACAGATGCTAGCCGTAAAAGAAAGCATTACGATTAAATACTGTTTAGCAATTTTTTTAACTTCTAAGCATCGCACATTTTCAATTTTTATACCGTCGTATTGGAGAAAAAAAGTTCTTTTAAATACATTTTGTTTGAAAACTGTATCTCCATTTATTTTTGAAATATAAATTTTTTTGGAGTTTTTAATTCACCATTTGCTTAATATTGCAACGGAAGAACTCGATTTCTGTAGAAAGTAAAGGAAGAATAGTTTTAAAATAGCAATTATATATTTTTGTTGCCATTTTTTCGCAACAACCGAAAGAAAATGTAATTAAAATATGTGCTATTTTGAAAAAAAATATATAAACGAATGATTTCTGTTAAAACAATGGAGCTATTATATACTATATTTAATTGTAAGTATCTATGAATCATTAAATCGCCGTTTTTTTTTTCTTGAATGACGGAATATTTTTTTGCATTTGTGCATTATTTCGCGATAGTGATGTGCTATGCATGCTTTACTGTAGATGTTTAAGAGTAGATCGTAAATGTGGAATGCTTAAGCGGATGCGAATGACGTTATTTTACATAAAATAAAACGTGTGCTTTAAGTCTTAAAATTGAAATAAGTTTTGTACTGCAGTAGAGTCCCGCTTAACCGAGTTATTTTCTTCTGATGGATTGGTGGCTTCTATTATTATGAAACAGCCATTATAAATGAGGTGTTAGGGGAAGATGAAAAAGCAGTCGTCAAAAAAAAATTATAGCCATTTTTCCCCCATTCCGACAGAAAATCAGAGCTCAAACTTTTTACGGCTGCTCTTTCATCTTCCCCTAACACTTCATTTATAATGGCTGTTTCATAATAATAGAAGCCATCAGTCCATCAGAAGAAAATGAAGTAATGGAAATGTCGGGGGCGACACTAAATTCTCAAAAAGCAGTTTTCCTGTTCTCTAGTTTAATATTATTCTATTAAATTTTCAGTTCATTTGTAAACGTAGGTGTATATGATCCAGCAATGGCATTCATTATACAAATAATAGTTTCTCCAAAATAATTTTTTACATTCCGTGTTTAAATATTTAAATTTCTTAATTAAATCAGAAAGAGAAAGAGTTCTAATTTTTTTTAAATCATTAACAGTGTTGAATTCATGGGGTGACCCGGGGGAGACATTCTCCCCAGAGAATAAATGTCCCCATGGATGATTTGTGATTTTGTGTTTTCAATGGTCAAAAAGTGCAAATTCCACCCCCACCCCCACCCCGGAGCTACAGAAATCCAATCCTTCACGGAGTAAAGTGTCTAAATTCAACTTGATCAATAAGAGAAAATTAGGAATAATCCAGTTTAATGCCATAATATGCTTTATTTGTATAAAATAGACTTATTAGCACGGCTAAATTGATATCAAACAATAGCTCTTTTTCGTTAGTAACCGAAGAAAATGAAATGAATAAAGAAATGACCAAACATGATGATTGATTTCTCCTTTCAACTGTTGCATCAAACTTCCGCCAAATACGCATATGTTGGCGCAACACAGTCTGCAATAAATAATGTTAGGGTGGAATAAAAATAAACAGCTCTTAAATTTACGATTATCTAGTCAAAAATAAATAACAAAATAAATAAATTACTGATAAAAGGAAGTTAGACATAAAGGATTTTATTTTAATGTTTTTATGCATAAAAATGTCTCCATGAATATTTTAGAAAGTTTTGGAAAGTTGAGCGTTTTTTTAAGAACTTCTTAATATTTATTATCAATATAGTTTATGGATGGTTAAAGGACATGGAAAGTGTATAATATGAAAAAGTGATCACAGTGCTTTATCACATTGATATATCACATGTGGGGTGTCGGCAAAAGTTAGAAAAGCGCCCCTCCAGGGAGTCGCGCCCCTCAGAATAGACCCTCCCTTTCTTTGAATTTTTTATATATTATAAACATTGTCTATCAGAGGGTTACGTAAAAAAATTCTGATCTAAAATGATGAAAACGCTACGATTTCAAAAAAAATCAAAAAGCCCTCCCCCTTGGGGTGGCAAAGCAGTGTGTGTGTGTGTGTGGGGGGGTGGAACTTGGGAGGTGTATAATATGAAATAGTGGCTATAGTGTTTTTCCATGATATATCACATGAGGGGTGTCTGCAAAAGTTGGAAAAGCACCACCGGTGCACCAACTCTCGCGCCCCTCTGCAATAACCCTCCCCCCCACTCTTTGGAATTTTATATATTATAAATAATATTTATAGGAGGGCTCCGTAAGAAAATCTAATCTAAAATGATGAAAACGCTACGATTTCAAAAAGTTCGAAAAGTGCCCCCTGGGAAGCTAAATTGAGGGGAGGGGAGAAGAAATAATTATAACATGAAAAAGTGGTCTTTCCGGTGATATATCACATAACTGGCCCGAAAAAAGTTTGAAAATTGCCCCCTGCGGGTCCACTCTTTCGCCACCTGAATACACTCTTAATTCATGCATCCCCTCTTTTAAATTCTTATATTTAAAAAATAATATTTTTCGGAGTTATCCGTCAAAAAACCCCATTTCAAACAATATTTATTGTAGAAAATGTTACTTTTTTAAAAATTTGTTTGTTATAACTAATTATAGCCTAACAGTAATAGTAACCTAATTATAACCTACCCTAACCTAACTATAACGTAACTGTAACCTATCCGTAATGTAACCGTAACATAACATTAACTTAATTGTAACCTAAACGTAACCTAATTGTTACCTAAACGGAATCTGTGACCTAACTTAACCTAAGTGTCGGCTAAATGTCCTGTCGGCAAATTATCCTGTCGGCTTGTCGGCTAAATGTTCTGTCGGCTAATTGTCTTGTAGGCTGAACGTACTGTCGGTAATTGTCCTGTCGGCTAATTGTCTCTGTCGGCTAGCTGTCGCTGTCGGCTAATTGTCTTGTCAACTAAATGTACGTGTCAGCTAAATGTACTTGTCGGCTAAACGTTCTGTCGGCTAATTGCTGTCTGCTAAATGTCTTGTCGGCTATTTGGTTGTCTGCTAAATGATATAGACCCGAATAAGCCGGTATATCAAATTTGAAGCAAATCGAATAATTCTGCATGAAAAACCCATTTATCTAAATTAATGGGGGAGACTAACCTCCGTCCCCCCTAACCAATAAGCCTCCAAATCTAATCAAGGCAGCTCCTTAACATATTAAACCCGTATACCAAATTTGGAGCAAATCGAATAATTCTGCATGAAAAACCCATTTATCTAAATTAAGGGGGGATAGCCCTCTTTCCCCCCTTTATTCTTAACTAATGAACCACCAAATCTAATCAATGCAGCTCCTTAACATGATAAACCGATATAGCAAATTTGGAGCAAATCAAATAACTCCGCATGAAAAACCCATTTATCTAAATTAAGAGGTGGGGGGGACTAGCTCCCCTATCCCTCTTTATTCTTAACTAATGAACCTCCAAATCTAATCAAGGCAGCTCCTTAACATGATAAACCGGTATAGCAAATTTGGAGCAAATCGAATAAGTCTGCATGAAAAACCCATTTATCTAAATTAAGGGGGGGGGGGGTGTAGCTCCCCTATCCCCCCTTTATTCTTAACTAATGAACCTACAAATCTAATCAGGGAAGCTCCTTAACATAATAAACCCGTATACCGAATTTGGAGCAAATCAAATAATTTTGAATGAAAAAAAAACATGTATCTAAATTAAGGGGGAAGCCCTCTTTCCCCCCTTTATACTTAACTAATGAACTGCCAAATCTAATCAAAGAAGCTCCTTAACATAATAAACCGGTATATCAGATTTAGAGCAAATTGAATAATTCTGCATGAAAAACACATTTATCTAAATTAAGGGGAGGGACAAGCCCCCTTTTCCCCCTTTATCTTTAACCAATGAAACCCCAAAACTAATCAGGGAAGCACCTTTCATGAATGAACGTAGAAAAAAAAATTGAAGCAAATCGGATATTTCTATCAAGAGTTACCTCGTTACGTGAATACGTACGTACATACTTACATACATACAGAACAGCGGGCACATCAGCTATCTGACTTTGATAGCCTCTGAGCTAAAATGTTGAATTATGATGGTGACGAGTTATTGAGGTTGACATTGTTGGTATATCACCGACCCATATCAATGTGTCTTCAAATTCTTTCGGCAAAATGTATGTTTCTGCTAGTTGTCCTGTCGGCTAATTGTCATGTCTGCTAATTGACCTGTCGGCTATTTGACCCGTCTACTAATTGTGAGGTCGGCTATTTGACCTGTCGGCTAAATGCCCTGTCGGTTATTTGACCTGTCGACTATTTGAACTGTCGGTTAATTGTCCTGTCGGCTAATTGTCATGTCGGCTATTTGACCTGTCGACTATTTGAACTGTCGGTTAATTGTCCTGTCGGCTAATTGTCATGTCGGCTATTTGACCTGTCGGCTAATTGTCATGTCGACTAAATGTCTTGTCGGCTAAATATCATGTCGGCTAAATGTCTTGTCGGCCAAACGTCCTGTCGGCTATTTGACCTGTCGGCTAAATCTCCTGTCGGGTAAATGAACGTTTCGGCTAAATGCACTTGTCGGCTAAACGCCCTGTCGGAAAATTGGTGTCTGCTAAATGTGTTGTCGGCTATTTGGTTTTCGGCTAAATGACATAGATCCCCCGTAACCTAGCTGTAACATATCCATAATCTAACCGTAACCTATCTGTAACGGAAATGGAACATAACCGTAACCTAACCATAACCTAATTGTAACCTAACCGTAACGTAACCGTAACCTACTTATAACCTAACCATAACCTAACTGTAACATAACTGTAACCTAACAGTAATCTATCTGTAAAATAAACGTAACATGACGGTACGCTAACCGTAACCCAATTATTAACTAACCGTATCCTAACTGTGATGTAACTATAACCTAACTGTAACCTAAATGTAACCTAAATGTAACCTAACTGTAACCTAACTGTAGCCTGGCGGTAACCTAACCGTAATCTAACTGTAACCTATCCGTAATCCTATTTGTAACCAAACTGTAACGTAACTGTATCCTATCCGTAACCTAATCATAGCAGAAACGTAATCTAACTGTAATCTATCCGTAACTTAACCGTAATCTAACTGTAACCTAACCGTAACGTAACCGTAACCTACTTATAACCTAACCATAACATAACTGTAAAATAACTGTAACCTAACAGTAATCTATCTGTAAAATAAACGTAACATGACGGTACTCTAACCGTAACCTAATTATAACCCAACCGTATCCTAACTGTGATGTAGCTATAACCTAACTGTAACCTAACCGCAACCTAACTGTAGCCTGGCGGTAACCTAACCGTAACCTAATTGTAATCTATCCGTAACCTACTGTAACCTATCCGGAACCGAACCGTAATCTAACTGTAACCTATCCGTAACCTAATCGTAGCAGAAACGTAATCTAACTGTAAACTATCCGTAACTTAACCGTAATCTAACTGTAACTTATCCGTAACTTTACCATAATCTAACTGTAACCTATCCGTAACATAACCTTAACCTATCTGTAACTTAAACGTAACCTAATTGTTACCTAAAAGTAACATAACTGTGACGTAACCGTAATCTAACTGTAACCCAACCGTAACGTAACTGTAACGTAAGTTTAACGTAACCGTAAACTGATTATAATCTTTCCATAACCTAAAAGTATCCTAACCATAACCTAACTAAGCTAATCGTCCTGTCGGCTAAATCTCCTGTCGGCTAATCGTTCTGTCGGCTAAATGTCCTATCTGCTAATTGTCCTGTCGGCTAATTGTCTTGTCGGCTAATTGCCCTGTCGGCTAATTGTCTTGTCGGCTAAATGTCCTGTCGGCTAATTGACTTGTCGGCTAATTGTCTTGTCGGCTAAATGTCCTGTCGGCTAATTGTCTTGTCGGCTAATTGTCTTGTCGACTTATTGTCCTGTCGGCTAATTGTCCTGTCGGCTAAATGTCCTGTCGGCTAATTGTCACGTTCGGCCAATTGCCTGTCGTCCAATTGTCTGTCTGCTAAATGTCCGTTTCGGCTAATTGTCCTGTATGCTATATGTACGTTTCGGCTACTTGTCCTGTCGGCTAAATGTACTTGTCGGCTACATGTCCTGTCTGCTAAATATACGTGTCGACTAAATGTACTTGTCGTCTAAACGTCCTGTCGTCTAAGTGCTGTCTGCTAAATGTCTTGTCGGCTATTTGGTTTTCGGCTAATCGTCTGCGACCGATTTACCATACCTTTGATATTCATTTAATTGAGATTGAACTTTAATATAAAAGTTGTTCAATTTATTCATAAAGTATGCAAATGTCCATTAACTGTATTTAGATTGAGCATACTACATATTGGATGTTTAAATGCGGACATGACTTTATTATCGTTTAGCGTTTACACGGTTGACTTTACGTTTCAAAATTTCTTGACGTTTCATTTTTTATTTGACACATGCGAAGCTAACTCTTGTTTCCTGCCTTACAGAAGATACTGTTTGTCGTAAAAAACATACTAGATGAAAATTTTTTATTAAAAACTCTAATACATTTCTATATGCTTAACTTTTTTTCCCCTAACTATACAAAAAAGCAATTTTATATGAAAAATATAAATTATGAATTTAAACAAAGTTTTGATATTTATTAAAAACAGTACCTACATTTCCAGGATTAATAGTCAAATAAATCGTCAAAGAATTCACTAATTATAGCAGCTTTTTTTATTCTACTTCTTTCAGTGGTACTTCGATTATATATCGGTTAAATTTGTGTTTATTTATTTATTTTTGATGAACTTTTAATATCATTATAGAATATTAATCAGGGACAAATAATGAACTTATTTACACCATTTTAAGTGCATACAGGTAAATCTTTCGCAATCGGGGTGCACGCGATACAGATTTTCTTTTTTTAATCATGCTCGAATTTTTAAAAAAAGACCATAACAAATCTGTAAATTAAGATAGTTTTCAAACAAATTGCATTTCAAAGTTTTTTTTTCTATTCGACTGTGTAAAACTTCAAATTGTGGGAGGATTAGACGTTAATAGATTTGCTGAAAAGATAAATTTATTATTCAGATCGTTGCATCGTCAATATGACATTACCGTTACTCATGGGCGTGTTTTTGTTTTGTAATACAGACCAGCGATCTCACTCAGATTAAAGATGCCCGATATACTGTGCAATGTACAGAACATATATAGGTGAAAATCATTTTTTAACTGAAAACTAACTATTTTCAGTTTAGTGTATTTTCTCGGATTTCCAACCGACTACACCGAAAAAGCATTTTTGAGACTTTCTTATTAGCCACATAATACCAGCAGGTAATTGAGAAAGGTGTTTTTCATTTGCAGCAAACTTTGTCATTTTGATTATTTCAGATTTAAACGCGTAGTTCAATTAATTACACGTCTGTTAAATTTGTGTTTTATTTATGTATTTGTGAGATTTTAATTTCGTTATTAACAAACAAATGCTGAATTGCATCGCTATTTTAAGTGCAAAGGTTAAACATCCGTAATTGGGTCACACGAATATTTGCGAGATAAGTTTTTAAAAAGTTAAACTTGAAATTTTTTTTTTTAATCCCTAAAAACTGAGTAAATTGAGATACAGTTTTTAAAGAAAGCGCATTTTAAATTACTTTATTTCCTTATTCCAGTATGTAAAAATTGCAATTATTGCTATATTTAGAAGTTACAAAATTTTTTAAAAAATGAAAAAAGAAAAAAAAATGTTTATTTAGGTCGTTGTCACCATTGATATGACATTAGAGTAACTCACGGCCATCTTTTTTCCTTTATAATATAGATTGTTTGTGAAAAAATAGCACAGTGAAGATTTTGCAATAAGTGAGCAAGTTTTTCAGTCCAAAATCGTATTTCGATTTTTTTAAAGTTTCAACAGAAAACAAAAAAGGAAATTTGAACCAATTAATATAGTATCCATAAGTCCATAATTAAACGATCCTATTTTAAAGTTGTCTACGGATAAAACTATTGTACATAAAGTTGTGAAATTTACTGAAAGACATAATAAAGGGATGGGAATTCGTTTTAGCAAAAAAAAGTTCAAAGTTTCACTACCATAGGGCATTTTTAATAAATTACACATTTTAGCATTACAATAGTTTAGAAATTTTATTTATGTATCAAAATTGTTATTAATTTAATAAATCACAAGCACATACATCTTACAAACACACATTATGTATATGCGCTATGCATGTGTTTGTTTATAATAAAATCGAAAATATTATTAAAACATTACTTTGTATGATTTTATAACTAACAATCAAAGACGTTTATTCATTATTAACTGATGTTATTATATACGTATTAAAAGTTTTAGTCCGAGATTAATGTTCATTGTAGAATGAGTTTCAAATTGTTTAATATTTGGCTTTTAAATTATTTGAAAAAATCTCAAGAACATATATTTTTATGATAATAATATAATATAGTTTTATAATATAAATGATGAAGATATTCAGTATGTTATGGATGTTTCAGTAATTTTAATTCAGTGACTTATTCACAACCAGTGGAGTAGCCCGTTGGGACACCCACTTACGGGACCATAATGCCTTACCCCCTCTCTTCTTTAAACTGCAACATTACCTCTCCCCCCCCCCCAAAAAAAAAAAAAAACATTTTGCATCAATAATTTTTTGAAATTTTGAAATGCATTTTGTATTTTAAATGTATTTTGAAAATACATGTATTTTGTATTTGGGATTTTTTAATTTTGGAAAGTATTTTGTAATTTGTATTTTAGGTTCTAAACCCAATGTATTTTGTATTTTGTATCGAAAAGGTTTTTTCGATGTATTTTGCCCAACTCTGGTTACCACCCATAGCCAAATATGTATTCAATTCTTTTGTACAGCCCTGTATTCGATCTGTATGTTTATATATATGCTATATAGTGGGGAAATTTAGTTTAGCAAGAAAATGCATAACAGGGTGAAATTCATCTTTCAGCAATTTATACTAATAGATGGAAACATACTTGAATACTTTTGAACAGTCCTGTATTTTACCTAGTACCTTTATTACATGCCACTATTTAGCTAAAATTTAATTCAAACTAAAACACGCTTAGAACTACTGAAATTACATTTCCAGAAATTATCACCCATAGACGGCCATGTATCCAACTCTTTGCGTGGCCCTGTATATCATTTTATCTATATTCTACAAATATTTCTTAGTACACTAAATTCAGTTCAGCGAAAAATGCATAACTCCTTTAAAAACCCACCTTTAAGCAATTTAGGCTCAGTAACCTTTACGAATTCAGTTTTGTAGCTCTGTATATGAACTATAGCATTTATACGCACTTTATAGTATGCATAAATATAGTTAAAAGTAGGTAAGTGTGATCACAGATCGCACAGAGGATTTCGTTTACTATTCCTTTCAAAACACTTTATCCTTTTGAAAAATCTGTTAGTTCCACATTTCGAACTAGGGGCGCACTCTATTCTAACCAAACCTCTATCCGAACGAAACCCCGTTTTACATACTATCCGTAGATATATTAGTCGAGGGGATTGGGACAAGATAAGTAGATTCACCTGAGCATTCACCCGAGGTAAGTAGGCGCCCCTGGCTCTAAAAAGTGGAACTAAAATATGTAAGGCTATGGTGCATAATATGAAAGAATGGTCAAAGTGACGTCGACAAAAGTTCGAAAAGTGCTCCCTGGGTGAAAAGAGCAGAGGTTAGAAAAATTGCTTAAAATATACAAGTTAGAGCCCGGAGGAGTAAATAATATAAGATTTTTTGAAAATTTTATGATTTGCCGTGTGGTCTGAGGTATTCAGCTATAAGTATGCAAAAATTCATGTCTCCAACTTAATTAGGGGCTCTCTTAGAAAGAATTGATTAAAATACATCTGTGGTAGCTCAAAGGTTTAAACGTAAGACTTTTTCAAGATTTTATGATTTGTCGCCTGGCGTCAGGTGTTCTGCTATAAGTATGCAAAATTTCAAATCTCCAATTTAATAAGGGGCTCAGTTAGAAAGAATTGCTTAAACTACGCATTTGGGAGCCCAGAGGGTTAAATGTACGATTTTTTCAAAATTTTATGATTTGTCGTTTGATGTGAGGTGTTCAGCTATAAGTATGCCAAATTTCACGCCTCCAACCTAATTAAGGGCTCACTTAGAAAGAAATGTTTAAAATACACATGTGGGAGACAAAGAGTTAAATATACGACTTTTCAAACTTTTATGGTTTGTCATTTGATGTGAGGTGTTCAGCTATAAGTATGCAAAATTTCACACTTCCAACCTAATTACGGCTCACTCAGAAAGACTTGTTTAAAATACGCATGTGGGAGCCCAAAGGGTTAAATGTACGTCTTTTTCAAAATTTTATGATTTGTCGTTTGATGTGAGGTGTTTAGATATAAGTATGTAAAATTTCACGCATCCAACCTAATTCCTCACTTAGAAAGAATATTTTTAAATACACATGTGGGAACCCAAAGGGTTAAATGTACGATTTTTTCAAAATTTTATGATTTTTCGTTTGATGTGAGGTGTTCAGCTATATGAATGCCAAATTTCACGCCTCCAACCTAATTAGGGACTCACTTAGAAAGAAATGTTTAAAATACACATGTGTGAGACCAAAGGGTTAAATATACGACTTTTTCAAACTTTTATGGTTTGTCATTTGATGTGAGGTGTTCAGCTATAAGTATGCAAAATTTCACACCTCCAACCTAATTACGGCTCACTCAGAAAGACTTGTTTAAAATACGCATGTGGGAGCCCAAAGGGTTAAATGTACGTCTTTTTCAAAATTATATGATTTGTCGTTTGATGTGAGGTGCTCAGATATAAGTATGTAAAATTCCACGCCTCCAACCTAATTCCTCACTTAGAAAGAATTGTTTAAAATACACATGCGGGAGCTCAAAGGGTTAAATGTACAACTTTTTCAAACTTTTATGGTTTGTAATTTGATGTGAGGTGTTCAGCTATAAGTATTCAAAATTTCACACCTCCAACATGTATAGTTTCTGAAAACGGGCTCTGTGACAGACGAATAGACGGACGGACAGAGGAGCGAGACGAATAGGGTTTCGTCAGATGAACGGAACACTAAAAAAGCGCATATCATAATCAAAAATGCATTTCGAACAATCATTACTAATATACAGTAATTCGGATACAATATAGTATCTGAAATCTTTTCAAATACACCGCAAACAATTTCCCCTATACCATTATGAACGGAATTCTTTTGTGTGGCCCTGTAAATGAACAATAACTATTCTTTGCACCGCATATTCAACAGAATGCATATTTTAGTGGGCTTCATAAATGAATATCAAATTTACTATGTTTGAAAGAGTGTAACATAATTAAAAATCATTTGAAACGATTTTCCCATTTGCCGTAATGTAACGGAAAACTTTTGACTGTTCCTGTAAATGAACTAAACATGTTACAAACTTCATTTGAAATAGGGAACGTGCTATGGTAGAGGTCACTAACATCCAAAAATTTCAGAACGATCCGAGCATATTTACGAGAGTTAGAGCGTGGACAGACGGCCAGACAAACCGAAGTCATAAAGACTTTTCAACTTTGTTGGAAAGTGTTAAAAAAGGGATGTTATTGGGAAAAAGGGACGAAATGGTTAAAAAAAAGGGGGACGGTAGTGATGGAACGGTAAGAAAAATTACCACCTATTTTTAGGAAAATCATGTTAAGAAAAAGTGATAGCCACAATGTTCATTGATTTTTAGAAACAGTTGTTAACATTGGATTAATTTTTTTTTTTTTTTAATTTACCTCGAAAAGTGCAGGAATAAACCTTGGGGACGGTGAGACTAACAATAAAGCCACGATGCTTGAAATTGATATTTAAATGCTAATTTAAATTCCACAGTAAATTTCCTGCCAAAGAATTTTATACATTATTTCTCTAGCATACTTCTGCATTAGAAACAATTTGGAAATTGCTCGCCAAACGTGGCAAATGGGGTGCGTTCGTACTATAACTAGTTTTATAATTTTTTTTGCACCCCATATTGTACTGAATGCATATTTTTTTGCACTTCATAAGTGCATAGTTTGTAACATCATTAAAATGCACTTGCAATAATTTTTTTCCCATTCCCAGTAATGTAACGGAAAACTTTTGACTGTTCCTGTAATTAAACTATACTTCCGATTTTCATAAAATTTTAAATGGCTCGACAAAATTTTGCAACAATCATATATTTGAAATTTCAGACCATTCGGTTGGGTAGTTTTGCTCTGTTATATGCGGACGGGCGGACGGACTGAACGACGACTATAGGTGCTACGTATTTATATAATTATGAACGCACCTAAAAACTTGAAAAAAATTCTGTGGCTGCATCTGAAGTGATTTTCTGTATAATTTTAGAAGAGGGATGGTAAAAAATCTAAAACCTAGGGACAGAATCTAAAAAATAATAACAATCCTAAAAATGTGTGCAGGCTAGTTTTTAGCTACTTATTTATATAAAGCAACAGTTCCAGTTTCAGAAAAAATTACATCGGATTATTTTTATTGAAACAATTTTATCCAGACAGCTCCAAACTTGAAAATCTGCATCAGGGACACGGGACGGTGTAGGAGTTTTCCCGGTGTTTTTACCCCCAACATTGTCCAAAACTTATTTATCTCGTTAATATTGTTGTGCAATCATGCAATGGGATGTTCCCAAGTATATGAAACAAAAAAAAAACACACACAAAAGTGTATTAAATAAAAAATTATTATTCAGGGACATGAAAGTCAAAAGATTGTGAGCGAAAAGTTAAAATATGCATTCAGTACAATATGGGGTGCAAAAATAATTATAAAACTAGTTATAGTACGAACGCACCCCATTTGTCACGTTTGGCGAGCAATTTCCAATTTGTTTCTAATGCAGAAGTATGCTAGAGAAATAATGTCTAAAATTCTTTGGCAGGAAATTTACTGTAGAATTTAAATTAGCATTTAAATATCAATTTCAAGCATCGTGGCTTTATTGTTAGTCTCACCGTCCCCAAGGTTTATTCCTGCACTTTTCGAGGCAAATAGTACCTCATAACTATTACCATTTTTAGAAAACAAATTGCATCCGAAATGTTTTAGAATAATTAAGTCCAGGTGTGGCTTGGCTCGAATCTGCTGAAAAAATTAAACTCGGGCTCAGACACAATCTAACTCTCCGATGCCGATCTCTAAGTTGGACATGTTTCTGTATTGATGTTGTCAAACAAGCATCATCTCATGCAGCATATTTGTACCTATTCTCACCCCAGTCCAGCCATGTCCTTTGGAAATTGTTCCTATTTTATCGATGTAGTTTGATTGTTTCAAACTTGTTCTATTGGGCCGGTCAGCCTGCTTATTTTTTTACCACTCCGGTTCGGGCCATTAACGAAAATTGTCCTTATTTTGAGGACCCGGCCCGTTTAAAAAATTGTCTTCATTTTGCGGGCCTTAGGTCCTTGTAGACTACCTCTCTACCTCGGTTTCCGCAAACACAAAAAAATTGAGGTAAAGTGCACTCATATATACTAAATGTAAAATATCCACTCGAGTTTTCAATTAAAAACGGTTTTCATCTACTTTTAAACAGGGCAGTAACTTGACAAGAATCTTTAACTTAGGTAGCCTTGTGTAGTCCAAAAATAGCAATGATAATTAATTTTATAGGTTTAAAATTACATATAATCGGTTTAATTTCACTTCAAACTGTGAAACAAAAAAAGCTGGAGTCGGAATCGGGTTGTTTTTAGCGACTCCGACTCTTTTGCTCAAAAATGGGCCTGACTCCGACTCCGCAACACTAGCAGAAATGCCGGATAAAACTAGTTTCTTTGCAGATTGTTGTGTTTTTTCGGAGCAGGTTTACCAATAGAATAGTTAAAACACGATTTTTTAAATTTTGGGTAAGACGAGTTTTGAAACTCGTGTCCTCATATGAACTATGCAAAAAATAGTTAAATATTTTTTTGCCGGAATACATGCTGCATTTTACCAAATAAGTAAATGTGCTATGCCTCTTATATTCCGGCATTCGATCGATAACATATTTCTCTATTTTTATAATCAAAATATTTTTAAATTATTACAAACATCACAGAAAGGGGAAATAGATAGTTTTATTAAGCACATTTATAGTTAGTGTTATTTTAAATGTTCTGCCTATCCAATCAAATTAGAAAAAATATCGTATGATTCGGCATTGTCCCACAAATTGAATACTGTATAAAACACAGGCTGATAATGATATTTTTAAGAATCTGGGTTATCTAAATACAATGTAATTTTTTCTGGAATAATCTCGGTGAACTAAAGAAAAATTTTAAATCCATTTTTAAAAGCATTGTGCCACATTTAATTGTATAGAAGAACGTTATAAATAATCAGATTACTAAATAGACTTCGAATTTATGACCCACCTTTTGTAAAGAAATGAAAAAAGTCGTTATGATCTTTATACCCTGTATCTCATAGAAAAGATAAATTACATTACCGCTATTTTTACCAGTGTCAAATGGTACATTTTAATATTTTGATTTATTCTTACTTTTTTGTAACTTTTAAATTAAATCGGTCACAAATCATATTTAAAACATTGATACATATTTCCATATTTATAAGCTTTAAAAATTACAAATAGGGAAAAGTAGGTGAATGGCTCTCACTTAAGGGAAAGAATGAATAGCTAATCAAATTTAGACAAAAAAATCAATGTTTTATTAACGAAGTATAACTCCAAAGCATAAGGAACAGTTTAGAATCAACTAATTTGCATAAAAGTGTAAGGAATTTTTTTATCGTTTTATTTAAATAACCATCGATTGAGCGTTAATGCCCGACATGGTAGGGTAGTTGCGCTCAGAGTGTGAATACAACATTTAAGTAAGGCAAAAGTCACATATGTAGTTGTGTGGGCTGTTCACACCACTGCAGACTTTTTGCGGCCACTTTACACATACTGTGTTACACATATAGTGGGCTACTTTTTCTAAGTTTAGGTTTTTTGATTTTCACCACTTTCTTGAAATCGTAAAATTCTCCTTGTTTAATGACATATTAATTAAGGCGAAAACAGAGGAATTTTACCATTTCAAAAAAATGGTGTTAATCAATAAATTTGAATTTTTAAAAAGTTGCCCACTGGCAATATTTTTTCTGGAATTCCACGCGAGCGCCATTACCCGTCATCGCCATGTTGGGTTTTAATGCATTATAATTGGCGTAACAACGCACTGCAAAAATAAATACAAGCATGAAAGTGCAGCTAAATGTATATATTTGTAGACATAATGAGTAAATTAATATTTGAAAATAAGAGTGCAGTAAACCTTTGTGTTAGATATTGTAGAATTTTATAATAAAACAACTGGAAACTAATAACGTGAGGACACAAAAATACTTTCCTTCCGAAGGTCACTATATCCTTACTGGGAACTTACGATGAAGTTCGCTAGGTGCCGGTACCGATCGCACGTTTTCAATTCTATTCTGTTTAGAGATATATGGTGAGCGGGATTACCCTTCTGAGTGTCATTACCCTACTTTCCCCTAAACTAAACAGAAATTAAAATCTTAAAAGGTGTCATTTGACAATTCGATATCGGCAGAAATAGTGCTTAAAAAAGTGCTTCAAGGAAGGTCTCCTTAAAACTCATACTCTAAGTATCTCAGAAACAAAATTTTGATGGTTATCCATATGTACCTAATGTAAGATGAGTGGAGTTTGCCTGCAGAACCTCAATAGAAGGTCTGTACAAATAAGTAAATAAATAAATAGTCTTTTTTTCTTATTTTAAAGGCTTGTGGGTTGGGTTGGGTTACTTTTTGACGGCCAATTATTTACTCGAGGGATATAGGCCTTGGGGTGGGGGGGGGGTGACCTTCGTGGAAGTCTTTCTAAGGAAACCTAACCTAACCCGTATTTACGCATGGAAATCCATGGTTTGAAGAAAACCACGAAAACTCCGAGCGATTAGGTCGAAGGACACGATTGGGTTATTAAAGGCGTATGATCCCTCCGACCGCACCCCTCTTCTCTCGCTTTTATAATTACTACGTTTTACATTCATTTTACGTGGTTTTAATCCTCAGTCCTTTTACAACAAAATTAATTTAAGCTATTTCAAATGAGTTTAAACAAATAAATTTTCTTTGACACAAAATTTATTCCCGATTACACTCATGTTATATTATTGTTTAAACCCCCATTCCACCAGTTTTTAAAAGTGCAGCGGTTTTATTGTTTGGGTAAATTTTACCTGTGTTTTAAAAGTAATTTTGAGTTCCTTTTTTAAACAATTTAAATTTTGTTCTAAATTGCATAATAAGATATTTATAGTTTAAAATTCAAATAAGTTATATATGCGTTTAAACTAAAGTTTTGAAAATACATTTATTTAAATAAAATTATTTAAATTAGTTCAGCATGTAGATGTAGAGCAAAAACATTTCTTGGGAATATTTTAACCATCCCGTGAAATCGAAAATCAATGATCCACAAAACAGTTTTTTTTTTTGTTGTTGGTAATTCCCTTTGTTGCCAATCAATAATAAATCGCCAAGCGACGAAATTTTCCTTTTTTTTTACAGGCGTATGGATAAAATTCCACAGAAATTATTTTTATAAATAGTTAGACCCACATGAGGACAACATTCCTAGCTTTTCTTAAAAAATGTTTTCAGTATGCGCTAATGGAGACTCTTTGTTAATACAGTCGGACCTCTACTATTTAACGAAGTAGCTAAATCCCGAAAAAAAGTTCGTTATATGGAAAATTCGTTAAATAGAGAGTCACTTTTTAAAATACTTTAAACTACATAAAAAGTAATTTAAGTCCATAAACACTAAATATAATTAAAAAAAGTTATTAGTTACACTTTTTTTTATAAATTATATCTATTTGCTTTTTTACCGACTTCAAAAAGGAGGAGGTTATCAATTCGACGCGTATGTATGTTTTTTTTTTTTTATGTATGTTCACCGATTGCTCCGGAACTTTTTGTCCGATTTATATGATTTTTGTTTTAATTGAAAGAGGATACTCTCGAATTGGTACCACTTCCGTTTCATCGAAATTGGTTGAGTAGTTTTTTAGTAATTCAACAAAGACCAATAAAATAAAGGATTTCACCCAAATTATCTTTCATTGTTGTAACCGGTTTCTCAACCATAAGCATAAAACTATGTATTCATACACATTAGCGCCAAGTTGTTGCAAAACTTGGTGCAGTTACGTTAATTATCGCCAAATTTGGCGACCAAAATTAGTCGCGATAAATGAAGCCAACTTGGCTATAACTGACTAATTTGGCATTCAGTAATAATTCATTAATTCAGTAATGGATCTTCCCCAATCTGTTTCTTCGCATTTTCTAATCGACAGTCATATTTAAAATTCTCAATTGCAATCGCATTCAAAATAGTAATTTAATATACATTAATTAAATATACACCATTATATTTATTTTATTTATTTTACCCATCAAAAAGAAAACTGCAAGGGAAATAAGAATGAAACATAACATTGTCTGGAAATATATTGTATTTTCAGTTCAAAACATAATTTTACATTAAAATCACGATTTTTTATTGTGGTTAATAAGATGTTTGGAGGAATACCAAATTTTAAGGCAGGATTCTTTTTCTTCACGCCTTTATCCACCTCATCAAGAATAACTTTCTTTTTCTTTGATGCTCAAGCACTTTCGCTTTGACATTTTTAAGCTACAAGAACCGAAATTATCAACACGATTAATCATGATCAACAATCTAGAAAACGGGAAATTATAGTTTAAGGATATGGGGCAGCTCTATTGAGGGTTAAAGGGGAATATTGAAAGTTTGCACTTCTTGGATGGAAAGCATAGAATCACTGCAATTTGACTGCTCTCGGTGAGTTAGGTGCCTGGTAAGACCTGTTCATGGTCATTGATCATCATAAAATGTGTTAAGAGAAAGAATAAGTTTGAAAAGTCCAGTAATATTTTAAAAAATAGGGAGAAGAAAAATTTATATCCCAAGGAAACGTTCGTTAAATAGAGAATGCACTTCGCTATTTGGAGGTTATTTTACGAAGAAATTTGCAAAATGTTCTTGGTTCCAAGTAAAAGTTCGCAAAATAGAGGTTCGTTAAATAGAGGTCCGACTGTACATCTGTCATAAATCTTAGTAGTGAAAACTACCACAATTTATAAAATGTGTATTTCTTTACGAAAAGTGTCTTTTAATAAATTTTAAATTTTAATAAATCAAAATTTAAACGAAAATTAAATTCTTTATGTTTATACTTGCATATATATTTATGTATGTATTGATTTTTTAGTAATTAATGAATGGGTTTTCCAATTCAAAAATAAGCATTTATAAGTAATTTGCAATAATCAATTTATCACAAAAATAAAATTTCTAAAATATACGTATTTAATATAATGTTGGATGCATAATATGATGATAGATATAATATAGATATGAATTTAATTCCCATCTGGAAACAATCTTAAAAAGCATGTTTAATATAATATTAAGAATTATACATAAAACTTTATGCATAAAACTTCAAAAAACAATCAATGGTTCACTGGCACATACTTTTGTAGAAAATTTCTTATTTTTTTCGAATAAACTTTCTCAAGTTTTGTTTTGAAAGAAAAAAAAATAAGAAACTTACATTTTTATACAAAACACGCTCTTTCTTTTTCCTTCTACGTGTATTTGGTGGTGGGAAATTTTTTTGCACTGACAAATATTCCAAAATATTGCCTGATATCCGAGAACATCAGTCAGTATATTAAGGGGAAAAAATCACTGACGTGAAAAATAGTTCACAAATATTTTCTAATCTTGAAAATTTTGTTCACAAAAATCTAGTAAGCATATCTGAGGGCTTCCATTTGATTTTTACTGAAATTTATAGAATCACATCCGATGAAAGTGAAAAGTTTGTAAAAGAATACTAATTTCAGTACAACATTCAAGTGTATAGGGTTACCACAAAATCATTTTACAATTTCGCGCTTTTATTATATGCACAAATGAACAGATAGATGAACGGAAAGTAGCTACTGGACTAGATTTCTTACTGGTAAGCTTACAGGATTTTTTCATTTTGTTCGTAATAAATCTATGACATTCAAAAATTTCACTTTCAAAATCCATCCTTGATACTTTAATTTTTAGTTGATTTAAAACTGCAATGCGTCTTCGTGAGGGACCTGCAGTATATTTTACTATTTAACCAAATTTTTAATATTTTACATTTTAACCCTTTATCTACTGACGGTACTTATAAGTACCACTCACTTTAAACATTTATACCATAGTGAATATTACTAATATTCTAATGGTACTTTGCAAAAAACGCTCTTTTAACTCCACTTTATCTGAATACATGCCAGCAGTAGTTCTAGGTTTGTTATTTTAGAGAGGAATGTGGCTATCTTTGAAGCAGTCGATGCGTTTTGTACCGATATTTTGTACAGATTGTCACGCTCGTCTTTTCATTGCTGCAAACACTGTAAAGGATATAAGATAAGTGTTGGATTTTTTTATGTGCTCATTATGATCTTAGAATACAATTTGACTAGCAATTTTAGGTGAACGGTGTATGTATTTGATTTAACAGTTGAATTACTCAGTGGTACTTATAAGTACCGTCAGTACACTGGGTGTTGGAGAAAAACTTCTTGTTTACTTTTCGTCTGTGCAGTTATCCATCGTTTTCATCTGCTTTAAAATGTAATTACTAAAATGTAGCGTAGTAATGATTTCCCTGGTATTTCTTTTCTGTTTCATTGTTATTTTTTATAGGAAATTGAAAAAGTTGTGGCACCGGCTCGTTTTTGCTTTGCTAGAAATGGCATATGTAAATTCATATATTGCATATGTGGAGATGCGAGAGAACATGTTGTCCCTGGAATATTGGCGTCGCATAACTAAAGGACTGCTAACAAGATCGAAATCTAAAAAAAAAAAAATAGTTTTTTTTACCCTTTCAGGAGCAAAGCATTTTCAATTCTAAAGTGTTGAAATAAATGATTGGCACCGGAATTTGCTAAACGATTTATTTGTAAATAAGAAAAAAAGGGCCTATATTTCTCATACTTGGTAAATTGAAAATATTTCCTGGTGCCAGTTGAAATACCTTGTGGGTTTTCAGTTACGATATTTTAGTCATAGTGTACTGACGGTACTTTAACACTAGAACGGCAGGAAATTTAGCTCAAGTTTTATAAAAATATTTCACATCAGAATTTTTATTTAGAACTATTTAACTTATTTATTTAAGTTATTTTTGTGCAGCATATAATAATCTTATATTATAAAAAAAAATTCTGGTTCGAATCGAAATGTATTCATTCGGCAAGATTCAAAATGACCCCTCGCCGCCGTTCTGGTGTTAAAGTACCAATTTAATTAATTACCTCTAAATAATTAAATTTCTCACGGGTGAGTATTTTTTTTATGTTTATCTTTTAATTTTCATTGTAGTAACTGAAAAAAAAAATATTACTTGAAAAAAATTGCAGTAGATCATAATGTCGTAGATAAAGGGTTAAAAAATCGCGATATTTTTTATTTGTATACTTCATTCAGTAACTAGTTTTACTGAAATTTAATTTAAACTAAAAATATTTGGATTTCTATTAAAGTCTTTCATAAATAAGAAAGATATTCTCATAAATATAAGAGATTTTACTGCCTTATTTAAAATGTATTCTTCCACGTATAAAATTTAGTTCTTAGATTTCAGTAGAGATTATTTATTGGAGAAACGTCAATAGTTTCAACCATTTATTTTGATTTATGATACATTTAAAAGCGTTTTCCTTTAGGGAAGGAGTTTTAACACCTTTTTTTACGCACGTAATTTTATGTGAAGGTATTTTTTATAAAATTACTTTCTTTTATTAGTATAGATTATTTCCAGTCAAGAGAATATTTAAAAATTAAAATAAATATTCAAGACATTTTATATTATAATTATAGCATTTTCACTATTGATTTTACGAGAAAACTTACATTTATCTAATGGATCTTTCGTGGGTTACTAGTTCTAAATTAATATTTAAAATGTTTAAGTACAATTTTTATAAGTTTTAAATTCTGCAAATTTCAATCATTGCTGCACTTTCTTAATTAGATGAAAAGTCCATCCAGCAAACAACAAAAGTACTCGAAGATTAAAACATCTACATTAATATAAAACTCAAATGAAGCTATTGTAATTCTAGCTGTTTAATTGGAACCACTTACAGTATTTTAGATTCTAAAGTTGCTTTAACTGTATTTATGCAAAGCTTTCTATTTCATATATTTCAAGTGCTTTTAATCTACATATCTTAGTACGATATTGGCCGATATTTCCATGCAATCTAGCACATTTAAACTATTCAGCCTTATGACCTTTGTTGCATTTTAGATCATTTAGCGATTAAGTTTCATGTCAAATGTGATCCTGAAATTATTGTTTATGCCTGGTTAGAAAATGCATTATGTACCAGATGTGGATCATCGGGAGAGGCAAAGGAGGCTTAACCTACTTCATAAAACGGATTTAAAAGAAACAAAAATATTTCTAATGTTAATTAGGAATAATCCAATATTCACATTTGACCATATGTATTCGACATGGACATTCTAAAATAGAACCTTAATGTTTATTGTATAGAAGGAATAGCTGAAAACCTTACATAATACTTTGATATCAGTTGAACCACCGATTGGAAGAAGGGAATAAACGCCACTTTTTGACACATTCATTTTTCTACACTTTTACATTCTTTAGACGTAACGCTTAGTTGTGAGTTCGAAGAAAATAAAAAAAACATACGAAGCGAATGGTTTTTGTTATTTTCTTCGAACTCACAATTAAGCGCTACACGTCTAAAGAATGTAAAAATGTAGAAAAATGAATGTGTCAAAAAGTGGCGTTTATTCCCTTCTTCCAATTGGTGGTTCAGTTAAAGTAAGGCTAACTGTTGGAGTTGATTCTCAATATTTATAAAAATATAGATTTTTTTCAGTATATGTTTAAGTTAACGGTTCATTTTAGGTTTTTTGAATAAATTAATTATTCAGTCAGAAAAACTATTCTGTGCTATTACATTTTCCACTTTTTTATGCGAGATTTCTTTCCCTTTCATGATCACACTAGTGCTCACATAAATCGATTACAAGATAAAAGTAAATTGACGTTTTCACCAAGATACAACATGTTTGACAAGTGTTCTTCCTAGAAATCGCGTGTCCTATAATAGGAAGTGAATCAAAGATCACTTATATCTCCAGAAGGAAAGATCAATGCACTTTCTTTCAATTAAGTAAAAGCATGAAATAAAGATTTTATACAAGACAGTATGTAGGGAAGGGGAGGCAGGAATAGAGCGATTTCCATAAAAACATTTCTTACTCATTACATTCTTCTGAAGTCAATTGTGTTATAATAATGGTTCGTATTATCTGAAACAAATATATATATATATATATATATATATATAATAAAAGTGAAAATATTCCCAAAATTTAATTTCCAGACAATTTAAAGATTGTGAAACTTTTGTCCTACTCCTACTCAAATGCAGATGGAGTAAATAATAATAATCATACATCTAAAGTTTTAAAAATATATTAATTTACATTTTAACGAGTATTATATTTTTATAAATCTAAGCTAAATGAAAAGTATGATTTGGCTTTATTTATTACTGAGCATCCTGCAAAATTTGTGAAAAATCTGTTTTGTATAGATCAAAAATAAATAACGAATTCTTTTTTAAATCGATTTTGGCATTTATTACAAAATAAATATTATAAAAACTCTTCAGCGTTATAGAAAAGACTTAAAACTATGAAAATCAATACAGAGGGTATTTACACATTTTTAGAACGATTTAGATGAAAGATTTTTTTTTTATGCAAATATCGTGAGAAAAAATTCCGGAAACAGCCAATTATTATTTGAAATTAAAATTATCGTCTGATATTTTCAAATTTATCCTTCTTTTAAGATGGCGCATGTAAACAAGCTGTTGATAGAAGAATTTGTTTTAGGGCAGAAATATTCTTATTCCTTTATTAAAAACTTTTTAAAACTCATGGTGTAAAAATTTCTGAGCGCAAAATAAAGAACATTTTTAATCGAACTGCATTTAAAGAAGTCTCCAAATGGATACTCGGAAAAGGTTAGTATACTATTTCAAATGTTTATAAAATGAAATAGCTGTAAGAAGAAAAAGTTCGCCAACGCGGAAATCATTTGTAAGGTATTTAAATACTTATATATTAACAATAAACAAAATAGTAAATCATGATTTACAGCTTAAAAAAACTAAGAAACATAATGTTCACCGTCTTTTTCCGAGGCATTTGAAACTGTTATGTCAATAGAACGCTCGTTTACATTTCCTCCGCATTTCTTATTTTTCGCCAAAACTTTTCATTTTTGACCCCACATTACTATACCAAAATTGCTTCTTTATGTGTACTTTACCTTCCCTTATAGTTTGACTCATGAATTGGGAGACACCCTCCTGTATATGAGCATTTACAAATAGAATGATTTTTTCTCAAAAGTTAAGCATTATAAATTTTGTCCCGAACAGGTATTTTTATTTTTTTTTTTAATCAGTTTTAAATTTTTTCAGGAAAACTGATTGCAATTATTATACAATTTAAAGAAATTTTCATGTTATTCTTTATATTTCATCTTTCTATGCATAATCTAAATCAGGGCTACCTGAAAAAATTCGCGGCGCCCTTTCGAATGTTTTACTGTTAGCTTTTATTTCAATTTAAAAATCTATTTTAAAGGGTGCTTTCTTTAAAACTCGTATATGTGGGTTTTTAACACTTACCTCAAATTTGTATGATTTTATATTTCTAACCCGATTTTGTCTAAATTTGTATTTTTTAATGAAAAAATCGCCAAAAAAATATAGATTTTCATTAGTAAAAGCGCTTGTAAGAAGACGTTTTCTTGTTTTCTTCACGTAAGGTCGTTCCATAGTTTAAAAAAAGTTCTTTTTGTCCAAACTCCTTGAAATTTTTATATGTAATAAATGTAACACTTTTGCAGCTCGTGTAAAAATTTCGTGAAAAAATATTGATATCTAGTTGTAAAAGCAATACGCTATGTTCTCGCTTTTTATTCTTTTCGCGACGAGTCTTTAACACAACAAAAGAAAATATCTTCTTATAGTCCGAACTCTATGAAATTTTAATCTATTGTAAATATAACTGTATCCAAGCCCTCTTTAAAATTTCGTTGTAATAATATTTTCATCGAAAATGTCTCATATATATATATATATATATATATATGAGATATATATATATATATTCTCATATATATATATATGATATATATATATAACCAGTAATTAAACATATATATATATATGTATGTATATGTATATATATATATATTAAATACTTCTACTCCTCAAGACGTTTCTAAATTTTTTGTAGGTGATGTAAATTCGGTCTGATGAGATTCTCTAAAACGATTATGTTGAAATAGAGATGTTTAGTTACTTTTAGTGTAGACAAAAGATTGTCTCCGGGAGGCGCGAAGAGACCGGCGGTCGCGAATTTTTAGAATGGTTGAATCTCGTATTTTTGAAAAGCTATTGCACCGCCAAAAAGAAGAAGGTTTCAGCTTTAAATACATATGTTTTTGTTAATCGGTACCTCCAGAATTGAGTCCTTGGAGAGCGTTACTGAAAAGGAGAAAAAGTCAATCGCGAAACGATCCTTTTTGATTTTTTCTTCATAAGGTTAACAACAATATTTTTTTGAATTGATTGCGGCGTTTTAGATGTATAAGTACAAAATTTAAGAATATTTCTTTCTTTTTAGGTAGATTTTGTAAAAAATACTACCTATTACATTCTCTCCTATGTTGGAATTCCTGAAAATTTTTTGCAGATCTACGCCGATCATGACCCCTAGAACTCAAAACCACCACCAGTTCAAAACTTTGTATATATATCTCTACGTATCTATCTATATCACTTTTTTATGGACACGATAACATACACAATTCTGCACAAATCTCTTCCAAACTGATACATAAAATCAAGGGGTAGAAAATCTCGGTCAAGTTCTTTAATGGGCAAAATCGGACCAAGAGGGTGGGAATAGGCAGGAGTTTTGTGAAAACCGAAAAAAACATAATTTCTTAAATATGATGCATATAAAATAAGTTTAAAGTTATTATTACTTTCAGAAAAAAGGCCAAAAATTTATGTGTGACAGATTTTTGGTAAAATAAAAAATGGGCTCAAGGGGCGAAAAAAATAGGGTTTGGGGAAGAAACAAATTCATAACTTCGTCGATTCTCAAGATGTCAAATCGAATTAAATTTATTATGAATCTTTTTAATATTACCTACAACTTTTATACTGACAAGTTTTTGATAGGACCAAGTCTTATCGCAAAAAAAAAATAAAAACGAAAACAAAAGGCGGGGGGGGAGAAAAAAATCCACAACTTCGTCAATTTACAAGATATTAAACCCGCATGAATTTATTATGAATTTTCTTAATATTATCCACAACTTTTTATATTGACAAGTTTTTGATAGGATCAATTCTTACCACAATAAAAATTAAAAACGACAAAAAAAGGGGGTTGAAGAAGAGAAAAATCATAACGTCGTCAATTCACAAGATATCAAGTCCACTTAAATTTACTATAAATCTTGATAATATTATCTACACTTTTCTGTTGACAAGATTTTGATAAGGCCAACTCTTACAGGAAAAACAAATTAAACAAAAAAATGGGTTGAAGAAAAATTATCGCATTAACACGTTTCTGATAAAACCAGCTCTTACAGAAGAATGAAATTAAAAACTCGTCAAAAGCGACCATATAAAATAGTTAAACTGGGTTTATCTCTAATCTTTTGATTTAGTTTTTGTTAGTGAAATTAGAACTTAACTTTGAAATCAACCTCCACCTGTAGGCGGAGCTGGCAGGGATTTTTTCGTATCCCGAATTGTTCGGTCGTAGTGCGTATGTCAAGACAAACGGCGAAAAAAGTACGGCCTTTGGTTCTTTCCTTCTACGCGCTAGAGAAATAAGGGAATGAGCATGCGCCTCCGGCAATTTGCAAAAAGAAGATAGCTTTTTCATAAATTTTTAATTAATATGTCGGCTAATTATCAAAAAATTAAAATTTTGAGTCTCAGATACATCGGAACTTGCCTGTACTATCTCACACATTTTAAGACCTCTACGTGCGGTAGAATTTCCTAACCATCGCCAACAGACATACACACAGAGTGAGACAAGAGCGACCTTTTATTTTATTTGTATTAGTTGCTTGGAAACCCGATGTGTTGATTTTGAATTACACGCGATCATTCTATACTTTTGGAGAAAAAGAAACATAACTTTATTGTAAATTTAGAAGGTGATTATAGTATTAATTTTATTAAATACAATATTTCAGACAATAAATTATAATTGCAATTTAAGTCAAAAGCTTTCCCAATAAAAATGCCCATATTCTATAACTTTATTTGGCAAAAGCTTTTCGTCCTTCCAAGATTTGACTTCTAATTTCGGAGCTGGTAGAAATGACGTAATTTGGGTGAACTCATACAAATATGGCTTTGTTTTGGTGAATTTATTCAAAAGCATTTTATATTTATGAATTAAAATTAATGATTAGAGCAACATAATTTTTCTCGCTAAAAAATTTTGTTTTTAACGTCCTTGTGAAAGGTTTTAATCGTCATCTTTGAAAATTTATTTTCCTACTTTAAATTAAATTAAAAAGCTACAATCATTTTTTTTTTCTATTTACAGCAATAGAATTTATTTCAATGTTCCAGTCGACAGACAATTTTTTGCTTTCTAAAATAAACAGATTTGTGAAGCTTGAATATGTGAAAATAAGTTTATATTTTTTGAACTTTTCTTGAAAAATACAATTCAGTTACAATATTATTTTCACTGTCTATTTAAATAAAAGTTAATTTCAATTTGAAAATCATGTCAAACAAATAAAGCCAACAATCCCTATCATTTTCCATTTTCTCCCTTTTATCCACAAAAATGGAGCAATTCAGAGTTGCCATCATTACAGAAATGTCATTAAAATTTACGAAAAAATAATATCTCTAAAAATAATTCAAATTTTAAAATTCTAATATCACTTTTGCCATCCTCGGATCCATGCGGATAACTGGCGTTAATTTGATCGCCCAATGTTCCATATTCTAGGAGGAGTAGCAATGAAACACAAACCGACAGTTATTTTTTAATACTGCTATAATAGATCGTTTTAATAACTTAACCGTCGATTTAATAACTCATATAATAGATTGATGAAATTTTAATTTCATTATGAAATATTGGCCAGAGACAAACTATTTATATTATTTTAAGGGCACGTGGGTTATTTCGTAATGAAGCCTGCACGCGATGGAGATAGATAAAAAAAAAAATTCATGTTTAAAAATTATTTTAAAAGTCATAATAAATCAGTCAATTAAGATACAGTTTTCAAATAAACTGCATTTGAAAGTACATTTTTTTCCTATATGATGGTGTAAAAAAGTACTTTCTTACCTTAAAAGGAAAAACAAATTAGTGACATTTTGACTTTTTTTTTATTACAAAAAAGCGGGATACGATTAATAAGAATAATGGAAAATATTAAAACAACAGAAATTATTGAGAAAGCCATCGCTTTACATAATTTGCCGCGAACGTGTGAGAAACTACAACAGCTAATAATTTGCAAACTTTAACAAATGTAGTTAAATTATTAGCTTACCTAATTTTACTATAAAATAACAGGGCTAATAATTTTGAGTCTTTTTTCGTAAAAGACAAAACTCTTTGAAAAAGCAAGAATAATTGGCCATTAAAAGTGATATATGACAAAGAATGTGTCACTTATTTTTCTTTCAGCTTTTTATATATTCCGTGTAGTGCTATGTTTATACATCATTTTCTTTGCTTGCAAAAATGATAAAACAATATTAGTAGCAATATTTTCAATTTTGTCTACAGAGATGGTGCTAAAATTAATATTTATAGCAGTAATTCGACCGCTAAATAGTTTTAGTTTGATTTTGCATAGTGTGAATATTTAACGATCTATTACAGAAAATAAAATTACAATATGGTGGTCCATTTTCGTAATCGGGTCATAAATTTCGAAATGTTAAGAACTGTTTTTTTATTTCAATAATAAGGAGTCATAAACTGAGAGCAAAGTTGTAAGTTTTGATTGGTGTACGAAGTAATGATTATACAGGGTGTCCGGTCTCAACGATGTCCAATGGCTATTTCCTAAACCGTTAGTCATAGACACATAGTTCCAATTACAAAAATGCTTTAAATCAGATAAAGAAATATTTTAAAAGCGATTAGGGTCAATAAAAACATTTCTTAAAAAATTACGAAATTTAAACTTTTATACGGTCCCCCGGTCCTATAAGTTATATTTAGTAAAATTTTCCTATTACACTGACAAGTAAGACAAAAAAAGTCCCATTCATATGACACTAAAATTGTGCGAGTTATGAAACTTTAAAAATGCATGACTTATGCCACTTTTCTGCTCTGAAAACAAATGAGTTCGGCTTGGCTTTGAGGGGTCATATTCCAAGTGCTTAAAGTATTCGAAGATCTCATTTCATGTGTATTTGCGCTTTGAAAAAAATTGTACAAGTAATACGATTAAGTTAACATTTATTAAGTTTCACATTGGCTGAAATAACATATGTTTTATTTTGTCAGGATTTGAGACTGTTTCTTTTATGATTTCTTTTAATAAAATTATGTTATTTTTACAAGTTTTTATGTTACTTCAACGATCTTATGTATGTTTTTTCAGTTCAAAATTTGTATTCGAACTTTAACCCACTTTCAAATATCCGAACGAGATTACTTTTTACATACTGAAGCAAATCCGATAACAATCCAATATTATTATGATTTTCGAAGGTTACAATTTATACTTATTTTATAGGATAACACAAAACAATTTCGGATAGATTACCACCAAGAAGTTTATGAAAAAAATTTAGATTAGATAATACAAGACGGAGATTGATGGGTTTTTAACTTTTATGTATTTTTTAGCACTGAATCCAAAAATTGCCTTAATTTTTAACCATCATGTGAGGATATTTCGCAAATCATAAATTGTCGAATTTAAAGAATAACAAAAATCGGATACTATAAAGTAGAGGAGATGGTTGTATTTTTTCACTTTTGATAATTGATTTTTACGTACTTTTTAGCACTAAATCTGAAAATGACTTTCATTTTTAACCATCACGTTAGAATTTTTTTGCAAATGTGTAAGTTAAAACATAGCGAAAATTTCATACTATAAAACATATGTAAAAATTTTTTTATTTTATTTGATTCAATAATTTATTCGATATTTTTGCTTATCTTGGGATTCTTACAGCTGGGTGGTGTGATGAGATTGGGGAGGAGATTAAATTTTAACTTTGAACTTTTTAACTTTGAAATTTACAATTTGCGAAAAATCTTGATGTGATGGCTAAAAATGAAGGTCAATTCCGGATTCAGCGGTACAGAATGCATAAAAATCAATTATCAAAAGCTAAAAAACATGAAATAACCCAACTTTTGCAGGCTAGTGTAATCTAATAATATTTTAAAAGTATCATTTTGTAAAGAACTGAGGCTGTTAATTTAGCATCATTTTATTTAACAAAAGTTCTGTTTTTTTCTTTCTTCTTAAATGTGTATTACAAATTGTATATTTTTCATTAATATGTCAGAATGACTAAAGGTTTCAAATTTACATTGCAATGTTAATTTTACTCTCAACCATTTTTTAATATATCTGACGAAATTATATTTCGACTAAATTTGTGAATGACCCCCAATTTGCAGCAAAAAATATGCTCCAACTTTAAACAGGTATTACTCAGTCAATTTTAATCGTAGAACAACGGGACTTTTTTTGTATTACTTGTCAGTGTAAAAGGAAAAATTTACTAAATATTACTTATAGGACCGGGCGACCGTATAAAAATTTAAATGTCGTAATTTTTTAAGAAATTATTTTATTGACCCAAATCACTTTTAAAATATTTCTTTACCTGATTTAAAACATTTTTGTAATTGGAACTATATGTCTATGACTAACGGTTTAGGAATTAGCCATTGGACACCGTTGAGACCGGACACCCTGTATATAAACTTAAGCATAAGAGTCTATTAAAAACGATTTTTATTTCTGCTAATTTTTAAAATAAATTGATAATTAGTGAAGTTTAAAATAACTCTGTAGAATTGTTAAAATAAATGTGCTTGAGTTAAAAACTTTTAACCTTGAATGATTTTTCATCCCCCGGTACGGTATGCTATTTCTTTCTCCCAGCTTATTTTGTCTCCAAAAAATAACATTACATTACAGCCGCTAGCCGTAAAACAAAGCATTACGATTAAATACTCTTTAGCAATTTTTTAAACTTCTAAGCATCGCACATTTTCAACTTTTATAGCGTCGTATTAAAAAAAAAAGTTTTTTTAAATACAATTTGTTTGAAAACTATATCTCCATTTATTTTTGAAATATTAATTTTTTTGTAGTTTTTAGCGACATTTGTTTCATTTTGGCAACTCAAGTATTCCATTTCTGTAGGAAGTAAAGAAAAAATAGTTAAAAATTGCAATTATATCTTCTTGTTGCCACTTTCTCATAAAAATTGAAAAAAAAAAAATCGCGTGTTTTAAGTCTTAAAACTGAGCTACAGTAGAGTCCCGATTATCCGAGTTCCCCTTAACCGAGTGTCCGCTTTCACCGAGTTGTTTTCTTTTGATGAACTGATGGCTTCTATTATTATGAAACAGCCATTATAAATGAGGTGTTCAGTGAAGATGAAAGAACAGTCGTAAAAAGTTAGACCTCTGATTTTCTGGTCAGAATGGGAAAAAAAATGGCCGCAATTTTTTTTTGAGAAAAAAAAATTATGGCCATTTTTTTCCCCATTCTGACCAGAAAATCAGAGGTCTAACTTTTTACGACTGTTCTTTCATCTTCACCGAACACCTCATTTATAATGGCTGTTTCATAATAATAGAAGCCATCAGTTCATCAAAAGAAAATGAAATAATGAAAATGTCGGGGACGACACTAAATTCTGAAAAAGCAAAATTCCTGTTCTCTAGTTTATATATACCGAGTGTTGCCGAATTCAACGAACAAATTCAGAGGGGGTAATAGTAGGCATCAAGAAAACGACAAATGACCATAGAACAGGGTGTCACAAATCACGTATTTAATCACAAATACAAGGTGTTCTACTCTAATGCAGTTTGGGTTGGCGGTAATAACTTTCCGTATGTTATAAAAAAGCTTTTAATAGACATTCTCATCTTGATTGTAAGTGTGATAATATTTAAAAAAGTGGAAGAAATTTGCATTATAAGCGCCCAGATCCTTATTATCGCATGGGTAAATCGGGACTTTGCCCAGGGGCCCCGGACCTCAAGGGACCACCAAATCCATATATTAATTTATAAAATATTTTTTCCCCCAATTCTAGCTCTGGAAATTTTCAAACTTTCGCAAAGCAAACCTAAACCGCTATAAATAAGAAATAATATTTTGATTTTAATAGATTGTGTTAGCATTGAACTTAAATCATATATCTAAACTTTAGTGGTTGAAAATAATCAGCTCTAATTGCCATGAGCTAATTTTTTTTTTCCGTATTCAAAGTTTTTTCTTTTAACTTTGAGTAAATATGAAAAACAAACCCAAAATTGCCATCTTTTTAGATTTATTGTAAAAACACATTTTTTTCTTGTGAAATAGAATGTATTTGTTTTGATATTATGTTGTGTCTAGTCCAACCTAAAAAGATGTAAAAGAAACTAACTTCATAAACTGATATTTACATGTTAGACTATTTGACACTCTTCCATAAGTTGAAGTTATTAAATTCATCTTAAAGTAATATAACAAGTTGCTAAAGTTATATAAAGACTTTTGTTCTGTACTAAGAAAAAAAGAGTATTTCTATTAATTAAGATTACTTAATTAATAATTTAGGGAGCTAAGGATTTTCTTCTATTTAAAATCCAAGGTGTGAAAATATTGTTTATGTATTACACATATGACTGACCATTAGTTTTATTAGAATAATGTTGCAACGATTCGAATGGGGCCCCTAATTTATCTTTGCTCAGGGCCCCAATTACTCATGATCGAGGCCTGACCGCGTCATCAGTATGCACTTGACGCTCCACATTTTGGACTGCGGTTACCAGTTCGTATAAGATCATCGACTGCTTGAGCAACTTGTATTCCAGAACTTTTCGTGATGTTATAACATTTCACGCAAAACAAGTTGCATATCGTTACATTTTCATTGCAATGTTTTTATTTTTATCAAAATTATTACTGTCAACCCAAGCTCAGTTAGGATAAAATATAGATTAACATCCAAGATGGGACATTTCCATAGAGCGTAATGGTAATGCGATTGCGATCGTAGCGCCTTTAGTGACAATAGGGAAGAAACTTCCCATCCTTCTAAAATTTTTATCATTGAGCATCTACCTTATTGTAATCTTTCTTTTTTTAATGTTTCATGTTTACGTTTTCAATAGAATCTTACACCGATACATGAACATAGAATAGATATTCTATTTTATATATCTAATATCTATTCTATGTTCATGCACGGATTTTTTTTTTTTTTTTTTTTTTTTTTTTTTTTTTTTTTTTTTTTACATGATGAGTGAACGATATATAAGTGCAATGAAAAACAGGGTAAAAATTTCGTCTTGAATGCTATATATGAATTAAATATGATATAATTGGATTTAAAGCTACATAAAGTAATGGTGTAATATAAAAATATACGAAGTGTTGCACCCTACAAATCCCAGAAAATTTCATAAATATTCCCATTCGGTTGGAAAATTTTTATAGCCGATGTTTTATTAATTTATGAAGTTTAACATATTAAACAATTGTTACAATAATCTTTTAAAATTTACGCATTTTCACTTTCTTACAGATAAATTAAAAATATTGTTTTTAATGTAAATGACACACAATCAATTCGATAATATTTATAATATTAACATATAGGAATATAAATACAGATGGGTGAAAAATTCATTTCGACAAATCTTTAGAATTATATAAAACTGTGGCATTATCCTGAACTATGAACGATAGTGTTAAGTCCGAACTCTGCATTTAAACTTTAGAACATTTTAACCGGTTGTTAACTGTAACTGTAGTTGTGAAGTATGTTTACCGTTTGTATTTGTCTGTGTGCTTATTAAATGTGTCGTTCGATATTACGTTGTATTCAATAGTGTTTAAATACACAAACACGCCAAAATGTTCGGTATAATAACTAGTAAAGTTAATTAAACACGCGTAACAACACATGGCGGCAGCGGTTAAAAAAATAAAGAAGTAACTTAGCATATTCTATGTTGTTCGAATTTGAAGTTCAAAATCAACTTCTAGTTTCGTTCTGCTTCGGCATATCATATAACACAACCGGATTTATTTCAATTTTCGACTCCAACGGAGTGGCCCAAATGGAAACAGAGATTTCTTCGATTCCGAACTGCTTCTGGTTTGAATACGAAGACACAAGAGGAACAAGTTGATGCTCTGATATATTTCATGGGCGAAAAGGCCGAAGATATTTTTCTCGCTTTCACTTTAACAGAAGATGAGAAGAAAAACTTCCAGGTTGTATTAAGTAAATTTGATGATCATTTTATTGTAAAAAGAAACGTAATTTTCGAACGCGCACAGTTCAACAGACGACTACAGAGAGAAGGTGAGTGCGTTAATGATTTCATTACTGATTTATATGCACTTGCAGATAAATGTAGTTATGGTGCATTACATGATGAATTATTGAGGGATCGTATAGTTGTTGGTATTACTGATCTGGCTTTAAGTGAAAAGTTACAACTAGATCCTAACTTTACTTTGCAAACAGCGATAGACAAAGTTCGTTTATCCGAATCGATTAAAAAGCAACAGTCTGTTTTAGTAAATAATTCATCAGTTAATGCAGTAATTCATAAAAAGAAATCTGTTCAATTTTCAAATAGAAAGAATTTTCTTGATAATAAAGTTAATGTAAGCATTTCAAAGTGTAAATGGTGTGGATTTTCACCACACTATAAAAAGAAGTGTCCCGCCAAGGACTCTTTTTGTAGAAAATATAAGAAGAAAGGGCACTGGGATAAAGTTTGTTTATCATCCACTAAGAGAATTAACGAAGTTAAATTTGAAGCAGGTTTTATAGGCTTAGTGGGAAATGTCGAAAATGAAGATGATTGGATTATAGCAATTAAGATATTAGGAAAATCTGTTAAATTTAAAATTGATAGTGGTGCTGACCACACTGTTATTCCTTCTCATGTTGCACAAACAGTGTTGAAAAATGTCCAAATTAAAAGAACAAATAAAGTAATTTTGGGTCCTGATAGATCACCTTTAAAACTTAAGGGGAAGATTGTTGAAAATATAGAGTATAACGGAAAAAATTGTTTGGAAGAAATATATGTTATAGAAGGTCTCCAGGCGTGTTTGTTGGGGAAACCAGCCATAAAAATGTTTGGGCTAGGTCCTAATATACTAGGCCATCGTGTGCATAGTATTAGTAGTTTCGATCCTGTTAATGAATTTCCTTCTCTATTTCAAGGACTTGGTTTACTGAAAGGTGACTACCATAGAACTTATCGATGACGTTAAGCCTTATGCTCTTACTTCTCCACGGCGAATACCTGTGCCATTATCAGAAAAAAAAAGTTAGAAATTAAAAGAATGCAGGAATTTAATGTAATTCAGCCAGTGGAAAAACCAACTGATTGGTGTTCTCTTGCCGTTGTTGTAAGAAAAAAGGATGGAAATGTCAGGATTTGCGTAGATTTGACAATACTGAATAGAAGCATTCGTAGGGAATGGCACCCACTTCCAACCACCGAATACAATTTATCTCTCTTGGCAGGGGCAAAAATATTTTCGAAATTGGATGCCAATTCCAGGTTCTGGCAAATACCTCTTGACGAAGAATCATCCTACCTGACAACGTTCATAACACCCTTTGGCATATTTCGTTTTTTGCGTCTGCCATTCGGAATTTCGTCGGCTCCAGAGCATTTCCAGCGGAGAATGTCACAGGCCTTAGAAGGACTTAACGGCATTATCTGCAACATGGACGATATGCTTGTTTGGGGGTCTAGTCAGGCAGAACACGACGAACGATTAAAAATGACCCTAAAACGGCTTCAACAAACGGGAATTACCCTAAATAAACAAAAATGCGTTTTTAATGTCAAGACCATAAAATTTCTGGGTCATGTCATCGACGAGTTAGGAATACAGCCAGACGAAGAAAAGATTGCAGCTATACGCAACTTCAAAATTACAACAAATAAGACGGAGCTTAAACAACTTCTTGGTATGGCTAATTACCTCGCACGATTCATCCCAAGATTTTCTGAAACTTTAGCACCTCTGAATTCTTTATTATCCACGAAAAATGAATTCATTTGGGATTCACCACAAGATGAAGCACTGAAAAAACTTAAAGAGATTTTGTCGTCCAAACCGGTGCTGGCAATTTTTGATCCTGGTAAGGAATATATTGTGACAGCAGATGCCTCATCCTATGGTCTGGGGGCAACGTTGTGTCAAAGACAGAGTGACTCTACACTGAAGGTAATTACATATGCATCTCGCACGCTGACGCCAACTGAGCGACGTTATGCACAAATAGAAAAGGAAGCACTTGCGCTAACATGGGCATGTGAAAAATTTTGTAATTACTTGATAGGCACCAGGTTTCTTCTAGAGACAGATCACAAACCTCTTGTGCCTTTATTGACAAGAAAATCCTTAGATGATTTAACTCCTCGTCTTCAAAGATTGAAAATGAGATTGATGAGATATTCTTTCGACGTTTTTCACACCCCAGTACAAAATTTATGTGCAGCAGATGCATTATCTAGATCACCTCTCCAGGAGGAAGTTCCAGATTTCGAATTAGAAGACGAAGTTGAAGCTTATGTCAATCTTTTAACAGAATCCATTCCTGTTGCTCCGCAAAGACTCACACAGGTAAAATTGTAACAAGAGCAAGATTCAACATGTAAAATGTTAACAGCATATGCTTTACGAGGATGGCCAGAAAAAAATAAATTAGAACCAGAATGTCTACCTTATTGGCCTTTGAGATACGAAATATCCTTGCAGAATGGATTACTTATGCGAGGAACTCGAATAATCATTCCACGCAATCTAAGACATGAAATTTTAGAGAAAATACATGAAGGCCATATGGGGATAGGTAAATGTAGAGATTTGGCGAGATCTGCAGTATATTGGCCAGGTATCAGTAAAGACCTAGAGAAGTTGGTGCGAGAGTGTACTTCATGTATACAAGAAGCTAAAAATCCTTCGGAGCCGTTGAAACCCACAGGATTTCCTCAAAGACCTTGGGAAATAGTAGCTATGGATCTGTTCAAACTTCATTCAGACTGCTATTTGTTAGTTACTGATTACTATTCACGTTATCCAGGAATTGCTAAATTAGACAGGCTTACATCTCGAGAAGTGATTCTACATTGCAAGTCAATTTTTGCCAGACATGGAATACCTGATATTGTTAGGTCTGACAATGGGAAACAGTTTGAAGTAACGAGAACAGCTAAATTCTATCAATTTGCAAAAATATATGGGTTTAAACATATCACGTCTAGTCCAAGATACCCACAGAGTAATGGATTTGTAGAAGCTGCTGTTAAAATTATCAAGCTCAGATTGAAAAAATCCAAAGATCCTTATTTAGCATTACTCAGCTACAGAGCTTCGCCTTTAAAGAATGGATACAGTCCAGCTGAGTTACTGATGGGTAGGAGATTACAAACAACGTTACCCATACCACTAACAGCACTTCAACCAAAACTCATACAGAAGGAGAAATTAGAAGAAATAGAGGAAAATCGAATAAAAACACAAGAAAGGTACTATAATCAAAGACACAACTCCCATGTACTCAAGTCAATAAAATCCAGGGGAGAAAGTGTGGATAACCGATAGAAAGGCTGTTGGTACAGTACAGAAACTTGCAGATACACCAAGATCATATTTCGTAAAAGAAGGACATCATATCCTGAGACGAAACAGAAAACAAAACTGCAACCACGTCCGACAGATGATGACATCGAGGAATCTCTCTCTACATAAATTTCTAAAAGTGAAGTACCTGAAAATGGAATACCAAACCCTTCAGACTCAACTAAGAAAAGGGATCAGCTTAACCCTAGAATCAACCAACCTGTTGTAACTCGAAGTGGAAGAACTGTTAAACTTCCAAATCGACTAAATCTCTAAAAGGGGGAGATGTGGCATTATTCTGAACTATGAACGATAGTGTTAAGTCCGAACTCTGCATTTAACCTTTAGAACCTTTTAACCGGTTGTTAACTGTAACTGTAGTTGTGAAGTATGTTTACCGTTTGTATTTGTCTGTGTGCTTATTAAATGTGTCGTTCGATATTACGTGGTATTCAATAGTGTTTAAATACACAAACACGCCAAAATGCTCGGTATAATAACTAGTAAAGTTAATTAAACACGCGTAACAGCACAAAATCTAACAGTTAAAAATAAATAGAGGTACTGACATGACACTCAATAAAGTTTTATTCGATATGAATAAATTAACACAATACCTGAATTTGATTTTTTACAATTTAATCTCATAAACTTACATATTTACGTTATTAACAGAATTTTCTAGAGTTTTTCTCTTATATTATTACCCTAATTATCATTTTGTAAGTTAAAAGATAACGCTACAGGTACGATAACAACAACAAAAAAGCAGCTAAATAAATAAAGCACAAATATATCGTCTGCCTCTCTCGCTGCCTCTGCTTCGTTTTAGGAAAGAATAGATATTCAAAACATAGAGTATAAATATGTTTCTTCAACATAGGAAAATTTCGGACACTTGTTAATTCTTCCCCCTTGTCGGTAGTGACGCTAGTACTGTTGCCATTACAGATTTTGCCATAAATGTCCCATCTTGGTCCTTAATCTATGGGATAAAACACCCTGTATTTGTGACTATTGCGAGCCCGTGTTCTATGGCAGTTTTTCCTCCTCTTTAACCCTACGATTACCCCTCTGAATTTGTCGGTCAAATTCTGCAACATTATGCATATATACGCATAGTAATGTAAAATTTTGAACAATTATATTAATAGAGTCAAAACACTGTTTTAAACACTAATGTCGTGAAGGAAATTTTCACCTTGTTATTAATAAACTTTATAATATACTTATAACTACTTAAAAGGTGACAAAAACATATAAAAATATTATTTAATGCAACCCGGGATCTTTCGAACTCACACGTGTTCATTTTCAAAGGGAAAAAAGATGATTGTAAACAAGTGTCCGTTACGAGATTCCAGAAACTTAGGAATAACACCATTTTGCTTGTACTTCTTTAGAAAGCGTAAATTAGTAAGTTCTCTATCCAGTCGTAAGCGTTCACACTTATATCTTCGTTTTAGTGAAACGTTTTCCATATTAGCATCCAGAATCGATGAATATTCAATAGAGTCAAAACACTGTTTTAAATACTAGTGTCGTGAAGGAAATTTTCACCTTGTTATTAATAAACTTTATAATATACTTATAACTACTTAAAAGATGACAAAAACATATAAAAATTGTTTTTATATTTAGCAATTATATTAGCAATTTGGTACAATATCCTAAATATTTCCAGACCTCCTGATAATATAAGCTGATCTTTTCACCCCTCTGCGGAAATGGACTGAACTCCGCTTGCGCATGCGTACTATTTTTATTTTTGTTTTTAAAATGTATTTCTATTCAGTCAATCATCTTTTTTCCCTTTGAAAATGAACACGTGTGTGTTCGAAAGATCTCGGGTTGCATTAAATAATATTTTTATATGTTTTTGTCACCTTTTAAGTAGTTATAAGTATATTATAAAGTTTAATTATATTAATCACAATCCAAAAATTAATATTTCTTTTTTCCTCTTAATATTGTCAATTACATATTTAAGTAATGTTGTCTTATATCTCTATATTTATTAAACTATATTTATCGTATTTGTCCCAGTCAATTTTTTATCTGTTGACTAGGTAATGAAAAATATTATCGCAAATAACTCGAATTTTCGATATCTGGAAGCTTTTTGCTGTTGTTGTTTTTTTTTTCGGTATAATTTCGTTTAAACTATTTTCTATAACTCAAATTTTAATTTCGAAAAAAAGATTCATTTTTTTATATACATCTAATGAAAGGTTCATGCATGTGTTTTTTTATAAGTATGTTTTGCATAAAGTATAAGTACGTTGTGTAAAGTAATAAATTTCATAGGTTATATGTATGTGCAAATAATACATGTATTTTTGATCTCGTGTTTGTTATAAAAATTTTTAAAAAAATTGCCTATTAAATTCTTGTGTTGAGGTATCTGATAAATCCGTTTGACACTTACGTTTTTATTATATATACAGGGTGTTCCGTTAAAGGGGTCCAATATTAATAGGGGTAATAGAGGAGATCACACGGAGCATAAATCAGAATTTAATGCCTGGCCGGATCTCAATAATTTTCAAGTTACAGCAAATAGAATGAAAAATCGGAAATTTGTAAAAAAACCCTCATTGATAAACTATCGATAATGCTACATCAAAACGAAGCACATATTTAGAAAGAGCAGAAAAAATCCTACGAAATGACATAAGTTGTTTTAGAATATCGAGAATTAATGGCGAGTTACAAGCTCTGAAACAGTGAAAAAATACAAAATCAAATATTTAGCAAAATAGTTAATCGTTAATTCCAAAAATGCAACTCTACCTACATCAAGGAAAATGTTATAAAATTTGGTCCATTCCGAAAGCTTTCGAAGAAGCTGACAATAAACCATATCAGTTTAATTGTATGGGAGAAATCAAGCAGTTCCCTAGTTACAACTCTGTACTGTTGCACGCTCGGAAAGGGCGAAACTCCGCCCATGACGATTGTAAACACCCCGTTTTAATATCTTTCAATTATACATTTCTGATCAACCTCTATCAATACCCTTTCATTATTCAGTCTGGTCAAGTGAATGACATATTGTGCAGCTCTCGCCTTGTCTTAAAGCAAACTCCGTGACTGCTGCGTTTCCTCCATGAACTTTCAGGATGATGAAGAAGAAGTACTTTTTATGCAAATTTTCTATGTGTTTAGGAAGAAAAGTGTAATAAAACAGCAGTCATCAGTGGGCGTTATGTTAAAGGGAGGCTGTTGTAAGTGGGATTGTAGTAAGTTGATGTATAATAATTATGCCGGAATACTCTAACGAAGAATATGCGGACATGCATCTGATGTACGGGCAAGCTCATGGAAATGCATGTCTAGCACAGCGCATGTACCGTGAGCAATTTCCAAGGAGACGTTGCCCAAGTTCGAAACTCTTCATAAAAATCGATAGACTATTACGGGAGACTGGGTCGTTTAATACAGCAAGCATTGATGCAGGGAAACCTCGACATGTACGAACACCTGCAATGGAAGAAGATGTACTGAATATTTTTAAAGATAACCCCTCCACGAGTACACGAGCTGCTGCGTCTGAAGTCGGTGTTTCTCACCAAACTGTGTGGCGTGTTCTGCGTGCAGAAAACATGCACCCCTTTCATGTGCAGCGGGTACAACTGTTATCAGTAACAGATTGTGCTCAGCGGACAGAATTCGTACGCTGGTTGCTTAATGTAACAGAAAATAATCCACAATTTCTGGAAAATATTTTATTTACTGATGAAGCAACATTTACGAGAGAGGGCGTGGTAAACACGCACAATATGCACACATGGTCATATACAAATCCGCACACTGTTTTCCCGTCGAACGCACAACAAAAGTTCAGTGT
Source organism: Maratus speciosus (assembly GCA_963932465.1). Taxonomy (NCBI): domain Eukaryota; kingdom Metazoa; phylum Arthropoda; class Arachnida; order Araneae; family Salticidae; genus Maratus; species Maratus speciosus. The sequence continues at coordinate 469,329,757 of OZ010789.1, forward strand.
GAACATATGGGCAGGTGTCCTCGGCGATTATCTCATAGGACCATATTTACTCCCAGGTGTACTCAATGGCAGTACGTACTTGGTTTTCCTACGGGATATCTTACCGCAGTTACTGCAAAATGTGCCAGCAACATTGCGCCACAATATGTGGTTTGTGCACGATGGCGCACCGGCACATTTTTTCATAGGTGTTCGCAATCACCTCAATTCAACATATCTTGGGAAATGGATTGGACGCAGTGGACCTGTTACTTGGCCTGCACGCTCTCCAGACCTCAATCCGTTAGACTTTTTTGTTTGGGGACACCTTAAATCGCTGGTGTATGAAACGCCTGTGGATACACCGGAGGATTTACTAGCGCGAATCGTTGTCGCTGCAGGAGACATTCCCAACTCCGTCGGAGTTTTTCGGCGTGTTCGCCAATCTTTACGACGTCGCTGTCGGCTGTGCGATTCTGTTAATGGGCGCAGCTTCGAACACCTATTATAATAATGTCCGTTCGTCTGCCTTCCGACATTGAACTGTGCAGCGCAGGCCAGAAGACTATGCTTCACATATGTCATAAAGTACGTGGAATGTAATTCTTTATTTGTCATTTTTCTTTTATTTTCAACACTTTTTGGCACAGTATTTTGTAAGTCACAGACTGTGGTGTACTCAAATTGTAAATTACAAAGTTTGTATGAATTAATTTAAAATTTAGTGTCTTTTTTAAATTTATAATTAATAAAATTATTATGCTATTTGTTATTATTATTTCCTATCATAAATTATGATGCACATATACATACAATAATTGTCCATGTAAAACATGTACTGAAACTTCTTGCATAGTTACAAATCGCAATATTTTTAATTATTTCCGAATTTTCACCACCAGTTTAATTTTAAAGAATTTAACTTAAGCTTTATATCAATAAAAGACCACTTTAAAATGTAGACTATTATTGTAAAGTTATTTTGGTTCATTCAACTCTTGAATAATTAAAAATGTTGCATCTCAGAAGAAGCATTATCGAAAATGTATAGTTGAGAGTAATTAAAAAGGCGGTGTTTCCAATCGTGATGGGCGGAGTTTAACCTTTGCTAGTGTCAAAGAAAGCGGAGTTGTAACTAAGAAACTGATTAATTTCTCTCACACAATTAAACCGATATGGTTCATTGTAAGCTTTTTCGAAAGTTTTCGGAATGGACCAAATTTTACTACATTTTCCTTGTTGTAGCTAGAGTTGTCTTTTTGGAATAAACGATTAACTATTTTGATGTATATTGGATTTCGTACTTTTTTCACTGTTTCAGGGCTTGTAACTCGTCAATAAATATTGCTATTTTAATACAATTGATGTCATTTTGTAGGTTTTTTTCTGCTCTTTCTAAATATGTGCTTCGTTTTTATGTAGCATTATCGATAGTTTAGCAATGAGGGTTCTTTTACAATTTTCCGAATTTTCATTCTATTTGCTGTAACTTGAAAACTATTGAGATCCGACCAGGCTTTATATACTGATTTATGCTCCATGTGATCTCCTCTATTACCCCTATTAATATTGGACCCCTTTAACGGAACACCCTGTATATATATACAGTGGAACCCAGTTAAGACGCGTTTCAAGGGAGTGGACAAAAGTCGCGTATTAAGCGGGGTCGCGTTTTAAACGTGATTTGTATAATGATACAGGAACTGGACTTATTTACATATCTAATCGTCTAAATGAGCTTTAGAGCTTTCATTTATATGTTAATGGTCAAACATTCTGTCTTTTACGTACATTTAGATTAAAATTTAATTGTATTCCACTTTAACTCATTGTTTGTTTTTATAGAACCAACTGAATAATAATGGAAAATAAATATGGATTCCAACATGGTTTATTGAAGATTAATACTTTGCAACCAAAAAAAAAAAAACACAAAAATAATTTTTCTACTAGAATATATTTTTTTAAACAAAGAAAATACTAATATTAAATCTTTTCACTTTTTAAAATTATCAGTTTTAAAATCATATTTAGTACTTGTAATAATGAATATCATTATAATCTGTCCTTCTTTTTAATATAATAAACCTATTCTTATTAATTTTTGTGTAACAAATATTGTTACCATAGCAAACAATAAAGAAAACACAAAAGAATTATCCAATTGAAGTCGTATGAGTTTAATCTTTACGAGATTCATTTTTGTTGCCTATAATGTGTATTATAAAACATAGTAGTTATATAACGTACATTTAAAACCTCCCTAAGAGCATGTATGATTATCTCTAACCATAATAATTTTTATGACGTATTTGCGTAGTCTGAATTCGTCTATATCCCTCTACTACGGTACAGACATACACGAAGCGAGAGACAAAGAATGTTAGGAGGCGGGATCAAAGAAGAATTGCTGTTTCGCTAATTTAGCGGGGTTTTGTTTAATTGAAATATCTACCACATTTCCGTTCAGTAATTTTCGCCTTAATTAATTTGTTATTAAAGAAAGTAAATAATACTATTCGTAAAGTGTTTATCTGAATTTAAAAAATCTACTAAATTGGCAACACTCGAGAACGAGAAGGAATTCGCATCTTGATCAATGAGTTCGCGTCTTAAGCGTGATTTTATCCATCAAACGGCTGAAAATGTATCGCGTATTAAGCGGGATCGCGTAATAACCGTTCGCGTACTAAACGTAATATTTTTGCATTAGCCTTATGGACGATGTTGGACGAATCGGAAAAAATCCGCGTATTAAGCGGGATCGCGTATTAACCGTGAGCGTCTTAACCGGGTTCGACTGTATAACGCAAAAACTAGTACAATACTTATTGCATCAAATAGTATATAGTTATATTTGTTTAATATTTTTTTTTGATAAAATTCTTTTGAAATTTTCAATTTTAGGGAAAAGTAATGTAATATTTCATACCTTTCAAATATGTTCCTCCCCACAAAAGTAAATATAATCTACTAATCTTTTTTAATAAATATACAATTTGGGTTACTTAAAGTGTAATGAACTACCAAATCGTCATTTCGGGGATTTTTCATTCATTTTTTTAAGTTAATTTATATGCAGGATAATTTCAGATATTTTAAATCGTAGTTCATTAGAGTCACAAGATCACATAATTTGTAGATGATCATAAATATAACCATAATTTTTGGCGCTAAGAAAACAGTTTTTTGATTGTTCATGAAAATCATGTTTTTCAGAAAAAGTATTTAAAGTTTTCATTCTGAAAATCTATTAAAACTATTCACTCCAACTTCTTAAAATCTTCATATTTATATGTTTTCCCTTACTTAATCTCAATATTAGATGATATTTTCTTTCTCAATATTTTCTTATTACATATTTCCATTTAATTAAATAAATGTTCATCAACTGAAACAAAAACACCCATAACTAAACTTCCAATGATCGTACGGCGAAAACAAAAACCTATTTGGATAACTAATTGTACCGTTTTCCAAACAGATCAATAAAAAATTCTGCTATATTTGCGAAAAACTTTTAAACGTAGTGAGATAACTCAAAACGGATATCCTTAAAATTAAAACTTGAAACTTTTCTCTTATATTTTTAACAGAATTCTGGCAAAAAATTATCTCACTTTACTGCACAATAACACAGCACTGTGAGTCCCCTTATTTTTTTTTTAAGGCCTTTTGAGAAAGTAAGAATAATTGGCCATTAAAAGTGATTTATGGCAAAAAATGTGTCATTTATCATACTTCCAACTTTTTCTGTATAACTTGTTGGCCAATGTTTATATCAATTGCTTTTCTGAGTTACAAAACAAAACAACAATAAAAACAGAAAACCTATCTTGCTTTGATGCAATCTTAGTTTTAGAATTTTTTTTAATGCTGCTAAATATTACACAATTTTCTTTCTTTTATTTACCAATATTCAGCCTCCATTTATCAACTTAAAAATACTATTAAATAAACCAGTTTCAGCTGCCATCAGACGTATTCACATGGATCCATGGTTCTCATAATAATTCTTAAAATTTTAAATTTTATATAGTAAAAAAACTAATATTAATATTATTGAAATATTAAGTTGCTTTTATTTTAATGGCATTTCCATAATAGCGGCAACACAATTTTTTTTTGGGGGATGAGGGAGAGAATTACGTAAATTTTTGTCGGTATATTTTTATTGAATGCCATTTTCTCTTTAAAATTGAAAAGAAAACAAGGAGGAAATTTTAACCTCTTTACATTCATAATTGAAGAATTATTAATGTTCGTTTCATACACCTGAATTAACCGGTTCAGAAATTCGTTTCATTAGAATTTTGTATACGAGGGGCTCACAACCATAGTAGACCAAGTCCATATAGAAAAAAAAAATGAGATAGTCCATTTAGATGCTGCATAAAAACTGTTTTATCTACTACCACAGTAAACCATGCCTGTTTTCACGTACTTTCTCATATATGGCATCTGTTTTCAGACTTGGTTTACTGTGGTAGTGAGTAAAACAGATTTTACGCACCTTCTAAATGGACTATATTATTTTTTTTTTTTTAGGTAGCTTTCATTACAAAAAGCTACCTATTACAGCTGTTCGGAGGAAAGCTATTTAAAAAAATTTTGGTATATTTTCATCGATCATGACCCCAGACCCCGAAACCAACCTCCGTTCAAAAGTCGATATATATATATATATATATCCATATATATATATATATCCATATATATATATATATCTGATCTTTGTCACACTGTAACAGTCGTGTTTATGAACCGATTTGGATGTAACTTCGCGTATACATAGTGCATACCAATGCCTCGACCGAGTTCGTTGGCCAGCTTCATCCGCCATGTTGTTTCAAAATGGCGGACATTTAAATTTTTTTTTATTTAAAATTTGAAATGTGGTACCAAAAAATTGAAAATGGAAAAATATTTTTTCCTTATGTGTTTGATCTTGATACAAAAATTATGGAGCATTTCTTGTTACGTCTATATCTTAAAAAATGGCTGAGTTATAGCACTTTGAATTTCTAGCTTGGCTGACAGTTTGAAACGGCCTGATTTTTGTCACGCGATAACAGGCGTATTTATGAATCGATTTGGATGTACCTTGGTGTATTCATAATACGTACCAATGTCTCGACCGAGTTCGTTGGCCAGCTTCATCCGCCATCTTGTTTCAAAATGGCGGCCATTTAAATTTTTTTTAAAAAATTTAAAATTTGAAATGCAGTACCAAAAAATTGAAAATTGAAAAATATTTTTTTCTTATGTGCTTGACCTTGATACAAAGATTTAGAAGCAGTTTTTGTTTCGTCTATATCTTTAAAAATGGCTGAGTTATAGCACTTTGAATTTCTAGCGTCGCTGACATTTTGAATCGACCTGATTTTTGTCACGCGATAACAAGCGTATTTATGAACCGAATTGGATGTACCTTGGTGAATACATAATACGCACCAATGTCTCGACCGAGTTCGTTCGCCAGCTTCATCTGCCATCTTGTTTCAAAATGGCGGCCATTTAATTTTTTTTTAAATATTTTAATTTAAAATGAGCTACCAAAAGATTAGAAAATGAAAAAGATTTTTTTTTGTATGTTTTTGACCTTAATACAAAGATTCCGGAACAGTTTTTGTTTCGTCTATATCTAAGAAAATGGCTGAGTTATAGCATATTGAGTGCGATTGAGCATATTTATTGCTATTGTGGCTGACATTTTGAAACGATCTGACTTTTGTCACGCGATAACAGGCGTATTTATGAACCGATTTGAATGTAACTTGGTGTGTAGATAGTACATACCACTGTCTCGACCGAGTTCGTTGGCCAGCTTCATTCGCCATCTTGTTTCAAAATGGAGGCCATTAAATTAAATAAAAAATTATATTTAAAGTGAGGTGCAAAAATATTAAAAATTGAAAAAGGATTATTTCTTAAGTATTTGACCATGATATAAGGATTCCGGAGCATTTTTTTTGTTTTGTCTTTATCTTAAAAAATGGCTCAGATATAGCAGTTTCAATTTCTAATGTGGGTGACATTTTGAAAAATCTGATTTTTTGCCTGCGATAGCACTTGTATATATATCAACCGATTCCGATGTGAGTGAGCATGTGCACAGGAATTACTAAGGTCTCGACCAAGTTCACTCGTTAGCCTCATCCACCATGTTGTCTTAAAATGGCCGGAACTTCAAGATATCGCCGAATTTGGCAACCAAACATAAGTTATTTTAAATAGAAGCAGCTTGGATAAAGCTGACTAATTACGCTAAATTCTCCTTCATAATGATTTAGTATTGATAAAAATTAGTATTGAATCCCCTATAATCGGTTTCCACTAAATTGAGCTTCGTGTGTTTGAATAATAAGCTTGCTTTTTAAAAAATAAGGAATATGAAAGCTACCTCTTCCTCCCGGCACTGACCGGAAGGACTTTTTCAAAATGGACTTGGTCTACTATGGTTGTGAGCCCCTCATATATACGGTAGCTATTATGTTTAACATTTTTAATCTTTATTTTTGTAAATAATTACTTTTTGTGTATTGAATAAATAGATTGGAAAATTTAAAGCAAAAATAATTTTAACAGAATATGACACCCTCCCCACCCGTTCAACCACAGAAAAATCTTCAAAAAATAATTTAAAACTTCGAAAAAATAATTCAATAAATATAGATATCGATAATTATTTTTTTTTTCTAAATAAGCAAAAACGTTTCAAAATTCCCATATATAGAAATTTTCAAATTTTCCTGCCTAAAAATCCTGTTATTTCCGCGTTTGAAGTAAGTTATCCTTTTATTGTTATCCTTTTGCAACTCTATAAATAGCACCAAGCCGCCTTTTCCGTATAGCTGACCTTAAAAACAGCAAATTTGCTGCTGAATTTGCTCTTGCATCCACATACAATAAATATATTTATTTTTATGGGGGGGTTTGTTGTAGTTGTTGTTGTTGCTATGGGATTTTATGGGGGTTTTTTTGCAAAGAAAGAAATATGTTATTCTACATTAATTTCAATACAATTATTCTAATTGGTAAATAAATCATATTAGATGTAAATTTCAATCTGGGCGAAAAAGGTGCGGACCAGAGGATTCGAACCAGGGCTAAAGCCGCCAGTGCTCTGCCATCTGAGCAATCCCGGACGAATCTGGTGCAACTTTCCCACCCAGCTAACCTTAATGATTATAGCATCTGGTCTGAAACCTGGTTCAGCTCAACCTTTTTCGCCCAGTTGGAAATTTACATCTAATATGATTTATTTACCAATTAGAATAATTGTGTTAAAATTAATCTAGTGTAATTTCGTATCCAGCGTTTTCTGGAGTTCCATTACCTGAGATTTATTCTGTTGAGCTGAACTGGGTTTCAGACCAGATGCTATAATAATTAAGGTTAGCTGGGTGGGAAAGTTCCACCAGATTCGTCCGGATAGCTCAGATGGCAGAGCACTGGCAGCTTCAGCCAGGAGATCGCTGATTCGAATCCTCTGGTCCGGACCTTTTTCACCCAGTTGGGAATTTACATCTAATATGATTTATTTACCAATTAGAATAATTGTGTTAAAATTAATCTAGTGTAATTTCGTATCCAGCGTTTTCTGGAGTTCCATTACCTGAGATTTATTCTGTTGAGCTGAACCAGGATTCAGACCAGATGCTATAATCATTAAGGCTAACTGGGTGGGAAAGTTCCACCAGATTCGTCCGGGATAGCTCAGATGGCAGAGCACTGGCGGATTCAGCCATGAGATCCCTGGTTCGAATCCTCTGGTTCGGACCTTTTTCGCCCAGCTCGAAATTACATCAAATATCTTACTGTAAAGAAACATACATTTTAAGCCTTTTCAGACTAATATCTCTTAACTTATATGTATATTGAAAGCTGTATGTTCAATACGGATCCAGACAACATTCCATTTAAATGTACATTTTTAAAAAGATATTTGCGCTTAGCAGCGAAAGTTCGACAAGATATCGGGTATTAGAATAATTAAACTCTGGATCTCTTGAGGGTTTTTTTTCTGATCAGACATCTTTTAAGATGTCGGGAATGGCATCCTGTTCTGACGTTACTTAGCCATAACGTAAATTATAAATTTTTAAACTGCTGTCCCAACCTCATAATTCAAATCTCTAGTTATAATATGACTATGAGAAGAAATTATGTATATTGTATATATATTTTTAAACATTGGATCACTGCAACAGGAATTTGAGTTACCACTGTGGGTGGAAAATTTGCAGGTCGATTATTAAGTTTTTCGTAGAGTTATTACATTTTATTTGTAAGTTTTATGTATGATTAAGTTTTTAAAGGTTATTTTCATGAAGGTTTTGATAAAAGATTATTTTCATCATTTATTAAATTATGTATATTAACTTTGTTTGACGGAGGATTACTGAAATTTATAATTATTTGTGTATTACTAAATAAAATAGAGGTTGCTATCCAACGTATACTTTATTCTTAAATTTAAAGATGATGTAAAAATAAACATACATGAATAAAATAAAACTCAATGTCTCGGTTCAATCTTCAAGACCGTCTTCAGGAGTAAAATTTTCTAAAAAAAACAAATCGTTGAAATTCTACATGCTGCATGGTCAAAAATTAAATTCAAACTGAAAGAATCAACGGCTACTTCAAAAATCCTTTAAAAATAACTCTCTAGTGGCACCATCTGTTATTCAAAATAGATAAAAGAATTTTAGCATGATTTTAAATCGATTTTACAACATAACGTTACAGCAAAAAGAAGATGGTAGTCCTAAAATTACCGAACATTTTTTTTTCTGTATTTAGTCTTGATTCAGAAGTAAAATAATTCTGTCGCACCGTATATACATTTACATGCATATTATATGTATATTGCCTTAATTATACACAAGTCCTTTTGATCTTTATTTCGAAATCCTCGAATGTCCGCTAAATTACTGAAGTCATTGTGTAAATTTTTTTAATAGTCAAAACAACATTCTTTAACTATATTCACATAATTTCCACTTCATTTTAATTACAGTTATACGAACTCTTTTGGGTCATAAAGGTAAAGTAAACTGCGTAGACTTTCATCCTTATGGTGACTTCGTTGCATCAGGCTCACATGATAGTACAATAAAGGTGAGTAAATAAGTTTGTGTATCATTTTTTATCTTACCCACTTATGCTACTTATCATTATATTACTTACAAATTATTTTATTCAACAAATTTTAATATAAAAATTTCAAAATAAATTTGAGGTTTGTCAATTAGTACATTTTCTAAAATGTACCATTTGTTTTCTTGTTTTAAACAATGCAAAACTGAATATTATTGAGACGTCACGCAGATCTTGCTGACGATTAAACTTCTAAAACAAGCCTTTTATAGCATGGAACAATTATTCCATATTTTCACAGATTACTGCTGCAGCTTGTGATTATAAATGGGTAACCAAAGCTATCATTGTGCAGCATCTTTGACGACGAGTGTTGCACTACAGATGAACTTTCCGTATATGGCAGTTATCACAAGTTTTTGTTGATGTTTGAGAATACGTAACTTTGCTTGACCAGTCGAAGCTTTGAGTTTAGCTATCTAATCTGTAGTAGAGAATACCAGGGGTCTCAATTAGTCTGTATTTTGGCGACCAGAATTTCTAAATAGTAATCTTCGCCTTATTTAATCTCAAGATTTCTACATTTTAATAAAGCAAAAATTACCATTTAGAAATACTGGTACACAAAATATATGTTAGTTGGGACACTTGGGACTATGTTGGGACTATGTTACACACTATGTTGGGACACAAATCATAATGAGAAAACATTAAATTAAAAATATAATAATTTAAAAATATGTGATAAAGTTATAAATTTATCAACTCTTTAATGCCGGATTTTTTTATTTTGTTCTGAAAATATTATATGTGAGTCTATTTTTGTTAATTATCGACTAGAAAAATAGCGAAAAAAATTATTTATGTTTCTGTTGGACATATTGTCATAATGTCACTCCTGAGTTACAAAACAAAAATTGCTCAAAAAAGGATAATTTTAAATTAAATACTATAGAGACAGAGAAAAAACGAACACATTGCAAGCAGTATCAACAAATGATGTTATAACCTCAACGTGATACCAAATCAGAACAAAAACAAACTTCACGACCTTAAATGCATGTTATCACACTTATGTAAAACATAAAAGTTTACCAAAAGACCAATGAAAAGCGCCAAATAGCAAAAAAAAAAAAAAAAAAAAAAAAGGTCATGTAACTCCTGAGTTGCACTTTTAAAGGTTAAATTATTTTGAAAGGATGCAAAAAGTACCACTAAGGAAAAAGTCTACAGTTTTCGGACGGATAGTTAAATTAAACAAAAAACTATCGAACTAATCTCATCCATCTCACAAATGTACCTAACAAATTTTAATCTAATCGGATACTTTATGTCCCAGTTTTAACGAACTGAGATTTAGGAAATAAGGTAGCATGTGTGGATAAAGCAACCTTCCTAGCAAAATTTTAACATAAACTAAGTAACAGACTTCTAAAAGGATTCAATTAATTCGATTTATTTTAAAGCTATCGAATTTTTCCTGTTCTGTTAGATTGATTTCACTAAACATCTGTTCTTTCAGGCTGGAGATGATTATGATAAATTGTTTACCACATTAACTGTTATAATTGGATTCTTTAAATAAATAAAGTAAAATCTCTGAGTATTTATTGAGACAAAAACTTTTCAAATACAGAATACTTTTCAGCAAATGATTTTTTTTTTCGCAAACGCGTGTAATTGACAACGGTTCTTATTCAGAAACTATCCAATCAAACTGTTTTTTTTTTCATTTTTTGGTAAAGACAAGAGATTTTTCAGAAAATGCTGTCTCAAAGTTGGAGTTTTGAGCCGCATTTCTGGACGTGATAGCGAAGGACAAAAAAAGAAATGTCATCCTAAAAAAGAAATTGCTTATAACTCAAGATGCAATTCATTCATCGGAAAATGATAAAAAGTGTTTGCGTTGTTGATGAAATGGGTATAAATCGATCAAATATACAAATATTTGTTTTTGTGTTGTTAACTTGTTATTAACTAAAAAATAAAAATATATTGCCATATACTTGGCAGAAAATGCGTTCTCATACTTATTAAAGATATGTAAGGAAAATAAAATAATAATGTGCATTTTTCTCGATTTGTCGATTTCGATTGTCTACATGTCATAATCTCTGCTCCGTCGATTTTCGGAAATTAAATGAAGGGATAGATCGGAGAAATGATCCCTTTTTAGTTCCGTTTTTAATTAATGTTCGTCCCTGTATGGTTCTTTCTAACGAACTTTTGTACTGTCGCCGTCAATTTTTTGAAAAAAATTAAGAAAAATTACCGACCCAAAATCTTATACACCGGCGTAAAATATTTTTCTACATGAGCTCTGTACATTTTTCTCAAAACAAATTTTATGTAATCTATACTTTTTCTGTTTTAAATTTTATTCCCAATTCGCTATATGTCTAACGGACAATCTTGATATAAGCTACAATAAATGTCTGCATCTGTTCGGGAACGTTGATTTTCTAACATCCCCTAATTAATAACAAATATATGAGCATTCGAATTTTTAAAGAAAATTCAATTTAACTCCAGATTTTTATTTTTTTGTAATAACTGTCGGTTGAATTAAAAATTGGATGTGCATATTTTTAGATGAATATTTGAAGAATATTTTTAGATGAATAATGAAGTTATTTTTAGATGAATAAGTATAAGGATAAAAATAGCTTTTATTAAAACTCTTTTATAAATATTCAGTGTTTATCTTTAAAAAAAGCATAATTTCATAACGGCTAGTTATGTTTTTCAAAATGTTTTCTTTACTTTATATCTTTTACATTATTACTAATTACATTAATTTCTCGCGGTACCCGATTATGGAAAATTACCTCTTTTTACGTTTGATAGAAAGAATGACCTAATGAATTTTTAAACAAAATTATATTTTTTGCTCTATTTTTTAAGATATGGCAACAAGTGGGAAAATGCATTATTTGAACAATCTATTCATGATTTTTAAATTGATTTCTCAACATATAACTATAATTTAACTGGTAGGAAACTATTAATTACTGATAATTTTGAAGGAAATTATTAATTATACCAGCTAACAGACAAATGCCTTAAAATGAATTTATTAATTTCTAATAAAGCTCTAAAAATATCAAAATGTTATAGGGTAATTACGGGAGAGATGGACAATTTTTTTTTTCTCTGAGTGCTCTAAAAGCCATATATTTACATATATTTTACTTTTCACAGTATAAATGTATAGTGTATGATGTTTCTTAAAAAAGTCCTACTGCAGAAGTTCATATCTTTAAAGGAATTTCTATTATATATTTTTAAAGTTCTTACCATGTAGTCCATTTCACTCGGACTACTCCGGGTGAGATGAAACACAATAAAATATTGAAATAATCGCACATATATTAAATTTATAAAAGTTTATTTTCATTATATGAAAATTATAGGAAGTTACATACAATTAAATTACTAAACATTAAGTTTACATGAATTATTATTTGACCTTTAATATATACCTATGAAAATCAAATTTGTTTCTTGAAATCTTAATATCTTAATATATTTAAACATAATTTATGAAAATGTCATATATACTATGAGTTATTCTTTTGCAGTAATTTTTTCTGCTATTTAATATTTTCTCACAGTTATCGCATGTTACTTCAAACCAGCAAGAAACACACTGTATCCAATCTACTTTTTGTTTCATCGAATTGCAATTTTAGCCGTATCCCACACATTGTTATTCGTTTCAATCTTATATATAGTCCTCCTCATAATCACATATTTCTCGACTGTTTATATCCATGTCAGAGAAGAACCTTTTCTAATATAGGTAGTCGGCATTTTCCGAAAACAGAAGTATACAATCCCTTAGTGATTTTTTTTTTTTAATTTAGCTCTTATAAAGCTAAATTTAAAATTCAAGATTGGATGTTCAATCCCTACCGACATAAAACCTGGGCCATCACTCCCGTCTGCACATGATCCATCTCTCCCGATTGCCTAGGTGATAAATATAACTCACCCTGACACTACACTGTAGATATTGCGTCGCCATTTTAGGTTATTTAGAAGCCTAAATGTTCCCGAGTTTACATCATAAAACCAGATAGATCACATATATACAAAATCCTTTACATGCTTAACAGTAACCATATGAAAATTACTTGACTTACCAAAAGCAACGATGATTTTTAACTGAAAAAACATTATGCTTTTTGAGAAGCAATAAGTTGTACGCTATAGAAAATAGCTTTAAGTGTCTGACTAAGGTAGTTGCACCCTCTATGGGAGAGGAGGCCGCATTGACGAAATATTTAACTGGTTCATCTCTCCCTATTGTGATCGGAAACACAGCTGTTTACATAATTGTTATAATTCAATCATAACAGGAATCATATCAGGAAGTAAATGAAAATTTGATTACGGTTTTCAATCTTTACATACAAAAACCAATTTAAATTACATGAAAGAGTGTAAAAATGGAGAATTTTTTTTTTAAATTGAAACGCATGAAGCAATTTAGTTTCTTTTTAAATTAACTAATAACATTAAAAATTTATAATTTTCAATTTAGTTAACTTTTTTTTTAATGTTTGAATTCATAATTCAGAAATTTTATTTTCGAACAGTACATGTTCGGGTAACACAAATAATAAAAAAAATATTTAAATTTAGCATTAAGTATTTTTCTGTGCTTTCGAAGATTTGTGCATATTTTTTCTTATTTCCAACATTTATTCTGTTGTCAAAGTTCTAAGCAGATTACTTGTGAAATATTTATTTAATTTTTTTTTTAAGTTTTAAAATTAATAGCCTTTCACAATGGTTTTCTTAGGGTTCGAAATTGCATTATTGTGTGAATATAAAAAAGTATTGTTAAACTATAAAACATACTATTTCACAGAAAAGTTACAGAACTGAAATTCAACTTGTATTCCCAGTATCCATTTTATAAATACTTAAAAGTATTTTAGAATTTACTTTTGTTTATAATGAAATAAAAATTTCGTTAAATAAGATTGTTTTTTCTCTGCAGTTGTGGGACAAAAGAAGAAAAGGCAGCATCTTTACATACAAAGTAAGTTTTTTTTTGTATTTTTTCTTTTGTGTGTGTTTATTTATTTCTTCTGTTTTTTTTTTTTTTTTTTTTTTTTTTCAACGCAAATGTTATGTTACCGTAAATAACAAATTCAGAAGATTTTCTTTCAGAAATGGAAAACTTTACTCTTATGTAACATTGCACGTTTTATTCAAATAATGCTGAAATAAGACCCATGAGAAATTTCAGCGACAAAGCGCACTGAAATCCTACATAACTAGATTGTTGTTGTTTTTTTCGCTAAAAGTAAGCATGTAACAGTTTCTATTTGATTTTAGAATAAAAATCAACGTTTTCTAAAATGTAACACTATTATTTTGAATTTAAATATTCATTTTAATAAATATATGTAGATGATACAAAATTCTTGATTATGGGGAATCTTCAGGAACGGTTCAACTTTTCTCCATCTTACAAAGTGTTTCCAGGTGTCCCGATTTACGGGACGTCCCAATTTTCAAGGCTTTCCAGCGGGACGTCAAAAGTTCAGAATTTTCATGATGTACAATATTTTTTTAATTTCTTTTAGTATTATGCTATTCGTTAGTCTGAATAATCGAGAGGAACTTTTACATTAGACCTATTAAAACACAACCTGCCTATAACGAAAAATATGTACTGTCTCTCCGAAAGGTATGCACTCAGATGGAAACCTGTCTAAAACGAAATAATTTTTCGGCCGCTGGATATTCTGTTTTTTACAAGTTTTACTGTACTTAGTTCAGTAAAAACGGAACCTGCCTATAACAAATTTCGTCTTAGGCGTAAATCATTCATGGTCCCTATGGAAATAATGTCATTTATTTAAAACTACAAAATCGAAAACCTAATACAGAATTTTGTTTCGATCGCTAGCGATTCCTCATTCACAAATTTTACTCTCTAACATTATTGTGTTTATTTAATACAGTAAAACCTACTAAGAGATAATCTCAAGTGATAAGAAAAGGATTTCGTTTTAAACAGGATTCCTTCTTAGCAGGTAGATTTGTGTGATACTTTTTCCACCAGGACCATACACTTTTTACGTTTAAGACACGATTTCGTTCTAAAGAGTTTCCGTTTCCATATGGTTTACTGTATTTTTATCGCCCAATATAGAAGACATTGTCCCTCTTTTTTATGACGGTGGCCCTGGCAATACTAATCATAGGTCAGTATGAACAGCCAACCTATACAAATATTTCTATGCAATCTCAATATCCAGAGCACGATTACATCCGCCTGCTTGTCTTATTTTAAAGCATTAATGTCAACTTACCGTAGTGCGATGAATTTGCCTTTAAACAGAGTGTTCAGATCATTCCTTGCTTGCAAAAGATAACTATTAGTCCAGGCAATAGAGACCGTATAGGGGCTCTACCTAGCAAAATTCGTGGTAGTTTTGTAAAAAGGCTTACTGTATGTTTTCGGGTCGCTGAATCCGAATTTTAAACATCCCACCAAAATTTCCCCCGGTAACCCCCCCCCCCCAAATTTTGGTAAAATGCTCCCAAAATTTTTTATTATTTAATTTATTAATTTTTAATTTATTAAAAAAATCAATTTTTTATTGTTTTAGGGGGAAAGTATCTAGAAATTCAGAAAGTAGACAAAATTTGCAACAAATTAGATATATGACATTATGACTTAGGATGAAGGGGTAGAAGGGATCTGCCTCGGAACATGCGCCCGGTGCTGCGTGAACTAAGTTCCGCAATTCCACTTAACCACTCACACGTTTACATTCGCCCTCCCATCTTCCCTCCGAACTTTCTGTATAAGGTTTAGTTTAAGCTTTTTGGGTCGCTGAATCCAAATTTTTAACTTATCCCCAAAATTTTACCCCCCCGAAACCCCCCAAAATAGTTGTTTTTAACTTAAATTTCCTATTGTTTTAGGGAAAAAGCATTACGAAATTCAGAAACTGGACAAAATTTGCAACAAATAGAATACATGACATTATGACGTAGGAGGAACAGGGAGGGGGAGGGCTGCCTCTGAACATGCACTGCGGCGCTACGTGCACTAAGTTATGAAGTCCAGGCAATAGGGGATTTCACCTGGAAAAATTAATACTAGTTCTGGATTTCGACTCACTTTATGTTTTTTGAGTCGCTGAATCCGAATTTGTAACTTCCCACCAAAATTTCACCCGGCAACCCCGGGGGTTGGAATTCTTGGGGGTAAGTTAAAAATTCAGATTCAGCGACCCAAAAAACTTTAAGTAAACCTTATAAGGAAAGTTCGGAGGGGAGATGGGAGGGCGAATGTAAATGTGTGAGTGGTTAAGTGGAATTGCGCAACTGAGTCCACGCAGCACCGCGCGCATGTTCTGAGGCAAATCCCCCCTTCCCTTCCCCTTCATCCTAAGTCATAAGGCCATATATCTAATTTGTTTCAAATTTTGTCTACTTTCTGAATTTCTAGATACTTTTCCCCTAAAACAATAAAAAAATTGATTGTTTTAATAAAAACCTTTTTGGGGGACTTTTTACCAAAATTTGGAGGGGTTGCCGGGGGAAATTTTGGTGGTAAGTTACAAATTCGGATTCAGCTACCCAAAAAACGTAACGTAAGCCGATTTCCAGAACTACCATTAATTTTGCTAGGTAAAATTCCCTATTGCCTGGACTATATAGCACATTCTAAAGTTTTCCATTTATAATCCTCAACAGTTTTCCAGTTCATGCTTCAACCCGATCATCAAAGATTTGAACAGCTTTTGACTATCTTATTGTGACAACTTTTTTCTTTGAAATAACGAACCAAATTTTTAAAATTAGGGTTCAAGATAATATTTATTGAACTAGGAAATGGGAATTATTTTTGGTACTTTTATATTGAATTACTTTTTCTTATATTTAGTTTTCTAAAAGTTTGATCACTTTGATTTTTTTAAACATCTTTTGTGGCTGATTTTATGGCCTAAAATGTAGATGCACATTCTCAGAAAACAAAAATGTAACTGGATTATAACACCTTACTTCACGATTTTGAATAATAAACGACAATTTGCTCTTATTGAATTTGAAAATTAATTTACCTATGTTGCATTTATTTCTTTTGAAAGCTTCGAAACTAATTTCAATCTGTGCTTTAAAAGCTTTACTTTTCAGCTTTTATTTTATTACTGACTGAATTACACAGGAATTTAAATGTGTACAGAAATCAGATTGACATTGATTAAAATAGACATTTTGACATGAAATAAATATAATTTAGCGCTGAGAGCTTTAGTATTTGTATGAGTTTGTGCATATTGATACATAAGAAAATACTTGAATTGTTTTATTATACTACTATTGTTATTATTATTATTATTATTCGACTGTATATTCAGAAAGACTTCGAATTTCTTATTTCATATTGATGAAAAAATAACAAACAAAAGTTGCATGTAGGTTAAGCTTAACATATGTATAATATTTGTTTACGTGAGTATATATGAATGTGTTTGAATAATATCATTTAAATTTTTAATGAAAAAACTTTAATGTGCTAATGTTGTACTATTATTACAAAAATAGTACCTACCCAAGTAAAGTATTTTTAAGAAAATTCGAAATGAAATTTCAAATTTATTTTAGAATATTCAACGTTTCTCTCTCTGTGAGCACGTAAATAGTCCTTATCCTTAATGTTGTTATTTTTAGGTGCGTTCGTAATTATATAAATACGTAGCACCTATAGTCGTCGTTCAGTCCGTCCGTCCGTCCGTCTGTCTGTCTGTCCGTCCGCATATAACAGAGCAAAAACCGCCAAACCGAATGGTCTGAAATTTTAAATATATAATTGCAGCAATATTTTATCGAGCCATTTCAAATTTTATGAAAATCGGATGTATAGTTTAATTACAGGGACAGTCAAAAGTTTTCCGTTAAACGGCCAATGGGATTGTATTACGGCCAATGGGAAAAATTTATCTCAAGTTCTTTTTAATGATGTTACAGCTTTTCGAACAGACTGAAATTGATATACACTTATTGAAGTGCACTAAAATATACATTCAGTGCAATATGTGATGCAAAAAATATTTATAAAACTAGCTATAGTACGAACGCAGCACATTTGCCACGTTTGACGTGCAATTTCCAACTTGTTTCATTTTCAATTGTTTTCTAGGTTCGTTCGTAATTATATAAATATGCAGCACCTATAGTCGTCGTCCGGTCCGTCCGCATATAACAGCGCAAAAACTACCCAACCGAATCGTTTGAAATTTAAAATATATAATTGTTGCATAATTTTGTCGAGTCATTTCAAATTTTATGAAAATCCGATGTATAATTTAATTACAGGGACAGTCAGAGGTTTTCCGTTACATTACGGTCAGTGGGAAAAAATTTATATGCCCTTACGAAGTGCACTAAAATATACTTTCAGTACAATATGCAGTGCAAAAAATATTTATAAAGCTAGTTATAGTACGAACGCACCTCATTTGCCTCGTTTTGTGTGCAATTTTCAACTTGTTATATTTTTTAAAGCAAAATTTCCATGTTAAACAAATTCTATTTTATGTAAGGGTTAAGGCGCATCAATTTTTTTAGACTTAATCACTAACGCATGAAAAATAAGTGGTTTATTTCATTTTAATAGCAAGCTCAATTTTGTAAAATAAAATTTTTTTTTCTTTCTTTTTTTAAAAGCTATAAAGGTAAAATAAAATAGCAGAATTGTTAAAAACAAAGATTATGTTTTCTCCTCTTCTCACATTAA
The DNA here is from genome assembly GCA_963932465.1 of Maratus speciosus. NCBI lineage: Eukaryota > Metazoa > Arthropoda > Arachnida > Araneae > Salticidae > Maratus > Maratus speciosus. The sequence continues at coordinate 469,348,613 of OZ010789.1, forward strand.
AAATTTGATCTCTAATTAATTCAAGAAGCCATCTGAAAATAAAACAAAAAATGAAATTAGCTGTTCGTATTTTGAAATTTAATAGGACAACAGCATTTATGAGTAACATTATTCACAGGAAGATGATGCATCGTTATTAAAACTAGTTGCTTTTTGCGCGACAAAACAAGTAAAAGAAGAATAAAAACGGAAAGTCCAAAGACAGATATGGAAACTATAATAAAACAACCAGGTTTTTTTCAACATAAAAAACAGTTTTATTGATACTTCAATATTAGTGATATAAATTAGCAACCACAGCTGTGGACTAAAAATTTTTTTTATTATACATATTTTATATATATTTTTTTTTTAATTATCCTTAAAAATGTATAAATAGAGATCTTACTATATGCTTAGATTTTACAATTAAAGGGATTTAACTAAACTTCGTATTATTTTTATCAAATTTAAACAAAAATGTGTTAGAAATTTACTATAATTATCTAGAAATTTTACATTTTTTTTCATCTTTTATAAAAAGGACAAACCCGAAATATGGTTGTGAAAATTTGTTCAAAATTTCATATTTTATAAAATTTCTCTGTAGCCTAGTCAATATTGCATGACATTGTTATAGATAAAGGATTGTTATACTGAATAAGCAAGTGAATTTTCACCAGTATTTTAGCCGAATTCTTAACAATTTCTGGAATAAATTTCTTTAGAACTGCAATTTATATATTTATCTTACGATCGTATAATCAACAAAAGAAATATTGTTATTACTTTTATGGACGAATTCGAATATTCCAATGGTGTTGAAATTACATTATGATTCAATAAAATTTCAGTCTCAATTTTTATTTATTTACCTCTAAAAAATCCATGGTATTTTTTATACCATTTTCTATTCAGTTAACTGCGTATTTTATTCACTAAAAAAAGCTTTATAAAGTGATTGTTTCATTGACAACTCTTACATTCAATTTATTCTTCAGGGTCACAACAAGCCCGTAAATACTCTTAAATTCAGCCCCGATGGGAGGTGGATTGCGTCTGGATGCGACGATGGCATAGTAAAAGTAAGTTGTACAGAAGTACAGAAAATGCAGTTTTCAGTTATACTTTTAATTATGCATTTACATTATAATTAATTACATTTCAATGTTGTTAATGTAACGATATTCAAAATTCTAATGTTTGTCTTTAAAAGAAAATGAGTTATTAGTGCGTATTTACCCACTTATTTTAAATGACATTTTTTATTGTTTTAGGCTAAAAATATTAAATTGTTAAATCATTTTTAATGCTTTATAAATATCTTGGTAATATGTTCCGAAAATCTAAAAATAATATTATCATATCAAAAAGCATAAATTTACAACATACAATAACATTTTAAATAAATTTTGAACTAAATAATAAAACTTAATTTATGTTAAAATTGTAATATTGTTGTCTTATTTGAAAATACAAACATAATTACTATAGACATATAAAAGACCAAAAATATACCAGATTATAAACTTTATTACTGCCATGGAAACAGGCATTCAAATAGTATGATCCATTGTATTCTAATGGGTGATTATTTACAAAATATAATTTAATATACTAACGTGAGTATTAAATATTTAAAAAAAAAAAAAAAAAAAAAAAAAAAAATCGAAACTTTTTTAAAATAAAATAAATGAAGTGTATCCTGCTAACCACTTTCGGAGACATGCAGCAACATTCATGTTCTTTTTCTCCATAACTCACAAGCATAGATATAGTAAATAATTTTACTATATCTACTTATTTTACTATATGAGGCATTCTCACAATCTTTTAACTTTCATGTCCCTGAATAATAATTTTTTTTAATGCACTTTTTTGTGTTTTTTTTTTTTATTTCATATACTTGGGAACATCCCATTGCATGATTGCACAACAATATTAACAAGATAAATAAGTTTTGGACGATGTTGGGGGTCCAAACACATGGAAAACTCATCTACCGTCCCGTTTCCCTTATGCTGATTTTGAAGTTTGGAGCTGTCTGGATAAAATTGTTTCAATAAAAATAATTCGATGTAATTTTTTTCTGAAACTAGAACTACTGTTTTATATAAATATGTAGCTAAAGATTAACCTGCACACATTTTTAGGGTTGATATTATTTTTTTAACTCTGTCCCTGGGTTTTAGATTTTTTACCATCCCTCTTCTAAAATTATACAGAAAATCACTTCAGATGCAGCGATAGAATTTTTTTCGTTTTTGCTCCCGCAGAAGTATGCTAAAAAAAGAATATCTAAAATTCTTTGACAGGAAAATTACTGCAGAATATAAATCAGCATTTAAATATCAATTTCAAGCACCTTGGCTTTATTGGTAGTCTTACCCTCCCCAAGGTTTATTCCTGCACTTTTCGAGGTAAATTAAAAAAAAAATTAATTTAATCCAATGTTAACAACTGTTTCGAAAAATCAATGAACATTGTGGCTATCACTTAGTCTTAACATGATTTTCCTAAAAATAGGTGGTAGTTTTCCTTTCCGTTCCATCCTTACCGTCTCTTTTTTTACCATTTCGTCCCTTTTTTTTACCTTACCGCCCCTTCTTTAACACCCCTTTAAGACAATGTTATACAAAAATTCTGTATTAAAAGTACTACATTTGTATTATTTCTTATTTGAATGTCCTGTGTGTACTATGCAAATTCATTATAAGTACAAATTTAGAAGAAAATAAAAAGTTATAGGGGTAAAATGGTAAGGAAAATTAAACTCGCAAGTTTAACCTAAACCTCAGTAAAATAAAAAAAAATTTCGCTGCTGACCATTTTTTCTTTATTTTGAATCATTAAGGCATTCGTCTATCAGATTAAAATGTTATTTTAGCAAGTTTAATTTCGCCAGATTTTTTTCCCCAAAAGTCAAAAGATTGTGAGAATGCCCCATATCTATGCTCAGAAGATACAGCGTGCTAACGACCGATTACTCAGTAAGTCCGTTTTGCTCACAGATGAATTACAGACAGCCTATATGATAAATCTTTATTAAACATACTTATAAGAATTAAACAACGCTTTGTATATTTACTTTCATTTTTGAAAATAGTTAACTGTTGTACATAAGACAAAATTTATACATTAATTTTCCGAAAGATATTTACATTCATTCTTAAATTTAAATTTTCTTCTCTGTAATATTATTTTTATCACTTAGGGGGACTCGGTACCAAAAAAAAATCATTTTGTAACTATAAACCTATATTATATTTTTAAGTTCATGTTTGAATAAAGCATAGTCATAATAGATCATGAAAAGTGTTAAATTCTCAAAGCAATAACCTATTTAAAAAAATTCACAATTTTAAAATTCCTTCTTCTATTTTATTTTTCATATTTTTAAATCGATTTTTTTTATCCTTTATTCAGAGTACTTTTTTCTATAAATCAAAGTATCGGATTTTCAATTAGCCCATTAGATCAGCAGAAAAAAATAATTAGTGAATGTATATCGAAAAAACGTGGGAAAATAGCATGTTTTTAAGTTTATATATATATATTTTTTTTTTTCTTTTTTTAAGTTTACAATCATATTAAAAATCCGATACTTATTTATTACAATCAGGGTCTAAAGATACTTTTTAAAAATTTCAGACAATTTGCTTAATTATTGTAGAAGCCTTAGCATTTCAATTAAAATGAAAATATAAAAAATTGCGAACTGAGAAAAATGAGTTTAAACATTGACCTTTAAAGAGACGTTGGACGGGAAAGCTTAGAGAAATTAAGTATATCTCCTTTATTATTTATCGAATCATTCCAAAATTTGAAAACAATGTTCTAAGAATACTAAGGCACATTTTAAAATGAAAATCTGAAATTTGACATTTTTGTCATTTTTTATCAAAATGACAGGTACTGAGTCCCCTTAATTTATAAATTTCGAAAATTTTCGTTTTATTTTTGTCATTTCAATTGCAGTTGTTTTTAATTTAAGCTATTGTTATATATTACCTTCTCGCTCACCTGGATCTTATCAGACTCCTAATTTTAATGATAAAAAATCGTAATTTAGAATCTGTTTTCGCTTATATTTTATTTTGAGTGACATTCATATCATAAAGATAAAACAATCCCGTGAGTAACGCTGACGTCATATCAACGATGGCAACGATCGAAACTATCCATTTCCCTTTTTTGAAAATTTAATTACTTAATTATATTATTACTTATATTATATTACTTATATTAATTACTTAATTAATAATTACAATTCTTACACCATCGAATAGTAGAGAAAATGTACGTTCAAATGAAATTTGTTTGAAAACTGCATCTAAATTTATTGATTTTTTATGATTGAAAAATAATTTCAGGCAGGAATTTTTTTTTTTTTTTTTTTTTTTTTTTTTTTTTTTTTTTACTCTTTCTATCGCGTCGAACTCGATTACTGAAGATTAACCCGAATGCAACGGGTTTTTTGTTTCCGGCTAATGCTCCATAATTTTCATAATAAATTAATACTTCATCGAAAATAAATAAATAAAATTTTATAAATAAAACACAAATTTAACATGTATGCAATCGAACGCCGCACTTAAACACTGAAGTAGAATCAAAAAGGCTGCTGTAACTTGGCAAAATCTTTAGCAGTTTTTTCGTCTATTAACCACAGGCATGCGGCTAATAAAAAAGTATCTCTTTTAATAAATTTCAAAATGTATTAAAATGCAAAATTGATATTTTTTATATAAAAATGCTCCTCGGTGTTGTTAGGCAATCTAAGAATATATATTAAATGTAAAACATCTATAGGGGGCCATCCCATGCCACGTGTGGGACAGCTTTTCTACACATTACTGCTGTTTTAACAATGTTATTATATCCTCAAATTAAAACAACTACGCTAATATAAAAACCTAAGTTTTTTTTGTTGTTGTTGTTATTTTTAATGTATAGCTTATATTTTAACGACGTATAAATCACGCGCAGGACATTTTGTCCGCTTTTTATGGAATTATCCTGAAACAAGCAGATTACTTTGTCCTAGGATTTAAAATGTGAAGATTTTTAAACCTATTAAAAACGAGCAGCTTACTTGGGTATAAGTTAATAGGTATAATAGGCTATAAAATGTGGAGATTTTAAAACCTTTTAAATGACCATTTCTTATAACATGTGGGGCAGCTTTTCTACATATTACTGCTGTGTTAACAATGCAAATGCTAATATAAAAATCGAGGGAGATTTGTTATTTTTAATGTATATTTTATATTCTATCAAATTATAGGTTCATATACAGGGTGATTCATAATGAATGGGCCGAAAAGAATAGCGCAGTGTGACTGCCGTAATGGATTTATAGACGAAACAAATTTATTCTGCAACTATAATTATACAAGTTTTATTTGGCAACAGGGAAAAATCATCGAATGACGAACTCGCCGCTAGAGGCGCTGTTAAACAAAATGTCGTCCATGCAGGAGAAAGCGTACTGCGTTTTCGAATATGCCAAAACCTCCTCGGTAACTGTTGTGCGAAGACATTTTCGCGCGAAATTTCGTAAACAACCACCGCATCGTCATAACATAAGCAGGTGGGTGAAGCAGTTCCAGGATACCGGCTGCTTATGCAAGAACAAAAGCCCAGGACGAAAAGAAACAAAACCCGAAGTGGTTGAAAGAAGTCGTGAACGCCCTGTGATTTTTTCTCTGGGGTTTCGTTAAAGACAAGGTATTTGTGCCTCCACTTCCTCAGGACTTAGAGGAACTGAAGCAGCGGATAAAGCGGATAACTGCAGTGTTGAACTCCATCACAGGGGATATGCTATCACGAGTGTGGCAAGAGCTTGATTACCGTGTAGACATTTGTCGTGTCACCGGAGGAGCACATATTGTACACCTGTAGAAACTTGAATAAATATAGTTTTGAGGTAAATTTGAATTTTCTAAGTATATTAATTACAACGTTCACAATCATGTTTTCTTTTTGTCCCTTTCATTATGAATCACCCTGTATATAGGTATTTATTTAAGTATCTCACATTTTGTCCGTTTTTCATTAAATGGCCCTATTAGAGTTTTAATTTTTTTTTAAAAGAGGTTTTCGCCTACGTTCTGTACATCGGGGAGTATGTTTTGGAACTCAGGAAGCCTGGGTTAGATCCTCTAGGGTTTCTTTTAATAACTTGAAGTCTTATACGGAATAAATCTGTTTTTTTTTGTTTTTTTTTCGCCTAGCAGAATCTGAAATATCATTTTAAAATTTCAATTAAAAGAATGATATTTTTCCTTTAATTTTTCTCATAATTTGTAAGCAAAAGGGTTAACAGAAATTCAGAAAATTACTGTAATAAATTTTCAAGTTATCGCTAATATCTTAAATCGAGGTTTATAAAATGCGGAAGTCAATTCTAATTATTCCAGTCTGTTATTAAATCAAGTAAAAGTAAATCATTATATCGATCATTATTAAGTACAAATTATTCGTTGTTAGAATTCAGAATACCTAGTTATAAAAATGACGAAGAAGAACATTCGATATTTAATCAAAAATAAATAAGTTTTTATGTAAAAGTGAGCGATTTTTTTATTTAAGTACCAAAGATTAAAAAAAAAAAAAAAAAAAAAAAAAAAAAAAAAAAAAAAAAGAAAAAGAAAAAAAGAAAGAAAAAAGAAATACGCATTGTGCTATTTTTGAATAAATTAATAATATATAAAATAAAAGGATAAACTTGGAAAAATAAAAGAAACATAACACTTTTCGAAATATCTTGGTTTTTCTCAATTAGTCATCAATTTTATTCATAATAAACTTTTGTAATTTTCAACTTCTTTCAAAATGATTGTAACTTTTTTTTAGCCCCCGGTATGCTATTTCTTTCTCCCAGCTTATTTTGTGTCGTCTCCAAAAATAATGTTACGTTGTATAAGCCAGTCGTAAAACAAAGCAGATGTATCATTGTACGATTAAATACTCTATAGAAATTTTTTTAACTTCTAAGCATCGCACATTTTCAATTTTTACACCGTCGTATTGGAAAAAAGAAAACTTTAAATTCAATTTGTTTGCAAACTGCATCTCCATTTATTTTTGAGATATTAATTTTTTTGTAGTTTTTAGCGACATTTGTTTAATTTTGACAACTCAAGTACTCTATTTCTATAGAACGTAAAGGGAAAATAATTGAAAAATAGTAATTATATATTTTTGTTGCCATTTTATCATAACAACCGAAAAAATGTTATGAAAATGCGTGCTATTTTGAGAAAAATATAAATGATTGATTTTGATAAAACATGGAGCTATTATAAACTAAATTTAATTTTAAGTATCTATATTAATATTACAAACAAATGAAGGCCTATGAATCATTTGGCAGCAGATTTTTTTTGGTCGAGTGTCTTGCTGATTTCTTTTAGCTGGATCTGTCTATTAGTCTGAGAGAGTGGCGTCCTATGCATACTTTATTGTAGATGTTGTTTATGACTGGATCGTAAATGAGTAATTCTTCGGATGACGTCCTATTAAGTCTTATTAAGTTTTATTAAGTCTTAAAACTGAACTACAGTAGAGTCCCGATTATCCGAGTCCCGCTTAACCGAGTTTCCGGTTTAACCGAGTTATTTTCTTCTGATGGACTGATGGCTTCTATTATTATGAAACAGCCGTTATAAATGAAGTGTTAGGTGGAGATGAAAGAACAGACGTAAAGAGTTGGAACTCTGATTTTCTGGTCAGAATGGGGGGGGGGGGGGGGGAGGGAGGGCCATATTTTTTTTTCCCATTCTGACCAGAAAATCAAAGTTCTAACTTTTTACGGCTGCTCTTTCATCTTCACCTAACACTTCATTTATAATGGCTGTTTCATAATAATAGAAGCATCAGTTCATCAGAAGAAAAGGATCCATTCCAAAGGTACAAGTTCGGAACCCTACTGTATCTATCTATCTATATATATATATATATATATTTCATCGAGGGCGGCACTAAATTCTGAAAAAGCAGAATTTCTGTTCGCTAATAATTTTTGTTTTCTTCACGCATGATGAAGCAATACCAAGATCTTTCCAATTGCGTTTTGCTTTTGAAATTTTTACTGTGGTTCCTTGAATGTTGGAAAAGGGATGTCACTTGTTATTTGCCAGAAAGTTTGATAAATAAATACAAATTCATATAATTTTAAAACATATATTAAAGTAAAACAATAAATTTTACAAAAAGTACCTAAAATGATGAATAAATTATAGCGTTTTTTAAACCTTTTTCGCGTGTATTTTTTCATGCTGATATCTGGTAAGAAGTCGGCGTAATATCATAATATGAGCGGAAAGAATACATTTTCACTCAATAGTGTCTTTTAGACTTCTATTTAGAATTTTTATTACAAATAATATACACTAAAATAGTATACTTCATTTCAAAAATTCTTCTTACAAGTTACAAATATCACTAACATATCTTTATGTAAATTAGATACCCTTATCGTAAATTCTTAATTTAGATATTTTGAAATTTAATATTATTTTATAAGGCTTTCGTCCTTACACTAAGGATGTATTATGTACAATGGTCAAAAGAAGAAAACGCGAAAGAAAAAACCATGCGTCAAGCATAGATTATGAAACACTTTCTAACACATTCAGAGTAATGTAACAAAACTTCACCGCTTAAGAAGTCACAATATCATGTCTAATTGAACCATTTGGAAACGTGTAACACATTTCAAAATCCAATTTCAGCGATTCCCATCAACAGTCGGAAAATTATCCAAATTCTTTGAACAACCCTGTATATTATTTTTTGATTTGCATCTATAAACTACATATGTACAAAAATTTAGTTCGGTTAGGGAATGCATAACACAGTTAAAAATTCCCCTTCAGCATATTTCGCTAATAAGGAGAAATGTACGTGAATTCTTTTGTGCAGCCCTGCATGCGATCTGTTTGATTTATATACAATGTGTAACACATAAAAAAAATTGTTAAATTTAAAAGGGCATACCGAAATTGAAAACGCACTTCCAGCGATTATTACTCAAAGACAGTACTGTAACCGATTTCCTTTGTGTGTCCCTGTAAATAAACGATAAATGCTATGAACGCCCTATTCTATAGTAATCATATTGTAGAGAAATTCAGTGATTTATATTAATTTCAATACATTTTAAATAACGTAATATCATTAAAATACACTGCAAACGATTTTTTCCCATTGGCCATAATGTAACGGAATTCTTTTGAGTGCCCCTGTAAATGAACTATCAATGCTACACACTTTATATTGGGCACCGAACATGCCATGGTAAATATCGTTAACATATATCGATTGCATGAAAATCGGAGTATATTTACGCGAGTTTGAACGTTGATAAACGGATCGACAGGCAAACCGAATTCATAAAAAGTCCTTCCGGCTTGTGCCGGGAGGAAGAGGTAGCTTTCATATTTCTTGTTTTTAAAAAGCCAGCTTACATCATTAATACACACGAAGCTCAAATTAGTGGAACCCGATAATAGAAGATTAAAAAAATCCCTGCCGGTCCGGCCTACAGGCAGAGGTAGATTTCGAAGTTAAGTATACTAATTTCGCAAATAAAAACCAAATCATGATTAGAGATAAACCCACTTTAACAATTTTATCTGGCCGCTTTTGACGAGTTTTTATTTCATTTTTATATAATAACTGGATTTATCAGAATCATGTTAGGGCGGTATTAAAAAAAATACTTTTCCATGTTCAACAACTCGAAATTTTCTGGCATAACTCCAGATTCATTTTTAATAGGAAAAACATGAAACTTGTTGACGTGATTTTTGAAGAGACCTGTGTTTTTAATTTTCGTTCAATTAATTAAAACTTGATATATAAACAATTATTTTCTCAGTAAGACAATATTTTTCGTTTCTAACACAATTGCTTCGGGAAATTCCGTTCAAAATGCCCACTTTGATATCATTTTTTGAAATATATTCTGCCTCTGTCAAAAAATCGATCATTACGGTACATTATATAGTTTCTGAATAAGCGAATCTACCAATTGGATGCGTTTGAGAGCAAAAATGAATTTAAAAATGAGTCAGAAAATAAGCAGTTTGGATTTGAATACTCCCTTAATACGATGATTTTTCCAACACAATCCGCTTCGGGAAATTCGGTTCAAAAGGCCCACTTTGACAGCGTGTTTTAAAATATATTCTGCCTCTATCACAAAATTGACCATTACGGTACATTATATAGTTTCTAAGTAAGAAAAGGTACCAATTGGAAGCCTTTGAGAGTAAAAATGAATTGTAAAATGAGTCAGAAAATAAGCAGTTTGGATTTGAATACACCCTTACTAAGATGATTTTTTTCTTCAACCGCTATGTATTTTCAATTTGTTTTTGCTGTAAGAATTGGTCCTATCCAAAACTTGTCTATATAGATGTTGTAGACAATATTAAGAAGATATATGATAAATTCATGGGGATTTTATATCTTTTGAATTGACGGAGTTATGGATTTTTTTCTTCTTCAAACGCCCTTTTTGTTTTCGTTTTTAATTTTTTTTTGCGGTACGAATTGTTCCTATCAAAAACTTGTGAATATAAAAGTTGTAGATAATGTTAAGGAAATTCATGATAAAATTAATTGGATTTGATATCTTGAGAATTGACGAAGTTATGAATTTTTTTCTCCCAAAAACCCTATTTTTTGCTCTCTTTGAGCCCATTTTTAACTTTATCAAAAATCTGTGATACATAAATTTTTGGCCCTATTTTTAGAAATAATAAAAACTTTAAACTGATTCGATATGTACAAAATTTAAGAAGTTATGGGGTTTTTTCGGTTTTCACAAAACCCCTCCCTATTTCCATCCCCTTGATCCGATTTTGCTCATTAACGAACTTGACCGAGATTTTATGCCCCTTGATTTTATGTATCAGTTTGGAAGAGATTGATGCAGAATTGTGGAAGTTATTGTGTCCAGAAGAAAGTGATATATATAGATAGATACATAGATAGATAGATAGATAAAGTTTTTTACTGAGGGTGGTTTTGGGATCTAGGGTTCATGATCGGTGTAGATCTGCAAAACTTTTTCAGAAATTCCAACATAGGAACGACGCTAATAGGTAGTATTTCATACGAAATCTACCTAATACTAGTTTTGTCAATACTGAATATGAATGAGAATTTCGCGAAATTAGTCGGCTTTATCCAAGCTAGTTTTATTTAAAGTGATTGATGTTTGGGGGGATTCAATATATAGGGGATTCAATACTAATTTTTATCAATACTAAATCATTATGAATGAGAATTTAGCGAAATTAGTCAGTTTTATCCAAGCTGCTTCTATTTAAAATAACTTATGTTTGGTTGCCAAATTCGGCGATATCTTGAAGTACGTTCCATTTTAAAACAACATGATAGTTGAAGCTAACCAATGAACTTGGTCGAGACCTTAGTAATTCCTGTGCACATGCTCACTCACATCGAAATCTATTTATATATACGAGTGCTGTCGCAGGCAAAAAATCAGATTTTACAAAATGTCACCCACATTAGAAATTCAAACTGCTGTATCTGACCCATTTTTTAAGATAAAGACAAAACAAAAAATGCTCCGGAATCCTTGTATCAAGGTCAAACACTTACGGAAAAAATGTTTTCAAGTTTCTAAATTTTTTGTACCACGTTTTAAATTATTTTTTTTTTAATGGCCGCCATGTTGAAACAAGAAAGCAGATGAAGCTGACCAACGAACTTGGTCGAGACATTACTATATACTATGCACATGACCAGTCACATTCATATCGGTTAATATATATACGTGTTATCGCGTGACAAAAATCAGATATTTTCAAAATGTCAGCCACACTAGAAATTCAAAGTGCTTGCTATAACTCAGTCATTTTTTAAGATATAGACGGAACAAAAAATGCTCCGAGATCTTTGTAACAAGATCAAACACATAAGAGAAAAATATTTTTAAATTTTTGTACCTAATTTTATTTTTATTTTTTTTTAAATTTTAAATGGCCACCATGAATATATGGATATATATATCAATTTGAACGGAGGGTGGTTTCGAGGTTTAGGGGTCATGGTCGGTAAAAATATACCATAATTTCGAAATCGATTTCTAAAAGCTTCAAATACGCAAGTACAAAATTACAGTTCATTTCTCTAAGTGGTTTTTGAATTATAGTTAAAAAAAATAATTTGTAATCTGAAAAATTGTAATCTGTTTTGCAACGATTTCAAAACGAATTTAACACTAGCAGTTTGAAATTTGAAACCTGCATAATTCCTGAACTATTCGACGGAATGACTTCACGTTTGGTATACTACATAAAATATAACGGGGGATCCAAATAAGATGTTATTTAAAAATTTTAAAGGTTAATACAATTTCGAGATGTAGGCGATTCTCTAAACAAATTTTGGGTATATCATTAATTTATAGATGGTATTACTAATCGATCGGAACTATCACATTTTTATATGATAATTTGCTGTAGAGTTAATATGGAATGCCACCCCCCCCCCTTCCTTTCTTTTTCTGACGAATGTACATCATTTGATGTCGTTTACGAAGAAAGGAATGTAATTTGTAAACATTATCGTATACTTTTACTTCGACAAATATAAACCAAAATTTCTTCGTTTATAAAGTCAAGTTAAAATAATAAATGGCGTAAAATAGAGTAAAATTTTAATTTATTTAAAGTAACAGCAAGCCAGATACTTCAATAAGTATTACTTAAGATCGGTTTTATTTAAAAATTATCAAACATTCATTTAAAATTACTTGGTTCGTGAATTAATTGGTCATTAGACTTAAGTACAAAGTTTTATAGTTTATTTCTTTACGCGCTGATTTATTTAGCATTTTAATGAACAAGTATGCTTCATATTGTTCGAGAAATTATATGTAGTTCATTCCAATGTGTTATAAAAGCAAAAGAAAGTATGGCCATAAAATAACTTATCGTTATGCAATTATTTTACTTTCGAAAACCATTTTATTTAAATTATCTCCTTCTGCAGAAAAATTATTTTCTATATTCCTTTATACTTATTCAATTTAATGCTATCGGATTTAGTTTCTTTCCTTTAAATGCATTCTGGAAAATGAAACATATCGAAAATCAGATTTGTTAGAAATAAACATTCCATTTACTAATCCACTGAAAAATACATCGAAAACTGCGTTTAAAGAGTTTTAAGTGCGTGGTGATTTAATTTAAAAGAGTTCCTTTAAGAAAATAACAAAAGCTTTTAAATTCGTAACACCGTTTATATTACTTTAGAAATTTTTTCGCAACTTTCATTTTATATGCTAATGAATATACATTCGATGCTTTTTTATGATTTTGTGCAAGATAAATTAATGGATCTAAGGATATTATTTTCTTTACTAGATTTGCATATTTGATATAGAATAAATATAAGTCGTAAAATTGTTAATATTTTTAAATTTCATAATACATTTTCTTGTTTTGAAGAGCACAAATAATACATCTTTGAAAACATATGAGAAATATAAGCTATGAATATAATGGAAATTAAAAATTAGCAAACACTACTAGAAAAATTAACAAAAAAAATAATAACCTCGTGAAGGAAAAATGAATAAAAAAATAACTTATAAATAAATAAACAAATTATCTAACAACGTATGTTTCTAGCTGAAGCTTTAACAAGTGGAACATCTGATGGAAATTATGGAAAAGCTTCAAATACGAGAATCCAAAATTACAGTTCATTTCTCCAAGTGGTTTTTGAATTATACTTAAAAGAATCTCCGCATTTTTTTTTTGTTATGATTTTAAAACGAATTTAACACTAGAAGTGTGAAATTTTAAACCTGCATAAATCTTAAACTATTCGACCAAATGACTTCACGTTTGGTATCATATATAATATGTAACGGAGAATCCAAATATGGTGTTCGATATAGACGATTCTGTGAGCAAAGTGTAGTTATAGCAATTAATAGGTGCTATTTGCTAATCGATTGGTAACATCATATTTTATATTATCATTTTCGGTAAATTTAATATGGAATGCCCCCCCCCCCTCCTTTCGTTTGACGATTAGTACATTATTCGATGTTGTTTATCAAGAAAGTAATGTAACTACTTCATCAAATATAAACCAAAATTTCTTCGCTTATAAAGTCAAGCTAAAATATTAAGTGGCGTAAAATAGAGTAAAGTTTTAATTTATTTAATGCAACAGCAAGCCAGATACTTCATTAACTATTACTTAAGAGTGGTTTTATTTAATAATTATCAAACATTCATTCAATATTTCTTCGTTCGTGAATTAATTCGTTATTTGTCTTAAGTATAAAGTTTTGTAGTTTATTTCTTTATGTGCTGATTTATTTACCATTTTAATGCCCAAGTATGCTTCATATTGTGCGAGAAATTACATGCAGTTCATTCCAATCTGCTATAAAAGCAAAGCAATATATGTCCATAAAATAACTTACCGTTATGCAATTATTTTATTTCCGAAAGCCATTTTATTTAAATTATCTCCTTCTACAGAAAAGAATTTTTCTGTATTCCTTTATACATATTCAATTTAATGCTATCGGATTAAGTTCCTTTCCTTTAAATGCATTCTAAAAAAGGAAAAATATCGAAAATCAGATTTGTTAGAAATAAACATTCCATTTATGCATCCATTGAAAAATTTCGTCGAAAAATGCCTTTAAAGAGTTTTAAGGGCGTGCTGATTTAATTAAAAAGAGTTTCTTTAAGAAAATAGCAAAGGGCTTTTAAATTTGTTAGACTGTTTAAATTAGTTTAGAAATTTATTCGTAACTGTTATTTTATATGATAATGAACATACATTCGATGCTGTTTTATGATTTTGTGCAAGATAAATGAATGGATCTAGGATATCATTTTCTTTACTAGAGTTGCATACTTGGTGTAGAATAAATATAAGTAGTAAAATTGGTCAAGCTTTTAAATTTTATAATATATTTTGCTGTTTTGACGCGGTAAAATAATACATCTTTGAACATATATGAGAAATATAAGCAATGTTTCTCAATTAGAAAATGAAAAATAGCAAAAACTAACACAAAAATTAACGAAAAGAAAGTAATAAACATTGCAATGAAAAATAAATAATAACTTGTAAATAAATAAATAAGTAAAATATTTAACAACGTATTTTCGAGCTGAAGATTAACAAATGGGTCATCTGATGGAAATACTCATGGAACGTTAGCATGTTGCCAACTTATATGGAACAATCGAATATGAATTTTTATTAAGAACCAATATTACACACAATTTTTAATAACTCATAATGTTTGACAAAAATCTTAGGCTAGGAAAAAGAGTAAAATAAAAAATATCTACTTTTATTCATACTACCGAATGCCTGTTTACTATTATTTTTTAATTTTGAACTCTGTTGTATGTATTTAAATAAGAATTTTAAACGCATTCAAAATAAAAGAGAGCAAAATAATAATGTTTCATATCCTGATCTTTCGCTTTCACACTGATTATAAATATAAATCAAATTAAATCTGATATTAATAGCTAACTCTCAGTTTCCGGTTAAAGACTGCAGCTGAGAGGAATAAAAGTACATTTTTAAATGCGCTGAATGTCGGAGGAAATCAAAAATGAAGAACGTACAGGAAGTACCGAAAGGTTTACGAACAGAAATTTTTTTTAATTTTTAAAGATGGCTGGATAAAAGAATACTTTTACTTGTAGAAATTGCAAAGAAAAAACTACGCTTTAAAATATAGTTTTATTAAAAGAACCAAGGCATCCAACCAACGCCTCCTAGATGTAGGATAAAGCCTTGAAACGCTTTGTTGTGACGTCACGAAACGTCACACAAAGCAGGGAAAACAGAGAAAAAAGATTCCAACAACTTTCATGTTTCGATTTCGCTGACTCGTGGAACTATTAATTATTATTAGCAAACATTAATTAATAATTCCACGAGCCAACTAAATTGAAACATGCAACTATTATTAATTGTTATTATTAAATAATAATTAATAATTCCACGAACCAACGAAATCGTAACCTGCAAGTTGTAAGAATTTGTTTTTCGTTGTTTTGCCTAATTCGTGTGACGTTCCGTGACGTCACAACAAAACGTATCACGGCATTCTGCAATCTAGGGGGCTTTGATCCAACCCGGGTTTCCAGGATTGCAGAATATAGATGAAAACCATTTTAATTTATTGAAAACTAATAGATTTTTTACATTTAATATATTTGTTTAGATCAGACACTAACAGCATCAAAACTCATTTTTATATGAAAAATGTCAGTTATGCATTCAAAAAAAAAAGTTCTGAAATTTGTTAAAAGGGACACTTTTGTATTAGCCTCATGCCAGAAGACCGCCGTACAACTCTGCGACGATTTCATTACTTACAACAGCCTTTATAATTATGGTAATTTCCGCATAACAATTTTTAATCTTCAATTTCATTTCAGTTAGTTATTCATTTGAATGTCAGCTGAAAAAAATAACAATATTGACATACTAAACTATTTTAAGTGAAAATTTTTATTTAACAAATTAATTTGTATTCATTAAAATTCTTTTTTTTTTTCGTAAATAAAGAAGCTACTTATTACAAGTTGAAAATGAATGTTGACGCCTGTTTTAAATTTTATTAAAAACTAGCAAAACCTGTGACTTTGCACGCGTGATTTGTGAAATATACCAAGTGGTATTTGTGGGCCTACTAAAATGAGGAGGATTTATTCTGCTACGGATAATTTAAATGTTACTAACTAAGTAAGATTTGTATGAAATGTCATGCTTGTACCGCAATACGTGAACGTGATAATTGAATTAGTGAGAAAATCTTCATTCCAACCTGTTCGTAGTCACGCTTTCCAAAAAATAATTACAGTCCAGAAACTTGAGAACTCTATCAGTTATCGTACAATGTACAACGGAGGTATTTTTTAATAGGTTCATTGATTTCAGAGTCTCTTTCACAAACAAATCTTTCTTTCTTTTTTATAGTATTAGTACACCTTGATCCACCATAAAAATTGAAATTCCGTTATGTACATTTAACCGTCGTATTTGTACAGCGAAAGGCTAAATAGGAAGGCTTCCTTACCTAGTTGTCAATCATGTTTCTTTACTACTATCATTTTAATTAATAATAGCAGTTACTGGTACTTCCGTTTTAACTCATTGCTCAGAAAAGTTACTCCTAACACTGGAATGAAAAATAATTTATTTTTCTTCTATTTTTTAATTTAAAATAAAACCATGGTTTGTGTGCATAGACGTCTTACAAGTTATCTCTATGTCAAATTTGAAGCTTCTAGGCTGGCTGTTCCAGAGAAATCATAGTGAAAATATGACTGCAGAACATTTTCCTCTCATTTTACTCAGTTAAAATTTGAATTATTTTAAAAACTTATCCTTATTTTCAATCTTAATAGAAACCTGCACGTCAAATTAAAAATTTCTAGCCCCGATAGTTTCAGAGTAATCATAATTATAGACCGTTTTCATCCTTTTAAACCTCGAAATTTTTATCAAAAGTTCTTAGAGAGCATCTACGTCTTAAATGTAATCACCATATCAAATTTCATGATTTTAGTCTCAACATATTCAAAGAAAATAAAATTTTATAACTTTTTTCAATCTTGCACCTCCTTGAGAGCAGTTTGAACAGAAATAAAATATAACCTATTTTTAAGCAGAGATTATCATCATTATTATCTTGGGAGACAATTTGAAAGTAATTCAGTAGTTCTAAAGAAATCTGGATTGTGGAAAGGTTTACGCCTATTTCACCCTTTTTAACTTTCGAAATATTATAAGCTGTTCTGAGCGAGCATGTATGTATTAAAAGTATTTGATATGTCGAATTTCACGTTTATAGCCCTAACAATTTCAAATAAAACACAATTTAGAACATTATTAGAGCATTTTTGTTCATCTCACTCTTAAATTTCGATTTCATTTAGAACCGCTGTTAGCGAGCATTTAGATCTTAAAGGTAACCTCCATGTCAAATTTCATGTTCCCAGCCTTAACATATTCGACGAAATCGTATTTTTGGAAGAAATCATATTTATGTTTGTCGCTGTTTCATCTGTTCGAAGTCAGTTGCTCAGACATTAAAAAAAAATAGAGGTAGCCCAGATTTTAGCAGAGACTACAATCAATATTATAAAGGAATTTAAAAAAAAATCAGTTTAGTAATTCCAAATTAATCGTGATTTTAGAACAGATTTTGCTCATTTCACCTTTGAAATTTCGATTTTTTTAGAAACTATTCTGAGCGAGCATTTACGTTACGCTGAAAAAAAGTATTATACTGACAGTATTATACTGGCAGAATAATACTGTAAAGACAACAATTATACCGCTTAATAAGAATAATAAACCGTAAAATAAAGAGCAATATGCCGGTAAGAGTAATATATGGTATATTTCTGCCTTTTCATTTTTTAAACGGTATACTACTATTTATTTACGGTTTATTACGGTTAACTTTACAGTATAACACTGGCACCTCAGCTGCCAGTATTATACTGTAAAATCAACAGTTATTTTTTACAGTGTACTAAAAGTAACAGCTATGCCAAATTTCAAGTGCCCAAACCTAACAATTCCAAATAAATCGTAAACTGGCAGAATAATACTGTAAAGTCAACAATTATACCGCTTAATAAGAATAATAAACCGTAAAATAAACAGCTATATGCCGGTAAGTAGTAATATATAGTATATTTCTGCCTTTTCATTTAGTAAACGGTATACTACTATTTATTTACGGTTTATTACGGTTAACTTTAAAGTATAACCCTGGCACCCCAGCTGCCAGTATTATACTGTAAAATCAACAGTTATTTTTTACAGTGTATTAAAAGTAACAGCTATGTCAAATTTCAAGTTTCCAAGCCTAACAATTCCAAATAAATCGTAATTTAAAACTTTTTAAAACGTCTTTCGCTCCCATTACTCTTTCAAATTTCGAATTCTTTAAAAATCGTTTTTAGCGAGAATAGGTCTGTTAAAAGTAACCACCATGGCCAAATTTCCAGTTTTTAGCGTCAAAGCTATCATAGAAATCACAATTTTAGAACTTTTTATTTAGTTCCTGCACTCCATGAGAGGTAATAGTACGGTATCGACATAAAATGTAGCTTATATTAGAGCAGAGACTGTCATTATCATTTTGCTACCATTAATTTTAAAATCGATTCGGTAGTTCTTGAGATTACGCCCTACACAACAAACAAACGTTCCTTCATTATAATATTAGTATAGATATCCTACTACCTTTCAATCTCTCATAAATAGAAACATATTTACTCAGAGACATTTATGATGTTCAAAAGGGAGAAAGGCTTTTAAAGAGAAAGGCTTTTAAAGTTTCAGCTTTAAAATAAAGCTTATTCAAAGATTCACGCCTTGCCATCTTTATTCATCGACAGAAAGTTACTCTTTGAACTTTGCTTTTATTAAATGAATTATCTAGTACTAAAAGGAAATCCCTATTGAGAAAAATGCTATTTTGAACTTTTAAGTTTGAAAAGAAACATTTTTTTTCAGAAGCTTAAAAGTTTAAATACTAATTATATAAATTTTCAATTTATTATCATTCCACTGCATTGTTAATTTGAAAAGTTTCTTAATTACTTTCTAGACACATATAGTATAAGGGAAGCATTACAGTGGTGATAGAAAACCGATTATGGAAATTTTGGTATATCTATACAATCCTTTTTAACACTTTTCCACAAAGTTGAGAAGTGTTCATGAATTATGTTTGTCTCTCCGTCTGTCCACACTCTAACTCGCATAAATAGACTCGGATTTTCATGCAATTGATATATTTAATAACGTTCACCATGGAATGTTCGGTGTTGAATATGAAGTGCGTAGTATTAATAGTTCCTTTACAGGGACACTCAAAAGAATTCCGTTACATTACGGTCATTGGGGGAAAACCCTTTGCAATGTATTTAAATGACATTACGCAATTTCAAATGCATTGAAATTGATATAAATCACTGAATTTCACTATCAGATGATTATTATAGAATAGGGCATTCATAGCATTTATCGTTCATTTACAGGAATATGCAAAAAAAAATCGGTTGCAGCACTGTCTTTGATCAATAATTGCTGGACGTGCGTTTTCAATTTCGGTATGCGCTTTTAAATTTAACTCATTTTTCTCGTAAGGCATGGTGACGTCACGGCGACGTCGTTGTGAAGTCACACTGTGATTTTGAGACCGTCGATGTGACGTCACGTGAAGTCGGTGTGACGTCATAGTGATTAGAATGCGAAGTCGTTATGGCCGTTTTAGAGGTCGTTTGTGACGTCACGTTGTGACCACTCTGTGAAGTCACGGTGTGACAAATTTGTGAAAAGTGTGTCATTTGTGACTATTTTGGCATTAACTTTATGACGAACCTGTGACAAAAGCGACAATGCTTTGAAGTCACACTGTCACCCATTTGTGAAATATGTGTCATTTGTGACGAACTTGTCATAAACACTATGATGATTTCAAATGAAAATCAAATTTCAAAGTAATTGCTTAAAAGGCGCAAAGGTCAACATAGTGAAAAATATTTCATGCCGGGACTCGAACCCGGGCCATCAGTACAGCGCACTGACGTTCTACCGACTAAACCACATGGAACGATACCCAGCCTGGAAAATTTCTCACTATTACATGTTGGCAAGGCTACAAACGCAGCACAAGATGGAATATTTATCGTGAACCACCGACATGGGGCAAACGCGAAACTTAATTAAATCCAGCATCGATTGAAACTATATTAATACTTGAAAATTTTTCCAGGGAGAAACCTTCGCCTTGCATACAATATTTCAAATTGAAATTGCCTTTTAAGCAATTAATTTGAAATTTGATTTTCATTTGAAATATTGTATGCAAGGCGAATGGTTCTCTCTATTAATTTTATTTCTAAATATTCCAACCCTCTTAAAGCCCTTATACGTGAATCCATAGAAATTAGTCTGAGAAAAAATGAAGTTTGCAACGACAATATCACATTTCAGATTTCTACTGTTTGGTGAAATATTTTAAAAGAAGTACATTGTAATGTTAGTTTCGGAATTTCCTAGTTTCTGATAATAGTGTTATAGCATACCAACAGATGGCGCCATATCCGATGCAGTATTGATTTTGATGTTTAATGATCAGTTACTGAAATGTTTTCAGTTTGATGTTGTGAAAGTGACTGTTCTGTTTGTAACTTTGCTTCGTGGAGGTCAAGAACCCTCTCCCCTGATGATGGCTCATTAGAAAGGGCATGAAACGTTGGGATTAATTTTCAATGTGTTTTCAATATACTTTTTATTTATATGTACGCTGATGAGTATCATAAGAATTTTTAATTATTAAATTTTGACAGCGCAAATCCAAGTTTTTCTTATAGGAGTACTCTCTCGTTTTTTCGACACCACAGATCATTTCTTGTTTTTTTTATGATTGTGTGTGTGTGAGTGAGTTTGCAATATAGTGTTCAAACGATGCTTGTGATTGAGAGCCCATTTGGAGAACATATTGTAGGCCGCTGACGCAAAGAACTGTATTTACATTAGTACACATCGAGCAACGACTTTTGTACCTAAACTGTCTTTCAACCCTTTAGTGACCAGAGAAAACAAATAATTATTTTATTTTTTAATTCAATTATTCAATTAAATATTTTTATTCTCACGCTCATCTTATGTTGATAAAACTTAAAATTTAAGTCTAAATATTTAACTTTATAAAAAAGGATTTTAAACGCTTATTTAAGTATGTGCGGGTCTTTGAGTAAAATATGCAAAAAAAATATTTTTTTTAATTATCTCTCAATTCTAAAAAAAGTAACTTACGCTGCTGCTGTCATAAATGAATTCGTTGTGTCAGTTTCACTTTCTCGTCTTATCATTTAAAAACTATTGCATATAAAAACATGGAAATAGTAGTTTTATAGAGAAATGTATTATAAACACGCTGAAGGAGAATGATTTTAAATCGAGGAATATTTTTTTAAGCGCTATTTAATGTTCAAATCGTCCAATATAGTTTAGTTAAATAAATTTTATAGGATCAAAAACTATGCATGGCAATTTAATCATATTTTGCAGGCAGATACTTTACTAGATTGCGGCATGCAGTAACCAATCATTATTTTTTTTTAATTTGTCTAAATTATTTAAGTTTATTTTTCCAATTTTTTATTTCCAATTTCATTATCTGAATAGATATTTAGTTCATAGTTTAAAAGAGCCAATTTTATCTACTGTTGCCAGATTTTAAAAAGCCCGACTAATGATATATGAAAAAATTTTACAAATGAAATATATATTTACACGTGACTATTAAAAAAAGAAAGAAAATTTAAAATTATTAAATTATTACGTGCGGAAAGTATTTAATTTGGAACACTACCTTATATTAAAAAGATTTTCTTATAGTATTCTAATTCCTAATATATAACATCTAAAAGAAAGCTTTTCGTCTACACGTTATATAAATGTGGGAGGCAACGACAATTTTTGCTTAACCATTTTATAGAAGCTGATTTGCAAATGCGTAATTGGTCTTACTTAATCAATCGCGAAACCAGCCGTCACCAATGGTGAATGCGGACTTGGGACCTGAAAAATCCTCTAATCAAAGAGAAATGGCAGCTTGATTACAGAAGATCGCCACTGGTCGTGATAATATCATTAAATCTTCCGTATTCGGGGGTAATCTTCCTAAAACAGAGTAGACTAGTGTTTTTTTAGTTTGCGGTGTCTGGGACGAGGATTGACAAGCGCAGCTCGTAGAGGGCAGCGCCCCTTAGCATATAACATGAATATATCTGCACTAATTGATCATCTCTAACGTTTTGAAATTCAAATACAGTAGAGTCCCGATTATACGAGTCCTGCTTAACCGAGTTATTTTCTTCTGACGGACTGATGGCTTCCATTATTATGAAGCAGCCATTATAAATGAAGTATTAAGTGAAGCTGAAAGAGCAGTCGTAAAAAGTTAGAACTCTGATTTTTTGGTCAAAATGGGGGAAAAATGGCCATTTTTTTTTTTTAATATTATGGCCTTTTTCCCCCGCATTCACTATAGTTTTCCTAGATTTAGAAATAGTGTGTGTGTAGGGGGGCATATTTTTGCATTACATTTTGGACGACATCTCTGAAAATATACCTATAATTAAAAGAAATGCGTTTTTGAATTCGGCGTTACGAAAACTTTCACACGATATACAAGTATTTTTTTTTCAAGTAACTTAATTAGCCCTCTACATTTTTTCTAAATATATTTGTGAATCGTTAATAATCTATTAACATGTGGGTCAATAGCTTTTATTACTTCAGCCCATTTGAATTTTCCATGTTCCATAGTTTACGAGTAAAATGGCTGTGACGGTCGGACAGACCGACACAGGGGTGATCTTATAATGGTTTTGTTTTTACTTTTTATGTAAGGAACCTTAAAAACGTCGTACCATATTCATAGCTGAGCATGACTAGTGCCTTTCAACAGATATTTCCGCCACTTATTAATTACTGAAATGGAGTAAAAAAAAGTCGACTTGAATCTGTGTTATCCAATTTTAACTTGGATTTTTACGATCTACTTATAAATATATTTGATATATGAACTATGTACTGAAACTTCTAAATCTTACAAATTTGTAAACTTTTAGGTGAAAAGTAAGATTAGCAACAAAAATGGCGTAATTACAGAAAGTAGAATTTTCCAATCCCGCATTGTATAACGTATATGGATGTACTGAATCCCCCCCTCTGTCATGAGAATTCTGTGTAATATATTCTATTAAGGATTTTGGCTTTTACAGGTTTTGAAAGATTTTATTACTTTTCTCAAATATAAACATTTAACTTCATTAAAATATCAATACATGGCTGCACAGTTTTTTTTTTTGTTTTTTTTATACAAATATTCTTTTTTTTTTTTTTTTTATAGAAAACATTCATCTACTTTTCTTTGTATGAATGCTTTATCGATCAATTATAATATGAAATATACCAAAAATTGCAAAATTACAGATCATTTCAATTTATTGAATACATAATTGCATTCCGTAGCTTTTAATTTAAAATTCAAAATCATTAATAAATAAAAAATATATTGGGAATTGGGAATGGTAAATTTTCCTTAATAATAATGAAGAAAAAACAAATTCAATAACGTTTCCACCTGAAATAAAATATAATTTACATTACTGAACTGAGTTATTAGAACGCTAACAATATCAGAGAAACACTTATGCCAGGAACGGAGTTCGAAACTACGATGCCTTTACAGAACCAGAATTCCTCTTTCCTGCGCCTTAAGACAACTCGGCTATCTGGATTTCACTCAATGTCCCTCTAAAATGAATCCAGTTCAAAACTGTTTTCCCACTCAGTTTAGCGATAGAAAATCACCCTAGAAAGCACATTACTCATGCTCAGATCAGGTGAGACCATTCTTAACAGAGCCGCTTTGCATTTGAAATATATTTTCATTCATTAAGTTGCTAAAATATTATGAAATTGTCAGTGTAGTTGGTTGGTTGTATTTATGACGGCCAATTATCTGCACGAGGGATATAGGCCCTGGGGAGGAGTGCCCTTCGTGGGGGTCTTTCTAAGGGATCCTAACCCGTATTAACGCTTGGAAATCCAAGGTTCGAAGAAAACTCCGAACGATTAGGCCGACGGGCGCGATTGGGTTAAATTGTCAGTGTATTTATATTATATTATAAGCAGAAGTTCTCTTATACGTCCATTAAAAATATTTCAAAAATATATATTCTAAAAACACACTCAAAATATATATTAAACATTTAACTGCTAAAAACGACGTCAAACGTTAATAAAATACATTAAAAGATCTTAATAATTTGACATGTTTCGATTGAATTTACTCAATCATCATCAGAAAAACAAATAAACACAAAGATGGAAAATGACAATAAACTATTACAAATGAAATTTAAAAATAAATAAATAAAAATCACGCGCGTAATATTTTAACATGTTTCACGTTCGAATCTTCACGTTCTTCGAATCCGCTAAAACTCAACTTAAAAAGTTTGATGTAAATTTAATTGCTAGACCCCCTCCTAAATTAAAATCAATTTTAACCACTAGAATTGACCCTATTGATAAATTTGACCTTTCCGGTGTTTATATCATTCCTTTTCTTAAAGAAGGTGGTTATAGAAATTATTATATTGGCATGACTCAGAGAAAATTCCAAGTGAGATGTAAAGAGCACATTGCAGACATAAAATTTAATAGAGGTAAAACCGCATTATCTAGGCTAAATAAAAAAGAAAACATAAATATTTTGTTTAATGAAAGTAGATTAATTTATAGGTCAGATTTTTATTTGCAACTTTTTATTAGAGAATCTATTGAAATTTACGTCAGAAACTCAATGGTCTGCAATGATTCCTTGTCATTTCAAATCCCAAATATTTGGATTGAATTGTTAGATAATTTGAAAATAAACTAGGGCAACGTGAAACATGTTAAAATATTACGCGCGTGATTTTTATTTATTTACTTTTTAAATTTCATTTGTAATAGTTTATTGTCATTTTCCATCTTTGTGTTTATTTGTTTTTCTGATGATGATTGAGTAAATTCAATCGAAACATGTCAAATTATTAAGATCTTTTAATGTATTTTATTAACGTTTGACGTCCTTTTTAGCAATTAAATGTTTAATATATATTTTGCGGTTGTTATTAGAATATATATTTTTGAAGTGTATTTATAATTTTCTATCACACATGCAACAATAGAGATCAATATATTTTTTTTACTTTCTTCTATCGTTACAAGAAGTATTGGATTCGTGCAAAATTTCGACTTCAGTTTTCGACGGATTTATACGTTTTAGAAGGTCCTGAACACGATTTAACTGTTTTTAGAAAATGTTTGTCCATGAGTCTGTCTGTGCGTTTGTCTGTCTCTATGTATGTGACACAAATTTTGTAAGGCGCTCTCACTCACTGCACGGAATTTAATTTCATTCACACCTTAACATAAATTGGTGCTGGTAATAGGTTTGGCGTATATCGCCGAAGGCGCTACAATGTTGCATTTTTCACGATTTCCATAATAGGTATATCTCAAGAACTAATGCACGGAATTTCATAAAACTTCATATTATGTTAGACCTCGGCATAAATAAATGCTGATAAGGTTTGGATATAAATCTCCCAACAGGCGGAGCTGCTATGCGACATTTTTCACGATTGCCAAAATATATCTCAAGAACTAGTGCACGTAATCTCACCAAACTTCATATTATGTTAGACCTCGACATAAATAGATGCTGATAAAGTTTGAGTGTAAATCTCCCAACAGGTGGAGCTGCTATGCAACATTTTTCACGATTGCCAAAACAGTTATATCTCAAGAATTTGTGCACATAATTTCCCCAAACTTCATGTCCGACCTTGACATATATAGTTGCTGATAAGATTTTGGGTGCATATCACTGAACAGATGACGTTGCTATGACGAAATTTCATCAAACTTCACATTCTGTCAGACTTTCCACTAAATAGATACTGATTCAATTTTGACTTTGATCACTTGTATCCTGAACTTGGAGAATGATTCCTACACTTGTTCACAATCAATTGATGCCATTTGGGGAGCGTGATTTTTTTCTATCATTATTCACTGGACGCTGTAATTCTATGCTAAATTCAAAAAACGGCATCATATTTCATATCCATAATTGTTATTGTGTGAGTAATGTTTTTAATTAATGTATTAGAATGATATAAAACTAGTTGCATGTGCCAATTCCAAAACTTTCTTCTATCTCAAACCTGTTAATACTTCAAAATTCGCTATCACTGTGCCAAAATTAAATGCTAATCTATGCCCATCATGAGGATTCTAAAAATATGAAATTCCGTGCATCAGTTCTTGAGATATGACTATCGCTAAAATCGCGTAAATCCTGCAAAATACAGCACAGCAGCGCCACCTGTTGAGTGATTTACAACAAAACCTAATCAGCAGCAACTTATATTAACATCCAACTGAATCTGAAGTTTGAGGAAAATCCGTGCATTAGTTTTTGAAATAGAGCTATTGTGAAAATCGTGAAAAATCCAGCATAGCAGCTCCCTCTATTGTTGTGATTAACACCAAAACCTAATCAGCAACAACTTGTGTCAATTTCCAACTGAATCTGAAGTTAGATGAAAATTCGTGATTTTTTCTTCAAATAGAGATATTGCGGAAAACATGAAAAATATAGCATAGAAGCGCCACCTGTTTGGTGATTTACACCAAAACTTTATCAGTACTAATTTGTATCAATGACTAACCGAATCTGAAGTTTGATGAAAATCTGTGCATTAGTTCTTGAGATAGAGCTATTCCGGAATCGTGAAAAATACAGGATATCAGTGCCACCTGTTTGACGATTTACACTAAAACATAATCAGCACCAATATGTATCAAGATATACCTGAATCTGAAGTTTGGTGAAAATTCGTGCATTAGTTTTTGAGATAGAGCTATTGCGGAAATCGCGAAAAATGCAGCATAGCAGCGCCACCTGTTGGGCGATTTACACCAAAACGTAATCAGCGCCAATTCATATCAAGAACTAACAGAATTTGAAGTTTGATGAAAGTTCGTGCATTAGTTCTTGAAATAGAGCGCCCACAAAATTAGTGTCACATACAGACTGACAGAAGACATTTTGTGAAAACATGTTTTTCAGGATCTCTGACCCCTAAAACGTGTAAATCCTTCGAAAAACGGAAGTCAAAAATTTTCGATAATCCAATACTTTCTGCTTGTAAAGATAGAAGAAAGTAAGAAAGATTTGTGAGGACCTCAACGTACTAGTCTTTAGTGAATACTCATGCGTCCTGTTGATTTTAAAATGTCGCAAGATAATTACTTAAAGCCCAGTTACTCTTCAAATTTCGAAATTTATCTTTCCTTTGATTTAAATTAGTTAATTTAGTCTTTAGTGTAACTAATAAATTCGCTTTCCGCGTAATTTGATTCAAATGAAGTACTAATCTATTACAATTTATTCTTTATTTAAATCTCCTTGTAATAAAATTAATTGTTTAAATTTGATTGTCTGAGAAGCAATCGGAATCAATTTACAACAATCCGAAGTTTTGTTGCTATATGACATGAAACACGCACTACAGTTCATTAGTAAAGTTGTTACTTACTTTAAATATAAGCAGTAATTGAATTATTTAATTTAGAACATAGTCCTGCATTAAGTACTGGCGTAGTTAAATAAGCTTTTTTTAAATAAATATAAAATTTGCATAATAAACACGATACTGTTCTTTTGCTATTTTATTTTGTTTAACTTTGTTTTTGTATGAAAAAATGGAAATTTGTGATCGATTTTTGACTCGCTTCCTGAAATGCTAAATTTATAACTAATCGGATGTGCCAAGCCCAAAACTTTCTTGTTGATAGAGATAGATTTAAAAAATATATATATATGCTTGAAAATTATTTTTAAAACAATAAAAATTGAGTAAAATGCGATACAGTTTTCAAACGAATTGCGATGTAGTTTTCATACGAATTGCACTTGGAGGTACATTTTTTTGCTATTCGATTGTGCAAAAATTTAAAATGTGCGAGATTTAAAAATTTAAAAAATTGCAATAAAATTAATAAAAGTTAAATTTAATCGCCTGTTGTTGCCACCGTCAAAATGACGTCAGAGTTACACACAGATGCATTTGTTCTCTATAATATTGACTAGCATGTGTGATGTTAAAATGTACCAAGTAGTATGGGTGCTCCCACTAACGTGAAATGAAAATTATGTTTCTACTGATAATAAAAGTATTGCTAATGTAAATTTCTAATATAAAAAACAAATAAATTTCTTTAAATATGCAATTTTCATTAACATCGTTTGTTTATTTTCCCGTAGCAATTCTTAGTTATTTTTAGTAAAGTATTCATATTTACTTTATAATAGAAATGGACAGCTTACACGAGGTTTCGAAGAGCCCCATTCGAAAAAACGTGCATTTTATGTTTCTATATTTGAAACAAATTTATTGTTATTTCGATAAAATGACGTTACCTTCATTTCTTTTCTCTTCTCCTGGTACTCAGATTAAAGTATAACAAAATTATGTGAAAATAATACTATGTTTAATAAAAGCTTATATTTTCATTCTTAGACATAGACTCAGATGAAAATGACGTTCATGTGTTTTTTTTATCCTGCAAAAGGAAGGATGCATTTTTAATAACTATCATTACAAAGTAAATCATACAACTAGAGAACAGGAATTCTGCTTTTCCAGAATTTAATGTCGCCCCGATGAAAAAAAAACCATATATATATAAATTTGTATTAAATTTTAGAGGTAACAAAACCGTACAAATTGGCAGCTATGCGATTCTATTACTTTTATGAAAAATTGCAGGTGTAGCCTCTTCTTTCTATTCAAAGTATTAAATAGTTTCTTCCAATCGAACTTATACCTTTGGAATGGATCACTTTCTTCTGATGGACTAATGGCTTCTATTATTATGAAACAGCCATTATAAATGAAGTGTTAGGTGAAAATGAAAGAGCAGCCGTAAAAAGTTAGAACTCTGATTTTCTGGTCAGAATGGGTAAAGAAAATGGCCATAATTTTTTTTTTTAAATATGGCCATTTTTTTATTGTATCATGTTAATTTTATTCATAATTTAATTTACTTGTACTCCCTTAAATATAATTAATATAATCCCTTAAACTAATATTAATTTTTGTTGCATTAAAATATCTCAATTTGTTGATTTTCTGTGAGCAAGTAAACCCTATTGGTTTGCAATGGAAGTCTATGGGAATTTGGCGAAATATTAAAGATATCGCCAAGTTGGCGACATAACAAGGTCCCTCCCATGGTAATCCCCTTATAGCTATGGAGATGCATTAAATGCTGTTCAATAACCAATGAGATGCCTTTCATTCGGGCGTTGTCATTAAACAATTAACAAATAATCGCGATTTCTGTACCACGTACGGTAGCGTAATATATATAAAGATATTTCTGAAATATTTTAAAACCTTATGAAAAGTTCAAGGTGATATGAGATTTTTTTTTAATATCATTTAATTAAGTATATTCCTGTAAGAAATTTCAGTGTCTGTGTTTAGCATAAAATATGAGAGGAATCTCTAAATAGATTTAATATGCAACGATTTGTAGAAAAGTTATTTCAATCGAATATCTTTAATTGTTCTGTAACAGAACGGTGTTTGGATTACAAGCAGTCTTATTTTTCTTCTTCTCCTTTCCTAAGTCTGCTTTGTTCAAAAACCTACTGCTACTCTGAGTCCTTGGCTTACATATTTCCATAAAAACTCTCTCTAAGCCTCTGGTCAATTGTTTTAGCTACACACGCAAAGAACAATGTTAGCCTCACCATACGGTGAAGATTTTCAATCCATACATAACTTCCGGCAGACCGAGTCACGCTAATCTCAGATCGATATTAGAAAAATTTACGACTTATAATGATTATAATACAGATTTAGCGAAAAAAAAATTGTAAGGTATTTGCTTTAATTCTTATATTTTAAGATTACAATGTCTATATAGAATATATATTTAATTTTAGAAAATACCATAAATCTACATAATATTTTAAGATTTGTGGTGTTTGTAATGGATATATGGGGGGTTTATTTCTTAGACAGAAAATGACGAAAACTCTAAGTTGAATAATATTTTTTAGATTTACATTGTTTGCGGATATTCTTACTGTTTTAGGAAAAGAAATAAATGCTTTAAACGTACATAATGTTTACCAAAATACTACTAAAATGCAAATAACGAACGGCGTTTTACAACTTCAATTAAGATGAGTTGTAACTTTAATAAACAAAATGTCACAGAATTTTATTTTGTAAAATGATCATTTCTAAAAAAAAAATTCCAATGAAATTTAATAATACTTTTAAGTTTTAATTAAAAGTACATATTTTTAAGACATATTCAAATTTTTTTTCCAGTTGATCTTTTAATGGTGTATTGAAAAATTTTTATGTATGTGTTAGCTCATCAATTTTACTGAAACAACACAGAAACGGAATTAACTTTTGCGCAAATGTAATTACTGCGTGTTACAACAATAATATTTACGTTTCAAAAAATGTAGTTTTAAAAAGATGTTTAATATATATTACAGATTTTTTTAGTTTAGCTTTTTAAGATTAATTGAAGACCTTTAGGTAACTTCCATTACAAAAAGTAAGAAGCTACTTTTCGATCGATTTCGTTGGTCAGCTTCATCCGGCATTTTAATTCAAAACTGCCATTTAAAGATTTATTTATGTATTTGACCTTGATACAAAGATTCCGGGCATTTTTTGTTTCACCTCTATCTTTAAAAATGGCTGCGATATAGCAGTTTGAAATTCTAATGTGGTTGACATTTTGAAACAAGATAACAGATTAAAATAAGGGATTCCTCCAAAAACGAATTTACACTCATGTCCAAAATTAAGGTCACAAACATAAAATCTGTGAAAACTGGTGAACTATTCACTGTGTTGCCACGAAATTTGGCACAGAGGCAAATTACAATGAGAGAAAGAATATAGCAACATAACAATATAGAAAAGATTTTAATTGTGAATTAAGATAAGAATTAAGAGTATATCAAAAAGTGCTAAATCATGATTCAGAGATAAAGCATTTTTCTCGGGAAAAGTCTGTCTAATATGAAGTGTGACCATAGTACATTGCTATACAAGCCTCACAACGAGCTCTCATACTGTTTATGAGGGTGTCAATAAATGTTCGTGGCAACAAACCCAACCCGCCCTTCCAAAAGGGCGGCTTTTAACTCCTGGCAGGTCCTGGGACTGGGGTTAGGTTGTGCAATGGCTCTTTCTAGACCATCCTAAACATGTTCAATAGGATTGAGGTTCTGTGAGCTCTGAACAATGTGAGCTCTGTGTGGCTTCGCATTATCGTCCGTAAACATGAAGTCTGGGCCTACATTACCCCAGAACAACCTCGCATAGCCTTCATGAATCACATCCCTATATCGCTGTGCGTTGATAGTACCCGTATCGAAGGTGTGCAGTGGCCGTACGACAGCCCAACATTTTACCGCCCCAGACAGGGATTCATTAGCCAAAAAATCTGTCGATTTCTTTTACGTAGGAAGGATGATAGCAAGCTCCACGTTCTCTCCAGATGAAGATTCGACGAGAATCACTCTGCGTGGTGAATCTCGACTCATCACTGAAACGAACATATCCTTGTTGTGTCCAAGACTGACGTTTTCGGCTCCACAACCACCGGGCTCTCCTGTTGCATATACAGTGAAAGGGACACGCACGACTGGACGCCGGTCGTTAGAATGAGGTCCTTGAAAACTATGTCAGATTGTTCCGGGGTGCTGTAGCCTCGGATTTCATGTTTATGGACGATAATGCGAAGCCACACAGAGCTCACGTTGTTGACGATTTTCTTGAAGAAGGGGATATTCACCTCATGAATTGGCCCTCGTGGTCTCCGAACCTCAGTCCTATTGAACATGTTTGGGACGGCCTAGGAAGAGCCATTGAACAGCGTAACCCCCTTCACAGGACCTGCCAGCAGTTAAAAGCCTTGATTTTGGAAGAATGGGTTCTATTGCCACGAACATTTATTGATACACTCATAAACAGTATGAGAGCTCGTTGTGAGGCTTGTATAGCAATGCACGATGGTCATACTCCATATTAGACAGACTTTTCCCGAGATAAATGCTTTAACTCTGATTCATGATATTGCATTTTTTGATATACCCTGTATTTTAATTCACAATTAAAATCTTTTCCATACTGTTATGTTGACATATTCTTTCTCCTATTGTAATATACATCTGTGCCAAATTTCGTGGTAACACAGCGAATAGTTCATCAGTTTTCAAAGATTTTATGTTTGTGACCTTAATTTTGGACATGAGTGTAATTTATGAGTTTCCTTGAACGTGGTTTCTCGCAAATTTTCTTTCATTAACCATTTTTTCAACTTTCGCATGCTTAAAACTATATAGTCGTATCTGACAATGTCAAATTATCGCCATGCTTGGTAATGGCTGGCGGAATGTCGCCAAATTTGGCGACAAGAAATAAGCCGCCATAAATGAAGCTAGCTTAGCAATAGCTGATAATTTTTTTTTTAATTTCTTTCCAGTTTTAAAATTGGTGAAAACTAGGTATATTCTAATCAAGTTTCGCTCACATTTGCTCCGTGTCTTTGAGTACAATTAGCTGAATTTTCATAAGCAAGGAATAGGGAAAATTGCCAACAGATTTCAGCATCATTTATCGTAAAGCTTTTATGGTTCCATTGGTTGACATCCTAGTATTTTAATTTCATGATAGCATTATGTGTGCCACTTTTATAAAGGGGTTCAGTAAAGCAATTCAAACGTAAATAACTCATTTAGTTTTTTCCTCAATATGAGTTGAAACAATCTATTTCAAGTGCACATTCAATTCATTATTTATCTTCATTTCTCTAGTTTTCAACAATTTTTCTTATTGATAGCAATACTCTTTTTTAATTTCCTATCAAAGAGTGTTTTTTGAGCTCTGATAAAATTTTGCAATGAATTTAAAACATCCCCTCATCTGCGAATAAAGACGTCACTAATAATTCGCTTTCTGTAAATTATATCCCTTCACTGCATTTATATTTCCGCAGAGCTGAATTTAGCCCCTTCTAGACGAGCGTCCTTTAAAGAATTTTTTATTTTTTGTCACAGGTTTTTAAAACTAGAAAATTTTGCCCATTTGAATAGCAGATATACTTCGATTAATCCCTCAGAACTTTTAGTTAAATTTTGCTTTTATAACTTTTAATTAAACAGAAACTTTTCAGAAACTTTTAATTAAATTTTGCTTTTCTAACTTTGGTGGAAAATATATAAAATTTCTTTTCCTTATTTTGAAATAACTTTTTTTGAAAATTCTGATGTGAATTCAACATTACCGAAACACAATTATTTGCCACTGAAAATGTTAAATAAGACAAAAGTATTAATTGAAATTTACTGATTGGAATAATCAAAGATTATGAACACTTTAAGCGACACGTATAGGTGATGCTTCTCGCGAAGGTGTTAACCGAATAACTATTAGAAGCACAAGCAAAGAAAATCCTCAGAAGATAGGTGAAGAGAACAATTACCGTAAATAATGCTAGTTATTTAAAAAAAAAAAACTTTCAATAAGCAATTAAAATTGACAGATAAACATATTTTTTCTTTAAGTAGGTTTTGACTTTTATTTAAATTGTGTTGCGTAAAAATAAAAAATAATTACAATAATGAATGAACTTTACAAAGCTTTTTAATTCTACAAGTAGACTGTCACACATACAAAATTCCGACTGATTCAAAATGAATGCGACAAAATGAAGTTTTCTCCCATTTATTTTGAATCACCCGGAATTAACATGTTAGTAATTTCATCGTCGCCACAAAAAAGTTGTTCTTTTAAACATTTTTTTTAAATTTGCTAAACTATGCATTAACATGTCAGCAATTTCATCGTCGTCACAAAAAAGTTGTTCTTTTAAACATTTTTTTTTTAATTCACTAAACTGCAACAAAAAAATGTCAAAACAACGAAATCGTAAGTACAATTTTCTCCCCAACACAATTTGGAATCAAACAAGAAAAAATTGTAATTTTTTAATGTAAACAGTTCAGCTTTGAATATGTCTTAGATATAACATTAAGTTCAGTAAGCATCGTAAACTTAAAACACGTACATTAAGTAGTTCATTGTCACATGCATTCTTTTTTCTCTACTCCATAATTGGACAGCATGATTTAAGTCCACTTTCGCACACGTTTCTAAATTTTTCACATTAGACGATTTTAATATGCTTTACTATAAAGGCGGTTTTGTCACGACATAAACGAATCAATAAAAAAAACGCACTTTTATTTTAGAAGAAAAAAAAAAAAAAAAGGTAATTCTGCATTTACCACTTCTTATACGTAGCTATGGGAACAGAAGTTTATTTACGAACAAAGAAAATTAGATCATATTTTTTCGAAGAAAAGTGGAATATTATTGTTTTACTGTCTGTAAGCTGATGTTATTGTGAAACATTTTATAAGTTTACGAGGAGTGTAAGCAAAAGGATTTTTTTCTTTAATTCAATATTTTGAAGAATATTTTCTTCCTAAAATCGTAAATTTACTTTATTTTCTAAAATGGCGTCATAATGTTTGCAAAAAATTGCTTTTTCACATTAGAATTCTGCAATTCTTTTGCTGTGCGTGATGGATGCCAGAATATTTCTGTCTATATGTACATGAATATTGCAAAATCGTTTAAGTTCCTTAATGCATCAGTTTATTTCTTCTTTCTTTTGTTCAGTTCTGTTTTCTGAAATCTGAATTCAGCGTAAAAAATAATTAATATTTAAGGATTTCTTTATTTACAAATCTAAATTTTATTTCACTATTTATGCAGAATTAATGTCAAAGTTTGATTCCTAAATTTATGCACAATAAATGTCAAAGTTTGATTCCGATTTCTATTAACTTTCCTTGTGTAAAAATGTATATCTGTCGATAGTTAACTAATGTTACTATCTGTCTGACAGTAAGAGTTTCATATTAGAAAATAATATACAATAGGTCCAGTTGTAACGAACTTGGTATATAGCGAACGTTTATAAATTTACGTTCATAGTTTACTTTTATAAATTTCTTCTTGTTTATAAATTTCTTCTCGTTTTTAAAGAAAAATTATTCTCATCTAGCGTTCAAGTAACTAATGGCGAAAACAAATACAAATTCTTCATCATTTTTATCCATTTCTAACATATTTGAAACGCGTTTATGAATTCGGTTTGTCTGTCTGTCTATCTGCCATCTGACCGTGTTCTAATCTGCGTAAATATAGTCAGATTGCCATGAAATTCATATGTTTTATTGGAATTTACTATGGAATGTTCGGTATTGAAAATGAAGTGTGTAGCATTTACTATTCGTTTACAGAACACTCAAAATAGTTCCATTACATTACGGTGTATAGGGGAATATCGTTTGCCGTATTTTTAATGATATTAAATATTACACTATTTTAAAAATATTGAAATTCATATATGTGAGGTGTACTACGCGATGCGCGTATTGTAGAATATAGTGTTCATAGAATTTATAATTTATTTGCAGGGACACACAAAATAATTTGGCTACTTACTGCCTATGAACAGTAACTGTTGGAAGTGCGCTTACAGTTGCATGTGGTAAGAGTTTTTAAATTTAACTTTTTTTGCATAATATTCGGTGTGCATAAATACTATAGATGATATACAGGGCTGCACAAAAGGTCTCAAGCACATTTCCGTTTATGGACTTTCAACTGTGTTACGTGTTTAACTGATCTAACCTTTAGCATACTATGTAGTATACATAGAACTCTATAGATCACATGCGAGCTGCACAAAAAAATAAAAAAAAAGAAAAGAAAGAAAAAAGAAAAGCAACGGATATTTTCTCGACTATTAACGGTAATTGCAGAAATTGGGTTTTCAAATGCGTTATGTGTTTTTCAAATTTTTATTTAGACATCATCATTTACCTTAATAAATTGTGTAATTTTTTTACAGACTTCTGAATGCGTTGAAAAGTGTTTCATAATCTATGATGTATGCATGATTTTTCGTTCTTGTTAGGATATGAACACGATTACTTAAATATCGGTTATCATTGTTAATTATTGCACTTGTAGAATACACTTTTCATCTGCTTTTGTTATTGTAGACATGTAGACACATTGTAAAAAAAAACAGAAACGGTACTGTCCATAGCGGAAACGTTTCCGAAAATTTAGTATAAAATTTGAATTTTCTTCAGTTACTGATTAAGTCGGAAACGTTACGCTTATTTTCATGTAAATATTTGAAGCAAATATTCGCATTTTCTGCACATGCCCAACATATTCTACAAATGTCATGATCACGTCATTTATATTATTCTGGTATTGAAAGTAACGAAGAGACTTAACAAATATTTTGAGGAAAATAAGCATTTGTGTTTTATATTTTTTTTTATTTTAGAAAGTAATATGCTTTTCTTAAAGAATTAATATTAAAACAAATTACCTTATTTTATCCAAATTAAATAACTTCTGAAATCAAGCAACTGGTTGAAGATTTAAATAAAAAACTGAGTATTTTAAAATTTTAAATGTTTAATTTGAAAATTTGAAAAAATGAAACTTCGAAATGCAGATAATTCTTTTATTTAGAAAGTGATCTTTGTATTAACATTTTAACAAAAAGAAAAAAAAGGAAATTAAAATAAATATATATCATGTTGCTGTATGTTGTTTGGAAACAAAAACACTCTGAAGGTGCAGCGTTGTATAACTTTTTATATCCGTTTAGATATCCGTTTACGTGTTCATCTTATTTAAGTACTTATGGGTGATTTAAATGTAATATTTAGATTAAAAAGCGTCATTCTAAACTTATAAATAACTTTTTATAGATATCCGTTTTAGAGGTCTGCACGGGCCGGAATTTCCAGGCCCGGGCCCGGTCCGAACATGAGCAATCTTGGCCCGGCCCGATGAAAAAATTAAAAGTTCGGCCCGAGTCCAGCCCGGCCCGTTTATATTTTCACAGTTCACGTCCCGGTCCGTAAAAAATCAGTGAAAACAGGAACAGCCCGTGGAAAAATCAATTAAGTAATGCCCGACTCAATTTCTACAAAAAATTCAGGTTTTTCTAAACATACAATTAAGATTCTTTTAAAGAATAATACTGCATACATATTTATGGGATGATTTTACAATATATTTTAAAATTACTATGTGTTCGCTAGACAGAAAATACACAATAGCAACATTAATGATTACTTAGAGTCTTAGACGTTTCAACATTCAAATAAGGATTCATTAAAAAATTAATGTAGTTTAGAATAAAAGAATAAAGGAGGGTTAAAAACATCATAACTTTTGAAGCTGTACAATAAAAAGCTGATTTGTAAAAATATTTCACTGCCATTTAATAAGATTTTTCTCAAATCCAAAGGAGCTATTTTCTGATACATTTCTCAATTCATTTCTTTTCGGAAACTCATAAGATTGGCAGGTGTTTTTATTCAGAATCTATGTAATCGGGTAATGTTATCCATTTTTTGATAAAGACAGTATCTCTTTGAGAAAATACTGTCAAAGTTAAAGTTTTGAATCGAATTTCCAGGAGCGATAGCACGGGAAACGAGAAAAACCTGCAGTCACGTGACAAGAATCTCTTATATCTCGATAAGTAATTTATTTATAAAAATAGAAAACGCTATTTGATTCCAAATCCCTTCAATAGTCAGGACTGTCAATTTTATGCCTTTAAAGTTAAAAATAAGTCAGAAAATGTGTCAGAAAATTTCTCGTTATTGAGCAGTGAATTTGAGAATCACCTTAAGGTATATTTCCAAAGGTTCCGTTAACAGAAGTTCGTTATCGCTATTAATATTTTTACAAAACATATTGCCTTCCCTACACATCCTGAGAACAATACAGTCCAGTTCCGGCCTTGCTCGACTATGTAAAAATGCAAGCCTGATATCGGCCTGGCACGAGTCTGCTCAAAAAATTAATCTCGGGCTCAGACACCATTTAACTGTCCGATATTGATCTGTCCGCTGGACATGTTAGTTACATTTCTGTTGTTAAACTGGCATAGGCTGGTGACGCACATTTATACTTATTCTCGTGAAAGTTACATTCATTGAAAACGTTTCATATTTTATCGGCTTCGATTAAGATTTTATCGAGGGCCGGCAGATCCGTTTAATTTTTTTTATCGGCCCGGCCCGGTCCGGTAGGCCCGTTCAATTATTTTGCCGGCCTGTTTTAAAATTCGCCTCCACTTTGCCGGGCCGGGTAAGGGCCTCGGGCCCCGTGCTGACCTCTCCGTTTATCTGTTCATCTTATTTAATTATCTATGGGTAATTTAAATGTAATATTTTGATTGCAAAGCGGCATTATAAGATTACATATAACTTTTTAGAGATATCTGTTTACGTGTTCATCTTATT
Source organism: Maratus speciosus (assembly GCA_963932465.1). Lineage (NCBI taxonomy): Eukaryota > Metazoa > Arthropoda > Arachnida > Araneae > Salticidae > Maratus > Maratus speciosus. The sequence goes on from OZ010789.1 coordinate 469,387,695, forward strand.
TAAGTATTTTATAGGTAACTGAGGTGTAATATTTTGGTTGCAAAGCGTCATTGTAGGCGCTCTCTTTTTTAAATAATGAGCTTACGGATTTTTCGCACAACTTTTGAAACAAGTTAATATGTGGTTTTCACATGCTTATAAAATGCTTGACTAAAATATTTCTTTATTGCTTGAACTTTTCTAACATATTTCTTTTACTTTCTATAGCTTTGGGATTTACCAGCAGGAAAATTAAGAACGGAATACAGAGCTCATACTTCTTCCATAACAGATATAGAATTCCATCCCAACGAACTTCTACTTGCGAGCTGTAGCTCAGACCAGTAAGCTTTTTTTAATCATTTGAAAAGAAATTCATCAAGGTTTTCCGTATCAAGAAAAAAAGCTCATTTTATCATTTTACTTTTCTTCTGTTAGGTCCTGTAGAATATTTTGTAATTTATCAATAGCAATAGCAATAGATTATGTTGATGATTATGTTAGTTAAGATTATGTTGATGAAGAACTGCCCCTAATTTTAATAACTAATTAAATAAGTTGCGCTTTTTAAGCTTTTATACGATCCCTGAATCCCATAAGATATGGTTTGAATTTTTTTTTCATGCTCCGATATGTAAAACAGTAAAAATACCGTTCTTCTATGGTCAAAATTCAACGAGTTACGATTTTGGGAAACTTTGGTGCTTTCCGGCACTAAAAAATTACCCCATCATGCATTCTGAATGTGTTCCAGTGATGAACATAGTGAGCATAGTTTACTTTATTTTCTTAATAAAGTAAACTGTACTTTGCTTATATGTACTTTAGTATAAAAAGTAAATGTACGCCTGTCTTATAATCCCACACTCCTGTATGCAAATAGTGTCGCATTTAAGCTTTGATGATTTTATACAAAATATTTACATTTCAGGTCTTCTTATAAAGTTCTTTTTTTTTACATGTAAGACATCATTTCATACTAAATCGAAGACGCTCTACAACTTTGTAATTCACTTTTTTCTCTGTATAGCGTACCGTTTTTGAGGTAGGAGCATTAACTCCGCAAATTGCCTCTAGGTGGTGTTGTACATGGTCTTATCATGTAGAGGAAAGTATTTTTAATATACATAGAGCTTACGTTTATCATTATAATTATCACCGTTCTGAAATTAATGGGGGTCGATAGGACTTTACTGTGGTGTAGTGTATAGATGGAAAAATCAACCAATTTGATTTTTGTATTGGTTTATTTAGTATCACGAGACACTATACCTCACATTGTTTTGAAACAGCTAAATCTCATAATTTTACGGCAAACATAATGTTTTAAAACCCCTAGTACAACTGCAAATTTACATTCCGAATCTCTTCATTATTCTGTTCTACAATACCAGTTTCCGCTGTTGATAAGGGCTACTTTGAAAATAGGATTGGTACAAAAATTGTAAAGATTGCCTGTTACATGATAAAATGAGCAATAAATAAGGAGTCAAGAGAGACCAAATCTTCCATCTGAACAACCACGTTTTGAAATAAAAGTATTTATATACTACACAAAAATTGCAGAAAAATTTACTATGTTGATTGAAATTAAAATGCAATACTACAGTTACATAACATTAGGAGAACCTTTCTTTTAGACCCAGAAACAATTTAAGATGAATTAATGTGAAGTTTTAGAAAACAATAGTTTTCCGAAGTTTGTTGCCGGGCACTGATCCAATGGCTATCTCGAATTCTAAGCACGGTATTCTTTCAATCACTCCCTGTGCATTTGAGTTTTAACATCCAAAAGTAAAAATATCATATGATTCCCAAGAGTGTTTGCATTTATTAAAGTGTATACAGTTAAAAATTATATATAATACCTAGTGGTGCTTGTAGATAAAATTAGTGGGGATGCTTTTTTAGAAAATGTTTAGCCATTATTTTATTTTTGTATAAAACGAAAAAATATTAAAGGAAAATTTATATGTTAATTTAAATTAATATAATAAATACAATATAATATAATTAATTAAATTATACTTAAAATAGGGGGCTCCGCCGTCTGCTCTTTACCGCTCGCCAACCCCGTGAATTACGACACAATTACAATTGAGTCCGCTACGCTGTGCAAGCTGGCTTCTCTCGCACGCTGCTTTTTGCAACAACTCTAGCCAGAATAAGTACTTTCATAAATCATTTTAACATATGAAATTTACAAATTTTTTTAATATAAAGAAAGTCGAAAACTTTGATGAAAATGCAATTAAAAATGCATTTCGTTTGTGCTACCAATGGGCATAAATCCTTTAAACATTATGAAACTTATAATTTTTTAAATGTAAAATAATTACTTTTAAAAATTACTTTAGAAACACAATTAATTTAAAAATTCTTTGTAAACACAATTAAATTAAAAATATTTTTGGTTGATGCCCATGAGTGAATACTGGCTTTGATAGTACACAACTTGTACTAAACAAGTTTTAACAAAGGTTTGGCGCATTCATCCCTTCTCCGTTCATTGAGCCTATAATATTGTACAGCACGGCTTAAACTCATTTTGAAAAACTTTGGGAAATACACTACGTGATAGCAAGATACTTCAATAGAAATCAACAACTTATATAATTTGATATTAAAGTTCGTTTGTCTAAAGATCATTCGACGTGAAAAATACAATATATCTCAGATGCTTGACAAGATAATAAAACATAAACAACACGTTTTCTGCAGTGTCTAAAAGGAACTCGTGATCAAAAAGCTGATTTGCTGAATGCTTCACGCGACCGTAAAACGAATCACTGAAAATCGTCGCTCCAAAAACTAAGGTCTAAAGATCGTGCTGTGTTTAAAAACAGCTCCTGTTCCGAATTTTGATTCGCTCAATGAATCATGTGACTGTAAAATAATTCACTGAGAATCGTCTCTCCGGAAACTATGGTTGTTGCCAAACGGCAAGGTACAAATTCATTCTTATTTTCGTGCCACGTAAAGGAATGTATATAGATTTACAATGTAATATGTGTATTACAATGTATACATATAATTTATTCATTTATATACATAAAAAGAAAATTATACATAATACTTTATAAAGTCTTCAATCTAATTAATTCAGATATTTTTTTATGTTTGTTTGTTTTTCCTTAAAATGGGACTGAAAAGTTTGGAGTTTAAGCTGTGAATTTTAATTTAGAAGTTAAAAAGATCTCTGCACATTTCTCTAGAAACATGTAACAAGTATGATTACAAGCGACAAATTCAATTTTTAAGTTGGATTAAAGTTTCTGTCTAAATAAATGTCAGAGTAAGTATTTAAAACTTTGAAGAAATTCTGATTAAACATAAAACAATATTACAAGTTTTGAAACCAGTTTTAAAGACTAACAATAAATATAATACTTATACATTCAATTTAATTTATTTTTCTTTCTCAAATCCTTTTTAAAAAATTCAACATTATATAAAAAAAAGATTTAGTATGAGTTTCTTTAAAAAAAAAAAAAAAATCTAAGTTTTTAAAAAAGATATTAAAATATAGTCTCATAAAGTAATGTGCAAAATTTTACTAATCTTCTCTAAATAAGTATTGAGCTACGTCACGAAAATTCTCTTAATACATCCATACGGTTTTATCCATAGTTTTAGCAGAAAAAGTTAAAGCGAAAAATCATAAACTACCAGCTTTGTTCCACAGTACCTATCTCTGCCTAATATTCTGCATTTAATAGAAGCGTAAAAATAACAACGTTAAAAGCACCAAAATTTTTTAATTTCAAGCATTTTCTTGAAATTTAAAATTTTAATGCTTTTAACGTTGTTACTTTTACACTTCTATTATATCACCAAGCTCTTTCTTGATAATTATTCTGCTTTTAGCCCCAAATATGTGCAAGCGCACACAGTGGTTAAACACGGTTTTATTAAAACTATAAAAAGCACAGGTCTACTCTGGGAATTTTGCAATTTTATACGAATTAGGGTTAGATACTGACATTAATCATAAGAAGTATAGAATGAACAAGTGTAAAGAAAGAAAGCAATTAATAAAGCCCCGGTGTATTGAGCGTTATAGATCATATCGATTGAAAACTCGGCGTGCTGCAATTCTGCAGTGCCTACACATGAGCGCCGCCACTGCCTGTTATTGCTATTAACTGTAAATTAATAATCTTTTTAAACTTATGGCCTTTATAAAAAAATCATAACATAAAAGTATGTCAAAAACCATCTACTGATTATCAAAAATTGGATGTATCCATGTAAAATACTAATGATTATAATCAGAAGTTAAAAAAAAGGCCATCCGAAAATATTCTACAAAACTTCATATGTTTAACCAAAAATACGTTTGTTTCTCAAACCTAAAAAGAAGAAGATTTGAAATAAAATACAAAATGGCGTATGGTCCCCTATTATAGTGAGGATAGAGCCCATTAGTATTAAGAACCTACTGGGTCTAGATACAAACTATTAGGTCTTGTTTACGTAACGTTTCTGAAATAGAACAGCTCCTTAACTGCCTGTAAATTTCGGAAACATTTATCTTAATTTTCTTACACCTAAAGAAAACTCACTTTTATTCCTGAATAACTATAAGTTTAAACCAAATTTTCCAAATGTATTTTTTTTTTTTTTTTTTTATCAAAATGTGTATCTGCAATTTTATACAGAAAACAAAAATCGTCAATAATAATCTTTATATATATATATATAAACATTATTTTAAGAAATTATGGCATTAACTTTTCTTTATATCGGATGGATATATATATAACCATTAAATAAACATTACCAACCATCATCAAAAGCCGCATTATTGTGAATGAATTGACAATAAAAATGGATGCCACAAACCTATAATATAGAACTGTATGTATAAAATAAAGTACCTTATACTTAATTACAAGAATTAATAAGGAAGAATAAAAAAAGAAGAATATGGATTCCGAAAAAATTGAAAAACTTATATATTGAATTACGTTTTCAAGAGTACAGAATTCAATGATATAAGCAAATCGGTTGTTTTCTGTGAGAAAAAAGCTAAAAGCTGCAAATTTTTTTCTCCTGTACCCGAACAACCAATAGAACCAAAAGAATAGTCTATATATATATTTTATCCATTTGGAAAAATGGTTATTGTCCTCGTCAGGGTAGGAAATCAAAAGCATGTCTGAAAGGCTTTATTGGTTTAATCCGCATTTTATTCGTTTTCTGATTGGTCTATACAGTAATATCTATTTCCCTTTACTTTCAACAGAGATGGATACTTCTGTTGCCACTATGATAAAAAAGTAATAAAAACTACAAAAAAATTTAATAACTCAGAAACAAATTGAGATACAGCTTTCAAACAAATTGCATTTAAAAGTACATTTTTTTCTCTATACGACTGTGTAAAAAGTAATATCGTGGGATGTTTAGAAGTTTAAGAATGAAATTTCATTTAAAATGGGCCATCAGATTTCTTGGAAATCTGATGATGGAAAAGCCTTTTCCCGAACAGCCAATGAAATGCTTGGATAGTATGTAAGTTTCAGGTGGATAATACGTAAGTTTCAGGAAATCTTGCAATTTTTACGTGTAAAAACACTAATAATGTTTAATTCATGGCGTACGTAATGTATGATCAACTCCGTGCGATTTTTTATGTCTTAAATTTTAGACTTTGAAAAAATCATTTTCCAAATGTCTTTGTAATTTGTTAAATTGCTTATTTTTCTTTTTCTTTTTTTTTTTTTTTTTTAGATGCGTGAAGTTTTGGGATCTAGAAAATCACCAGATCATCTCAAGCTCTGATGGCGATTCGGGTCCTATTCAGTAAGCGTTATTGCTAATATTTTTTTGTTGCTGTTGTTATTTGTTTGTTTTACAAATATTTCTTCATATTACTACATAACCTTTTATGTCTCGAATTATAAATCAGGAATTTGCTCCTCTTCAATAATTATCTTCGTTCATGCCTGAAGGTATCCAGAACAACTTATATAATAACAATTTGATTTTTAGATAACTTTTTAAATAAAACTCAGTTATATTATATATATCGAATATATAATCAAATATATAATATAGCAATCGGTAGTTTTTTTTTTTTTTTTTTTTTTTTTTTTTTGTAAAATATTTACAAGAATAATTAAATTAATTAACAAAAAATACTGTTATGGAAACTTCACAATTCTTACAAGAACAATGTAAATAAATGTAGTGTGATCCTGTCTGTAACTGAGAAGTGTTTTGCAGTTACAAATTTTTCGTAAGAGAATTTTTTAATAGGAGAAAAGTTAAATCCTTGTAAATGGTTGAGAAAATAACCACATTAAAAAATATTTATCTTCGACTGTTTCGCTGTGCTTACTGGATGTGAACCAGCAAAGTATTTTGTATGAAAAGTACCATATACTTTTATTAGTAGACGAATTAAATAAATTTTACATTGCATTTCTTTAATGGGATTTAAAAGTCCGGCCGGAGTATAAAAGGTTAAAGTACGTTTAACATCACTATGAATGTTTTCAATATTTTTCCATTTTTTCTATTGATCTTGCATAATTTTCAAACTTTTACTTTGCAACAGGAAAATATATTTTAGTCCCAATGGCACTTGCCTCTTCAGTGGTGCTCAAGATATTCTCAAAATATACGCCTGGGAGCCCATTAGGACACTAGACACTTTGGTAATGGGATGGGGCCAGGTTTCGGATATTGCATCTTCAGAAAGTCAGTTGGTATGTCTCTATTATTCGACTTTTATTTATATGTAGATCTTTTAATATTCTCTTAATTTCTATCTTCGAACGAGAAATACAACTCAAAAAAACTTATGCAATATAATTTTGATCTAAAATTCAATACATTGAAAGTGTAATATCATTGACTGTGAATTGGTTTGCAAAATTTGAACAAAATCGGACGTGAGATCTGTAATTTCAGTTAACAACGTAAAAGCTAATTTCGTCCCTAGGCTCTGTTCCTGATAAAGTACGGCCCTGTTTTTATCGATAAGGAGCTTTCGCCAAAAATTTGAGCAAAATGGATTGGTTAGATATTTGATTTCGATCAAAAACATAAAAGAATATTTTCGCCCCTGGACTCTGCCCTGAAAATACTTGAATGTGACATTATCATCCCAGTATACTTGTGTATAAAATTTGATCAAAACAGGTTCGTTAGATATGTAATTTCATTCAAAAACATAAAACAATTTTTTTGCCCCTTGTTCCTGCGAGGGACATCCCTGAAAATATTTTATTATTGCATTTTCATCGGCAGTGTAATACTTATGTTTAAAATTCGAGCAAAGTCGGTTCGTTAGATAAGTGATTTCATTCAAAAACATAAGATAATGTTTTAGTCCCTTGCCCCTAATGAGGGTCCTTGAATATACTTAAATAGTGCATTGTCCTCGACAGTGTACTTGTGTATAAAATTTGAGAAAAACCGGTTCGTTAGACATGTGATTTCATTCAGAAACATAAAAGAATGTTGTAGTCTCTGGAGCCTCCCTTAATGAGATACGGCCCTGAAAATAATTGAATATTGCATTGTCATCGGCAGTGTAATACTTATGTTTAAAATTCGAGCAAAACCGGTTCGTAAGATAAATGATTTCATTCAAAAACATAAAAGAATGTTTTTGCCCCTTGTCCCTAATGAGGGTACTGTCTTGAGTATACTTGAATATTGTGTTGTCTTCGACACTGTACTTGCGTATAAAATTTGAGCAAAACATTCCGTTAGATAAGCGATTTCATTCAAAAAGATAAAAGAATGTGTTTCAGCATGGACCCTCTCCCTAAACAAGTATACCCAGACAATACATGAATATTGCATTTTCACGATCAATGAACTTGCGTGCAGTATTTGAGCAAAATCCGTTCCAGAAAAGTGGGTCAACAATGGATTGCAAGATTAGCACCAGACATCCCGATGGACAAATAGATAAACCACAAAGGGAGCTAAATATAATTGTGTATAAGCATTTAAGTGAAAGATATCGTTACACTTTGCTCTAAAAAATTGAAAAAAAAAATTCCATCATGAAAAAAGTTTACGAAAATGTATAGTTACCGAATGTTCTGGGTACATTTCCCTTTTCTTCAGAAACCACAGAAAACAATAGATTTTCGAAATTTATGGGTTACAAAGTGGGTCTTTTTTTTTCTTTTTTTTTCAAAAATATTACATAACACTAAGAAAATGTTTTACTTAACCCTTTGTGGTCGTATGTCTACTCTCAGCCAATAAAGCTTTTTTACCGTTCCAGTCGTATGTCTGCTCTCAGCCACCACAGCAAAGAAACATACTGATCATATATTATATTAAGTCGACAAACTTCGAAGATACGTAGAATTTGAAATAATATTTTAAAAATTCTGTTTGAGTCCAATAGGCATTTTCGCTTCTTAAAATATCTACTTATAATAAAATCCGAGTGGAGAAAAGTGTAGGTAACCATTCCGCTGCGAATCATTCTGGTCTGCGAATCGAACGTAGCTAAACGCCATGTTAGGCTTAATGGAAAACATATGCTAACATATGATAGCTAAATGATAATTTCTTCTACTTGAAATAATGTTTGTTCAGCATATTTTCATATGAAACATGTATATCATATCCAATTATAATATATTAAGTTCCAAATTAAAAATAAGCTATTATAAACATCAGATTACTAGATATAAACAAAAGAACACTGTTGCCATTCACAATTTCCGAATCTTGAAACAAATGAATGACTCTGAACGCTACATAAAGAAAAATGCAGGTTAGCGTCGATGCTGCACTAAAAATATTTTTAAAAGTGTATTAAAACCTTTAAGTATTTTAACTTTGTTTAAAACCTTCAAAAACTATCTAATTAAATTCCAAATTAAAAATAACGGATAACTATCTATACAAGAACCAGAAGTATGAACTGTAAGTAGCTACACTAGCGCCCTCGGCAGGGCCGTGCGAAGAGAAAACTGCGCCCGGGGCAGCGTGTCAATTTGGCGCCCCCCACCCCCCACCCCCTCGTTCAAAATTGTTAAAGGGCAGAAACAGAAATAAATTATATTGAATAAATATTTTGCATTTATTTTAGAACTTTAAATGATTTAATTTTAATTCAAAAATTCCAAACAACTAAATAACAGAAAAGAAAATTGCACTTATTTGTTAATGAGATGATGATGCTTTGCGACAGATTTTCCTTTACCTTTCTCACATATTTTTCTAGCCATTTTTAGTTCTTGTTAGTCTTTAAGCTGCAGAAAATGGGTAAAAATCGCTAACAATCAGATTGGAAACAAGCGGTCCCTTCAACCAATAAGTACTAAAAAAGCAAAACAAACAAAAAACCTGCAGAACATAATGTAAAAGAAAAATAAATTATAATTTCAGTACATTAATTAAGAAAGATAACCGAAGCAATGTTTTACTTAATATAAAATATAATATCAGGCAAATACATTTACTTCCATTTTATTTTTCTTGCATTTAGGGTGACAAAATCGTTTATTATTTTATGTGTAAAGATTGTGACACACTGAATTTTATAGAAAGTAAATTCAGGTTGCTTAATCTCTCGACTCATAGTAGATCTTAAGTAGTTTTTTACTATTTTATTGTTAGTCGAATACTTATAAATTATGGACGCTGTCTTCATGTTTTTGTAATTCCTTGTTTTCCCAAAGTTAAAATTATGGAGCAACTAAAGGATTTCTAAATGATCCATTTTATAAAAGTTCTTATATTATGGTAGAAATAAAGTTTTCCATTTAAAACCTCGCTTAACAATTCAAGTCCATTCAAGTCAGCAATAAAGGGCAAGGTCCAGGCAATATTAACAGATTTTCGATGACTGATTTTAGATTCACACCAGTCAGAAACTCAAATTCTTGTTTTACGTTTCTCAGTTTCTCAAACCTCCAGTTCAGTTGCACGGTTATAGTGTCTCTACGTAACACGAAATCCTTCACATTCATATAAATTTCCACTTTCATCAGAAGCTTCGTAGTCAAATTGTTCTGCGAATTTTACGTTTTCTGTTTTGCTCAAATAAGGACTCTACATTTACAGACATAACCAAATTTTCGCTTTCTTGTTCAAAAATTTTCTCTCTTATTGTCTGAAATGTGTTTTTTAGTGTTTCAATCAGTTTGCAGGCGATCAAAACATTGATAGTTTTTTTTTCTTCTTTTTTTGTCGTGAGAATAATATTAACTTTTTCTATTTCATTTAAAATGCTGTGTCAAATTAGTAGGCCGTAAATAAAGGGGGATTCCTTTATTTGCTTTATTAAGCTTTTTGCTCCTGAGTAAGTTTACTCATTTTACTTCATTTCTATAAGGTCTTCCAGAGCTTTTAAAATCCGTGGCAATTGTTTGTAAACTGCAGATATAGCTTTATTTTTTCATGACCATAGAGTATCGCAATGTTTCTTTAAATAAACTGATAAGTGGGACATAAGTAAATCCCATTTTTCAGTTGAAGAGAAGAAAAAACAAACACATTTTATGCAGTTCCGGACATTTTTGGACATACACCAGCAGCACAAACTCAAAGGTTAGTAAATGTGCAGAACATGGTAAAAAAATAGACGAATTTATTTACTTCGATGATTCGAGCTTACACAACATTGTATTGGGAAGCCATATTTGCACCATATCACAACATTGAACTCTGAAGGGTTGATATTGGTATTGTTTAAGACGGCCGATTATCTACAAGTTGGATATAGTAGGCCGGAGTGGGATGGGATTGTCCTCTGTAAGGTCTTCCTAAGGGAACCTAACCCGTATTTACGCAAGGTTCGAAGAAAACTACGGACAATTTCGTACGATTAGGCTGATGTGCGCGATTGGGTCGAACTCAGCACCTCCCGTCTACCGTCTTTGAGAACCTCTCGTGCAGCTGTGAATGTCGAGATTGTTGGACATTAGCTTATCTTGAATTTATTATGCTATTTTTTTCTTTCTTTTTTTCTTTTTTTTTTTTTTTTTTTTGATTTGATGCAGTCAAGAAACCTTTCCAGGAATGAAAATTTTCTATTTTCGGTATCGTATAATTTGCGTCATTTGTTCTTTGTGAGGTGTACTGGATTCCTAATCTGGACTGTGTTTAAAATTCAGTAACTTGCAAATGGTTACCATTATTAAAAGAAATTCTTGCAGGAGAGTTTTTTTACTGAGGTTCTTGGTTTTAGTTCCAAATAGCAGAGATAGATGGCAAGCAATAAGCACTCAATGGAGGCCTAAACTGAAATCCCCTAGCATCATATGAAGGAAGAAGGTTAAATATATAGAAAAAGCCCCTAAAAATAAGATTGTATTGGAGAATGAGACCCACTCCATACATTTAGCCTCCTCTTTTCGCATCAGTGTTGGGCAATTTCGGTTTTGGCCTTAATTGTGCACCTATGGCGCTAGATGTTGTCTTTATAGTGCTTGTGTGGTTATACATTGCTGGCATAGTTGTCAATTCAGTATAAACTTGATTGAATTACACGAATATGGTTTAATAAAGTATACTGCTGTAACCTGAATTGACTATAAAACTGTTTAATTCGCCAACAAATCATCGATATTTATGTTGTATGTGAAATTGTAAAACTGCAGTATAAGAATTGAAAAAGTCATTTGTAACGCGAGCAGCTAGTGGATTTGGTCTGCCCCTCGGGATTGCACTATCACTCTAAAGCGTAAGCTGAGTTCCCGAGGTGGTCATCCCTGCTTGCAGCGCCATCTATAGTTTCTATTTGGAACTAAAGTCGGGAATCGAGCTAAAAAAATACTGACATTTTACATTACCTTCCCGCAATTTTTTTTTAAATAGCTGTCACCATTTACAGATTACTGGATTTTAAAAACAGTCAGTCCATTTTAGGACACTTAGTATATGGAGTGCGATCGAACGAAATTCAAAAATACCTTGCTCTATTAATTTCTTCTACAATCGTTTTTCTTACTTCATTGGCAAGAAAGCTCATAATTTCATCCTGAATATATTTTGCCATTTATATTTTTCACTTTCAATAATTTTCACTTTAGCTCTTTTCAAATTTGCTGTCGATTATATGATTTAATTTTAGACGTCTCTCAAGTTTCTTTTAGCGAATGCATGCATTCCTGCGTTCTAGAGCATTTTTATGCTCAGGAATTTTAAGATTTAATTTCTTCCACATGAAAACCCACAATCTGGATTGGCTAACTTTGGAGGGCGATCATGATAATTGGTGAATAGTAAAAAGAGAAAACAAAATATAGTGATTCCCTTAATTAAGTTATCCAATCAGCCGCAATCACCGTTAATAATTTCTCCACTAGATATAATTTTCTTGAACGTTAGTTTGGAAAATTGTAGTCCTTATGCAATCGCAGATTTCATGTAATCAGCATTTTCATCCTGTGCTGGACCTTTTTTTAACAACAAAGTAATGACCGAATGACTATAAGAATGATCCCATAATGGAATCAGAATAGGTTAGCAATTTATATTCACTGAGTGTGGCAGGTGGCAGAAATTTTCGTATACGATGTAAAGGGCCCGCAGAGAGCAAAAGTTTAAGAAACACCGCAATAAAATATCACAAAAGCATGTTATAAAATCACCAGATCTAAAGAGCTCAATGAAAAGTAAATAAATGTGAACAACGCAATAATTTTGAAATGAAAAATGTACATACTTCCATTGGGAAAAATATTCCCGATATGTAAATGTATACATTTAGTTTTAGAAAATATAGAATATCGAAGAGTGAAAAAAAAAATTCCTATGAAAATGATCGACAATAAAAAAAACCCGGAAATCGGTAGTACAAATTTGGCGCCCCTAAATTTCCGCGCCCGGGGCGACCGCCCCCTTCGCCCCCCCCTTTCGCACGGTGCTGGCCCTCGGCCTAAGCTTTACAGAAAATTCCGTCTATAAATCAGGATGATGTTTCTTGCTAATTCTCTGGCACAATCTATCAGCAACTAATATAAACAAACATACTTTCTGTTGAAATCGTACTTTAATTAGTGCATTTTGTCAGATTTGAAGGCATTGCAAATAAAATGAATAGTTCTTATCAATTCTCATTGAAATTGAAACATAAAGAATGTATAACACAGTAGTACAACATATTTTAATTATCTTGCAGATAAAATTATGAATTTTAACGTAACAAGTTTGTAGCGAAAAAAAAGTCATTAATGCAATTTACTTACAGAAACAATGCAGATTAAAATCATTAAAAATTTGCTGTTTAGCGTATTACAGACTAATTCAAAATTAGTTTCTGAGTAGTAAAATAATTTGTAAGTCACAAAATTAATATAGGATAAATTATTCTTTACATTATATTAATTTTGTGACTTATAAATTATTTTACTACTCAGAAACTAATTTTGAATTATTCTGTAATACGCCAAACAGCAAATTTTTAATGTAGACGGAACTTAAACAAACATTTTCGTCATAGAATGAGTAGCTGGAAATGGTGCGTTTAAGCGCTGGTGATTAAACTGTAGTTTACATAATTTCTTTGTTCTAGTCATCAAAAATCAAAAGATAATACTGTTTGATTAACAAAATGCGTAAAGCATCTTTAAGTCAGATTTTTTTTTTTTTTTTTTTTTAAGATTTGTCATTTATTTTCCGTCATTTGTGACGAGGGTTATATACTAGTTTTTTAAATAATACTCTAAAATTGAAAGTAATTTAAAAAAAGATAAGAAGTAAAGGGTAAAGATCGTTCTGTATGTTTAAACAGAAAAATTAAGGGCTGCCTATTGGAGACTGCTTTGAAAGATGCCATGCGATAGAGAACTATAAAATATAATTTTTACTTAGAATTAAAACATATTATTGTGCTACATATATCTAAAGTTTAAAAAAGAATTAATAAATTTTGTTCTTCCTTCATAATCTTGCATATTATGTATTATTGTTCGTTCAACGAAAATTAATTCCGACCAGCATGATATCTCTGTATAACGCAATACGACCGCAAAGGGTTAATTGTTGAACTTATTGTTTTGAGAAATTTCTGATTGTTCCTTCTTCAAATAGTTCTGGTTAGAAAAGAAATTAATAAAAAGATATAACAATAGCTTCCATTTATAACATTTACAATGTAATATTCCTTTCGTTTTGGGGGTATTTTTTATAGTTGTACTTTCTAATATTTAAAATTTAATTGCTTATTTCGTTGCAGATTGTTGGTGCCTTTTCCTTAACAAATGTTTCTGTATATTTAATGGACTTGAAAAAAATCCAGCCTCTAGAATCATGGTTGAAGCAAACTTCTGCCTTGAGAAGCGCTGGAAGTGAAAGGTAAAAAAGAAAATCCTTTTGAGACGATCTGGCTAGAAATAAGAATAGTTCACAATTACTTTGAAAATTTAAAATTGTCTTAGAAACTTAATCGTATTTTCATAAAATTTTCTTAATATATATAAATTGCATGAAACACTGGTAAATTCATAGTTATGAAAGCATTTATATGAATGCAAGATTAAAATTGTTAAACATAATGATAACAATGACTTTTAAAATAAGTGTATTCAAGGTTGTATAAAGAACTTTCAAATTAAACTAATTTGCTTTCAGGCACTGTGATTTTGAATATTTTATGCGTGTAACTTCAAAGAGGACAAATTCACTTCTTCAATATGCTTTGCTTTTATGCTATTCAAAAGAAGATATTCACTTTATCAAGTGAGATTTGCAGCAGTTTTATTGCAGCTCTATATTGTTTCCCTGCATGCATATTATATTTCAAATCACCATGTAATGAAAAATCAGCCATGCAAATTTTATTCTAATGACAGGTAGCAATCAAATTCGACAAAAAAAAAGAATGAATTAAACGTTATGAAATATATTACTCGTATATAATGTCTACCTTGTTAGTATATTATTTTTCGAAGTAACCATTATTAACGGCTATACACTTGGTTTAACGTGCCTCCTGCTACTACAACATGTGAGGGAAACCATTTTCTTACCTGGTCTTTAAAAACACATGTTATTTCTTAAACCGGCTATTGATAAATCAAAATAGTGGTCTCGAAGCAGTCTAAAAGCACTCACACGGAGTCATATCCAAGCAGTATTGAGTCTGCGACATATATTCAGTAAAATGGTGTGAGATTGTGCCATGTGTGGTAAGAAATGAGACAGAAGGGGTTGAGAGCCCATCACGTTGGCCTAATCTCACCCCATGCGACATAATATAACACCATTTTATGATTATTTTTTTAAACTAAAGAATGGGTAACAATGTTGCAAACCAGACGACGTGCATTACTATGATATAAACTGCACCAAGACGTTTTCGTTCGAAATGTTCCGTCTGGATCTGCAAAACGGTCATGTAATACTGGTCAGTAGCTGTTGTTAGCTCGAGAACTGCATGTGGATGAATCGTTCTATGATCTCGGTTTTCTGACGACTTTACAATCTTGGCCTTTCTTTCATGTGGGAAAGCTTCCTGATTTCTAGGCTGTGCATAATGGTGCAGCCAGCTTTTATTAGCAGTAACGATGGACTTCCAGAAAGCTTCACCAAGCTCCGCTACCTCCTTTTGAAACTCCCGACATACATTTATCTTGCTTCTATTCAGGAATTAACATCTCGACATACATCTCACTCAGCTGTATCATATGCAGCGAATTGTGCAGAATGGTAAATGTGATACCGTGAGAAATATGTATAATCCATCCACGATCGACTAAGATTTTCGTTTAGAAATTGCGGAGTAAAACGTTCTTACGACAAACATTCAACTCCAATAAAAAATATGAGCTGTATAAGTATAAAACGTAATAATATTATACGAATTTTTAAGTTCTAAAAAAATTTCTTCATTCAGTCAATTCATTGAATACTTTGCTCAGTACAAAATCTGATTATTATTTTTTTTTAATGTAGAAATATATAGTGCAAATTTAATTAAAATTAAATAAAGTTTCATTAATGTTGAATATTAAGAAATGCACAGACCACTGTAGCACAAATAGGACTACATGTAAAAAGAACTTTTTCTAAGCAAACGGCATTTAAGATGTTTTAACATAATTAAATTACTTATAAATAACAGGATAGATTGCATCTTCAGGTGAAAATATATAAACATCAGTGGAGGTCTTAAATACTTTTTATGTACATTTAAATTAATTTTATGAGTATAGATTAATGATTAATGATTATGAATCTTTGCCCGCGTATAAAACATCTCCGATATGCAGTTTCATTATGGCTTAACTAGACGAACCAGTTCATCATTCAACACAAATAGCCGATTGCTACGCTATTTATCGTTTACAGGACGGTAGTGGGGGAAATATTGTGATATACGCCGTGTACCATTTGGAATTTTTAAGAAACTCCGTAATATTCTCTGTTTCTCAAGTAAAGTTATAGTGTATACCCTCTGCCTACCGAGTATACTTCTGGGATTTTTTTTTTACTTTGTTTGTTCGTTTTTTCTACTACAGAAGACAAAACTGATCGTGCACATTCGTTCTGCTTGAATTAAGCAATCAAATCCATTTTCTAACCACTCCGTAGCTCATAACTATATCACTAAACACCTCACATATTTATGTATGAATTTCTTTTGGTCAAATATACCTTGCATTTAAGAATCAAATTACAGAACAAATTTCCTAACCGACGGGAATTCCTATCGTCTTAAGCGTATCATTAGTGCACACTTAACATGTGTCAATTTTTCATCATATGAAATGTACCGTTATGACGCACTCTTTAATCACTGTGGACGCGATGTCACATGGGTGAAGTATCGCCATTTTTCAGATGCAAAATTTATAATGTTCTGGAACTTATTTTCTGAATAACCTCTGTGTTTATTTAGATTATTTCCTGTTTGAATTTTGTTCTTAAGTTAAATTGTACGGTTTTAAACAAATGCCATTTTTTTTCCTTTTGATAGTTCATATGATGATGTGACTGCTGAAGTTGATATTGATAATTCAGAAGTTATCGATTATACAGGGCAAGCAGATTTTCTCGCCAATTACCATCCAATGGACGGTAAGTTTAACTGCTTAGAACAAACTATATAGACTACAATTTTATTTCCAGATTTGTGAACCAGCCTTTCTATAATGATTTTTTTTCTAATCTTAGTTTATAAACACGATTTTTCTCTATAAACTGTGTTCATTTTATAAAATTTATCTTACGTTAATACGATTTATTATTGTTTTCCAATGCAGAAAATTACTAAGAAAAACATTAAATTGTATTTTCGGAAACTATTTTATTTTCTTTCATCACAATCGAAAATTTGTTCAGTGTTTTTCCTTGGGGTACTTTATCAATCAAATAGCGCAAAAAAGAATAAACAATAAATGACAGTAAGCAGAAGAAATTATTTTATTTTTAAACTCTAAGCAAGAGATTGTATAACTAGATTAGAAAATAAATGATTTTTCGACATGGAAGCTTTATCGTAACATATTCATTAATGACACACATATCATTTTTTCTAAAATTATTTAAACAGCAAGTAACTACAGTTTAATTTTTTCTTTAAATCATAAAAAATAGTAAAAATTCTAAACAGAATTTTATTCCATTTTATTCCACAGAAACACTCTGGTAGGAAATTTTAACAGTGAAATATTGAAACAATGAAACACCATTCAGGGTAATTGAAGCATCCGAATATGGTAGATAAGTAAAGTCCAATTACAGTTTTGGGTCACCTGTTGATTGATCATGGTGGTTACTTTTAAGATGTAAATGATTGCTAAGAACGGTTTGTAAAAAAAAATTTAATTTAAAGTGTGAAATGAGCGAATAGCGTTTTAATAAGTTTCTAAATTACGATTTAGGTGGATTTGTTCGGGTTAGGAACTTGAAATTTAATATAGTAGTTACTTTAAAGATGCAGACTTGCAGACCCTTGGTAAGACAGTTGGTTGATTAAAAATTCGAAATTTAAAGGTGCGAAATGGGTTGAAAACGTTCTAAATTGCGGTTTATTTGGAATAGTGTTCGAAACAGAAACTTAAAATTTGACGTGTTCATTATTTTTAAGATGAAAATAGTCGCACAAAACAGTTTTTACATAATTCGAAATTAAAAAGGTGCAGAAGCAAAAAAAGTTCTAAAATTACGATTTTTGAGATGCTGCTGGGCTAGAAACTTGAAATTTGGCATGGTGGTTATTTTTAAGGTTTAAGTACTCACTAAGAATGTTTTTTTTTTTTTTAATCGAAATGTAAAAGAAAGAAATAAGCGCAAAACGTTCTAAAAACCTTCTAAACTATAATTTATCCGAAACTGTTAAGTATAGAAACTTAAAATTTAACATGGCTGTTATTTTAGAGACGTACATGTACCCACAGGAAAGTTTTTAAAAATTTAGATATTTGAAGTATGCAGAAACAAAAAAGTTCTAAATTTATGATTTTTATAATAGTTGTTAGAAAATCGCGCATAACTAGAAGCTTGGAACTTGTCATGGTGTTTTCTTTTAAAATGTAATTGCTCGCTAAGAACGGTTTCTTAAAAATTCGAAACGTCAAATAAAAAAAGAAATGAGCGGAAAACCTTCAAAATACATTGTAAATTGCCATTTGTTTAGAATTAATTTTAGTTCTTCTCATTAATTTAAGTCTCATGTTCTGCTAATGCAGTATAAAAATTAAGTTTAGTCAAACTATAGCTTGATTAGTTATTTTTGAATTATCCGTAGCAGTATAATTTCCTCTAATAAAAATAGGCAGGCAAATACCACTTGGCAAATTTCAATAATTACGCGAGCAAACCCGCGGGTTTTGATAGCGTATTATAAAGATGACTAAAACTAAATCGGTTCGGAGTTAAATTGCACCAATTTCTCTCTTAATTTTTTTTTTTTTCAAATCAAATAAAAATTTATTACATAATTTCTCTTACTACTAAATCATAAAATTTCTGATCATATTTCTATTCCAAGCTACTTTTTATTATAATGCTTAATTTATATTATATTTTATTCCAGATCCCTCTATATGTACGGATATTGATTTATCTAAGACGCATGTGGTCGGTGTCAATCTATCTGCTTTTCTGCCACCACTTAGCCATGATTCAGCCAATTTTTTACAAGGAGCGGCTACTTTCTCCCATCCATTTAACTGTACCTATCGCTTAGCAACTGTGCAAGGGAAGCCAACGGTGCTAGCATTACCTACAGCAATAACACATCCATACAACTATGAAAAAGACAAAATTCCTGAATCTTCAGACCTTTCTGAAATCAGTATCCTGCCAGTGCTCCAGAATGACGTTCAGAACATTCAGTTACCCGATCTAGAACAAAAATGTGAACTAGAAATTGTGCAACCTAGGAATAAGCCTTTTGGAATTGAGTTGGATGATTTTCTGCCGGTAAATTTTTATGAAATATTTTAATCCAAATATATTCTTTTTAAGAGGCTATGGGAAATTGAAAAATGCGCATGTTTTAAAAATCGTTTTTTTTTTCCATTACATCTAGAAACGGAGTGGATATATGTAGATTTTAGCATAAAAAAGTCCTTCCGGCCAGTGCCGGGAGGAAGAGGTAGCTTTCATATTCCTTATTTTAAAAAAGCCAACTTATATTATTCAAATACACAAAGCTCAATTTAGTGGAAACCGAATATAGGAGATTCAATACTAATTTTTATCAATACTAAATCATTATGAATGAGAATTTCGCGAAATTAGTCAGCTTTATCCAAGCTGCTTTTATTTAAAGTAACTTATATTTGGTTGCCAAATTCGGCGATATCTTGAAGTTCCTGTCATTTTAAGACAACATGGTGGATGAGGCTAACCAGTGAACTTGATCGAGACCTTAGTAATTGCTGTGCACAAGCTCACTCACATCGGAATCGATTGATATATACGAGTGCTGTCGCAGGCAAAAAATCAGATTTTTCAAAATGTCACCCACATTAGATATTGAAATTGCTATATCTGAGCCATTTTTTAAGATAAAGACAAACAAAAAATGCTCCTGAATCCTTATATCAAAGTCAAATACTTAAGAAAGAAACCTTTTTCCATTTCTAATTTTTTTGCACCTCACTTTAAATATAATTTTTTTTTTAATTAATGGCCGCCATTTTGAAACAAGATGGCTGATGAAGCTGGCCAGCGAACTTGGTCGAGATATTGATGTATACTATCCACATGCCTTCTTAGATCGAAATAGGTGAATACGTGCGTTATCGCGTGACAAATACAAGATCGTTTCAAAATGTTAGCCATGCTAAAAATTCAAAGTGCTATAATTCAACCATTTTTTAAGATATAAACAAAAGAACAAATTTTCAGAAACAAAAACTGCTCCGGAATCTTTGTAGCAAGACCAAACACATAAAAAAAATCTTTTTCATTTTCCAATTTTTTAATACCTCATTTTAAATTTTAAATTAAATTTTTTTAAAATGGCAACCCTTTTGAAACAAGATGGCGAATGAAGTTGGCCAACGAACTCGCTCGAGACATTGGTATGTACTATGCACAGACCAAGTTACATCCAAATCGGTTCATAAATACGCCTGATATCGCGTGACAAAAATCAGGTCGTTTTAAAATGTCAGCCACAATAGAAATTCAAAATGCTATAACTCAGCCATTTTTTTAGATATAGACAAAACAAAAACTGTTCCGGAATCTTTGTATTAAGGTCAAACACATACAAAAAAATCTTTTTCATTTTTCAATTTTTTGGTATCTTATTTTAAATTTTAATTTTTTTTAAATTTTTTAAATGGCCGCCATTTTGAAACAAGATGGCGGATGAAGCTGGACAACAAACTCGGTCGAGATATTTGTATGTACTATGTACACACCAAGGTACATCCAAATCGGTTAATAAATACGCCCGTTATCACGTGACAAAAATCAGGACGTTTCAAAATGTCAGCCCCGCTAGAAATTCAAAATGCTATAACTCAGGGGGCATTCCACGTCAAATCAGGCAGTAAAATATCAATATGTAACCCACCATCACAGATTTTAATGAAACTGCGTGTGTTTGTTCTTACTATTAAGATATGATCACCAGTAATTTTTTTTGCTCCTTGGTGAAATAGTTTCTGAGAAAAAATTGTCAAAATTTTGAAAAACTGCCGTCAGTTGGCATTCTTGATAGCTCGGTTTTCAAATGTAGCATGTCATATATATAATCATATTTCAATATCTACTCTACAAATCATCTTCAAATAATTTATGCACAATATTTAGGGTACGCAGCTTATGAAAAAAATATATTGTTACGCTTATAACATTTTAAGTGTGTCTAAAAAAATATTTAAACTTTGAAGTCGTGAATTTTTTATGAAAAATAATGCATTAACAAAAGAAGCATTATCAACAAAAGGCGGTATTTTTATTAAATTTATTTTTCATGGGAGATATACTTAAAGGTGTCCTTTACCTGATTCTGAAATAAAAATAGTGGGATTTTGGGTGTTTTTGGTAGTATTTCCTATTTAAAAATATTTTGAGGTGCATTTCATATCAAATCAAGCAGAGTCATTCCATGTCAGTTCCCCTAAGCCATTTAATCACTGTCACAAATTTCAATGAAATTGGGTTTGTTTATAGCTTATTTTAAGACGTAATCACCTTTAATTTTCTTGATCCTAAGTAAAATATTTTTTAAGATAAAAAATATCAAAATTTTGAAAAATTGTTTTAAATTTTTTTAATGACAGTTCGATATTCAAAGACTGCATTAAAAAAAAAAAGTCATTTCAATATAAAATCACAAAATAGGTTTCAAATAATGTATATGTGACAAATAATGTAGGCTGATTATTATTTCTTGTTTTTTATCATGTTTAAACACTAAGAGTGTCTTTTATCTTATGAATTTCTAAAATCAAGAATTTTGTCAAAAATAATGTGTTAATCAAAAATTTATTATTAACCGAAAGCAGGGTATTATTACTTTTTTTTAATTGTACGTAAAAATATCTTTTAAATGGTTATAAAATAAAAATAGTGAACATATGAGAAAAAATTATCAAAATTTTGGAAAAATGCCACGAGTTGCCATTAATGATTGTTCAATTTTCAAAGGCCTCATTTTATATATAAAATCATATTTCAATAACTAATAAAGAAATCTTCTTCGAATAATTTAAGCAAGGTAAATAAAGTATGTAGATTATGAAAAAAATATTGCTGTAATGTTAAAAAATATTTAAATGTGTCTAAAAAATTGTATAATCTTTGAAATCAAAAATATTTTACAAAAAATAATGAAATTATTAAAAAATCTTTATCAATCAGAGGCGGAGTTTCTATGACTAATTTTTTAATTTTAAATTGTACATAATACTACATTATAACTGGATCTGAAATAAAAATAGTGGGATTTTGGCTGGTTTTAGTAGTATTTAAATCATATTTAAAATTATCAATATTTTCAAATGTAAAACCTATCCAATGTATCATCCCTGGAAATATTTTTATTTATACATTTATTTTATTTTTCAAATTATCTTTTATGTTCGTTTCTTAAGGAAAAAAATAAACAATATTGTTTTTTAGTAAAACTTCTAGGGCGAAGAGCAATTATCCCTTTCCAAAAAAGAGAAAAATCACTAGCTCCTCACCGCCCAATAGAAATTTTCAAAATGACAATCCTAATCTTTAAACTCATATTTGGCTGTTAATATTGAAAATTTAGCATTGAGCTGCTAATATTGAAAAAAAATACCAAATTTCACTCTTTTGAAGAAAATTTTGACGTATTGTGCTTTAAATATATGCAAAAAATGCATAATCCATTATATTTATATCTTTCAAATAACTATATCTAAAAAAATATTTAAAACTTAATGAGTTGCACTTTTGTAACTTTATTCAGTTTCTAATGATATGTACCGTAATTTCGGGTGTATAGCCCTCAGATCAAACAATTCAGTTTGGACCCAGATATTTTATTCAGTATTTGAAGACCAATATTTACTGTGATCTAAAAAGTTACATTTTATTTTTAAAAATTTCTGGGTCGAAACACGATTGTTTGATCCGCGGGCTATATACCGGAAATTACGGTAATTTGATTTATTTCATCACAGTATTGCTGAAAGATGGATTTTCAACATATATATGTGTGTATATATATCCCTGTTCTCAAACAAATTATTTAAAAATTTATTCATTTATGTTTAATAAAGCATATATATATTGTTTATACACTTATAGAAAATACATATAGTAAATTTTATGATATTATGTCAATAATGTCTAAAAGTAAAGAACTTATCTAATAGTATGTAACGAAAAATTTAACATCTGGTGTAATGACAACAAAATTTTATAATTGTTTTACTTAATTTGGATGAATGAAAAAAGCTTACATGCTTATATTTTATTGAAGTACAAGTGAAAATGTCACAAAGACATTCCTACCTCAACAACCACTGAGTATGTCACATTCACACTACAGATGATTTTTTCTTCTTTTTGATCTTTCGGGTTTGATTTCAGATGGTAATGAATTAATTACTTTTGTTAGAAGTGTCATTGCAGTCAGCATATTAGGCTCACTATTTTTTTTATGTAATTTGTTTTGATTGACTCGATGAACAACAATATATAAAAGGGACCATTTCATGACTTTTCAATTAAAAGCTGATTTATAAATTCATCATGTTGTTTAGTTATTATTATCGTCTTAAGATAATAAGTTGATATTAAAGTTTTTAAATGCAGTTTATTTATTATTTGAACAGTTGAAAGTATTTTTCAATAAGAGTGCGGGCTGTTGATTTTAAGTCGGCTGTTGAGCAATGTAGTGTTGGTAAAGGAACTGGTGCTACTTAATTTAATTTTTATTGCTGTAAATAATATTTGTTATTTTATTATTGTATGTATTATATTTAAGCAAGAGTAGAAATACACGATATCGTAGTCATTTTAGTACATCTTAGCATGAAAAGCTTCAATATTTATCATTAAACATTCACATTTTATGAAAATTTTGTTAAAATTGCTCATATTTTCACTATTTTTATTTTATAACTATTGAAAAGATATTTTTACGTACAATTAAAAAATGTAATAACAGCCTGCCTTCGGTTAATAATAAATATTTGATTAACACATTATTTTTCATAAAATTCTTGATTTTAAGAATTCACAAGATTAAACACACTCTTAGCATTTAAACATGACAAACAACAATAAATAATAATCTGCCTACATTATTTGTCACATATACATTATTTGAAACTTATTTAGTGATTTTATATTGAAATGACTTTTTTTTTATGCAGTCTTTGAATATAGATCTGCCATTAAAAACATTTTTAAAAAAATTTCAAAATTTAGATTTTTTTTTGTCTTAAAAAATATTTTACTTGTAATCACCTTTAATTTCCTTGATCCTGTCTTAAAATGAGCTATAAACATACCCAGTTTCATTGAAATTTGTGACAGTGAATTAAATGTCTTAGGTGAACTGACATGGAATGACTCTGCTTGATTTGATTTGAAATACGCCTCAAAATATTTTTAAATATGAAATACTACTAAAAACACCCAAAATCCCACTACTTTTATTTCAGAATCAGGTAAAGGACACCTTTAAGTATATCCCCCACAAAAAATAAATTTAATAAAAATACCGCCTTTTGTTAATAATGCTATTTTAGTTAATGCATTATTTTTCATAAAAAAATCACTACTTCAAAGATTAAACATTTTTTTAGACACACTTAAAATGTTATATAAGCGTAACAGTATTTTTTTTCATAAAATACGTACCCTATATATTATGCATAAATTATTTGAAGATGATTTGTGGAATAGATATTGAAATATGATCATATTTATGTCATGCTACATTTGAAAATCGAGCAGTCAAGAATGCCAACTGATGGCAGTTTTTCAAAATTTTGACAATTTTTTTCTCAGAAACTATTTGACCAAGAAGTAAAAAAAAAAATACTGGGAATCATATCTTAATAAAAGGAACAAACACACGCAGTTTCATCAAAATCTGTGATGGTGGGTTACATGCCTGCCTGAACTGACATGGAATCACCCTCAGCCATTTTTTAAGATATAGACGAAACAAAAACTGCTCCCGAATCTTTTTATCAAGGTCAAACACATAAGAAAAAATATTATTTCAATTTTCAATTTTTTGGTACCACATTTCAAATTTAAATTTTTCTTAAAAATTGAAATGGCCGCCATTTTTAAACAAGATGGCGGATGAAGCTTGCCAACGAACTCGATCGAGACATTGGTATGTACTATATATAAACGAAGGTATATCCAAATCGGTTCATAAATACGCCTTTTATCGCGTGACAAAATTCAGGACGTTTCAAAATGTCAGCCACGCTAGAAATTCAAAATGCTATAACTCAGCCATTTTTTAAGATATAGACGAAACAAAAACTGCTCCGGAATCTTTGTATAAAGATCAAATACATAAGAAAAAAATATTTTTCCCTTTTCAATTTTTTGGTACCACATTTCAAATTTTAAATTTTTTTAAAAAATTTAAATGGCCGCCATTTTGAAACAAAATGGCGGATGAAGCTGGCCAACGAACTCGGTAGAGACATTGGTATGTACTATGTACACACCGAATTACATCCAAATCGGTTCATAAATACGAGAGTTACAGTGTGACAAAGTCAGATATATATATATATATATAAATATATATATATATATATATGTCAATTTTGAACGGAGGGTGGTTTCGGGGTCTGGAGGTCATGATCGATGAAAATATACGAAAATTTTTTGAAATCGCTTTCCTCCGAACGGCTGCAATAGGTAGCTTTTTGTAATGAAAGCTACCTAAAACATATATTTTGAATTTTTAGAGGCCCATTTTTAATTATTTTTTATTGAAACAAAATGGCATTTTGGAATTGTTTTTCCTCGGTGTTGCATGATGTGTATTGTGTACGGTTCCGAGATACCGCAGTTTTCAGTTAAATAAAAAACGTATTTAAAAAAAATAAATAGTCTAATCCTTGACCAATGATTTTTTTTTTCATTTAAAAAAAATGCCGAAATTTAACGTAATAGTTTTCAATAAAATAACTTATTATATTATTATTCAACTGTATTGTTTTGTTTCGTTTGTAAAAAAAAAAAAAAAAAAAAAAAAAAAAGAAAGAAAGAACGAATGAATTAAAAATTTTTAAAAAACGTGAGTCAAGAACTGGGTAAACATTACTTTCATGAAAAAAAATCGACTCATCGGAGGTTATTGATTTTTCTGTTTCATTATTTATGATTGTGGTTTAAAAAACATTGTTTAGAGAAAATCGCGTTCAAAGTTTTGTAACAAGTTTACATGATAATGAGACTTAAATTATTAATTAAATTGAAATTATTTTCACTTACATGTCACAGACAATTCCTGATCCTCACAAGAGATCCTCCTGCAAATAGATCTTCAACTTTCAGGGGAAGAAGAGTCTTTTTAAAGAAAAAAAAAGCTCTTTTTGTAGCTAAAAAAATTCCATCCCCCCTTAACTCGTGCCAGGAAAATGAAATACAGTAAACTTTAGTCATTTCGGTTCTCGTTATACCGCTAATTCGTATATATTGCTGTTTTTCTGTTTCTCATCGAGAAGAAAAGTAATAAAAAAGCTTCATTTTAATCGCATTTTTCAAATAACTGCATTTGTAAAATAACAATAAATAAATGCAATTATACGTTTCTAATTTATCGAGAAAATAGTAGCATATGATTTATTGTTTTGGAAACAATTAGAAATATTCACTTGAAGATTACAGGGCTGGAAGTGTATAGGAGAAATTTTAATTGTTTCCTACCGCTATTTTGAAACATCTTCATAGGATTATATTCATCATATCTTCATCATACATTTCTATTGCACATATTATACAAATTTATCCCGATGATTATTGATTAAGAATACTGGTAGGAACAATTCATTTTCCCTACATAGTTCCAGCCCTGAAATTAGCATCTTAATTTTTTTTAATGCCCCCAATTATATCACGCCTTTTTTTCTTGCCTTCTGAGGAATTGTATATAACAAATGGATACTGTACTATTTAGCTATTGTTTGACCAAACAGCTGGAAATTTGCTGTTATATTTTACATCTATTTTATTTTGCGGTGCTACTATCTCTTCTTAAAACAGTTTTTTTTTTTTTTTTTTTTTTTTTTTTTTTTTTTTTTTTTTTAATGAAAGTTGCATTAACAGCTGCAGTTGTCATTTTGAAATAACGCACGTCTTTTCTTTATCTATCGCAAGAGTTTCATATGCAATTCACTTTTAAGTGTATTCAATCAGCAATCTTTAACATGGTTTGTCAGGTGCAAAATAGCCAAACAGTTTATCGAAACAGGATTACTTTTTTCTTTAAGCATAAAATCGTTTTCCATTATTTTTCATTTAAATAAATTCAAAATATTTTATTTATTTTAAGCTATAGGCTTGGAGATATTACTTAAAAATTTTAAGTTTATTTTAAAATAAAATATGTACTTTGTTAGCACATAAAAATATAATTGCAAATCTAAGAAAATGTATTATTTTTATTAGAAATGTTTATTTGGTACAGTTTTCTGAAAACTGGATTTAATTTTTACCTTGAAAATTTCTGTGAAGATATAAAACACATTCTATAATTGATTGAAGTTATTTTATATTTTACTTTCTTTTTAAAAATACATTAAATCTAATTTTATACATATTTTTAATTATATATATTTTTATATGTATTGTCAAAACTTTGCAAACATACTTTAATATATATATATTTTTTTATTTTAAGATTTTAATATTAGAAAGATTTTTTTTTTTTTTTTTTTATATTTAACCGTCTGCTTTATTTGAAAGATATCATCAAAAAAAGTGGTAAAAGCAATATTATGACTGATTTTCATAGTGTTCCATTTCTGAAACTTACCCATTTCTAGCTAATCTTCCTATACTGAATTCAAGAATGGAATATAATGGATTCACTTTTCCATTCTTAAATAATAAAGAAAGGAATTAAAAGACATTTTGGAAGATTTATTTTCCATTTTTATCACATGGTGGACCTGTATACTATGGCACACTAGAAAACAAGCCAAATCTAATCTTATATATATATAACTATTTATATTTATTTATCGAATTAATAAATATATAATATTTATTATATATATATTTATTATATATATAATATTTATATTATATAATATATAATATTTATTGTTATATATATAACTATTTATAGCTATATTTCGCTACTTTCAGAGTTCCACGAAAGAATTTGCACACATTACCAGCTATTGCTGAAAATGGATTTTTACAATATTACTGTTTTATAACTTTTTTATTTAAATATCTCCTTTTGTCGTAAGAAGGAATGGAAATTTCTCAACCCTATTCCGATAGTGTTCGAAAGTGTTTAATAATATGTGCCTGATGCATGATTTTTCGTTTATGTTTTAAGTTCTTTTATGTTTAGGTCTCTTTATTATTTGTTAAATCTACTATAAAATTAAACAGCTGTATATCATCTTTAAAATTTGATACTACATAATTCTGCATATGCTAAATACGTGTATTTAATATAATTTAATTTCCTTTTTGTGTTAGCGTGAATCATTCAAAGGTGGCTACGGTACATTAGAAATTTCAGATGCTGAAGCTATTTCATCTATCTACAGAGGTCACGATTCTATGACTAAAGTATTATCACATCGTAAAAAATATATAATTTCTGTGATTAGGATATGGAGGACAGATGGACCTATAGTAAGAATTTTTCCTATCATATATCTATATAAATACAAATAAATAATTAGGTTTTTAACTCTTAAAATATTAGCGACATTGTTGCATTAGAACTGCAACAGGATGTAAACTAGAAATAAAGGTTTTAAAGAATAACTGTAAAATGCTCTTCGCATGTTACTAAATATGGTGTATATTCTTGTTTCACACTAAATATAATGTATATGCTTGTTTCACCAGAGTTGCGTTATGGTTTGAGACTTTCTCAAACTATAACTCTGAAACCTTAACACTTTCATCCTCTGAGGCAATGTAAAGAAGATACAAAGGGACAAATACACAGAAATCCGGGATGCTTTTTCAAGAAGGCTCACATTTTGAGCCCTTTATCGCCAGAGCAACGGTTGGCGCGGGGAGGAATTCAACGATACGCACTAAGGCTAAATACGCACCCTTTCTTGTTCGTGACGTCATACGCGTAGCGAAGAGCAACCCCATTCCTTTGCTGATAGCAAACAGATAGTGCTTTTAGGTAGATTTCGTATGAAATACTACCTATTGGGATCGTTCCTATGTTGGAATTTCTGAAATTTTTTTGCAGATCTACACCGATCATGACTCCTAGAACCCAAAACCACCCTCAGTAAAAAACTTTATATATCTATCTATCTATCTATCTATCTATCTATATATATATATATATATATATATATATATATATATATCACTTTCTTCTGGACACGATAACTTTCGTAATTCTGCACCAATCTCTTCCAAACTGATACATAAAATCAAAGGACATAAAACCTCGGTCAAGTTCGTTAATGGGCAAAATCGGACCAAGGGGATGGAAATAGGGAGGGGTTTTGTGAAAACCGAAAACCCCCCATAACTTCTTAATTTTTGTACATATCAAATCAGTTTAAAGTTTTTATTACTTCTAAAAATAGGGCCAAAAATTTATGTATCATAGATTTTTGATAAAGTTAAAAATGGGCTCAAGGGGCGCAAAAAATAGAGTTTTTGGGAGAAAAAAAATCATAACTTCGTCAATTCTCAAGATATCAATTCCAATTAATTTTATTATAAATCTCCTTAATATTATCTACAACTTTTATATTCACATGTTTTTGATAGGACCAATTCGTACCGCAAAAAAAATTAAAAACGAAAACAAAAAGGGGGTTTGAAGAAGTAAAAAATCCATAACTCCTTCAATTCAAAAGATATAAAATCCCCATGAATTTATCATATATCTTCTTAATATTGTCTACAACATCTATATAGACAAGTTTTGGATAGGACCAATTCTTACAGCAAAAACAAATTAAAAATACATAGCGGTTGAAGAAAAAAATAATCTAAGTAAGGGTGTATTCAAATCCAAACTGCGTATTTTCTGACTCATTTTACAATTCATTTTTGCTCTCAAAGGGTTCCAATTGGTACGTTTTCTTACTCAGAAACAATATAATGTACTGTAATGGTCGATTTTTTGATAGAGACAGAATATATTTAAAAAAATGCTGTTAAAGTGGGCATTTTGAACCGAATTTCCCGAAGCGGATTGTGTTGGAAAAATCATTGCATTAAGGATGCACTCAAATCCAAACTGCTTATTTTCTGACTCATTTTTAAATTCATTTTTGCTCTCAAACGCATTTAATTGGTAAAGTCGCTTATTCAGAAACTATATAATGTACCGCAATGATCGATTTTTTTATAGAGGCACAATATATTTCAAGAAATCATGTCAAAGTGGACATTTTGAACGGAATTTCCCGAAGCAATTATGTTATCACTTTCTTCTGGACACGATAACTTCCGCAATTCTGCACAAATCTATTCCAAACTGATACATAAAATCAAGGGACTTATCATCTCGGTCAAGTTCGTTAATGGGCAAAAGCAGACAAAGGGGATGGAAATAGGCAGGGGTTTTGTGAAAACAGAAAAACCCCCATAACTTCTTAATTTTTGTACATTTCAAATCAGTTTAAAGTTTTTATTACTTCTAAAAGTAGCGCCAAAAATTCATGCATCACAGATTTTTGATAAAATTTAAAATAGGCTCAGGGGGCGCAAAAAATAGGGTTTTTGGGAGAAAAAAATTCCTTACTTCGTCAATTCTCAAAATATCAAATCCAATAATTTTATTATACATCTCCTTAATAATATCTACAACTTTTATATTCACAAGTTTTTGATAGGACCAATTCGTACCGCAAAAAAATTAAAAACGAAAACAAAAAAGGTGGGTTGAAGTAGAAAAATTTTCATAACTGCGTCAATTCACAAGATATAAAATCTCCATGAATTTATCATAATCTTCTTAATATTGTCTTCAACATTTCTATAGACAAGTTTTTGATAAGGCCAATTCTTAAAGCAAAAACAAATTAAAAATACATAGCGGTTGAAGAAAAAAATCATCTTATTATGGGTGCATTCAAATTCAAACTGTCTATTTTCTTACTCATTTTTAAGTTCATTTTTGCTCTCAAACGCATCCAATTGCTAGATTCTCTTATTCAGAAACTATATAATGTACAGTAATGATCGATTTTTTGATATAGGCAGAATATATTTCAAGAAATGATGTCAAAGTGGGCATTTTGAACAGAATTTCCCGAAACGATTGTGTTAGAAACGAAAAATATTGCCCTACTGAGAAAATAGTTGTTTATTAATCAAGTTTTAATTAATTGAAAGAAAAATAAAAACACAGGTCGCTTATAAATCTTTTCAAAAATCATGTCAGGCATGTTTCATATTTTTTTTATTAAAAATTAATCTGAAAATGTGCCAGAAAATTTCGAGTTGTTGAGTATGGAAGAATATTTTTATAATATGGCCTTAACATGATTCTGATAAAACCAGCTATTTTATAAAAAGGAAATAAAAACTCGTCAAAAGCAGACAGATAAAACTGTTAAAGTGGATTTATATCTAATAATGATTTAGTTTTTGTTGGTGAAATTATTATACTTAACTTCGAAATCTACCTCTGCCTGTAGGCCGGGCCGGCAGGGATTTTAGGTAGATTTCGTAAGAAATACTACCTATTGCAGTCGTTACCATGGTGCGACTTTTGAAAAATTCCTTCATAACTTTTCATTATAGGACCCCAGGAACCCAAAACCACCCCCACCTAAAAAGTTTATATATATATATATATATATATGTATGTATGTATGTACTAAATTTTGTCCGCACGATAAAAGTCGCAATTATGCACGGATCGTCTTCAAACTCGCCAACAACTTTGAGATGGCTAATATCTCGGCGGGGATTGAAAATGGGCAAAATCGGTCCAAGGGAATGGAAATGGGGAAAGTTCAAAATTTTGAATACCGTCTTAACAAGATTCTGATAAGACCAGCTCTTACACAACAATGACGGGAAAAAAATAAATATTTTTCGTTATAACAGTTGCCAACAATTAAAAAAAAAAGCAATAAAATTCTCACCACAACAATTGCTTTTCTATTGAAAGTTCACGTGAAAAATTAAATTAAATAAATAGTTTGACGAATTGAAAACAAATTGAATATTACGTCATAAGTGCTCTAGAGTAAGATTTCCGCATGAAAACTCAAAATGAAATAAATAGTTTGACGAATTAAAAAAAAAAAAAAAAAAAAAAAAAAATATTGCGTCATATTGGAAATAAAATGGACCTCAGTTGGTGAATATGTAACGTCATGCGAGTTTGAGAAAACGTATTAAAACATGATAAAAACACGACTATGGAAATATTAACTTATTTTAACATTTTGAGGTTCTCTGAATTTACTTTAGCTATTTTTTAAACCTATTCCATATACATGCGTGTGTTTATTCGTGTATATTAGAATTTTCACAAAAGGTTTATCTCCCTAGAGCTCATTCTTAGTGCAGGAACTGGGTTTTTCTCTAATCTTGATTTAAGTTTTGTTGGTGAATTTAGTACTTAACTTCGAAATCTACCTCCGCCTGTAGGCCCGAGCCGGCAGGGATTTTTTTTTTTTTTCATTTGTTTTTCCGCAAATATTAGCAAGCAGAGAATAAAGTATGACGAAATGTTATTTCACCATGGTTTACAATTAAAACATTGCGTAAAACAAAGAGCTTTTTCGGATTAAAATTCTTTTAATTTCACAGTATATATAATTCAAACATAAGTTATTTTTTTCAGTTCAATAATATTCTTTTATTTGATTAATTCGCTATGTTTGAAGAAATTGAGAACGTATTTTATTTTTTAGGAAAAAGATAAACAGACGTAATGATTTTCTTGTAATATATATAATTCGATTGATCATGTTTTTATGACGCAATAAAACTTAGTTTCATTAGCATTACTACTAAATTAATTTAATTTTTTTTAATTAAGCGGCATATTTGTGGGACGTGTTGATTGTTGATTGCATTAATAAAATATATTTTAACTGAAATAATTCATTAAAAATTAATTGTTTTTAATGTAATTGCGATTAAAAGTTAAGAGGAAGTTGAAACTGAAATCAATTCGACTATAATTAGATTGAACGATAAATCATAAATTATTTAGCCTGTATCCTGCAACTAAATCAGTCAGTTAAAATAATTGCAAGTTGATGCATGCAATTAAATCAATTGCAATTACATTTTAATGCTGTTAAATCTTTATCATTATTTGAGTTTTTATGAAAAAAAAACATTGGTCTGCCCCTGGTGCACAAAATTAAAAATCTTTAAAATTCTTCAATTTTTTATTTTAAAAATTTTGCCATATTTTTTAATGTTATTTCGTCCCAGTTGTTTTATTTGTTATTTTAAAATAGTAATTCGTCATGTTTGAATAAATCATCTAAATTCTTCTCTCGAAGGAAATCCCCCCCCCCCCCACACACACACACTCCATTTTAAGTCAATCTGCACATATATTGCATTATTTATTAAGTTGAAGTGGCAATAAAATAATGATCAATCGTCTGAGGCAACCCCCATTCCGAATTTTCTCTTCTCCCCCCCCCCGCCCCCCCTCCTCCAGCAGACTATTTTTTGACCATTTAAAATTCATTCTTGCCTTGCAGAAAAGACTAGTTAAAATTGCGTCTGAAATCTTAACTATCCCTTCACTATCCATAACAGTGCGTAAAGTTTACTGTTTTGCTCTATCTGTTGATTTTTAAATAACAAATAAATAATTTACCATAAAAAAAGAAAAGGAAAGAAATAGAATGAAAGATAAAAAATCAGGATTAACCTTTAGTATACACATTTTTTTTAGTTCTTTACATTTAAATTATAATTTTCTGTACTATTTATTACGCTGAGGTAACTATAAGTAAAGGACCAATTATTAAAATTCCCCCCCCCCCCCCTCCACAAAAGTTAAATATTCCAAGTTTTTAATTTTTTGGTTTGTTTTTTCTATTTATTAATTTGCTCAATTGATAAATTTAACTATTTAAATGTACAATCCCTCACTATCATACACAGTTAAAAAATTTATCTAGTGATTTTATTTGTTACTTTGAAGTAACAAAAGATAGTCATTCAATATTCCTTCTCCCCACTTCCCCTTAAGAAATTCATCTCACATTAAAAAGGGAATTTCTAGACATCCTGGTTGGGGGTGTGATAGGTTTTTTTTCTTTTTTTTCCAGGTTTGGCCTATTTTCACTCAACTTTGGGGACTGTTTCTGCAGAATGATTTGGTATTAAATTAATTATATAAGTTCATCGCAGAAAATATAGTAATTTTCTGCCACAGGTATTTTTTTAAATCTGTGTTTATATACATCGAAATGCACTGAAACTGCATTAATTCATCATCCCCCTAAATCCATCTTTATATGTAATCAAATATCTAGATTTATGTAACGCTAACCGGTTTTAGCTTGGTCTTTAGTCCCGGGCCCATAATGGCGGGGATGATTCAGTCTGTATCATAAGAGCTCTACCTATACCAGGGTCGGCGAACCTATGGCACGCGTGCCACTTTCGGCACGCCAAAGAATAATTTTTGCACTACGCGACGTTGATTAACTCTCTAAATGAGGATACAGGGATTTTACACAAAATACACGAACTTGGATAATCTGATTAGATTCTAAATTCGATTAATTGTAAACTGAAGAATATTAATCTTATTCAATATGGTTTCGAAGATTTATTAAACAAAGAAAATATTTGAAAACTATCAAAAAGGAAAGAATATTACCGATGGTAAATTATGGCAACTTGAATTAATTTAAGAATTATTTAAATAAACTGCCTTTTTTTTTTCAATTTTAATAATTTTTTACTACTATTTATATCTGTCATTTTCGCAAATTCATCATTTTCGCAAATTTAGAATATAAAAAATCAAATAGAGAGTGGTTGCCATATAAAGTCATTTAGTTTGCATTCTGTTGAAATTAACTGAACATGAGCATGATATTAATTATTTTTCATCCAAGATACAACAGTTAATCACATTTAGTTTTTAATTAATTTCTAAAATGTAATTGTTTCTATAATTATTGCTGTGTAATACTTTCATATATGTTACTCATTTTAAAACATATCCTAATAACTAATTTTCAAGCAGTTTGATTCATTATATTTCAATCCACTAAATTTCTTTTTCAGTTGGCACGTCAGGGTCAAGTAAAATATTTTTTGAAAGAAAATTGGCACGCGACTATAAAAAGGTTCGCCAACCCTGACCTATACCAACAAGACGCCATTTCGCTCATCATGACGTCAGTGTCTTTTTTTTATAGTGATTACTTCATTCATATTAATTTCAAGTTATAGGAGGCTCAATTTTTATCTGAAACTGTAAGATCAATGATCTTTTGATTAATCAATGATCCTTTGATTATGGAATGTCCCGTTCGATTTCCAGTATGTGCCTTGTGGTTGAGTTGATAAAAATTTTGATACAAGGTTTTGCTCAATTTCAGAAGTTCTGAAGTTCTTTCTGAAATGCTGCAAAGCGATTCATGTGCGTGGGAAGGAGTGATGTATATGCCGTATACTTTTTTAAAAAAAATCGGAGTATTTATTTGTTGTAATAATGTTAAAACAGTATTTGCTATTTTATAAATATAATAGTAGAGCCAGCGACTTTGCGCGCATTGTTGTCGAAATGTACAAGTGGTATTTGTGTGCCTGCTAAAATGCGGTGTAAAATAAATTGCTACTGATATCTTAAGTATTACTAATTAAGTCATGTTCTGAAGAAACACTATTTTTTTATTGACATAAAATGAAAACCACCAATAAAGATATTTTATTAACGATTTGAAATTTAGAAATATGATATTTTCTATCTATTTGCAGCCATTCTTCACAAAAAAACAGATAAAATTTAGTTTATTGAAGTATTGCATATATTTACGCCATAATCTCCGTAATTTTATAATTTCTTAATATCTCCATAACAAACATTAAAAAAAAATATTCCGAAGCTCGTTGATGACTGTGAGGATGTGAATAACAAAGAAAAACAGCAAACATTTCTTTTTCAGGATATATCCACATTTATCGTTTAGTGCATAAGAGCTCAAAGTCATGGAAAACGGCATTACGAAAAATGGGTGTCGGTCAATCAACGCTGTTGTCGGAACTCTTTAAGAACTCAGGAACTCTGGCGTATGAAGAAATCAACGCAAAAAATCTCAGAACGCGTCCTTTGAATGTGAAAACAAAACATATGACACAAATATAATATTCTAAAATGGAATGAATTTTGATACGGGAAAGCTAAGACAGCAGGCGTAGAAACAATTGATTTTGAGCTATGGAAAGTGATAAAAAAGTATTTTAAGGTGGTAATAAGTCAATTAAATCGTGAAAATATAAAAGTTTTAAATATATTGTCTTATCCCCCCCCCCCCCCCCACACACACACACACAAAAAAAAAAAGTTCCATAAGATTTGGAGACCCTAAAGTCTACACGCTCAAAAAATCCAGTCTCACAGATTACAGTATCGCCAGAAATAATAAATTAGTGACTATATAATAACTTTATTTTCTAAATATGCACTAGAATATTTTCAACTTCCATAGTTACAATTAACTCTTAAATGATTGAAGAGTCTTGCACCAATAACAATACAACAAATGGTTAAAAAGGG
This sequence comes from Maratus speciosus, assembly GCA_963932465.1. Classification (NCBI taxonomy): domain Eukaryota; kingdom Metazoa; phylum Arthropoda; class Arachnida; order Araneae; family Salticidae; genus Maratus; species Maratus speciosus. The sequence goes on from OZ010789.1 coordinate 469,424,485, forward strand.
ATACGAATGAATAATAATAATAACAAATAATAAATTATAAAATACTAATAAATGATAACAACAAACATATTTCTCATACGAAGTAAGCTAAGTATTTGAATCCCATCCATTTCTTTTTAATTTATTTAAAAGTATATCAGCATGCATATTAATATAGGATGATCATTTTTTTATACTTCTTCTTAATAAATAAATTTTTATTAAAGTCTCTCGATTCGTAACATGCTTAACTGTTCTTATTTTTTCAATATAATGACAACAGTTATACCAAATTAGATTTTTGCTCTCAATAATTGATGGAAAAAGTTCTACATCGCATTGAAAATCTCTTATTAAAATGTTGCTGATATAAGAAATTGTAATACTAAACCAAAACAAAAAAGAAAACTTTTACTATGTCTATCAAAATCATTGTACTAAAATTCTTTGAAGAATTAATAAATAGTTTATCATATTCATGAAAATAAAGGGTCCTAGTTTATTAGTATCAACATAATTTATGTGATTCAAGATGAGTTACGAAATTCAATTCAGCCTTAACAGAAAATTAATTAAGGCTAACCTAATTAAGTCTGCATAAAAATTTCAACTTCTTAAGTAAAAATTTTAACAAGTAAATATCTCTGTCGTGTGCCAAAGATACACTTCTCATGTTAAATAGATTACTAATAATTACTTTTATAAAAATTGAATTAAATGTAACTAAATTTTAGTGGTTTTTTTCCTTACATTGTTTAGAATAAATCTTTACTGACTTAATTTACTTTATATATTAGTTTGCTTGCCTTCATGAGATAATTTAAATTTAACAAGAGAGTTATCAGTACGCAGTTTAGAAACATGAATTATTTCAGTATAGTTCCTGTATGATAATTGGACCTATAGATTTCATAAACCACATCAATTAACTTACGTGTAATGTTATAAGAAGTATCAAAAGCTAACTTCCTAGCATTCTGATATTTATATTCTTCATAAATAACTAGGTCTCCTAAATCAAATTTTAGTTCTAAATAATGTTGATCATATAGTCTTTTTTTTTTTTAAGATATTCAAAGGGTACGAATTTTTGCCACTTTAAGGCATTCATTTACAAAAGAGCAGTAATTTTATCTAAGAGAAAAATCATACCCAGGGTTCATACGGGTACCGTTATTTTCAAGGCGAAATATCAGTAATACTTTATAGAAAAATAAATCTAGTTTAAACGCGCGAAATTTCTCCATATTTAAAGATAGATTTTCTATAACAAAATACTGGTACCGAAGAATTTCTTAGTCTGAAAATTCAAGGACCCGTACGAACCCTGATACCGTAAGGTACCGTAATTTACCGTAGGTAAGCAAGCATGGGGGAATGTTATTACAGCATGAGAGGTATTATTATACTCATGGATAGAATTTTCCTAATCGTCATAAAAAAGAAGATGGTTCACTTCAAATCATTTATTAGGATAACCACATCTAAAAGTTTGACTGAAAAGCTCTCAGTCGCCAAAAAAAAAAAATTACTTTGACATATTAAAGTATTTTAAATAGTTTCACAATAATCTCAACATATTGAGAGTTTTTTTTTTATTATTATTATTCTTGTACAATATAAAAAAAACTAGAACATATATGAATAATGCAGCACAAAAATGTATTGACTGATGAAAATCTTGTTTCTTCTAGTGCTTCTTTAAAGGGGATTCAAATAAATGTTAGCCAAAAGATAGAAAGTTCGGGCTATAAGGAAAGTGGTGAAGTGGTTCACAGTGTAATTTTTGTTTCGTTACGCCTGTTGTGTGAGATATTGCATTGTCCCGGAGACCATTTGGATTGAAATGGAATGTTTTTAGGACCGATGTGCAGCTTTATTCTTATCAGAAACTTATAATGTCCAGATAGACGTATCATTCAACACTGCGGTCTCTTTATTCTGGTCAGGCGGTGTTATACATCTTTAATAGCTTTACAAGGAAACTGATGGACACCCAGTAGGAGGAAAAAGCTTCCTTCAAGTTAGATTTAATTTTCTTATCTCCATTGCATTGTTGAATATCTCGTCCTTTTATTAAAAACCACAAGTGTGATTTGAAAAGAAAGGAGAGTTGACATCGTTGTTGCTTTAGAATGAGGGGGAGCACTTTTCCTTTCTAAACGCAGCCTTAACTTGGTATACTGCATTAAATGTATATCGTTCATGAAGAAAATTGACGTAGAATACACTATGACGCAAAAGTTTAGACAATGACGTCATTCAGCTTTAAAATGTAGAATTATGACGTCAGAATTACAAAAACCTGTAAATATATTCAAAAACTGATTTAAAATGCTATGTACAAAAGACAGTCGTTTTATTTGCTATAATACTAATTTTTTTCATAAAAATTCAAATGTGCTTGTCGCAAAAGTTTAGACACTATTCTAAATTTCTTTGAATATTCGCTGGCATATGCAAATTTAGAATCGATGATGTCACAAATTTGGAGTACTTAAGTTCTGCAAACGATTGCGCTTCATAGTCGACATGCCGAGAGCTAAAGAAATTCAAGTGAATGAGGTTTCAAGGATTTGGCAGTTGAAAGGTGAAGGGAAGAGCGTTTCTGAAATTTCTGCTATTATTAATAGGTCAAAAAAATCTATTTATCGAGTTTTATCGAGTGGTTCCGAATATAAAGCAAAATGTCGGTCTGGGAGGCCACGTGTGACAAATGTACGAGAGGATCGCCTGATACAAAGACTAGCGAGTACTCAACATATGAGCGTACGTGGAGTTCAAAGCTCATCGGGACTCTCTGTATCAAAGGATACGATTCGTAGACGAATTTTGGAAAAGGGAACAATCGTTTATAGCAAAATGCAGAAGAAACCAGCTCTGAAACCATATCATAAGTTACAAAGACTTATGTGGGCTCGAAAGCATATGTCATATGGAGAGAAATGGCAGTCAGTCATATTTAGCGATGAAAAAAAGTGGAATCTGGATGGTCCAGATGGTTGTTTATCGTATCGGCATGACTTGCGGAAGGAACCTCGACGTTTTTTTAGTCGCAGACAAGGAGGGGGCTCGGTGATGGTTTGGGCAGCCTTTTGCTATAATGGACAAGTATCTCTGACCTTCACCAGTGGTCGTCAAACTTCACAGCATTATACACAGACATTAGAAGAAAACCTACTGCCATTTGCTGAGCTTCTAGGGGAACCTCAGTGGGAATTTCAGCAAGACAATGCTTCAATTCACACTGCAAAACATTCAAAATCTTGGTTTAATTCCCATAATATAAGAGTTCTCGACTGGCCAGCATGTAGCCCAGATCTTAACCCTATAGAAAACCTTTGGAGCATCATGTGTCGCAAAGTTTATAGCAACGCTAGACAATATTCTTCTGAAAAGGAACTTAAGACATCTATTGAGAATGCATGGTACGATATCGATCCACAAACTATGCAAGATTTAGTTTCTTCCATGCAATCTCGTGTATATGACGTAATACATAAGCATGGATGCGCAACCAGGTTTTAAAAATTGTTTATTTCATTTTATTTAATTTGTGTCTAAACTTTTGAGACAGCAGTTTATTTTTGTTACCATTTAATTTATTGCAATATGCACAATTCCACTTTTCTTTGTTATAAATATTGTTTATATGTACAGCACATTAATTTCAAGCAGTGATTTGAAAATTGAATAAATATTTTTCAAAGTATGTAAGAATTTCTTCATTGTCTAAACTTTTGCGTCATAGTGTATACCCCGTAAATCCCCAAAATTATTAGTGCGAACTTTGACAGTTTTTGCTTTTTTGGAGCAGTTTCACTTCTTGAACGGTATTCCATGCTGAATCGTCACGTTTCACCTTCTTCACGGCCATTTTTTTTAACTTGTGCCATTTACTTACTTGAGTCCTCGATAGGGAGTCATTTCCGCATTGTACATTCAATACGTGCCGAATTTCAATAGGTTTGACATTTTAATTTGTTGAAAGTTTTCTATATTTGGTGCAACTACACCATAGGTTCCCAGCCTTTTCTAGACCACCGCCCCCTTTACAAGAAAAAAAATTCCAACGCCCCCTCTTCCATAATAGCTAATTATACCAAATATTAAAATATTGTTGCATATTACGTATACCTATTTTATCTGTCTATCTATTTGTTAAGAATAACAAAGTAGAAATTAATTAAAATGACCATTAATACGGTAAAAAACTATTTATTAAAAGTTTGAAAATAAGCACAAAAAAAAAACTTTTGCAATTGTTGACGCTGGTGAACATTTAAAAATCTGTTAATGTCGAGTTCTAATTTCGTTAACATCAACTCAAAAATTACATAATTCAGTGATGCGAAGTCTGTTCCTTTTCTTAAACAGTATATTAACTATTGCATTGAACCCAAGCTTAGCCGAATCCGATGATTGAAAAGCTAATAATAATTTCTGTACCCTTGCCCGCACCGCAGTCCATCGTAGAGACTAGAGAGATGGTATGGATTTTGAAGCAGAATTGTTAGTATCCATTTCTGAATTTTACTTTTAGTTCATCTTAGTGCCTAATATAGCTAATTTTGCACTACGCTATTTTTGAATTTATATTTTTTTTTACTGCGAATTCTAGCAATTTTTGACATTCATTAAAGAATTGTGGCTACAATGGCCCGTTATAATAAAGAAAATGTTTTCGGCGAGTTTTAGCATTTATCCGTGTTCCACGGCGATTTTGTGCGTAAAAGAAATTCAATTTGGAATCCCCAGCTTTAGGTTCGTTTGTATAGATTTTCATATAATATAGGTATATTTAAGGTTTTTATCACGGGTCAGCGTCATACCACAACGGGAGTGGGTGAGGACTGGGTCAGCTAGTTCTATTATAGTATCAATTTTTTAAAAATAGGTACGCCACGACCGCCCTCTTGACTATCTTAACGCTCCCCTATATCCCACTGGACACGCCACCGCCCCCCTAGAAGGCTCCAGCGCCCACTGGGGGGCGGTACCGCTCCCGTTGGGAACCTATGAACTACACTAAGTACCTTATCTTTATTCATATTGCTAATTAATTAAATGAATGTATGAACAATAAAACGATTAATTAAGTACCAAATAATAGGAAGACTATGCGGCTATCTATATAAATCTTAAAAGAGGCGAAAGGTGAAATGTGGATTTTTTTAATATGTATATATTTGTGGCATATTTGCGCTCCAAAAATTAACGTTTTCCGTAGAATAACCATTATTCGATAAAATTAATCTAGGTTGATGTTCTGTTTAGCAAATAAAAGTTTAATTGAAAAAAAAAAAATCCACGCTTTACAATATTGAACAAACTGGTGTGAACCAACAAGGGGGAAAATTACTTCTTAATAACACAATAAAAAATAAAAAATGCACAAGGCCTCTCAAAAGAATTTTATTAGCCCCCGATATCCTATTTATTTCGGCCAGCAATTAAACTGTCGTCTCTAAAAAATAAGGTTACGTTACTTATGCCAGCTGTAAAACAAAGCAGATGTATCATTGTATGGTTAAATACGGGTAATCTCTACTGCAATTTCTTAAAATTCTAAACATCGCACATTTTCATTTTTTATACCGTCGTGTAGGGGGGGGGGGGGAAGTACTTTTAAAAGCCCTTTGTTTGAAAAATGCATATCAAATCATTTTTGTGATATTAATTTTTTGGTAGTTTTTAACGCCATTTCTTTAATGTGGGAAACTCAAGTAGTACTCCATTTCTGTAGAAAAAACGAAAAAATGGTTGGAAAATAGTTGATTATTGCATCTTTTTGTCGCCATTTTCGCATGACAAATGAAAAAAAAAAGTAATTAAAATACGTGCTATTTTGAAAAAATATAAATGAATGTTTTTTTCTTATATATAAAACATGGAGCTATTACAAACTATATTTAATTTTAAATATCTGTATTAATGTCACAAACAAATGAAGGAATATGAATCTCGGATAGCCAATTTTGTTGTCGAGTTTCTTGAATGGCGACATCGCTTTTTGCTGGATTTGTGTGTTATTCTGCGATAGTGGCGTCATATGCATACCGGATGCGAATGACGTTATTTTATATAAAATAAAAGCATGTGTTTGACGTCTTAAAACTGAAATGTGTTTTGTACTATCTATATTTATATACATATATTTTTTTTTTCATCGTGGGCGACACTATATTCTGAAAAAGCAGAATTCCTGTTTTCTAGTCTTTCTTCTTCAGACGCAAAGAACACGTGGAACACGCCTTGAAAGAGAAGCAAAATTTGCTCCTGCTTTCAGTGTTTCTCCTGCTTTCAAAGCGGTAGCACGTGTTCTTTGCGTCTAAAGAAGAAAGGTAAAGTTCTTTTGAATGGATTTTCTCATTTTCCATTTGTTTATGGTGTTATTAAGAAAGTATTTTCCCCCTTAAAAATTCATACATTAAAAGTTTTTCGTCGATTTGTCTTAAATTCCTTTTTTCTTTAAATTGTACACAAATTTTCTAAAAATATATTAATAAATAAAAAATAATTAAATTACATTAAAATTATATTATAATTTTTTAAAAATATTAAATAATTACATTTTTCTCATGTGTGGTTTGAATCTTGTTATTTTATTCATTAACTTTTAGTATTGTTTGCGTGTGGGTATGTTTTCAGTATAATTCTAGTCCTTTTAAAGATATGTTTTTCTTCTATAACATAAAGATAATGCATACTAAATTAACTTTCAACATTGAATTAAATTATAAATTTTTAAATTCCAATATTTTTCAGGCTGGTCTGTCGACAGCTGTACATATGAGTGATTCGGCAATACTTGTCGATCTTCTGACATTGCTTATATCCAAACCGTAAGTATATTTACTGTTTTTTTTTAATCCCAAATTAAACTTCTGAGAAAAAAAAATCTATATAACTCCTAATTCTATGAAAACAATTTAAATTTTATATGTATTCATAGAAATTGACGTATAATATTTAACACAAATAATGCCTAATGAACATTCGTATCGTTGAACCATAAAATTGTATGATACTAAAGAAAAACTCCTTACTTATCATCTAATACACATTGCTTATATCCATACCGTAAGTATATTTATTGTTTTTTTTTCTTTTTTATCCTAAGTTAAACTTGTGAGGGAAAAACCCATATAACTCTTAATTCTGTGAAAACAATTTAAATTTTATGTATGTGTTCATAGAAATTGGCGTATAATATTTAACACAAGTAATGCCGGATGAACATTCGTATCGTTGAACCATAAAATTGTATGATACTAAAGAAAAACTCCTTACTTATCATCTAATACATATTGAAAGGTGGTTTTGAAAACACTTTTAGAGCATGGGAAATTATTTCCCTCTTTTTTCCTGTAGTAGGGGGGATACAAATTTTTATGCTAAAAATTTAACTTTTTTTTTTTGTATTTTAAGATTTTCAAATTATTTTCAGAATATGTAATTATCGAGAACATTTTTTTTTCTTTTCAAATTTTAATTTTGCATTAGGTTTAAACTAGATGCATACTTTTGTTCTGTTATCAATACATTTAAAAGAGTTACTTTTTTGCAATTTTTGACATTTTATTATATAAGTCCTCTCATTGACCCTAATAGTTTAAAAATTATTTAGGCTGAAATTTAAGAGAGTGGTCTGCAATAGAAATTTATTGTGAATCACCAACATAAGATTAATGTAGAAATTTTTGTAACAAACGATATCAAATAGCAATTGACTAAGTAATGAATAAAGCTCATCTGGCACGTTTGGAAGTGAAACGTTTATTTATGCGACAAAATCCATGTCGTCAGCTAAAACTGGTCTATTTTTGCAGATTTTATTTATATGCAATAGTACTGGTATAATCACAGATATTAAGATACACACGCGCGAGTTCTCTTCTTCACCAAATTGTCTCCGAGCTTTGCAATATTTGGCGAAATATTGTCAAATTAGACGAAAAATATAAGCTGCTGTAAACATTAAACATTTCTAAATTTGGTGACAGCTTGCTAACTTCGCGAAATTCTCATTGAAATCAGATTTTAGCCATAACTAAGAATATTTCATAATCGGGGTCCATGTCAATGTGGTTCATTTTGGGTGACGTGTTGTGGCGCAAAATTAACTACATTCTTGCTACCCAAGGGAGAATTTTTGTGGTAAAAATTAACCTGACTTACAATTTTCATTACATCTTTGTATTGTAATATACTTTACGTAAAATATCAATTAATTAATGGGTTTTTTTATATATATTTTAATATCATGAGTATGTGTGCTATCTTACAAAATATATATTAATACACCTTAATAAATATTTGACTATTGCACTTTTATATATTGTAGACTTGATGGGGATCAAAATAGCCAGTTCGAAGATAAAATGAAATGAAAGAGGGAATTAGCACGCTTCATATGCTATATATCCTTTCTCAAAAACAATTCGTTGTAAATTGTCCCACAAGCCATAAATTTAAAACGTCAGCCATAAGAAATTATTATTTCATTTGAGTGCCGCACGAAAAATCTATCACTATTCATAATTGTTAAATGCATCAGACTGCGGTACAGTATATGAAAGCTTCTTGGCGACCTGCAGGCATGTGTACCGCATGCGTTTCCACATTATTACATATGTTATTGATTTACCTTTTGTATGCCTGATCTATGTAAATGCATTTTAAACTTTTAAATGAATATTCCTAAACTTGATAAATGTCCATTCTTAATTATCAGCTTAAACAATCGATTAGTTTGTCGTATTACGATCATCATATGAAAGGGAGATGTCAATGTATACCAAATAGTGCTTTTGGGATGCGTTTTGTGCTCGTAAAAATGAAAAAAAAAATTAACTAAAAGTAGCATGTCGATCCAGCATACAATGGGCATTTAAGCCGTAACAAATAATCTGTGATGAAGCAGTAAATATATTATTGAAAATTATGTTTAGAAATAATTAGGAATGCAATTTCCGCAATGAGTGCTTAGGTCGATTATATCTAATTTCATGTATCGGTTTACAGCGTTTTATGCTTTATATACTGATTCTCTTCGTACAATCAACTTAAAACTTTTTGGTTCCGAATCTTAACACTTTCCAAAATAGTTGAAAAGTCTTTATGACTTCGGTTTGTCTGCCCGTCTATCCCTCTGGCAGTCTGTCCGCCCTCTAACTCGCGTAAATATAATTGGATCAACCTGAAATTTTTGTAAACTATTGACGTTTACTATAGCACGATCGCTATTGAAAATTAAGTGTGTAGCATGTTTACTTCATTTACAGGGACAGTCAAAATCATTCCGTTACATTACGGCCAAAGGGAAAAAATCGCTTCAAGTGCATTCTGGTAATGTTACACCATTTTAAACGTAATGAAATTCATATGCATTTATGAAGTGCACTAAAACATGCTTTCTATGGAATATAGAGTTAAGCATTTATTGTTCATTTACAGACTCACACAAAAGAGTTCTGTTACATAATGGTATACGGAGAAAAATCGTTTGCAGTATATATTAATGTTGTTACGCTACATTTAAAAGATAGTGAAATTTATATGCATTACTGAGTTGCACTATAAGTTTTTTACCGAAGGTATGGTGTTTTGTTCATCATATATAGGGCTACACAAAGGAATTCCAAAGCATTACTGGCTATGGAAGTGAATGGCTTAGGGAGTAGTTTTTAATTGTGTTATACAGGGCTGCACAAAATAGACTTAAAATTTTTTTATAGAAGGTAATTGCTAAAATTGGATTTTTAAACTTGCTATATGCTTTCTAAACTGTACTCACATTCCTTCTTTCACATTATTTAATGGTGAAGTTTCGTTACATTTTTATAGATGTGTTGGAAAGTTTTCATAATCTGAAGCAAGATTTTTCTTTCTTTTTTTTCTGTTTTGTTTTGTTTTGTTTTTTTTGTTTGTTTGTTTGTTTTTTGTTTGTTTTTTTTTCCTGGGGGCAGGGGATAACCGTTACGCTTAAAAAATCAAAAGGAACTATCCAGATCACAAAAGTTAAGGTTTACTGAAATCTAACAGAAATAGTTATTTTGTCTGTATGAATCGAACAATAAGCTGAGGAAAAATTTTTGAAAACGTTTGGAAAATGTTATAATTAAACAAACATAACAACTTTCTAGTATTTTTTATCATAAATTATTTGTTTGGAAAAGTAGCTCCTATTTGAAATTTAAAGAGTAAAACATGAGGTTGAAATAAAAGAATCACCAACGGCGCAAAGAAATTTCAGCTAAACTTATTTTATTGTTGTTTTATTATTAAATACTGAAATATAAATTAAGTAATAGTAAAAAATATATAGGAATATATGTCTTAGAATAGCAGACCCGAACAGGTGAAAAAAATCTAGTCTTTTAAAATACATTATAAAGCCTACAAGTCGCGAAGCAGTTTTCGTATACTGTACCATACTCCGAAATATTTGCAACAATTATGAATAGTGCTAGATTTTCCCATAGCACTCACATGAGATATAACTTCTTTTTTTCGCTCACGTTTTAAGTTCATAACTTGGCGAAAGCATTTACTTTTTTTTTTTTTTTTGTATGAAATATCACTTTAAAAAAATCCGTTTATGTATTATATTACACTGCAATTCGGAAAGGAAAAAGAAATAAATGAAAACAGATTTTCTTTTTTTTTACGTAAGTCATGTTCTATAATATCATCATCATAAATCTTTACTAAAAATGCATAAAATGAAGTAAGAAGTAAGAAATACTTTAAATAGTTTAATAGTAAAAAATAGTGCTATTCATAAAATTCACTTAAAAATTGAATAACCACGAATAATAAAAAAAGATTGGCTACCTTCATAATAAATAATAAATAAATAAATGCTTATTTCATTTACATTTAACAATTGATTTTTCGAACTTTGAATGCGTCCACAGTTATTTCACAACGCAGGCCAATCGCAATTGTTATATTGCTTGCAACTCGTTTACATTGGATTTCATTTTAAGCAGGCCACGCTTTTAAAAATAGTGATCTAGATGTAAAACTATAAATGAATTTTTTAAGCGAATTATTTAATTTCTTGTTTTTATAAAAATGTGTAGTAACCAATATTTCCCCTTTTAGTTCATTAATTATTTTTGCAATTTAATCAAAATTTATTTTATAAAATAATTTTGTTTATTTTTCTGCATTTTAGTAATATGCTATCAATTGAAATAGAAAATTTTTTTTATCAGTATTTTTTTTCTGTTTATTTCCAAGTATTTTGTTATTATTTACCATATTGCTATGTAACATATACTTTTAACTTAAATTAAAATTTACATAATATTATTTACGGTAAAAGGATGTTTGGACCTTAAACTGTAAATGCATTTGATCTTAGACTGCATTTTTGTTTCATTTTCATTTTCGGGAATGCATGATCGTTGCACTTTTCTCAGGCAGTTTTTGTAATGAAGTTGCCAGTAAATCTACTCTTTTAAGAAAATTATATTCTTCGCTTTCCAAGAAATATTTTTGCCAGATAGTACATAATCTACTATTTTTATCTTATTTGCTTTTGTAGAAATTGATATAACTAAGACAGCCTTTATTATACAGGGTTTAATAAAACTAAAACAGCCTTTATTATATAAGGTTTAATAAAACTAAAACAGCTTTTATTATAACAGGGTGTCCACTCTCAACGGTGTCCAATGGCTAATTCCTAAACCGTTAATCATAGGCATATAGTTCCAATTTCAAAAATGTTTTAAATGAGGTAAAGAAGTATTATAAAAGGGGATTTGGCTCACTAAAAACAATTCTTAAAAAATTACGAAATTTAATTTTTTATAATGTTCCCCGGTCCTATAAGTTATATTTAGTAAAAATATCCTATTACTCTTAGAAGTAAGACAAGGGTCAGCTAGGTGGGGAGGCCTACCAAATGGCTTAAGCACTCACAAGCCCCACCCAGCGTTAGAAGTAAGGCAAAAAAAGTCCCGTTCTTTTACGATTGAAACTGACCGAGTAATAGTCGTTTAAATTTGAAACATCTTTTTTACTGCGAAATAGGGCGCCATTCACAAATTTGCTAGAAATATAAATAATCGTCAAATATTAAAAAAATAATAATAGTTGAGAGCAAAATTAATGTTACAATATAAATTTGAAATCTATTTTCATTCTGACATATTAAAGAAAAATATACAACTTGAACTAAAAATATAAGTTACAAATATGACAGAATTTTTGTTAACTGAAATGATGAAAAGCAACAGTCGCAATTCTTTACAAAATGATACATACTTTAAATTGCTATTAGATAATCTAACCTAAAACTTAATTAATAAAAATTAAAGTTATCTTAAAACTTGCTCGAAGTGGCTTCCTTCGGCCAAACTGCAGAAAAGTACACGCGAAATAAATCCTTCTAATACTTTAAGCATTTTGTGTACGATCCCTCGAAGCTGGCCCAACTCAGCTGTGTTCGTTCATATGCAGAAAATTGGCATGTCTTGCAATTCAAAGTTTCATAACTTGGTCAATTTTAGTGTTACATGAATGGGACTTTTTTGTCTTACTTGTTAGTATAATAGGATATTTTTACTAGAGATCACTTATACGGGGATAACTCTGTAATTTTTGAGACAGGGACAGACGATATGCGCCAAAAAAATTTATTGGTTGGATATGTTCATTTGAACTCTTTAATGTCCGCAGACGATAATTTGCGGCAACAACTGCAATTTAGCTATCGTAGAATACATATTGAAAGAAGAGAAAATGGGGTTGACGCAAGAGAATTATCGAGCTATGATTTTCTATGATTTTAAAGTGGGGCTAAATCAAGAAGAATGTCTTCAACGTCTACAATTAGCATATGGAAATGAAGCTCCATCTCATACCACAGTATTCAGTTGGTTTACAGATTTGGAAGAGGTCCAAATTCTGTTTTGGATGAAGAACACACAGGAAGACGGAAGACTCGTGTCAGCTGTAGTCTCAGAAGATGTGTCGGCCGTACGAAAAACGTTACTGGATTATAATCACTGTACCTATCAAATGATACAGAAGAAAAAGACTAGATCCGAAGCTATACATAAAATTATTCATGAAGAACTGCATATAAAAAAGTTAGTTAATCGTTGGGTACCCCAAAACTTAACAGAACACCAAAAAGCTGATCGTGTCAGAATCTGTAAAAAAAAACCCTTAAAATTACTTAATGATGTGGGAATTGCATTATTTCTAAAATCCTAATTGGTGATGAGACGTACATATCTTTTTTGATGTTCCAACACTTCAAGAAAGTAAAGTATGGCTCTTTGAGGATGATCTCAAACTAACAGTTGTGAAAAGACAACGAGCAATGAAAAAAGTAGTGTATGCCGTGTTCTTCAGAAGTACAGGTCTGGTCAAAGCCATTACGCTAGAGGGCCAAGTAGTGGTGCACCAGTTTCAGCTAACTGGTGTAGCACTAATTGTCTTCCATAAATTCTTCAAGAGGTGCATGTTAGGAGACTCATGCTTCACCATGACAATGTATCTTCTCATTGAGCAAGGATTACAGTCGAATTTCTTGAACAAAAAAAAATATCAAAGTGATAGAACATTCACCCTACTCTCCTGATCTTGCCATGTGTGACTTTTGGCTATTTTTATTCTTAAAAAAAAAATCACGTGGGCGTCTTTTTCATTTCAAAGATGAGGCTGTAAAAGAATATTTTTCATCTATTCGAAGTAATGGATGGCTTGAGGCATTTAATCTTTGGAAATTTCTACTACAAAAGTGCATTGATCTTGGAGGGAACTACTTTGAACACACCCAAGAGTTGGTAAGGTTAACTTGTACCATTTAACCGTATCTCAAAAATTTCAGCGTAACAACCCTCTTAGGCCCGGGGGACCGTGTGAAAATTTTAATTTCGTAACTTTCTAAAAAATGTTTTTATTGATTCAAACGACTTTTAAAATAATTTTTACCTCATTTAAAACATTTTTGTAATTGGAATTATATGTCTATGACTAACGGTTTAGAAGTTAACCATTGAGCACCATTGAGAGTGGACACTCTGTATAGTAGAACAACTACATTTAGATGAAAATTGTATTGAGTTTGACTCAGTGATGTTTAAGCTTATTTTATAAAGATCTATACAATGTGAGAATTAGCCAAATTCATACATTTCTTCTTGCCAGAAATCTGGTTATATAATTCCTGTTATAAATCAAATGGCTATATTAAAAAGAGCTCAGAAAACATCTACGTTAGACTACAGCATTATTTAGGTTCAAAGAAAATCTCTCTTGGCATAACTCTTCTTTTCTTAACCTTTTCAGTAGTACTTGTGTACATATTCGGATTTTTTTATGACTCACTGAGTATGCCCTTATGCATAAGTTCTCATATTTTACTGCTTGTCGAGTGAAAGCATACATGTATAGAATGGTGTACTTGGTGTTTATCAGAAAGCTAGTGCAATCTATTGTCAATGTTTCAAGATATTTTTAAAACATTTTCAACATGTTTAGCACGTGGGTCGCTGCAGCTCCCATAATCGCTGGTTGTTACACAATCCCTCCAACTGTCTTGGAAAAGGGAAAAATTGTAATGTTGTTTTCTTTGCATTTTGTTTTAAATGCTAAAAAAATGATTCTTTCAACATTTTATAAAAAAAAAAAAAACTTAATAACGAATATTAATGCAATCCTTGGAAGTATTAATCATTGTTCAATGTATTAAAAATACATTAAATCAATAGAATTATATTACTTTAAATATTGCTTGTATTGCAGTGAACGTATTAACACGGGCTTGTCAGTAAGGGGGTTAACAAAATAATAATAAACTCACTCATACGATACTCACGAGACGAAAAAATGTACTCCTAAAAATGCTGAATTTCAGATTTGCTTGACAAACTTGTGGCGTGCAGTGAGCAATTATTCTTTTAATCTGGCTGATTTTTTTTTTTTTTTTTTTTTTTTTTTTTTTTGGAGGGGTGGTGGAGGTTTCGATTTGTTATTGAAATTTTCACTACTTCAAATAGATTAATATCATATTTAGAAAAAATAATTTGCATAAATTGTTACTAAATTGAAAAACAGAGCAAAGATTAATGTTTACTTTCAATTAAGAAATGTATTTATACGTGAATATTAAAAACAGGAAGGAAGCTTTAAAATAAGTTAAATGTTCATGAGTTAAAAGCAGGACACGGGGAAAATTACATCATAAAAAATACACATATTTACACACGAATATTAAAAAAGAAAGAAAATCTTAACATTAAATTATTACACATGAAACTCATTTAATGGTGAAAATTACGTCATATATTAAAACGATATATTTAAAATGATTTTCTTAAGGACAATATTCATGTGACTTCACAGTGGGAATCACATGGCGTAAAAGTTGCGCGGCTATGTGGCATGTGTTTATATATTTCATTACTTGATGCAGCATAAATACAAACAAATGCATGCGTAAAATAATAGATTTATTTTGTACGAATTACTATTTGATAAATAGTACTAGGGGGCTCGGCCCCCTACGAGCTACGCTCGCCAACCCCCGTCCAGACACCGCAGGCTCTAAATGCACGCTAATTTGATCGGCTTTAAAAAGATTTCGAAAGATTGAATTATAATTTAAAAAACAGTGGCGATCTCCCTATAAACGAATTTCTATTCATTTCCCTTTGATTGGGGAATTTTAACGCCAAATCCGCTGCGGTACTACTTGATTATCCCGTCGAACAATTTCGCCAAATTATATAAATCGCCAAACCACTCGCCAAATTATACAAGTTGACATAATTTTTATTTTAAATAACGAAAGAACAAATAAATTCGTACAACATTAATAAAAATACAAATAAAACGTCGAAATAAAAATAACTTGATGACGTAGACACGTGTAACAACATTTCAAAATAAGCTAATATAAAAGGAATTAAGTAAACTGAGTCTTTGTCTCCTGGTATTTTTTAACAAAGCGAAAAGAAAGTTCTTTTAAATGAGACATTTTAAATTAATCGTTTTTAATCTGACGTAATTTTTACCAAGCTATTCTTTCTCTTTTAAATAATCGCGTGAAATTACATTTGTTAGCAATGAAATATTATTTGCGGTTTCCTAACAAAAATAGTTGAAAATATCCTCTCAAAATATTAAATAAATGTCTAGCGCAATTTCTAAATTTAAACTTTTTTGCAATATTATTTTGTGTTCATTTTATGTAATAACTATAATGTGACGTAAATATGACGTAATTTCTCCTAAGACTTCTAACGCATGTTAATGAATTTATTATTTTACAATATCCTTTCTCTTTTAAAATTCACGTGTGTACTTTTTATGACGTAATTTTTAATAAGTTCCTGCTTTTTATACATAATTATTTAATTCTAATTTGAAAGTTTTTTTCCTGTTTATAATAGTCACGTGTAAATAAATTTTTAATTTGAAGCAAACATTATTGCTTGCGCTTTTTATACAGTTGGCAACAGTTTAAATTAGTACAATTTTCTGAAATCTGTAAAAAATATCTCTAGAAATGCCGAAAATTTGAATTTAAAATAGAAATAAAACCTGAAAAAACGAGTCAAAATAAAAAAATTAATGCAATCTGCACTCCGGCAAATTCTAACGCATAAAATGATCTAAAAATGATTACACTGCCATGTCTAGTTTTTGCTGCTATAAAACTTTTTTAGTGGAACGATTTTGTCCAACTTTAGCATTAAATATCTCTTAAAATAATTCTTCGATTGGAAAACTGTCTGCATCAGCGTGTTTATCAAACATTTCTGTATAAAACCACTGATTTTCATATTTTTGTATGCATTATTTTTCTCAATATTAACGAAGAAAGACCTCCGGTCACAAAAAATTCAAAACCGGCGGCGGCGGCGGCGGCGGCGGTGACAGCGGTAGTTACTTTTTTTTAGAATAGAGAGATTAGAAATTTCGTATAGACTTATTGATTAAAGAATTTATATTTTATAAATGGAAGAAGAATTATTTTATAAATTGAGAAAATAATCCATTCATAAGCAATACTCAAAATATGTAAAACTCGGTATAAACATAAACTATAAGCGTAAATATTCAAAGCACACTGCTTTTCAATGCCGCAGTTCTGAATGTTATTGACAAGCAGACGAATTTTTGTACCCTCGAATGCAAAGAAAAAATAATGTTCATAGCGTCGTTATAAAAGTCCGAGAGGCAGCGACATTTTTAACTTAACCAGTTTCTACAAGCTGATTTTCAAACGTGTAATTCCTGTTAGTTATCAATTCCAAAAACAGCCTCCAGCTGTCACGATAGCAATAGATAAGTTCATGGTAACCGAAAGATGCTCCATTCAAACAGAAAATGCATGGGGTCAATAATGGGTCAATACATGCATTGACTTCATACCTGAGGTCTCACGAAACATTTTCATAAGTAATAAATACCTGTATCTCTTTCTCAATAATCATGGACCCTTCCAACAACACTTATATACCATAAATAAACGAGACTCACCTCTTTGCATCTGTGGATCCTTATCAACATCATTAGGGTAGACCGGGACTAGTTGGCCATAGGGGCATGTTGGCCCAGTCGCGATATTTTTTAAACTATGCGTTAGATGACATTGTCAGTCCAGCCAAGTATGCGTTGCTTCGTCTTCCTCCTCCAACATCAGCACCATTGAAGTCGGAGCGTCCGTTAAAGAATTATTGAAAATTTTCAAAATTTTGCAAAGGTGAGTAAATTTTTTCTCTTATAAATAATCGTTTTTTATTTGTTTGTAGATTACATTTTGGATTTTGATACGTAATAATTCAGAAAAATAATTGTTCGTAGTTATTATAGGACATGTTTTTTTATTGAAATACTTTCAGAATAATTCCTTACAGTCCTGAAAAACAAAAATGGCAATACGGGGTTAGTTGGCTCATTTGGCATGGGGCATGTTGGTCCGCCGGGCCAACATGCCCCGTAGGAATTTCTCTCTGGGGTATTGGAATTTTGAGAGTTTTAATGAATTAATTTAATAAAAATTTATTATTATTTTAATGAATTTATTATTAATTAATAGTAAGGAAATATTTTATTAATTGAATTCCTGGTTATTCCAGCCAACCTTTTTAAAAAGGGAAGTTATAATGTTGTTTACCTCCTCCCCAAATTAAATCAGCTGCTCCTGCTGTACAAAAACATTTAAAACTTTCATAATTATGGAAGAATGCCTGCTGGCTTGGCCTGCAGGTGCAGGTAGATTTCGAAGTTAAGTACTAATTTCACCAAGAATTTAACTGATTAAGAGAAATGTGATTTATTTTCTTATACAACCCCCCCCCACACACACACACACACACTTTTGTTTTTAATTTCTTTTTTGCTGAAGAGTTGCTCCTGTCAAAAGCTTGTCAATGCAAAAGTTGTAGATAACATTAAGAGGATTTATGATAAATTTAAGTGAATTTGATGCCTTGTAAATTGACGAATAAGTTATGAACTTTTTTCTTCTGAAAATCCTATTTTTTGCACGCCTTGAAGCCATTCTTAATTATAACAAATATCTGTCATGCATAATTTTTTGGCCCTTTTCCTACAAGTTTTGAAAAGTTTAAATTGATTGGATATGTTATCGGGTCTATAGAAAAGTAATATATACATATATAGATAGATAGATAAAGTTTTGAACTGGGGGTGGTTTTGTGCTCTAGGGATCATGATCGGTGTAGATCTGCAAAAGTTTTTCAGAAATTCCAACATATGGGAAATTGCAATAGTTAGTATTTTTTAAGAAATTTACCTAAAAGTTTGGCCTCCTAGTGTTACATACTACCGCTAAAAATAACAAATCTAACAATCAAAATCTACCCGGCTCTGATATTTCTCAATTATTAATAAAATCCCATTGTTCACGCGTCCAGAGAAGAGTTTGACACAAATAATGCTTTAATAACATCAGATTTTATGAAGTGAAAACCTCTTACCGGGGTAGTTATTCGTTGAAGGCAAATAATCCTTTCTGTCTTCATAATCCATAAAAACGGCAGTTTCAGGAAATAAATTTTTAATTATAAAAAAATATATTTTCCTTTAAGAGATATGTTGTCCCTTCCACAGACAGAATAGAACTGCACTTCCTGAACCGTTAATAAAGATCAACAGTTCAAACAAAAAATATAAAAAAATGATATCATCCAACATAATTATATCAAGCACATTGCTATATCCCAACTTATTAGATTATCTAAATCTCATTATACCAATAATAAACCATGAATATAATCAATAACATATATATATTTCATGATACACAAACTGTTTTTTTTTTATACTTGATTGGGAATTAAAGTTTTATATAAACGAAAATTATCATTATTTCAAAGAAGCTGACATTACCCAAATCATCATGAAGCAATATTTAATTTTACGACAGAAATTTGAAGGGAATGATGAGTTAGAAAAATATAATAAACGAAAGAAAAGAATTATTGCACTTAACAGATGTACAGAGGCCTTGATACAATTTATTTATCATCTGGTGTTTATAGTAAATCACTTAATTAAGGATGAATGATTTCTTAAATTACTGTACTCTAATATTTACGGTGTTTTAACACCTAGCATGATTTATTAAAATTTATTGCTATTCCGTAATGTATTAAAGGCATTTTTTATGAGAAAATAAAATCAATTTTTAAAGCTATTTTTGATCGATGTTAATAATTTGAATAACTCAGTTTTAATATTTAAAATTTTTATTTTAATATAGGAGGCTATATTGTGTTTTAGTTCGCAAGAAATAAAAATTAAGATTTGGTAAAATTTTTATCATTTCTTAAACTTCTACACTATCAGAACATTAAAAAGTGACGTGGGCCAACTTGCCCCGCAATCGGGGCAGGTTGGCCCAAGCGACTTGGTGTCAATTTGAGCTTCTAAACTAATACTTATAGTTAATATTTTCAAGTTTTACTATTGTGACTTCTTCCTGAAAGTACACTGATAGTGGTAACATAAAAAGAAATTTCAAATGTTGAATTGTAATTTTTTTAAATTATTAGAAGAAAAAGCGGGTCAACTAGCCCCGGTCTACCCTATACTATATTTTACATTGCACACTAACGTCCCACTACCACGTTAAAAAGCCACAACATATGACACTGCCTGGCTGGCTAAGTTACCTGCATGACCGTCCAGTTCTCCTGCAACGTATCGCGGATTGTATGAATTTTTTAGAAGACAACGAATTTATATTTACCAATCCCCTTCCTTTCTGAGCTAGTTAAGTCAACTCATTGTTCTCAACTCAAATTTCAGACAGAAACCCCTGTTGTACATGTGCGTAATGTAAATATTTGTCTTATTTCCTTTGGTTTGTTTTATTTAGTAATTTAGTATTTTCATTATATTTATCAGCATATGCATTTCACTTAATATTTTCCGGCTCTAATAATCGAAAAATATGTCTTGTAATTGTTTATGCATAGAATGTATAGAACATAGTACAATTCCTGTCAAGGTATGTACTGATGACACTTCTTATGAGTTTCAGAGTCAAAAATAGCAAACTGGATATATTTTCCGTATGTTATTAACTATTTTAAAATATTGTAAAGACTAATCATTGTTAATGTTTCTTACCATATGCAGTGGGTTTGAGTCTTCCCCCCGGGATTGTACTAATACTCTAAAGCGAAATCTGGGTTCCCGGGGCGGCATCCCTGTCATCCCTGCTTATATCACGAGTTATGCTGAATGGATTTTGATGAAACTTGCACTGTTAGGTAGATAATATTTCAGGAAAGGTTTTAGTATATAACATATCGTTCTATAATCGTAACATATCGATTAGTTATATAATTGTGATAGAAAGTTAAGTTATTTTGGACGAAAAGGTTACCATTGGTTCTTTTTTGGCGACCGTTGTCGTTGATGAAAGAATTGAAACGGCAATATACCTCGAAAAATAAAATAAAAAAACTGTTACTAATTTTATTTTTTAAAAAGCAGTTTTGATGAGTGATAATATTATAAAACGAAAATATTTAATTTAAACATGAAAGGAAATGTTCGTAATGCTTAAAAAATTATTCAATGTGAAAGATTGCAGTTTAAACAATATTTGGCGAATTATCTTTTGCGTCAGGTAAGAAAAATGCATCTGAAAGTTTGTAAAATAATATCTGAGTAACAATTTTTTTTTTTTTTTTTTTTGATTTGTCCTTTTTTTTAATTTGTGAGTTACATGTTATTTTTTTATTTGTATTTTTTAATTTACTTTTGTCGCCAAACAATTTTATTTTAACCCAAAAGGCATAAGCGTGACATCGGTCCGCGCAATGTTCGCTGTAATTGTGATTTTTCAAGTGTACGACAGCATTTTTGGAGTATTTTTTTATATTCAAATGTAAATTATATAAATAGCAGTTAATATTATAAAAATGGAGTGAAATATTTAAATTTTAGTGTAAATGTCTGCCGTACACGCACATACTGTGAAATAATTTAATTTAAGACATTAAAAAAAAAATTACTATACTTTACTACGGAAACATGCTGCTTTTTTACCAAACTTGTGACCTTTTATAGATTCGAACTCAGATCAGCAAATATTATCCGCTCTTTAAAAAAAATACTTATAGCCAATTAACCTTATAGAAAAGTTCACTGCTTCAAATGTAAAGAACTAAAGATTATTCTTAAGAAAATTTATGCAATTATGCGTTATTACTATCACAAAAGGAAACATTTGGCAATAAAAATTGCTTGCTGAAATAAATTTTCTATATTCTTTTTAATTCTTCATTTCCTTTTTAGTTTTTTTTTTATATCTTTTCTTCTTTTTTGAAGCTTTTTGAAAGATATTGGACTAATCTTCCGTAATCTGGTCACCCACCAATTGGCGTATTTACTGTATTGTTGGATGTTTCTTTTTTATTTGAAGGTGTCTCTGGACGGCGACTCCCATTGCGAAATATTACACGATATTTCTACTTATCGCTGAGTAAATTTATGGTTTTACATTGTGAAGCAATCGGGCGAAAGAAGATTTATTTATATATATTTTCCATCTGTAGTTTACTTTGCTATCACTAAAAAAGCAATTCTTGCAATGTACGAAAATTCTTGAAATGTCAATAGTGGCCAATGGAGCAACATTTGTTGGTTTATCATCTTAGCCTAGATAAGAAAAAAGTACCTGAAATTCAGATAAATCCTCGATCATTATAAAGTAATTTTGGGTGACGCAGAGCCCTAGCCGTTACACTAAATGGCAAATTAACAATTATAGGCTAATTCCATGAAAACTTGTCATGTTAGTCACACAGCTGAAAATCGCTATGCTTGTTGGCCACCGTTATTTTCGAAAATTTTGCTTCGCCTTATTCAATTGATGAGGTATCTCCGATAAAATAAGTCACATTTTTCCGTTCTAAAATACTGGTAGCCAACAAGCATAGCGATTTTCAGCTGTGTTTCACACATGACAAGTTTTCATGGAATTAGCCTATAGGATTTATTTAGGCAAAAGACTGAAGAATAATGTAATCTTTAAAATAACAAGTCTATTTATTTCTCCGTGTTACAGTGCTCATGAGAGAAACGCAAAAAAATCTTCCTTTCACCAAAATACTAAAATATTTACATAACTAACTTTTTATCATTCTCATGGAGTTTTGTTATATAAAGATCTATAATTTACTCAACAGCAATTTGACATTATTTAATAGAATGTAGTTTTGCGCGTACTTAATTTTGTTTTGTTATTAAATCTGGCACATTTATGTAACCATAGCGTTGCAAATACTTCTAACGTTTGACGTCAAATTTGACTGTGTACCCGATTACGGTAGATTGGGAAGATTTTATTGGATGAAAACTAGAAGTTTATTTTTCTATCAGAAGTTTTTTTTTCAGGTTAATAGTTACATGGTTGCAACTGGTATAAGAAGGAACGGCTGTGAAAATGACATTATTTTAATTTTTTTCTTGTAATAATTCAGCTTTAAATATCCACTTTTATATTATTCACATTTCTTTTTAATATGAAAAATAAACGCAGTTAGTTGTTTGTGTGCTAATAAGACTGTATTTACTCTGCTGGAATCCGAAAGTAGAAAACTGTAGTAGACTTGCCAGAAAAAGACGTATTTTGCGAAATATACTGTAACGTAGAGAGAGATTGTAATTAAGCTACCAGAACCACTCATAGCACCAAGCTGAGAAACCCGGCGTTCAAGAACTAACAAACGAAAGGAAAAAACCTGAACATTATTTAAGTTTAATGTTCATTCTCTGAAATCATTGTAATTCTCTCTTTTTTTAGTCTTGTGGTGGCTAGAGAGCATTTTAATTTCTGGTCATAATGGAGGTCATCCACATTTCCCTCTCAAACTCTACTATAATGATCTACTATAAAAGAGTTGCTTCTGAATAGCCCGAATTTTGTCTAACACATAAGATAATATAATAGCGCGGTGGCGTTCGCATCGTATTCAGCAAATTCGGAAGGACTTTGCAGGTGAAAGTCTATATTACTTTAAAGTACAAGGTCGAATTCATCATTTCGTTTGATTCAAGGTTCATTTGAAAAATGGACCAGCGCAGCGGGCGTAGCCTGCTATTCAACAAATAAACCACTTTCAGTTAAAAAAATTCAATAGAAAGCTCAGAGCGGGTGACTTAAAAACAGCCTTGTGCTTTAAATACATATATAGATGGTATATAAATGGTTAAAATCTCAATGATTTCTTCCATGCAACTTTTTTAACAAGGTTCAACCTTTTGATAGTGTTTTAATGAAACCCATACTTTTAATCTAACAATATTTGAGATATAATTTTATTAACTGGTGAATTTAAAAAATCATAGCTAGAAAAACTATTTATTAAGTTATTTATGATATTTTAATAAGCCAAACTTGCTATTTTACTTTGTGTTTTATTGAATTTCGCAATTAGGAAATGGTATACATTTTGTCTATAGTAGATAATTAAATAATGTAGACGTAAAAATACCTCCAATTAGTACAACTCTTCATTCTAAAACACGAGAAATATGCTGAAACTTTAAGAATAAATTTCCAATCTTTTAAAGGAAAGATTTGTTGGTAATAATGCGATCGCACTTTCTGAGAGAAAATTGTTATTTTTACATGAGGAAATAAAGTATCTGATATATTTGAAAAATATGTTGCAAGAATCTTTCTAATGCTTTTAAGAAAATTGCACCTAAGCTCTTACGTTCCGTCGCCATGAAAATGAAATTTGTAAACGAGTCTCGAGTTAGTTTTAAGGTCTCGTACATTAAATAATGTGCGTTATTAACGAAATAGCAGATGAATCAAAAAAGAAAACTTCGCCTTTCTTAATCAGCATTAAATGACAAACTTCACAATATGGCTAAAAAGAACTAACATTTATGATAAATAAATTCTTATTTGAAATTCTCTAACAAAGTTGAAAAATTGTTCATTTCTTTCATTCATCTGTTTGTCTTCTGTCCGCGCTCTTACTTTCATTATTAAGCTTAAGAAAGCCTTGAAATTTCTACCTTTTACAGAGGCTCATTACAACTTTTTTTTTAATGGTGTTGTGTAGCATTTATCATTCGTTTTCATGGATACATAAAGAATTCAGACTCATTAAAGTTTGTCTTCGGTAATATAGTTTGAAGTATAATTTAATGACGTTATATTACTTCCCAAAATTGAGATATTTAATAGAGATACGGTGCAGAATGCTGCCTAAAAAAATAATGCGTGTAACATTCATATTTCTATTACAAGGATACACAAAAAAAAAAAAAAAACGTCGTATGCATTAAGGTTGACAGATGACCATTATTAATTTTAAATTATTAACTAACCGCAATTACTACTAGGCCACAATTAATTTTAAATTATGCCTTATTTTTTCAATATTGCGAAATTCAGTTTAGTTATTAAGGCATCTTTACCAAAATCGTGCGTTAATAGATATAGATTTTTAAGGTGCGAGGTAAATCATTTAAATACTTTATCATTTATGATCGACAATTGTTGTAAGTTTATTTTTAGTTATGCTATGCTTTTTCAACACTAAATTTTAGTATAATTTGTACTTGAAAAAAATATTTGAATACCAAACCACCCATACAATCTTATTTGTTAAATATGAATCTCAATATGTTATGGCATGCGTATATCATATATAGTTTCCATGAAGAGTAGTTCAAAGTAACTCTAATATCGTGGACATCTCCAATTTGTGGGCAATTATTACTCTAAGTACATTTTAGTGATATTATGCTTCTTAAACGGGACGAAATCAAGATGCAACAATATTCTTTTCGCACACGCATTGCTGTTACCAGAGCCGAAACTAAGGCGGGGCAGAGGGAGCATGTGTTCCGGGCGCCAGAACGAAGGGGCGCCAAATGAAGATTTTGTTTGTCGATTTTTCTCACATATATGTTTAGCACGGTATTGTTAAAATCATCCTGTCTGAGGTATGCCAAAGCATAGAAGAATCAAAAGATGATATGTCATAAGGATCCTGCATAAAGCAGATATTTTTTTTATTCTTTTCTATTCCGTGTTCATGATTTTAATGAATCAATATTTGACAAAGCAAATTATGTGGTTCAGTATTACATATTTTATGATTACATATTTTAAATTTTAAAATAAGTCGGCTATTAGAAAATTAGTAAAATTCTCTTTGTAAATATACTTTGGGGAGGAGGGTGCGCCAAAATCTATGTTTGCCCGGGTGCAAAAAAAGCTAGTTTCGGTTCTGGATGTTACTGTAAAAATAATTTTACGGACAAAAGATACATGTTTTTTATATTTTTCAGGTCTTCATGGACGCTGGATATATGCCAACTTCTGCTTCCTGTAATCTGTGACTTACTGAAAAGCAAATATGAAACGTAAGTATCGATATTGATATAGTTGAAAGGAAACTATATTGTGGGAATTACTTAAAACAAAACCTACAAATTATCAGAGAAAAGGAGATTATCAATAGCATTCACAATCTAAATTCTGAAACTAATCACTTTTTCACATTAGTGTCAACTTTAGATTATGCCTTTAAGGTATTTGTTTGGCTTTAAAACACAGATTTTCGTCAAAAAATAGTTAATTATTTTTTACCTAATACAAAAAATTAATTTGTTAGGGTGCTAGATCAGTTTGAATTTTGTTTTATTTTCCATAGAAATTAAGTTACAGACATTTGAATATTTGTGATTTAAAAGGTAGAATACGGTGTTGAATTACATTGTTAGATTTTTCTCAAAATCAAACTTTTAATACTTTGCTTTATTACAATACGCAACGCAAAACTAAGTAACAGTGTTAAAGTTGTGAGAATGGTTCATTCCTTAAAAAATGTTTCAATCATAATAATAAATTTTACAGAATAAAAATATCTCTTAATTTTGATTTGAGTTTTGATGTTTTGTGTAAGTGCAATTTTATTGCTAGTTTTTTAAATATTTTGAGAAAAACTTAAAGCTATAAAGCTATTTTACATTTTGTTCAAAGTTTACGGCCATTTTCTATAATACACTGCACATTGGAGAAAAAAAAACAGATTGAAAGTTGTGTCTAAAAAATGGTGTGATATCAATTTTTCAAGCTTATATTATGGTACGTATTTAACATTTTCTATTAACATAATTTTCATATGTATATAAGTCAAAGGACTACGTATGATATGTTGATAGAAATCTTTCTCTCCCGTACTAAATATATCATAGCAAATTTCTCAAAATTCCATTTTTTTTTAAATTTATGCATAATGTACTTGTCAACCCTTTTTCCATATTTTTCATAATTTTCTAAGCACCCAAGTCGTAGTTAACATCGAGATTGCTGTTATTCAAACTAACAGTTTGCGATTTTATTAAGAACTTTTAAGATTTAACTTTTTTAAGATGGTCCATCAAGCATAAATTTCATTTTTTTTTTTTCAAAAATGTTACGTGTATTTTAATTCATTTACAGAACCATATATCTAGTAATATCAAATAGTTAATATTTCAACATTTTAATACTAAAATCGACATGCCTATATAAAATTTCTTGTTTTTCACATTACACATGATTATTATATTTTGCCAGTTATACCGAAAGTAAATTTCTTTTAAGGTGCTTACTTTTTTTTTTCAATTTTGGCAGTATCAATTCTCGAATATTTTATTATGTGTTTTAACCCTTTATATCCCAAATTATGAATTCATAAAAAATTCCTCTTCTAAAGCATTTTTCGTGAATTTTTGTAGCTACATTAGAAGATTTATACAATCATTTAATAAATTTTAGAAGGATTTTCACAGTTAAAATTAATTAATTAAATTTGAATTTATAGGGATTTTGTACAATATTCATAACTCCACCCGAATCTTTTATTTAAAATATTTTCTTTAGTATTGTATAGAATAGAAAAGGTACAAGTATAACGCTCTTACAATAGAAATATAAAAACACTTCCTAACTGAAACTTTTCCCCACAATCTTTCAGCGTCAAGAAAACTGAAAAGATGCAAATGAAAAAAAAAACATCCTTTTAAAAATATTTTTGTTTTGTGCAACCAATAATGCTTTTGGAATAAGATAAAGTAAAGTATCTATAACCCACTCTAAACTGTATTAATACTAATCGATGTATTAAATTAATTTTATAACAAGTTTTTTTAATGGTACTGTAAAGTACCGTCGGGGCATAAAGGGTTAAAGAAGTTTCGGTATCACGAGCTCGTTTGTAAGTTTTTATCGCTCTTTTGGCATATTTTGTTGTTTATTGTTCCTATTTGGAAGGTTTTTCCTAATTAAAGATGGGGAATTTATTTTTTTCCAACTGAACTCTGTTTTAAGAACTGAAATGACAAAAAAGACGGAACGATTCATATCCACTAATTTCACGGAAGTTTTCTGTCTCTCTGCTTATAATAAACTTCTCTCTTTCGTCTCGCTTTGATCAACTTCTCTCTGGTCTCAAATGAAAGCACTACATGATAAGATTCGTCACCTTTTCGTTTTATTTTTCTGTGCTGCTTAAGTTCTTTAAGGGTCCAGTCCCGTCAGCCAAATACACTCGCGAGCTAATACTAAACCAATGGGGAGGTTCTTTGCCAATATCTCGTTTGCATTTCGGCATTTTTAAATAATTTATTTTTCGCTGGGCAGCTAAGATCGATCCCTACAGTCGATCTCTTTTTCGGAACCGGTTCCGAAACTGAAAGTGTTATCATTGAAAACTGTT
Organism: Maratus speciosus; assembly: GCA_963932465.1. Lineage (NCBI taxonomy): Eukaryota > Metazoa > Arthropoda > Arachnida > Araneae > Salticidae > Maratus > Maratus speciosus. The sequence goes on from OZ010789.1 coordinate 469,452,708, forward strand.
TTAAAAAAAAGATTAATTAACATTTACGTACAATTTTACACCACAAAATTTATGTGCTTTTTATTTTATTTATTTCCTGGTGGAAAATAAAAATGTAATGCAACAACGTTGACAGTTGATATGGATAATGAATCGATTAACTCAATTTTATTATTCACAGACTGTTTTCATAAATTAAAATACAAAGATTACAAAGAAAAGCTTTTAGAAGTAGAAGTTTGCATTGTAATCATAAATATCATTTTCCATGTTGTGACGATTCAGCGTTTTGTAATTTTATGCCCTTAAAAATTATGAAATTACTTAAAGGCATTATATCTGCTTATTTTATTTAATTCTACGTAATCTAAAAAATATGATTTTTTTAAAATCTCTATTTAACCGCGTTTTAAAAGAAGACAATGTGGTTTTTACATAATTTTTATAACTGGAAAAGTTCTTAATATACCAGCGAATTTGAATTGGAGCAAGTGAAATAAATTTAATTGTAATGTTAGACCCTATGATTAGTTTAAACTAACCTCTATCGAGCAGTGATGAATCCGGAGGGTGTCCCGGGGCTGGGGATATCCTCCTGGAGCATCGAAATTCCACCCCCCCCCCCAAAAAAAAATAAATAAATAAATAAATAAAGTAAAATAAATAAAATAAAATAAAATAAATAATATAATAAATAAATAAATAAAACTCAGATTGTCGCCCGAAAGCTTCAGAAATTCCTCTCGCAGAAAAATGCGTGAATTCAAAACTGCTCTCGAGGTTTTGGCACGCCTCTTCTAGGAAAGTGCCCTTACAAGACAACAACAACAACAAGTTAGAAATTGTAAGTCAAACGTGGCAAATGAGGTGCGTTCGTATTATAACTAGTTTTATAAATATTTTTTGCACTGCATATTGTACTGAATGTATATTTTAGCACACTTCATAAGTGCATATCAATTCCATTCTGTTCGAAAGGCTGTAACATCATTAAAATGCACTTGAAATACTTTTTTCTCATTGGCCGTGATGTAACGGAAAATTTTTGACTGTCCCTGTAATTAAACTATACATCCGATTTTCATAAAATTTGAAAATACTCGACAAAATTATGCAACACTTATATATTTTAAATTTCAAACGTTTCGGTTGGGTAGTTTTTGCGCGGATATATGCGGACGGACGGGCAGAGAGACAGACAGACGGTCTGAACGACAACTATAGGTGCTACGTATTTATATATAATTACGAACGCACCTAAAAATGAGCTTATGATTAAGCTATGCGAGAAATTCACTATCAATTCTTTTTTTTTTCCAGCTACTTCTTTCTCTTTTTTTCAATTCTCAGAAAGATCACATTTCTTTCCATGTCTGTAAAACTTGGCGATGAATTTGCGTTGTGAAATTTAATTTGTGGAAAATGGCTTTTTTTCAGTGATTTGATTTTCTTTCCCCTTTCCTTAGGTACATTACAGTTGGCTGCATGTCGCTCAAACTTATCATGAAAAATTTTGCTCACGTCATTAAGATAAATATCACAGCTCCTAAGGGTGTTGGAATCGACATTACACGAGAAGAAAGGTAAAAAATATATGCTAAAAAATTCCATGTATAATCTTATGTTTTCTATAGACTTTAAATCACTTCTTTCTCTACATCTTTTATGATTCACGCATTTTTACATTTGTTACTTTCTCGAAAAATTTCGTGTTATTAGCGATAAAGTCATATTTCGCTAACTATGGACTTTTCTAACGTTCTCAGACATGTGTTGGCCATTTTTGGACGGATGGTCTTAAATTTTATAGTTTAAATACAATTTTTATAGTTTATACATCACTTCCAAATATTGCATGATTTCAGTTTTTACAGCATTGAATAGGTAAAAGCGATTTTGAAAATGTACTTGGAAATTATATATTATTTTTTTAACTGTAGCTCAATTTAATGACTATTTAAATAATTTTCAAGAACATTTTTTTTAATTTATCTAAAAAATGAGCATTTGTTTGTTTTAATAATGTAAAGTAATTAGTGGCATAATCTAAACTACCAAAATTAGCAGTTTTGTCCAGAGAAAAAAAAATCAGATTAACAATAAAATATTGCACTTTGCGATAAATTAAACTCTGTTGACGAAAAGACAAATTTTTTAAATGAGGAAGTCTGTTGAACTAATGGATTGTAGTAAATGCGTTTCACTTTTGTTACTAGATTTTTTAATATTTTTGTATAGTTTTTATTTAGCTATTTTCTGCGAGAGGTCTGTTGATTTAAGAAAAATGTGCATTTCAGATACCTTGGTTATCCCGGTGTAATATTCGTATCGATGTTTAACGTAACGTAATGCAGCTCAAACAATGGCTCAGTCCCACAAAACAAGAAATATTGCCAACTGAACAGCAAATTGATCATCGAAAGTCCATATTCTCGGGTTAGAAAGGCGTTATACTCATTATAAAATGTTTGATAAAATAAATGTAGATCTCTTCGTTCGACAAGTACATCTACTCAACACAATGATTCAGCAAAAGTGACCTGCTCCACATTATCGTGGCCTTCTGCAACACTAAAATGCTCGTCTTCGTAAGGCCGGCATTACAAAAGATATCATTCAAACACACAACTAGGAAATCTTGCTGCATCACTGACAGAGAATTGAGAACTTGTCTGAACGCTTTCTTTGCGTGAAGACTAGCAAATTTTTACAGCAAAGGCGACAAAAAACTTCTTGAACGATGCGAAGAAACTCGTAAATAACGACGGAAGATATATAATTAATTGTTTACACTTCTTATTGTGTTCGGTTAAAAATAATTCAAATTTCATTCAATAAAAACGTAAATGCTATTTTTTTAACTAGACATTCTATTTTAATTATCTAAAGGTGGCGAAAATAAATGAACTATTCAATAACAAAAACAGAAAAAACAAATGGTTAAGCGTGATCATCGCAGATCGCAGAGAGGGTTTCGTTTAATATCTCTTTCAAAACTCTTTATCCTTAAATTAACAAATCAAATTTGTTAATAGAAAATTAATAATTCCTTGCATAAATGGTAGCACCATTATTAAATAGACGTAACCAAATGCGTAAAAGTTTCTTTTCATCAGATTAGCCATTTTTTGACGGAACCCTCGTTTGCACCTCCCCCGAACAAAAGTTCAACTCACCTTAAATTTATAAAATTCTTATTATGTGTTATAAACTATTAGTGCAGGCAATAGAGGCCGTATAGGGGCTCTGCCTAGCAAAATTCATGGTAGTTCTGGAAAAAGGCTTACTATATGTTTTTTGGGTCGCTGAATCCGAATTTTTAACTTCCCACCAAAATCTCCCCCGGCAACACCCCCCCCCCCCACACCAAATTTTGGTAAAATGCCCCCAAAAAAAGGATTTTATTAAAAAAAATCAATTTTTTTATTGTTTTAGGGGAAAAGTATCTAGAAATTCAGAAAGTAGACAAAATATGCAACAAATTAGATGCATGACATTATGACTTAGGATGAAGGGGTAGGGGGGATCTGCCTCGGAACATACGCGCGGTGCTGCGTGAACTAAGTTCCGCAATTCCACTTAACCACTCACACGTTTACATTCGCCCTCCCATCTTCCCTCCGAACTTTCTCTATAAGGTTTACTTTAAGTTTTTTAGGTAGCTGAATCTGAATTTTTAACTTCCCCCCGAAACCCTCCCCCCAAATAGCTGTTTTTAACTTAAATTTCTTATTGTTTTAGGGGAAAAGCATTACGAAATTCAGAAACTAGACCAAATTTGCAACAAATAGGATATATGACATTATGACGTAACATGAACGGCAGGACGAGGGCTGCCTCTGAACATGGACTGCGGCGCTACGTGCACTAAGTTATGAAGTCCAGGCAATAGGAGATTTTACCTGGCAAAATTAATACTAGTTCTGGATTTCGACTCACTTTATGTCTTTTGGGTCGCTGAATCCGAATTTGTAACTTCCCACCAAATTTCACCCGGCAACCCCCAAAAAATTGATTTTTCGAAAAAATTTGGTTTTTGAGAAAAGCGCGCGGGGAATGTTCCGAGGCAGCCCACTCTCTCCCCGTTTATCCTACGTCATAATGTCATATATCCTATTTGTTGCAAATTTTGTCCAGTTTCTGAATTTCGTAATGCTTTTTCCCTAAAACAATAGGGAATTTAAGTTAAAAACAACTATTTTGGGGGGTTTCGGGGGGTAAAATTTTGGGGATAAGTTAAAAATTTGGATTCAGCGACCCAAAAAACTTAAACTAAACCTTATAGAGAAAGTTCGGAGGGGAGATGGGAGGGCGAATGTTAACGTGTGAGTGGTTAAGTGGAATTGCGCAACTTAGTCCACGCAGCACCGCGGCGCATGTTCCGAGGCAGATCTCCCCCTTCCCCTTCATCCTAAGTCATAATGTCATATATCTAATTTGTTGCAAATTTTGTCTACTTTCTGAATTTCTAGATACTTTTCCCGTAAAACTTATTTTTTTAATAAAAACCTTTTTTGGGGGCTATTTACCAAAATTTGGGGGGTTGCCGGGGGAAATTTTGGTGAGAAGTTACAAAGTCGGATTCAGCGACCCAAAAAACATAAAGTAAGCCGATTTCCAGAACCACCATTAATTTTTTACTAGGTAAAACTCCCTATTGCCTGGACTATATGTCAAAGTTTAAAAGCGATCGGTTCTTTAGGTTTCCTAATTTTAACGAATTCCCGTCAATTGTCTGTGCGAAAAAGCATCTCTTTTATAAGTTTAAAAATCGATTTTTCATAAATCGAAATTGTGGTCCTATTTTTTTTTTTTTTTTTTTTTTTTTTTTTTTTTTTTTTATGAATCAGCGTACGAAGTAATATCCGCGTGCGAAAGAAACAAATTTGTAAGAACAATAGCTAAAAAATTTTGTACTGCGATTATCAAACCCTAGTATGAAAATTTATCTATTTTTCTGTCCCTGTCACGTGGTCTGCCGTGGATAAAATGCAATTCTGAAATTAATTATCTTCACTTCCGGCTGTCGAAATTAAAAATAAAGACATATTCTCAACGTAACTCAAAAATCGATATTTTAAAAAAATTTGGTCCTGTGTAAAAATTTTGAGTCCGTTTTCGACCACAAAACGCACCTGTTTTATATTCTCTCATTATCGCCGAAAATTCAATGTCATCAGATATTGAATTTCGCTTCACAAATTGTGTCGCCTTCACAAATGAAAAAAAAAAAAAAAATATATATATATATATATATATATATCTTTTTCCTCGATTTTTAACGAATTTTCGAGTTTTTATGGTACGATCGAGATAATTTTTAGAATTTCTGAAAGCTGATTTTTTTCCCCGTCTTGTGGTACTAATTTCGAATTTCTGTAATGCGTAGAAAAAAGTAATCGCGCCTTAAAGAAATCGCCTGTCCTTATCTGCCGTTAAAATGACACCTGTTTTTAATCGGTTGAAGAGCTCGTTTTTGTAATTTGATATAAAATCCATGCTTTTGTTGAATTATGAATGCCTTTCCGATCTTGTAATTGGGGGTTTTTAATTAATAACGTTCGTTAATTACGACTTTTTCAAAATTTTATGATTTGTTATTATATGTGAGGTGTTCAGCTATAAGTATGCAAAATTTCAAGTCTCCAACATATATAGTTTCTGAGAACGGGCTCTGTGACAGACGGATAGACAGATAGAGGAAGGAGACGAATAGGGTTTCGTCAAATGAATGAAACCCTAAAAAGTGACAGAAATTATCTATGATCAACCAAAATTATACTAACAAAATAAAAAATTTAAAACCGCCCACTAAAATGCAAATTATTTTGTATAAGAGACTTTTTCTATAAATTAATAATAGAAATTTAATACTACATAAAAATATTAGTCACATATAAATTATTATGGAATTTATTTTACACTAAATTAGTATTTATAAATTAGTATATATACATATTCTTGTTCTTTCTGTTTTTCTTTTCTTTTTTTTTTCTTTTGCTAGTATTCCAAAATGTTACACAATTTTCAAAAATGTTTTTTTTCTCTATTTTGTTATTGTTTTTGCTGTTATTGAATTTATGATAATTTTATTCGTACCTTGAACCTTGAAACTAAGCATGCGAATCTCAGCCTGGGCGTATTGCTCCCAGAAGAGTGCTTAGAGATATATCTAAAGACGTAGCAATCATTTATACGATATATTCCAATTTACATTGGGAATTTTGACCAGGTAATACAAGAATATGATGTATTGTTTAAAATAGCTTTATATGCTCACAGTTATGTGTAATGGTAAACGTGCTGAGAACAACGAAATACATTTTTGTTTAAGGGAACGTCCACGGCAATCGAAAATTTTTGCTGAAAAATTATTTTAAGCCGAAATATAAGTGTGATACATCAATTTAAAGCTAAAGAGTTTCAGTATATAAATTTGTAAGTTTTAATTTCATAAGAATAAATATACACTGAAACGGGGCTGGAAACTCATAGTATTAAAATTTCTTTACAGTTGAGCATAAAAATCAACTTATTGAGTTGTATAGTTTTGTTTTACTTCTGTTCATTAAAATAATTATTATAGATTGAAAACAACAAGATATTATTATATTCGTCAGATCTACATAGTTAAAAGGTTTTCTAAGGTATTAAATGCAATTTTAACTTTATTTATTAGTTGATAATTAAATGTCACAAGAATAACAGAAAACATCTTAAAGTTTTAATTATTTAAAACTACTTAAAATTTTTACCCAAAACTTCAAATTCTCCGATTTCGAGGTGTAAGACAGATTTTACATTAAATATTTTGTTTATGCTATGCATGGAATAGGCTCTACGGTGTTGTCACAAGAGTAACAAACGTCTGAGTCAGAAGAGTAACACATAACACTCTTGTCCATAATTTGACATAAAACTGCGTTACAACCAAAACAAACAGAATGCTTAAAGTTTGGTTGTTTTCTCCGTTATTAGAACAGTTCTTGAAATAGTTTTAGCCATAATTAAGGTTATTTTGTAAATTTTATGGAAGATAAATTATCTTTATTAGTGTTTTTTTAATGGATGAATTTTTTTAATTCATTTTTTTTATTACTTAAGAATATAATAAAATAATCATGACAAATAATTAAACATAGATTAAAACAATTCAACTCGTGTTATTTTTGTGTGCTTTCTTTTGGTTTAAAGCACATGGTCTTTGATCAGATAATTTATAGGCTTTGTAAAGCTTCGTTTACTAAATTCTACTGTATGACCTACAGAGATTCTTATAGAAACTCTTATGGAAAGGATTCTGATAGCATATTTTAAAGGAAAGATGTTAATATTGCTTCTTATACACGACATTGTTTTAAAGAGTAGGGAAAATTCTGCTAAGTGCCAAAAATTGTAGAGAAAAAATAGGAATGAAATTGAATATATTGATGTGAGAAAGAAACAAAATATATTACGATAAAGTGAAGAAAAGTCTTAGAGCTAGCAAAAGAATGGAAATATTAAGAAAAGGAAAAGTAGAGGACTAGCTAACCTCAGATTCTGTAACGAAAAAAAAATTGAACTCCACAGATTTGGAGAGTTTTATGTCGATGAAGATTTGAGAAGAGGTCATTCTTCAGCTAAATCTGCATTAGTTAGGCTTCAAAAAGGTCACATAATTTCATCAATACTAGTTGACATTTACTAAGAGAATAATTTTTTTGTTTAACGAAACTTTCCTAAATTGAAAAATTGGAGATTCCTTTGCAGATTTAAAGCCCAGTTTCATAAAACAATAGAAAATTATTCATCAGAATATCTGCATTTGTCGTTGTTGCGGAAACATTCAAGCGGAAACATTCATAATGCAGTGATTGGTGTATTTCTTGTATTAAACATTCCTGTGAAGGACTTTGTCTGCTGAGATACATCATAATTAGAATGTACGAATTAAGAATGTCTAATTTACGAAGATAACATCGAAGAATTATTTGAAACGGAAGTCCATAATACAGAACTTCTTATAAGTTATAGAAAATAGCAAAACGTTGATAAACGTTTTGCTATTGACAAAACGTTTATCAACATCTTCATCAATACTGTTACTTTTTCAAAACGTTGATAAACATTCTGAAAAAGTAATAGTTGAAGAAATCATCTCTGATTGTTTATAAGATTTTCGAAAGCAACTAAATCCATTGTTCGGCCACACATTCATTCAAACTTGTACTCAGGATTACTTTGATAATGTCAAAAAAATAACCATTTCTCAAAGAATCGTTATGCCAGTGGATTTTCTGAAAACTGTACATTTTTATGCCAAGACGAAATTTTGGTACGAAATATTACATTACTGGTCAAATCCACAAACGACTGTATTTTCAGCCATTATTTAGTATGATCCCAATAAAGTAAAATCTTATGCTATTACTTCAGACAATGTAACTCATAACCAATTTTCTGTAAATGCTCTCGTATGTAAAATTTCAACATAGCATCATTAAGGGAATTGTATTTTCCTAAAGTGTATCTGTTTTGGTTTTTTATATGATGGTTGTGCTTTCCAATTTAAACAAAAATATAACTATGCAAATGTGCCTTCAATGAATCAGACTTCTTTCTCAATTAACTTAATCGGGCATATTATTTTTTCAAATATAGCTGATATAGATGCTGTAGATTTATTTTGTACGGCTGTATAATGATATACGTGGAATGAAGTGTGTGTTAAAAAAGCAATTCTAAGGAATGTTCCTTATATTGTCAAAATTGCTCATGGAAAAACAAAAGTAAGCGTATCCATATATCAGATGAAGAAATAGAACAATAATGTTTTATTATAATACTTTGAGAGAAAATACCAACAGCGGAGGGCATTCAACAAATAACTATGTTAAAACCATGAAAAATGACGCTATCTACTACAAACCATACACCGACATGCTTCGTACAAAGAATTTGTGTTTCATTAAGTAAATAATGATACAGGAGAAGTTGCAAGTGATATTACTGATAATGAAATGATTTATTCTGTTCAGCAGCAGAAACTGAGAGGTTGCTATGTGGTTATCATAAGTGATTCTAAAATATGATGATTTGAAGATTTGAAGATTCATGGTTTTGCTATTGAAGTAGTAAATCAAAATTATCAAATAAAGTGCTAAGAGATATGAAAATCAAAAGGGATTCTCAGGTTTGATTCTGTTGATCACAATATTTGGCAAAAAAGAATCAATTTGTGACTGGCATTAATGCTCCCAGATTGATAAACTCTCCAGGTTTTCACAAACTCTAATTAATTTTAGAATTATATTAATACATGTAAATTATTCCAGAGAGAAACATTCGCCTTGAATAAAATATTTCAAATGAAAATCAAATTTCAAAGTAATTGCTTAAAAGGCGCAAAGGCCAACATAGTGAAAAATATTTCATGCCGGGACTCGAACCCGGGCCATCAGTACAGAGCACTGACGTTCTACCGACTAAACCACATGGAACGATACACAGCCTGGAAAATTTCTCACTATTATATGTTGACAAGGCTACAAACGCAGCACAAGATGGAATATTTATCATGAGCCACCGACCTGGGGCGAGCACGAAACTTAATTAAATCCAGCATCGATAGAAACTATATTAATACATGTAAATTATTCCAGAGAGAGACATTCGCTTTGAATACAATATTTCAAATGAAAATCAAATTTCAAAGTAATTGTTTAAAAGGCGCAAAGGCCAACATAGTGAATGTCTTTTTCACTGGCTCATTTCAAAGTGTTGCCATTCGCAAAATGACGTATGCGTTACGCGCAGATATGTTTATCCTTTATAATATAGATAGATAGATAGATAGATAAATGTAGCTGAATGGTCAAAGCACCACTCTGCTAATCGCTTGCGAGCGTAAGAGATTGTGGGTTCGATTCCCGCTGGTTCCATTGCACACACTCTTTGTGTGGAACTCCCAGGGTGTATTTCTCTTGTGTGTTAATATTTCCTTGTGTTATCTTGTCTCCGACTTATAAGCGGTCTCTCATGTCAAGCACACAAGTCGTATGTTTGTTATTCAATAAATAAATTGATAGATAGATTACTCGTCTCACTGCTTCCGCTCTGCCAATACGACGATCTTCTGCGAGATTCATCTTCTGCGAGGAATTATTTGGATGAACTAAAGCCAATCGACTGTACTGAAAAAGAAGAAAGAGTGTTATAATAAAAGCATATAAAATTGTAAAAATTAAATTAAAAAGAAAAGTGCCTAGTTAAGGGGTCTCAAGACTCTTAAAGTTTTAAAATTTTCGAAATTTTAATTTTTTTAGATGTTAAACTCCTATCTTTTCTAAACATTTTGATGTAATTGTTTCCTTGAAATTCCTATTAGAACTGAAGTTATGGCTTTTACATTTATACACGTTCAATAGCTGAAGCGTCCTTTCGGAAACTTTGCAGCCATTTTTCTCCAAATGACGTTTTTGGGCATAACGCGCACGATATCTCAAAAACTTATGAATATTTTTTCATGAAATTTTCAAAACATATGTTTCATGTTAGTCTGTATAAACTGAACCTAAAATTTCCTTTTTATCGTTCAAAACAATATTTTTTTAGGTGATTATACTGTTGAAATTTTCTTAATTTTGCATTAGCTAAATACAACTTTGTATTAAAAATATAAAAAAGCTTTAAATACAAATTTATTTAGGTTCAAGGTAATTATTACAATCTGAAGTGTAAGTAGGCACCAAAATTTTCATTCTAGTTGCGATACTTATTTTGTAACCGTGCGCGTAAACTGTTATGCCGATTTTTTGCTCATCAAATGTCTAACAGTTTGGAGCCCCCTGTAAATGCTAATTCTGCATCTTATAATTTTTTAAATACATGAAATGAAAGAACATACTTATATATTTTATTCCAATTAAAATTGTGTCTTAAAATCAAATACATTTTAAGATATTAAATGTTGAAAATGCTCTATTTTTTTTTCATTTTTTCCAATTTTAAGAGTCCTGAGACCCCTTAAACTGATGGTATTGAGCTCATAGGCTATTCACACTAATTATATATTATACTTATTTCAAAGAATAATGACCTTTGAAAAATAAATTAAAGTGGTTTATCCACCTGTTTCACCCCCCCCCCCTCTTTATACTTAGCAAATGAACCTCCAAATCTAATCAGGGAAGCGCTTTATCAGAATAAACCGGTGTACCAAATTTGAAACAAAACGGATAATTTTGCGTAAAACCCCGTTTATCTAAATTAAGGGGGGATTAGCCCCGTTCCCTCTTTTACACTTAAACAATGAGCCCCAAAACTAATCAGAGAAGCGCCTTATCAGAATGCATTTATTCACAAAATTTTAAGCAAATTGGATAATTCTACATGAAAAACCCATTTATCTAAATTAAGGGGAGATTTAGCCCCCAGTTCCCCCTTTACACTTAAACAATAAAACTTCACAACTAACCAATAAAACTCCAAAATTAATCAGGGAAGCGCCTTATCAAAATGAACCTATTTACAAAATTTGAAGCAAATCGGAAAATTCTGCATGAAAAACCCATGGATCTAAATTAAGGGGGATTAGGCCCCTGTTTCTCCTTTATATTTAACCAATGAACTCCCAAAACTAATCAGGGAAGTGCCTTATCAGAATGAACCTGTTTACAAAATTTTAAGCAAATCGGATATTTCTATCAAGAGTTATCGTCGTACAAACGAACATTTACATTTTTTTTATATAGAAATGTGCCCCCACGGTGGGAAAGTGAGATGAGCGGATAGGAGGTTCATAATATGAAAGAATAGTCAAAGGGCTTTCTAATGATATATCACATGATGGTGTCGGAAAATTTTTAAAAAGCGCCCCCTGGTGGTGGTGAGGAAATTGGAGGAGGGAGGAGCGAGGTTCGTAATAGGTATATAAAAACACGCATGTATTCGAATGCAACGCAATCCGGGAATTTCAAAGCAATCGGTGAAGAACTTTCGGAGGCTTAAGATTTTGTACAAACGAACATTTACAATTTTATTTATATAGAAATGAGCCCCGACGGGGGGAAAGTGGGGGCAAGGGGTGTGAGGTACATAATATGAAACAGTAGTCCTAGGGCTAATGATATATCGCATGATGGGTGTCGAAAAAAATTTAAAAAGCGCCCCCTGGTGGGGGGTGACAAATGGGGGTGGAGGTAAGCGAGGTTCATAATAAGTATATAACAACACTTCCGTATTCGAATGCAACTCAATCCGTGAATTTCAAAGCAATCGGGGAAGAACTTTCCGAGATTAACGATTTTGCACAAACGAACATTTACATTTTTATTCATATAGATTTAAAAAAAACTTAAAATTTATGAAGTCGGAAAATATTTTTAATTTCCGGTGTCTGAATACCTGAATTAATGGTAATGCTTAAATTTACTGTATACTGTATTTGATTTGATTTTAATTGTTCAATATGCTATTTAATATATATATATATATATATATATGTTACGAAACAATTTAATGGCTGTAGTTGAAATACCACATCGTGCTTATTACGTATTACTGGAGTCGTACCACATTTTAATCAGCCGTTGGTGATGTTGTAAGCAATCCTACCACTTAGCACAAGCATTGCTAGCGGAGGTATCAACTCTGTGAAAATATAGCAGCTGTAGAGCGATGATAATATTGGTATAGTGCAATCAAACACTTATTATTTCCTTATGAAAACAAAGCAGCGTGAGTGGTGAAAAAAGGCGTATGAAGAAACATGGGGTTTTCCCAATTAAACACATGGAAACGTAGTCATAGAACAACTGTTTATTCCATCAGAACACACCAACACTAAACAATTCCTGCAGATGAGAAATCAGAGCATTCCACTCGAGCATAAACTAGTTACTCATGCTAAATAGATGTTAATTTACGAAATGAATATTCTACATGGCTAAGAACACCGGATAACAGGTTATGTAAACAATCACAGCACAAAAATATCTCGTTCTGAGCTCATGCTCTCGCTATTTATGAGAATGCGCGGAGGAATTCCGATTGAAATAAAAACTTCAAGCTAAACCAACGAAAATCACGAACGAGCCTCGAAGTGAAACTGGGATCCGACACTCAGCCAATGGAGAGCGATCAAGAAACGTCACAGGAAAGAATCCCAGCGCCGCTAATGGAATGATTTCTATGTGAAAAGGCTGACGCCTCGCGGGCGGGAAAATGAGATGAAATAGAATAAAAAAGTAAAAATGGTTTTCATAAATATTCGAAAAATAAGTAACTGCGTTCAGAACTTTACAGTTTGGTAGACGATAAAGATTAATGAAGGGATTAAAAGTTTAGATTACGTTTTGGAATAAATCTATTATTAAGATTTAAAAATAAAAATTTAAAAATAAAAGAATTTAGCTAGAAATAAATAATAGAGCGTATTAAAAAAAAGGAAATAATTAATATGCCGGCAATTTAGAATAATTTAAATGAATAGTAAAAGGTAAAATTTTTATATAACATATATATACATATATACAAGAGGGCTCTGCCCCCTACAAGCTACGCTCGCCAACCCCCGTTCAGACACTGCAGAATCTAAAAGCACGCTAATCTGTTCGCTTTTAAAAAAAATAGAGAAGAGTGAATTATTCTGAAAAAACCTGTAGCGATCTCCCTGTAAAAGGGTTTCCATTCAATTCCCTTTGATTGCAAAAATTTAAGGCAGAATTAGTTGCTGTTAAAACATCCAATGGTTGTTTTCGTGTTTGATTCACAATATGTTGCCTGTTATATCTAAAATCTGTCGCCAAACTATAAGATTAAATGCCAATAATGGTTGATCGTAAATGTCACATTCACTTGAATTTAAGGAAGTTACACGTGTTTACGCCATCAAGTGATTTTTATTTCGACATTTTATTTGTATTTTTATTAATGTTATACTAATTTATTTGTTCTTTCGTTATTTAAAATAAAAAAATTGTCAATTTGTATAGTTTGGCGAGTGGTTTGGCGATTTATATAATTTGGCGAAATTGGTCGACGGGAGAAGTAATACCATTAAAACATTGCTTTGCAGCTGAAATTAAATGTCATCATTTGTTGTATTGTCATATACGCACCGGGTTTGGCGTGCATTTTTTTTTTCCGACAATTTGACGAAAGCCTTGTTTTCAAATACCAGTTACATATGTATTTTTAAATTATTTTATGTTATTTTTAAAATGAAATAACAATAAATTAAAAAAAGTTTAATTAATAACTATAGAACAAAACAATTTATAACATTTTTTGTAAATAAAAAGAAAATAAATTCAAATGAACATTTATTAATAAGTAAACAACAATAGCCGGGGTACCATGTCAGGCAAAATAATGTCATTTTAGCACCAATTAGGTACAGCGTTGCGTATATGACATCTGTGCCTAATATTTTTCTTTTCGTTTTGTTTAAAAAAAAAAAGAAAGTAGTGAAAGCCATTTATTTTAAATGTTTCACTTTTAAATGAAAGTTTTGTATTAAATGAAATGATAATGAAATACAAATTGAATTACGAATAAAAGTAACATGATACATTTCTTAGCATACATTTAAGAGATGCCGAACTGGTCGCCAAATTAGTTTAAAATAATAACCTTTTCTAAAATAATATATATATATATATGTGTGTGTTATGTAAAATTTGAGTTGCCATCATTAGAGAAAAGTATATAAAATTAGAAAACAATTAATATTTCAAAAACTAATTCTAATTTAAAAATTCCAATACCAGTTTTGAGATCAGCGGATTAATACGGATTTTTGGTGTTAATAATTAATTTAAATTTAGTGGAAATCGCCGTGAAACATAATCAGTTGTTTAATTAGTCGTTTCATAGAATCGTTTCATAAATTCGTTATATTTCAGTCGTTTCATGATATCCGTTTCATAGATTCGTTTCATTAGGATTTTATATATATAGGGTAGATTTCTAAACGCACCAATACGTTTCTTTGCGTGCACAAACTGAATCAGCAGTCCTAAACATGCCATTGTGAACAGAAATCTTTTTTTTTTCCTCTTGCCGATATTCCTTTAGATTATATTTATCGGCTATCTCTATTTAAATTGCACTGTATGCCCTATTCCACTGATTCATTTAAATCATTAAACAAAGAACTTGCTATAATTTGAAAGGAAATATTAATTTTGAAACAATTAATAACGCAATCAATGAAATAAAATGAATTTTGATATAGCAGATTACCAAGGCTATTATGAAACTGTTTTACGTCATCATTAACCCCAAAATTAAAACGAAAGAATGTAATGTGAAATGGCTATTTTCTCTCCCAATTTCTTTTTTCTTTTTACTTTGTAGGTACAAAAGGAAAAAAGTCCTTCTGGCCGGTACTACAAGGAAAGGGTAGCTTCCCTATTCTTCTTTTTAAACAATTCATCTAATTAAAGCTCAAATGCATGAGATCCGATTATAAAAGTCTCTTAGTTTTCGTAAATAACGAATTTGAGTGGAAATTTCAAACACTTTCTCAACTATCGTCAAGTTAGCTTCATTAATAGCGATTTTTTTTCGCCAAATTTGGTGATATTTTGCCAAGTACCGCCAAGCTTTGCGAAAATTTGACGCTGATGAATATGACTGGCAATTTTAAGCGTATGAGAGTTGAAAAAAAAATTACAATAATGAATGAAATTTTGGGAAAAACCACGTTCAATAATACTCATAAATTAATCCCGTTTATAGAAGAATCCCTTATTTTTAATTTATTGCCAAAATTTCAGCCACTGCAGAATTTTAAACTGTTTATATATCAGCCATTTTTTAAGAAAGAGGCGAAACTAAAAATGCTCCGGAATCCTTGTATCAAGTATGAAAACTTAAGGGAAAAAACTTTTTATATTTTTATTTTTTGTATATCTTTTTGAATTTGAAATTTTTAACTGACCGCCATTGTGAAACAATATGACGGATGAACCTGGCCAACGAACTCACTCAAGACCTTGCTAAATCTTATACACATTCTCAGTCGCATCGAAATCGGTTGATAAATACGAGTGTTATCGTATGATAAAAATCTCTCTCTCTCTATTCTGAAAAAAAAGGAACTACCGTTGTCACTGCCGCCGGTTTTGAATTTTTTGTGACCAGAGGTCTTTTTTCGATAATATTTAAGTAAAATAATGCATACAAAAATATGAAAATCGGTAGTAATATACAAAAATGCTTGATAAACACGCTGATGTAGACAGTTTTCAAATCGAAGAATTATTTTAAGAGATAATTAATGCTAAAGTTGGACAAAATCGTTCCACTAAAAGAGTTTTATAGGAGCAAAAACTATTCATGGGAATTTAATCATTTTTAGATCATTTTATACGTTTGAAGTTCCCGGTGTGCAGACTGTATTTTTTTTTTTTATTTGACTCATTTTTTGAGGTTTTATTTCTAATTTAAATTCAAATTTTCAGCATTTCTAGAGATATTTTTCACGTATTTTAGAAAGTGATGTTAATTTAAACTGTTGCCAACTGTATAAACAGCGCAAACAATAATGTTTACTTCAAATAAAAAAAAATATTTATACGTGTAAATAAATTAAAAATTTATTTACATGTGATTATTATAAACAGAAAAAAACATTTAGAATTAGAATTAAATAATTATGTACAAAAAGCAGGAACTTATTAAAAATTACGTCATAAAACTATATTTACACGTGAATTTTAAGAGAGAAAGGAAATTGTAAAATAATAAATTCATTAACATGCGTTCGAAGTCTTAAATAGGAGAAATTACGTCACATATTTACGTCACATTACAGTTCTTACATAAAATGAACAGAAAATAATATTGCAAAACAGTTTAAATTTAGAAATTGCGCTAGACATTTATTTGATATTTTGAGAGGTTCAACTATTTTTGTTAGGAAAGCGCAAATAATATTTCATTTCTAACAAAAGTATTTTCACGTGAATATTAAAAAGAGAAAGAATAATTTGGTCAAAATTACGTCAGATTAAAAACGATTAATTTAAAATGTCTTATTTAAAAGAACTTTCTTTTCGCTTTGTTTTAAAATACCGGGAGACAAAGACTCTGTTTACTTAATTCCTTTTATATTAGCTTATTTTGAAATGTATAACTTATTTTACTTAATCAAAGACGAAAACAGCGATTGTATCTTTGGTACTACTTAGTTATCCCGTCGACCAAAATTCTATCATTCGCCAAACTATAAGATTAAATGCCAATAATGGTTGATCGTAAATGTCACATTAACTTGGCTTTAAGCAAGTTACACGTGTCTACGTCATCAAGTTATTTTTATTTAGTCGTTTTATTTGTATTTTTATTAATGTTGCACTAATTTATTTGTTCTTGCATTATTTAAAATAAAAATTATGTTAATTTGTATAATTTGGCGAGTGGTTTGGCGATTTATATAATTTGGCGAAATTGGTCGATGGGATAATCAAGAAGTACTGCAGCGGATTTGGCCTTAAAATTCCCAAATCAAAGAGAAATGAATAGAAATCCGTTAATAGGGAGATCGCCACTGCTTTTTAAATTATAATTCAATCTTCCGAAATCTTTTTATAGCCGATCAAATTAGCGTACTTTTAGAGTATGCGGTGTCTGAACGGGGGTTGATGAGCGTAGATCGAAGGGGGCAGAGCCCCCTAGTAAGATATATATATATACATATAAGGATGTGAGTTTCAAAACTCGCTTTATCAAAATTTCAAAAATTGTGTTTCCTCCATCAACTAGTTTTACACTGTATTTCTACCATTATAAAATCTATGTTTACAATGAAAACCAATGGGTGCAGTTAGAGGTTTTCCGGGGTTTCCTAAAATTTGATTTTCTGGATAAGGCGAGTTTTGAAACTAACGTCCTCAGTATACACTGGTCATCAAAATTAAAGGATAATGAGAAAAAATATGATCACTACAACAATGCAATTACATCAATGCAATTACACAACAATTACATCATTAGGTTGCAACAATGCCTAATGATGTAATTATTTATGTTAATTAAATACAATTGAACACAAAATTGCAAGTCCGCGCATACGTTAGCGGCAGAAATATGCAAATTCGGTGATTGACAATGTGGTACGAATTCTGGTTTGTAGTGTTGTTTAAAGTGAATGTGGAATCTGAGAGTGATTGGTTATTCATTAGTTATGGCTCAAAGGCCGCTTATGGGAGCCGCTTTTTAAGCACTCGATCCGTTGATAGACAGGCTGGTCACGACAACGCCTCCTAAATAAGGGAGAAAGCCTAGACACGCCTCACGAAAACGTCACACAAAGCAGGCAAAACAAAGAAAAAAATTCGAACAACTTGCATGTTTCGTTTTCTTTGGCTCGTGGAATTATTAATTATTATTAGAAAATAAGAATGATATTTGCAGAATGGTATTTGGAAATGGTGTTGCACTGGAATTTTTCAGTTTATTTTCTGATGCATTTTTGATTAATTTATAATTAACTGCAAGCTTTTTTTTTTTTTTTTAACCGAACAACTTGTTTCAGCGAAATATGAATTTACTTTGTCAAAAGCCTGTTCAAAAACATTTCGTATTCCTCGTTGTGCGTTTTGTATGTGCATAGAAAAAAGGATGTTGACATCAGAAATAATATGTATGATGATACTTAACCTAAAAGTATAACGAGAATTCAGTATGCAACGCCAGATATGGGCAAAAAAATCCTATCCAATGATACCTCATTCGTTGTTGTTCGCTAGATATTAATTAAATTCACTATGCAATGTCAGATGTGGGCAAAAAATACTATCCAATGACACCTCATTCACCGCTACATGCTAATTGAGATAAAGGGATGTTGACAACAGAAATAATACGTATTATACAGAGCTGCGGAAAAAAAAATATATATATATATACTGCCATCTGTTAGTAGTAATTTCCTTAAAAGCATTTTCAGTTGAATTAAATTTTAGTGCACTATGTAGTATGTATGAAAATCTATATATCGGTTACAGGGCTGCACAAATGAATTCTAATATCTGGCCGTCTATGTGTGGTTTCTGAATTCTTTATATAGATATTTCCTTTAACCATATAAAAATATGAAGCTCTGTTGTAACATTATTCTGATAGAGTGGAAAGTCTTTCATAATACGTGACACATGACTTTGTTTTCTTGCTTTATTATTTAAAACAGTAATGGGGTAATCTCTCTTTCTTTGAGAAAAAAAAATTCTTCAAATTCAAGTGTATATACTTAGCTGTGCAGCTATATATGTCTATTACTTTTAAAATATCTTAGAAATTTTGTAAAGAAAACATATTACTCAAAAGAAAAGCCATTCACGCGTACTTCAATGAATTTCTCCAGAGATTCTACAAATTTCTAAAGCGAAGCTGAAAATAAAACTCAAGTTACTTGAAAATTATTTGCATTAGTTGAACATTACTCGATCTTTTTTTTCCTTATACAAAAGAAACACTGAGAAATATTGAAACTGTCGTTTTCTTATTTCAATTCAGTTACAAAGTATCAAAAGCTTTTCTTTCAAATGTTTTCAATCTTTCATAGATTCTTAAAATTTTTACGATTTACGCGTACGGATCACGCAATCATCGATAAAAAATTTAATTTCTTTCTTTTTTTCGGTGTACTAGATGATTGAATTTTGATATATGAGTGTTTTATGTGTAAACGAAAAGCAAGAATCTAAACTGAAACAAATGTGCATTTGTTACCTTTTAAAATTCAAAATTGTTTTGTTTTTATTCGAGCCATTATTACTCCATTGCAAGAGATAAGATTGAAAAGGTAATTGGGAATAACGGCTACCATTTTATGGCTTTAATAAATAGTTTACTATTACAGAGCATTCCAAATTCCATCTATCTATCTATATTATAAAGGACAAACATATCTGTGCGTAACGCATACGTCATTTTGCGAATGGCAACACTTTGAAATTTGAAATCAAATTTTGGTTTTGTAATTTTCTCTACTGCAATTTTTTATACTTCTAAACATCGCACATTTTAAATTTTTACACCGCCGTATAACGAAAAAAATTCTCTTTTAAATGCAATTTGTTTGAAAGCTGTATCTCATTTTAATTTTAAGATATTAATTTTTTTGTAGTTTTTATTACTTTTTTTTGTAATCGTGGCAGCTGAAGTACTACATTTCTGTTGAAACTAAAGAGGGAAAAAATGAAAATAGTAGACTGCTGTATCTTTATGATGCCATTTTCTCATAAAAATCGAAAAAAATTGAAATTAAAATACGTGCTATGTCAAGAATATCGTCTGTTATAAAACCCAGTGAGTTTTGGCTTTATTTCGTTGTTATTTATCAATTAAATGATTTTGCCGTGCCGGCTCCATTGCGAAATATTAATAAACAATTTGCACATAAAAAAAAGTTCAGAATTTCTCTCCCGCTAATTTTCTACAAAGAAATTAAAGCTTCATCAATAAATAAATAAAAGAATAATATATAAAAAAGCATGAATTTAACATATATGTAGTCGAACAATTTAAATTTTTAGCGACAAATTGGGAAAAATATGTGCTTTTAAATGTAATTTGTATGAAATGGAGTTGCTAGGCAACTGTTAAAGTAAAAGAGAAAAAATAATCTATATATTGAAAACACAAGATAGCATTTTTAGACATCTTCCTTGAACTTTCTACTGTACCAATTTTGCTAATAATTCTTTTTTTAAATGAAAGCTGTTCATTTGTAGATGTCATCGTACTGGCTATTTTTCTAAATATTTTCACTTTTATATTTTTAATTTAATTTGAAAAGATTTTTTGAAATTTCATCAAAATGGTAGCAATCGTATTATTTCCACTGTTGCAGAAAAAAAGAAATATTGGGGTTTATTTATCCTTATTGATACCATTTACTCATTACAATTAAAAATAACTTTATTTTAAGTCTGAACAGAAAATGACGTCACTATTTAAAAAACATTTTCGCTCATAAAGCTAATGTTACAATATATTTTCATTCGGCTGATACCGAATTTGAGACACTTGGCGTAATGCTTCAGTAAGTGCCATATTTAAAAGAAAACAATCATATTCTTTGATAAAACTATATATTTTTACACGAATACATCTAAAAGACATCAGTTTCTGGAATTTGTACTTCGCGGTACTGAAATTAGACCCTTAAGCCAAAAGAATACATTTTCACATGCAGAGTTTTAGCTGACAAACGGAACTTCACGTTTGAAAATCTATCTAAAGGAAAAATATGTCCGTGCGTACGGATAGCGTCATTTTGAGAATGGCAACGCTTGACGATTAAATGTCGGATTTGCAATCTTTGCTACTGCAATTTTTTGAATTTCTAAACATCGCGCATCTTCAATTTTTACACATATAGGGAAACAAATCTACTTTCAAATGCAATTTTCTTGAAAACTTTATCTTCATTGATTTATTTATTATGTCTTTTTAAATAATTTTCAAGAATGTTTTTTAATCTATATTCACTGCGTACAGGCTCTATTACGGAATAAGCCATTTGCACTTAAAATAATATAAATAATTCAGTATTTGTCCCTGACTAATTTTTAATAGCGAAATTAAAACTTCGTCAATCTATTATATTAAAAAGTGACTGTCCATTTGTATTTCACAGCTGTTCCTCCTAGAATATGGAATGTTGGGTGATCAAATTAACGCCAGTTATCCGCATGGGTCCGAGGATGTTAAACGTGGTCGTAGAATTTTAAAATTTGTTTAGCTTTCGAGATATAAATTTTTACGTTATTTTGATGACATTTCTGTAATGATGGAAACTAAAATTGCTCCATTTTTGTGGATAAAAGAGAGAAAAGGGAAAATGACAAGGATTATTAGGTATCATTTTTGAAATCATTTTTAAATTGAAATTAACGTATATTTGAATAAATAGTGAAAAAATGATTGTAGTTTTCAAGAAAATTTCACGAAATACGAACTCACACATATTCAAGCTTCAGGAATCCGTTTATTTTAGAAACACAAATTCGACTCTCGACTGGAACATTGAGATAAATTCTGTTGACGTCAAAAGTAAAAAAAAAAACATCGTAAGTTATTTTCAGTTAATTTAAAGTCGTAAAGTAGATTTTCAACCATTGCCTTAAGATGGCTAATAAAACATTTCAGAAGCGGACATTAAAAATGCGAAAAAGCGAGAAAAAAAAGAAAAAAGTTTTAGCGAGAAAAAAAATAATTCTTTAAATATTTATTTTAATTCATAAATATAAAATACTTCTGAATAAATTCGTCCAAACAAATTCATTTTTGTATAAGTTGACCCAAATGACATCATTTCTACGAACTCCGAAATGCGAAGCAAAATCTTGGAAGAGCGAAAATCTCTAAGCAAATAAAGTTATGGAATATGTGCATTTTTATTGGGAAAGTTTTGACTTAAATTGTAAATATAACTTATTATTTGAAATATTGTATTTAATAAAATTAATATTGCATTGGCTTTCTAAATTTACAATAAAGTTAAGATTTGATTTTTCGCAAAAAGATCGATTGTCTCATGCAATTCAAAAGCAACACAACGGGTTGCTACGCAACTAGTTTATATAAAATCCAAGTCTCTGTGTGTCCTTCACAATTCCGGTTGGACCACCTCGTTGATTGCGGCCATGTGAGGCTTCCTATGGAGAAATCGGTATCAGCTTCAACAATCAGTAATTGTTGAAAAGTACTAATGACAGGTTTGCCACAATAGCGCCAATTCTGATCACTTGGCGACAAAAATAAGTTGCTATATATGAAGCAAACTTGGCGATAACGGGTTAATTTGGCGAAATTCCCATTGAAACCCATTAACCGTTCATAATCGAGTTCACCGTAATTTAATTTAAATCCCGCGCATTTAAGGCTTTTTTCTCAAAATCTATGGGCCAGAATTTAAAATGTAATATACGAAAATGTATGTCTTTACATCTTCATCCCGATGTTACTAATAAAATAACCGCCACTAGACGGCGCTGTACTCTCTGAGCTCCTAACTGTCCAATTTTAATGTGCTTTACATAGCCAGATACAGAAATTATATTCTCGGTACTTTTCCAGTATAGGGGCCTTGGCGAACTAGGGAAAACTGCCTTGGCGAAATATAGAAAACACCGTTGATGAAGAAGGAAATTTGGCAACAAATTTCCACATTTTAAAATGTATTATTTTCATTCTATCACTGCGGAACAAGAAATTCTACCCATATTCTTGCACATTATGTTGTATATATCTTAATATCTCATTTTTCGGTCATTTTTGACGAGCTATCTTTCTGGTATATTTATATTTTATAGATTTCGTTTATATAGTATTTCCAAAATCATTTATTGTAGTTCTCACCTTCTGACAGATCGTCAAAACCTTAAGTAAAATATAATTTATCCTATTTAAAAACTTGAAATTCTGCATGCAGTCAATATAAACACTAGGCTAAAAAATGATAGGAACGATCATTTAATTGTCTCACTAAATAATAAATATAATTACGTTAATCCACATATAAACCATACAAAATCATATCAAACTAAATAGGCGATATAAACATAAAGAAAACATTCTAAAACTATTGTTATTATTACAATATAATAAGTTTCACTTTCACTGAATATGCAATAGGAACAAATTTATAAGAACGGAACAAATTTTCCTGAATTATACAGGGTGTCCCATAAAGACCGCCCAAACTCTGCACAGCCATATTCCTCGCTTGGAGTATAAATAAAAAAGGCCCAAAGAAATATACCTCTAAGACTTATTGTTTTCGAGAAAAATGCGAAAAAGAAAAGAAGTATGACCTCATATCCAGTTCAAGGAAAGAAACACCGCTGGAAACATGATCATCGGACTGGAAGTTGGTAAACCAATTGAATCGCTTCATGCAAAAAAAGGCTTCAATCATCAAATTGGCAAAATCGAGTTAATCACGAATTTTTGTTCTTATAGGGTAGACCCATGTTTCTATGCAAAAAGGGCTTCAGTTTCACTGCCATACACTGTCTAAACACAACTCAATTTGTAATATTCTATGCAGAAAGGGCTTACACAGCAATGTTTTTTCAGTTTACTCAAAACTAGGTTTAGTTCACTGAAGTCCTTTTTGCATGGAGCCATTTAATTAATAAGCGTATAAATATACTATATACCAAATTTGGTACATTTTGGTCGATTAATATACTAAATATTACTCTGAGACAATGAGACAACCGGAGGATTACAATCAATTAATAAACCTCCAACGGTTGTCTCAGTGACTAAAGCTTTATTTAGCATATTAATCGACTAAGATATGCCAAACTTGGTATATAGTATACACTATATGGCCATAGGTGGTCGGTCACTTGCGATTTTAGACGTTTTGTTAAATATCTAGAAAAATACATGAGGAATTAACCTGAAACTGCAAGTGTGTAAACAGTATAGTATAGGTCATACATTTCCGCGAAGATTTTTTCCAGAAACCCCATAGGGGACCGTCAACAAAGTGAAAAAGAACGAATATCTTTTGGATAACCCTGTAAAAACTAATGCAGCAAAAGCGTTCAAACTCGAGATTATTAATAACTGGCTTATTGTAATATACTGTGTTCATTTTTATGAGGTAGCATGTATACTCGTAGATAAATTAAGGTTTTTATAAAAACAGTTCCAAATTTCGCCAAGTTTTTTGCTTATAATTTGCAGAGTTCTTAATATAAAAAGAGGTTCTTTTCAGAAAATATGACGAACAACATTGTACACAATACCCTGCAGTCAGAATTAAAAAATAATAAAAATTGGATTAAAAATGAGCATGTTTACTAAAATATGTTTCACTGCGCATGCGCGAATGCAATTAAAATATAATGTACATAATGTGTTAGTTAAATGTATAGAGCATCTTTTGTAAAAGTCTCAAAAATATAGTTTGAAAAGTCTGATAATAATTGTTTATAGAATAAACTCAAAATCCGTTATTCCCAAAATGAAGCAAAAAGATGAGGGGCTCTATCCATATAGCCATTGATTAGTGCCAATATAGTATACACAATATTGCACGTACTAATGTATTTGAATACATCCCCTCATCTTTTTGCTTCCTTTTAGGAATAACGGATTTTGAGCGTATTCTATAGACGATTATTATCAGAGTTTTCAAACTATGTTTTTGAGACTTTCACAAAAATTGCTCTGTACATTTAGCTAACACATTATGCAAATTATATTTTGATTACGTTCGAGCAGTTAATCATTATTTAGTGAACCTGCTCATTTTTCATGCAATTTTAATTATTTTTTCATTGTGATTGCGGGGTATTGTGTACAATGTAGTTTGTCATATTTTCTGAAAAGAACTTTTTTTTATATTAAGAAGTCAGCAAATTATAAGCAAAAAACTTGGCGAAATTTGGGACTATTTTTATAAAAACTTAAATTTCTCTACGAGTATACATGCTATCCTCATAAAAATGAACACAGTATATTACAATAAACCACTTATTAATAATCTCGAGTTTGAACGCTTTTGCTACATTAGTTTTTACAGGGTTATCCAAAAGATATTCGTTCTTTTTCAATTTGTTGAAGGTCCCTAAGGAGTTTCGGGAAAAAAATCTTCGCGGAAATATATGACTTATACTATACTGTTTCACACCTGCAGTTTCAGGTTAATTCTTCATGTATATTTCTAGATATTTAACAAAACGTCTAAAATTGCAAGTGACCAGTCCCCTTTGGCCATATAGTGTATTTATATGCTTATTATTTGGTTTGCCAACTTCCAATGCCGATGTTTCCAACAAAGTTTTTTCCTTGCACCGGATATGACGTAATACTTTTCTTTCGCATTTTTCTCGAAAACTATATGTCGTAGAAGTATAGTTCTATGGTCTTTTTCTATGTACTTCAAGCGAATAATCTGACTATGTAGAGTTTGGGAGGTCTTGATCGGACAATCTGTATTAATATGACAGGTCAATTGTGCTTTTTTGTGTTTAACAATTTCAATACTTCGTTGTAGCATCGAGTCTTCCTGTATATTACAGAAAAGCGCTTGGTTGAATGCTGAAATTTTTAAGTAGTTTTAGGAGCATTTTGTCGTAAAGTGTAAAAATTTTAGAGTGTAAGAAGTTGAAAAGAAGATAACTCCTGCTTTTAGACAATTCGCCATGCCATCCAATTGAGGAGAAATTTTTCAAGTTGAGAGATCAAAGCATATAAGACCGGGCGGCGGGGTTTCCCCCAAGATATGACTTGTCAGGTCAGTTCCATTTTAATATGCTAATCGAGTTCTATCTAATCCTGGAATGCCAGACATGAACTCGAGGTGATTGTTTATGCAGAAGCCAGCCGCACTAATATTTTTTGCCACCAAACGTAACTTCATCAATTCAGTAGTTAGATAAAGGTGTTTTTGAAAACTTGAAAAGAAATATAGAAAAGGGGTTGTTTGAAAAACTGATTGAAGATCTTGAAGAACATGGAGCTAAAGAATACCCGAAACAGGTTACACAGAAGGATGTTGTGTACTGAATTGCCAAAGCGTGGGAAGAAGTTAGACCAATGACTCTGTAGAAATTGTGGCCAAAGATTCTGGCATCAGAGCAGCCAAATGTAGCTGGTGGTAACGAATCCTTGTTGAGCCTAGCACAAAGACTTCCTGTTTCTGAAATTTTTGCTGAAGAGGTTATTGCT
The DNA here is from genome assembly GCA_963932465.1 of Maratus speciosus. Classification (NCBI taxonomy): domain Eukaryota; kingdom Metazoa; phylum Arthropoda; class Arachnida; order Araneae; family Salticidae; genus Maratus; species Maratus speciosus. Next base: position 469,479,375 of record OZ010789.1, read on the forward strand.
GAGTGGATGAACGCAGATGAACTGCAAGAAATTCTAAATATCATGGTTACAACATAATTGAAAACTGCGAATAAGAGAACAGTGATTATTAAAGCAAAATCAGAAGAAAATGACGCACCGAATGTCAAAGTTTGATTGCAGAAACTATTGAATACATTGAACAGCTAGAAGAGGCTACACCCCCAATGCTGATTACACTGATACAAAGGTTGCAGAAAAGAAACGTTTATCATCCAACAAGAGAAAATTTATTAAGAACTTCTTCAAGTGAACAATTTAATTCCCATTTTTACTTTCTTCTATCTTTACAAGAAGAAAGTATTGGATTCGTGAAAATTTTCGACTTTCGGTTTTCGACGGATTTACAAGTTTTAGGGGTCAGATATTCCGAAAAACATGTTTTTACAACATGTCTATCTGTGACTCTGTGTGCCTGCGTGTCTGTCTATCTGCCTGTCTGTATGTATGTATGTATGTGACACAAATTTTGTGGGCTGTCTATCTCTAGAACTAATGCACGGAATTTAATAAAAATTTATATTCAGTTAGTCCCAGATATAAATTGGTGCTGATTAGTTTTTGGTCTAAATCGCTCAACAGGTGGCGTTGCTATGCAGCATTTTTCACGATTTCCACAATAGCTCAATCTCCAAAACTAATGCATGGATTTTCATCAAACTTCAGATTTAGTTAGTCCTTGACATGAATATACCGTTATATATGGTTTTATACATTTTGGTGTAAATCGCTCAACAGGTGGCGCTGCTATGAAGAATTTTTTAGAATTTCCACTATAGCTCTATCTCAATAAATAATGCACGAACTTTCATCAAACTTCAGATTCAGATATACCTTGATATCAATTAGTGATTTTTTGCTTTGGTGTAAATCGCTCAACAAGTGGCGCTGCTATGCAGCATTTTTCACGATTTCCACAATAGCTTAATCTCCAGAATTAATGTACAGATTTTCATCAAACTTCAGATTCAGTTAGTCCTTGACATGAATTGACGTTTTATACCTTTTGGCTTAAATCGCTCAACAGGTGGCGCTGCTATGCTGCATTTTTTGCGATTTCCGCAATAGCTCTATCTCAAGAACTAATGCTTGGATTTTCAACAAATTTCAGATTCAAGTCTATCTTTGATATAAATTAGTACTGTTTATATTTTGGTGCAAATCGCTCAACAGGTGAGACGTGCTATGCTGCATTTTTCAGAATTTCCACTATAGCTCTATCTCAAGAACTAATGTACGAATTTTCATCAAACTTCAAATTCAGATATACTTTGATATGAATTGGTGCTAAATTGATGTAATTTCTTGTACTATTTAAAAGATTTAATTGGCGTGATTTATATAGAAGAAAGTTTTGTGATGGCCACAACCTACTAGTTGTAAGAGCAGTGAAAGTGTACATCATAAGGACTGTAAGTAGTAGCATGAAAATTACAGGGGTCGCACACCATAGGAAAATTTTATTGTTCCTACCACTATTTTGAAAATAATATCTTCATCATACCTTTCTATAACATATCTTAAATACAATTATTATGAAGATTACTGATTAAAGTTTCTGGTAGGAACAATAACATTCTTCCTATATAATGCGACTCCTGAAATTAGTAAATTGTGTGTAAATTTATATTTCATCTCCTTAATTAGTGTCGACTTGTATAAATTCGGTTTATCCGAGATTTTTGCGTGTCCATACTAATTCGGATAATCTGGACTCGACTGTATTTTGTCAAATAACACAAGCTGGGTGACAAATCGACAGTACATGTAGAGAAGAGACGGGCTCCCCGAGATTTTTATATCAGCCTTCGGGCTTGGGCTCATCCTTTCTGAAACAAATAAATTTATTTATTTTGTTTATTAACGTATAGAAAAAATAAAAAGAACGTCATTTTTGTTTCTTGAAAATTACTTATTCCATTCCAAATTATTTTTTAAGCTATTTTGATCAGAATGAAGGGAAAACAGAAATCATGTTTTTCTATTCTAGTATTAGAATGCTATTTTAACTTTCTCAACTCCGTGAATTGATATATCCGTTCACTAAGCTGCAGGTTTTACTACAATAGAAGCATTAATTAAATTAATATAATTCTACAGATATAATGTAGTATTAAAACATTGAGTAATCATTAGTAGAGTAAAATGCCCATATTTCGTCCTCCTTAACTTCTCCGCTTCTGCGAAAGTGGAGCCACTTATGACGCAAGGCACAGGGGACGGGCGATAAAAGGGGTCAATAGTGAAAGCTTCGTTCGTCAAGACGCATACATAAATTAAAGACGCAGAATTTCCTATTTTTAGAAGACCTGAGCTCTTATTACGTCGCTTTTAGAACGTTATTTACTGTACTGTAAGTATTTATTTCTTATTCATTGCATGTATTTTACGTAGGTAAAATGCTGTCAGTAGCATACAGTGAATTTTAGTACGCTCAGTTCATCTTACGGGAACTGAAGCTCCCCCATATTGGGAAGTAGCGTGGTCCCAATTTGGAACCCCTTGCAGTTCATATTTTCGTCCCGGGGACGAAATTAGGAAAGTAAGGATGCTTTTTCATGACAATTTTTTCATTTTTTTCAGTTTTTTTTTTTTTTTTTTTTTTTAAATGTTTGGATGGCTGATGTTTCGTTATTCTTCCGCTGATAATTACTACATTTCTTTGTGCCTTACTTTAATGTAAATTAAATTACTTACGCATTTAGGAATAAATTTTGATTTAGTTATAAGTTAAGCCTCGCATATTGGATTTTTCGGGGGGACAAAATTGGGACCTTTTTTTTTTTACTTTTGCATTTTTTAGATACTTTTGAAAAACAATTTTTCGCATTGTTAAAATGTTTTGTACGATATTTGCCTATGATTTTTATGTGCGTGGGTAGTTAGTCTATGTAAAATCCAAAATTCGTAGGTTTTCTCTGAAAATTACAACATTTAGGGCCTAAAAGTTACTTTGGGGGGGGGGGGGACGAAATATGGGCACTTTACCCTACTTTCAAGAATTATATTCATGTATATAAGTAAGATTTTTATATCATGTTGGAAAAATCATCTTTTATAGGATTTTTTAAAAAATACAGAGAAAACAACATTACAATTGTGCCCTTTTTATGGCGGTCAGAGAGTAGACAAATTTGTGTCTCACATTAACAGCGACGACCTGTTCAATGGTGGTAATCGGAGGAGGCGTCAACAGTTGGCTTTTAGTTCGATTTCCCTTGTAACAAATGAACAGTTGAATATTTTTTTTTAATTGGATCGGTTATTTTATTTATTTAATTTTTATAGGGAACTAACGCAAAAGGAATATTTACTTCTGTTTTTAGTCAGATAGCATTAGCTTGAGGTTTACGAAATTTTAGTATTTTATTTTGTACGAATCATAATCGCTTTTCGTATAATAACAACGCTAGTGGCTTTTATATCTATTTTTCATCATGAACTCTGCTCATGTTGAGGGTTTCTATTCTGCACATTCACGAAGTCACTTTCATTCGTAGATGTAATTGGCATGTATTGTTATTCAGATATAAAGCAATCGAGCAGTGTTTCCTCTTTTCTTAGAGAATCGCATCTTTCAAATTACGGTGTCAAATTTTTAATTCGATTTGATTTTCAGAGACACGAAAGATTGCTGTGAGGAAGACATTGATTATAATTTAAGGTGTACGCTTTTTATAAGAAATTGAGAAACGTCGTTCGATTCTTCGGCATATAAAAAATAATTTTTGCAAATTTCATGCATTTGTTCATAAAATCATTATTCATTATTCAGTTTCATTATTTTGTCTGTCAGATTTTCTTGTTGAAGAAGAAAAAAAAAAGAGAATCCTTTTAAGCAAATATAATTAGTATTGAAGTACATTTTTATTGGACACCAAACTTCTCTTTTCATAAAATTAAATGTTAATTTTCATAAAATTAATTGTGTGCTGATTGCAGTTATTTCTATGCAAGAAGTTGTTTGAAAATGAGATTCTGAAATAATTTTTAAACATTATGCATTTTTTTTCTGTTGTATTCGGTATCGGGGATGGCCTCTGATACAAATTTTTTCAGGCTTGGTATCCAAAAAAAGAGCCCGAACTGAATTCGAGTGTGTACGCGTCAGTCACAATGGGATATTAAATTTTGCTTATTTTCATTCTTTTTCTATCTATCTGAAACCAACTGTGGCGTATAATATCAGTACCATAGCGTTACAAAACTAGTTGGATGTGCCAATCCCAAAACTTTCTTCTATCTCATATATTTTAATATTTCAAAATGTTGTTACAGACGTCAATATTTTATTTTAATTAGTTCGATACTATATCAACTTTGACTTTCATCTTAAATTTCTGCTTCAGTCAATTAATCGGAGTAAAAATGAGTTATTCTTGATCATGATATTTATTAAAATCACGAATAGTCGCGAATATTCGGCTTATCAGAATGGGAAGTTCCCGTCGATTCACTCCAAGTTACATGTGAATTATACCTCTGGAGGTGCCTTGCCAGGTGAAGGTCTCGTCACCTGATCAAGGTTCTAAATTACGAGGCCAACTTGAGTAACAAAGCGCAGGTACAAAACAACACAATCAAAATTTTAAGTAACCGTTTTAACTAAGTTCACATCTAAGCAGTATAGGATAGTATACGGGATGATCATCCGTAATAGGATGAAGATCTAGGCCCTCGTCAGATTTATTGCCGCTACGCGGGGATTAGGCGATCACCGCCCCGATACCTGATATCAAACCCGTTCAGCTGGGGAGACCGGGCAGATAGGGGACTGGTCATCGGTTAGAAAGAAAGAAAGAGCCACTGGTGTACAGTAGAACTACGAAAAATTAAGAAGATTACACAAAAATCGCTATTACAGCGCCCCCTTCAGGCAGAATTTTTCCACACTCAGGGAGGCCCTTCTTGCCATGACCAAAAACATACACAAAAAATTTGGTTCAGTTCTATGCAGAACTTCATACACTTTTCGATGGTACAATATTCAAAATAGCACAAAAATCGCTATTACAGCGCCCCCTACAGACGGATTTTTTACAAATTAAGGAAGGAGCTGCTTGCCATAACAAAGAACTTAAAAAAAATTTTGGTTCAATGCTATGCATAACTTCATACACTTTTCGATGGTACAATATTCAAAATCGCACAAAAATCGCTATTACAGCGCCCCCTTGTGGCGGATTTTTTCCAAATTAAGGGAGGACCTACTTGCTATAGACAAAAACTTTTTTTTAAAAAATAGTTCTATTGTATGCATAACTTCATACACTTTTCGATGGTACAATATTCAAAATCACACAAAAATCGCTATTACATTGCCTCCTTCCAGCGGATTTTTTCCAAATGAAGGAAGGACCTGTTTGCCGTAGCCAAAAACTTTTTTAAAAATTTTGGTTCAATTCTATGCATAACTCCATACACTTTTTGATGGTACAATGGCGACAGACGGACACACAGACATTTTCTATAAACATGTTTTGGGGATCTCTGACCCCTAAAACGTGTAAATCCGTCGAAAACCGGAAGTCGAAAAAAGTTTCGATTACAATACTTTCTTCTATCGAAGATAGAAGAAAGTAAAAATGTCGTTCGCCCGCTCAGCTGTCTTAGCTTTTGGTTACAACGAATTGATCTTTTTTTAACTTTTGGTCGTTTCATTGCAACCTTGTCGCCGTAACTAAAGAATGAGAATCTATTATACTAACTGAAAGAACCTACATAAGATTTGTTTTTAAAGTGAACAAACGTTCTTTCAACAATCTCACCCGATGTCCTAAAATAGACTAACTGATTTTAAAATCCAATAACTTGCAAATGGTGACAGTTTTTAAAAAAATTCATGCAGGAGCAGGAGAGTTAAGTAAGCTGTCAGGATTTTTTTTTTACTCCGATTGTCGATTTTAGTTTAAAATAGCAGCGACAGATGACGCTGCAAGCGATAGGTGCTAAAGCGGGGCCCGATTTTTAGTCCCTTTCTTCTCTCAGTATTAATGCAAAAGGAGTTAAAAAATATGAAGTGGCTCTCAGTCGCCAATGCAATTTTATTCTGAGGGACTTACTCCATCTATTAACCACTCATTATTCTAACCTCTTTCTTTCGCATCAATACTGAGAGAACAGAAAGGCCGAAATTCGAGCCCTTTTGTAGCGCTTATTGCTTGCAGCGCATCTATCACAGCGATTTTAAACTAAAACTGAGAATCGCAATAAAAACTCGCCTGGCATCTTATATATCCCTCCCAGGGACGTAGCTACAGGGGGGGTGTGGGGGGGTGCGACACCCCCCCACTTCGGTAAACTCATATACATTCGGTAATTTCACTTTCGTTCAAAAGCTGCATCATTTGGCTCCGATTTTTTTCTTTTTTTTTTTAAGAATTTTTAAAAACATATTACAAAATTTATTACAAAACAGAAAACAATTTCAAAACATATTTAAAATTATTAAATATTTACTAATTAGAAACTTCCTTTCTCTTTGCATTATGTCATTTTTTTTTTCGCTCGGAGTCGATTGCAATTTCACTTTTTAGCTATTCCATGGGTGTAAGAAGGGGTGGGAGGGGGGGGGCATGATACAGTATCCCTTAGAAGAATAAATATTATATATTTCTCTATATAATATTTAATCCATTTTTCTTTTTCGTTAAAATTCATTTTGCTGGACTCTGAAAGCTATGGGGGGGGGGGGGGGAGTGTATATTTCGCTGTTTTTTCGGGGAGCAGGATGTCGCCAGAAGTTTACTGTTGTATTGTCTCAAAAAATAAGAGAGAACCGGGAATTATTTCTTATCAAAGAAAATTAAAACGGTGTAATAAAATTACATCAGATGTACCGAATAGTGATTTTGACCGAATACCAAATATTCGGCCTACAAGCGAACCGAATACCGAATATTCGGCTAGTCGAGTAGTAACTATTCGGTCAGATATCAAATATCCGGCTGGTCGAATATTTTAAAATTCTATTAATTAAAAAAGTTTCGTGTTTCATAGCTTCTTCTGATGAATTAAACCAAGTGAATATATTTTTTTTTTTTTTTTTTTTTAAATTCTGAAACAAACAACTTCGCAAAAATAACTTGCCTACCAGATATTCGGCCTACAGGTGAACCGTATACCGAATATTTGGATAGCCGAATTAACTGTTAGGCCGAATTCCGAATATTCGTCCAGCCGAGTAGTAACTATTCGGCTAAATACCAAGTATTCGGCTGGTTGAATACTTTTATATTTCAAAGATTAAAGGCATTAAAATGTTAAATTTTAAAATAATTTTATATAATATTTAATGCAGAAACTTGCATATTGCTAAACAAGAATTTTTTACAAGTAAACTTTATACATGAAAAAAATCTGCTTTGAGGTATTTAAGAAGAGAATTTTAAAATTTTATTAATTAAAAAGTTTGATATATCATAGCTTCTTCTGATGAATTAAACCAAGTGATTAATTTTTTTTTTCATTCTAAAACAGACAACTCAGCAAAAATAACTTTTCTACTGTCTTTGATTTAGCAAGGAAGTCTTTAAATGCATCTTAGATCAGTGTTTCGAATGGGCAATTATTTTTAGAGATTGTAAACATACACATTGTTCCTAAAAAATTGTAACAAACTTTCAACAGAGATAATGTGGTCAAGACAAAAAAATTTTGAACAAGAAACAACACCTCACTCCATTTATTCCATCAAAATTACAATATATTCAGTCAAAAATTCTGGGTGTGCAACTACAAGCCGAAACTGAATTTTCATTCACAACTTTATCAGTAAATGAAGATATTTTTGCAAGATTTGTTTCATATTAATTTAGTTTGTATTAAATGTGACGATATCATTGAAAATGACTGAATTTTGGCCAGTGACACAGTATAAATACTATAAATTGCATTCTGAATAAAGGAATGTCTACCTCATAGTTGTTTAAACATGAAAAGTGGCAATTTCCAGCACTTCTCATCTAATTATATTTCACAGAAATCAAAGCAAGTTTGTTAAAAATATAGCTATGATATCTTCGTTAGGGTTAACAAATGATAATCCAAGTTTGACCTCGAATGAGATGAAATACACTTTATTTATAACTGAATAAGTGGATTGTGATTATGGTTTTCTGAGCAAAAATTGGCTTTCTTGATGTGTATTATCAACGCTGAAAATTTTTCTGTTTTGATTAGAAGTGTTAGAACTTTTTTGTGAAAAAGCAAGAAACATTATTTACTAGAAAAGGTTCAGGAACTTGCCTTTTTACATTGTTAATTCCTATCTAAATCCCCATTAATGGTTAATTTTCTTAAGTAATACTTTACAAAAAGCAAATAACGTAAAAACATTCTCTTTTACTTAAATATGATTCTGTTTCTAATTATTATGAAAATCTTTATAAGTTGACAGTTAAAGTAGAAATTGTGTAAGATTTTTAAAAATGTTTTAAAAGTTTTTTTAAGCATTCGGTTTGGCCGAATATCTTGATATTCGGCCTAACCGAATATTCGGTAACATGGCCGAAAAGGCCGAATACAGAATAGATTCCGAATATTCGGTACATCCCTATTAGCTACTATATATAATGGTATATTGTATATTCGAAAAATTAAAAGTTTCTTGAAAAAATTATTTTAAAAAAAATGCGGGAAAAAAATCCTTAAGAGTGTGTTCAAATCAAAAGAGCTACTTTCTGAGACATTTCTGAATTTCTTTTTGTTCGGAAATTGGCAGGTGTTGTTATTCAGAAATTATATAGACGAAAGACGTTTTCCATTTTTTGGAAAACGCAAAAGATTTTCCAGAAAATATTGTCAAAGTTGGCGTTTTGAACCGAATTCCAGACACGGCAGCTCGAGAAAGGCAAAAAACTTGTCACCATGTGACCACAATCGCTTATAACGCGATAAGTAATTTTATCAAAAAATGTAAAACTAGTTTCCATTGTATTCCGCTTCAACAGTCAGGCCTGCCAATATGCTTAAAAATGAGACAGAAAATGTGTCGGAAAATTTTGCGTTGTTCAGTAGGAAGCTCGAGAACCACTTTAAAGAAAAATAATAATAAGATAGAGAACTACAAAATATTGGATTTTTTCCTTTGTAACCTATAAACCGACGATATGTTTTAAGATCTGGATCTGTTCTTGTCACGGGATAGTGAGTGGAGGGTATACGGAGATATACGCCGTATACCCTCTCTCTGGATTTTTTAAAGAAGCTCCGCACACCCTCTGCTTCTCAAATAAAGCATTAGCGTATACTGTATCCATGAATGTTCATGATTTTAGAGTATACTCTTTGTTTTTTTACGACTGCAACACTGGTTCTTGTCATTCAGTTCGAAAAGATATTTTTTATTTATGTTTTTGAACTTGTTTTAAAATCATCAGTTGTATTGATATATAAAGACAAGTGCATTGATGATAAGCATTAATCTTTCTTCTAATTGGCTTTTTGAGACATACATTTACTTTCTGCTGCAAAAACTGAAAGCAATTTTTTCTTTGTTTTCTGAAATGAAGAGATCTCAAAGTTAATTTAAATTAATTTAAAAAAATCCTTTGTTTTGAATCAGGTTCATTCATGTAACAGAATCAACGCTACAGCTCACAAAAAAATGCAAGCAAAGTAATTTTGCAGAAAATAAAATAATTTTCCACACTGTCTACCCTCTTTCCTTAAAAAAATCTTTTTGTGTTCAACGCTCTTTTTTTTATTATTGCAAATTAAAATAATAATATTTAATTTTTTTATACTTATGCTCAGTTGCTCTACATGATATTTGACTATTTCAATTCTGATAACTTTCTATATTACGAGTTCCAGCTTGAAAATTCAACAGAAAAAATATCCTACAAATAAAGTTCAGCTTTGATTTGCCACATTTTGTGGTTTTTAAAAACTATTTAAAGCTGTTCTGAAATCGTAACTTGCATCTTTTTTTACACTTTCGTAAAGAAATTTTCATTTTTAAATGCACGAAATTTGCAGATGGTGCCAAAGTTGACGTTTGGAACAATTTTTTTTTAAACGTGACAATCGGCAAAATATCATTATGAGGTAGCAATTGGTCATAACTTAATATGTAATACATTTATCAGAAAATTTAAAAATGCTATTTGATTTCAAAGCACTTCATGCCTAATACCTAGATTTTAAAAAAATGTCTACTTAAATGAGTTAGTAATAAATAATTTTGACAAAATATAAATTAGGCCTGAGCAGGCCTAATTAATGTTTTCTGTACCGAGCCGGGACTGGTTTCATTCTTCCAAGTCTTCACGGGCCAAAATTTTCAGTCCCGGTTTTCACCCAACCCGTATGAAAGTCATTGTCTCAGCGTGGCCTGGCAGCAAAATACAGCTAAATTAAAATATAGTAATACGTGTGAAAAAGAACCTGCCTATGACGGAATCCTGTTTTTAACCCCCTCACTGACAAGCCCGTGTTAATACGTTCACTAAGCTCCATGTTTCACTGCAATACAAGCAATATTTAAAGTAATATAATTCTATTGATTTAATGTATTTTTAATACATTGAACAATGATTAATACTCCCAAGGATTGCATTCATATTCGTTATTAAGTTTTTTTATAAAATGTTCAAAGGATCATTTTTTTTAGCATTTAAAACAAAATGCAGAAAAAACAACATTACAATTTTGCCCTTTATCAAGACAGTCGGAGGGTTTTAACTGAAAAATGTGTTGATCCATGCAAAATTCCTGTAATAATATGTGAGAAAAGAATATATAACACATTTACGCCTAATAACAAGTTGGAAATTGCTCGTCAAACGTGGCAAATGAGGTGCGTTCATACTATAACTAGTTTTATAATTATTTTTTGCACCCCATATTGTACTGAATGTATAATTTTTTGCACTTCATAAAGCGCATAGTCTGATACATCATTAAAATGCACTTCCAATATTTTTTTCCCATTTCCCGTAATGTAACGGAACACTTTTGACTGTCCCTGTAATTAAACTATACATCCGATTTTCCTAAAATTTGAAATAGCTCAACAAAATTTTGCAACAATTATATCTTTAAAATTTCAGACCATTCGGAAGGCTGTAATATCATTAAAATGCACTTGCAATAATTTTTCCCATTGGCCGTAATGTAAAGAAAAACTTTTGACTGTCCCTGTAATTAAACTATGCATCCGATTTTCCTAAAATTTGAAAGGGCTCGACAAAATTTTGCAACAGTTATATCTTTAAAATTTCAGATCATTCGGAAGGCTCTGATATCATTAAAATACACTTGCAATAATTTTTCCCATTGGCCGTAATGTAAGGAAAAACTTTTGACTGTCCCTGTAATTAAACTATACATCCGATTTTCCTAAAATTTGAAAGGGCTCGACAAAATTTTGCAACAGTTATATCTTTAAAATTTCAGATCATTCGGAAGGCTGTAATATCATTAAAATGCACTTGCAATAATTTTTCCCATTGGCCGTAATGTAAAGAAAAACTTTTGACTGTCCCTGTAATTAAACTATACATCCGATTTTCATAAAATTTGAAATGGCTCGACAAAATTTTGCAACAATCATATATTTGAAATTTCAGACCATTCGGTTGGGTAGTTTTTGCTCTGTTACATGCGGACAGACGGACGGACTGAACGACGACTATAGGTGCTACGTATTTATATAATTACGAACGCACCTAAAAAGGGAACTTGTCTATAATGCATTCTTTTACTTTACTGTGCGATTCCGCCTTAGAAGATTTTACTGTAAGGCATTTTTTAGATTTTTAAGTCTCCAATACATGGAATATGGATTAACAAAATTAATGATAACCGAAACATTTGCAATAACAAATAGAGATTTATTAAAAAAAATAAATAAATATCGCAGCCTACGGCATTTCTATAAAAATGAAGATTACAAAAATAATAATAATAATCTTAGCTTTTTTCTTTCTTTCTTCTTATTATTAAGTATTTTTGATCAGAATTCCTCGTACAGACAAATTTTTAACCAAATCGACGTAAAAATCAATGTTTTGTAAAAATTCACTCGGGCCGTGCCAGGCTAGGGTCGAGATTTTCATTTTTTTCCGGACCAGGATGGTCTTAGGCTGAACTTTTTGCTGCTATAACGCCGGGCTAGGCCAATAATATTTTTCGACAAGCCTGGCCGAGTTCAGGCCTATCTTTTATAATGGGCCGGATCGAATTTTTTTCTGTGGGTCGGCCTGGCCCAGGCCTGAAAATTTCTACCCGTACAGATTTCTAACTTAAAATTTAAAAAAGTATTACATATTTCAAACTTTGAATTATAAATCAAAGAAAAAAAGAATTATTTTTTAAATATTTTCTATTGAATTTATTTTTATTGTAATAGTAAATAATCAATCTAAATCTGTCTTTTTACACCTCACCCCAAATTATTGATTTTACCTTTGAATCCTCCCCCCTCACTGGAGTATAAGCTTAAACCTTAAGTGATGTGGTGATTTTTTTTTGAGGTGGTGTGTATGCAACCCCAAAATTTGATTTCTTACACAAAATGTAGCGAATTAAAATAAGAAAATCTGCTGTGAATTTTGCATTATCTACTTGAATAAAAACAACTGAAAAAGCACTGTAAGTGTACATACATATACATATAAATACATGTATCTAAATACCACAAAAAAAATTTCTTCATAATTGAAATTTCTCTAGGGTGGAAAACACCTCACCTAATCAGTTAAGGGTTAAAGTGTTTAAAATTACGTTTTATTCGTATTACTTTATTCGTAACTGTGCAATACGATAAATAAATCAGCAGTTATCTCAGTGATGGAACAGCTGCGCCAATTGCTCCAATTGCGCCAAATCGATAATGCTGCGCATTTCTGCGCCAAAACGATCATTTTTCAACAAAATTGCGCCCAACTGCGCCAATTCAATAATAATTCTTGAGCCAAATCCATAATTTTCCACCCGAATTTCGCCAAAAGATTGCGAAAAACATGCGAATTTAGTCAAAAGCGCGCGAAGTTTCTCAAATAATCGCGAAAAAAAAGTGAATTTTAACAAAGGATCATTAATTTCGTCAAAAAAACGAACAAAATGTGGTCAAAAGACCATGAAAACACGAAATTTCGTTAAAAGATCGCGAATTAAACGCAAATTTCGTCTGAAGTTCGCGAAAACACGGAAATTTTGTCGAAAGATCGCAAAAACACGCGAATTTTGTCAAAAGATCGCGAAAAACACGCGAATTTCGTCAAAAAATCCCAAGAAAAATATGAATTTTGAGGAAAGATCGTTAATGTCGTCAAAAAATGAACAAAACACGGTCAAAAGAACGTGAAAAAATGCTAATTTATTTAAAAAATAGAGAAAAAAACCCGGAAATTTCGTCAAAAGTTCTCAAATTTCAACATAAGATCGCGAAAAACACGATATTTTCGTCAAAAGATCGCGAAAAACAGGGGAATTTCGTCAAAAGATCACGAATAACACGCGAATTTTGTCAGAGTCGCGAAAAAAACGTGAATTTTGTCAAAGGAGCGCTAACTTCAACAAAACAAAAAACACAATCAAAAGATCGCGAAAAAATGCTGCTTTCGTAAAATCGCGAAAACACGCAAATTTCATCAAAAGGTCGCAAAAAGCACGCGAATTTCGTCAAAGGATCGCGAAAAAAGTGAATTTTGTCAAAAGATCGCTCGTCAAAAAAAGAACAAAACGGGGTAAGATCGTGAAAAAACGCTATTTTCGTTAAAATATCTCGAAAAAACTCGAAAATTTCATCAAAATATCGTGAAAAACACACGAATTTCGTCAATGGATCACGAAAAAAAACCCGTAAATTTTCCGTCATAAACTTCGTCAAAAAACGAACAAAACACGGTCAAAAGATCGTGAAAAAACGCTACTTTCGTTAAGATATTGCAAAAAACCGCTCAAATTTCATCAAAAGGTCGCAAAAAAACACGCGAATTTCGTCAAACGATCGCGAAAAACACGCCAATTTTGTCAAAGGATCGCGAGAAAAAACGTGAATTTTGTCAAACGATCGCTAATTTCGTCAAAAAACGAACAAAACGGGGTCAAAAGATCGTGAAAAAACCCCTTTTCGTTAAAATATCGCGAAAACCCCCCGCAAATTTCATCAAAAGATCGCGAATAAAACGCAAATTTCGTCAAAAGATCGCGAAAAACACGTGAATTTCGTCAAAGGATCACGAAAAAAACGTGAATTTTTCCAAAAGATTGCTAACTTCGTCAAAAAACGAACAAAACACAGTCAAAAGATCATGAAAAAACACCACTTTGTTAAAATTTCATCAAAAGGTCGCAAAAAACGCGCATTTCGTCAAAAGATCGCGAAAAGGACATGAATTTTATGAAAAGATCGCGGAAAAAATCACAAATTTCTTTAAAAGGTCGCGAAAAACCGCAAATTTCGTCAAAAAATTTCGAAAAACACGCTAATTTCGTCAATGGATCACGAAAAATGAACGTAAATTTTGCCAAACGATAGCTAACTTCGTCAAAAAAAGAACAAAACACGGTCAAAAGATCGTGAAAAAACGCTACTTTCGTTAAAATATCGCGAAGAAACCCGCAAATTTCATCAAAAGGTTGCAAAAAACACGCGAATTTTGTCAAAAGATCGCGAAAAACACGCGAATTTTGTCAAGGGATCGCGAGAAAAAACGTGAATTATGTCAAACGATCGCTAATTTCGTCAAAAAACGAACAAAACGGGGTCAAAAGATCGTGAAAAAACGCCTTTTCGTTAAAATATCGCGAAAAAACCCCGCAAATTTCATCAAAAGATCGCGAATAAAACGCAAATTTCGTCAAAAAATCGCGAAAAACACGCGAATTTCGTCAAAGGATCACGAAAAAAACGTGAATTTTTCCAAAAGATTGCTAACTTCGTCATAAAACGAACAAAACACAGTCAAAAGATCGTGAAAAAACACCACTTTGTTAAAATTTCATCAAAAGGTCGCAAAAAACGCGCATTTCGTCAAAAGATCGCGAAAAAATCATGAATTTTATGAAAAGATCGCGGAAAAAATCACAAATTTCTTCAAAAGGTCGCGAAAAACCGCAAATTTCGTCAAAAAATTTCGAAAAACACGCTAATTTCGTCAAAAGATAGCGAAAAACACGCTGATTTCAACAAAGGGTCTGAATAACACGCAAAAGAAGCGCGAATTTCGTCAAATGATTGCGAAAAAAATGTGAATTTTGTGAAAGAGTCGCGGGAAAAACGCGAATTTAATCAAAGAATCGCAGAAAAAACACGACTTTCGTCAATTAATTGCAGAAAAAACGTGAATTTCGTCAAAGAATACCAAAATTACATTTTGATGCTCCAAAACAGTTACTTTCTGCTCCAAAATGAGCATTTTTTCTGCTCTAAAATAGTTATTATATGCCCCAAAGTGGATTTTTGCTTCTCCAAAATAGTTATTTTCTGCTCCAAAATGAGCGTTTTTGCTGCTTCAAAATGAGGTTCATGCTGTTCCATCACTGTATTATCTACTTCACTCCCTCCATTCGTAATTTCTGCTACCCTCGCTCCCCACAGTTTGTAAAATTTTAAATGGTTTGAAATTATTTAATTTTTTGGTCTGTTTATTTATATATTGTTGAAATAATAAATAAATGTCTAATTCCCCCCCCCCCCCCCCCCCTTCGCCCAAAAGAAAATAATGCGAAAAAATACAAAATAAAAAAAATACAAAATTTACTATGAACATTCGGTAAATTCGATCTCCACACCCCCCCAAACGAAATGCTCTAGCTACGCCACTGATCCCTCCTGCAAGATTTTTTTTTAAGTTGTTACCATTTGCAAGTTATTAAGTTTTAAAATCAGTCAGTCCATTTTAGGACACCCGTTATATGCAACATATGATTTTCAACTGATATTCTTTTTCTTAAATTTTATTCACAAATAAGATTTTGTATATCTCATTTTTTCTCTTTCTAGGTTCAAGAAATGCAGGATATGTTATAATCATTTAATGTCCTTACGATCCTTAATAATCCAAAGACAATCCAGTGATGGTCAACTTGGAAAATTATTTACTGAACTGACTGAGATGCTACAATCCTTTGAACGGTAGCAAATGATGATTTAGGATGTAAAATGCTCAATCTTTGCAATAAAATTCTTTTGTTAAATAAAGCTGTTTTTTAACATTGTTGTTTTTTATTGGTTATTTAGTCTTGGATATTTTTATAAATTATACGGAGGTGAAAAGAATTCCGTCTGAGTTAAAAAGTATAATACTGGGTGATTCAAAATAGATGTAATAACAATCTGTTAACCCTTTGAGGGGCAAGCAAATGTGTTTCTGTAATGTTGAATTCCTACCGGAAATTTGGAAAAAAATTTATTTCAAAATGAGGAAAAGCAATTTTTCAGCTTTTTTGCACCAAAGTTATAAAAGTAAAACTTTATTAAAATTTCTGGTGCAAATCTTAATTAAAATTAGGTGGTATATACTATATCTCACCGCCTTGCAAGTGGTTAAACCGCTGATGACAAAAGTTGATTTCCTAACGATAAAATATGCTATTTAAGTTGGTTGGTTGTGTTTATGACGGCCAATTATCAACACGAGGGATATAGGCCCTAAGGAGGGGAGAGTGCCCTCCGCGGGGTTCTTTCTAAGGGAGCCTAACCCGTAATTACGCTTGGAAATCCAAGGTTCGAAGAAAACCACGAAAACTCCGAACGATTAGGCCGACGGGCGCGATTGGGTTCGAACACAGCACCTCCCGTCAACCAGCTTCGAGGGTAGGACCTCTCGGCCACTGGTGGGGCTGTATGCTATTTAAGAACAACTTTTAGACATAACTATTAAATACGAAATTTAAATTTTTATGCCCCCCACACCTTTTCTGATAACTTATTTTCAGAGAAATGTTGCTCTGCGTCTAAGGACATTTGTTTTTTAATCCCAATCATAACCAAAATTTGTCAAGTTATGTTACTTTGAATTTTATGACTTTTTTTTCGCTATAAACGGAAAGACGCGTTTATATTTAGTTAAGAGCGTTCATTTATAGGGTCAAGACCATGCATAGTAATTTAAACATGTTTTGCAGGCATATACATGACTAGATTGTGGTGTGCAGTGTCCAGAAATTAAAAAAAAACAGTGGCACTCCGGGAGTGCCAATAGAAGTGAAAACTTCAACAATTACGTGTGTGTTTTTTTAATCGTCAGGAAATGTTTTATTGTGCAGGAAATACTTTTAAATGTAGTGTTTTTTTATTCATTGTTATAAACTATTACTACCAAAATTACTTACCATTACTACCGAAAATGTAAATTTTATGTGTGTTCCTGTGTGAACGCCGGGAGAAAAAGTGAGTTTTAGCTTCGTTCTTCTTTTGCGGATTGAGCTGAAGAGGGAAAAGTTCCTGTCATTCACCGCTTGGCGCGCTAGTGTCTATGTGCCAAAATGCTAGCATGTCGGTTACGTAACAGTGTCTCCAAATCAGTGGTTTTTCTCCATCTCAAAAAAACATCAACGCGCCTAAAGAAGTTTTCACTTCAAAAATCCATGTCGGCTCTGGCCTACAGGCGGAGGTAGATTTCGATGTTAAGTACTAAATTCACCAGCAAAACTTAAATCAAGATTAGAGATAAACCCAGTTCCTTTACTAAGACTTACTCTAAGGAGATAAACATTTTATGAAAATTCTAATATACACGAATAAACACACGCATGTATATGGGATAAGTTTTAAAATGGCTAAAACAAATTCAGAGAACCTCAAAGTGTTAAAATATGTTAATATTTCCATAGTCGGGTTTTTTATCATGTTTTAATATGTTTCTTCAAACTCACATGACGTTACATATTCACCTGCTGAGGTCCATTATATTTCCAATATGACGCGATATTTTTATTTTTTTTTTTTAATTCGTCAAACTATTTATTTCATTTTGAGTTTGTATGCTGAAATCTTGCTCTAGAAAACTTATGACGTAATATTCAATTTGTTTTCAATTCTTCAAAATATTTATTTATTTTTTCACGTGAATTTCTTGCAATAGAAAAGCAATTGTTGTGGTGAAAATTTTATTGTTTTTTTTTTAATTGTTGCAACTACTATAACGAAAAATATTTATTTTTTTCTGTCATTGTTGTGTAAGAGCTGGTTTTATCAGAATCTTGTTCAGACGGTATTCAAAATTTTTAACCCCCCCCCCCCCCCCGCCATTTTCATTCCCTTGGGCCGATTTTGACCATTTTCAATCCCCGCCGAGATATTAGCCATCTCAAAGTTGTTGGCGAGTTTGAAAACGATCCGTGCATAATTGCGACTTTTATCGTGCGGACAAAATTTAGTACATACATACATACATATATATATATATATATATATAAACTTTTTAAGTGGGGGTTGTTTTGGGTTCCTGGGGTCATATAATGAAAAGTTATGAATTAATTTTTCAAAAGTCGCACCATGGTAACGACTGCAATAGGTAGTATTTCTTACGAAACTACCTAATACTAGAAAACACTTAAGTAAAAAAAAAAAAAAAAACATTGTTTGAAATGGATAAAAGTAGAAAAGCATTTAGAGAATGGATTGAAGGGAGATGATTAAAATATCTCGGTGACTCAAATAATCAGAAGGTTTTGTCGAAAAATAAACTTTATTAACATAACAGCACATAGTCATATATTCGCCAACGTCACTGACAGAAATAAAACTGCCGCTGTCTGCAGAGTTCGAATGTTACTGCGTCACGGGACTTCAAAAGCTCTCTGAAGAAAACGCGGGGGGAGGAAATGCGCCTCATTGCTATTGGCTGAAAATTAAAATTGCTCCTCGCGCGCGAGAGAGGGGGGAATAGCAGACGGCTACAGAGTATGCCCCCAGTGACGAAGTCGCGATTACAAAAAGGTAGCAATTAATAAGATACATAAGAAAGGCCTTGAGTAAAATTAAAGTACATATGATGAAAAAAAATGATAGAAAATATGCATTACATAAAAAACAATATTTTTGAGAAGGAAATAATATGCACACTATATACATCAAATGTTTTAAACAATATAATCCGTAACGAGATGTTTCGGAAAACGAACTTTACGACCAGATTTGGTGGTAGGGTGTTCGACAGGAGTAGTTGGAAATTTTATGGGCTCATTTTGTTTTTGAGGTTGGGAAGGTGAAATAGAATCTGCTAATTGATATGCAGGTTTAATGCGATCAATAGATACAGTACAGCGCTTCCCGTTTAATTCCAAGTCAAACGTTTTCTCAGACCTGTCAATCACTCGATGAGGTCCTGTATAAGGGGGTGATAAGGGAGAATTGACTTTATCTGATCTAAGAAATTCGTGTGGACAGGTTTTTAATGAGGGATTGACATAGATTTTAGGATTACCATGCATTGCAGTGGCAATAGGATTTAACTTTCTCATTTTTTCAATTAACTCAGTCACGTATGTAAGAGTAAGTGGTTGATTTATAGTTTCAGTGTTTATGAGATCAGAGGGTAGTCTGATATTTGTGCCATAAACAAGTTGAGTACAGGTCGCTTGGATATCATTTTTAAGAGCAGTGCGTAAACCAAGTAAGACAATGGGGAGGATTTCAGTCCATTTAATTTGATTGTGAGCTTTAAGAGAACTCTTAAGATGGCGATGGAATCTTTCAATAAAACCGTTAGACTGTGGATGGTATGCTGTAGTTCTGATGCGTCTATATCCTAATCTATTAGTAAGCTCTTTGAAAAGAGTGGACTCAAAGTTTCTACCCTGATCAGTAGTGATGGTAACAGGGGTTCCAAATCTGGAGATCCAACTGTGTATCAATGTACGAGCAGTTGTTTCTGCAGTCATATCAGATGTGGGTATAACTTCGGGCCATCTCGTGAACCTATCAATGATGGTCATGCAGTACTGTTTGCCATCGGATGATGGTAAAGGTCCGATAAAATCAATATGAATATGGGCAAAACGAGCATCAGGTTCAGAGAATGTACCAATTGGTGATTTCGTGTGTTGAAAGATTTTAGCTTTTTGACATTTCGTACAGTTGCGAACCATAGATTTTATGTCCTTACGCATGCCAGGCCATACAAATCGTTTGGAAATTAAATCTAATGAAGCTGAGATACCTGGATGCGAGAAATAATGCAAGGTTGAAAAAACTGATTGTCACATACTTTTAGGAACAAATGGTCGAGGATGTTTTTGTGACATATCGCAATATAAATGTACATCTTCGAGTGGAAAATAATGTTTTTCTAATTTTAATGAAGTGGTGTCAAATTCGAGAAGTTGCTTTAGGTCTTCATCATTGGTCTAAGCAGTGGCAAACTCTTTAAAATCTAACACATTAGGAGAAATTGAATCTATCTCAATTCGAGATAATGCATCGGCCACAATGTTGTCAGAGCCTTTAGTATATCTAATATCGGTAGAAAACTGTGAAATATAGTCTAAATGTCTCAATTGACGTGGGCTACATTTACAGGGTTTTGTTGAAATGCGAATGTAAGGGGGTTTTGGTCTGTATAAATAATGAAATTCCGACCTTCTAGCATGTGTCTGAATTTTTTTTATAGAACAATAAATAGCAAATAATTCACGATCATAAGTAGACCAATTTCTTTGAGACTTGTTTAATTTACAGGAATAAAATGATATTGGTTCCCATTGTTTTTCGGAGAGTTGCATTAAAGATCCACCAATTGCGACATTGCTGGCATCGACCCATAAGCTTAGCTGGGCGCCAGGAATTGGATGTCGTAATAATGTAGCTCGAGCTATAGCTTCTTTTGAAGCAGTGAAGGAAAGAATGGCTTCATCGTTCCATTGTAATTGCTCAGTTTTGTTAGCATTGGAACGGGGATGTTTTTTCTTATTTTTGTGTCCTTCTAAGAATTTAACGAGTGGAGCTAAAATATCGACAACTTTGGGAATGCACCGTCAATAAAAATTGAAAAGACCTAAGTAGCGTCTTAGTTGAGTTAAGGTAGAGGGCTTGGGGAAATCTAGGATGCATTTTACACTATCAGGTAAGGGTTCAATTCCTGCAGCTGAAAGTTTGAATCCTAAAAAATCGATAGTGGATTGGCCAAATTTACATTTATCAACATTAATACACAGACCATACTCTTTAAGTCTAGAAAACAACAACTCAACTAAATGTTCAGTTTCATTATTTGATGCAATTAGAAAATCATCAAGAAATGCGTAAACAAATCCTAAGTCACGAATTACGTCATCAATAAATCGTTGAAAAGTTCAGGAAGCGTTACAAAGGCCGAATTGCATACGAGTGCTTTCGAAAAGTCCGAATTGCATACGAGTGCTTTCGAAAAGTCCGAATGGAGTGCAAATCGCAGTTTTATGTACATCATCAGGATTTATGGGAATTTGATGGTAGGCTTTTACTAGATCAATGTGACTGAAGACTTGTTTATCATGTAATTCAGCAGTGAAATCTGCGACACTAGGGATAGGATATTTTTCTTTAACAGTTTGTGCATTTAGAGCACGATAATCACCAACAGGTCTCCATTCAACAGATCCTTTCTTCGGCACCAGGTGCAAAGGCGAAGAGTAATTACTTTTAGAAGGTCTCATATGACCGAGTTGTAGCATGTGCTGAAATTCAGCTTTGGCAATTTTTAACCGATCTGGAGCTAGCCGTCTAGGCTTAGCAGCGACTGGAGGCCCCTTAGTGTTTATATAATGCACGGTATTATGCTTAACCGGTTGGTTGGGATCAGGTAATTTCGTGATTTCAGGAAATTTAAATAATAATTTACCATATATGTCATTTACAAAATTGGGTTTCACAGAAAATATATTACAAGTATTTAATATAGCAGGAGCTTTTAAATTAGTAGTGGAATCAATAAGACGACGATTCCGTAAATCAAGTTTTAAATTAAAATTATGCAAAAAATCAGCTACTAAAATAGCACATGAAACATCACAAATATAAAAAGAATATGTAAAATTTCGGCGTAGGCCTAAGTTGATATTAATACATTTACGACCATACACATTAATTTTTGTGCCATTAGCAGCACGAAAGGTTTGAAGAACAGGCTTAGTTTTGTCATTTTTATTCGCGGCCACAAGTGAGGCATCAGATCCAGAATAGACTAGAAAACACATACCTGAGTTTCTGTCTCTAACGAAAAGGCGACGAGAAGGTGCTGGGGAGAAGTCCGTCGCCGCTACTCTTCCCGCTTCTGGTTTTCCGAATAAGAACACGGCGCTAGGCACTTTTTTGCCTTTTCTTGATATTTTTGGTGATACCAACACAATCTTGCATCCCTATGGCGGGACTGAGAACGATTACGCTGATGGTTATCACTTCTAGATACACTTCTTGAACGACGAAGATGAGCGACCTCTTGGCGTAATGCTTGGATTTCTTTTACGAGCATATCAATGGCTGGCGGTGTCTGAGATTCAGTTGTTGGTGTTCGAACCGAAACAGAACTAATGTTGGAAGGCGTTAATTCAATTATTCTATCAGCAATATCCGCCGCTTTATCAGGAGTAATTTTTTCAATGGAAGCTAGAATCGTTTGTACAGTGGTTGGCATTTGTTGAGTAAACAGTTCTAAAAGAAGATCGTCACTGATATTATGGCTTTCAGCCCGTCTTTTCATTAAGCGAAGTAATTCAGTTGGTTTTCTGTCACCCAGGCTTTCTCCAGTTAGCAGTTTCCGAATTTCTAAAGTACGACTTTCTCCACAACGTTCGATAACTTTTGCTTTCAAAATCTGATAAGGATCAGTAGGATCAGGACTCATAATTATATCTCGAACCATAGTAGCAGTAGCAGGCGGTAGATGCGCTACAACATAATTATATTTTGTTTTCGACTCAGTAATAGCTTTAGGAGTAGCTAATTCGAATGTGCTTTCCAGCATATGAAACCATAATGTAGGGTCCACAGGGATATAGGGTGGAATGACTACGGCAGATGTTTCAGCAGTTGCCATTTTGCTAGTTAAACAAAACGTTCCATGAAACAGTTAAATAGTTCGACGTTCTATGAAACAGTTGAAGGTTCAAAAATCCGCGGTTACCATTTTAGAGAATGGATTGAAGGGAGATGATTAAAATATCTCGGTGACTCAAATAATCAGAAGGTTTTGTAGAAAAATAAACTTTATTAACATAACAACACATAGTCATATATTCGCCAACGTCACTGACAGAAATAAAACTGCCGCTCTCTGCAGAGTTCGAATGTTACTGCGTCACGTGACTTCAAAAGCTCTTCGAAGAAAACGCGGGGGGAGGAAATGCGCCTCATTGCTATTGGCTGAAAATTAAAATTGCTCCTCGCGCGCGCGAGAGAGAGAGAAATAGCAGACGGCTACAAGCATATTACCAACTGAAGATCCAATCTGAAGTTGAATGATAAAGCAAAAACATATAAGAGATGATTTGCACCTGTTGCCAATTTTTTTTAAAAATAATAATGGACCAAGGAAGAGTAATATATAGTATAAGCAGGTATATATATATATATAAATTCGTTGTTTATGAACCTTTCTTAATTTTTATACTACGGCAGAAATCCAGATAGATTTTTCGCTATTTTGGAAAACAGTTTGATCAATCACAAGCCGCCATTTTTGCGAAGATTTAGCCTTTTCCGTATAACATATAGCCCCACCAGTGGCGGAGAGGTTCTGCTTTCGAAGCTGGTAGACGGGAGGTGCTGGGTTCGAACCCAATCGCGCCCGTCGGCCTAACCGTTTCGGAGTTTTCGTGGTTTTCTTCGAAACCGTGGATCCCCATGCGTAAATACGGGTTAGGTTCCCTTAGAAAGACCCCCACGAAGGGCACTCCCCCCAGGGCCTATATCCCACGTGTTGATAATCGGCCGTCATAAACACAAACCAAACCAAACCGTATAACATATAGTTCTGATTGGTCAATCTTGTTTCCAAAACAGCTGAAAAGTCTATCTAGAAACTAAATCTAGAAACGCGACTTACTGTCTTATAGAAGTTACAATATGGAAATGGTAGACGAAGACGACATTTTTACATGACTGCAGTAAAATATTTCCGTTGCATCAAATCAACAACACCAGGGCCCGACTTACGCAGGGGCATGCGGGGCAGTTGCCCTGGGCCCTCCTTTTTAGCCCCCCCCCCCCATGACAGTAGTCAGGATTTTCATTAAAAAGTGTCAAATGTTTAAAATTAAACAAAAGTGACCAAAATTCATATGCTTTCAAACATTTAGGAAGGAAGTGCGGTCCCCCTTCCCCCTCTGCTTGCAGTACCCTCTCCACCCATGTAAAAAACAAACTATATCATTAGAAAACTAATGATTAATATTTTATTATGCCAACTTAGTATTCCATTGTTTTCAAAGGAAATTCTTTATTAACGGTTTTCTCGTAACGTGACAAGTTAATACCAGTAATGATGACCAATTTGGGGCATTTCCTTTAAGACATCTTATAACGTACGTAGATAAACAAAGTAAAAGCTTGCAAAGAAATACTCGTGTCAGTCAATCTATCATTTTTTTTCTACTATTATCCTACAAGTATTTTTTCTTAAAGTTGTGACTACCTTAATGTGACACACTCTATACAAATGTAAGCAGTACCTAGTACAAAACTTATGCATTTAATAGAATAGAGAATATGTATGAAGTTTAGTATTAGCTACTTCCACATTATTAAAAGAAATCTATAGATAGATAGAAGCCCCCCTCCCCCTTACAGAATGATTCTTGCCCCGGGACCCCCCATAGACTAAGTCAGGCCCTGAACAACACCCATACATATATATTATAGGTAGTGCCAGGGTTGCAAGAATGGAAAAAATAACGTTTTTGCTATGCAAGATATCCTTTTCCACGTTTTGCATCATGTATTGCAATTAGGGCTTTTGTTGTGAAACGATGGCTTACTTTAATGAGCTTATCAGTTTGATGAAATCGTATTAAAATATTGTAGGAGAGAAACAAAACTTCTTTTACAGAATACAAACGTCATTTTCATCGACGGAAACACTCCACTCTTCCAAAACTAGAGCACCAATTAATAACATAAACTCAATGTTTTTAGTTTTTTTTTTAATGTGCTCTTTTCAATTTTGATAATTACCGTGACACGAGCAGTAATTACTAACAAGGATTCCAAAGATTCAAACTTGCAATTTCCCTATAAAGTCCGCAGTTTTTCTGATATTGTGATTTTGATCTTCAAAAATTACGACAACTGCACAAATTTTAATTTATAAATTTGCTGTTCCGTATAGATATATTTTTGAATGGATTGGTTTAAAAAGAAAATGGATGAATCAGTTGAAGGTATTAGTGTGACTGAAAATGATCTTGCTACTCCTGGATCAAACACATATGTAATTAGAGAAGTAATGAGTCATGTAGTTCCAGGTACTAGTGTGGATGAAGATATCTTGGAAATAATGTATCTTCCAAGTGCAGAAGTAGTTTTCGAAAAAATGGATATAACAGCTAAAGACATTACTATGACTGAAAATTTAATCGCTACTCCTGGTCCAAGTGCAGAAGGAATTGGAAAAATGGTGGATCAGATAGCTGAAGTTAAAATTGAAAATAGAGAAGCTACTTTTATACCGAACACAGAAGGAATTCCTGAAATAGTGGATGAAGAAGTTGAAGGCATTAATGCGATTGGAAATTTTGTAGCTACTCCGGAACCAAGTATAGAAGGAATTCGTGAAGCAATGGATCTAACAGTTGAACATTTCGAAGTAATTGAAAATTTAAAAGTTACTCCTGTACCTGGCACAGAAGTGGTTACCGAAATAATGAATGTAGATGAAGTTAGTGAGACTGAAAGTTTAGCAATTGCTCCTGGATCAAGACCAGAAGGAAGTGATGAAATAATAGATCAAACAACTGAAGATATTAGTTTGATGAAAAATATAGAAGCTATACTTCTACCAAACACAGAAAGAATTGCTGAAATAAACGGCAAAATAGTTGAAGGTCTTGGCATAACTGAAAATTTAGAAGCTACTTCTGTATCAAGCAAAAGCGTTACCGAAACACATGTTGAAAATGAAAATACTACCAACACCCTGTTTAATAAAGAAATGAGTAAAACTGAGAATGAAGCTGAAAATGGAACGTCAAAGGCCATGAATAGTAAGGCCAAAAATCTAAACGTTGTTCATGGGCGTAAAAGTAAAAATCTGAAGAGAAAATTTTCTCATCCTCCTATATCCGAAATGTTAATGGGTTGCATTAAATCCCTTAAAAAGAGTAGTGGAGTTTCATTTGAAGACATTAAAACTCGCATGGAAGAAAATTATTCGGTTAACGTAAGAGCTTTATTGAAATACCACGTCATGAATTATTTGCAGAAGTGGGTTGAGATTGGAATACTTGAGAAAGTCAAAGAAGCTGACTTGGGAGAGAGATTCAGAATCAAAGAAAGTGAAATCAGTTATGAAAAGGATTCCATAATACAAGCAAAAATGTTAAAAATGAATTAAAACTGATCATCTTCAAACTTTTTGTGCTTTTGTAACATGGAATAACGGACGTTTAATTCAAAATTATAGAAAATTTTCAGATTAAAAATCATGTTTAAAATTCTTTTTTTTTCACTTAAATCTAATAAAAAGTTTATAAATAAAAATTTTGAAATGACTAAATTTTATACCTGTTTGTTTAAGTTTGTTTTTCGGCACAGATATCATACATTTGGCTCTATTTTTGGTACAAATGTCATATTCGCCCCATATTGGCGCGATTTTTTTCGGTTGCCAATTTGGCGAAAACATCAACAGCATAAACAACATAATCCGGGTTACCACATCAAGCAAAATAACAACACTTTGGCGCAAGTTAAGTACCCATTGCCTATATGATATTGGCGTCAGAAAAAAATCGCGCCAATATGGGGCGAATATGACATCTGTACCAAAAGAAATTACAATAAATAAGAAAAAGTTGAATCAATAACTATAGAAAAAAACAATTTATATAATTTTAAAAAGGAAAATAAAAGTAAATAAACAATTTATTAACAAATAAAAAACAACATCCGGGTTACCATATCAAGCAAAATAACGACACCAGTTTAACCAATTAATTGGCACCAGTTAAGTACGCCGCGCCGGTGCGCATATGATATTGACATCAGAAAAAAATCGCACCAACGTGGAGCGTATATGACATCTGTGCCGCCATATACGCACCGGGGTACCTAACTGGCAACAAACTGGCGTTATTTTGCCTGAAATGGTAACCCTGCTATTGTTGTTTATTAAAAATTGGGGGTTTTTTTTTGTTTTTGTTTTTTTTAACCATTTGGAAAAATGGTTATTTTTCTCGTCAGGGTAGGAAATCAAAACCATATCTGAACGTTTTCATTGATTTAATCCGCAATTTATTCGTTATCTGATTGGTATATACAGTAATCTGTATTTCCCTTTGGTTTCAACAACGATGGACAACAGAGTGTTGCCACTATGACAAAAAAGTAATAAAAACTACAAAAAAAAAATAATAAATCAGAAACAAATTGAGATACAGCTTTCAAACAAATTGTATTTAAAAGTACATTTTTTTCTCTATCCGACGGTATAAAAAGTAATATTGTCGGATGTTTAGAAGTTTAAGAATGAAATTTTATTTAAAATTGGTCTTGAGATTTTTGGAAATCTGATGATAGAAAAGCCTTTTCCCGAACAGCCAATGAAATGCTTGGATAATACGCAAGTATCAGGAAATCTTGCAATTTTTACGTGTAATAACACTATTAATGTTTAATTCATGGCGTACGTAATGTATGACCAGCTCCGTAGAAGTTTAAAAATTTACAGTACCGAAAATTGTAAACCTGAAATTTCTTTTAAAATTTGTTCACGATGGTTCCAGGAATGTTATCGTTTAATCCATGGCGTACATAATGTAGGATCAACTCCGTGCGATTTTTTATGTCTTAAAATTTAGTCTTTGAAAAAATCATTTTCCAAATGGTCGTTGTAATCTGTTAAATTGCTATTTTTTTTTCTTTTGCTTTTATTTCCTGTTTTAAAAGGCACAGATGTCATATACGGCCTATGTTGGCACTATTTTTTTCTGACGCCAATGTCATATACGCATCGGGTACTTAGCTGGCGCCAAAGTGTCATTCTTTTATAATAAAACACACATACATACATAAATAACGCCTGCATCCAACAGTTAGAGGTATATATAAATATTATACAGACATACACACAATAAATACAATAAACCCAACTGGAGTGAAAAATTAGCCAGAGCCAGGAATCGAACCCGGGACCACAGTATACAAGACTGCTGCTCTAACCACTGAGCTACTCCGGCCGATGCTTGAGTCTGCAATTTCTCACTAATAAACCATGTTGGGGAAGTCACCAGCCATCTATACGACAGCCTTGGATGACCGGACAACGATGAATAGATTTTACTATTACATCGATCTACGATAAATATAATAAAACACACGCTGTGTGTTTTATTAATTTACTTGTATTCCCTTAAATATAATTAACATAATTACTTAAGTCAATATTAGTTTTTGTTGCATTAAAATATCTCAATTTGTTGATTTTCTGTAAGCAAGTAAGCCATATTGTTTTACAGTGGAAGTCGATGAGAATTTGGCGAAATATTAGAGATATCGCCAAGTTGGCATCACTTTTGGCGACTCATTTTGGTCGCCAAATTTGGCAATATGTCGCAAGTTGGCGCAAACTTGGCATTATTTGGTGACAGAACTGGATCCCCCCTACGGTAACCCCCCCGTTATAGGTATGGAGATGCATTACATGCTGTTCAATAATCACATAAAAAATTCGCTAAAAATTCAAAAATCGCTGTACGAATTCCGGATAAACTTTTTTGAAAAGGGAACAAAATTTACTATATTGGGTTAAGGGAAAGAAACCGTGTTATTTTTTCTAATGTGGAAAAATCGAATTAATATAATCCCTTAAGTTAATATTAGTTTTTGTTGCATTAAAATATCTCAATTTGTTGATTTTCTTTAAGCAAGTAATCCAGATTGGTTTACAATTGAAGTCTATGGAAATTTGGCGAAATATTAGAGATATCGCCAAGTTGGCATCACTTTTGGCGACTCATTTTGGTCGCCAAATTTGGCGATATATCGCCAAGATGGTGACAAACTTGGCGTTATTTGGTGACAGAATTGTATTCCCCCTTAAAGGTATGGAGATGCATTACATGCTGTTCAATAATTGCATAAAAAATTCGCTAAAAATTCAAAAATCGCTGCACGATTTCCAAATAAACTTTTTTGAAAAGAGAACAAAATTTACTATATTGGGTTAAAAGAAAGGAACCATATTCTTCTCACTTATATGGAAAAATCGCCTCAAAACTTAAAAAAGTGCTAAAAATCTCATAAAAAATTAAATTTAAAAAAATGTAATAGAAAATCGGGCTTCGAGGTGCAAAACTTCATATATAGACGTACCTTTTCTCCAAATTTTGTAGCTCTGCGTGCAATGGTCTCTTCAGAACACCGTCGACACACTCACTCACACACAAACTTCTTTCCTTATTATTATAGATTTTACGAATGCAAGTACCTTGCCCCTGAAAGCGAGATAGCCAAAGCTTGAAATTGTACGATACACAGGGGTCGCATTCTATAGGGAAATTTTTATTGTTCCCACCTCTATTTTGAAAATAATATCTTCATCGCACTTTTCTTTAGAATATGTTAAATAAAATGATCATGAAGGTAACTCATTAAGGGTTCTAGTAGGAACAATAAAATTTTCCAATATAATGCGACCCCTGGCATACAGATAAAGTACTTATGTAGCCGTTTGTTCACAGATTTACCTTGTTTTTTTTTTCCCTTAAAATACCCATGTGACTTTTATACTTATTGCCTATACTAAAGTACAAAACTACTTACTTAATTTTTATGTTTTTGGTATAAATAAATCTAATATTTTCACTTTTAGTGTTTTTTTAGACGCGTTGACAGCAAAGGTTTCCCTTACAACGCTCTTTAGTTGATATATAATTTACATGATCTGAAGGTTTAAATTTTTTTAAGTTTACACTTTTTCAAACAGGACCTGCTACCCTATATGAAAAAAAAAAAAAAAAAAAAAAAAAAAAAACGCGTGTGGAACATAGACTCTCCCGGTCCACTTACCCCATTTTTATGGGGCAACTGGATCCATAAGGAAAAAAAGATGAAATATGCATATTTTTATATTTTTAAATATTAAAATGTAATTTTGAGCATTTCTGTCTGATAGAGGGAACCTAACTGAACACATTTACAAAAGTTCAGAGTTTAATGCAAATGAACATTAGCTTTTTGAAGCTGAAATGTCAGAAGCTCCAGAGTCACATTGTAAAATCATGGCCCAGTTGCCCCAACTAACCTTAGTTCATGTTTACCCCATTGCGCTCTGGCGCTGTTAGCGGATGTATGTCACTAGCCACTAGTGCTGGCGCATGTGGCAGATTTTTTTTTTTTTTTTTTAGAAATTTTGAACACCACAAAAATTTAATTGGTAATTTTCTTTTACTTTATTTATGGAAAATCAATCATCTTGTAAAGCAAAAATAAGAGTTAAAACTTTCTGGTGAGAATTCGGAATGTCTAATTTAAAAAAGTCAGCCATATATCATTGTTGGAAATGGCCAAAATAGCATGACGTAATTTGCATACGTCATAGAGCGCAAAAGATTAAACTCATTTGGCATTTCATACAACCAAATTCAGCGTAGTAATAATCTTTTATTTTTAAAGTGTAGCTAAACCAAAACACTTGTTCAGAGTTTAAGTTTGGCATTGTGCTAAGCGCGCTTCGAAAGGAGGTTGCAACGCCATCTTGGTCCGTGCAGCGTTTTTCGAGATAGGTTTTTAATTAACTTTCACAGACAAGTGAGGCGTATTGAGAGATCCATTCAATGCAAACTAGCCGCGAATCCCATAGTATTTATGTGATTAATTCTAATTAAATTAGTCTGTTTTTAACAATTTGACGTTTATTGCTTTTATACTGCTACCGGCCATTGCATTACACAAATATATCATTAAAAGTTGCTATCTGGGCTTTAAAAGCCGGTGGTACATATCGCATGCCGCCCCTGTCATTATGTATGTCCAAACCGTCCGTGTCTTTAAAGATTAATATCTCGACTAATTACAGATGGGTTTTTTTTCGAAAGTCATTATCAACAATGCTTTTATACTTCTGGTGCGATAGGTACCTCAAGCGCTTCTCAACACGTTGCTGAATGCCTGCAAATCGAAATTTGTGTGTAACGGAAAACTTTCTCAAAAACTATGTGACCCAGGGTAATCGTATAATTTTCCTGTAAGGTTCAACTTAACGTCTACTACCTTTAATTTTTTCCTAATTTTAGTTTGAGCAGATTCGGAAATAGATGGGGGGGAGACATATTTTTGCCCTAAATTTTCGACTATATCTCTGAAAATATAATACTTAAAACTAAAAGGAATGTATTTTTGATTTCAGCGTCGTCAATTCACGAGATATAAAATCGGTCACCCGCCGATGACCGCCTTGTATCGGGGCGGTCACCCGCCCCGATACCCGGAATCAAACCCGTTCAGCTGGGGCTTCCCGGCAGGTAGGGGCCTGGTCATCGGTTAGAAAGAAAGAAAGCTATAAAATCCTTATGAATTTGTCATATATATCTTCTTAATATTATCTACAACATTTATTTTGACAAGTTTTTGGTAGGACCAACTCTTACTTCAAAAACAAATTAAAAATACATAGCGGTTGAAGAAAAAAATTATCGTATTAAGTGCATATTCAAATCCAAACTGCTTATTTTCTGACTCATTTTTCAATTCATTTTTGCTTTCAAACGCATCCAATTGGCAGATTCTCTTATTCAGAAACTGTATAATGTACCGTAATGGTCGACTTTTTGATAGAGTCAGAATATATTTCAAAAAATGATGTCAAACTGGGCATTTTGAACCGAATTTCCCGAAGCGATTGTGTTGGAAATGGAAAATATTGTCCTACTGAGAAAATAATTGTTTATAAATCAAGGTTTAATTAATTGAACAAAAAATAAAAACACAGGTCGCTTATAAATTCTCTTCAAAAATCACGTCAGCAAGTTTCATATTTTTCCTTTTAAAAATTAATCTGAAAATGTGCCAAAAAATTCCGAGTTGTTGAGCATGGAATTTTAATGCTGCCTTAACATGATTCTGATAAAACCATCTCTTATATAAAAATGAAATAAAAACTCGTCAAAAGCGGCCAAATAAAATTGTTAAAGTGGATTTATTCCTAATTATGGTTCAGTTTTTATTGTTGAAATTAGTACTTAACTTCGAAATCTACCTGCGCCTGTAGGCCGACCCGGCGGGGATTTTTTTTATTAAGAAGCCTGTATTTAATTTAGACTATTATTTCTTTTTTAATTTATTTATTTAGGTTTCATAGAAGAAAAAAAAATATCTCTCTATTCTAAAAAAAAAGTAACTACCGCTGTCACCGCCGCCGCCGCCGGTTTTGAATTTTTTGCGACCGGAGGTATTTCTTCGTTAATATTATGAAAAATAATGCATACTAAAATATGAAAATCGGTGGTATTATACAGAAATGTTTGATTAAACACGCTGATACAGACAGTTTTCAAATCGAAGAATTATTTTAAGAAATATTTAATGCTAAAGTTGGACAAAATCGTTCCACTAAAAAAGTTTTATAGGAGAAAAAACTATTCATGGGAATTTAATCATTTTTAGATCATTTTATACGTTTGAAGTTCCCGGTGTGCAAATTGTATTTCTTTTTTTAATTTGGCTAATTTTTTGAGGTTTTATTTCTATTTTAAATTCAAATTTTCAGCATTTCTAGAGATATTTTTTACAGATTTTAGAAAGTGATATTAATTTAAACTGTTGCCAGCTGTATAAACAGCGGAAACAATAATGTTTGCTTCAAAAAAAAAAAAAAAAAAAATTATACGTGATACGTGTAATAAATTAAAAATTTATTTACACGTGACTATTATAAACAGAAAAAAACATTTGGAATTAGAATTAAATAATTATGTACAAAAAGCAGGAACTTATTAAAAATTACGTCATAAAAACTATAATTACACGTGAATTTTAAGAGAGAAAGGAATTTGTAAAACAATAAATTTATTAACATGCGTTAGAAGTCTTAAATAGGAGAAATTACGTCATATTTACGTCACATTACAGTTATTACATAAAATGAACACAAAATAATATTGCAAAGCGGTTTAAATTTACAAATTGCGCTAGACATTTATTTGATATTTTGAGAGGATACTTTTCAACTATTTTTCTTAGGAAAGCGCAAATAATATTTCATTTCTAACACAAGTATTTTCACGTGAATATTAAAAAGAGAAAGAATAGTTTGGTCAAAATTACGTCAGTTTAAAAACGATTAATTTAAAATGTCTCATTTAAAAGAACTTTCTTTTCGCTTTGTTAAAAAATACCGGGAGACAAAGATTCTGTTTACTTAATTCCTTTTATATTAGTTTATTTTGAAATGTTGTTACACGTGTCTACGTCAAGTTATTTTTATTTCGACGTTTTATTTGTATTTTTATTAATGTTGTACTAATTTATTTGTTCTTTCGTTATTTAAAATAAAAATTATGTCAATTTGTATAATTTGGCGAGTGGTTTGGCGATTTATATAATTTGGGGAATTAGTCGACGGGATAATCAAGTAGTACCGCAGCGGATTTGGCGTTAAAATTTCCCCAATCAAAGAGAAATGAATAGAAATCCGTTTAGAGAGATCGCCACTGTTTTTTAAATTATAATTCAATCTTTCGAAATCTTTTTAAAGCCGATCACATTAGCATGCATTTAGAGTCTGCGGTGTCTGGACGGGGGTTGGCGAGCGTAGCTCGTAGGGGGCCGAGCCCGCTAGTTTGTTAAATTGTAAGAAAAAAACAACAACAATAAAAGCGATTTTTTGGCATTTCGAGACATCATTAAGTGGACCAAAAAGGTTGGAAATGACGAAAATCGACTACAGTTTGATTAAGAATCCGGTAATTAATTTAAACTATTATTTCTTTTTTAATTCATTTATTTATGTTTTATAGAAAAAAAATAATTGTCAAATTGTAGGACTGAACAACAACAGCTACAAAAAAAAAAAAAAAAAAAAAAAAAAAAAAAAAAAAAAATTAATGTTGTGCGACAAAATTAACCTTGCAAAACTAGTTTTTCCACGATTTTGAAGTCCAAGTTCTATATTTTTGAGCCATCATTTCATTTTTATACATCTTATTACGTTGTCTATCGCTTATATCTGAAAAACAACACAATTTTGTAAAACAGAGTTAAAAATACATTATGAAAATTTCAAAATCCATAAAAATGTATCGTATTTATTTTAACTTGAAAATGCAAATTTTGTTTGTTTGTTTTTAGATATGCTTCGCAATTAAAAAACAGGAACATGTAAATCCTTAACTCGTCCAAATGTTATCGTGGAAAAAAAAATAAACTTAAAAAAGTGTTTCGAGATAATTCAGTTTAAAACCACGGAATATAAGATGAGTCCTTTTGACTCCCTCCGTTGAATAAGATAATCGATAAAAGCGATTCTTCCATTAACAGCGTTAAAGTTTTGCTTTCACAAGTATTGCTGGCCTGTGCGCGGCTCAACGTTTACGGCTCCTACGACCTTAATTATAAATAACTTTAATGCAAAATGAAATTATCCTTTTAGAAATATAATAATTTCTTTTCTTGCAATCTTCCCCTTATAAACTCTTCCTGGTTTTGTTGGTTGGTTGGGTGCTGTAATAATATAGGGAAAGCGAACAAACTAATATTGGAGAATGAAGTGAACTTATATATACCGGGTGTCCTAAAAAGGACTGACTGATTTTAAAATTCAATAACTTGCAAACGGTGACAGATATTTAAAGAATTCTTGCATGAGGATTATGCATAAGGTCAAAAGTTTTTTTACAGTGATTTTCGAATTTAGTTCGAATTACAAACAATAGATGGCGCTGTAAGCAATAGGCGCTAAATACAGGCTCGATTTTGTTTTCAGACAGGCTCAGATCTCTTCTTCCATGCGGAAAAAGAAGATTAAAATGTATTGAGTGGGTCCCGAAGGACCAAAATTCGAGCCTGAATTTAGCGTCTATTGATCACAGCGCCATCTATTGTTTGTAATTCGAACTAAAATCAAAAGTCACTGTAAAAAACTTTTGACCTCATGCATAACCCTCCTGCAAGAATTTTTTAAATATCTGTCACCGTTTGCAAGTTGAATTTTAAAATCAGTCAGTCCTTTTTAGAACACCCGGTATATATATATATATATATATGCTTCATGGGCTGTTTAATAGCCTCTGCTTATTAACCAGGAGAAGACCCTTTAATTGCCTTCGAGGAGGACTTAAAGGAATCGACTGGGAGCGGAGACTTAATGTCCAATCCGCACCTTCCACCGGTACAGCCTGTTAGTACCCTTGCCTAGTGCATGGGGAACGAACGCGGATGGGCTTCCTCCAACCCGCTTGGCCAGCGTGGAGGAATTTGGCCACCTACCCCCCTTATTTTACCATGAATTCACAAAATAAATCACGGCCTTTAATTCCCGGCGGTCTGAATGTTCCTGGTTACGGCAGCGATCAGAAAGACATGAAGACAGAGGGTACTAAGAATAACCGGGCTCGGCTAGGCTGCCATAAGTTGATGACCTTGGCTACGTATAATGGACGATCCCTATCTTCGGAAAATCGTTTACAGAAACTTGAAGAAGAATTAGAAAGAATCAACTGGGACATCCTAGGATTATGTGAAGTAAGAAGAAAAGGAGAAGAGAAGATAGATCTTGCCAGCGGACATGTATTATACTACAGAGGCACAGAAGATGGAAGAACAAGTGGTGTAGGATTTCTGATTCATAAAAGGTGGAAGAATCACATCGTAGAATATGATAGTGCATCAGATAGAGTTGCAAGGTTAGTAATACAAGTGTCCAGAAGATACAAGCTGCAAATTACCCAAGTTTATGCACCAACAGTAAGCTATACTGATGAAGAAGTTGAGGATTTCTATGAAGAAGTAGCTTCAATGCATCAAAAGGGAAAATGCTACATAAAATTAATAATGGGAGACTGGAATGCTAGAATTGGGGAAAAAGAGAAAGGTGAGTTATCAGTAGGAAATCATGGATATGGGGTGCGAAATGAAAGAGGAAACAGATTGATTGAGTTTGCAGAATGTGAACAGTTGTATATCATGAATTCATTTTTCAAGAAAAAGCCACAAAGAAAATGGACATGGCGTTGTGCAAATGGCTCAACGAGTGAAATCGACTACATCTTAACAAACGAAAAGCATCTTATTCAGGATTGCAGCGTTCTCAATAACTTCAATACAGGAAGTGATCACAGGTTGTTTAGATGCAAACTGCTCTTAAATACTAAAGTGGAAAGAGTGAAGCTTTTGCAACACTCAAAGAAATCAATCGATATAATAAATCTCCAGAAACATAAAGAAGAATTCCATTTGGAACTTAAAAACCGTTTCCAAGTACTTCAATCAGCTTTAGAAGAAGAGCAAGATATTACAGTAGTGAACAAGAAACTAACCAGTACTCTACAAGATATTGCAAAGAAGATAGCCGATGATGCACAAGTAAAGCAGACAAAGAAAATAACAGAAGAAACAAGAAGATTGATGAAGAAACGCAGAGAATTTAAAATGAAGAAAAACGATCCTAAATCAAGAGTTGAATATGCTGAATTATGTAAAACGGTAAGAAAATGCGTTACAGAAGATATCAGAAAATTTAACTCTGATCTTGTCAAGAAAATTCTAGAAGATAACAAAAGTTTAAAATCAGCTAGGCGAAAACTTTGTGTTGGAAGAAAAGGTATTTTTGCACTAAAGAGGGCAGATGGAACAATCACTAAAATCAATAAAGAAATAGTACACATTGTCGAAAAATTCTATAACGATTTATATAAATGTGAAGATCAGAGGGAAATCAACTTATGTGATCCACGAGAAAACTTAACAGAAACCGATGCCATAATCCCAGTGACGACAGACGAAGTTTTACAAGCCATTAAATTTATGAAAAAAGGTAAATGCCCCGGAGAAGATGGAATTACAATCGACCTTATCAAAGAAGCAGGAGAAGAATTTGCAAAAATGCTATCCTTACTGTTTTCCAAATGTCTCCAGAAGTCAGATGTACCAGAAGATTGGAATAATGCTGTGATGGTGCTACTTTACAAGAAAGGAGCGAAGGAAAACATTAAAAACTACCGTCCAATCAGCTTACTGTCAGTGATTTATAAAATTTTCACCAAAGTTTTAACGACAAGACTTGAATCAGCTCTGGACTCAGCTCAGCCTAGAGAACAAGCAGGATTCCGAAGTGGATTCAGCACAATGGATCATATCCAAACGGTAAGGGAACTCATAGAAAAACATAAGGAATATAATTTACCTCTTTGCCTTGCCTTTATTGATTATGAAAAAGCATTTGATTCGGTCTACACATCAGCAGTAATAGAATCTCTGGAGGACATTGGTATAGACAAACCTTACATCAATATTATAAAGAAGATTTACAAGAAAGCAACAGCAACCATCCGCTTGGACAAAGGAAAAGCAAAGATCAAGCTTGGAAGAGGGGTAAGACAAGGAGACACCATTTCACCTAAGCTTTTTACTGCTGTCTTAGAAAATATTTTCAAGAAGCTGGATTGGGAAAACAAAGGGATTAGAATAAATGGGGAATATTTAAGTCATCTCCGATTCGCTGACGACATTTTAATTTTCAGTAACAGTCCTGAAGAATTGGAAAATATGCTAAAAGATTTGGCAGAAGCTAGCATTAATGTGGGATTAAAAATAAACTTGGAAAAGACTAAGGTGATGTTCAATTCATTTGCATCAAAAAAGAAAATCGTCCACAACAACACTGAAATTAAAGAAGTGCAAAGTTATGTGTACCTTGGGCAAGAAATATCATCTGATAATAGTATCATGAATGAAATCAATAGAAGAATAAGAAATGGATGGAGTGCTTTTGGGAAGAACAATATTATTCTGAAGAGTAGCATGCCCCTGTGTTTGAAAAAAAAGGTATTTAACCAATGTGTTTTGCCCGTCCTAACTTATGGAGCAGAAACATGGACGCTAACAAAACGGATGGTACAAAGATTACAAACAACACAGAGAAGTATGGAAAGATGTATGCTAGGTATAACTAGAAGAGACAGAAAAAGAATAACCTGGATAAGAAGTCAGACGAAAGTTTTTGACATCATTGAAAGAATTAAACGGCTAAAATGGAAATGGGCTGGGCACATCGCAAGAAGACAAGACAATAGATGGAGCACAAACACCCTACAGTGGTATCCCAGAGATGTAAAACGGCCAAGAAGACGACCTCAAGTAAGATGGAGTGATGAAATCAGAAAAGTAGCCGGTGTAAATTGGATGACTAAAGCACTAGACAGGAAACATTGGAAAAATCTGGGGGAGACCTACATCCAGCAGTGGATTGAAAACGGATGATGATGATGATGATATATGCTTCATTCAGGGATATATTAAAAAGCGCATGTGCATAAAGCTTTAAAAATAATAATAAAAGTAACACAGTAATAGTTGAATTCACGAATTGCACTCACATTCGAATTTAATGTATGTTGACATTCGTATACAGTGTTTTTTACTTTCTGTTATTTGCTTTCCATATGCGTGAATCGTAGAAGAGTCGCTTATAGTGATAGCTGAAATAGCTAAAATACACTCTCATTTAAAATTTCATGTGTCAAAGATACATACAGTGAGTCAGTCAGATTCATTATTAGTTTTTGTCAAATTCCTTATTATTTACATATTTCATACATTTCGTACCATATTTACATATTTTGTATGGTACGCTAATCTCAGCAAGATACGTGTTGTAGTAATCCCTTAAATAACAAATTAGTTTATTTCTTCCGAATTGCATATGTATTTTTTTATTCGTATAAATCAAGTTATTCGGACCTATTATTCGATCTTTTGCAAATAACATCTATAAAAATTTCATCAATGATATTCTCAGCTATTGTTTGTTTATTTTATCAAGTTTGCCACAGGTGAAAAAAAGTGACTATTTGTAACCATTTTCAATACCTAATGGTACTATGGGAACTTTTTTGACTTAAAATGTTATAAAAGAAATATATTTTTTACACCAAAACAACTTCTTACAAGATTTTTTATTTTCAGAAATACAGGGATAATCCTTCCAAAAAAAAATTAAAGTTTTTGTTAGTGACGTGTTTCAGTTCATTTTTAACCAATAATTTACTCGAGAAGACACTTTCTCCGCAGTCAGTCATATTAAAATTTTAGTCAGAAAATTTTTCAATTATTATTTTTTTATGTTTGTAATGTTTTTCCTACATACTTGGTGAGAAATTTTCTATTTTTGGAGTAGCGAAATTATTATTAAGAAAGTGAAAATACATATTTTATATTTTTGTAAGCTACTATTTGTATAACTATTTTTTTAGGTTTATGTACTATTTAATCAACTATTTTTATTGTGTTTTTCTGTAGCAACACTCCTTTAGTTGAATAAAAGTAATGTCTGGGGAAGAATTCTGAAATTTCCCCAACTGCTAAAAAATTTCGATGTAAGTGGCTTTTTAAAATAAAAATTTCACAATACGTACATTATAAATTTAAAAAGTTCTTTTTTTCACCTTGAAATAGTAAACACTTAAGGTGAGTCTCAAATTCCCTGCTCAATAAACGCGAAACTTTCTGACCCATTTTTAAACGTAAAAAC
Source organism: Maratus speciosus (assembly GCA_963932465.1). Taxonomy (NCBI): domain Eukaryota; kingdom Metazoa; phylum Arthropoda; class Arachnida; order Araneae; family Salticidae; genus Maratus; species Maratus speciosus. The sequence goes on from OZ010789.1 coordinate 469,519,226, forward strand.
ATAAAAATTACACACCCAACTATTAAAGCCTTTTGGAATTGACTGGCATTTTTTTTTTTTATAAACTAGGGGGCTTGACCCCCTACGAGCTACGCTCGCCAACCCCCGTTCAGACACCGCAGTTTCTAAAAGCACGCTAATTTGATCGGCTTTAAAAAGATTTTGAAAGAATTGAATTATAATTTAAAAAACAGTGGCGATCTCCCTATAAACGGATTTCTATTTAGTTCTCTTTGATTGGGGAATTTTAAGGAAAAATCAGCTGCTGTTAAAAGTTACAATGGCTATTTTCCTCTTTGATTAAATTAAATCAGTTAAACATTTCAAAATAAGCTCATATAAAATGAATTAAGTAAACAGAGTCTTTCTTTCCCGGTATTTTTTAACAAAGCGAAACGAAAGTTCTTTTAAAAAAGACATTTTAAGCGGGCTCTCATGTCAAGTACACAAGTCGTACACTCTCAAAAAAACTTTCTTCAATTCACGGAAATTCAACTGGCAGCAGTGCTGCCGGCATTTTTCCGTGAATTGACGAACATCCGTTTTTTTTTCCTCCGTTACAGGAGGTAAACTATCCGTCAATTGAAGAAAGTTGGGAAAAAGCAAAAGCGGCTGACGTCGGATTCGAGCCAGCCATCTCAACGATACGAGACGAACACGCTAGCACTGAGCTATAGTTGTACAGCAGTAAACCGCTTTGAAGTAAATATGTTTGCTTCAGATGTATATGGCTTGATAAATTTCTTTAAAAAGCTTTTTTTAATTTTGAAGTTCATTTCGGGAAGATTTCGTCTTTAATGATAGTGTCGCTGGGGTTTTTATACTTTAGTATTAATGTAGTATAAAAATATGAATTTTAAATATTTTTATGTAGATTGCTAGTGGTAAAATACAAATATTATATTTTTATTCGATAAGATTTTTTTTTTTTTTTTTGAGAAATATTAATTTTTTTCCATTTAATTTTCTTAATTAAAATATCTTTTAAATGTATTCATTTAAAGTATATTTTAAATGCGAATATCTATACTCATATTATAAAGAGGTAAAAATTGTTTATTTGTAGGAAGTAAGCTCTGGAACTACCGAACCGATTCCAAAAGTAATGGTATCAAAATGATGGTGTTAGTCCAACTTAGAACATAGGCTATATCTTATATCAGTGCCACTGCCCAAAAGGGGGTGTAGGAGCAAAAAACGTTCTAAAAATGCGATTTTTGTGTTACTGAAGTACCTAGAAAAACGAAATTTGGAATAGTAGTTACTTATAAGATACTAATGATCTCTAAGAACATTTCTTAAAAAAATCGAAATTAAAAAAGGGTGAAAACGCGCGAAAAGCGTTCTGAAAAACGTTCTAAATGGCGATTTTTACTTATTTTCAGGAAGTACCAAACCAATTTAAAAAATAATGGTGTCAAAATGATGGAGAAAACGCTTGCTCCAACATAGGCTACATTTTATGTCGGTGTCACTACCACTAAGGGGGTGCAGGAGCATAAAAACATTCGAAATTGCGATTTTTGTATTACTGGAGGTTCCAGATACATGGAATTTGACATGGTAGTTACTTATTAGATATAAATAAAGAACATATTCTTTAAAAAATTCTAAGAACAATTCTTAAAAAAATTCGAAATTTAAAATGGGTGAAAATGCGCAAAAGGCGTTCTAAAAAACGTTCTAAATGGTGATTTTTACGTAATCTCAAGAAGTACTAAACCGATTTTTAAAATAATGGTGTCAAAATGATGGTGACAACCCTTGCTTCAATATAGGCTACATTTTATGTCGGTGCCACTACCCCTAAAGGGGTTGCAGGAGCAAAAAAACGTTCGAAATTGCGATTTTTGTGTTACTGAAGGGCCCAGATACATGGAATTTGGAATGGTAGTTACTTATTAGATATAAATAAAGAAAATATTCTTTAAAAAATTCTAAAAACAATTCTTAAAAAAATTCGAAATTTAAAATGGGTGAAAATGCGCAAAAAGCGTTCTAAAAAACGTTCTAAATGGCGATTTTTACGCAATCTCAAGTGGTACAAAATCGATTTCAAAAATAATGGTGTCCAAATGATGGTGACAACCCTTGCTCCAACATAGGCTACATTTTATGTCGGTGCCAGTACCCCTAAAGAGGGTGCAGGAGCAAGAAAACGTTCGAAATTGCGATTTTTGTGTTACTGAAGGGCCCAAATACATGGAATTTGAAATAGTAGTTACTTATAAGATATAAATGGTATCTAATAACATTTCTTAAAAAATTCGAAATTTAAAAAGGGTGAAAATGCGCGAAAAGAGTTGTAAAAAATATTCTAAATGGCGATTTTTGCGCAATCTCAAGAAGTACTAAACCGATTTCAAAAATAATGGTGTCAAAATGATGGTGACAACCCTTGCTTCAATATAGTCTACATTTTATGTCGGTGCCACTACCCCTAAAGGGGGTGCAGGAGCAAAAAACGTTCGAAATTGCGATTTTTGTGTTACTGAAGGGCCCAGATACATGGAATTTGGAATGGTAGTTACTTATTATATATAAATGGTCTCTAATAACATTTCTTAAAAAATTCGAAATTTAAAAAGGCTGAAAAGGCGCGAAAAGAGTTGTAAAAAACGTTCTAAATGGCGATTTCTACGCAATCTCAGAAAGTACCCAACCTATTTCAAAAGTAATGGCTAGAAATTGATGACGACAGCCCTTGCTCCAACATAGGCTCTATTTCATGTCGGTGTCACTACCAACTAGGGGTTGCAGAAGCAAAAAACCTTCTGAATTGCAATTTTTGTTTTACGGAAGGGCCTAGAAACCTGAAATTATGCAGGGTAGTTAATTATAAGATACAAATGATCTCTAAGAACATTTCCTAAAAAATTGAAATTTAAAAAGGCAGAAAATAGACGAAAAACGTTCTAAAAAACGTTCTAAATTGCGATTTGTACGCAATCTCAGAAAGTACCCAACCGATTTCAAAAGTAATCGTTGGAAATTGATGATGACAGCCTTTGCTCCAACATAGGCTCTATTTCATGTCGGTGTCACTATCAACTAGGGGTTGCAGAAGCAAAAAACGTTCTAAATTGCGATTTTTGTTTTACTGAAGGTCCTAGAATCCTGAAATTAGGCAGGGCAGTTAATTATAAGATATAGGTCAAAACTGGGAAATTTCATTAGCGGCCACTGGCCGGTAAGGCTAGTTTTTTAAGTGGCCACTTTTTTTATTTAACAATACTAAACAGTAAAATTTCTATAAGTATTAATCTAAAACTGAATAGCCCAAATAAATATGTTAATATAAATATATTAGAACCAAAAAAAGTAGAATCCTTGATGAAATGCAAGAAAATTTTATTCTCTCCTTGTAAAAAAGTGGCCGGAAGGTGGCCGCTGATAGACAATTTTGTACTAGCCACTTTTTCTCATTTACCGGCCCTGTGGTCGATGGCTAGTGCTAATTTTGACCTTTATTATAAGATACAAATGATCTCTAAGAACATTTCCTAAAAAATCGAAATTTAAAAGGGGAGAAAATGGACGAAAAACGTTCTAAATTGCGATTTCTACGCAATCTCAGAAAGTACCCAACCGATTTCAAAAGTAACCGTTGGAAATTGATGATGACAGCCTTTGCTCCAATATAGGATCTACTTCATGTCGGCGTCAGTACCACCTTGCAGTTGCATTTTTAAAAACTTTCTAAATTGTGATTTTTGTGATACTGAAGGGGCTAGCAACTTGAAATTTGGCATGGTAATTACTTATGAGATGTAAATACTCTCTGAGAAGAGTTCCTTAAAAAAATTTAATTTAAAAAGGGTGAAAATGAAAGAAAAGCGTTCTAAGAACTTTCTAAATAGCGATTTCTACGCAATCTCGGGAAATATAAGTCGATTTCAGAAGTAATGGTTTCAAATTGATGGTGACAGTCCCCGCTCTAACATAGCCTATATTTTATGTTGTTTTCCTTACTACCTGGGGGTTATAGAAGCAAAAAAAGCTCTAAATTTCGTTTTTTGTGTTACTGAGGGGGTCTAACATTTTAAATTTGGAATGGTTATTATTTCAAAGATGCAAATGCTTTTTTAATATTTGTTGAAAGAAAATTCCAAATTTAAAAGGATCAAGTGCGCAAAAAGCGTTCTACAAGCGTTCTAAATTACGATTTTTATGCAATCGTATGAAATACGAAATCGGTTTCAAGCATAATGTTGCAAATTGATGGTGATAGAACCTGCTCAAACATAAGCAATATTTTATGTCGAGGATTGCATGAGCAAAAAACTTTCCAAATTGCGATTTCTGCGGTACTGAAGAGGCTAGAAACTTTAAATATAGAAGGGAAGTTACTTATAAAATATAAATGTCCTCTAAGAACAGTCGAAAATAAATTCGAAATTAAAAAGGAGTGAAGCGAAGAGAAGGAGCAAAAAGCATTCTAAATGTGTCCTAAATTACGATTTCTACGGAATCTCAGGATATAATAAACCGATTACAGCAGTTATTGGTTGCGAATCAAGAGTGATATTCCCTGATCCTATACGGGCTATATTTTATCCCGGTGTCACTACCACCTGGTTGGTAGGAACAACAAGAAAGCCTTTAACAACATCTAAATTTCGTTTTCAATAGAATATTAGGAAATACCAACCAACATCAAGGTTAATGTTGGCAAATTAATGGTAGTCTCTGTTGCAATATTTTTCGAGACATTCTATTTCAACTCTGTGTCGGCATTTTATGTTGGTGCCACTAACACCAGAGAGGTGGAAGACTGTTAGACAAGAAACTTGGCATTTGACATGATGGTTAATTTTAAGATGTAAATGCGTTAAGATGGATTCTAAAAAATTCAAAACTTCAAAGGAATACTGCAATAAGCGAATGAAATGAGCATAAAAGTCTCAAAATACTTTCTAAATTATCGTTTAATCGGAATTAGTTTTAGCTCTTCTTATTAATTAAAATCTCATTTCTGTCTATTGCACTTTTATTTAGTAAGTTTAAGTTTAAGTTTTCAAACTGTGGCTTAATTTGTAATTTTTGAGTAATTTCAAAAAGTGTTCTTCTAATAAAAAATAGTCATGCAAATATCACTTGGCATATTTCAACTATTACGCGAGCAAAGCCGCGGGGTTTGCTAGTTTATTTATAAACAACTTTATTAATTTAACTTCATTCAACTTTTAAAAAGAAATTGTGAGTTCTTTTCAATGAATGAGAAAAGATTGTTATTTATTTTGAAATTCGAAAAATTTTTGTCTTTTTCAGTTAAATTAGAAATCTTAATTTATAGAATTCTTGGTTTTTCATTTTTAAAATGAATTCGGATTTATTATCAATGTACCCAATACGCATGCGTACTAGGAATGAATGGAATTTATCCCTCTTTTTTAGACGTTCGAGGAGAATTCACGGATAAAACATGTTTTCTAGCAGTACGGAAATTATTTGTTAAAAAATGAGGAATAACTTAGTGTATATTGACGAGTTTTTCTGACAGTGTATGTTTGTTGGTCAATAAATAAATAAATAAAATACATTTTAAATGTATTGTTTTTAATCTCACGTAATTTGCACCAAACTTTTCTTTCTCTTTTTAATATTCACGTGAAAATACTTTTGTTAGAAATGAAATATTATTTGCGCTGTCCCAACAAAAAAAGTTGAAAAGATCATCTCGAAATATCAAATAAATGTCTCGCGCAGTTTTTAAATTTAAACTGTTTTGCAATATTATTTTTTGTTCATTTTACGTAATAAGTGTAATGTGACGTAAATGTGATGCAATTTCTCCTATTTAAGACTTCTAACGCATGTTAATGACTTTATTATTTTACAATATCCTTTCTCTGTTAAAATTCACGTGTAACTATAGATGAAGTAATTTTCAATAATTTCCTGCTTTTTATACGTAATTATTTAATTCTAATTTGAAAGTTTTTTTTTCTGTTTATAATAGTCACGTGTAAATAAATTTTTAATTTGAAGCAAACATTATTGTTTGCGCTATTTATAAAGTTGACAATAGGTTAAGTTAGTACAATTTTCTAAAATAAGTAAAAAATATCTCTCGAAATGCCGAAAATTTGAATTTAAAATAGAAATAAAAGCTCAAAATATGAGTAAAATTTAAAAACTAAATGCAATCTGCACACCGGGAAATTATAACGTATAAAATGATCTAAAAATGATTAAATTCCGATGTATAGTTTTTGCTCCTATAAAACTTTTTTAATGGAACGACTTTGTCCAAATTTAGCCTTAAATATCTCTTAAAATAATTCTTCGATTTGAAAACTGTCTGCATCAGCGTGTTTATCAAACATTTCTCTATAATACCGCCGATTTTCATACTTCTTGTATGCAATATTTTTCTTATTATTAACGGAGAAAGACCTCCGGTCACGAAAAACTCAAAACCGGCGGCGGCGGCGGTGACAGCGGTAGTTACTTTTTTTTTTTTTTTTTTTAGAATAGAGAGATAAATTACTTATAGAGTTATGAGCGATTTTTGTCACGTGAAGACATATTTTTTCTTTTTCCGGGCTGTGAAAGTATTTTCTGAAAGACCTTTCTCATTTACCAAAATATGGAAAAGGGCAGTTTATTTACATAGTTCGGAATAAGAAAACCTACCAATTTCAAAAGTTTCTGAACAAAAATGAATTCAGAAATATATTAGGAAGTAGCACTTTTAGATTTGAGAACAGTCTTAAAAATATAAAGATTATTATTACGGAAAAGTGCGACAAAAATTCAATGAAAGTAATTTATACTTAGGAGTTAAAGTATTTGCATATTTTGCATATTGCACGAACGCACCTCATTTGCCACGTTTGACGCACAATTTCCGACTTGTTTCAAATAAGCTGGGGAATTTTAGTTTCTCTATCCAACAAATCAGTAGCAACAGTTTTCAGCAGTTAAATTACGTTCGAAATTATTGAATATATAACACGTGATTTAGCACATTGCTAACCAAGCGTATAAGCAACAGAGTGAAAAATGTCCAAGCCGAGAATCGAACCCGGGACCCTTGGAATAGTTCCAAGTGCTCTACCATTTAAACTACGAAGACGATTAGTTAGCAGTGTGCGAAATCATATATTACATATTCAACTAATATATAACACCCGTCAAAAATGATGGAATGTGAATGAAAATCGGACGGAATGTGAAATCTTCAAAACAATATTTAAAAAAATATTTTTTTGAATGAAAAACAATAGATGCCTCGTGCATTTTGTTAATCAAAAAGTATTATCCTTTGATTTTTGACGATTATAACAAAGACATTATGTAAACTACAGTTTAAAATCATATTTTAAGTATTTCAGCATGGAACAATGAATGGAAAAAAAATGGCCATATTTTTTTTTTTTTTTTCAAAAAAAAAAAAAAATTATGGCCATTTTTTTTCCCATTCTGACCAGAAAATCAGAGTTCTAACTTTTTAAGGCTGCTCTTTCATCTTCACCTAACACTTCATTTATAATGGCTGTTTCATATTAATAGAAGACATTAGTCCATCAGAAGAAAAGATTCCAAAGATATAAGTTCAATTGGAAAAAACTATTTAATACTTTGAGCAGAAAGAAGAGGCTACACCTGCAATTTTCATGACACTAATAGAATCGCATAGCTGCCAATTTGTACGCTTTTGTTACCTCTAAAATTTAATACAAATTTTTGCCATATTTAATCGTTGACAATTGTTATATGGAATTAGGCGCCGATTGAATTAGGCAAAATTTACTGGTAAGTTTTAGTGGTAAGAAAAAAAAATCTTGGAAATTGGTAGCTATGCAGTAGCGTAATATTATAGGGGGAAAAACTGCAGCAAAATTGACATTCAACAAACAAAATAACTATCAAGGGCTTTTTCAAATAAACAATTTCATTCCCCGTTTTTCTTAAAAGTAACGGAAATGTAGATAAAAGAAATGTTACTAGTACCATAAAAATGAATGAATTAAGTGAAACTTTATATTTCATCCCCTTAGCATTGGTAACGATTTGTGTAAATCCAGTTTATTCGAGTTTTTTGCTTATCCGAGGTGAGCTTGGTCCATATTAACTTGGATAATCGGCACTGGCACTCTACTGTATATATATTTATATAGGGGAGGTAGGGGAGGTTTGATACATAGGGAGGGTTGATACATTGACAATTTTTCTCAACAAATGACATCATTAACAGCTATTGTAACAGATGTAAAGTCTTCTTTTATTACCAGAGGTCATCATTAGTTGGACTTAGCAGTGAAGAACTGACAACGATTTTTTTTTCTTTTAATTTTGAAGACTTTTGGAATGTCAGTGTAAAAATTTTTTAATGCTGATTTTCTTTCATAACTCTTATTATTGTGAAGATAATATCTTTTAATTTTTTTATTTGTAAAGCACATTGTTAGGGTGAGTTTTACCAGAAAGCAGATTGGCACTTTGCAACTGCATTTATACAAAGTGATTGAAAATCCAATAAGGCATAATAGGGAGAAATGATACATTAGTGCTGGGGAGAAATGACATACTTGTATATTAGAAATTTAATAGATTTTTTAAGTTTTAAACTAATATAGGACTGTAATATTCATTATTGTTTTACAGCAAGAGCTACTAAAATTGGTAAGGCAGAACAAAGAGACTATTCATAGACATTATGTAGGTTACATAGAAAGCAGTGCGATGATAGATGGTTAGTTCGCTTTGCTCGTCATGTAGAAGGAAAAAAGTTTAAATGGCCTGTAAGGGAAGATTTTTCTATAATTGACGAAGGGAAAATTAAAAAAATTATTAAATCCATCCGATATACTTACCAGAATGATAGAGTTATTAGTTTTTCTTTTAATCGTTTCAGGGGTGGTGGTATGTTTATGAAACCACTTAATTTTAATTCCCAAACGCCACATTGGCACCGGCATTTTGGTAAAATATTTCCCATTTAATATGAAAGTGAAATATAGCCCTTTTCTTATTTCCAATTAAATTTGTTAGCGAATTCCGGTGCTATTCATTTATTCGACACTATAGCATTAAAAATGCTTTTCCCTGAAAGGGTTAAAGAAATCTTAAATGTGCTAAATTTATCTTAAATTGTTTGCAAATCAGCAATGTTCACTTTATTTTTCCTTGCAGCAAGATCTTTTAGAGAAAAGATTGAAGGGAGATGATAAAATATCTCGGTTACTCAAATAATCAGAAGGTTTTTGTAGAAAAATAAACTTTATTAACATAACAACACATAGAGTGTGTTCAAGAGGCACGCGGACTGCGCGCGCGAGCTCAGGAGACAGGAACATGGAGTGGGTCAATATCATGGGTGGAATAACACGTAGTGTGTTCAGGAACAGATAATGGATTTGATTAATTATGGTGCTAATTAAAAAGATATTTTATTGCAAAAGGAACGTGTGCTAGATGGCTGAATGGATAAGGCAGTGAGCTCGAGACTAGGGATTCTGGGTTCGAATCCTTCCAGTCCCGCATTATGTCGTAATTTTGTTTGTTTGTTTGTTTATTGGTTGTTTTATATTTTTCATAATGAATAAGGTATTTTTGATGAAGATATATTTTTTATTTTTATTATACAGAGGCACGTGTATTTTTATTATAATAATAAAATACTTATTTAAATGTGAGAAAATGAGGTATTTCGAGAAGAAAGTTTTACATCTGAACGCCTTTTAAATATTCAAAGTTTCGTTTCAAGTTATTATATATGTAGTATGTATATGTATAATGATATAAACATTAAGCAAATCCAAAGGAAAAAATAATATATATTGTGCGAAAATATCCTTTTGCGCGTAGGATAATTCCTTGATTTTTTTTTTTTTTTTTTTTTTTTTTTTGAGTACTTTAGAAGTGAATTTTTATCGAGACTAGGCTGGAAATCATATTTTACTTTGAACATTATAAAAATAAAATGTAATAGTTGCAGATTATTTTAACTAAAAATATCTGTAAATATATTTTTTAAAGAGATAAAATATATAGGTTTCCTGTCTAGTTTTGTAGTGAATAAAGTATGATTAGAATGTTTATAAATTTTCTACTGAAAGTATAAGTAAGTATTTTGCTTATACTAACAGAATTTTGAATGCCAATTATTTCTCATGTTTTATGATGTATTTCGGTCTGTTATCCACACGGTATTAAAATATGCAATAATAAAATAAGAAATATATATATTAAAACCTTCTCTGAAAAACTGTCTAACAGTGCAAATTCCATTGAAATCCATCCAGTATAGTAGATTACAAACAAATCTCATATGCTGATATCACAATCTTGGTTTACTAACAGCATTCTATTAATCACGGAAGATATAAATCAACTGATAAATCATTTTTAAATAAATAAAAAGAAAATTGTTAAAAAGTTAAAATTTTTAGATCACCAGTTGAATTCTTAAATTGTATCAATCAACCTACCAAACAAAGCACAACCAATAAAACATAAGCACAAAACACACAATCACGTGACCAAATCACCCACACAATTTTTTTGAGCAGCTTGCGCGGAGTTTGTGTGCGGTTGGTTAACTAATTTTAAATGCTAAATGGGCTAAAGTAGATAAAGAAGGTCACGTGATGTTTTTCCCGACTATTTTAGATTTTATCTGAGTGAACATAGGCATGTATTTCTGTTACGAAAACCATGTTTTGGAAGGATAAAGAAATATAGTCGTTGGTTTTACCTTTTTTGAACCATAAAAATAATGAAATAATTGAATATATTTTAAAATTCCTTTCTTCGATAAGACCTACTCCATGGCATAAACTTCTGAGGGCGCGCGCGGCGCGAATTGCACCTCTGAACACACTCATAGTCAAATATTCGCCAACGTCACTGGCAGACTAATCTGCACTTCTCAGAGTTCGAATCTTTTACTACGTCACGTGACTTCAAAAGCGCTCAGAAGAAAACGCGGGAGGAGGAAAATGCGCCTCATTGCTATTGGCTGAAAATTAAAATTGCTTCTCGAGAAGAGAGAGTAAAATAGCAGACGGCTACAGAGTATTCCCCCAGTGACGAAGTCGCGATTACAAAAAGGTAGCAATTAATAAGGTACATAAGAAAGGTCTTGAGTAAAATTAAAGTACATATGATGCAAAAAAAAAATAGAAAATATATTATGCATTACATGAAAAACAATATTTTTGCGAAGGAAGTAATATGCGCACTATATACATCAAATGTTTTAAACAATATAATCCGTAACGAGATGTTTCGGAAAACGAACTTTACGACCAGATTTGGTGGTAGGGTGTTCGACAGTTGTTGGAAAATTTATGGGCTCATTTTGTTTTTGAGGTTGGGAAGGTGCCAGTGCCGAAACTAGCCTTTTTTGCACCCGGGGCAAACGGATTTTGGCGCCCCCCCCCCCTCTTCCACAAAGTATATTTACAAAGAGAATTTTACTAATTTTATAATAGACGATTTATTTTTAAATTTAAAATATGTAATAATAAAATATGTAATACTGAACTACGTAATCTACAGTGGCGGATCCAACGGGGAGGTCCCTCTGAACATCAACGAAAATATTCTAAAGATCATTTTTAAAATGACATATTCAGTAGAGTTCCGATTATCCGAGTCCTGCCTAACCAAGTTTCCGCTTTCACCGAGTTATTTTCTTCTGAAGGACTGATGGCTTCCATTATTATGAAAAAGCCATTATAAATAAAGTGTTAGGTGAAGATGAAAGAGCAGTCGTAAAAAGTTAGAACTCTGATTTTCTGGTCCGAATGGGGAAAAAAAATGGCCATATTTTTTTTTTTTTTTTTTTTTTTTTCAAAAAAAAAATATAGCCTTTTTTTCCCCATTCGGACCAGAAAATCAGAGTTCTAACTTTTAACGGCTGCTCTTTCATCTTCACTTAACACTTCATTTATAATGGCTGTTTCATAATAATGGAAGCCATCAGTCCTTCAGAAGAAAATGATCCTTTCCAGAGGTATAATCCTTCATTTGGCGGCCCTTTGTTCTGGCGCCCGGGGCACGTGCCCCCTCTGCCCCCCCCCTTAGTTTCGGCCCTGGAAGGTGCAATAGAATCTGCTAATTGATATGCAGGTTTAATGCGATCAATAGATACAGTACAGCGCTTCCCGTTTAATTCCAAGTCAAACGTTTTCTCAGACCTGTCAATCACTCGATGAGGTCCTGTATAAGGGGGTGATAAGGGAGGATTGACTTTATCTGATCTAAGAAGTACGTGTGAACAGGTTTGTAATGAGGGATTGACATAAATTTTAGGATTGCCGTGCATTGCAGTAGAAACAGGATTTAACTTTCTCATTTTTTCAGTTTTAGGAAATTATTTATTACTCAACAAATCAAGAGTAAAATTTTGCAAATGAGCTTATCAATGAGTAATTTAAACGGATTACTAATAAAAATGTAGCTGCAAATATATATTATTCTTTCCACACTTAATAATAAGAAGAATGATTTTCTAATTTTTTTTTTAACTTTATATATTTATTTTTTTAACATAAAGTTAAAAATATATTCCATTAAATCTTGCATATTCTGCTGCCAAAATAGTATAATTTTAAAGAAACATTATTAATTTATTTTAAGCAGTACATATAAATTTAAATGTAATAGTTTATGATTTTTACAAATTTAATAATGCATTATTTTTTTACAATTCTATTTTACTTTATGTAATTTAACTAAATATTAAATACATTTTTATTGAATATTATTACTATGGCCTTCCTTTTTTAATACAACTTCTTGTAACTTTTTTTTTCTTTAATTCAGTTATAAGCAATTAAAAGCTATCTGTTCAGATAATTATAAAATTCTTTTAATAACCAATTTCGTTTAAATCACTGGACATAGATGGCAGCACAATAATTTTTTTTCACTTTTTGTGTGGAGGGAGGGGGGGTTATATTATTTGATCCAACATCAATATCATTTATACTTCTTTAGATTTTTTTTCAGTTCATGATTAATATGATATGATGTTTTTGTCACATTATAATTATGGTGTATAAAAATTAATAAAGAATTTATATGAAACTGTTTTTAGGGATACATTTAAAAAAAATAGTCTTATCTTATATTGGTTATCTTTCTCTTTTATTTCACTCCATATACAAATTGTACCGTAATATTATGTAACATCATACATTTATAAAAAATAAAAATTACTTTGCAAAGATATAAATTATTATTAAGAGTTTTTTAAATTTAAAATAGGGTTCATTTTAGTTATACTATATTATTAAATTAAGTTAAAATACACATTAATTAGATAATTAACTATTTATATTTAATAAGTAAAAACAATGTTTAAATATTCCAAATAGCTAATTAGATTTAATATTTTGTTTTGAAATTATTTATTGATAGTATATTATTATGTAATTTTCATGCAAATTTATAAATAATTAAGCATCTTTGAATATGAAATAATAGAATATTGAATATAGAACATTTGATAAAGATAAATTATTATATTTTGTAATTTATAATTATCAAGTTATCGTTGTTATTATATTATAAAATTAAATATGTCATTGTAATTTATAGGTAATTGGTTCGATAATAACAAATTATTAAAAATATAATGATACAATAATATTAATACTTAGATTATTATCAAAATATTATTATTATTATTATATTAGTAATGTAATACTATCCATATATTTCAAAAAATGAAATTTTACATATCAATATTTCATTGAAAATTAATGATAATTTATATTTATTTATAAAATATCTTCTTTAGACAATAAAGAAGATAATATTTATTATGGATTACACCTGCTTTACTTATAATGAAAATATTTAATGTTGATAATAAATAAATACTATAACATTATAAAAATATCAATAATGATCAAATATTTCACTAAACCATTTAATGATTAAAATAAATATATATATAGATTTAAATACTACATAACAGTTTTTTTTTTTTACAAAATATTTAAAAATTAAGATTATAAAAATAATAATAGTTAATAAAAAAAATTATAATTATATAATTAAGATAGTATTTTAATATTTTATAGCATGTATTATAAAATATCTCTCTTTAACATATCTTGTGATATTATAAATTTATTTATCTAATATAGATAATATTTATTATAAATAGTATCTCTTTTTTATTTGTATTGATACAACTATAATATTAATATCTGGTAATATTTAATTACAATACATTAATAATGATAAAAAATAAATATTATAAAATCTAACGTACTATCAGTAATGCTAAAATATTTCAATAAACTTAAGTATCTTTATGTGAATAAACCAGGAAACAGATTTAAAATATACTATAAATTAATATTGGAGATTTAAGTAGCTAGATTCACAAAAAAGTAAAATATCATAAGAAAATCTCAAGTTCTAAAACTTAAAACACCACTGTCAATCTAATAATAATAATATTTTTGTTGTTGCGGTTGTTAATTACCAATTTAGATTATCTGTAAATTATATCTAGAAGTAGTTGCGATATTGAGAAAAATGTTAAATTATCAAACATAACAATTTATTATCTAATATAGGTGATATTGTTATTTATTTATAAATCACATTAAAGTTAGAAGAAAAAGAATCAAAACTGTTTAAGAAAATATTTTTATCATTTTTGACAGGAATATACGTATATTGTTTAGGTAAATTCATTATAAATTTAAAATCAAATAAGTTTAAGTAAGCTCTATACTGTATCACCGTTTCACAATAACAAGACATTGAAATATTTTCGAACGCCGAAAAGTAATCGCCAATTGACATAGCAACCCCAATAACCCTGTGCAAGTTTTCTAGCAAGAGAATTTCATGCGCAGGTTTCTAATTTTTGCTATAACGGTTGGGATCGGCGAAAATGCATCGCGGTGCATTCCGCGTATCTTTTTTTACAGGCCGCTGGAATCACGTGATGCTCGATTGCACCAATGAAGGTGTGAGAAAAGAGCAACACGTCACTCTAGCAGTCTGCGGGGCTAACGTACTGGGCTCTCGCGGTGAAAAGACACGTGACAGTGCGGCGGTCTTACCCAGAACGCACTTTGACGCGGGAATTCGATCAGATTCAGAGGAATTTGATTAGTTCGGTTTCGAGTGCTGTGTATTTATAATAACTTATATTAATAATTTAATATTATAAAAACAAACGCAATTGTCATTGCGAATGCATATTTTTATATAAAAGTGACTGTGTTTCGTAATTCTTACGGATTAAATAATGACAAGCCATTGAATTGATCAGTCGAATGTAAGTATTAACCATTTCCGTTTTAGAGTACTACGATACCTATACATTGATAAGATTGTTTATGTTTTGTATTCTTTAAATATACGCAAATATCATTTATTTTAAATGAAATTGTCCTTTCGGCCACCATTTATTGTAAAAGCTGTTCACTTTATTATTATAAGAAGGATCAGAACAAATCAGATTTTTTTCAAAGTTCAGTTTTTAACGATTCAATATTCATAAAACTATATCTGTGATACTAATGCGTATTAATATTATGTATTGAAATAATCATTCTTAAGAAATCTTTATTATCTTTGGTGTATTTACCATGATTCTAGGATACAAAGAACTTTTTTTTCCCTTTTGATGACATTATACCTGATGCGATTATGGAATCTTCCCTCGATTCGCGCATTTGGCGAAGCAAGCTTGGCGTGGTCAATGGCGCGGTTGAAAAACCGGTACTCTGGGTTGCTGTAAACGATACGTTCCCCGCCCGCTCGAAAATATTTTGCCATGTGGTTTAACACGGGTATTTTTGTTAGGGATTTGATGCAGTAAGTCTTTTTTTTTCTTCTTTTTAGTGTGTAAAACATATCTATATCATATTTTTCTTGTTGCGAAGGTTTAATTTGTTGCTTTAATATAATTATATTATTTACATGTTGCTATATCGTGCTACAGTTATATACATAACACCTTTTGGTCATTGCTTATCGTGAAGTACTTAATTTAGTGTTAATTTTCGTTCTCCTTTTTACCAGGAAAAGCGGGATCTATTTTTTTTTAAATAAAGGTGGCTTACAGTTAATTTGCATTAATTTATTTTTAATGCATTCATAAATGTTCTTGGTTAAATAACTAAATGTTTATTACGGCAAGAGTAAATTCATGCAGTTTTTCTGTTACGCATTAGTTTTAATGCGTTTTCCAATTTTAAAAGCCTTTTTAAATATTTTTCAAGCGCATCTCGAAAGAAATTATATTAAGGAAATTTCCAATATACCTTTGCCACTCTTAAAAAAAGCCAAACAGCTTGAGATAATTATAAATAATTAAGAATAATAAAACAGCTTGTCAGTGGCGTAGCTAGAACATTTCGTTTGGGGGGGGTGTGGAGATCGAATTTACCGAATGTTCATAGTAAATTTTGTATTTTTTTATTTTGTATTTATTTGTATTTTGTATCCTTTCGCATTATTTTCTGTTGGGCGAGGGGGGAGGGGGGGGGATTAGACATTTATTTATTATTTCAGCAATATATAAATAAACAGACAAAAAATTTTAACAAAAAACTAAATAATTTTAACTATTTAAAATTTTACAAACCGGGGGAGCGAGGGTTGTAAAAATTATGAATGGAGGGAGTGAAGTAGATAACTGCTGATTTATTTATCGTATTGCACAATTACGAATAAAGCAGAGGAAAAAAGTAATTTTAAAGACTTTAACCCTTAACTGATCAGGAGAGGTGTTTTCCACACCAGAAAAATTTCAATTATGAAGAAAATTTTTGTTGGGGTATTTGCATACGTGTATTTATATGTATATGTATGCACACTTACAGTACTTTTTCAGTTGATTTCATTCAAGAAAATAACGCAAAATTCACAGCAGGCGCGGATACACGGGGGGGGGGGGGATTGCCTCCCAAAAAATATAAATCCACCGCTTATCGCGAATTCCAACAAATGGTCGCCGAAAAAAAATCAATTTCGTCAATCGTTCGCAAAAAAAGTCGCCAAATTCGTCAAAGGATCGCGCAAAAAACGCCAATTTCGTAAAAAAAATCGCGGAAAAAACGCGAATTTCGTCAAAAAACGCACATTTCGTGAAAGGACCGCGAAAAAACGCAAATTTTGTCAAAGGATCGCAGAAAAAAACTCAAATTTCGTCGAAAAATCGCAGAAAAAACTCGAATTTCCCCAAAGAATTGTGGAAAAAATGCAAATTTCGCGAAAGAATCGCGGAAAAAACGTTAATTTCGTCAAGAGATCTCGGAAAAATGCGAATTTCGTCAAAGAATCGCTGAAAAAAACGCGAATTTTGTCAAAGAGCCGCGAAAAAAGGCATATTTATCACCAGGAGATTCCCCGAGGCGCGGATCCAGGGGGGGTGGTCGTCCCCCCAAGATATAAATCCAACGTTTTTAACGGCGGTTTTCGCGGAACAGGCAGGCAAACAAACGAAAACCAAACACTTTTCGGGTGTCAGTGGTAAACCTCACTGACGTTTCGGCAATTAATGAATAAAAAAGGATCATGTCCAGTCAAAAGGAATATGGCATCATAATTTTTGACACTATGGGTTGAGGTGGAGGACGATGCCACATCGTGTACCTTTTGTTGAATTTCTACAACAGAAAATTGACACCGTTATTCGGATCCGTTTAAAGTGTGGAAACTTTTTCATCTTTTCAAAGAAGCTGCACTACTAATTTCTGTATAATATTTTTTCAGAGAGCTCTTTAGTTTGAGAAAAGAATGGGATTCGTAGCGATTTCCAAAGAAAGAAAGAAACAAGAAAAAGAAAGGACCTTTTAAAATTTCAAGCATCTTAATGTTTTTTGAAAAAAACCACTAATGTTTTTTAAAAAAATATACTCCTATTGCCACCCACATTGGTGAATTTTAAGGGGTATTTGATGAACGAACAAAAAAAGAGTATGTCTTAGTCAGTTAAAAGCTAAAATGCATATGGTGTGTTAATTTCTTTAAAGCCACCTTGCTAAATCAGTTCTTCCTTTATGTATTTACTTAATGACTAAGTGATTTGAATAGAAAATGCCGCTCTACTGTCACGCACCGTTCATTGTTTGGTTTACTATTTTTCGCTGTCTTTCTACCTCTTGTAGAGAAGCTATGGACACATACCTGCGTCTCAGTAACAAATGTTAACCTTGATGGACTAATAATGAGTAAATTCTGAAGAAGTATACGCACCGCTTAGATGACACATTTTGACTTTTCAAGGATGTTAAACACTCTTGAGATTTTTATTCAGTCCCTTTTTTGAATAAACCGATAAAATAAATAATTACTAGAGTAAAAGAGTAAAAAGGAAAAGAAGAATAAAAATTAAACCTTTAATAAATAAATTCAATGGTAACATTTTTAATTTTTCGGCACAATAATTAACAATAAGCCATATCTTGAGGGGAGGAGGCTTATATAATGAGAGGGTTGGTTAACCGAGTGTGTCGGTTAATTGAACTTCGGATAATCGAAAGTCTGTAGTAGGACTGGGCGATGTAGAAATTTCTTAAATCGATTTATCATCCATCCAACATCGCGATTTAGTGCTAAATCGCGATTTAACACCGATTTTACATTTTAGAATATGGAAGCCTACTTTTTAAGTTTTAGTAACAAAATACGATCTTTATGTGCCCCCCCCCCCTCCTGTATTATTTAGTATACTTAGCTTTTAATTTGTCAAATAATTTTGAAAAGAGGTATATTTTACACATAAAAAAGCTTTGAATGTCCCAAAACACTAGTTTTTTTTTTTCCATTTTAAAAATTAGTGACCTATTGTAATACATTTTATAAACTCATTCTATAAGATGTAATATAAAAGAAAATGATTTTTTTTTTTTGTCTGACTTGTTATGCATGCTACAATCTAAATTCCTTAAGGATGGGGGGGGGGGGGGGCTTCACCTAGCCCACTCAAATAGCACTTCATTGCTAACAGCCTACATACAGTTTTTTTTTTTTTTTTTCTTTTTTCTTTTTACAGACACAGATTAAAAAAGTTACTGAGGTGAAACAGAAGCATATTAAAGGACTTCAATGATGAATTTAACTATTCATTTACCATGATGAGAAAAGTAGTAAAAAAAAAAGGGGGGGGGTGAGATATGAGAAATAAGGTGCAATTTTATATCTTTTTAACTTTTAGATTAAAATAAGATTTGTTTAACATAAATGCTGACATTTATATAGCGGATGGAGAAGGATTGAAAGTGTGACCCTTGGAGCACATCACTGAAATAGCTGATTTTTTTTGTGGTTGTTGCCATCCTTTAAGATTAGTAATAAAATATAATCTTAAAATATATCTCTTTTTAATGATAACAAAATGTCAAAAAAGCAAAAAATCGCAGATCTGCAGAAAAATCTAATGAATGCCTCCTCCAGCCCTCCCTCACTCTGCTGTAAAAATAAAGTTACTTGACTCATTACAGAACTTTATTAAAGTATTTTTAATTAATTACAAAATAATAATAAATTAAAACTAAAATATTCCCATAATACCTAAACATATGAAAATTAATTTTTCATGAAAATAATGCATAAAAATATAAACTAAAAATGGATGAATTTGGATATAAATAGTGAATCAATTTCAGCAAGATACTCAATCCATGTGACTGGCATTGAAATTGGATGTCAAATCTGATGCATGACTATTTTAAAATATTTTAATTAATTACAGAATAATAGAAAATAAAGAATATGTATTAAAATATTACCCAAACATGTGAAAAATGAATGTTTCATTAAAATAATGCATAAAAATAAAAACTGAAATTCGATGAATTTGGATTTTAAATATGAAACTTTATTCTTTTTTTTCCAACCATAAATACTCAATCAATTTCAGGAAAAAAATATTATTAGTAAAAGAAAAATATTTAATGTGGATCACGGCCAAATAGTGATACACAAAACAATGCATGACTATACCTTTAAAATAATTTCATTAATTACAAAATAATAGAAAATAAAAAATAAATGTTAAAATATTACTAAAACATGTAAAAAATGAATTTTTCATCATAAGAATGCATAAAAGTATAAACTGCAAGTCGATGAGTTTGGATTTTAAATATAAAACTTTATTATTATTATTTTTAATCATATAAATGGTGAATGAATTTCAGGAAAACAATCTTTTGAAACAATGCGGGATTCTACTTCAAAACATTTTAATTAATTACAGAATATTGGAAAATAAAAAATACATATTGCAATATTACTCAAATATGTGAAAACTTAATTTATCATCAAAAGATTGCATTAGCATATAAATTGAAATTCGATGAATTTGGATTTTAAGATTTAAACATTACTTTTTCCTTTCAACTTTCCACTATATAAGTTCTTAATTTCTGAAAAATACACATTCCAATCTCGTAAACTCTGAATCTTGTTTACAAAATAAATAAATAAATATCAACTCTTACTTAAATCATCGTTTTCTTAAATTGGATCCTGCTAAATCGATTTAACACCAGCTTGCCTTGTTTTCATTAAATCGTCTTTTTCTTAAATCGGAAAGCATGGAGGCCTGCGATGTTTGCTTAAATCGGATCGTCCTAAATCGATTTAACACCAGCTTGCCTTGTTTGTCTTAAATCGGAAAGCATTGAGGCTTGCGATGTTTGCTTAAATCGGTTCCTCCTAAATCGATTTAACACCAGCTTGGCATGTAAGTGGTAGATACATCAAAGTAGATAAATCGATTTTCCGATGTTAGCTCTGAATCAGTATTTTGTTTTAAATCGATTTAAAGCCAATGGCTAAATCGCGATTTAAGACAATGGCTAAATCGCGATTTAAGATAATGGCTAAATCGCGATTTAAGATAATGGCTAAATCGCGATTTAAGACATTGGCTAAATCGCGATTTCCGATTTTAGCTTAAATCGATTTAAGACCAATGGTTAAATCGGATTTCCGATGTAAGCTTTAAATCGATTTAAGAGTTAAATCGATTTAAGGCACAGGCCTAGTCTGTAGTAATTTTAAATAGCATTAATTATTTCATATTTATATAATAATTAACTGCAAGGAATGATTTAACCAATAGAAACTATGACTGTGTTGATTATATATCATTCGGTATACACCCCCCCCCCCCCCCAAAAAAAAAAATAAAATAAATAAATAAATAAATAAAACGAGTATCTGGATCCGCCCCTGATTCACAGGAGATTTTCTTATTTTAATTCGCTAAATTTTGTGGAGTGCACAAGACAAGAAATAAAATTTTGGGGTTGCATACACACCATCTCACCACGTTATATATAAAAAAAATAAATCACCTCATCATTTAAGGTTTAAGCTTTTCGTGCGCGATAATCCAGTGAGGGGGGGGGGGGCGCAAAGGTAAAAGCGGTCATTTGGGGTGAGGTGTAAAAAGACAGATTTAGATTGATTATTTATTATTACTATAAAAATAAATTCAACAGAAAATATTTTAAAAATAATTCTTTTTTATTTATAACTCAAAGTTTGAAATTTGCAATACTTTTTAAATTTTAACATTTTTTGTACGGGTAGAAATTTTCAGTCCCGGCCAGGCCGACCCATAGAAAAAAATTCGACCCGGCCCATTATGAAAGGTAGGCCTAAACTCGGCCAGGCCTGTCGAAAAAAATTATTGGCCTGGCCCGGCCGGGCGTTATAGCAGCTAAAAGTTCAGCCTGAGACCATCCTGGCCTGGAAAAAAATGAAGATCTCGACCCGAGTCTGACACGGCCCGAGTGAATTTTTACAAAACATTGATTTTTACGTCGATTTGGTTAAAAATGTGTCTGTACGAGGAATTCTGATCAAAAATACTTAATCTTAGCTTTTTTCTTTCTTTTCTTTTTTTTTTTTTTTTAATCATTATTTTTTATAGAAATACCGTAGGCTGCGATAATATATATATATTTTTAAATAAATCCTATTTGTTATATGCAAATGTTTCGATTATCCTTAATTTTGTTAATCCATATTCCATGTACTGGAGACTTAAAAATCCAAAAAATGCTATGCAGTAAAATCTTCTAAGACGGAATTGCACTATAAAGTAAAAAAATGCAAAATAGACAAGTTCCCTTCTTAATAGGTGTAAATGTATTATATATCCTTTTCTCACATATTATTATATTAATTTTGCATGGATAAACACATTTTTCAGTTTAAAACAGGATTCCGTTATAAAAATTAAATATTGTTATTTTAATTTGCAATAATAAAAAAAAAAGTGTTGAACACAAAAAGATTTTTTTTCGATGGAGAAGGGGAGAGAGGGGAGACAGTGTGAAAAATTATTTTATTTTCCGCAAAATTACTTTGCTTGCATTTTTTTGTGAGCTGTAGCGTTGATTCTGTTACATGAATTAGCCTGATTCAAGTCAAAGGATTTTTTTTAATTAATTTAAATTGAATCTGAGATCCCTTCATTTCAGAAAACAAAGAAAAAAAAATTGCTTTCAGTTTTTGCAGCAGAAAGTAAATGTATGTCTCAAAACGCCATGTAGAAGAAAGATTAATGGTTATCATCAGTGCACTTGTCTTTATATATCAATACAACTGATGATTCTAAAACAAGTTAAAAAATATAAATAAAAAATATCTTTTCGAACTGAATGACAAAAGCCAGTGCTGTAGTCGTAAAAAAACAAAGGGCATACGCAAAAGTCATGAACATTCATGGATACAGTATACGCTAATGCTTTATTTGAGAAGCAGAGGGTATGCGGAGTTTCTTAAAAAAATCCAGATACGGCGTATAACTCCGTATACCCTCCACTAACCCGTGACAAGAACAGATCCAGATCATAAAACATATCTTCGGTTTATATTAAATTACAATGGGAAAAATCCAATATTTTATAGTTCTCTATCTTATTATTATTTTTCTTTAAAGCGGTTCTCGAGCTTCCTACTGAACAACGCAAAATTTTCAGACACATTTTCTGTCTCATTTTTAAGCATATTGGCAGGCCTCACTGTTGAAGCGGAATACAATGGAAATTAATATTACATTTTTTGATAAAATTACTTATCGCGTTATAAGCAATTGTGGTCACATGACGATAAGTTTTTTGCCTTTCTCGAGCTGCCGTGTCTGGAATTCGGTTCAAAACGCCAACTTTGATAATATTTTCTGAAAAATGTTTTGCGTTTACCAAAAAATGGAAAACGTCTTTCGATTACATAATTTATGAATAACAACACCTGCCAATTTCCGAACAAAAATGAATTCAGAGATGTCTCAGAAAGTAGCTCTTTTGATTTGAGAACACCCTTAAGGATTTTTTTCCCGCATTTTTTTTTTAAATAATTTTTTCAAGAAACTTTTAGTTTTTCGAAGATACAATATACCATTATATATAGTAGCTAATAGGTATGTACCGAATATTCGGTATCTATTCTGTATTCGGCCTTTTCGGCCATGTTACCAAATATTCGGCCTAATCTAATATTCGGTTATAATATCAAGATATTCGGCCAAACCGAATTGTTAAAAAAACTTTTAAAACATTTTTAAAAATCTTACACAATTTCTACTTTTAACTGTCAACTTATAAAGATATTCATAATAATTAGAAACAGAATCATATTTAAGTAAAAGAGAATGTTTTTTACATTATTTGCTTTTTGTAAAGTATTACTTACGAAAATTAACCCTTAAGAGGCTACTTCAGTCAGGCGAAAAGACCCGTTCGCTAATGCTAATCCTATGGAAGAAATTTATAAAGATATCTCGGTTGCATTTCAATATTTTTAAATGATTTTTTTTTTTTTTTTGCATTAGACAGTTGAGATTGATCTGTACAAAGGTTGTTTTTTACTCTTTCGATTTTGTTTACAGATATTTTTTTATGAGGACACTTTCATTTTTGGAACCGGTTTCGAAAGTGAAAACATCCTCATAAAAAAAATGTGTAATGAAAATCGAAAAAGTAAAAAACGGCCTGCATACAGATCGATCTCAGCTATCCAATGCAAAAGAAATCATTTAAAAATATTGAAATGCAACCGAGATATCTTTATAAATTTCTTCCATAGGATTAGCATTAGCGAACGGGTCTTTTCGACTGACTGAAGTAGCCTCTTAATGGGGATTTTCATAGGAATTAACAATGTAAAAATGCAAGTTCCTGAACCTTTTCTACTAAATAATCTGCTTCTTGTTTTTTCACAAAAAAGGGCGCTTCTAATCAAAACAGAAAAACTTTCAGGGTTGATAATACACATCAAGAAAGACAATTTTTGCTCAGAAAACCATATCGCAATCCACTTATTCAGTTATAAATAAAGTTTATCTCATCTCATTCGAGGTCAAACTTGGATTTTCATTTGTTAACCCTAATGAAGATATCATAGCCATATTTTTAATAAACTTGCTTTGATTTCTGTGAAATATAATATCATGATGAGAAGTGCTGGAAATTTCCACTTTTCATATTTAAACAACTATGAGGTAGACATTCCTTTATTCAGAATGCAATTTATAGTATTTATACCGTGCCACTGGCCAAAATTCAGCCATTTTCAATGATATCATCACATTTAATACAAACTAAATTAATATGAAACAAATCTTGCTAAAATATCTTCATTTACTGATAAAGTTGTGAACGAAAATTCAGTTTCGGCTTGTACTTGCATACCCAGAATTTTTGACTGAATATATTGCAATTTTGGTGGAATAGATGGAGTAAGTTGTTGTTTCTTGCCCAAAATTTTTTTGTCTTGACCACATTATCTCTGTTGAAAGTTTGTTACAATTTTTTTAGGAACAATGTGTATGTTTACAATCTCTGAAAATAATCGCCCATTCGAAACACTGATCTAAGATGCATTTAAAAACTTCCTTGCTAAATCAAAGGCAGTAGAAAAGTTATTTTTGTTGAGTTGTTTGTTTTAGAATTAAAAAAAATGTATATACAGTAGAAGATCTTTATAACGCAAATCTAAAAACGCAAGGTTGTGCGTTATATAGAATTTTGCGTTATATGGATCACATCATTAAATTCACCTTGTAAACATGGTCAAATATGCCTGAAACACATCAAAATACATTAGAATATCTTTATACTGCATTCCTTGTTACCAAGAGTTATCCAAATTATAAATTTTTGCATAATATAGGTCAGGCATTGTTAAATTTACTTTATAAACATGATCCAAATATAACTGACATAACCATCCCTTATATTAGACATTTTCAAAAATGTTCATTGTAATAATAGCATTTTTTCAGTAAAAAGGTCTTAAATTAGAAGATAAAGTTGAACTAATGTATCAAATTTAGTCCTCTAGAGAGTAGCAATATTTTACAATGTGAAAGTGCAGGTTCTTTTTAACTGCAAAAATCATTGTTTACATCTGAGAAGTTGTGCGTTATATGGAGAATTGCGTTATATAGAATTGCGTTATAAAGATCTTCTACTGTATTCACTTGGTTTAATTTACCAGAAGAAGGTATGAAATATCAAACTTTTTTAAATTAATAAAATTTTAAAATTCTCTTCTTAAATTCTTTTCTTAAGCAGATTTTTTCCATATATACAGTTCACTTGTAAAAAGTTCTTGTTTATCAAAATGTAAGTTTCTGCATTAAATATTATGTAAAATTATTTTTAAATTTAACATTTTAATGCCTTTAATCTTTGAAATATAAAAGTATTTGACCAGCCGAGTACTTGGTATTTGGCCGAATAGCTACTACTCGGCTGGCCGAATATCCGGTATTCGGCCTAACAGTTAATTCGGCTAGCCGAATATTCGGTAGAAAATTTATTTTTGCTGAGTTGTTTGTTTTAGAATTAAAAAATATATATATTGGTTTATTTCACCAGAAGAAGCCATGAAACTTTTTTAATTAATAAAATTTTAAAATATTCGACCAGCCGAATATTTGGTATTTGGCCGAATAGTTACTACTCGGCTAGCCGAATCTTCGGTATCCGGTTCGCCTGTTGGCCGAATATTCGGTATTCGGTCAAAATCACTATTCGGTACATCCTTAATAGCTGATGTAATTTTATTACACCGTTTTAATTTTCTTTGATAAGAAAAAATTCCCGGTTCTCTTTTATTTTTTGCTTTGAAAAACAGACAATACAACAGTAAACATCTGGCGACATCCTGTCCCCCGAAAAAACCGCAAAATATCCACCCCCCATAGCTTTCAGAGTCCAGCAAAATGAATTTTAACGAACAAGAAGTCTGGCCTTCTAATTTCATTTGCATTGGTCAAGGAGTGTACACATTTACCCTCAAGGCCTTTTTCTCCAGATTCCTTTCTTGAATGAAGCGAAGATATTCTTTACCCTAATCTTCTAGCTTACAGGGATACTGCATAGAAATAGGAAGAAGGTATATTTAATCTTCTAAGGGATACTGTATCATGGACTTCCCCCTCCATGGAATAGCTAAAAAGTGAAATTGTAATTGCCTCCCAGCGAAAAAAAAATTACATAATGCAAAGATAAAGGAAGTTTCTAATTAGAAAATATGTAATAATTTTAAATATGTTTTGACATTGTTTTCTGTTTTGTAATAAATTTTGTAATATATCTTTAAAAATTCTTTAAAAAAAAAGAAAAAAAATCAGAGCCAAATGATGCAATTTTTGAACAAAAGTGAAATTACCGAATGTATATGAGTTTACCGAAGTGGGGGGGGGTGTCGCACCCCCCACACCCCCCCTGTAGCTACGTCCCTGCAGCTTGTATATAAATATACTATAATACTTTTTCCACCTCTGATTCAGTAACTAATGATTGCTTAGAAGATTTAATGAGCTTAGTATAATTTTTTTCATTTATGAAATGATATTCTGCTTTACCAACACATTTTTTTACCCCAGTATCTAATAAACTAATCAAAATGACCATTTTGATTTTTTTTTAAATCTGAATCTTAAAGTGGCTGGTCACTCAGCTTTGGAATTCTCCTCCGTAATGTTAAGTCTGTGGACTTTTGATGCATTCATATATTTAAATTATCTTCTCCGGGAAATTCCTATTTTTAACATCTTTTTTTCTGTATACTCTTCTTAAAGAATCTTTTTTTTTTCTTAGTTTTCAAAATATTTCTAAAATCTATGCTGAATTTAATATTTTATGTGTTAAAAGCGGCAAACTGTGAGTAAAATTTTAACACTTCATATAAAATTAAGCCTATATTTTAGAAATATTTTGAGAGCTAAGGAAAAAAGAGACATCTTAGGAAAGGTACACTAAAATAGAAGTTAAAAATATTAATTTCCCGAGGAGATATTTTAAATAGACGAATGCATCAAATGCCCATAGACTTTACATTAGGGAGGGGAAATTGGAAGCTGAGTGACCAACCCCCTTAACTGAAAATTTTATTCTTTACATTGTAAATGATATGTATGTGGTTATTAAAAATATACACCTAAACTTTGCAGTACATGCTGTGTCACTTATCGAAATTTCACACTTCCAATGATGTTATCACATTTATACAAAACTAATCTGATAAAAATCTTCAATATTGTGAAAACTGTGAACGAAAGGTTGAATTCAGCAAGGTACACTATCTTATTCTTGAAATAAATATATTGTGGTCTGGTTTTATGTACAAAAAATTTTCTCAGGAGTAGTTATGCTTGAAAGTTTGTTCCATTAATTTAGAAACATCCTGCATATTAGGGGGCACAACCTTTTATAAGAGAAGATTCAGTCACATAAATGTTTAGGTTTTCAAGGGCCAAAGTCTGTACCCCAGACAAAATTTTATTTCGGGAGTGGGAGATCTATGGCCATGCTTATAATCTTGTGAAAACAGATTTCGTAAAGGGGGAGGGGTGTGGCAGTTTTACCCTTTATCCAGTGTACAGTTCCAATTCTGTTGGCAAGACAACATCAACAATGTAATTTGTGTCTATAACACATATAATTAAGTTTTTTTTTTTTAAGTTGAAATATTCATTGACTTTATTTGAAGGGGTAAAATGATATTTTTAAAAGTACAAAAACAAAATGGTCATTGACTAAAAAAAATTTCATGAATGAAGTTGAGAGGGTGGGGGTGAGTAATAAACATTGAAAGTCAAGGAGAATTTTTTCTTTGTGAAATTTGAAATTGTTGATGATGAAAATTTATGTAGCTATTTCCCTTAAACATCAGATTTTATTATATATAAACTATAAAAAAATTTGTGAAAAATAACTGCATTATTGTACAAGAAAAAATTAGCACTCGCCAATCAGCGAGTAATACTGAAAATTTGGAGATTGACTTTATTGCCACAATTGTGATAATAGATTCTACTAAGTAAAAATGAAATATCCATGATTGGAAATCATTTTTTAAATTAAAGTATATTCTAATTTCAAAAATCCATTTTTCATTTATATAACATATCAGCATATCTTTAAGTACAATATATCAGCATATCTTTAAATATAGTTTATCACTTATATTATAATTTGACTGCAGTAAATGCCAGTTTTTTATGTCGAGTGTAATCTTGTCAAAGGGTAAATAAAGGATGTTAGTAAGTCATGATTTTAAGGCTCCCGTCCCACAAAGATACTTGCTAGCTAATGTCGTAATCACGACGCATCCAGTGAGTTTCCCCACCTTTTCTCCTTTCCTCGCCTTGAGTTTGCTTAGAACTCAAGCGGTTATGTTTCCTCCTTGGTATTTTACTGTCTGCGTAGGTGAGTCGTTCTTTCGCAAATCACTGTGCACACCTTGCGACTTGCTTTTTTTCCCACTGCTACTTCCACTTCAATTGTTTTGGGTTATCAGTTTTGGCGGTTAAGCCCACGGCGTTAGTAAATGCACTTTGTTTTTTGTGAATTTTTGTCGTGTTGCTTGGCGATTTTGGCATAATGCTGAGTTAGCCTGGTAACCTCGCTGGGAAGAAGTTTTCATCAGTTGGTGATCGGATGGACACGATTGAGGTCGCGGCTTTTCTTTTTTTGGAATTTCCTTCACGCGGCTTGTGCACATGGCGAAGCTTCATCACTATGTCTTCTCTTCCAAGTTTTAGTAAGAGCCACCGTCTTCCCTTTTTGTTTCTTGATTTTATTTTATTTTTCATTTTTGATATTGATTTAAAAAAAAATGCATCCACATAGTTAATTTGGCATAAATTATTCTGGCAACTCTGTTTTATTGACTGAACTTATGTCATCAGAGTTAGGCCTAGTGTACCACCAGAATGCTCAAAGAAGGTATCCATTGTGTTCACGCAAATTAAACGTGCCACTGTCAGTGCATTTGTTGCATGCAATATTGAAATTTATTCGACAACTTGTTAATTGTAGTCCAGTGAGCATGGAAGTAAAAATAAACTATTTTGACCATTTTTCCTGGATTATTTTTTTTTACCATTCACAACGCAAATAAAGCAACGGCCCTTTGACAAATTTTAAACATGATTTCACTATATTTAACTTGTTTAATGCATGTTTTGAACATTATAATGTGTACCTCATCAAAGTATTACTTTTACATTACAACATATGGTTCCGGACCTTCCTTCTATGTAACACTGGACTATTGCAACAATGCTTAATTTATTATTGTATAAACCTCAATTCTTTCAACTCATGAAAATAAAGAATATTGTTATAAGTAAACATTTTTTTTAATTACATGGATGCAAGAATGAATTTAACGTTACTCATTAATTTTTTGTGTGCAAAATATCTTATAAAATGTGATTTTATATATATGAAATAAATAAATAATAGAAAAGTAAAAGGAAAATTACCTGAAATATGATGATAAAAATTTTTCAATTGTGGTATAAGGTGGTAAATGTTATTAGTATATAAAAAAAAAAAAAGAAGATAAAGATCATTATTGTTTTTGTCCTTACATGTTCATTCAAATAAGTATATTTTATGATTTCTTACAGATAAAATATGAATTAAATGGGAATGAAATGAGGCAATTGATAAATAATATTGAATCGTACAGTCTATGAATACTTTGGTTGTTGTATATTTTTCATATTGTGTATCAGATATCATAAATACAGTAATTTCCTTTTTAAATATATCTTTTATCATGAATATAATCAAATTGAAAGAATTTTAAATGAATAGTACAGGATTCATTTCAAAATGTTGATTAAAAAATAATAATAATAAAATATTTGTCTTCTGTCATCAGCATAACAAGGTATAAATTGATATTTCAACTTTATGTGAATTTGTTTTTTTACATATTTGTTATTTAAGTATAAAGGTGGTTATCAGTGTATAAATATGCCTCCCAAAGCCATTCCTCCAAAAATTTCTATTCAACCATATTCTGGCTCTCCAGAGACTGTAGATTTTTTTTTCGAGCAATTACTAGAAATCAAAGAGCTGAATAATTATTCAGACAAAGAAGTAATTGCCATTTTGAAATCAAAAATCCAAGATAAAGCTTTAGATTTCTACCTTGATGCTATTGCCAAACAAAACTTCGACTCTTTATCAAGTATCAGGGATGAATTTGTTAAATTCTTTGGGAAGAAACCGGATAAATGCAAGGCTTCTGACCTATTAGATAAATGTGTAATGCTCTCTGAGGAAAACCCTCGTGCATTTGCATGCAGAATTCGCAAATTGTGTAGGCTGTCTTATCCAACATTAAATGAAGTGGCTTTAAGCCCTATTTCTTTTAACCACTTCTTGAAAAATCTACCTCAGAAAATTAAAATTAAATTGTTGGAAGAGAACATTGATTCATTGGAATCTGCCATTGATAGAACTGAACAGTTACTCACCATTTATTCACTAGATAGTGAAGCGGAGAGCACCCGAACTGAACCAGTTCTACATTTCAATCATGCACAGGTTAGGGAACCACGTCTCAGCCCTAGCAAAATTTTCAGTGAAAAGCGACAAAAATACCAAAGTACCAACAACAAAAACAGTCACAGACAAAAGCCATTTAACAAAAGGCTTGTGACTTGTTCATTTTGTGCAAAGCCAGGGCACGTCATGAAGAATTGCTTCGAGTTTCAGTCTTTCATAGACAACTGCCGTGCAAATGACCAATGCAAAAGTAGTAAATCACCTAAGTCCCCACGAAACAAACCAAATCCACCAAAGAAAAATCGTAATAATTTAAACTACCAAAGGAGACAGAGATAACTGGCACTCTGATCTCTAGGCTTCCAAGCAAGCCAGTGTTAAATAAGTGTACACAAACTCACAACCCATCTTTCTCTAACAACTTTGTGCAAACAGAAGAAATTGCCTTAAATTCAGATGCTACTCAAAAGGTGGAACACCGTATATGTAGCGCATTTCATAACAAAGCAAAACTTCCTTGCATTGAAGTAAAGGTAAATAATATTAAATCTGTAGCTCTTCTCGACAGTGGATCCACCCTATGCTTAATCGATGATAAATATTTTCAAACAATTAAACACGAAGTTAACTACAAATACCTCTCAAATAAAGTTAATATCTCTACAATTAACTCTAAGGTTGAATTTAAGGGTTGTATTATGTTATCATTTAAAATTGGTAATCTTTTCTTTAAACATAACTTATACATTACTGACATTTGTAGTGATTTCCAGATAATTCTCGGCTATGACTTTATGCACAAAAATAATATGTCACTTACCCCAGGTTTTAACTCTGCTTTGTTAAAAGACGTTGTTGTTCCGTTCATTAGTGAAACCAAAAATGGTCAATACATCAACCACATTGACGCATCTTTCAATACTGATGACTCGGTAATTGCTTCTGACAACGAAGCTGATAAAGACGTTAGTAAGGAATCACTTGAAAATGAACCAGAAATTATGGTTCACAATTTCCGAAAAGTTAGAATTCCAAAAAAATCATGTGTGTATGTTCGGGCAAAATTTACTTCTGAACCCAGTCAGTACTTTCTGTATGTACCTGAATTAAAAAGTTCTGAAATAATAGGACACGAATCATTACATTCATTACCACACATTAAGAATAACGCCTTTGTCATCGTCTTAGAAAATACATCTGATAAGACCATACATTTAAATAAAAATGCCAGACTTGGCACTATCAACAATGTGGCAGAAGAGCACATTCAAAATTACACTTTTGACGAAATAGAGCAACATCATTGCAATTTAATTGTTCCATCAGATGAGATAATTCAAAAAAGAATAAATGATCTGTCCCCTGAAGATTTTGATTTGAATCACCTTACTTCTGAACAACGTGAAACGATGAGCAATCTTCTCCGTAGCAAAGCTCAGGCCTTTTCTAAATCGCTCGATACTATTGGTCAAACCGATTTGGTATCACCACACATTGAATTACTTAACTCCCATCCCATAAAAGCTCTTCCCTTTCCAGTACCACAGGCCCTTCAACAAGAGGCTCTTGATCAAATACAAGAAATGTTACGAGCCAATATCATTAAAAGATCAAATTCGTCTTGGGCATGTCCTATGCTCTTGGTAAAGAAAAAGAAAACAAGTCCGTCTCAACCACAGAAGTACCGTCTTGCCTTAGATCTCAGGCTACTTAACGCCATCATTATACCTTCTTCATATCCTCTCCCTAAGATATCTAACTTATTATTACAACTCTCACAATATAAATTTTTTACTACTCTTGACCTTCCATCAGCATATTGGCAAATTGCTGTTCCAAAAGACCTGCAAGACAAATTATCTTTCACTACCCCATGGGGAGTTTTCACCTTCAAAGTCCTTGTTTTTGGCCTTAAAACAGCAGCCTCAACATTTCAAGAACTGATAGACACTCTCATCCAAGAGTCTGGAGTTGACTCATGCTTTGCCTATCAAGATGATTTGGTCGTAGGTGCTAACTCATTTCAAGAGATGCTCGATAAATTAGATAAATTAATCAATGTCTTCATCAAACATAACGTAACTTTATCTCCAGAAAAGTCATCCTTCTTTAAAACTGATATTACATTTCTTGGGTTTTATATTAAAGATCATAAAATTTTTCCTATCCAAAGTAACATCACTAAAATTGTTGAATTTCCTACACCTAAGACAAAAAGGCAAACTAAAGCCTTTGTAGGACTGTGTTCGTTCTATCGGTCACTAATACCATCATTCTCTGATCTTGTTGCCCCACTCATCGAAATTACAAAACCAAAAACAAAGTTTGTGTGGGATAATGAACAAGAGTCAGCATTTCAAACCTTACAAAAAATCTTCTTTAATGAGCCTGTTCTTCATTTGCCCAATTGGGATGAAAAGTTTTATGTCAACACAGACGCTTCGAAACAAGCTATTTCTGCAGTTTTGATGCAAAAAAGAAATGACATGCTTCTACCCGTAGCATATTACTCAAAGCTACTCACTGATGCAGAAAAAAAAATTCCCACCCATAAAGCTTGAACTTTATGCGATCTATAAAGGCATAACATCTTTCAAGTATTACCTATTTAATAGACAATTTACAGTACTTTCGGACGCCAAACCATTAAATAGATACAAAAAAACCAACTCCCCTGCTGATGTAACAACAAGATGGTTAATGGAACTATCAGAATTTTCCTTCAATTTCCAACATGTACCCGGAAAAGAAAATGTACTAGCGGACTATTTTAGTCGTTGTCCGACTGCTCCGCCGTATCAGGACCTCAGCACCAATCCGGAACTCTTAAGTGCTTCCGAACCACTACCAGTCACTAACACTGAGAATGACTTACATAATGAAATTCAGCCTCAAGTAATAGCATCTCAAACTAATTTTCAAAGTCAGACACAAAATTCCAATCAGTTTGTAAATGTTGTTCAGTCAGAAAATAACGATCCTCCTCTAGAAATTTTGGACGAAACAATCCTCAACGAACAGCTTGCGGATCCAAAGTTGAGCAAAATCATCCATGATCTAAAAAATGGTAAACAAGGCAAAAGACTTACTGGTTATTATATACACCCTGAAACCCAACTTTTGTGTTTCTTTAAAGATTATGCACGTATTAGCACGGATTTACATAGAGCAGTTGTACCCCCTTCACTACAAGAAAAAGCCTTAACCATTGCACATGTGTCTCATGCAGGTATCCAGAAGACCCTGCAGAACCTCCGTAAACGCTTCACTTGGCAGCACTTCGTTGCTGACACGTACAACTTTGTCCAGTCGTGTGAGGTATGCTTACTCAACAAGCCACTTAAATCAAACAAAGCTCCACTTCTAGCTTCACCGGTACCCACTGCTCCAAATCAAAAAGTTTCAATGGACATTCTTGGCCCCATTAAGGGTAACCATTATCTCCTTCCAATTGTTGATCATTTTTCCAGACATATGGAACTTTACCACTTAAACAACATAACTGCTCCAGCAATAACTAAAGCCTTGTTACATTACATTGCCACTCATGGAAGACCCGAATTTCTACTTTGTGATCATGGGAAGCAATTTACGAGCGACTTACTAAAATCATTCAATAAATTATTAGGCATTTGTCTCAAACATAGCTCCATCGCGCACCCCCAGGCGAACGGAATAAGTGAACGTTTAAACCCACAGATCAAGTCTTCCATTCTTACTATGGCCTCCCAAGGCTTCGACATTGGTACTGCTGCAAAAGTTCACCAGTCCATTTACAATGCAACAATTCATCCTGCTACAAAATTCTCACCGAACTTTCTCCATTTTGGTAGAGAAATAAGTGACATATACTTCAACTATAAAAACCAACCAAACTGGCGAATCAATGATAACCAAGAAATTGCAGACATTGCTAAAAATTTTGACCAAGTATATTTTCATGCATACCAAAATAATGAAAATTCTCGTCAAGACCTATACGCAAAGTCTCGTGTCAACAGACAATTCCCAGAAATAGACATTGGAGATACAGTCTATATCAAATGTCCAAACATATTTGAGAAGAAAATGTTAGGTCCATATTCTGTCCAAAAAATTATCTCCCCTGCAATGTTACAACTTATATCTGAAGATGATCCTCAAATTTCACCACTACTTGTGCATACTGATAGAATTGTCAAACTACATAAACGGAATCCAAAATTCTCAAAGTCTCAAAGTAGTAACAAGCGATTACCTGATGCCTTAAATGACTGTAATCAACCTGGCACTTCCCGCCAGACCTCTAGAATTTTCACCCCATCTCGTCCGGTACAATCAGAATACACGCTTCGTCAGAAGCGCAACATAATTAAACCTCATAATGATGATTACATATATTATCGATAATATACACTCTTTTACAGACAAGTCTTACATAACCAGCCTGTCGGTGGAAGAAATGGCCACTCCTCTACTGGCAATTGCTGCTAGATGACCTGACTAAGTGTTCTCATTGGCCCGGGAATACTTGTTTGGATGTCTTCCAGCACTGTTCCTGTGGGACTCTGTTACTAAGTATCTTTTTATTATCCATGTAATTCATAAACTTGTTATTCTCCACAGATGTAAATGCACCAGCTGCTTAAAGTTTATTCAAAATATTTTGCAAATATAGCTATTAAGTTTAATGTATCAAATGTTTAAAATACAAGTAATCACTTCTTATATCATAACCGTGCTTATCTGATTCTAGGTAGACGAATGTAAATTATGCTGAACTTAATTTCTTTACTTATTGTCCATTTTATTCCTGTAATCAAACAAAAATTTTGATAATTTCTTTCCCTTTATTTTCTGAGGATTTGGCTCTCATTAAGTTTAAGTATTTTTGGAATGTGTATAAAAAAAAAAAAAAAAAAGAAAAAGACTAAAATAAATTAATATAAGGTAATTAAGTCAATAGATGCTTTAGGATCCATCTTCTGAATTCTTGATAGAATGAAAAAAAGTTATAAATTAGAAAATATTTAATATACCATGTCTATATTTAAAAATAAACCTGATTGTGTCAATCTTTGGTCTCAAGTTTCCTGATTATGTCATTTTCCCTGTGTTGTTACACACCATTTTTTTTGTCCGGGTTTCATCCATTTCTTCCCTTGGAGAGTCCCTGTTTGTTCAAAAAGTGCCCCTAAAATATACTCTCCTACCCCTTGAGACCATTCTTATTTTGGGTCACTGATCCAGTTGATCCAAGCCAATAAAATAAATATAAATTTGTTGTGTTCTTGAATCGTCCCCTTCAGGAGTTGTTGATAACTTTTGTCGTGGGACAGGGGGGCTTGCTCGGTGCAAACTGGGTAAGTCCTTTCTCCTGCCCTTTACCCCTAGGACACGGACCTTAAGTCCAATGTCATCACACTCACTTTGTGAGAGTTAGGTTAATGTTCACACTTTTTAGTGTCTTTAACACATTAACCTGTGCGGATGCACGAATCAAACTTATAACTGTATATATGCATTTATTTTTTTTCCTCTTTTCTTCATAATGCAATCTCTTTACTTTGTATAAAACTTGTCTGCATACCTTAAACACATTTCTTTACCTTTTATTTTGAAGGTAGGCAGACTCACCAAAGTAACATATTTGTATATCTCAATTTGTTATGCTTAATTAGGATAATCATCACTCAAATTTTTTTTTTGGATTCTACCAAGCTTGGCAGCTCATGTGAATCCTGAAATTTAATGTATATATGTGTATGTTCTGTATGGTCATAAAGTTTACTTCTGCAACTGTATTTTGTATTTTTGTACTGCTGTATTGTAACTTTGCCTTTCTTACATTTTTTAAGCCCAATCTACACTGATGTTCATCGTAGCCAGTGAACCCTTATTCACATTGTAATTATGGTCGACCACAGTTAAGTTCTGTGCCCAATGGTATAATTTTTCTATTTTATATCTGTGCAGATTGATATTATGTGTTCGCATCAGTGAAAATGTATAATTGCATATGTTACTAACATGTAACTTGTTGTTATTTATATATACATATTTGACATTCTGTTGAATACCTTACCTACTTGTTTAGTTTTGGTTTTCTTTCTCAAAAAAAAAAGAAAAAATGGTTTTCAATTTATGATCATGATCATCAAAATTTCAAAGTCCTAGGCATTTCTCACTATATTGAAGGTATAGTCAATGTATTTGGAAGTTTTTTTTTTTTTTTTTGTTTTTAATTTCTTTCTCTTTATGGTGCACCATTTCAAAATTTTTTTTTTATTGAAGCCTTCCAATGTGGTGTTTAACCTTCTGTGTGAAAATCATATTCTTATCTGTTTATTCAAAAGTTATTTAAAAAGTAATCAGTCAATGACAGTGTAACCTTTCGGTTTTTGCAAGCATAGTAAATTGTATGTTGAAATGTTTCATTTCCAATGCCTTTTTAAAATACCAATTAAAGCCATAAGCCTTGTATAAAAAAAAATGTTACTTCTCTCCCTCGCGTACAGGTGTCATGCAACTTTGATGCATTGACTTATTTCTGTATCAAGATTTAACATTTTTTCCCTTCGCGTACAGGTGTTATGTACTGTGACATAACTTTTGATCTGTATACCAAGACTTAACCTTTTTTTTTAATTTCGCGTGCAGGTGTTGTGTGATTATATACACACAGCTTATAATCTGTTATAAGGAATACTATATTTTATATCATGAACTGATATTGCTATACAATATGTCTATACTGTAATTCTGTATTCAAGATTTAATGATGTATTGCAATGTTTTTTTTTTTCTGTCATATGTGTAAGGGCATTTTGGTGGATTCTCATTCCCCCCCCCCCCCCCCCTCCTTTGTATCCTCTTTAAAATTTCCCTTTTTTTTTTTTTTTTTTTGTTTGTTTGTTTTTTTGGCAATTTAGCGGGTTGTGCTTGCTCTAATTCAAAAAAAAAAAAATCCCTTCCTGAGTGTAGGTATCACCTTCACTCATTCAGTTATTTTTTTTTCTCCGTTGTCCTGGTGTATGTCGTAATCACGACGCATCCAGTGAGTTTCCCCACCTTTTCTCCTTTCCTCGCCTTGAGTTTGCTTAGAACTCAAGCGGTTATGTTTCCTCCTTGGTATTTTACTGTCTGCGTAGGTGAGTCGTTCTTTCGCAAATCACTGTGCACACCTTGCGACTTGCTTTTTTTCCCACTGCTACTTCCACTTCAATTGTTTTGGGTTATCAGTTTTGGCGGTTAAGCCCACGGCGTTAGTAAATGCACTTTGTTTTTTGTGAATTTTTGTCGTGTTGCTTGGCGATTTTGGCATAATGCTGAGTTAGCCTGGTAACCTCGCTGGGAAGAAGTTTTCATCAGTTGGTGATCGGATGGACACGATTGAGGTCGCGGCTTTTCTTTTTTTGGAATTTCCTTCACGCGGCTTGTGCACATGGCGAAGCTTCATCACTATGTCTTCTCTTCCAAGTTTTAGTAAGAGCCACCGTCTTCCCTTTTTGTTTCTTGATTTTATTTTATTTTTCATTTTTGATATTGATTTAAAAAAAAATGCATCCACATAGTTAATTTGGCATAAATTATTCTGGCAACTCTGTTTTATTGACTGAACTTATGTCATCAGAGTTAGGCCTAGTGTACCACCAGAATGCTCAAAGAAGGTATCCATTGTGTTCACGCAAATTAAACGTGCCACTGTCAGTGCATTTGTTGCATGCAATATTGAAATTTATTCGACAACTTGTTAATTGTAGTCCAGTGAGCATGGAAGTAAAAATAAACTATTTTGACCATTTTTCCTGGATTATTTTTTTTTACCATTCACAACGCAAATAAAGCAACGGCCCTTTGACAAATTTTAAACATGATTTCACTATATTTAACTTGTTTAATGCATGTTTTGAACATTATAATGTGTACCTCATCAAAGTATTACTTTTACATTACAACACTATGGGAAGGTTCTTTTCTAATATCTCATTTACATTTAAATAATTTTAATTGGATAGCTGGGATTGATCGCTACATTTGCCCTTTTTTACTTTTTTTTTTGGCTGCATACATTTTTAAATGTTATTTTCACTTTTGGAATCATTTCCAAAAGTAAAAGTGTCATCATAAAAATGCACTCAAAGTAAAATAGGGGCTAATGTAGGGATCAACCTCAGCTATCCAATGGGAACAAAATTATTTTAAAATATTGAAATGCAAATGAGATATTGGAAAAGAACCTTCTCGTAGATTTTAGCTTGTGAATGTCTTTGCCTGATGCGATGAAAGATATAACAGTAACGAAAAGTACTTTTTTTAATCAAACATTTGTAAATTTGTTACTGGCCAGTGCATAAAAAATCTGGCTAATGAAAAAAAAAAAAATCATGTACTGGCCAGTGAGTAAAAAAGTTAATTTTGACTTATACATTCTTGATTGATGGTGATTTTACCAAAAAAAAAAAAAAAAAAATAGACTAGTTACATTATAAAATACGTTCACATTATTTTAAAAATGTAACTGTTTATATTATAAGCCTGAAAGTATAGTTTTATACTGCAGTTTTGTTTTGTTGCTTTGAGAAAAGAATAATAATAATGCAAAATATTAATAATATTTCATTCTGTTCGATTATGATTGATAATTGAAAAGAAAGCTAATCATTTATTCATAAAGTTTTCCTTACCTAGACTAGGGATTGACCGAAGCAGCAATTTTGCCGAATACCGAAGCTTCGGTCAAAGTGTACACCGAATATTCGGTATTCGGCAACCGAATACTTAAAATTTTTTAATACACATTTTTGCATATATTAGCTTTTTTAATAAAGTTTAATTAACATTAAGTTCTTAATAATTTAATTCAATTACATTTTATTCTTAAATATAATTACACAAAAAAATTTAATGGCTTCTTTCCACTCACAAATTCATTAACCTATCACTTATTTTTTATTATTTTATCACTAGTCAATACCCAAAATAACCTATGAAAATATTAAACTATACAGGCTACTATTAAGAATAAGAATTGTCAGAAAAACAAAAGTTCATTCAAATAAAAAGAAACAATGTTGTCAAAGCTGATTTACTGATTCTCTAATTACAGTAGAACCTCGATTATCCGGGACCGACGATCTTTCAGAAAATTAAAATTTTCGGATAATCGAGAGTGCTTCAATTTTAAGATCAAGAACAAATATATGCGGTCTTTCTTATTATGATAACAAGTGCTTAATACAAGAATAAATTTCCTGAATTTTAAATTAAGTATTTTTTGCATATTTCACAAAGTTTTGTTTGTCGATTTTCAGCTGTATCACGAAATTTTTTTTTAATACTATTGCTTCAACAGTATCACAGTCTTTCTGCTGCTCCAGCTATGCTAAACCTATTGTGAAACATTCGAAAGCTTCAGAATTGCTAATTTGTTAGTTTTCTTCACCTGCTAGACTACAGTCACACATTCCGGTTGTCCTTCCTCTTACTGTGTTCTAGTTCACTCTGCAGTTTACGGGTGCTCAAGTTAAATTCAAAGAAATTCTAAGAAACGGGATCCGAAATATTTATCTGTACTCGTGGTTCGGGAAGAACCGCTTGCACACAAGGAAAGTGATAGTAAAAAAAAAAAAAAAAAATGTTTTAGAAATGGATTTCGGTTAACCAAGAACTTCGGTTAAAAGAGTTTCGGATAAAAGAGGTTCTACTGTATAAACATATGGAATAGAAATGTTTTCAAATACAAAAGGTATATCAATATGTACATTTAACTATTTTCTGTTAAATTACGGATATACATATTTATATTTTCATTGTATTTTAACATTGTGGTGATGAAGATAACAAATTTGAGCGATTTTAATTTAATGATTATAAAAGCTATAGGATAGGCATAGTGGTATACTTATTTGATGTGTGTATTTCCTTTAATATACACCTTAGATATACAGAGATGATTTCTGATATACTTATTTGATGTGTATATTAAAGAAAATACACATTAAATAAATTTAAATTACGGAAACTAATGTAGAAATAATTAAAATTAAATGATAAGGGAAAGATGCCCATCTTCCTTAATATATATATATATTTTTTTTGGTTTGTTTTTTATTGTGCAGCTGAACTATGAACTCATGCACACAATATTAAAACTCATTATTAAGCTTATTCTACTTTTAAGTAAAAGAGAATTTTTACTTCTAAGAAAATACTTATCCACAATTATTCGGCCGAATACTTAAAAGTATTCGGCCGAAGCCGAATATTCGGTTTACATGCCGAACCACCGAATACCGAATCGACTATTCGGTATTCGGTCAATCCCTAACCTAGACAACCTATTTCATTCATAAATTTCAATGTTTGTTTATTAACATATAAACTGACCATGTGTATGAATATATTTTTCTCACTGTACCATAAGTTTTATATTCTAATTTATTAAATTAAATTTATTTTTAGTTAGCTGACATCCAGGAAATAGTTTGAGTAATAAATAAAATATCACACTAGTTGCAAATAAAATAGGCTAACATTATTTTAAAAATGTAACTTTTTATGTAAGCCTAAAAGTGCCATTATTTTATGCTGCAGTTTTGTTGTTTTGAAAAATTGATTAAAAGTTTAACAAAATATTAATCTTTATTAAATGTTTCATTCTATTTGATTGATAAATGAAGAAAGTTATTTATTTAGAAGTAAATAGTTTTTCTTACCTACACAATCAACATTTCATTCATAAATTTCAATATGTTTACCATTAGCGTAAAATTGACCATGTGTACATATATTTTTCTCACCATAAGTTAAATGTACACTATTCTAATTTATTAAATTAAATTTATTTTTAGCCAGCTTTATGTCAAGAAAATAATTTTTGAGTAATAAATAAATAAAATATCAAACTAGTTACATTATAAAGTAGGCTAACATTATTTTAAAAATGTAACTTTTTATATGATAAGCCTAAAAGTGTCATTATTTTATCCTTGTTTTGAAAAATAAATTAAAAGTTCAACACAATATTAATCTTTATTAAATGTTTCATTCTATTTGATTGATATAAATGAATAAAGTTATTTATATACAAGTAAATAGTTTTTCTTACCTACACAATCAACCTATTTCATTCATAAATTTCAACATGTTTGTTTACCATTAGCATAGCATATAAACTGATCATGTGTATGAATAAATTTTTCTCACTGTATCTACCATAAGTTAAATCTACACTATTCCAATTTATTAAATTAAATTTATTTTTAGTCAGCTTATGCCAAAGAAATAGTTTGAATAATAATTAAATAAAATATCAGACTAGTTACATTCTTAAATAGGCTATCTTAAAAATACCTTTTTTATATGATAAGCCTAAAAGTATCATTATTTTCTTGTTTTGAAAAAAGAATAACAAAATTGCCAAATATTAATCTTTATTAAATGCTTCATTCTATTTGATAAATGAGTAGAAAGTTATTTATTTACAGTAAATAAAGTTTTTCTTACCAACAAACAAGCTACTTCATTCATAAATTTCAATATATATGTTTGCCCTTATCCTTATATAAACAGACCATGTGTATGAATGACTTTTTCTCACTGTATCCTGTACCACAAATTAAATCTAGAATGTTCTAATTTACTATATTTATTATTAATCAGCTTATGTTAAGGAAATAGTTGTTAGAGTAACAAACAAATTAAATTTCAGACTATTTACATTAGGAAATAGGTAAAGATGTTATGAAATGGTAATGTATCCCCTTTTTATATGATAATCCTAAAAATGTGACTATTTTATCCTTTTTTTTTTTTTCCTGATTAAAGAAAAATGTTAATTATAGTATAGAAATACAAAATATAAATGATTCATTCTATTTGATTGCTAAATGAGAAGAAAATTACCAGTTATTTACAGTAAATTAAACTTTTCTTACCTTCACTAACATGCTATTTCATTCATAAGTTTCAATATGTTTGTTTACCATTATACGAACCATGGATTATTGAAAAACCCCGGTTTATTAACGCATTTGAGCACACAGGCGCTAATAACCGGGCAGGGAAATTCTTCTTTTTGGCTTTTTTCTTATCTAAACTTGAACTGATCACCCAATTTTTTGCTGCTAAAATGCTCAAATGTATTTATTTTGGAAAGTATCTTGGCAAATGCGAAGAAGTGGGTTTT
The DNA here is from genome assembly GCA_963932465.1 of Maratus speciosus. Classification (NCBI taxonomy): domain Eukaryota; kingdom Metazoa; phylum Arthropoda; class Arachnida; order Araneae; family Salticidae; genus Maratus; species Maratus speciosus. The sequence continues at coordinate 469,562,165 of OZ010789.1, forward strand.
TGTGTTGTGGAAATGATGCTTGCAACTAAAAACGATAGACTGCGGCATCGAGGGTTGTGCATTCATATATTTCAGAAATTACTAACAGGACTACTAATACAGATTATCTAATAACACAACTTCGAGAAATCTATACCTGGTGGGGTGACGTAATGACCCCACAAACCAAACAGGACGACTATGTTATCCTAGCTGAATTGACTAAAAGATGGCATGGAGAGTTTAAATTAAAAAATTTGTTAACTAAAGTATTCCAGGCTTATCAAATTGGGGAACCCAAAAAAAGATGGGTTGCGCTTGAGAGTCCAGAAAATTCGGGTAAAACAACTTTTGCTTTGGCTATAGTAGAACTTTTTAACGGGATTCCTATAAATGTTAATACAAATGAAGATAATAGATTAACATTTCAGCTGGGACAGACTATCGGTCAACGGTTTGTGCATCTAGACGATGTTACCTTCACGGTTTTCGTAATATAGATAGATGTATGAGAGAAATGCTGGATGGTGATCACTGCGTTTCTCTCGGGGAAAAAAAAAGACCCACTTGTCCTTTTTCCTCCGGGGATCCTAACAACTAATGAGGAGCACTTTAATTCTGATATGTACAAATGTGTCTCTGTCAGAATCCAGCTTTTTAAATTTATACCAAATAACTAATTCTTTGAGCACCATCTTCTGGATTTTGAGCAAGTCCATTTTGATAAGAAGGCTCTTGTTATACGTAAGTAATAATTTCATTTTAGCATTATTTTTCAACTATTGGTTCAACAAGGTACGTATACATTAATTTTTTTTTTTTTAGTATGTGAACTATTGGGATTAAAATTTGATATCGGAGATCAGCTATCTTAGAGATTTATTTAAGGATGAGCTCGCGGCCAGTTTGAAAAGTAAGCATATTTATTTTTAAGTAGTAAACTTTTTATTTTATTTTACTTAATTTTTTTTCTATTTCTAAGATTTCAGAAAAAACATCGGAACTGTACAGTGTGCCAAAATAACATCCTCGGTTAGTTCGGACGATGAATGTTCTCAGATGAAAGTATTGGTACCCAACACCCCACTAAGCCCTCCACCGATACACCAACTCCTTTACCAGCTAGAAATGGACTTAAACAACACAGGAGAACAGCAAGGATGTCATTTTGGGGGCCTCGGCAGGCTGCATGGATGTGCATCCCAGCCATTTCTTCACCTAGAGCCTATCAGAGGAACCTGTTTCCTTCTCATAAAGAACACTAAAAAGTGATTGCCTGCAGTGTATGCATCGACTGTCAAAACAAGGATTACTCAGCATGTAAATTCAAAATGTAAAATATTGTAAATAAAAGGCAACAGCCTGGAGAGAATCTAGAGCGAGTAGCGCCTGACAACATGTCTGGCCACTCACTCGGGATGATCCCCTTGGTCTTGCTAAATTTACAATTACAAAGAATAGCAAATTACTCAAGAAACAAAAAAAAAAAAAAAATACAAGTATAGTTTAATTTTTTTTTTTTTTTTTTTTTGAAGGTAGGATTAATATTTTTCACATATTAAAATTTTCCAGAGTATTTTCGAATATTTCAAAGGGCATTGCGGATCGCTCTTCACCTTCCTCCATTCCTGAGGACTTTTTTTTACGCTTCAAGTCTTTTTCAGTTTTTAGTTCGATATCATGCAAGGTTCACCAATACACAAAATTTTAGCAGGAATTCGAACCCAAGTAGAGTTATTTTGCAGGTCTACTTTACATTGGATTTCCTCGAAACCTGCATGTGAAGAAAACTCTTGTATAAAGTAAATCAATGATGAAAGACCTGCTTTAAACAGATCTTTAGTTATATCAGGTACTTTGTGCCCCAACTGTCGACTTTCAATAATTTTGCTGTATTCTGCATTAGGGATGCACCGAATATTCGGTATTCAGCCATGTTACCAAATATTCGGTTTGGTCGAATATCAAACTATTCGGTATGCCGAATATTCGGCTTGGCCGAATAGCAAATTATTCGGCATGCCAAATATTCGGTTTGGCCGAATATCGAAATATTCGGAACTTTTAAAACATATATTTTAAAACCTTATACATTTTCTACGTTTAACAGTCAACTTATAAAGATATTCAGAATAATTAGAAACAAAATCATATTTAAATAAAAGAGAATATTTTTTCATTATTTATTTGCTGTTTGTTAAGTATTATTTAAGAAAATTAGCCAATCATGAGGATTTTCATAGGAATTAATTATGTACAAATGCAAGTTCCTCAACATTGTCCAGTAAAAATAATTTGTTTCTTGCTAAGATTTTAAGAACAACGTTTACAATCTCTGAAAATGATTGCCCACTCCAGACACCGATCAAGGATGCATTTAAAAATTTCCTTGCTTAATCAAAGGGAGTAGAACAGTTATTCTTGCTAAATTGTCACCATATAAAATTTGAATTGATTGTATTATTTATTAACTTTTACTTTAGTCTCTTCCTGACAAGCAAATATATCAGGGTTCGCACAGACTCCTTAGACTCCTTGGAAACTCCTTAGAAATGAAAACATTCCCAAGTAGTACTTAGAACTACTTAGAAAAGCAAACCACTCCTTAGAAACTCCTTAAATTGTATTGTGGCTTTGGGCGCAAGCGATATTGCTGCCGAGGAAAAAAAATCGTGATTGTAAAACGCACGGTAAATCGTAATGCACGTCATTTATCCGAAGCACAGCATTGATTTGTTAAGATAATCTTATAGCAGGGCTCCCACTAGGTCCGTAAAGTCCGTTTTTTACACTGTTAACCGATCTTTATTTTAAAAATTTTATCGATGTTTGGCATTTAACCAAGAATCTCGGAAAAAACGCGTTTTTTCGCAAATATGTCTAAAAAAATACTGTCAAATTTCGTCAATCGATCGCGGAAAAAATTCGTAAATTTTGTCAAAGGATCGTGAAAAAACGCGATTTTTTCCAACAGATCGCGGAAAAACTCGAATTTCTTCAAAAGATTGCGAAAAAGACGCGAATTGCTTAAAAGCCAGCGAAAAAACGCGAATTTACTCAAAGGATCACGAAAAAACGCGGATTTCGTTAAAAGATCGAGAAAAAAGCGGATTTCCTCAAAAGATTGCAAAAAATGCGAATTTCCTAGAAAGATCGCGAAAAACACGCGAATTTTCTCAAAAAGTCGTAAAAAACTCGCGAATTTCGTCAAAGGATTGCGATAAACACGCGAATTTCGTCAAACATTGGAAATGAAACGCGAATTCCATTAAAAGATCGCGAAAAAACTTGAATTTCCCCCAAACGATCGCGAAAATAACTTGAATTTCCCCCTGAAAATCGCGAAAAAATGCGCATTACCCCAAAAGATCTCGAAACACGCGCGAATTTCCTCAAAAGATCGCGAAAAACATGTGAATTTCCTCGAAAGATCGCTAAAAACACACGAATTTCGTCAAAGGATCGCGAAAAACACGTGATTTCCATCAAAACATCGCGAGAAAAACGTCAATTTCGTCAAACGATCGAAATAAAACGCGAATTCCATTAAAAGATCGCGAAAAAAGCGCGAATTTCTTCCAGAAGATCGTGAAAAAACGCGAATTTCCCCCTGAAGATCGCGAGAAACACAAATTTCGTCAAAAGATTGCGAAAAAACGTCAATTTCGTCAAACGATCGAAATAAAACACGCATTCCATTAAAACATCGCGAAAAAAACGCGAATTTCTCTCAGATGATCGCGAAAGAAACGCGAATTTCTCCCAGACGATCATGAAAAAACGCGAATTTCTCCGAGACGATCGCGAAAAAAATGCAAATTTCTCCCAGAAGATCGCGAACAAACGCGAATTTCCTCAAAAGATCGCGAAAAACACACGAATTTCTTCAAAGGATCGCGCAAAACATGTGGTTTCTATCAAAAGATCGCGAGAAAAATGTCAATTTCGTCAAACGATCGAAATAAAACGCGAATTATATTAAAAGATCGCGAAAAAACGCGAATTTCCCCCAGATGATCCCGAAAAAACGCGAATTTCTCCCAGATGATAGCGAAAAAACGCGAATTTCTCCCAGATGATAGCGAAAAAACGCGAATTTCTCCCAGACGATCGCGATAAAACGCGAATTTCTCCCAGACGATCGCGAAAAAAATGCAAATTTCTCCCAGAAGATCATGAAAAAATGCAAATTTCTCCCAGAAGATCGCGAAAAACGCTAATTTCCGCAAAAGGTCTCGAAAAACACACAAATTTCGTCAACGGATCGCGAAAAACACGCGGTTTCCATCAAAAGGTCGCGAAATAAAGGTCAGTTTTGTCAAACGATCGAAATAAAACGCGAATTCCCCACAAAAGATCACGAAAAAACCGCGAATTTCCCCTTGAAATCGCGGAAAAAAACCGCGAATTTCCCCCAGAAGATTCCGAAAAACACGCGAATTTTTCCTCAGAGAACGCGAAAAACACGTGAATTTCATCATATGATCGAGAAAAAAAAAATGCGAATTTCGTCAAAGTTTCACCTTCAAAGAAATCGATTACCTCTGTTCTAAAAGAATAAAAGAAAAATATATAACTTGTTATATTTTTTCTTGTATGTTGCGTTTAGCATTCTTTTTTTTTTTTTTTTTTTTTTTAACCTTTTAAAATTTTCTTTAAGATGTATCATGTATGTGATTTACATAATAAGCGTTTGTGGTTTGACTAATCTCTGTTTATATGACCATGGGTCGCTTCATAAAAAAGTTGATTGTCTATTTTGTATTTAAACTTACGAAATCAGTAAGCAATATATTGTGAATACTGTGCAATTTCTGCACTAACAATTAGATTCTAATAGAGTAAAGTTTGTTTTTGTCTCCAAATTGGGCATTAAAAATTGGAGTGTGCATACCACATAACGATGCAGCACATAAAAGCAACAACAACAAAAAAAAAATGGCAAATCCTTAAAATTTTTTGGACTCCTTGGATTTTTTCGGTACTCCTTGGATTTTTTTTCCCCAACTCTGTATGAACCCTGTATATGATCCTGTACAATTTTTCTTCCAATTTTTTACAATCTCTTTGATTTTAAAATGTTTGTTTTAGAATTTAAGAAAATTTATTCATTTGTTTTAATTCTCAGAAGAAGCTATGAAATTTAAAATTTTATTAATTAAAATTTTTTTTATAATTATCCTCTTTGTAAATAACTCAAAGCAGATTTTTTTCAGCATAAAGTTTACTTGAAAAAAGCTCTTGTTTATTAGAATAAAACTTTGTTTTAAATATTATGTAAAATCGTTTCAAAATTTAACATTTTAATGCCTTTAAACTTTGAAATATAAAAGTATTCGACAAGCCGAATATTCAGTATTCGGCCGAATAGTTACTATTCGGCAGGCCGAATATTCGATATCCGGCCTAGCAGTTACTATTCGGCTAGCCGAATATTCAGTATCCGGCCTAGCAGTTACTATTCGGCTAGCCGAATATTCAGTATTCGGTTCACCTGTTGGCCGAATATTCGGTATTCGGCCAAAATCACTATTCGGTGCACCCCTATTCTGCATCTAGTTCTTTTTTGCATTTTAAAGGGTCCTCGGCTTCCCAGCACAATTGTTTTCTAGCCTCATACGCACGCATTTCATCTTCGGTGAGAAAATAACTAAGCAGCACATCACGTGAACTATTCTGAAGCTTTTCTAACTCGAATTCAGATAGATCATCCCTGTCATCACCTGTCGCACTATCAATCTGGTCACCTGAGTTTTCGCACTTGCAATGATTCTTAAAATACATCTGGATAGCTTTAAAAGCAATGTCGAGCATCATGTCTATGTACAGTCGTGGAAAAAAAAGTAAACACCCCCTACTAACTCCTCAGCAAATCATCGTAGAAGAAAATTACTGGTGCCGAACGATTGGAAATAAAGTCTACTTTTAAATGATGTATATAAAATTTTCTTAGGGGTCATCTACATATTAAAATGAATCCAAACTTCATTTTTTTCAATGGCAATGCCCAATTTTAACGAGATATTTCAAATCTTCAGTTCAAACTATGCCTAGACACCCAATTTCAAGTCATTTGAATGATAAGTTTTTGAATTATAAACATTCAAAATTTAGTGCTTCCAATGTTAAATTACATTTTCATATCTCCCGAAATTATGCTCCTAATGTGCTATTTTTTTTGTAGTAATAATACTAATATACCCAAACATAAATAAGCTGAATTTGCAATTTTTATAATTTTATGATATGAATTATGAAATTAATAATCGAAAAAATTATGAATTGCAACCTACAATTTTTTTGATGGATTTAGATTTATTAAGTCCTGCTTTATGGAAATTCAAAAATTTCACATTTTTATTATAAGTTGTTTTCAAATTATGCTTAAAAAACGGCAAAATGATGGTTTAAGGGGCCGTCTATGATGGAAGTGAGTAGACATTTTGAAATTTATTCTGCTGTACTGTAATCTAACACACTTCATTGACTCCTTGAGTGCTTAAGGTGCCTTGCTCTCTCGGTTAACAATCCAGTACGGAACTTCAATTTGGATACAGCCCTTAAAATAAGCTCGTTTTAAAATAATTAATTTCTCGGAAACTTATGGTACGAAATTGCATAAAAATTCGTTTTTAGGCTAATTGAAGGGTGTAGAGTTCATTTATGCTGTCAGAATTGAGTACTGCTATTAAAAAAAACAAAGTTATGGTTCGTTGTAATATGTAGATGGCCCCCTAAGCAAATTTCATATACATCATTTAAAAGTAGACTTTATTTCCAATCTTCAGTCCAGTAACTTTCTTCTACGATAATTTGTTGAGGAGTTAGTAGGGGGTGTTTACTTTTTTTTTTCCCACGACTGTACTTTTCCATGTTATTCCCTAAAAAAAAAAAAAAAAAAATGTGCAGGATACTTGGTTAATTTTTACATGTTAATTTAATAAGAAATTCTATAAAAGATACGGTAAGTATGTATGTCTTTTGAACATGCAATAACATTTTTCAATACGTATTCTTTTAGAAACATCATCTGGGCAAAATATAAGTCTAGGATCAGTTGGGGCTCTTCCTAGTCATTCGGTTGATTGCTGTTGCTGTCCATTTGGGGGTTGCACATCTTTTGGTAATACCGGATTTTGTACAATTAGCCTTATCGTATTTTGATTCTCTGGATTTTTTGCCAGGAATGGAGATATTGAGGCTTTGTGTAGTCCTAGTGTTTAGTTAAAAATTGTAGATTTATTTGCTTGCATGCTAGATGTCAGGCATCCATACATATAACATATTCATCATTTAACTCTTTTACATTTTATGGGATCAACACATTTTTCTGCGAGCTTCGTAGTCTTTAATTTCATCTTCCGGGCTATTTCATTCATATGAAAACACCCACTTGCTAATGTTAATCCTATGGGAGAAATTATTAAAAATATCTCTTGCATTTCCATATTTATTTTATTTTATTTATTTATTTATTTTTTTTTGCATTGGATAGCTGAGGCTGATCTCCTCAAAGGCAATGTTTTACTTTTTCAATTGTCTATATATTTTATTCTTTTTATGAGGATACTTCCACTTTCAAAACCAGTTCAGAAAGGGAAAGGTATTCTAATTAAAAAATAAAAACCTGTAAACAAAATCGAAAGTAAAAAGCAGTCTTTGTAGAGATCAACCTCAGCTATCCAATGCAAAAAACAAAACAAATTAAAATGTGGAAATCCAAACAAGATATTTTTAAAAATTTCTCCCATAGGATTAACAGATTTCTGAGCACTTTTTTTGCATGAGTGAAGTATAGAGGCATTGCAAACCACATGTATTCTTTACTGAGTAACGGGTAATCTCTCTGGTACGAAGTACCAAATCATTAGCTCGGAATATGAGTCGTTACTGCAGAACTTAGAAACAAACTTCAAACGTTACTTTCATTTCGTGATTCATGAACAGAGCTGCATTGTCTGATGCGGAAAGATGTGAATTTGTGTTCGGAAATCAGTTGTTCCCGTATTAGTGTCTATTCATTTAATCGTTTCGTTACTTCAGTGGCTTTGCTTCAGCACTCGTTTATTTGCCGAAAATGTCCGTGTGAATAATTTTGGAAGGAAGATTTTGAAGTCACAGGGTCAATAGCAGAACAAACTGCTTTTAGAAGAACGATTACTATGAGATCGTTTTTTCTTTCAGGGATTGTACTTTTTAGCTCACAAGCTATCAAAGCCCGAGAGATAACGTGCCCGCCGGTTCTGTATGTACATAACGCGATAACTCTTGATAGAAATATCCGATTTGCTTCAATTTTTTTTCTAGGTTCATTCTGATAAGGCGCTTCCTGATTAGATTTGGAAGTTCATTGGTTAAATATAAAGGGGGGAACGTGGGGCTAATACCCACTTAATTAAGATAAATGTTTTTTTCTATCCGATTTGCTTCAAATTTGGTATACCGATTTATTTTGATAAGGCGCTTCCCTGATGACATTTGGAGGATCATTGGTTAAGTATAAAGAGGGGAAACGGGAGGGAGGTAATCCGCCCTTAATTTATTTTTCAAGGCGCATTATTCTTTGAAATAAGAGTATAATATACAATTAATGTCAATGGCATGTGAGCTCAATGCCATCAGTTTAAAGGGCATTTTTCTTTTTTATTTCTCAGATATGAAGTGTTATATGCTTTTTTCAAACATGGAGAGAATAATTGATTTTTTTTTTTTTTTTTTGCCAAGAGGTTTTATGAATGCATTTAAAAAAAGGAAGCATGGATCCAAGCAATAAAGAGACAAGATATGTTTATCATTTAATATTTTAATTAGATTAATTTCGTATTAATTATGCATTTAATCTATTAAGATTGCTCATAATTTTACTGTAAAAAAAACTGAAGCTTATAACAGAATAAAATATTTATTGTAGCTGCATTTAAGGAATGATAAAGTATTTTTATGAAATATAACTTTTTAAATCATTGCTTTTTACTCATATTCGCAAAAAATCTGTAAGCACTTTTGATCAGAAATTAAGAAATGGATTAGCGTCTCTTTTTCCTTTAAATTCAAAAGATTTGTTTGACGATATACTATGAAAATGTGTGTTTAGAACCAAATTTCTGGATGTGACAGTAATTGAAGGGCCATCATATAAAAGCACTTGATTATAGCTTGAACTGCGATGAACTTATCGAAAAATGAAAAAACGCTATTCGTTTCCATATCATTCACATCACTGCCAATTTTATGAGTTTATGCATTAGTTCAGTATATGAATGTGTCAGAAAGTTTTGCGATGTCGAGCAGAGGTAAATATGTTTTGAGAACCGATTTCATGCTAGTTTCCGTTATAGACACGTTCAGTTGTCATGTTTTACTGGTTTCAGTAAGCAGTGAATATTTCTATTAATATGCTCAATTACTATTTTTTTCTTTAATACATACAGTATACTTACGGAGACAGAATTCTGAGAAATCCCTAAGGAATTCTCTTTCAGAGAAATTTTTCCTCTTAGCAGATGCATTTCCTTGTATTATTTTTATGGAAATCAGATCTTGGAATATTTCAATTCAAGGTAAATTCCACTTTTACACAGATTTCTGTTACAGAAAGGTTTCATACAAAACTTTATTATGGGTCTATGTAACGGTAACAAATTTTTGAAAAGATCTCACATACGGTATATAATTATATTTACTGTAGTCTTATGACCATATATTTCACATGCAGTATTTTGAATGCCCAATTTTATACTTTATGAAATGTTAAATTAGTGTAAGCATCCATATAGATTTTATCTATTATTTTAAGGAACAGTTAAAACTAATTATAATAAAAAAAAAACCAACTCAGAAAATTAGAAAATACATCGGATATATGTGTACTAGTACTTAGGATAATTTTTAATATCCGTTTTCTAAAGAGTAATGAGTAACAAATATTTTCTAATGGGTAGTGTGTTTGAAAGTAACGAATACATACGGGTGTTCATTTAGTCGGTACTTTTACAGCACTAGTGAAGTAGCCTCTTAAGTATAATTGAATCATTAGATCTCATGAAGTATCCTCTATCATTTCTTGAATTTCCTGTGTGTTTCATGAAACATCTTTCAGCACTTTTGCAACACCCTGTGTAGTTTAATCTATATTGTATGTCCAGTGTTGCCCAGGGCCCATTATAATAACCTAAAATAAAACTCAAGTTTGTATGATTTTATATCTTTTGAAAATATTTTAAATAAATGAACCTAGTTTTGGGGGCCCCATTATCTTCTGCAGTGTCTTGTGTGTTCCCAGCAAACCTCCTTCTGAAGGAACCTGTGAACTGCATTCCCCGCAACTTAGGCAAGTATGTACTGGAAGTGCTCTGCATGTGCCAGAGATAATCGAAAGCCAATTTGAATGTGCCAGTTCTCGTAGTAATCAAGCAAGCCCATAGAGCCCGAAAAAATAATGCACCATTAATGTTCAAAAATGTTGGCAACTGAAGTCTTAAGATAAAATTTTATAATACAAAAATTAGCTGAATTGTAATCTAAATTGAATGAACCAAATCCTGCTGAAATTGGGCCCTTATAACCCAAGGAAAGAATGCGCGCCCAAGCAGTGGAAGGTGCACCCCCTCTCCCCGTAAATTTCACGAATTACTTTTAGTATTAACACAATATTTAATAAATGGATGATTTCCTTTATCTGAAGTTACCTATAAAGTAACGTCAGACTCATAGAGTGATAGACATTTTGTAAAAACCATCAAATCGTGTTCAGGATCTTCTAAAACGTATAAATCCATTGAAAACCGGAAGTCAAAATTTTTCATGAATCCAATACTTTCTTCTTGTAAAGATAGAAGAAACTAAAATTAGTTTTTTTTTTAATTCTAGAATTTATTATAATACATATTTAAAGATTCTGTTAACTGAAATTCATTATTGCTATTACTATTTTTACAAAATAAATTGCATTGATATGTTCTGTGATTAATTAAGTCCAGTTATAGCTCGACCTGGCCCGAGTATGTAGAGAAAATGTAAGCTTGATTTTGGCACTCTCAGAGTCTGCTGAAAAAATTCAACACTGACTCGCACACATCTAACTGTCCGATGCCAATCTCTAAAATGGACATATTATGTTTCTGTATTGATGTTGTGAAACTAGCATCAGCTAATGCAGCATATTTGTACTTATTCTCATACCAGTCATGTCCATTGAAAATTGTTTCTATTTTATCAGCGTAGTTTATTTCCAATTTGTTGTACTGTGTCGGTCAGCCCGCTTAATTTTTTTTATCAGTTCGGTTTAGACCATTATAGCAAAAATTGTCTTTATTCTGCTCACCCGGCCTGTTTAAAAAAATTTAATATAGTGTTTAGTAGTAAAATAGTGCCCCCTTTTTGAAAAATTTCTGCCCAGCGGCACTTTTTTTAAAAAGTCAACACTAAGGGAGTAACTACATTCCTTTCCAAAGTTTTGGAGAGAAAGTTATATTAAGGATTATATTCCAATCATATTTTATTTATAATTTTACTAATAATATTAAAAAACATATTGGTTACATTGAAAAGAAAAATTTAAGAATAATAATTTACTTTAATCATTGATAAATGTTTATGTTTAATAAACAATTCTTTAACTTTGTATGTTTTAAAAGTATTTCATGAAATCTTCTGATTCTAGTCTTCAATGTGTCAGTTAGTTGAAAGATATTTATTGTGTCAGAATATTTTTTAAAAAGGACGCTTCTTGATACAATAACATCGCTAGTTCTTCAGCACGAACACTAAAAAAATAAATAAAATAAAAAAGGTTTATTGTTATTGACACACGAAAAACGCAAATAAAATTCCAACCGAAAATGCGCCACAACAAGCGACAGCGAAATAATAACAATCTAATAATAAACTCTCTTTGGGCATTTCCCTCGATTCGCGCACGATCGCTACTTCGGTTCCATATTTTTCATTTTATCTCAAAATGCATTTCTCGCCAAACAAATCTCGCCAAAAGTGCGTGAATCGAGGGAAGATTCCAAATTCGCATACCTGATGGATATAAATAATTTTATTTAATATCTCTCTATTCTAAAAAAGAGTAACTACCGCTGTCACCGCCGCCGCCGCCGCCGGTTTTGAATTTTTTGTGACCGGAGGTCTTTCTTCGTTAATATTAAGAAAAATAATGCATACAAAAATATGGAAATCGGTAGTATTATACAGAAATGTTTGATAAACACGCTGATGCAGACAGTTTTCAGATCGAAGAATTATTTTAAGAGATATTTAATGCTAAAGTTGGACAAAATCGTTCCACTAAAAAAGTTTTATAGGAGCAAAAACTGTTAATAGGAATTTAATCATTTTTAGATCATTTTATGCGTTAGAATTTGCCGGAGTGCAGATTGCATTAATTTTTTTATTTTGACTAATTTTTTGAGGTTTTATTTCCATTTTAAATTCAGATTTTCAGCATTTCTAGAGATATTTTTAACAGATTTTAGAAAGTGATATTAATTTAAACTGTTGCCAACTGCATAAACAGCGGAAACAATAATGTTTGCTTCAAAAAAAAATATATATATATATATACGTGTAAATAAATTAAAAATTTGTTTACACGTGACTATTATAAACAGAAAAAAACATTTGGAATTAGAATTAAATAATTATGTACAAAAAGCAGGAACTTATTAAAAATTACGTCATAAAAAGTATACACGTGAATTTAAAAAGAGAAAGGATATTGCAAAATAATAAATTCATTAACATGCGTTAGAAGTCTTAAATAGGAGAAATTACGTCATATTTACGTCACATTACAGTTATTACATAAAATGAACACAAAATAATATTGCAAAACGGTTTAAATTTAGAAATTGCGCTAGACATTTATTTGATATTTTAAGAGGATACTTTTCCAACTATTTTTGTTAGGAAAGAGCAAATAATATTTCATTTCTAACACAAGTATTTTTACGTGAATATTAAAAAGAGAAAGAATAGTTTGGTCAAAATTACGTCAAATTAAAAACGATTAATTTAAAATGTCTCATTTAAAAGAACTTTCTTTTCACTTTGTTAAAAAATACCAGGAGACAAAGACTCTGTTTACTTAATTCCTTTTATATTAGCTTATTTTGAAATGTTGTTACACGTGTCTACGTCATCAAGTTATTTTTATTTCGACGTTTTATTTGTATTTTTATTAATGTTGTACTAATTTATTTGTTTTTTCGTTATTTAAAATAAAAATTATGTCAATTTGTATAATTTGGCGATTTATATAATTTGGCGAAATTGGTCGACGGGATAATCAAGTAGTACCGCAACGGATTTGGCGTTAAAATTCCCCAATCAAAGAGAAATGAATAGAAATCCGTTTATAGAGAGATCGCCACTGTTTTTTAAATTATAATTCAATCTTTCGAAATCTTTTTAAAGCCGATCAAATTAGCGTGCATTTAGAGTCTACGGTGTCTGGACGGGGGTTGGCGAGCATAGCTCGTAGGGGGCCGAGACCCCTAGTAATTAAAATAATGCAAGTGATTTCCAACTTTATACAAGATTTTGCAATAATAATTCTGTTTGCTCAGAGTAAAAAAATACGGATTTTTAGATATTTTGTGTTCTTAAATTATTTTATTTTGGTTTTTAACTCATATGTTCAGAGGTTAACATTGAGCACATTTAATTTCTGCAAATACTTAATTTTGCACTAAAGCTTTCAAATTTTATGTATCTCTCTATTCTAAAAAAAAGTAACTACCGCTGTCACCGCCGCCGCCGCCGCCGGTTTTGAATTTTTTGTGACCGGAGGTCTTTCTTCGTTAATATTAAAAAAAACTGTTGCATACAAAAATATGAAAATCGGTAGTATTATAGAAAAATGTTTGATAAACACGCTGATGCAGACAGTTTTCAAATCGAAGAATTATTTTAAGAGATATTTAATGACAAAGTTGGACAAAAGCGTTCCATTAAAAAAGTTTTATAGGAGCAAAAACTGTACATAGGAATTTAATCCTGTTTAGATCATTTTATGCGTCAGAATTTCCCGGTGTGCAGATTGCAGTTAGTTTTCTAATTTGGATAATTTTTCGAGGTTTTATTTCTATTTTAAATTCAAATTTTCAGCATTTCGAGAGATATTTTTTACAAATTTTAGAAAATTGTATTAATTTAAACTGTTGCCAGCTGTATAAACAGCACAAACTGTAATGTTTGCTTCAAATTAAACATTTATTTTACACGTGACTATTATAAACAAAAAATATAAAAAGCAGGAACTCATTGAAAATTACGTCATAAAAACTATAGTTACACGTGAATTTTAAATGAGAAAGAATATTGTAAAATAATAAATTCAGTAACATGCGTTAGAAGTCCTAAATCGGAGAATTTACGTCATATTACACTTATTACGTAAAATGAACAAAAAATAATATTGCAAAACAGTTTTAATTTAAAAATTGCGTGAGACATTTACTTGACATTTTAAGATGATCATAATATTTCATTTCTAACAAAAGTATTTTGACGTGAATATTAAAAAGAGAAAGAAAAGTTTGGTGAAAATTACGTCAGATTATAATTGTCAGATTCAAATTATAATTCAATCTTCCGAAATCTTTTTAAAGGCGATCAAATTAGCGTGCTGTTAGAGTCTGTGGTGTCTGAACGGGGGTTGACGAGCGTAGCTCGTAGGGGGCAGAGCCCCCTAGTTTAAAAAAAAACTTATTTCATGACGATGTATAAATTTCGTGCAGAAATACTGATATTTAAGGTATAAAGGGCTAAAGATTTTATTTGCTAAATAAATCATTCTTAAGCAGTGTGTTTTAAATTTTGGTGTATATTTACAACTATTAATTTTAGGGTTTTATATAAAGAGCTCAGTTTTTATTAATTTTTTTTTTTTTTTACTTTTGAGAACTTCATGTCCTTTTAAAAATTATTTTAACATATTTCAAGATGCCAATGGTTTTGAACTTTTTATAGGATTTTTTTAGTCACTAGGGAGCTCGGCCCCCTACGAGCTACGCTCGCCAACCCCCGGTTAGACACCTCAGACTCTAAATGCACGCTAATTTGATCGGCTTTAAAAAGATTTCGAAAGATTGAATTATAATTTAAAAAACAGTGGCGATCTCCCTACAAACGAATTTCTATTCATTTCTCTTTGATTGGGGAATTTTAACGCCAAATCCGCTGCGGTACTACTTGATTATCCTGTCGACCAATTTCGCCAAATTATATAAATCGCCAAACAACTCGCCAAATTATACAAATTGATATAATTTTTATTTTAAATAACGAAAGAACAAATAAATTCGTACAACATTAATAAAAACACAAATAAAACGTCGAAATAAAAATAACTTGATGACGTATACACGTGTAACAACATTTCAAAATAAGCTAATATAAAAGGAATTAAGTAAAGAGAGTGTTTGTCTCCTAGTATTTTTTAACAAAGCGAAAAGAAAGTTCTTTTAAATGAGACATTTTAAATTAATTCTCAAAATATCAAATAAATGTCTAGCGCAATTTCTAAATTTAAACTTTTTTGCAATATTATTTTGTGTTCATTTTATGTAATAACTATAATGTGACGTAATTTCTCCTAAGACTTCTAACGCATGTTAATGAATTTATTATTTTACAATATCCTTTCTCTTTAAAATTCACGTGTATACTTTTTATGACGTAATTTTTAATAAGTTCCTGCTTTTTATACGTAATTATTTAATTCTAATTTGAAAGTTTTTTTCCTGTTTATAATAGTCACGTGTAAATAAATTTTTAATTTGAAGCAAACATTATTGCTTGCGCTTTTTTTACAGTTGGCAACAGTTTAAATTAGTACAATTTTCTGAAATCTGTAAAAAATATTTCTAGAAATGCTGAAAATTTGAATTTAAAATAAAAATAAAACCTGGAAAAATGAGTCAAAATAAAAAAATTAATGCAATCTGCACTCCGGCAAATTCTAACGCATAAAATGATCTAAAAATGATTACACTGCCATGTATAGTTTTTGCTGCTATAAAACTTTTTTAGTGGAACGATTTTGTCCAACTTTAGCATTAAATAACTCTTAAAATAATTCTTCGATTTGACAACTGTCTGCATCAGCGTGTTTATCAAACATTTCTGTATAAAACCACCGATTTTCATATTTTTGTATGCATTATTTTTGTTAATATTAACGAAGAAAGGCCTCCGGTCACAAAAAAATCAAAACCGGCGGCGGTGACAGCGGTAGTTACTTTTTTTTAGAATAGAGAGATGATTCTGCTGCTTGTAAAAAATTTTGATTAAAAAATATCAATTTTTATATATTCTGTGTGCCAATATTGTTTTATTTTGGTTTTTTCTTAATATTCAGAGGTGAATATTAAGCACATCTTTAAAACTATTTATTTATATATGTACTATAACTTTACAATATATATTAAATGAATATGTCGTGTATAATTTCCGTGGGAAAATAGTAATGTTTAAAGTGTAAAAAAAAGTTTGTTTTCTCTCTCTTTTTTTCGACAATGACTTTTTTTCCAATAACTTAACATTGTGCTTTTCCTTAACAATTTTTACATTAGAAATAAATTATTCATAAGTAATCTGTTTTAAATTTTGGTGTATTTAAAACGATTATTTCCAGGGCATAAAGAGCTGAGTTGATTTTTTTCCACTTTTGACAACATTGTACATACAAATTATTTTATTTAATATACTTATAGTTATGCCAGTAATTTTAAAATTTTAGAAGATTGTACAATAATGATTCCGTTGCTAGTAAAGCCACGAATTGCATCAAATTAAAAAATGATTTGGATGTGTTCGCAATCTAAAGCCGAGACTATAATCTAATTTGATTAATTTTAACAGAATTATTCCAATTAATACAAAAATTAGTTTTGTTGAAAACTGTCGAGGAATTCTTAGCCTAGTGCAGGGAAGGGGCCGGCACCTGGAAAATCTAAACCCCTGCACAATGAAGCTATGAATGAGACACCAGGTGTCAGGTTTAAGAAACCGACAAAGGCCCTTTAAACATGTATTTAAAAAAAATACTATTTTTTAAATGTTTAACAATTTTTTTGCATTCTATAGTTTTTATGTTAAGGAGGTTCTCACATTTTAAATTTTCATAGCTCAATATAACGCACATCTATTTCAAAAATTCGTGAAATCCTTTTTATCTGAAGGAAGTGGAACTTTCAGGCTGTAAAATAGTAAATGTGCATTTTTTAAATGTCTATTCTCCGATAATCGCCTTTCACTGACTATACTGTAAAAAAAGACAGATGTTTCTTAAACTACGAAAATTTACTACAATCACGAACGAAAATATTCGATAACCGCCTCCAAGTCACCCAATATTCCGAAAAGCGTTTCTTTATCTTTAGAAACCTTAGAAAACAATTTATTTTTAAAATTTAAAGAAGAATTTATTAAAATAAATTTTTATTAGCTGGCCGTATTTTTCGGAAACGTTTTCGGGCAGCTTTTGCATTGCATTAATCAGTTATCTCTACCCGGAAAATCGGTTTTCGAGATGTTATCAGACCTCATCTAATTCTTTTCCGCTGCATAACTGAAATTGTACATGCATTTGTAACAGAAAAATGGTTATTTTAATGTTAATGTTGTTAATTCTACATGTTTTACAGTTAAATATGTTTGATGAACATGAAAACATTTACAAGAGTCCTCATAACATCCAAAAAACCTGTTTTCTGGGTTTAATGCACTATAAAAGCTACTCTGAAACGTTTTCGAAAACTATAGGCAGCTAATAAAAAATTATTTTTATAAATTCTTCTTTAAATTTCAAAGTTAAATTCTTTTGTGAGGTTTCTAAAGATAAAGGAACATTTTTCGGAATCGTGGGGAAGAGGTTAATATGTTCGTTCGTGATTATAGTACATTTTCGTAAATTAAGAAACATAATCTGTCTTTTTTTACGGTGTATCATATCTTTAAAATTGTCTTAAAATGCCAAACATGACAATATTTTCTTAAAGCTTCTTTGCATTTATATAAATTTCAGAAACACTGTTGCATTTCTTTGTGTATTTATATTAAATTAGAAAATGTTATGCATCTCCGTTATAAAAATGTATTTATACATAAGGGGTCATAAAGTAATATTTTTAATTTATGAATATTTGCTCTATATCGCATTTATACTGATTAATAGTTTCAATGACTTTCTGATATTCCTCTTGAAATTCCCGTTTGACGTTGTTAATGAACTCGATTATGAAAACTGCACTGTTTTTTTACACTTGATAGAAAGCTCAAACAAATAAATTTACTAAAAAATATAGGATATTTGCTCTGTTTATTTTTTAAGAAAGGGAACAGGAAAAAAAAACTGAAACATAATTTAAACTATCTTTTTAGGATTTCTAAATTAATTTATGAACGCATAATTGTAAATTAATATTTAACGTTTGATAGATAAATGGGCATATTTTGTAATATTATAGTCTTCATTTTGTATTTATAATTTGTGTTCTAGTTTTTAGTCTTTAAAATGTTCTATCGTTGCAATTTCATAGTGCTTTGGAATATTTTGGAATACCTTTATTGGCGCATAATTGAATTCATTATTGTTTTAACTCCCATACAATTATACGAGTTACAGAGAATATTTTTCGATTTATCACCAGTGGTGAACTAGTTGAAAAATACCGTAAAATTGGTTTATTAATTTAAAATTAAGTTGTAAAAATATTAAAATGCTTTATTGCCATCCGAATTATACTTATGCGCATAATTTGTATAATTCTAGCATAGTAGGAAATGGATTAAAAATGGATTGCAAATTAATTGCATTTTCTCCATACAAAAACCAGGTTGAGTTAAATGAAAGGCCGGAAAAATGCTCTTAATGTGAGGATATCTTTTGTTTATTAATCGAAGAAAGACTCACAAAACTTCGATTTATCCAAATGAGTGATATAAGGAGGGTTTACTGTTTAAGGAGGGTTTAAAAATCAAAACATATATAAGATTTTCCCTAGATACAAAAGAATTAGAACTAAAAGAAAACGTATATATTATGCAGTTTACTTTTTATTTAATGTAATGTTGTGAAATAAAAACAACGTTTTAATGTTTTCATGATACTGTAAAGTAATGAATTCTATCAAATAAAAGAATGATTTTAATATGATAGTAAATCTAAAGCCTAGATAATTTATTTTGTGACACGCATCTGCTCAGTTCAGCTGAGACCGCGAGCGTTACGTGACTACTCGAAATCGGAGAAGCACGGTAGCCCGTCTTTTTCGTTAGCCCTGAGCAGTCTGTAAAAAATGACATGTGGGATGTATCGTGGTAGCCTGTCTTTTTCGTTAGCCTCGCAGAAAGTCAGCCTCGATAAAGCCTCGTTATAGTGCCGCCTCGTGAAGCCCATTCTCCTCTTTTCTAAACTCCGTGGCGTGAAAACATCGGGTGAATCATCATTTCATGATTGTTGTTATACAACCATTCCGGTGTGACTCCTCTATTAAAAATATATAAACAGTCTGCTTGAAGATTATTAAAATAAACACTTATTTTGATAGTATTGATTCTTCAAGTTTTTCTCTATGGTGAATTGAAAGAAACAGTTATAATGTTGAAGCATTTCATTTGGTTTTCTTTCTGTTTTTTAAGTTTCTTATTTACATTAGAATGTCGTCGTTTCGGTCACCCGCCAACTACTTTATTTTCATCACCTTCAGATGTAAATGATTTTACTAGTGCTATTACTCTAAATGCAGAGCTTTTGTCTAATGACTTTTCGTCTCAAGGAAAAAATGTTAAAAGAAGCATCGATCCAATTTTATCCCCTCATCCAACTTTGTCTAAATCTGTTGTTTCTTCAATTGTAAGTTAATGTATTTTTTTTTTTTTTTTTTTTTGCAATGTCGTATTTATAATTATATTTCTTAAGTAGCGTAAAAAAATATGTTCTGTCATAGTATGAGCGGTGGAAAAATACACAATTTTCTTCGCCACTAGTGAGTAGACTTTCTGACTCGGCAAGTGAATTTTTAAACAGTCTTTAAAAAACTAGAGGCTCTTAAGGGTCCTTTCCCATAAAAAATTTTTGTTTTTCAAGACAAATATTATAATTTTTAAAAACAACACTTACTGCAAGTAAAAATCAGCTGTGGCTGGGGTGTAAAAAAAAAATCATGATTTTTTTAAATTTAAATCGGATTTTTATAATTTTTTTCCCAGCGTTCAAATACTGACTAGCTACCAAGAGTTTTAGGTTTCCAAAACAATTAACCCTCTAATTGCTAACATAATCTATGTTTTGCACTTTAATTAATGAAATTATAATTATTAGTTAGTAATTATAGAAATTATAAACACTGCAAATTAGTACTTTCATCAGTTAGTGTCATGCAATAATGT
Organism: Maratus speciosus; assembly: GCA_963932465.1. Taxonomy (NCBI): domain Eukaryota; kingdom Metazoa; phylum Arthropoda; class Arachnida; order Araneae; family Salticidae; genus Maratus; species Maratus speciosus. Next base: position 469,582,547 of record OZ010789.1, read on the forward strand.
TATTATACATTAATATTGTGATAATTATGTAAAACTTTATTAAATACTACTGATAATTAACATTATTAATAACCAAATTTAATATTAAATAGTTAACACACTTCAAATTAATAATTATTAAATAATTAACTATCTAATTAGGAACACTTACATTTTTAAGCTTTAATTATTAAAATAATAATTAATAATGTAGTATTATTCATTTTAGAAAGAAAAGGGGGCACTCATGAGGAAATATATTAGTAATGATATAAGAAAAAAGAATAATTTTTAGTATGATAAATAAAGTATCCTTAATTTTTAATAATTTTATGAATCACAAATTGAAAAATACAATTAAATAACATGTTTTAATAATATCCTGTTTTTTTTTTTTTCTAAAGAAATGAAGTTCTATTATTTTTGCAAAATCTTAGGCACATGAATTTAGAAATACTGTTGAATGGGAAGTTTTTCACAAGAAATCTCTGGCTACAACTACAGGTGAATTTACCCTTTTTTTTTTTTTTTTTTTTTTTTTTTAAGCAGGGTGCAGTACCCGTAAAAAATGGCCTAGAAGAAACATAAAGTAATTACAGTATTAATAAAATCTGCAAATAAGCAATTTCATTAGTGGCACAAATAAATAACAAATATTATTTGCAGCTCGGTTTGCATTTGTAGTTAGAAAAATTACTGTTAATCACCAAAATCTAAACTTACACACATGTATGTGTGTGCTAACCAAAAAATTGTTAAAATGAGTTAAACCCATTCATACATACATGCAGAATAAATATAAGGATAACCAGTTGTATCTGAAATCCTCAAAATATTTATATAGCAGCATTATTACATCTTGCTGGGGATTATTAGCTTTCAATAGTTCTTTTTTTTTTCTTTTTAAGAAAAGTTTTGCTGCCTTTTCAATTCCTAATTAATTTTTTTATTTAGTATATATAAATTACAAAGTTAAAAAAAAAAAAAAATTTATTCAAGATATACCGAAGAAACTCTTGCTGTGCTTAACATTTTTATACCAATTAGTTCTTTTTCTCTTATGCATTCATTTATTAACAATTTAGCTGTTGAGCGGATGTCGCTCTTTCATTCTTCTTTGACTCGAGATTGCTATTAATTTATTATTACAAAAGTAGAATGGGAAACTAAGATACTGACTATTTATTGTTTTATTTGCAGAAATTTAATACACTTGCTATATTTATTTTATATAAAATAATGCATAAAATTGATTACCCAAAGGAAATTATGACATTGCAAATTTAAATATCATTTTTAAATGAAACTGTTTTATGTTGGATAAAAACAATGCTTTTTACAAATTAACTGTTTTTAATTTTTTACAATACTCAGGAATTAAGCATGAAAACATTTATTTAAAGCTTTTTTTTTGTTTATTCATAAGTCAAAATACCTGTAGAAACTTTCAAATTATGTTAATCTTTGATTAAAAAACTTTTTTTTTTTCACATTTTATCAATGATTTTTTTTAAAAAAATCAGTTAATTTAAATCACGATTTAATAGCTGATTTAAATCGTTGGCACCCTAGCTGTGGCCCAGCTGCATTATATTTATTTCTTTCAGAAACATAATTTTTTCATCAACATCATTCACGGAGGTGAACTTTATGCTACAGTTATAATTGTGTAATGAGACATAGCATAAAAAATTACTTATTAGATATATAACTAGGGAGCAATTCTGTATAAGAAATTAAGAATGCATAATGAATTTATTTGGAATGAATATAAAAAAATGCAAAAAATTCAGGTACTTTTCGGTTAGTCGGGTGCCAGTGTTGCCCAGCTAACCGAAAAGTACCAAAACTCATTTCCCATCTGGAGCTTCTTTTCATCAGCCATCTTTTATATGAGAACAGATGTCATAAATTCCCGCGGCTGCCATCTTGGAATTTTTCTTGGCGTGAAAACCTCTTTTCCACCAAGTAGTAAATGTCGCCAAGCGCCGTTTTATACGCATGTTAGGCTTAACAAAAATAAAATGTAAATAATAAGCAAAACTCATTAAAGCGGCAACCAGTAAACAAATGTATGAACACTAGGTGTTCATAAAGAACAACAACAAAAAAAAATCATTGGATTCAGCAAACTACTTTTGCAGCCATCTGGAAAACGCACGAAACATGTTAAATGGCAATCAGTAAATGTCGTATGAACGCTAAACGTTCATTAACCGAAAAAAAATCACTGGATTCAGCAAACTCCTTCTGCAGTAATCACAAAAATGCACAAAACTCATTAAAGCAACAGTTAGTAAATGAACGTATGTTGTTGTGCACCAATTTCAAAAATGCACAAAATGAATGAGAAATATACAATAAACGGCTAATAGAAAACATTACTATAAAAATATACATAAAATTATCAGCATACCTTAACAGGCATCTCCTTTCTTGAAAGCTCAAGCATGAAATACCTGTTAGCATCATCTTCATTTTCCAAAATAGGCTTATGACTACACACTGGAAACAAACCTCCTTTATCCTTCAAAATTTCCTCATATTTCTTAAATACATCAGCAAGAGGGTTTAAATGGGCTACAGAACCCATAGTCAATTAAATACATCCAATAAATTTAGCATAAAAAAAAAAAAAGAAATATACAACACGATATCAAACCACATGCACAAAATCCCAAGCAAAAAACAGCTTCTCAGGTACTCACAGCACAATCTCGCTGAAAAACGGGGTTGCCAGAACACACACATCACACGGGTTCCATATCGATAAAGATTGCCTACATAAAATTGCCAAGAGATCTCAAAACATCCAAGATGGCAGTGGGAATATACGGCATCTAAACCTTTATATTATGTTATTCAGTTCTTTTTTAAAGTTTTAAAACTATCTTTTTTGATTTTTCTCTAAAATGTACATTTTCAAAATTAAGAGATACACGGAGGTGAGGAACACACTCTAAATATTAACCTACATATTTATTTTTTTTGAGGAAATTTTCTTTTGTTCTTTAAATCAATGTCTGTTGATATAATTACATAAGCATATATCTTAGTGTTGATTTAGTCACCTTGAATTACAATTCACAGATGTGAGAATCTTCAATAACCATAGTTGCTTTTTTATAACAAAATCCAATACCTGAGTATAAAAACGAATTTCTGACTTATAATTTAACAACAGCAAACATACTGGCTATCTTTAGCATCATAGGAAACAAAATCTGATGATAATTTTGCCATTTATTTACATGAAAATGCAACTTAATGTTTGGTGCATGGAGGTGAGAATTTATTGTTGTGACACCCCTTTCTGTACTCGGAAGACAAACAAAAATACAAAGAAAGTAATTAACTTATTCTATAGTAACATTGGGTGTGTGTCATGACACCGAGGTAAGATCTCGCATATTGTGTACTAAGAAATAAAAAATATAAAGTAATTATAAAAAATGTATGCGCACAACACATTTAGTCACTTTCAATTGAAAACATAAATTAATTCAAAAATGTTCAGGTCAAATACTGAAAGAGGCTTTGTGACTGGAATTGTACACTTTTTGGAGAATGACCCATAAGATAATGCCAAAAACTATTTATTTTTTTTTTACTTTTTAGCTATACAGTAAATTCTGTCTAAGGTGGATTCTGTGCAAGCCGGAAATTTGTCTACCGCGGAAAATTTTTCAAGTCCCGGCGAACCCATAGAAAATAACATTAATTCTTGTTGCACAAGCCGGAATCTGTCTAACGTACAAACAAAAATGATTTTAAGGTCCACCAAAACCAAAATTTTGCATAAGGCGGAAAAAAAGATATTTTAAAAGTGAAAAGCATTTCGTTCATGAAACTTTAATACATACGTTATATATTCAATGCCGAGAATTTTAATTAAATTCCGTAATAGTTTTAAAAAGTTAATTTAAGGAACTAAAACCTGTTTAAATTTTAAGGAATTCTCGCATTTAAAAAATAAATAATCATTTTTTCCTGTATAAATTTGCATGTAAAACGTATTATTACTAGAAGGATGGACCTTTATGAAAATAAGTATTTTCTAAAGTTATATTATGCTTTAATGTTGTACTCAAATTCAAATCTTACTATCTCATTCCCGAAGATTTTTTTTTTTTTTGTGTGTGTGTGTGTGTATGCATGTTTGAGTGTAAACTTCAAATTTGCAGGTATTACAGCAGTACTAAGAAATTGAACAGCATTTCTCATTTATCTGTAAAGAGTTTTAAAATTTCAGTTTTCAACTGATTTTCGAGTCAGGACAATTAGTGAAAGATCGTCATTGGTAAGCAGTTTATTACAACTCAAGATACAACTTTTTTATCAAAAACATAAAACGCTATTCGATTGACGTATGCTTCATTCCAATGAATCATGTGTTTAGAAAACTCATTGCGCAGGTTATTTGTTCTTCGTCCTTTTATCTTGTCTAAGGATATTAGTAAGTACATCACAAAAATTGCTTCAAAATCTAAACTAAATACTCCATTCCTGCAGGATGAAGTCAATGTTATCAAATTAAAAGAAAAATAATTATTCTGTAGAAGATCATTGTGTTAAGTTTAACGATGCTCCACACAACATTGCCATGAAGATTGCTTGCTGACACCCGAAAAATGTCCCATAGAATGAAATTCGGGAATGGAAATGAAAATTTCATCTACCGGCTGAAAGATATCAAGAAAAGGGCATATAAATTGTAATGAGACTGGACTATTTTATCGTGTGTACCAAGTAAGTCACTTATAAAAAGAGGAATCTAATGCCACTGAGGTAAAACCTCCAACGAGTGTGTCACTGTTTTGTTTTTCTTTTTCGAATTTGGAGGGAAGTTTATAAAAAAAAGTTTGATTGGGAAATCGAAAACTATCTTGTGTTTCAAGAATGTAAATATTGTTAAACTGCATGTGACTTGGAGGTCTCAGAAAAAATACTGGATGTCGATTGTCTTAATGGAGGGGTGGCTGAAGGAGTTCAACAGATGAATGATTGAAGAAAAAAAGTGTTCCTCGATAATGAACATTGTCATGCCGATGTTAAACTGTCGAATATAAATTTACAATTTCTTCCGGCAGATACTACTACAGCGACTAAACCAATGGATCAATGAGTTATTAAAATGCTGAAACAAACTACAAAAGATATCTGTTGTGGTCGATTATTGCGTCTTTTGATGATTGTTCTTCAGCCACCGATCTAACACCAGTGTTTTCAATGCTGTTAAATGGATTTCCAAACTTTGCTCAGAAATATCGCCTGAAAAAACTGATCGTCTTAGGAAAGCAAATGCCGTTGACCATACGCTTCTGAAAACGTTAAAGGCAGAGATGGAATTCAAACATATCAGGATGGCTTGAGAAGAATTAGGTGCCTCGAAATTATTTTTCTTGTTCAGAGAAATGAAAAAAAATAATACCGAGAATAATACACTTACGCATTAGTGCAGAATGTATGGTAAACCGAAAGAAAAAACAAGCATCGATAAAAGATTATTTTTTGATTCTTGGAACTACTATGCGGAATATGTAGTATGTAATTTTATTGGTTAAATTAAATAATTTTTTTTAAATTTTAGAATCGGAGCAATTTTGTATTGGTAATATTTATTTTTGTGTTCAAATAATGTCCTTCGAAATTATTAAAAACAGTAAATTTAATAACAATCCAATTTCATTAAAAATTTCATTTTAAAGAACAGTACTAAAAGTTAATAACGTAAAAAAATTTAAGATTTTGAGCTTTTTCTTTGGGGGGGGGAGCTCTTTTGCATAAGTCGGAATATTGTCTACCACGGAAAATTTTCTCAGTCGCGACCAATTCTGCCTTAGACAGAGTTTACTGTATTTTGCAACTCTACAAATTACAGCAATGTAAACATACCTTTTATGCCCCAAACTAGGGATGGGCATTATTTAACGTATTAGGATAAAAAAACCCTGTTACTATGCTGGAACCTAATATTGAATTAATATGTTACCGAAAAGTCCCTGTTAATTAAATAACATATGGTTTTAAATGGCAGCACCTTTATTCATTTGCCTTAATCAAGAAATCAATTTCGTGCCTTTAAAATAGAACAATATTCACAAAAAACGTCCTCCACTGTTTCTTTTCTGACGTGCGCCGTAGTTTGGCCCATCTTCCCCCTCTAGTTATGGGCAACTCTGTTAGGTGTGTGGTGGTAAAAATTTATTGTGCATTTCATCAATCTTTAATGCATGAATAGTAATGACTTGCAGCACTAATTAAATGCTTTTTTCGTCTTTGTGCCTGGTGCTAGGTCATCAGCATCATCACATACTTTCACCGATTCTGATTGCACAAAGTAGCAGGGTTGCCGGCTTTTAGCCAGGCCAAAAAAAAGCCGTCCGGCTTTTTTTGGTTTTAGCCGCTTAAAAAAAAGCTGGCTTTTATTTTTCAAAAAAGTGGTTTATAGATAATTCATATAAAATTTGGATTAATTTATTTTTAATACATTTATAAATATTTTCTACTAAAAAAAATATAAGCTTCTATTAAATTTTGTCAAATAAGTCCTTATAACTGCTAGAATGCAACTGTGAAGGCATTACGTCAGAAAAAAAAAATACAGAAGAAGATCTTTATAACTATATAACACAATTCTCCATATAACGCACAACTTTTCAGATGTAAACAATAATTTTTGCAGTTAAAAAGCACCTGCATTTTCCCATTGTAAAATATTGCTATTCTCTAGAGGACTACATTTGATATATTATTTCAACTTTATCTCCTAATTTAAGATCATTTTACTGAAAAAATGCTATTATTGCAATAAACATTTTTGAAAATGTTTTGGATGGTTGTGTCAGTTATATTTGAATCATGTTTATAAAGTAATTTTAACAATGTCTGACGTATATTATGCAAAAATTTATAATTTGGATAACTCTTAATAAGGAAGCAGTATAAAGGTATTCTAATGTATTTTGATATGTTTCAGGCATATTTGGCCATGTTTATAAGGTGAATTTAATGTGATCCATATGACGCAAAATTCTATATAACACACAACCTTGCGTTTTTAGGTTTGTGTTATAAAGATCTTCGGTTGTATATAAATATTCAGAAGAATACATTAAATTAGACTATAAAGTATTGGTTTGGAATTCTTTATTATAGCTCTACACATACCACACATTTTAAAGATTATACGAAAGAATAAGAAAATGTCGCACATCAAAATAGAAACATTCTTACATACTGATATTTACTTTTAAAATTGATTAAAACTAAATAGCATATATGTATTTTAATAACTGAAATTATCTTATATAATACTTGAGAACACCCAGAAATAAGCAATTGATATTCTAACTTATAAAAATGATATACGTAAAAAGTTTTTCTGCTACTAAGCTGCTTTGTAACTTATTCCAGATATGTCCATACGGACAGATTAAAATTGTAGAATGAACAATGTTGAAAGAGAAATTAGGAATGATATAACATTTGAGGAAATTTTAGCACACGTAAGTGTGTAAAATAAAGAGAACAATTAAAAAAAAATTCTCCAAATAAAACTTGTTGAATTAGAATTTTGAAAAGCTAGTTACTATTTAAAATAGTGCATATTAATGTATAAAGTAATCCATATGTTATTCTTAATACTGTTTTAATAGGGAGAAATGATGTTTTTATTAAATGACTTTATGTGTGATTTTAAATAAATGTTTATCAGAAATAAAATAAGGCTTGTATATTAATATCCCATAAAATTAGTTAATAAAACATATAACTAAGCAACCATTGTTCTTTTTAATTATATAAAGCAGTAAAAATGAAAAAAAAGTTCGTTAAGGTCAGTGTAAACCAGAGAAAGCAATTGGTATGACCTTTTATTCCAATATTAATGTCTTCATTATTGAAAAATTGGGTTATATTGACTTCTACCTCAATTGAATGTCTTTAAAACTAATTAAAAAACACATAAAAATGTGTCATTTATAATTAAAATGCTTCTGTATAAAAGCCAATTTTGGCCAAAAAAAGTCGGTTAAAACCAATAAAAGCCACCGGCATGGCTTTTTTAAAATTTTAGCCGGCTTTTTTGCAACCCTGCAAAGTAGAGCATAAACCAAACACTGGCACAAATAGTAAATCAGGAAAATATCTGAAAATTTAAAAAAAAAAGCTCATGCTTGACATGTTTTGTATTCATGAATCATATTTATTGTCTTCATTTAGCATTTCCATACCAAAAAGTCAAATTTGACAGAAAACCCAGCAAAGTTTTGTCTTAATTTTTTATCTAAAAAATTTCTTTTCAACTAAAAATATTTTTTCGTGCTTTTTTCTTTTTCTTTTTTTTTTTTTTTTAATTTTCAACGAGTGATTTTTGTTGAATTTTGCAATATATTTCATTTATGTTATGTAAATGAAAAAAAGCATTGATTCCCACCCCCACCCCCCTTTAAAAAAATGCTGCGAAACAGGACTTCAGGTTCCTTAAATTTATAAAAAGTACCTTTTTGCAACATTTAAGTAAAATACATTTATTTACAATTTCATCTCTTAAAAATTTTAATTCTCGATTTTGAATAGAAAATCTATTTCCAAAAGTAACAAAACATTGTGTAGCTACATTCAAATAAAATCCATGAATTTATAATGTTTTAATTGATTAGCACATTTAAAATGGGTACATTAAAACTTCAATTCATTCCAACTGAAAGCAGCTGAAACATGTTGGAAACCAACCACAGATAATTTCTTAATTCATTCTGAATCACGCTATCAGTAAATGTGCTCTTAACATATAAAAGTATCTTTTTACCGCTTGGTAAGCTTATGAATAAAGAGAGATAAAAGAACTCTTTGCAATTATAATATCGGTTAAAATTTTCTGCGGTCAATATAACATTTGCTTATTGAGAAACATTTGGTACAACAGTCTTTTAAATTAAAAAATACGCTGAAGGATATATTCATCAGAATGGGCAATTTTATCCGAGTGAAATGACTTTTGATTAAGAATGATTTATTTACCCTTCCTGTTTTTGTAAAGGAATGTAGCATTGTTGGCAGTTTTTTTGAATATTTAAAGGCTTTTTACTCCGTACTCATGGAGTTTTTTTTTTTTTAAGGGGATTGGGGGGAGGGGAGGGGAATTCCTGCACTATAAATTTTGTTTTTTGACAATTTTTTTTATCATTTTTGTTTTGTCATTGTTTTAATTTGCTGAAAAAAAGAAAGAAAAATTCCTCCTATAATTTATGAGAACTTAGTTTTAGTACAGTTGTAATTAATTTGAAAAACTTATTTGTACGAACGAAATTTGTTTGGATAAAATTATATAAATGATATTTTGTGTTCTTGTGAAATTAGCTTTGAATATGCGTTGATAGATATACAGTAAAAGATCTTTATAACGCAATTCTCCATATAACGCACAACTTTTCAGATGTAAACAATGATTTTTGCAGTTAAAAAGCACTTACATTTTCACACTGTAAAATATTGCTACTCCTTAGAGGACTAAATTTGATACATTAGTTCAACTTCATCTTCTAATTTAAGACCTTTTTACTGAAAAAAATGCTATTATTACAATAAAATTTTTTGAAAAAATCTAATATAAGCGATGGTTGTGTCTGTTATACTTGGATCATGTTTATATAGTAAATTTAATAATGTCTGACCTATATTATGCAAAAATTTATAATTTGGATAACTCTTGGTAACAAGGAATGCAATATAAAGATATTCTAATGTATTTTGATATGTTTGACATATTTGGCCATGTTTAAAGGTGAATTTAATGATGTGATCCATATAATGCAAAACCTTGAGTTTTTAGGTTTGCGTTATAAAGATCTTCTACTGTATATGGTTGTTATGAAGTCGGGGATCAAATTTCTCTTTTTTAATACTTTCCAACGTAGTTGAAAAGTGTTTATGAATTCAGATTGTCTGTCCATCTGTCTGTCCTTGCTTTAACTCGCGTAAATATTAGTCCGATTGCCATGAAATGGATATATCTTATTTGGGTTTAGTATGGCATGTTCGGCATTGTAAAGGAAGTGTGTACAGCATATTTGGTTCATTTATAGGGCCACTCAAAAGAATTCCGTTACATTATGGTATATGGGGAAAATCGCTTGCTGTGTATTTTAATGATATTACAATATTTAAGACATATTGAAATTGATATAAGGGTCATTCTCAGATAAAGGGAAATTTTATGTCCTTGATCAAAAGAAGAAAATTTAATGAGTCTAATATGAATGTTTTAATTTTATTTTAAAAAATAGATAAAGAACTACATTGTGCAACAGTTTAAACATGGAAAAAATAATAATTTGAATATTTAAAAAAAATAAAAAGTTACAAATGTCATTACCATGGCATGTCCCTAACTTCAAATTTAATAATTCAAAATTATATTTTGAAGTGTTGGAAAGCTTTTGAGCAAAAACAACAACAGTATAATAAAATTTTATCTCTCTACTTATAATATAATTAGTATTTTAACATCAAAACATTTTTTTCACTTAATTTTATTTAATTAAACTTTGTCCCTGGAGTTGATGGTCATTACCATGGTGCATAGTGTTTTCTTTCATAGCTCATCACTAGAGGGCACTAAAATATTATTTTAGGTGCTGTATTGTAGGGTAGCACATGTTCTTACAAGCAGTGGTGTCTAACTTTTTTGAAATAGGTATGTACTCTTTCATTTTGATACTTTTATTCAAAAACTGAGAACAATGTGTTTTTTATGTGTCATTACCATGTCTCATTTTACTAAAATATAATAATAACAATTATTAACTATATTAATTGAATTATAATGTACTCTAGGACTATTTTGAAAGTAAATATACTGTAAGGCTTTAATTGCTATAATTTAGCCTAAAATGAGGTTAAACATTAAAAAAGTCATTACCATGGTAATCATTACCATGTCTTTTTGCAAACATGGTAATGACCAGCAAGCCATGGAAATGACAAATTTCAAGATTTTTTTTTTCTAATATTATTTCACGAAAATTATCATCAGTAACCTAAATTTGAGTTAATATAAAGATTTTCACTTACTGACTTATTGTTTAAAAAATAATTAAATCTGATTTTACAAAAAAAAAATCATTTATTTATTTTTGAGAACAAAAATGATTTTCCTTTTACATTATTTATGTTTATATTTATTTCATGAATGATAATAACAAGTGGGTTAATGATTAAAAACAAATTTCTTAATTTTTAATGTACTTATATTTTATGAAATTGAATTATAAAGTAATTAGTTTGATTTTCCAATTATTAATTTGCGTTTCTCTTTGTTATATGACCTCAAGACTAGTTGATTCAAACCATAAGCGGTCACCATTATGGAATTTTTAATTAATATTGTGACAATATAATAAACAGGTGTGAAGTTAATTTTAATTAAAATAATAAAACTTTGTAAAAAATCACCATAAAATAAAAACAATACATAGGACGCGTTTGAGCTAAAAAAAATAACAGCTTGTCATCAGCTACAGTAAACACATGTCCGTAAGGGGACAAGGTTTAAAAAAAAAACGTATTAGGTTATTGATATTTCTGATCAAGAAGTTACAGTAAACTTTATGGCTCGTGCTGGAAAGAAAAGCGTTCACCATTTTAAATGGCCTATTAAGAAAGATTGCTTGAAGATACCTATAACTAAATATTGTTTCAAAACTTTCACCACCATATCCAATATCATTCCACCATTTTGCTTTTGCTGAAAGTGTTGAAATTGATAATACAGTGCAACCCCGCTAATTCGGATCTCTGGATAATCCGGATCGGTCTGGTCGATTTTTTTTTTTTCAAGTTTGAGACGTGATCGGCAAATTTCCATAACATTCATTTATTTCATCCACATATTCTGAATAAAAAAGTCTTTTCTGAAATCTTTAAAAGAATATCTTAAACATTCTTATTTAAACTCTTTGATGTTATCCTTCAAAGAAACAACAATATATCACTTTAAGTTTGGCAATTTTATGCTTCTGGGTGTTACAAAACATTTAAAATCATGAAACTTACCCATCAAAGCTGTCCTCTAATTTTGATAATGCCCCGACACCCCCCGAAGAATGTTAACTGACAAAAGGAAACATAACGGTAGCGTTTTTGCCACATAATGTGACAGCGCTGGTACAGCCAATGGATCAAGGGGTTCTTCAGAACATCAAGAAAGTTTATAAACGACAAATACTGAATCAACTTTTAGAAGATGATGGAGAACATAGAGTGGTAGAGATTCTCAAATTAATCAATATCAAGAAAGTAATCTATATGATTGCTGAATCTTGGGATCAGGGTGCTGAGAGTATTCTCCGAAAGTCGTGGAAGAATTTAATTCCTGCAAATTGTGATTTCTAAATAATAAGCTTGAAACAGAAGGAGGAATAAGCGAGAATGAAAGAGAAATTATATCTGAAGATTTTGTGTGCATCTTAAAAAAAAAATTGATGGCTGCTCAGATGTTAATATCAGCGACATTAGCAATTGGTTAGAAGAAGAAAATAATTAAGGTTATGTCTCATTTATAGATGATGAAATAATCGCTTTGTGCACAACTGAAGAAAATGAAAATGAAGATGACACAGACAAAAACACCATTATCAATGATGATCAACCATAAGTTATTAGCCATAATGAAGCAACGTCTGATTTAGAACAATTAATGGTTTCTTTTGAGTGTCAGGTGGAGGCTACACCCAACGAACCTCTTATGCTCAAGTGGATGCATGACCGTGCGGCCCGCAAAAGGTATACAAAACTGGCACAGCAGAAGATTACAAACTTTATAATTACAAAGTAAACATTTTTTACTGTCTGTCAATATTCAGTATGTTTAGTATAAAGGTGATTTTCTGTAAGTATGTTTTATTTTATTTCCTTTTTTCTCATTCTCTGGATTTTTGAAATTCTGGATTGAGCCTGGTCCCAATTAATCCGAATTATCAGGGTTTTACTGTATGTTACAAAATGAATAATACAAAAATATGAATTTTTAAAACATTGTAGATTTTCCTAATGTATCATAATTTAATAAATTACTTAAAATGAAATTTAATGTGTATGATCATTTTACATGTCATTACCATGTTCTTACTTGTCATTACCATGTTCACACCTGTCATTACCATGCCCAATAGAAAACAAATTAATTAATTAAGGCCATAAATAAGGTCAACGATTTCTGCTCACATTTTTCTCATAATCTCAGACATGCAAACATTCCATTAGCACAAAAAAATAGAGGATTAAAAACAAAAAAAAATTTTTTTTTTTCAAAAGGTAAAATTTCCCTTTATCTGAGAATGACCCATAAATCACTGAGGTGTACTACAAGGTTATTACTATAGACTAGGGTGTGCATAGAACTTATCGTTTATTTACAGAAACACTCAAAAGTATTTTGATATAGAAGAAAATGAGCAATAATTGAATTTTTGAAGCCACGAAACAATAATTGCTGGAAGAATGTTTTCAATTGTGGTATGCGTTTTTAAATTTAACTATTTTTTAAATATTGCTTGGTGTGTATCAATTCCAGATCATATACAAGGTCGAACAACAATTCTCAACAGCATTCGTTTATTGGTTGAAATTGCTGAGCGGAAGTTTAAAATGTATTATGCGTTTAACTGAACTAACTTTTTGCATACTATGTAGTATGCATACGTATCTGTAGATCATATACAGGATACAGGGCTGCAAAAAAAATTGTACATTTTAACAACTATTCATGGTAATGGCAGAAATCGTGTTTTCAAATGCATTATGCGTTTTCCGAATTGTTCATTAAAGACGTCATCTCCCACTTTTGTCAATTGTGATGTTTTGTTATGGTATTCTGAATGTGTTGGAAAGTGCTTCATAATTTATACTGTATGCATGATTCTCTTTTTTTGGGGGAGGGGGGAGGGGATTGGAAATCGTGTTGTTAAAACTGTGTTAATTATTATACAGGGTATCTCTTATTGTTTACCAGTAACTAATTTCTAAACCGTTAGTTTTAAAGGCATAGTTCCAATTGCAAAAAATGTTTCAAATTTTGTTCTGCATCACATAAAAATCGATTTACATTACAATGATTACTTTTTAAATAGATAAGAAATTACAAATTTTATACAATGCCTCTGTCCTATAAGTTTGATTTAGAAAATGTTTTTCCATGTTCTAACAAGTAAAACGGCAAAAATTTATTCTTTTATGGTCAAAACTTACTGAGTTATGATACTTAGAATTTTATGAATTTTCAATGTTTTAATCAGCATAAATGGAAAAACATGTTTTTAGTGTCAGAAAACGCTAAAAAATGCATGAAATTCAAAGTATCATATCTAGGTAAGTTTTTGTCTTGCAAAAATTAAGTTTTTAATCACAAACTAATTTTGATTCATCTCAATAGAAAACAGCATTTATAATTATGTCAAAAAATTATTCCAAACATTTTGTTTAAAAGGCCTAATTAAAACATCCGTTGACCGGATACACAGCGATTAGTTATATGTTATAAAAATAACAGGTTGTTGGAACCTGTTACCTGTACAAGTGAGCAACGATGTAACCTGTTAATCAAAAGTAACTATATTTTCCATCTCTACCCCAAACGATGAATTCCTGAAAAATTTTATCTTCTAAAGCATTTTTTGTGAATTTTTAAAACTCCATTAGAAGATTTACACAATCATTTAATAAATTTTAGAAGAATTTTGCCAATAAAAATTAATTAAATTTGAATTTATAGGGATTTTGTGCAATATTCATAACTCCATTCAAATCTATTATTTAAAATATTTTTTTAGTATTTTGTAGAATTCTGAAATGTACAAATATAATGCTTTTACAATAGAAATATAGAAATATTTCCAAACTGAATCTGCTACCACCCCCCACCCCCCCATCCCAAATGGTGTGATCGCAGTTTACTCTCCATCTTGGCGTGATTTTCAGAAATCGCCAAGATGGTGTGTTTTTACATACTATCTCCCAGAGTTGCAACATACGGGAGACAGTATACGCAAAATTATCTGTTTTCTATTCTTGTATATTTTGAAACAAGTACCTATCTGGACGCTTGAAAGGTGAAAATAAATATTCAATCTCTTATTTTTCTCTAATTTTTACCTGTATTTTTGAGTGAAAATAAACATATGCATAAAATTTCAAATTATTCGAAATACATTTTTTAAAAGAATACAGTATATCAAAAATACCAAAAAACAAAAATTTTCACTTACCCAAATTATTAAAAAAGAATGTTTGTAAACAGTAAGGTGAGCAAAACAACGTTGTTGTTTTTTTTAATCAGAGGGACCTTTTATCCCTGAACCCCCCATTTTTTTATTCATAATTTTACCTTGTGCTTAGGATGTCCTTCAAAAGCATCACTCATTTTTAGTCATTTATATCTTGAAACAATTAGCCTCTCTTTCATACATAATTCAATCAAAGCTCAAAAATACAGGTAAAAATAACCAATCAAATATTTATTCTCACCTTTCAAGCATTCGTCCAGATAGATATTTGTTTCAAAATATACGGGATGAGAAAACAAATACCTAATAAAGTCACTCGACTGCACCAGAACACAGGGAACTGTTCAAAACGAAGTCTTGTGTGGCTATAACATATTATAAAATTCAAACTATCTCTGATTCTCCTCTTTTGTCAAATAAGAGAGCATTTTACAAAAAATAAGCGTCCAATTAGAAAGCAGTTTACAAAACAAGGAGTTTAAACCATCAGCCCTCTCTCTCTAGAGAAATCTTAGGGTTGCCATAAGGAGTACGAAATACCAAGGTTGCTACATTGGTGCAGTTATCGCCCACACCTTGGCGAAGGAGAGTAAACTGCGATTTAACCAAAATATTTCCAAACTGAATCCCCCTCCCCAATTTTTCAACATCAAGAAAGCTGAAAAGATGCAGATGAAGAAAAAAAATCCTCCTTTTAAAAATATTTTTGTTTTGAACAACCAATAAGGCTTTTGGAACAAGATAAAGTAAAGTATCTAATAACTCATTTTAAACTGTATTACTACTAATAGATGTATTAAATGAATTTTATAATCAGCTATTTTAATGGTACTTTAACCCTCTATTATTGCCCATGGTAGCATATCAGTGTTCCCGATTTAATGGATTTTTTAATTCACAAATTCCGTTTTCACACCAGAAATTTAAAATAGAAATTTTTACTTTAATTAATTACAGACATTTTGTTATTAAATAAACTGAAATTTACTATTTAGATTTTCTGATATGAATTCCAATTCTCTGAATTACACAATTTCTGGAACGCATTCGGGCATCAGAGGTTTAAAGTACATTCGTGGGAAAAAAAAAAAAGTAAACACCCCTACTAACTCCTCAACAAATTATCGTAGAAGAAAGTTACTGCTACCGAACGATTGGAAATAAAGTCTACATTTAAATGATGTATATAAAATTTATGTAGGGGGCCATCTACATATTAAAACGAACCATAACTTTGTTTTTTTCAATAGCAGTACCCAATTCTGACAGCATAAATGAATTCTACACCCTTCAATTAGCTTAAAAACAAATTTTTATGCAATTCGTACCATAAGTTCCCAAGAAATTAATTATTTTAAAACGAGCGTATTTTAAAGGCTGTATCCAAATTGAAGTTCGGTACTCAATTGCAGTGGTGCAGTCGTAAAAAAAACCAGAGGGTATACGTTCTAAGCAGAGGGTATACGCTCAAGGCAGAGAGTTTACCCTAGTATATATATACTATAGCTTTCTTGAGAAACAGAGGTTATACGGTGTTCCTTAAAAAAATCCAGAGGGTATACGGCGTATACCCTCCACTACATCCCTGCTCAATTGTTACCCGAGAGAGTCCCCTTCTTGATCAAGGCACCTTAAGCACCACTCAAGCAGTCAATAAAGCCAGTTATATTACAGGACAGCAGAAGAAATTTCAAAATATCTACTCACTTCTATCATAGACGGCCCCTTAAACCACCATTTTACTGTTTTTTAAGCATAATTTGAAAACTACTTGGAAGAAAAATGTGAAATTTTGGATTTCCATAAAGCAGGACTTAATAAATCTAAATCTATCAAAAAAATTGTTGGTTGCAATTCATAATTTTTTCGAATATTAATTTCATAATTTATATTATAAAATTATGAAAATTGCAAATTCAGCATATTTATGTTTGGGTATATTAGAATTATTGCTACACAAAAAATTAGCACATTAGGAGCATAATTTCAGGAGATATAAAAAAAAAATATGAAAATGTAATTTAACATTAGAAGCACTAAATTTTGAATGTTTATATTTCAAAAACTTATCATTCAAATGACTTGAAATTTTGTGTTTAGGCATAGTTTGAACCGAAGATTTAAAATACCTCGTTAAAATTGAGTATTGCCATTGAAAAAAATGAAGTTTGGATTCATTTTAATATGTAGATGGCCCTCTAAACAAATTTTATATACATCATTTAAAAGTAGACTTTATTTCCAATCGTTCGGTACCAGTAACTTTCGTTTACGATAATTTTTTGAGGAGTTAGTAGGGGGTGTTTACTTTTTTTTTTCCACGACTGTACCATCGGTGCATAAAGGGTTAAGTTATCCTATACTAAACTTTCCTCTATTGTGTATATTTCTTAATTTAATAGAAAAAAAAAATACGAAAATGTATTGTAGGACACAAATAATCTATTTTTTACAGTAGCATGCAGTTACAATTTTGAACTGTTACCTACATTTCATTTTTCTGGCTGGTAAGAATCTCTGAAAGTTCCCCACCCGTAGTTAATATTATTTATAAATATCTAAGTAAAAGGATCCATTTAATTTAGAAATAATAAAATTGGCAAATTTGAGAAAAATTAACATCAGTAATGCATTGTTGCTGTAATACACTTATTGGTACTTTTTGGTTAGCCGGGTGCCAGTGTTATATATACATGCTCAAGAAGTATGTTTATATACATATACACACACACAGACATGTTACTCTTAAGCTCACTTCACATGCACATCGATAGTTCTTTCTTATACACAACTACTCGGTGCACCCCTAGTAACATTGCTTAAAAAAGTGTACAAATATGACAAAGGAGTAATAATCATTATTGTTCTGGCTGATTCGCTAAGCATGTACTACTATTTAACCAGCATATTACGCCTTTTGAACTTTCTACTTCCAAACTGAAAAGAAGTGATTTGTTGTTGATATGTAGAATTCTTTAGATGTATGCATCGAAATGGTGATAATACCTTCTTTTATCTTATTAAATGAGTGCGTGTGTCATCAAGAAGTTGATTATTTGTTGATTTATTACCACTGAACCACTTACTAGATATTAGATTAGATTTAAAATGAGTATTTAGATTAATTGTATTCGAAACAATTATATTTGCACCAGTTAGGACAAAAAGCTTTCTGTCCATTCTTTTGTTGATTGTAGTTGGGAATCCTTTACTTTGCTATCAATAGGTAAATTTATTGTGGAAGTAAATTGGCATTTTTTTCTAAATGTTTTTTAAAAACATTTTTATATATTTTATTATAAATAGTGTAAAAGATGTAATCATACCTTTCTTTAGATTCTTTTCATATGTTCCTAACATATGATTCACAAGTAAACAAAATATATTGTGCAAACATTAACATCGTATTTCATTACAATATCATTTGCCTTTAGGGATGTTTGTAATTCTTTTACTTTCACTACTCAACAATGCAAATTTTTCAGACTGGTGTATAAAGCTAATTTAGATGTAAATGTATATAATTTTAAGACATTTATTTATTTCAGTGATTAGGAATTTCCATTTTCCCATATATGGAATACATCTGAAATTATAATCGCTTGCTTCCTAATGACTTGATTTGACTTTGTGATTATCAATATCTTAAGAATTGGCCTAAAGTCTAACTTTGACAACATTTTCTGAAAAATTCTTTGTTCCTATAAGAAAATAGAAAACATTGTTGAGGCTATTTGCAACACAAATTTGGTAAAATTTCATCAGTTAATAAAATTTACAAAAAATATTAATTTAATATGAAATTGTCCCAGGGTGCCCCGCTCTTCCTTCTTGTATATAGCTTAACCTTTTATTAGGGACAACAGAAATCTTAACACATGAAGGTACAATGTATCTGAAAGATAAGGTGATTATATGAAAAAAAAAAAAATAGTTTTTTAATGCGGCAGAGAATTGATGAAACAGTTTTAAGAAACCAGCTGTACATTTATATAGTTGGTGGGTGACTAAAAAGTTACTGTGAAATTTATGGCATATCAAAACATGATATACAACCCAAAAAATATAATGCCCAATGTTGCTAATCAGTATTACCCAACAGTGAGTTAACTAGTTTTCACATTCATTTGTTAAAAATCTGTTGAAAAAAATTACATATTATCTGTTGTAAAAAATTTTTCATCATAACTTTTCATGTTAAATATTGTATGTAATATTATTTTGTTTGCAGTTTCCTTTAAACGATAGCCATGAACAACTTTCTGTGCATTGGGCTGGAAAAGGCAGTGATGTTTTACTTTGTTTAGCAAGAGATAGAAGACAAGATGAGCATTCCACATCAAGTGTTTTTATATCATATGACTATGGAAAAACTTTTAATGAAACACAGAATTCTAGTATGAAGATATCTGATAAGGAACCTTCTATAATATCCATGTTTTATATCAGTCCAGTTTTAAATAGTCATGTAAGCATAAGCAAATTTGGATTTTTATTTTAAATCAAAGTTTAAAACTATTTTATTTCTAGAATTTAAAATTTTCATCAGTAAATGTATTATTATATACTTGATTATTATTATTGTTGAAAAGAATTGGTAAGAATAACTGCAATTATTGGCAATTGGTATGGTAATAATAGAATAATTGGTAAGAGTAGCAGGGATGTAGTGGAGATACTATATACCTTCTGTATTTTTTTAAAAAAAACTCTGTATGCCCTCTGTAGCTATAGCATATATATACTCTCTAGTGTATATACCTTTTGGGTTTTTTTTTTAATGACTATATCATTGATCTATAGTACTATATATATCATACTATAGTATATCAGGGCGTCGGAGTCGGGCCCATTTTTGAGCAAAGGAGTCGGAGTCGGATCTGTTAAAATTTCTGGCGTCAGAGTTGTCCATTTTTCCCACCGACTCTGCAGCCCTGGTACTCATACTCAAAAATATACTGGTTTTGTCTCATTTTTAAAAGGATAGTGTTTAGTCAAACCTTCTATTTTTAATGATTATGATATTGGTGGGTTCCAGAGCTAGAAAAATTTAAAAATATTTTACATGCTCAGTCGGGCATGCGATAGAAAAAAATAGATGCCCAAATAAAAATTTACATGTCCGACTCTTTGCACTTCTAAATTTCATGGCTGTAATTTTAAAGCTGGTAAATATAACATAATCTATATATAAAACAATAAAGGATACACCGAATATTTTTTTATTCAAGGGAATATGAAACTCTTATGATTAAAATTTTTTTAAATAAATGATTTTCATTTAATAAATAAAAATTACATCACAAAACTAATTAAACATTGTTGTATTATAAGTTACATTTTCTACATTTGATTGCTAGTGTAGAGAATGTCCATTACCATGTACCTTGGAGAGTCGATTGCTAGTGAGGAGTCACAGGTACAATTGTCAGGTCAGGGCCATTAATGCTTATTCCCCTTGAGTCATTCACAGTTTCCGTCAAGAGATTTGAGTGAAAGGAGGTTTTAACTCGATTCATACAGCTAAAGCCCGTTTCACATGCTACTAAGCGAAAAACAAAACATTATTTCAACCAATAAAAGTATAGTATTGGTGATATCTTGTTTATGTTATAGCTGCAGGTAGCTTTATTAGATGTTGTTTCTAACTTTCACTGATCACAGATAGCATCTCAAACCTCACTATTGCTGTCCATCACTATTGCATCTCAAATGCCATCAAAAATACATGCCCATTCGGGCATGTTGATAAAAATAATACATGCCCAATCGGAAATTTTACTTGCTCCGTGCGTGTTGGGTAATTGATTTTTTTGAGTTCTGGTGGGCTGCTGTTACCCACAACGCAATGCAGTATTTATTTTTTGGTCTTCCTTCTTATAAGAAATCATGGCAACTAGGAAAATTGTTAATAGACAATTTTGTCCTAAACACTATATGAATAAATCATGTTTCATACTCACTTTTGGAAACTAGTCGGATGTGGCTATCCCAAAACTTTCTTCTATCTCATACATGTTAATACTTCTTGAAAAATGCAGCAGGTTAGATGATTTACACCAAAATCTAATCAGCAACAACTTATGTCAACTTCTAACTGAATCTGAAGTTTCGTGAAAATCTGTGCATTAGCTTTTGAGTAGAGCTGTGGTGGAAATCGTAAAAAATTCTGCATAGCAGTGCCACCTGTTGGGCAATATATACCAAAACCTAATAAGCAACAACTTAAGTCAACTTGATAACTGAATCTGAAGTTTGATTAAAATCCGTGCACCCCTTCTTGAGATAAAACTATTACGGGAATAAGGAAAAATGCAGCATAGCAGCACCATCTGTTGGGCGATTTACACCAAAACATAGTCAGCACAAACTCATATCAAGGACTAACTGAATCTGAAGTTTGATAAAAATCCACGCATTAGTTCTTGAGATAGAGACATTGCGGAAATCAGGAAAAATTATGTATAACAGTGTGGTATAAATAATTAAAGAGATGCCGTGAAATAAATAAATTGAGTTACAGTAAAAATAAAAAGGAATTGTCTTACTTAAAGGACAAACAGTTGACACAAGAGGCTTGTTCAATGAAGACACATATTCATATTAAATCCAACTTTATTCTTGAGAAATGGAGAGAGGTGAAGCAGCAGGTAGTATATAATCTGGTCACTGTACATATCAGATAATCGTTCCATGTAGAATTATTAAAAACTTTAATTCCATGATAAAAATTAATGCTGGCTTGATGCTGGTTCAAAATAATTCTTTAGAGAATGTCTTGATGATAAAAAAATCCAAAAAATCAAACATGCGTTAAATTAAAAAGCCAGAGACCGAAGATAAACTTTTAGATATCGAGATATAGCTATTGGAGAACATTACTCTTTGAATTTAGATGCAAAGGCCCGAAATTCAAAAGACAAATCACATTGTCAAAAATAATACATATTAAAACTTTCGAAAATCTTAAAATCTGTTAAAAAACTGGCTGCATTGATATATATATACTACATAAAAGGGGTTTACAAAACTACCTCCAGAAATGATTTAAATCTATTCGTTAAATTAAATTTACGTAGTATGATTAAATCGTATGAAAACAGAGAAAAGAAAACGAAACTTTACAGGGAGAGAATGAAGTTTTTTAATTCGCCAAGCGAAGACACACCCCAATATGACGCGGGCGACGTCACGCTGATTCTAAAAATAGAACAGAAAGAGGGGGAAAATCTGAAATAAAAAGTTCTGTTATTTCCAGTAAAAAGGAAAGAAAAAAGCGATTTGAACGATGCTTTGAGTCAAAAATAAATAGTTTAAAACATGAGATAATAATGCTGCATTACAATTTAAAAAATAAATAATAAATGTGATTACTACATCACAAACAGCGCCACCTGTTTGGTGATTTACACCAAAGCATAGTAAACATCAACTTATATCAAAGACTATCTGAATCTGAAGTTTGATGAAAATCCACGCATTAGTTCTTGAGATAGAGCTATTGCGGAAATCAGGAAAAATGATGTATAGCAGCGCCACCTGCTGAGTGATTTACACCAAAACATAGTAAACATCAGCTCATATCAAGGACTAACTGAATCTGAAATTTCATGAAAATCCGTGTATTAGTTCTTGAGATGAGCCATTCTAGAAATCGTAAAAAAATGCAGCACAGCAATGCTGCCTGTTGAGCGATTTTCACCAAAAACTAATCATCACCAATTTATATCAGGGATTTACTGAATATAAATTTTTATTAAATTCCGTGCATTAGTTCTTGAGATAGAGCGCCCACAAAATTTGTGTCACGCACACAGACATACTCGCAGACAGACATTTTGTGTAAAAACATGTTTTTCAGTATTGTTATGTTGCTAACTTAACAAACTTATTTGAATCAAATTTTAATTAGTAAAAAATAGCAAACTTTCTAATTTGGGATTAAATTAATATTTAATAATTTATCTAATGAATTAAGAAAAACATAATTAAATATTAATTTAATCCAAAATTAGAAAGTTTGCTATTTTTTACTATTAGCAACCATAACAGGATCTCTGACCCCTAAAACGTGTAAATCCGATGAAAACCGGAATTCGAAAATTTTCACAAATCCAATACTTTCTTCTTCTAAAGATAGAAGAAAGTAATAAAAATGTAGGAGTTTTACAGAAGAAAAATTATATTTTTTAGGAATATTTGCGAAATCATAAAAGAAAAATTGGTCAATTTATAACATGGAAAAGAGCAGAAAAACTGCCAAAAAAGTTTTTTTTTTTTTTTTTTTGTACCACTTGATTATTTTGTCGACCAAAAAAATGTTGTCAAACTGTAAGATTAAATGCCAATAATGGATGATCATAAATGCCACATTCACTTGACATTAAACACGATACTCGTGTTTGTTGCGTCCTCAAGTGATTTTTAATTCAACTTTTTATTTGTATTTGTATTTTTACTTTCTTATATCTTTAGAAGAAGAAAGTATTGGATTCATGAAAAATTTCGACTTCCGGTTTTCGACAGATTTACACGTTTTAGGGGTCAGAGATTCCGAAAAACATGTTTTTACAAAATGTCTCTGTCTGTCTGTATGCGACACAAATTTTATTGCCACTCTATCTCAAGAACTAATGCACGGAATTTAATAAAAAATTATATTCTAGTAGTCCCTAATATAAATTGGTGCTGATTAGTTTTTGGTGTAAATCGCCCAACAGGTGGCGCTGCTATGCTGCATTTTTCACGATTTCTGTAATACCTCTATTTCAAGAACTAATGCACAGATTTTCATCAAACTTCAGATTTAGTTATTTTATTCATTGATATGAATTGGTGCTGGTAACATTTTGGTGTAAATTGCCCAACAGATGGCGCTGCTATGCTGCATTTTGCAGAATTTACACGATTTTTGCAATAGCTCTATCTCAAGAAATAATGCACGGATTTTCATCATACTTCAGATTCAGTTAGTCCTTGACGTGAATTGACGTTTTGTACATTTTAATGTAAATCATTCAACAGGTGGCGCTCCTATGCTGCATTTTTTGCGATTTCCGTAATCTATCTCACAAACTAATGCTTTGGTTTTCCACAAACTTGAGATTCAGATATACCTGGATATGAATTAGTGCTGTTTATGTTTTGGTGTAAATTACTCAACATGTGGCTCTGCTATGCTGCATTTTTGCGATTTCCACAATAGCTGTATCTCAAGAATTAATGCTTGGATTTTCAACAAACTTCAGATTCATGTACACCTCAATATAAATTAGTGCTCTTTATGTTTTGGTGCAAATCGCTCAACAGGTGGTGCTGCAATGCTACATTTTTCAGAATTTCTCCTATAGCTCTATCTCAATAACTAATGCACGAATTTTCATCAAACTTCAAATTCAGATATACTTTGATATGAATTGGTGTTTAAGTGGTGTAATTTCTTGTACTATTTAAATGATTTAATTGACGTGATTTATATAGGAGAAAGTTTTGTGATGGCCACAACATACTAGTTATTAATGTTTTACTAATTTATTTATTCTTTCATTATTTAAAATCAAAATTATGTCAATTTGTATAATTTGGCAAGATAATCAAGTAGTACCAATTTTTTTTTTTTTTCTTCTTGCATGCTTTCACTTTTCTATTTAAAAAAATTCCATTGATCTGATGAAGATCGGAAACTTTTTGAATAGCGAATACTTTATAAACTTGATTTTTAGTGTGTTTTCTGACCAGTTTGGTTTAAAAAAAAAAAATCAAATGTTCATGACCAATTTTATCAATGAACTCAAAATATTAAGTATCACCACTTAAGAGCACAGATGTGCTATGTTCAATTTTGCTAGTTTGTGGAATGTCAAAAAAAGAATTTTTGTCTCACATAATTTAAAAGCAATATTTTTTAGGGTTAATTTTATATATTTAACATAACGTTGCATAAGTGTTTTTAAAACGAGAACAAGGTGTTTAGGATCATTTATACCTATAAAATGACTTGTGCAGAACATATTTTGCACAAAAAAAGTAAGTTATAATAACATGATTAAAAGAATGGAACATTTTTTTCTGTTGAAGTAGCATTGAAAGTAGTGTCAGTGTTCACTACAAATTATTGATATTTTCTATCAAGCTACTCGCTGCATTACATTTTTCTAAATTTAGCTCATAAATTACTGGAAAAAGCAGTGACAAACTCTAGTTTTGCTACTTCCTACCACTGCACCAGACATTCTGAAACATAATTGAATTGAATTAGGCTGCTTTTCTATCTGCTGATGATTTTTAAGCATTTAAGAATCTGCTAATCATTTTAAAACGAAATCTTTTTAGTATGTGTTTTGGCAAGGTATTATTTCTTGTAATTGAAGTTGTTTGAAATAAATAACTGAATAAAAATACAAAACATACTAAAAATCTGATTTGATTTTTTTTTTTTTTTTCTCATTAAGATATTTTGTGTCAGCAATAGTAGAGTGATATCTCACCTAATGAATGTTACGATTAGGGATAATTGTTTTTCATGTTTTTCTGACCCTACTAATAAACCTGGATTCAGCTTTCAAACATTTATTTGGACACAACATAAAGTCCTTAATTATTAGTTATTTTTCTTTTTAATTTTTCTGGTATGTGTACTAATATAATGCAGCCACATTTCATTTTAAATGGACAAGAAAAGTTTCAGCTAATGAATGTAATTCTGGAATAAAGTTTGTTAGCTGAGATATTGTAAAAAAATTATTCAAAGAGAACACAGAAAGTTAAGTCTGCAGTCCTTTATTTTTCACGACCTTTTTGCAATAATACATTATTATCACTTATGTTAAGTACTATTAAGTAGTATTATATAACTGATGTTATATAATAATTTTATTATTTCAGTATGTTTTTACTGATGTGATTCACAATTATATTTTTACAACTCGAGACTTTGGCAAGAACTTTGAGAGCCATCAGCTGTCATTTTCTCCTGATATTATTTCAATGCATCCCTCTAATTCAGAGATAATTCTAAGCATGGATAAAAATGATCCATTCAAAAAGGTATGTTGTCTTTAATTCAGTTATTTAACATTTGATCAGTATTAAGCTAATCAGTGTTTAATGCATTTAATCATGTGGTAATTTTGTTCATAGTAATGAATTCAATTTTTATTGTGATGGAAAAAAAATTATTTTTCCCTACTCTCTTTTAGATGAATATTAAACAAAAACACCATTGGGAAAATATTATGTTTAAATGTTAATGACTATGAAAGTATATAGATTTGAAGAATGTATTGTGAAAAAATATGGAAGTATCTGCATTTATTATACTTAATTTTTCATTGCTTTCAGGTCTTTTTAAAATATTAGACTCATTACAACTAGGGATGCACCAAATATTCAGTATCTATTCGGTATTCGGCCATGTTACCGAATATTCAGTTTGGCCGAATATCAAACTATTTGGTATGCCGAATAGCAAACTATTTGGCCTGCCGAATATCTAAATATTCGGCCCAATCGAATACTTAAAAAAAACTTTTAAAACATATTTTTAAAAACCTTATACCACTTCTACGTTAAACAGTCAACTTATAAAGATATTCAGAATAGTTAGAAACAGAATCATATATTTAAATAAAAGAGAATGTTTTTACATTATTTATTTGCTGTTTGTTAAGTATTATTTAAGAAAATTAACCAATCACGAGGATTTTCATAGGAATCAATTAAGTACAAATGCAAGTTCCTGAAGATTGTTCAGTAAATAATCTGTTTCTTGCTAAGATTTTAAGAACAACATTTATAATCTCTGAAAATTATCCCACACTCCAGACACTGATCTAGGATGCATTTAAAAACTTCCTTGCTTAATCAAAGGGAGTAGAACAGTTATTCTTGCTGACCTGCCACCATATAAAATTTGAATAGATTGTATTATTTATTTACTTTTACTTTAGTCTCTTACTGACAAACAAATAATATATGCTCCTGTACAATTTTTCTTCCAATTTTTCACAATTTCTCTTTAATTTTAAAATGTTTGTTTTGGAATTTAAGAAAATTTTATTCATTTGTTTTTAATTCACAGAAGAAGCCATGAAATTTAAAATTTTATTAATTAAAAAAGTTTTATAACTATCCTCTTCTTAAATAACTCAAAGCAGATTTTTTTCAGCATAAAGTTTACTTGAAAAATGCTCTTAATTGTCAAAATGAAAGTTTCTGTTTTAAATATTATGTAAAATTGTTAAAAACATTTTATTGCCTTTAAACTTTGAAATATAAAAGTGCTTGACAAGCAGAATATTCGGTATTCGGCCTAGCAGTTACTCTTTGGCTAGCTGAATATTCGGTTCGCCTGTAGGCCAAATATTCGGTATTCGGCTAAAATCACTATCCGACCATCCATAATTACAACCTTTCTGTTTTGAAGTAGCCATTTGAAATAGATATATAATTGTATGTTGTCTTGGTTAAATGAGAAGGTCACTGTTGAGAGAGTTAACTAAATTTAGTTTTAATGAACTAAAAGAGAATCATATGCTATAGCAATTGACTTTTCTTACAAGGTTACTGACCACTAAAAGATTATTGATGACAATTTTTTTCAAACCAAGGTGGTTATATGGGTTGTAATTTTCCAACTGAGTGGGAAAATGTTCAGGCCAGAATTTGAACCAGGAACTTTTGGCTTAAGCTGCCAATGCTCTGCCAACTGAGTTAGTATCGTGGAAAAATCTAGCAGGCAAAATTCACCTAGGAAACCGTTTGATAATGACATCTGGTCTGTCATCTGAAACAGCTCAGCAGAATAAATCACAGGTGGAACTCCATGAAAACATTGGACATGTAATTACATTTTACTAATTTTAACACTATGATTCTAATTGGTAAATAAATCATATGAGTTGTAATTTTCCAACTGAGTGAAAAAGTGTTCAGGCCAGGATTTGAATCAGGGAGTTTTAAATTTATTAAAATTGGCATGTTCATATTAGTTGAATGCTAACAGATAAAAGTGAAAGAAACTCCCAAAATATTTCACTATTTACTGCTATTTTTTATTAGGGTTATTTCAGAGTTTAAGTGCATTCTTCAATTGCATATTCTTTAAATTTGTGTCTCATTTATTTTATTAATTGGTGAAGTTTTAATTTCGCTCTGGAATATTAACCAGAGACAAATGCTGAATTATTTATGGCTTTAAGTGAAAGAAGGTTAATCCTCCCTAATCAGCTGCATTCAATTAAGATAATGAAAAAACATTAAAAATCAGTCACTTGAGATATAGTTTTTCAAGCAAAATACCTTTGAAAAAAAATTTTCTTTGGACTGTTCAGCATGTAAAAATTTAAAATGTGTAATCTTTAGAAGTTAATGAATTTCTGATAAAAGCAGTATTGATTGCTCAAGTCATTGCCACTGTTGATATGTCAACATTACCATAAAATCCTGATTGTAAGCCTCTCTTTTTGAAAAGCAAATAGTTAAATTTGGGTGGGGCTTATAGTCAAGATTTTTTTTTAAAGCATCATTAAAAAAAAAAAATTATCATTAATTTAGAAGTAAAAAAAGGGTAAATACAGCAGTTAGAATCGTCAGATTTCTGCTTTAAAAAAAATATAAATGACCCCGAAAAAAAAGAAAACTAAAAATCTTTAAAAAATCTTTTTTTTTAAATTTGTTGTTTTATTGTAACAATAAACAATCATCTACCCCCTTCCCTCACTGCTTCCCCCTCTGGTATCAAACATGCATATTTAAACTTGTATTACTCTTTAATTTTAAATTTCTTTTCTGACTCATTTAATATTCTATAGTAACAATAAGTAAATAATTTATGATCTAAATTTTTCCCTCCTCCCAAAATCTCTGCCTCTATCCCCCTGCACCCCCCCCCCCCTTCTGCTCCTCATGCAGTTTAAAATCGTTAAAATTATTTTTTAACCATTTGGAAAAATGGTTATTGTCCTCTGTCAGGGTAGGAAATCAAAAACATATCTGAAGCATTTTATTAGTTGAATCCCGCATTTTATTCATTTTCTGATTGGTCTATACAGTAATCTGTATTTTCCCTTTACTTTCAACAAAGATGGATACCTTCTGTTGCCACTATGACAAAAAAGTAATAAAAACTACAAAAAAAAAAATTAATAACTCAGAAACAAATTGAGATACAGCTTTCAAACAAATTGCATATAAAAGTACATTTTTTTCTCTATACGATGGTGTAAAAAGTAATATTGTGGGATGTTTAGAAGTTTAAGAATGAAATTTCATTTAAAATTGGTCCAGGAATATTAATGTTTAATCCGTGGCGTTCGTAATGTATGACCAGCTCCATAGAAGTTTAAAAATTTACAGTACCGAAAATTGTAAAACTGAAATTTCTTTTAAAATTTGTTCATGATGGGTCCAGGAATGTTAATGGCATACATAATGTATGATCAACTCCGTGTGATTTTTTGTGTCTTAAAATTTAGTCTTTGAAAAAATCATTTTCCAAATGGCTATTGTAATTTGTTAAATTGCTTTTTTTCTTTCTGCTCTATTTGGGATTTTGTTTCTACAATATTTAACACTTTGTAACTCAACAACTCTGATTTGAAAAATTCATACACAGATATTAAAATGCATCATTTTAAGCATGGAAAAAATAATTTAAAAAATTCAGAACAAAAAAATTTAATTTTATTTAGAAAAATGGGTTTGTTGCATATCTGCAACATCTTGCCAAGTGACATAAAAACTAAACATACTTAAAATTTTAATCTAGGTGAAAATTTTTGAAACAGTTGTTAGTTTTGTTGTAGCAAAGTTCCACACCACATTTCTCGCAAACAGTTTGAGTAAAGCCAAGCAATTTTGAGCAATCGGGGTATTTAAATGTATTATTATTTCTGCGTAATATGGCCAGTGCCTAATTTCGTCTAGGTGAACTTGTTTTGGTGGAATATGCTGAGTAGGCACTCTATGCTTTTTCTGTAGAATTCTTTTTTCTATGCGACCTTTCCCTTTTTTGCTAGCTTTGGACTTGGTATTAATTTTTCAGAGGAGGTGGGGGAGGGGGGGCGATCCCTAACTTACCCTATAGCAACTCCACTATTTCAAAGCTCAATTCAGCAAAAAATCACATGTGAAAAAAAATCAGTATCGCCATCTGTTGCGGATTTAATTAAATAATTATGTTAATATCAGTGTAATAGAATAACAACAATCAACAATATCGTCTTTTTAAGTTTACTGCCGAAGTAACATTGACTTTTTGGGTATGTTGCAGATCTGCAACACGGTGATACAAAGGGTTAAAAAGAAACATCTAAATTATTCCGCTTTCCCTCCAAAAAATGTTCTTTTTTTTTTGCATTTTCCCCTCACAAGCTGACAGATTTTAAAATCTTTCAATAAATCTTTTTTTTTCAATTTATAGCTTTCTTCTAACAATCTTTAATAATCATCTAAATTACTTCTCCTCCCCCCTCAAAAAAATTTCTGCCCCCCCCCCCCCCCCCCCCCCCCCCCCTCAGTGCACAAAGTTTATAATCTTTAAAACTCTATTTTTAAAAAATGATTTTTATGCTGAGTTTTACTTTGCACCAACAATACATAAGAAATCATGTAACCCCCCCCCCCCCCCCCCCTTAAATTTCCACTCTCCTTCCCCTTTAAAAGGGATGAACTTTTAGAAATGGGGAAGGAGTGGGGAGAAGATATTACTCTTTTTTTATTTATTTATTTTTTGTAGACTCTATCTTGGTACGTGTTAACAAAAGTTAACACGTTCGGGACCATGTGTGCATATATAAACCTTCAAAAAGAGCATTCAGAATTTGTTTTTGGCACCAGTGAAAAAGAAAAGTAATATTTGCTTTCTTTAATTCGAACATTTTCATGATTATTTAAGTAAAAGTAACTTTGAAAAGAAAAATGTTGCCAACCGAATAAAATTCAAGTAAAAGCTACTGGTCCTGAAGGGGTTAATGGTGGGGTTGGGGGCAGGGAGTTATTTTAGCAAACCCATTTATTTTAAAACATAAAATATATACGTCATTCAGGGGTGTGACAGCAGCCAAACTGGGGGGAATTTTTTTTTCTTTCCTCCTGCATGCTTAGAAATCCCCCCCCCCCTCCCCCACTTCCCTATAGCAGAAGGAGGATGGAGCAAAAGTTTCTAAGGGGTTGATTTTAAATGAGTGATAATTATATAAAATGATGTAGATGTATTTTAGATGAGTCATCTTACTACAAAATAAAAAATAACACATATTAAAGATTTTAAACTATTTGCTTGATAGGGAACAGGAGAGAAAGTGGCGCTTTTGGAGAAAGGGGGGTAATTTAGATGACTGATCATTCATTTATCGTTATTAAAGAGCAGCAAATTAAACAGATTATTTTTAAAAAGGAGGTTTAAAGATTTTATAAATTTTGTATGTGAGAGTATGGTGTTGGGGACAGACATTTTTGGGCTAGAGAGATAATTTATGCAGCTTATTATCTATTTCTTTTTACTAGGGAGCAACAAATAGGACAGAAAATTTCTTTAAATAAGAGTTATAAAAATTTTAAGCTTTGTATTCTGTGGGCATGAGGAGAAAACATGAATTTCGAAAGAAGGGTTCTTTTTAATTTAGATATGTTGTTTACTTATTGTTAATAATAGGACTGAAGATTTTTTTTTTATAAATAGTTTTAAAGATTTTTTGCTTGGGGTTGGCAAAGGGCAGAAGTTGTAGGAGGGTGATCAGTGATAATTGAAATGGTTGATAATATATTTATTGCTACTATAAAGCATACACAGGGTGGCCATAATTAAAATGCACATGTTTGAAGGGCTCTGCAAGTTAAAGTATTTGGAATGTTTTTAAAAGCTTTGGTGTTTATACTTTTTAGAGTATGCGGAAACAAGTTATGCAATAAAAATGATTAGTTTGAAATTTTACCAATACATGGTGCTTAAATGTTGTTTTATTAGCAAATATTAACAAAAATAACTCGGTTTAAATCAATATCTTTTGAGCTGACTATATTCTTTCATAGCAGTGCTATAATTACTATCATTTTGATAAAAACACTTTATCATGTGATATTTTCCATAAAAATCTTTCAAAATTTTCTGGTAGGAAATTCTCCATTTTTCTTTTATATGTAGCGCCATCTGTCTTAATTTAAAAAAAAAGAAAAAATATTACATAACTTTTTTCCACATGCTCTAAAATGAATAAATACCAAATCTTTTTTTAAGTATTTCAAATAGTTTAGCTTATAGAGCCCTTCAGACACATGCACTTTAATTATGACCTCATAGTGTTTATTTTTTTAGTTTTAAAAATTTTAAACTTTGTGTATTAAGAGGAGTGTGAGGGAAGAAGTGTAAATTTCAGAGAGAGGTTCAGGAGACAGTGTAATTTAGATGATTGATTATACACTTATTGTTACAAAAGAGCAACAAAAAGGCAAAATAATTAAATTTTAAAATAGTTTAAAAGAAAGATAAGTGGGAATCTGCCATAAAAGTCAAAAGATGGAAAATTTTCCGTCTAGGATTTTTAAATCCATTTTTTGCACACAAAAAAAATGTATGGGAGGGATGTTTGAGAATGGAAAGTAAAATGAAATTTGCTGGAAAGTGGGTGAGGGGGCTTACTTTTAAGGGGGTGTTACAATCGAAATTTTACTGTATGGATGGATACATTTTTGATTTATAATACAGATAGATATTCATTCTTAAATACTTTGAAGTTAAATTGAATAATAAGATGATCTTCCCTCATTACCAATCTTTGCTGCTTGTCATAAGTAAAACTTTTCATTTTTCTTAAAATGCATATTAATTATATATATATATATATATATATACACACACACACATATATATAAGCTCAGAAAAGGTTAAAAATAAAACTAAAAATAAAATCCATGCAATAAGCGCTACAGCTGCAAATAACCACACAGATTTATATATAGCACATTATGTATAAAATGCATTCGGCAGACCCAGAATCTCGCACCATAATTAAACTGAGAATAAACAACAAACGTCAAAGAAATTTCGACAGATATAACCTCAACCAGAAAAACAAAAACAAAAAGCTGTGGCCTCGTCAGCAGTGGGTATTTTACAAAAGCACGGCAATGTTTTAGACTAAATACCATACACAACAAACTATTATTCAGTAGTGGCAGCAGGTTTCGGCAAGAGTGTCATAATGCATAAATCAAATGCACAAAAACAATTGAAAGTATATCACGAACACTCCCCCACTGGTTCCGTACTGTATATATATACAGTATGGAACCAGTTATCTGGAAATCAGTTATCCAGAAAACCAGTTATCCAGAATATTTCAAATTCATTAGTTTCAGAATCTTTTCAGAAAAAAAGTGCTATACAGTGTCAGTTTGACATGTGCATTGCTTAATACAATACAGACACATAATAAAACTTGATGCCAACATCTAGTACTTGAAATAGAGGCTTGTTTAATTAGATATTTGACATTTTGATTTTTATGCAAAGGAAACATAAAAATTTTTGTTTTCAAGGTATTCCCATAAATTGTCTTCTTTCAAACTCCAATTAACTTTTGATCCTGTTTGGACTGAATCTTAATTTGTGTAATCTAATAGTCAATTTGAAATCAGAATCAATGCCACAGTCACATATATTCTACCAATCTGATCAAATGGATGTTGCTTTAATGCTCAACCAGTTATCCAGGAAAACCAGTTATTCGGAATGCATCTGACCCCAACCATTCCAGATAAGTTGTTCTATACTGTATATATATCAGTTTTTTAAGTTAAATTATGAAACAAACATAATTAGTTTGACATTATGATTTGGATAATTGCTTTTGAGTTGGCAGAAAAGTTTAATCATTTACATTATTATAACTATTTTTTTAAGAATTGGAGAAAGCTACATGAATTTTAATATCAAAAATTATCTGCAAAAAACTTGATTGTTTGTCGTATTTAAACAGTTAAGTTGGTTGGTTGACTAGTTTCTTTGTCTTTTTGTATTTAGTTGTAGGATATTTAGGAAAAACATGATTTATAGATTGCAAATTCTCTTTACTGCAGAATTGTTTAGGTAATTTTTTTTTTTTTTTTCATTACTGATTTATTGAATGAAATGAGAAATGTGATTAGCTGTTTACTAAATTATTTTATATGGTATTTGATATGGATGAATATTTACATAATGCTTTTAAACAACTGAGAAAGTCTACCATGTAGGCTAGATATTTAATTAATTGGAGAAAAAAGCAAAGCAATTGTCTGTATATATATATATAATATATATACAGTAAACCTGCCATAATTTACACTTGTATGTATCAAACACTTTTTCAGTCTCCAAAACCTATTTATTTGCATGCCTTTTACTTCTGAATAGCAGACACCTCCAAATTGTGTACTCCCAAGGTATTCACTATTCAGAGATTTTAGTATATGCATTTATTGATTTATGCTTAAATAAATACTATTCATAGCCAGCTTTTAGTTTTGATACATCTAATGTGTTCCTTAACTTAACAGCGATTTTCAAGTATCCTTTGTAGTCATTAAATTGAAAGCGAAAAAGTTTAACTGGAATATATAAAACCTTTTATGTTATGAGTTGTAGTGGTACTAAGTCTATTTCTGCTTTTAACATTCCTTTTCAGTCAAAAGTTTCGATTCATCGAGAATTCTTGTTTAATGTTCTTTATTAAAGTCCTTTCTGTCTTTAAGTTACTTTAGTTAAGTAAATACTATTGATAAGTAAATTTTTCAAATTTTAATAACCAGCTTTTATTCAATTTTGATTCATCTAATGTGTTCCTTAACTTAACAGCGATTTTCAAAGTATCTTTTGTAGTCATTATTTAGTACATAACTTAAATATTATATTTTTCTTTTGAATTAGAGACTAAAATCAATCTTAAAATTTATTTTCATAAAGCAAATCTCATGAAATCTATTATTACATAATCATTTTGCAAATATAAATTCTAGTAATTGCTTACGTCTTTAAATTACTTGTATGATTTTTAGAGCTGCTCTATGTAAAATTAATTTTTCTTTTCTTTTACTTTATAGTTATGGTTTTCAGAGGATTTTGGAGTTACTTGGAAAGAAATTCAACTTCAAGTCAAAGCCTTCTATTGGTTAGTATTCAAAATTTTGTAACACTGGTAAAATGAAAGTTATATTATTGATAAAAATGTTTTTTGTTCTTTATGTGAATAGTTAAATTCAGGAGGATTAAACAGTTAAATTAAAAAATAATAGAAAAATGTATTGCCTCCTTTTCTAAGTTCTTTAAAAATCTTTCCTTAAACAAATTTAGCCTAATTCTAAATCAATGTTTGATTGATTGTTGGTCTTAAATTCATTACCCTTTTATTGTTTTTCTGACAATAGCTTTACTTTAACCAAATTTAAGGAATATAAATTGTTTTAATTAAAATTAAAAGCTTAAAAAAAAAAAAAAAAGCCCACTAACCTTTTTCTCTCTTTTAGGGGAATTGCTGGTATTGATCCTGAAAATACAGTTTTTGTTGAAAGAATTGAACCTAGAAATTACACAACATTATTATCCTCAACTGATTTCTTCAAAAGTAGAAATCACACTCGTCAACTGATTACGAATATTCAAGACTTTGAAGTGAAAGATAAATATTTGTTTGTTACTCGTAAGCAGGTATAAATGCATCTTTTGTACAGTTTTATGGTATCAAGATGTTCACTTTGCATCTGTTTTAATTTGTATTGTTCATTATTTTTATAGCATTTGTTAGGATCAAAAAATCAAGATGGTGTTCTTCAGCTATGGGCTTCATACAACCGAGGTAGTTTTAAAATGGCTGAATTTCCCAGTCATTTAGAGAGAAAGGTAATTTCACATTTTCTTTCCTATTGTATTCTTGATAAACAAATGCATTTTTCATCTTGAATATTGCCTTGTTAGTTTTGAAAAAAAAAAAAAAAGTTATAAAAATATTTATTATTTTATTTGTATTGTAAGTTAAAAATACTTGTTTCCTCATTTTTACTGAGCTGTTGTAAATTTTGTCTTTTAATGTAATTTTCAGATGCTTTAATTCTCTTTAATTCTTTATTTGGCCATGTCTCAGAAGCAACACATTTCTTTTTTATCTGATTTTTAAAGGCATTGAAAAAAAGTTATTTAATTTTCTCAGCTGGACGCTGAATGTCAGCAACAGCATCATTAACAGGCTTGTAGATTATGTAGATGCCTATGAGAATGTTGAAACACACAAGTTACTTCTATGGAATTTTTGAAACCCTTCAAACTTTACTTCATTTTGCTGTTATTTGTGTAATTACTAGCAGGCTTCACCCTCTACACTGGCTGGTTTCTCCAAATGAACCTTGAATCAAACAAAATATACGAGTAAATTTGACGTTGTGTTTTAAAAGCATTATGGACTTTTATTTAAAATACCTTTCTGCATCGCTGAAAACAATACGAATGCCATTGTACAATTTTATTTTCTATTCTGTGCTGAACTATTTATATTGTTTTAAATGCAAACAGATTAATCTTTTATAGCCTGGTTACTATTTTTTTTTTTTTTATCATACTTGAAAATTATTTTTAAAAACATAAAATATCAGTAAATTGAGATATATTTTTAGACAAATTTCATTTGAAGTACATTTTCTTTTCCTATTTAACATTGTAAAAATTGAAATTCTGCAATGTTTAGAAGTTAAAACATTGCAGTAAAAGAAAAATTTATTGGTCAGGTGTTGCCGCACTGTCAATATGATGTTAGCATTACTCAGTGACATGTTTTTGCTCTATAATATAGATATGGTTTCAAATCTTCTGACGAAGTGTTTTCTTCTGAACTGGTTTCAAATGTTTCTCTCGGATTAATAATATTGACAATCTCTACCTAAAAGTGCCCTGTACTTTATCTCTGTATAAACTACCTTCAAAATGGTGCAAGAGTAAAAAATGTTCTAAAATTCGAACTTTTTAAAAATTTGAACATGAAATTTGATATGGTGATTACTTTTAAGATGTAAAGGTTCGCTAAGAACATTTGTTAAAATATTTGAGATTTTAAAGAATGAAATATTTAAAATATGCTCTATAATCATGATGACTCTGAAACTATTGGGGATAGAAATTTTAAATTTGACATGCAGGTTTCTATTAGGACGTGGTGCTCCCAAAGGAAACTTACTTTAAAAAATTCAAATTTCAAGTGTGTGAAATAGGAGTTAAGCATTGTACAGTTTCTCTGAAACTGCCGTCAGTCGAGAAACTTTAAATTTGACATAGAAATATTTTCTAAGACTTGGATATGCACAAACTATGTTTTTTTTTAAGAATTGATTTAATTAAATTTTAAAAAAATTAAAAGATAAGAAAGTCAATTGTTTGTCATGCCAGTTTTAGGAACAACTCTTCTGAACAATTGGATAAAACAAAAATACCGTTTGTCATGCCAGTGTTGGGTGCAGTTTTTCTGAGCAGTTGGATAACACAAAAGTACCAGTAACTGCTGT
Source organism: Maratus speciosus (assembly GCA_963932465.1). Taxonomy (NCBI): domain Eukaryota; kingdom Metazoa; phylum Arthropoda; class Arachnida; order Araneae; family Salticidae; genus Maratus; species Maratus speciosus. Next base: position 469,620,334 of record OZ010789.1, read on the forward strand.
GATTAATTAAAAAGGTAGTAATAAAGAAACATGAATGCCAACTAAGTAAGAAAATTATTTCATATTTAGCTTTTTGTTACTTCATATTTAGCTTTTTGCCATACAATACTAATGGTTAAATATATAAAAAAAAAAAAAAAATTATTTTCCCACGGAACAGAATTGTTATTTTATGGTGAATCAAGGTATAATAAAAATTGTAAAAAAAAGTTTATTTGTATATAGGATAGTGACTGTGAAACTTCTGATCCAATTAAAAAAATTTTCTCTGTATGATTGTTGATGAAGAGTTCCCAAGTAGACTGCATTATATCTGTTTTTTGAGCTGTCTGCAAATGGGTTGGAATGAAAGTTTTCTCAATAATTAAAGTCCATTTCTCAAAATGTAACTTAATTTAATTAGTAATATTTAAATTTTCCACAGCAGTATAATTGCCTCCCTCCCCTCTGAGGTTATTAGGCCCATAAGTAACACTTGGCATATTTCAACAATCACACATGCAAGGTCATGGGTTTTGCTAGACTGTTTATATTTTAGTGATTGATACAAAAAAGATTGTAAATAGATTGCAGAATTTCAAAGAAAGTCATTGCATATGAACATTGTTTTGACCATTTCTTTCAAAAGTAAGTAGTGGTTTTGATTTGTCGTTGTGATGTAGATAATGTTCTTGAATGTTCTGTAGAAATTGTTGCACTTCTAAAGCATATTCTTTTATATTGTCACGGTTTTCTGTCCTTGTCTATGGATATTTTCAATATCTTGTCCTAATGTGTCAAGTTCATATTGATGCCTCAAATTCATATTGTAAAAATTTTTGCCTGTGCTACTTCTTATTTTCAATAACTCGACAAAATATTCACATATATTGGTGTAATATTTGATTATACACCTTCAGCTACGCATCTAATTACTATCAACATTTGTGGCTGGTGTTGGAAATACAATTGTGAATTACTGCAAAGTACATAGCTTTCTTGATTTTAAAATTATTTATTCTAGAACAGTGTGATCTATTATATTAAGTTCATTTTGGATTCTCTCTCTTTTTAATAATGAATATGTATTTTCTTCCATTAATGAATCAGATTTTCCTCGGGAGTCTACAACATCTGAAAAGTTTCTATTATGCTGTTCCTATGAGTTTCTAATAATTCTTATTAGCTTAAGATACAATTCACTTTAGAAAAAAAAAAGTAAAAACTAACTGTCTTAAAATTTCAAAAACTTGTGTTGTATAATTTTATTACAAAATCCACTGCTGTTCTCTGTAGAACACGAAATGTGATGTTATACATATGATACATTGCAACGTTTTGGTTGTGCTTAAAACGCCAAGAGTAGAATACACTCTAATGCAGGGTCAAATTACAAGCAATTGGTGCGGCCAACCCTGGTTTTATTCTCTTAAAGCAGCCAGTACTCATTAATGATAAATGTGTTTAACTTTTAAAGCGTTGCAATAATACCAAGGCTTCAGCAAGTGTTATTGATAATTACAGTGGACTCTCATTAATGCGCCTCTACTTAAGACGTATATCTGGTTAATGCAGGCAATTTCTTTTTCTTCATCATATTCTAATTAAAGTTAAGGATATCGTTTAATGATTTCTGTTAGTGTGGACGATAAATGGCCACCCTTAGAAGTCTGCATTAATGAGATTTCACTGTATTAATTTCTGTGCTTAAAGTTTTTATTTAATGATGTTTCTATTTTAGTCAAATCTGACAAGTTAATTTAGCTTTTGTGTTGTTTCTGTGTGTTTTTTTAGTATGACCTGATTTATATATTCTGATGTATTCTGAAATATCAAATTCCTTGAGGGATGGCCTCCCCCCAAATGGTGCCCTGAAGACATCACTAAATATTTTAATTAATAATAATTAAAAAAAAAACCTTGCACAAAAAATAAGAAATAGATAAGGCACAAAATGATATTAGCATAAAAAAGAATAATTTGCGAAAAGAGATAAGAGAGTTGTGTAAATGATTGACCAGATACAGGTTGTTTGTTGGATATCAGTGACATCACAGATTGGGCTAACTGCTGTACATTCTGCTCATGAACCCTACCATATATTCTACTTACCGTGGTTACATCCTTGTTTTAAAAGTCACAGCAGTAGTTTCATTCAATTTTAAAAATACTTTTCTCAATGTTGACACTATACAGTTTAGCTCATTCTTTTAGATATATCAATGACATTTTGTTATTTAGGATAATTAAATCATGAAAAATTGAATTTTATCTTAATGTAGATCTGAATATATTTACTTGAGATATATTTTATGTGTACCAGGAAATTTTTAAGACTGTTTGCTTATTATGTAAATCTATTTTAACAGTATCTGAGTACATTTATATTTATAAAGGATATTTGATTAAATGTTTGTCAATGGATCCTAAAGAACATTGCTTAGTTATTGACTGGAAAAAAAAAATCAGTTTATAAGTTTAATAACATTTATTGTCAAATCAAAAAGATTTTTCTTCCCTATGCATTATGTTTATCATAAGTAGGCTGTTTGATTATTCTAAATAGTAACGTGCAAAAAAAGCCAATTATGCTCTAGGTAATTAATGTAAATTAATGATTCTGATAAAAGAAAGGTATTAATAATAAATTAAAATAAGGATATTTTTATTTTAAATAATTATACATTACTTTTTATTTGCAAAATTTCTTGATTTTATATTTCTGAATAAATAGTGTCATGTAATGTATCTACCACATGTTTACCTTAAATAGCAAAGTACAAAATCCAGTTGCTTTCCAAATAATCAATCTAAAATGTTGTTTATAAATTAAAATAATGACGAATATTTTTATTTTGTATAATTATACATCATTTTTTATTTTCAAGATCTTTCTAAATTTATATTTCTAAACGAATCTTAATGTAGATTAAAAACCTTTGCTGCCTCATTCATTTTATTTCTTTCACCTGTAGAACAAGATTAAAATTACAAAAATACATTCTTATAGAATTGTGCCTTTTTAATTTACCTATCATTTATCTTTAGGAAATATATATTGTTGATGCTTCAGATGATCAAGTTTTCGTCTGTGTTACGCATAATGAACAGACTACCAATCTCTATATTTCTGATGTACAGAGAATGAAATTTTCACTGTCCTTGGAAAATATTTTATATCTTGGCTCCTCAAGCTCATACAATTTTTTTGGGTAATTACTTTTTTAAAGATTTTTTTGTTTTCCATTTATTTCTTATTAGTTTTGAAGCAGTAATTTTTTTTTTTAAATATATATATATATATATATATATATATATATAAAAGGTTTTGATCTTTTGTTATGTATAATTATATAACACATTTACATTAATTGAAACATATAAACCTAGTTTTTAATCATAAAATAAATTAAATTGCTGCATTGCCCTATGTTTTTATATTTCTGTTTTTTATGTCTAAAGTTCCTATCTAGAGTTAGTTGTGTTTCAACTAAACATTTTTACTTAAAAGTTGTTTGTATCTAACTTTATATGTAACAAATTTTGAGAAACAAATGTTACTGGCACCTTCTTCCCCTCCCCCTCATTGTTATGCTGGGAAATTTTGCTGTTTTATCCTCTTTTATACAAGAGCAGATCTAGAGAGTCTTCAAGGAGGTGGGTGGGTGGGCTATATTAGAAGTTTGGTTTCCAATTCGACCCACTGTACGGGGCTAGTTTTTTTCATTGCAGATCTGGATAGCTTTTACTTTTTGCTGCAAGCCATGTGTTGACTTCTACCCCAATGTTGCAGGTTGGGTAGACTCCTACTTTTTTTCTGCGGGTCAGATTCACTTACATTATTTCAGTTACGGGTTGGGTTTCACTCTTGCGAGTCTGGTTCATGTTGACCTGATTTTTCAAAAGAAAGTCTTAAAATATTTTTTCGATAAAAATCATATACACTAAAAGATCCATAATGGGCATTTTCATATAGCGGAAACCTACAGCATTATTTAGGAAATTTTAATTCTTTTTATATAGTAAAACCCTTGAACTGCTGACACCTCAGAACCATGAAATTTATCCGCTATTCAGAAGTAATAGCATGTACAGTAAAATCTCCATATGGACACTTGTGATTAACAGACATCTCTATTTAACGAACACTTTTCAATCCCCCAGCACAAATATTTGCATATTTTTGCTCTTAACAGCACACATCTCCGAATAAGAGACAAATTCAGCGGCTCCGAGATGTCTGTTATTTAGAGGTTTTACTTTTTTTAAATATAATAATGAATATATACTATATGTTTATTTTTATATATAAAAGATAAAATTGTAAACTATATTTTATAATTCCATTAAAAAATAGAATAATTTTCTTTCATTTTGTGTTTCAGTTGACAATTTTTTTTTTTTTTTTTTTTGTGTGTGTGTTTGAGGCTATTTCAATTTGACTTCCAATGAAATTTTTGGGTTTGGGTCGAGATAACCTAATTTGTGCAGCACTCTAGGTGATGAAACCAAAATTTCAAGTGGGATGTTCAAAAAGTGGATTTTTTTAAGAGAATTTTTAGTAGGATTCTTTTTTCTGAGAAAAAAAAAAAATATGAATACTAATACAGTGGAACCTCAATAGTATGTTTCTGTTTACTTTGATTTCTTCAGTATCTCTAAATTAATAAATAAATATATTCTGCATTTTCAGAACCAAGCCAACATATTTTTCCAAAACTGTTTTAAAATCTTTGCTATTTCAGATTTCCGTTTCAAAAATATTTTAAAAGAAATTCTTGGAAGCTGGAAATTATTCTCCAATATAGAAAAGTTTAGTTTTAGTACATGCCAAAACCAAAACTGCAGGAGTTAGAAGACAACAATAGTCTAGAATTTTTGGGCGATTCCAAAATGTAAGGGAAAAGATTAAAGAAAAAGCTATAATACAATTTGTGATCTATTGTATGTAGAATCTATCGTAAATGTTAGTCTTGAAATATACATGTAAATTTCTGTTTTAAAAAAAAGTTGTGCATACTATATGTTCAAAAACACTGGCTGCTCTCAAATGCAAACTGGCTACTTTCTGACACAGCCCTGGGTTCATTTTTTTTTCTCAAGCATGAAATTGGTAGTTGCCCTTATTCAGGTACTATGTAATCAAATAAATTTTTATAAAAGCGGAGGATTTTTCTGAAAATACTATCAAAGTTTGTGCTTTGCACTGAATTTCCAGACACACAATGACCTGTTAAAGATCATAAATATCAATCAAGTGCTAATAAATGCAGGTTTTAATTCATTTATGAAAAAATAACTCAGGTTATAATTCGTTTATCAAAAAATTAAAAAAAAACTCAGGCTATAATTCATTTATCGAAAAATTTAAAAAATCCATTAGATTCCAAATAACTTCAAACGTCGTGCTTTTACGTTTAAAAATGAGTCCGTAAACATGTTAGAAAGATCTGTGTTTTTATTTGATTCTTTACCACTTGATTCTTTAAAATTTGCGTTCAAAGTAAAAATTTACAAGAAAAGATTAACTTTCATATACATCACTTTAAAAGTAGATTTACTGTACCATTAAAGCTTTTACTAAATGTTGTTTACATGTTTAATTGTATATGATGTATATATTTATAGCATTTGTAAAAAGAACTGAGTTTGGCCGGGGGGGGGGGGGGGGGGTTGTTTTGCGAATCTAATTACTTTTTTAATATTGGACAAAATTTCTTGATGTGTATTCCAGAGCACGGAGCACCATGTCAAAAAATTCTTATTTCTTTTAGTGTTTAACTATTTTATATCACTTACGAAGAATGCATTTTACAATATTTTTCTTCAAAGCATCAGCGATATTAGGAATTTAAATGAATTTCTAAATTCAAGTTGGGAAATGGCCAAATCCCCCCCCCCCCCCCTCCCCTGCCACCACATATGGTAATTTAGAAAAAAAAAAAGATTTCAAAATGTCATAATCTTAAACTTTGTCAAAGGTAAAGTAAATAAAAGAATGCCCCTGTAATTTATTAAACCAAATAAATTCAAATATAGTATGGTTAGAGATGTAAATTTTCCGGAAAAATTGAATTGGCAGAAAAAAAAAAGTTTTCAGATTTTTTCTGGAAAAGTTGGAAAAATTGATTTTTTTACAAATGTTTCTCCCAAATAATTTATATTTTCTTAGAGAATTTTAAATAATAAACATTTTTTTTTATCATTTATCTGCTCTAAAAGAAAATTATTTTCACTTTATATGACTATATTACCAAAGAAAAAAAAACAAAGCCTGCTTTTAAAAGTTTAGTTTTTCAGTCTCAGAATTTTCATAGTAGCATTCATGCTTTATTTAATGCTATTGTTTATTATATCATGTCACTGTGAAATGATTTTTCAGTTACATTTGTTTAATTACCAATTGAACTTTTGTAAAAACCGTTGCCAATATCTCTGCAATTTGGTAATCAAATATATTATACATCCCACTTACATAGTATTGATTTTAAAGTATATAAATAAAGCTAGTAAAATCAACCAAATTGTTGCTGTTCTGTCATTATCATAAATATAAGATTTGAATAAACCTTCCATTATAAATATTATACAGACAATAAACCCAACTGGAGTGAAAAATTGTATTTATTGTATGTATGTCTGTATAATATTTATATATACCTTTAACTTTTGTATGCAGGCGTTATTTATGTGTGTTTTAATATATATTGTAGTATGAGTGTTTTATTAAAACCTTCCATTGTTTAAAAAATGTATATTTTTACAATATTACATTTTTCTTTCTACAGTTATAATTTTCATTCCCTATTAAAAAAATATATTTAGTTTTGGTATAGCTTTCCAGTCTAAACTCAAATCAAATATAAAAAGTTTTGATTTAGTTTTATAGTCTAAACTCAAACCAAAACTAAGTTTTAGTTTGGATTACACAAGCCTGCAACCAAAAAGGGTCTGTGTATATATAACGTTATCAACTTTTTGACAATTTTGGACCCCCTACCCCTCTTATAGGGATGAAAGAGTTCCTCCTAAAGGAGGAATTCCACCTTTTTAAATACAATTTTGGTCATTCTCTGGATTGATGCAAGAATGCAAAGAAAATTTTGAAAGCATGGGGGGGGGGGGGGGTCTAGTAAATTTACTCTTCAGACATTTTGTGTATTTAACACCTTAGAATTTCTGAACTGCTGTGTAGAAGAGCTGTTAAATCGAAGGTTAGCTTATCCTATGACCATCTCAAAATTAGGTAAATGAAGTTGAGATGTCATTCCAGAGTGAATTTTTCTTAGATTTTAAAAGGGAAAAGAAGTTTACATAAGTTTCTTTTTGAAATAGAATATTTTATTCCATTTATACAATTTTTTGGGGTAGTAATTTCAGTGATGCATTTCTGGAGCAGCGATAACTTTGATATGCATATATTTAGCATGGAGAATTTTTTTGCCGTGAGAAAAAAGAGAGGGAGAAAATCTTAAGCAACCAAACCACCCAGAATATATGTTTTAAAAAAATGATCACTGCACTTCACATAAATTAATCAGATATATCTTTTGATTTATACTTTTAGTAATCTGCCTTCCATTCTCTTTTTTTGATTCAATGAACGTATATAATTTTTGCTAGTTTATTTATTAAGTAATTACAAAAAGAAAATAAAAATCATATGGACAATTATATTTCATTTTATTGTATAAATTCCTGTTAAAATATATCTAAATTAAAAAAATTTGCTACCGTTGTATAGATGGAAAAAAATTTCCACCTTTATTTCCATTTCCCGCTTTCATGCCTGCCCTTACAATATCATACGTTACCATTTCTCGCCCCCCCCCCCCTCTAATGATATCGATATCAGTGGCTAAATTTTTTTTACAATTTTTCTACTCTTTTTCTCTTATTTTTCTACTTTTTAGCTATAATACTGACATTGTTATACATTTGTTATTAGCATTCTTTACTGTTTCAAATGAAGAGAAGTTAGTAAAATATTATTGTACATGGAATAACTTTTATCAAATCAGACTTAAAATAGATAATTACTATGTAAAAGTATTTAAAAATAGATTTTTGTTACATAATAAGACACTAATATGAGTATAATAATATGAAAATAATAATAATGCAGTAATACACAATATACAGTACAATAACAATAATACAGCAATATGAAAATATCAGAAAATATATTTTAAAGGATATCTTCTCATGTGGGAACTAGCTGAATGGAATGATGGGGGCATTTTCTGTTGAATATTTTGTTTCAGGTATTTCAACAACATCACAATCGGTTTCATCCATCCATTCAAGTTCATCGTTAGTTAGGCACACCATTAGTTCATTTTGCCTACAAGCAGCAATGCGAAGAGGCCTTATTTTAGTGCATCAATAGTATCTTCACAAATTAATGAATGTTCTTTCAAAGATTTTAAAGTATTGTGGTAAATGCTGCACTTTCTACATATGTATTTTTTTAGAGTTTCTTCTTCTATTGATGGCAGAAAGGTATCGTATAATAATTCCTTTAGTTCTTTTAGAGTAGACTGCATCTGTTTGACTTGATCTTGCATCAGTAGGCTGACAAACAAAGGCAAAAATGTTCCTCCTCTATTGAAATGAAGACCTTCACTCACTGGCACTGGAGCAGGCAGGAGTTGTCTTTTCAAAATGTAATCAATTGCCGACCGCTTAGTAGAGCAGCAACTATGGTTGTTGCATTTAACTATTTGGCAGAGATATTTAGAACATCTCATATGTTCCTTTTTCCAAATTTGGCATATTTTAGCACTCGAGTGCTCAACTCCAGGCTGTACATACTTGGCAATTACCAGAAAATTATCAATTATGACATCATTCCCTATTTCAGTCAGCACGTTTGCTGCAGCTTCAAAATTATTCTTTTCCTTCTCGGTATCAATTGTTTTGCCACTTGCATCCAAATGAGTCCCAAAGTGGTCATGTGGCAGAACTACACCCGCAAGATGATGGCTCAAAGGTGTGCCATTCGTTTTTCGACTGATTTGTTGCAAGGAAAATTGCATCCAAATTATATTTTTTAAATGTTTCCACTGCTTGCTGCTGAACTTTTTCGTAACGGGGGTTTTCATCTGGTCCCCCATCACTTATAATCACTAGCGCTGGTTTTGTATTAGAATCGTCACGGCGTACTGAGAATTCTGGCAAATTCATCAATACGTCCAAATCAAACACGTGTGTAGCTGCTGTCTATGAATAGTGCTTAGCCGAACAAATGGCTATATAAGTTGGCCCAGAATTAGTTATTCTCATTGGATCACATAGAGCCCCTTTTTTAATTTCAAGACCAGCGTATACACTGAGGATGAGTTTATGTTGGACTGCTTTTACAAAATCGTGATCTGACAGTCGAATACTATATTCCAAATGCATTAGCAAAGGAGTTTGCTTATTTGCAGCAGTAATTCCAATTGGCACACGGGACTTATCATCAACTGAAAGAAAAGCATCATCTTGCGTTGATAATGTAGCTGACAACTCTTTCAAATGAGATATTGTCATCTCACGAAGCTCACTGTCTACATGCGAGCTTCTCTTATTGAATTGTGGTTTGCATAAACGGACAGGCACTGTTGTATGGTGACGCTTACCTTCTATAGTACTAAAATTTCTTGGGAGTAACCTCAAGTATGTAGCTGTTCTACTCAGTTGGAATCCTAAATTTTTCAATTCTTTGTGCAAATCATCCAGAGTCTTGCATGCATTTAAGATTTCGCAGCGTCTTCGACCATCTGCGCTAGCTCCTTGTTTTGCAAGTTCACAAATCACCCTTAAAAGTTCAGGTTGGTCGCTTTCTAAAGCTGGTCGCCCAACTTTTTTAACCAGTTTCTTTTCCTCAGGATGTTTTTCTTGCAACATTTCATAATGCATTCTCTTTTTTGCCTGTTATTTTCTATTAGCTTCTGACAATTGTTTGAGTCTGTTCAGTTGCTTTTCAAGTTTTGCGCACATCATCTTCAGCTTTTTAAATTTCCGTTAAGCTCACCTCAGCAAGTCCAGTGTCTCTCTGGTGGGTGAGAATAAAAAGCTTTTCCTGGGCAATTTTAATTTTCGAAATCACTTCTTTTTGTACTCGAGCTTCTCGTGGAACGTTACGTTCTACGGAATTCTTACTTGCACTTTTTGGTTGAAGAGCTGCTGTTTCTATCGTTGACTGTGGAACATCGAAAGTTGAAGAACTTTCCTCCACAGCATTTTTATTTTTTTCTGCTGGTCTCTCAGTTTTAGAAGTAGAAGCCTGTTTGAAACAATCCAAAATAAAATAATGTTGCTTGAATAACAACGTTACATTTATCTTTTTAAAAGCATACTTCAAATAGCAATATCTTATAAAGTTAAATTTTACACTCTTTCAGTTAGTTACCTTAGAAAATTATAAATTCAATTATTGGAATTTCATGCCAAACTTAGATGCAATATTTATTAATCAAAGTTTTAAGCGGTAGGATTATTGGAAATAAATAGTATAATTTTAAAATCTTGAGATTGGTTTAATTAAGGGAAAATGTTCAAGTTAAGTTTTTACTTTATTTTATTTAACTTAACTAGGCTTTTAAATGTAAAAATGGAATTTTCAGACAGATTTTTCACTTACCGTCTGATGTGTATGTTTCTGAGGATAATATAACATTTTAATATTTTTAGAGCTTAATTATAAATAAATTAATTTTAAGGCATTTTCCATTAGTCTGCAGCAGGCGATAAATCGTAAAAAAGACGTATGGTTACAACTAATTGCGAGTTGTTGCAAAAACTATGAGTTTAATTATGCGTCAAAACACTCTTGACAAAATATGCCTATAGGCTACGAAACTGCAACATCAAATATTTTAAACTCTGAAAAGTAGAAAATATAAATTAAAAGTAAAGAGTTACTTTTTGTCGTAGTTTAATATTAATTAAATTAAGATTACAAGCCAAGCAAACAATTTACAAATCCTGAATAGATAGTTTAACACTAGAACACCCGGAAATTTTTCTCAAGTTTCATAAAAATATTTGACACCAGAATTTTTATTTAAAATTATTTTACTGATTTATCTAACGTAAATCTGCGTTGTTTAAATTTAACTTATTTTATGAAAGAATTTCTGGTTCCAGTTGACATTTTAATCATATTTTTGGAGTCGGATCGACTCCTTCCGGACGTTCTAGTGTTAAATAATGCTTTTTTACTTCTTCCCTGTTGCCATATCTTAAAAAATAAACTTAGCAAAAATTTTATTTTTTAAAAATAAGTTCAATAGGTATCGCTTTCTATTCAGCATAAATGTCAAAGCGGTGAATTTCCCATAGAGGACCTCACCAAATTGACGAAAAGTAACAGAAATTGTTTCGAATTAAATGATTTCAATAATGTAATTAAGCATGATTTTTAAAATAAACATTAATTGTTTAAAAACGTGTGTTTTTTCAAACTGTTTTTTATTATTATTTTTTTAATCTTGTTTATAAACATTTGAAATAGTTCTTTTCTTCTCAAAACAATTAATTTTATTTAATTTATGCCAGCAATTTACTTTTCGAGCATTGCCTATCTTAAATTTAAAGAGCATTAGTATCACTGTATAATTAGTTTAAAAAAGCAAATTCCATTTTATTAAATAATATTTACCACTGAAAACTGCTGACACAATAAAAAAAATCATAAAGTTTGATGGCTGAATGTTTCTTAAAATTAATTTTCTTTAATTTGGACATGTTAAATGCTCTTTTACCTACATAATCTGGCCACATCCAACCACTCGATTACAAGCCAAAACATCAAGAATGAAAATTTAACTGAACATTTTTCATTTTTTCTGAATTGAAAAGAAACATTTACATTTGTCTATCTTAGAAGGAAACCTTTTATTTTTAACATTCAACAAATAAGTATAAAAAAGGAAATGTTCTGTTTATTACAAGAAAATGTAATATTTCCCCTCAAAACAGAAAGTGCCCGTTTAAAGACAGAAATTTTACATAAAATCACCTTTATATACATGAGGATTTTTTTAGAGTGTACAGCGATAAATAAGTTCCAATTTTAAGTTCTCTAAACAGATTCTTTTAAATTGGATACTTTTATGATTTAGAATATTTAATTTACAAAAGAAATATTTGAGTCTTTTAGTTACAGATTTAAATTAAAAAAAAATTACTTCAAATTTAACAGCTATTTAAAAAGCTGTCTTGCTTTTGCCCAAAATGCAAGAAGACTTGATTTTCTTTTCTTTGCAAGTGTACTCAACTCTTCTAGTTTTTTCTGAAGCATATTTTCAAAATCTGGATACTTTTTACATTCATTCCAAAACAAAGTTGTTTCTCTTTGGCATGCTTGCTTTGTATAATCTGGATACGCTGCTTCAAAACATTTATGAAGCTCCAAAAACTTTTTATTTTTATCCATGATGAACCATATAACGACAGTAAAATAGAAAATTGTGACTTTAGAAAATGCCAAAATGAAACAACACAAAATTCATCTAATTAATTTCCAGGCCGTTTGCCGTTTCTGTACTGTTTTCTTGCACCTGCCTCCGGTACAGGGCAGAAGAAAAGCAGAGCTTTTTTCAACATATCAGATGGACATGATTGTTTCTCTTTTCTTTATTAGTAAAATAAACAAATATCATTTCAAGCTAACTTTGCACCTGCTTTCTTTAATGTACGATATATGTGCATTATGGCAGATTAAAGGAAATGTCTGACGAATTCCATATTTTGTAATGCAATAATTTTATAATAATTTAGTGAATTTAATAATATTAAGTTTGCTTTTCATAAAAGTAGATAAAAAAAAAATAAATAAAGTGTTTTAACATATTAAAAAAAAGTTTGGATTAAAAATGTTAACGATATCAAAAGACCCCCCCCCCCCCTAAAGTGATAACGTTATATTTGCATAGCCCCAAACCAGCATAGGATTTATTGACTGTTAGACTTTTACTCACCGAAACCAAGGGGGAAAAAAATCCATCACATAAAGTTTTTCTGCAAAAATGATGTTTTTAGTTGCATAAACTTTATCCTTTTAGTCTGAAATCTGGTATCCTATTCTTGAATAAAAAACCATATCCTATAAATGTTTCCATATGCTAATTTCATATTTCTACGAGTGACACTCAAGAGATATGAAATGCAATACTACAAATAGAAAATGTGAGCAATTTGAGGAAAAAACAGAAGCATTTACACACAGACATAAACTGCTACTAGCATTCATACAACTACTGAAATGCAAAGTGTAGTCAACAGGGAAAGTATAATTTGGAATATAGTTGCTTGTAATAAAATATTTTTTTTTTTCATGGCAGTTGTGCTTTTCCAATGTAAACTCCCCATGTTTTGCAACAATACTGCATGTGGTGGAGGGAAATAGAGGTCACTTATGGATTCAGCGCCCTAAAAAAACACAATTAACCAAAAATACCCCATGCAGCTGAAAAAAATTATTTTTCTGCAGACCTGTGTTATAAAACTAAACCAAAACTTTTTATACATACTGTCCACACATTTAGTTCAGACTTCAGACAGACAGTTTTATTCAGATTCTGACTCAGAATGAAGACTTTAATAAAATTAAATTAACTATAAATTTTGTAACAAGTTTGAAAAAATGGAAACTAAAAAAATTTGTTTTTCTTCTCTTTAATATATATGTATATTTTTTTTACACGTAACGTTATAAAAACAAATGGTATTTTTTAATAAGTATAAAATCTTCCTTCAACAAAATTATGTACAGGAAGTTGTTTACAATTTCTTCAAAAAGTTTATTTAATCTACATCTACCGCGTATATATATAAAATCCTAATGAAACGGAAGTATGAATAGATTGATTAAACAACTGATTATGTTTCACAGCAGTTTCTCCTAAAATATGGAATACTTTGCGATCAAATTAACACCAAAAATCAATATTGATCAGTAGATTTCAAAACTGGTATTAGAATTTTTAAATTCGAATTAGTTTTTGAAATATTAATTTTTTTCTAATTTTATATACTTTTTTCTAATGATGGCAACTCAAATTTTATTCAAACAGATATTTTTTTTTTTTCCCAGAAAAGGTTGACATGGTAACCCAGCTATTCTTGTTTATTTGATAATAAATGTTTATTTACTTTTATTTCTTTTTACAAATTATATAAAGGGGACTCTGTGGCTGGGTGGTCAAAGCACCAGTCTGCTAATCGCTTGCGAGCGTAAGAGTTTGTCAGTTCGATTCCCGCTGGTTCCATTGCACACACACTTTGTGTGGAACTCCCAGGGTGTATTTCTCTTGTGTTGTAATATTTCCTTGTGCTATCTTGTCTCCGACTTATAAGCGGGCTCTCATGTCAAGCACACAAGTCATATGTTTGTTATTCAATAAATAAATGAAAAAATAAATTATATAAATTATTTTGTTCTATGATTATTAATTATTTTTTTGGTATTTCCTTTAGAAAATAATAGAAAATAATTAAGAAATGCAGTACTACTTAGTTATTCCGTCGACCAGTTTCGCCAAATTATATAAATTGCCAAAACACTCGCCAAATTATACAAATTGACATAATTTTTATTTTAAATAACGAAAGAACAAATAAATTAGTATAACATTAATAAATATAGCCCCCTAGTTTATATATAAAAATATATGTATAGTTAGATAAGTCTGAGAATCTATATTTTAGGAAAAGAGCTTCAACAGAGCCAAATGTCAAATGCATGCTGTTATTATTTGTTGTTGTTATTATTTTTTAATTAGTTAAATATTCTTATTAATTACTGATTACATGATTAACTGCAGCTATGGCATTAAAAATAAATGCATGTTTCAAATTTTTTTAAATTTTCAATTTTATTATTCCATTAATCGGCATATTATTGACATAATTTTACACATGAATTCATTTTTAACAAGAAGTTGCATTTAATTATCTTACCTACCAGTCATATATCTAGATTTTTTTTCATGTAATCCTTTTTTGTGATATTGTGAACTTTTGTATGTACGGTAGAAACCTGCTAATCCAAACCTGGCTGATCTGAAATTCAGGTTAATCTGAACAGATTTTATTTTGGAAAAATATACTTGAACATATTTAAAAAAAAAAAAGAATAAAATTACTTAATAATGCAAAAGTAGAACATATGTAGAATATAAAAGGAAAACTTGCACTGTACGCTGAATCTTAGAAGCCATCTTTAAAAAAAATCTGAAATATCAGTTTATTTGAAAGTCACTATAAATTTCTTTTCTAAAATGCAAAAAGCATTTAATTCAGATGATAAAAAATTATTTTTCCTTTCAACAATTTATATTCGCAAATTATCTACAGACATGTTTTTTTCTTCATTCCACGTCAACGTGGTAATTGAGCTATTCATGATTTTGGGCCAATTGTAATGGTTGTTATGCAATTCCTCATTCTGGAGTTCCATTAACACCAGGAGTGATTAAACAGGAATGTTATTTTTTCCCGAAAGTCTTGCCGGACCTTAGGATGCCATATTACAGGATGTTTACTGTACTACTGAGTACTTATAACTTACATTTTTTATAGCATGCATCATTTTCTTTTCTATTTTTATCAGAATTTCGGGGAATCTAAATTTTTTGTAATCTGAATTGGCACCGGTCCCAGTTAGTTCGGATTAGCGGGGTTCTACTGTACTTGTACAAAATATAACCAGAATTTGTGAATTAGAAATTACTGTTATATTTAGGTTCCTATTTAGACATTTTTAATAAAGTTCTTCATACATTTACATACAACTTAATAAGATTCAGCTGTTATATTACATGAGATTTTTTTTTTCTTTAATCATTGCATTTGTGAAAGATTCACTTTCGAGATTAAATTTTTTTTTTTTTTGAAATGCTATTTTTAAGAGAAATTTTGTGAAGGATCTTATGTTTCAAAGTAGAAAAAAAATGAAGGATCTTTTCAAGTCTTCTTACAGATCAAATTTCTCACATTAATGTTTTAGTGTGAGACATTTAACATAAAAATAAAATTTTAATTTAAATAAAATAAATTTAATTTAAATGAAAATTATAATTTAAATAAAATAAAAAGTATCAGAATGTAGCTATTACAAAATTTTGACTACATTATTTTATAAATGAAATTTCAATTTTTCCAGTTTGGAAAAATTAAAAAATAAGCCTTTGGAAAAAAACTGAAAAAAAAAAAACAGTTTTTTCTCAACTTTTCCTGTTTTTTTTTTTTTTTTTGTTTGTTTTTAGCATTTCCATCTCTAAGTATAGTACTGTTTCATTCTAAACTACGTTGATTTATCTTACTGAAATCTTCATTTGAATAAGTCAGTTTTTTTTTTCTTTTTTTTTTAAATCAGTGTTTATATTTGTAATTGTCTCAGTAATCATTCATATTGTTGATATTTTGTATTCCATGCATTTGGAACATAATCTGAAAATAAAATATAGGTATGCATAAGTAAGTGTGCATTTTGAGTCATTCTCAAATAGACAAACATAATATGTCTGCTGAATCATAAACCAATAAAAAGGCATGAAATCAGACATTTAATAAAAATGCACAAAATACAAGATAAAAGGGTATTGTAAACATTTCGAGCTTTACCAAATCCCTTTATCAGTACAAAAAATGATCGACTGCCATATCTAACATACAAATAACTTGCAATTGAAACACATATCCAATGTCTGCATCCTGGATCATACATCACATCAGTACTGCATATTCGGTTCTAACAAAACTAGCTTCATTGAGGGGTCCTTGTAATTTTGTAAACCACCCTTCAAGGAATACATGACTTATATAATTCTTACAATTTGACATGATTATTTTTACATTTTCAAATTCCGGAACATGATCAGTTTCTAGCATGTGATTTACGAGCTTTGATTGTAAACTTCCACTCCTCTATGCAAGTTTATGCTCTTTTAAGTAGATACCACATGTATGCCCAGTTTCACTTATATACACTGAACTACTTAGAATAATTTAAATAACACCAGTAACTCTAAAAGGGAGTATCTTCTGTTTAAAATTACAAATTATATCTTTCATAGCATTTTGTGGTTCATAAGTAGTATTGATATTGACTTATTTAAATAAGGAGGAAACTTTGTCTGATAAGTTCTTATAGTATGGTATCAATACATAGCATGTAGGATTCATGCGAATAGAGCGGGGGGGAAATAGACAGTTCTGAAAAAACTCTTTTAATCCAACAAATGGGATAGCCATTAGATTACAAATTAGCGAAAATTATTTTTTTTTCCAACTGAAAGTCCTCTTCATTACAACAATATTTTCTCGCTCTATGGACTAAAGTCTTGATAACAGCAACTTTATGAGAAACTGAATTCTCAGAATTGAAATTCAAATATTGTCTGGAAAATGTTTTTTTTACCATAAACCGAAGTTAAAATTACTTAACCTTTAATATTTTCTTTCCTTTCAATAAGTACATCCAGAAAGGGGAGTTGCAATTAATTTCATTCTCTATTGTGCATTGAATTGCCAGACAAACTGAGTTAGCCTTTTACAAAATTTCTGCCAAATCATCAAACTTGGCAATGAGTAAAATCTCATCAACATACCTCTTCCAAAGACAGGTCTTTGAATCCAACTGCATAATTATTTCTTGCTCAATAAACCATGTAACAATCTCAGCAATCCTCACTGAGAATGGAGACCCCATAGCAGTAGCATTTATTTGCTTATAAAAACCATAAGCAAAACATTTATAAGTCAGACAAAAGTGTACAAGATCAGCGACAAAACAAATGTCCAAAGTGGGTACAACGTTATAATTTGGCCATATATTTTCAATGACACTGCTTGCAAAGTCAATAGATATTAAAGTAAAAAGTGACACTAGTTCAAGTAAGGCCATGACAAACCAGTCACATTTTTAAATGCTAATTTGCAGCAGAATTTAAAGGAGTGACACTTTTCTTTTTGCATGACTGCATTTAATTTTAAAGATATCATGGGGTGAATGCTATATTATTTTTTGTTATTATATTTATTTACTATTTGATTTCAGGGAGGAAAGATTGGCTGATATACATAAAGTACATGGATTACGTGGAGTATACATAGCAACTCAGTTGAAACAAAATTCTGCTGCAAATGCTTCCCTTGAAAATTTGATATCTATGATCACTTTTGATAAGGGGGGTGAATGGAGCTTTTTGAAACCACCTGTTACTGACAGAAATGGTTCACCTCTAAAATGTAATATGGTAAGTATATTTTATTTAAATAATAATTTAATGCAATCTAATAAGTGTTTATTTTTATTGCTTTATACAGTGTGTCCACGTATAACCTGTTTGACCTTTATTTTCGCAGCCGTTGGTCCTAGATGCATACTTCCAATTACAAAAATGGTCAAAATTAGGTGCAGGGTTAAGATAAAAAAGTTTTGAGTGAAAAAACAATTTAGTGAAGAATTACAGAATCTAAATTTTTATATGGTCCCCTGGTCCTATAAGTTATATTTAGTAAAATTTCCCTGTTACACTGGCAAATAAGGTAAAAAAAAAGTCACTTTATTTAACTGACCGAGTGATAGCTGTTTAAAGTTGGAGTATACTTTTTGCTGCATATTAGGGGTCATTCACAAATTTAGTAGAAATATAATTTCATCAGATATATTAAAGAAATGGTTGAGAGTAAAATTAGCATTGCATTATAAATTTGAAATCTTTAATCAGTCTGACATATTACTGCAAAATGTACAATTTGTACTGGACATTATAAGAGGATAAAAATAAGATTTTTGTTAAATAAAAGGATGAAAAACAACAGCCTCAATTCTTTACAAAATGATACATATTTTTAAATGCTGTTAGATTACACTGTCTTTCAAATTTTGGGTTGTGGCATGTTTTTTAGCTTTTAAAAATTGATTCTTATGTATTTTTTAGCACTGAATCTGAAAATGACCATCATTTTAGATCATCATGTCAGGAATTTTTTCAAATCGCAAATTTCAAAGTTAAAAAGCTAAAAGTTAAAATTGATCCCCCCCCCCCCTCCCAACCTCATCGGATCCCCAAGCTGTTTAACTGTAAGAAACCTAGTATAAGCCAAAAAATCTAATAAATTATTGAATTAAATAAAATTAAACTGAATAAAAAAATCTTGCATCTATTTTATAGTATCAGATTTTTCGCTATTTTTTAACCTTGAAATTTACGATTTGTGAAAAATCTTGACATGATGGTTAAAAGTGAAGGTAATTTTTTGATTCAGCGTTAAAAAATACATAAAATGTAATTATAAAAGTTAAAAAACACAATCATCGCAGGTTTATGTTACCTAATCTAAAACTCTTTCTTAAACTTCTTGATGGTAATTTATCCAAATTTTTTTGTGTTATCCTCTAATATAAGTATGTATAAGATGGTAAGAGTCGAAAATCATAATAATATTGCATTGTCATTGGATTTAAATCAGTATGTAAAATTTAACTTTGATTGGGCATTTGAAAGTAAGTTAAAGTTCGAATTCAAATTTTAAACTGGAAAGACGATCATTGCAAGTTAAATAAAACCATATGAAAATAACATAATTTTAGCTAAAAGAAATCATAGCCTCAAATCCTTACAAAATAAAACATATGTTAAAATACAATTATTTTAACTAATCTGAAACTTAACTAATAAAAGTTAATCGTAATTTTTGTACGATTTCTTTCAAAGCGCAGATACTTTGAAATAAGTTTAAGTACTTTATACACGACCCCTGAAAGCATGGTTGAAATCATCTGTTTTGATATGCAAAAAAGTGGTACAAGTCATGCATTTCAAAGTTTCATAACTCGGTCAATTTTAATGTTAGATGAATGGGATTTTTTTTTGTCTTACTTGTTAGTGTCACAGTAAATTTTTAGTAAATATCACTTATAGGACTGGGGGACCGTATAAAAATTTAAATTTCGTAATTTTTTAATAAAAGTTTTTCTTGACCCAAATCACTTTAAAAATAATTCTTTACCTTATTTAAACCATTTTTGTAATTGGAAGTATGCATCTAGGACCAATGGTTGTGAAAATAAAGATCAGTCAGGTTATACGTGGACACACTGTATAATGCTTTGTAACTATATAGTCCTGTTTATTTTTATTGCTTTATATAATGCTTTGTAACTATATAGTCCAACTTGTTTAATATGAGTGCAGCTAATACAAGGACATGGTTAAAGCGAGCAACTTGCAAATTAAAAATGGTTTGTCATTTAAACTATTTTAAGGGTTTCATGCTTTTTACAAGTTGCGAAAGCAAGATCATAGCTAATATCAACAAAACATCTGTTCATTTCAATGTGATTTTCTGTAAAAAGCAGAGTAGAATAAGGAAATAAATTCCTTTCTTATCAAACACTGTTCTCTCTCATCAATACTATTTTTCTACATTACAACTGTCTGCCGAAATTCAGGAATTTATCAATTTTACCAGGCAAAATTTCAACCTTCAAGCTCCCACTCAAGAATTGCAAAGTAATGCCCTGAAATCTTGAAAAAAGGTGTTACATTTTAACCTTTTAAATTTAATAATTCATCTTCTGCATTAATTTCTATTTAAATTTAATAATAAACTTAAAAACAATTTTTAAAAACATATTAATTGATTAGAGAAAAATGCATTTTAAATAATTTATATTCCGTTAATAATTTCTTAATTAATAATTAGTTTCAGCAATAAACATTAAAATATATAAGTAAATATCATTTCAATAACGTTTAATTATCATTCTAATAATATAAAGATTCTTTAAAAAGTAATCGTTACGGAATATCGTACGTTAAAGTAACTTTCAATACGCTTCCATTATAACTAACTTCCGAAAATATAAATTTTAAAAGTTATTTAATATTAATTATTTTACTTCAAAACTATTTTTATCGGATGCAACTATTTAATTCAATACGATTCCCAAGATTTCATTAATTTTAAGCCGTAATCTAGCGAGATATTCGCTTTACAATATTTATTTACGTTCATCACTTTTGAATGGCCCGCGGAGCATTTCCTAACTCCCCTGCAAGTAGCCATTTTTTAGCTTCTTCTTCGGGAGAAGACTACATCGTAACGCCACTTCATCCTCCATCTTGATTTTTGTACCGGCGCGCGATGCCGCGCAAACTGTGGAATGCGTGGGGGATGAAGTACGATTGCGATGAATTTTACTATCGATGCGGTCTAGTTTCACTTCGATCGTTCGGTTTACGGCGTGCAGCGCGCGATCTTTGTGAATGAACAGTTGCATCCGCCTACGCGTCGATCTCTCATTGGCCAATTTGATTTTGGCGGCTTTTCAACCGTCTTTGGGGCCATCTGCTTTTCGTCAACTCACTTGTCTACGATGTAGGAGCGAAAGCGGACGTAGGTTTGGGGCCTCGGCCTCAGACCGGGATCTGAAATGACAACGGCATGATCGGCGAAGAGTTTTTCTAAAAAGCAGGCCTCTAATCTGCATAATTAGGAATGAAGCATTTTAAATTTTAAAAACCTTACAATATAATTACGTCCGATAATGTTAATTAGCAATTATTACTTCTAATGAGCTGTCTCCCTGATGCACATGGAGGATCGTGCCCCCTCGGCCACATTTCAACAAGTTGGAGAGCTAACACTCGTTTCATCTATGCCTAAGCAATCCCTATTCCTGAGATGTTGAGCTTGGATGCTTGAACAACAACCCTGATTGACTTGGATTCTTGAAGGCCCTGCTTATTTTTTCATCAACTTATATTTTGCGACACGAGATTCTCATCGATGACGGCATTCTTTGTGGTTTGAGACATCGTGGAATTTCCTCCCATGAGCGTCAGTAAGAAGGATAAGTTGACTGTCTCCAGAACAATCATTCTCTAACCATCACAACTGAATATTTTGTTCTTAGTGACTATCTACAATATAGTGCTGTTCTCTGCCAAATAATTGAACTTTCTGTGATTTGAACAATAGAACGCTTGGATTCTCAATTTAGGAAGGATTTTCAATATAATTTGCTAATTTAAGATTTGAAATAATGAGTAAATCTACCTTTTTGTACATCTTTACTTGGCCAAGTAATATTAGCCTTTGATTCCATTAAAATCATATTTCTTATACTGAATATGTGTTTACTTCACAAAGGGGTGAGTTTGTTCTTATTTTATTTTTCAGCTTAGTAACGTTTACTTCGATGGCAACATTTTATTAATTAGTGATTTTCAATTATATTTAAATTAACCTTAATTTTTCTCAGTTGCCAAATTCACCTTTTTAGTACTGCCACTATACATCACGATAATGTGTGGTGCCGGAATGACAATTTAATTGTCAGAGATTCTCATTGTGTTTAATAATAATTTTAAATTTTCTTTTCTGACTTTTATCCTGTGATCCCGACCCCACATGTATCAAAAGGAAAGAAAGAAGGTAGGGGACAAAGGTGTTTCAAATTTTGCCTCTTTCTAAGATTTGCAACCGAGCCAAAGGAAAGAGCATAAAAAAAACCTTTATTTGTTTCTTTTTTTAAATCTGGACTCTTGGTCATATTAACCAGTCTTTTCATGTCTTTTATTGTACTATTAAAAGGGAAAGGATTAGTGAAATTATTAGAGAAGTTAATAGTAGTAATTAGTTTGATTATTTGTGTATTTGTAAGTGTTTTATTATCTTCACAAGTATTATGAGTAATGGGTAATATGAGGACTTTTTATAACTCCTTTGCTTCCCATATTAACGAAGCTCAACTGTAATTCAAAGTAAATAATAGTGAATGTTATGTTGTGTGTTTGAATGTAGTAATTCTGTTATTTCTTCCCGATAAAATATAACCAAAGAATCATTAACAGTGCCTTGTTTGTTTGTTAAATTTTAACTGAAAAATTTAATTTATGACTCAAAATTAGCTCATATTTATTTACTAGTATATAACCCAGTCAAAAATAATGGAATGTTGATCTGCATTTCATTTTTATAAGGCTTCATACAAACAGACAGCATGAAAATTTTATTATTGAAAGGTTTGTATTGTAAGAAAGTACAGGGTGTTTCAAAAGTCCTTGACACATTTTAAAATTCAATAAAAAATTAAGTAATTGTCATACAGAAATGCGGTTTGGACTAAAATGCTTCTCACAATAAAGTTTTTTTCAAGCGAAAAAAAAAAAAATTAGCTCCTGTCATATCCCCATGGATGGCAGTGTACCTTAATCAGATATAAGCATAAAAAACTCGAGACAGTCAATTAAAAGAGTAATAATTTGTGCAATCCATTAGCATAGTTCCAATGAGTGCACTTTTTGTAGCTCGAGCCACATTCATAAGGAGCTCCAGTTCAGTCCACGTGTTCGCTAGCATTGCTTGTGAAATTGACTGGATCACATCATTGATTTAGATCTTTAGTACTTCAATTTCAGCCACAGCAAAAGCATACACTTTTTTTTTGTTTTGTTTTCACTGGAAGTCGCCATTTATGTGTTATAGCGTCAAATTTAATCTGAAAATCAGAAAAAACGCATGTTTGAAAACATTAAAATGAATAAGTGGCGCCATCTGAGATCAAAATTTGGAACTAATTATTTTCTTTCGCTTGAAAAAACTTTCCATCCTGAGGTGCATTTTAGTCCAAACTACACTCCTGTATGACAATTACTTGATTTTTTATTGAATTTTAAAATGTGTCAAGGACTTTTGGGACACCCTGTACATGGGTGGAACAAAAGTATAGGGCAAAACATTTTCTTCCTCAAATAATTTTCTAATAGCAATTAAAAGCTGTCTTTGTATGTTAACAATAAAACTACAAAGTTTTTCGTTCTAAATTTATATCTTGAGGTGCTGCAAGAGCCTTAAAAATAAAGATTTTTTTACAAAAAGTCCAAATTTAACATAAAATTATAATTTTTTTTGCTGTTTTATTTTTGCATTTTAAAAATCAAATATTGTTTTTAACAGCAATCTATAGATGCATCTTTACTGTACCCAGGTCGAGATCCATGCTGGTATTTGTTTGCTAGGCAAGCATTAAATGCTGTATCCCAGCAAAGTAAACTAGCATAAACTACCATAACACATTTGCTGGTTCTACCATAATTACCAGCAAGTCATGGTGTGTATTGGACCACTTTACTGCTTGGCCAGCATACATATTCCAGCTTGTGTTGCTTGGATATCAGCAATCAAGATCACCACTTGCTTGTAATTTCTGGTATTCTAGAAGTAATTCACAAGCAACAGATACTTTTTTGTTTCTATTCTATCATTACATTTCTACCATCATTTGCTATTAATTTTTTGCTAGGCTGGCATTACATTTCTAGCATCACTTGCTTTTATTTTTTTTTATTCTCCCAGTTAGAAAAAAAAATGACGCTGGTGGCGCCATCTTTGGAGAATTTCTCAAGTACCTACATTTTTTAGAAGGGGATATTATATCGGGTTTTCTTTTCCTCTGACAAGGACAGAACTCACTATTTCCAGTTTGGGAACTTGATGCTCTACTAGCTTCGCTACTGGGGCCATATTTGTAAACGATTTTAAATGTGGGTAATGGGTGTAGAGCTGATTCTGCTGTGTGTTGATATTTTTATAAGGGTGAATTTATCGATGCTGTTATTCTCCAAGTTTCAATTACTAAGGTTAATTTATTACTAGGATTTTTTCTATGTTTATTGGATAATTAGAATATGGCTTGATTATTACAATTTATTAGTGGAATTTTCTTTGCCTAATGAATGGTTTGAATATGGTCATAATTATTTGTTGCAGAAAAATAAAAGATTTTGAAGTGTATTTAGGATAGAATTTATCAATATCAGGTGGAGGTTAAGATTTTAAAACTTTAGTCCTTATTGGAGGGGGGGGGGGGGGTCAATTGTACATACTGTCAATTCGATTGTTAGAAAGTTATTTCTTAAATGAAACAGTGCTCCTTGAATTTTGAAATTTATCTGACTAAATTCTCTTTTTGAAAAGAACGGATTTATTTATTTATTTTTTTATTATTATTCTTTTTTTTTTTTGTATAATTAAACACTAAGAAAATGAACAGCTAAGAATTTTACCATGGGAAGTGGAGGGGAGGCGCTTTTTCCCAAAATTCCTTCATGGAAATTATTGGTTCGAAAAGGAAATCTACCGCTCC
Organism: Maratus speciosus; assembly: GCA_963932465.1. Lineage (NCBI taxonomy): Eukaryota > Metazoa > Arthropoda > Arachnida > Araneae > Salticidae > Maratus > Maratus speciosus. Next base: position 469,645,463 of record OZ010789.1, read on the forward strand.
TGGATTTTGAAATTTAGCAAACTAATATTTTTTTTCTCTGATTTTAATAAACACAGTAACTTTAATCTTTTCGAGAAATTTTAAAGAATTAAATACTAAGAGAAAGTGCAGCTATGAATTTTCTTCCAGTTTGGGGGGGGGGGGGGGGCTTTTTCCCTTTAAGTCTACCATGGAAATTATTTGTTAATTTTTTTAAGTTTATGTGTTAAAAAATTATCTCAAACGTGTTCAAGGGGCAGTGTTTAATTCAGGTGGCAGTGACACAGCCCCCTCCATCCCCCTCCCCCTCCCAGCTTTTGAAATTTAATAAATAAAATTTTATTTTTCTCCCATTCTTAAATATATAGAAAATTTATAATTTACAGGTAACCTAAAATAATTTAACAGTAAGAGGAAGATCAGTTTAAAATTTTCCGTTGGGGAGGAGGGGGGGGGGGGTATTATTCTTCTATATCCGCTTTGGAAATTAATTATTAGTACTGTTTCTTTTGATATTTAGATGTTAAAAACTAATCTCAAATGGTTGATTTAAGACAGTATTGAATTCAGGAGAAGGCCAGCCCAAATTTTAGATTTTAATGAACAAATTTTTTTTTTCTCGGTTTTTTAAAAACAAACTAAATTTTTTCGTGTAAGTTAGAATATTTAAATTTTAAGAGACAGAAGGAAAAAAATTCCATTATGGGTGGCCGGGGGCGGCTCCCCTAGAAGACTCTCATAGAAGTTAAATCCCTCACAGAATTTAACACACCCCCATAAAAATTAATTAAAAAAATAGAAGTTATATTTTACATCTTGCAAAATTGCAATGTACAGTGAAACCTCCGTAACGCAAAGTCCTGAATATTCCGTTAAGGGAAGAGGTCTTAGGTGGTCCATTAATCCTCCCTCGAGTTGTAAGTTTAACAAATTTTTTTTCCTGATTTTGAAAAACAAATTGAAATTTAATCTTTTCTCTTAGCTTAAAATAAAAGAGAAAGTAAGACTTTTCTGTTGGAGAGGGGGATGGAGGTGAAAGAGAGCTATTGTCTTTCTCCAGATTTGAAAAATTAATTTAATTTATAATTAAAATTTTCTTTTCTTCTATTTTCAAAAAACATTGTCAAATATATATTTTTCGAGTAACTAAAAAATAAAATAAAAAAATAAACATTTGATGCTGCCCAGCATTAACAAGCACACAATGCTTAATTTAAGTACCTACCTCATCATTACTGGGAAGAGACTTGTGTAGCAAATTAGCATATGTTACTGACACATAGTATGTCATGCTGTTTTATATCAAAGCTGGTTGCATAGCATATTATGTTGGCAAGCATAAAAAAGCATATAATAGCATGTAAAGGTACCTACCTCTCCATGCTTTGACAGAAGATTAAACAGCAAATAAGCACATAAAATGCTTGTACATAACTTGTCATGCTATTTCTCACTGAGCTGGCTGCATAGCATATAATGCAGATAATCATAAAAAAGCATATAAGATATAATAGCTTGTTAAGGTACCTACCTCTCCATGCTTTGAAAGAAGCTTAAACAGATATAAGCATAACATGCTCGTACATAGCTTGTCATGCTATTTCTCAATAAGCTGGCTGCATAGCATAATATACTGCCAAGCATAAGAAAGCATATAATAGCACATTAAGGTACCTACCTCTCCATGCTTTGGAAGAAGCTTAAACAGCAAATAAGTATAACATGCTTGTTAGGGTGGTTCACAAACCTATGGAAATAAATAAACTTTCTCGTACAGACCAGGACACCCCTTCATTTTTTTTACATCAGCCCATACTATTATTCTGGCAAAGTTTCAATGTCCTACTCCAAATAAAAGACTATGCTCATTGACTGTCAACTTTTGACTTTTGGAGATATTTAGGCATTTGTAATTGAATTTTCTAAAATTTGAGGTAAAAACCAAATTATTTAAATATCTTTTATTTAAATATTTACAATATTAGTAAAGGCTAACAAAATAGTTAACATTGCCCGATTTTTATTTATTTATTTATTTTTTGAAACAATATTAACAACTGATTTTTTTGTTGTTGTCGGTAGGGAAAGTCCTATTTGCTTCAACGTCTTGCACGAAACTGCATATCATCCTCATCATTTGTTTAAAGTTTGTTGAATTCTTGAATCAGTTGAACACCTCTCTTAGCAGTATCGTTGACCACTCTTAGTCCTTTTATATAGTTTCTACCATTTTTATAATTGATATTGTTCTTCCATTCTTAAGGCGAATGTTATAGAAAAGTCATAAATATGCAAACGAGAAAAGAGCTCAACAGTTCTTTTTGTTAGAAAATCTCCAAGGCAACTGCATCATCTTTCAATAAATTTGATTGCCCTCTTACATTTTGGATTGTTCTTTCCTGCAATAATTTTTGCTTTCCCTTTTGTTGCTACTGTGTCTGAAAATAGGGCAAGACCAACCAATTCGTCTGAAAGGTACCACATGGGATTTTTTAGCACTTTCCTTGCTCCTAGTCCAATCTCAGAATCAATAGTCTTATATTTTCTCAGGTGTTTCCATAATTTCAAGTCAACTACAGGAGCTTCAGTTGCAAGTGGAGATTCTATCCATGCTTTGCTGTATAGAAGAGTACTGAACTACACAAATCATGGAGAACTGCATTTCGTCCCTCTTAGTTAGATGGAAAAGTTCTGGATAATCTCGAATTTTGAAGATTTTGAAACCGCACAGGAGTTTAGCCATCCACCGAGCATGATGAATAGCACCTGGTGTTCTCCAATGGTTTTTCTATGGTGGATTTCCCAAAATAGCAAGTGTCAACTCGATCATCTCTAATAACCACAAACTTACCTACAGATAAAAGTTAGGCAATGGTTGAATCTTTAAAATCTAGTGCATTTCTTTTTCCAATTCTGTATCCGAAAATTTGTTTGTTCACTTCCTTGCCAAACATTCTTAAATCTGTTGAGTGGAATTTCTGTGAAACTGGATGGTCCAAGGCACAAGCTGTCAAGATTAATTCCATCACATGGTGTCGGCAGGCTAACCACAATAGTTCACGGCAAATTTTTTTTTCAAACAAATGCATATTCTTTTTACATAACCAGTGTTTACACTCATAGTGTCAAAACATAAACCTTGAATCTTTTTCTCTACACACAACTCGTATAATAGGTTAAAAATAGAATTCATTATATTTTCTGCTGTTTCACCATCACTGAACTTCCAAGGAGCTTTTAAATACCAACTCCCGAAACAAACACTGGCAAGTGAAAAAACCTTTCCTAATCCAAGACATTCAGATAAAAGTTTGCCGTTCCAATGGAGGACTAGAGGACAATCTGATTTGAAATCACGAATTTCTGACTCAACATATTATCATATTTTCTAGCTTTTTTTCTTAATCGTTGTATGGTACTTCTTGAAAGAGGAAGTGCACGAAGATCATGCCCAAGAGCTGATACAATTAGAACAATCAAATGCGGATCTTTACGATCAGATGTCTTGTTACGATCTAAAGCACCACTAACATGAGATGTGAACAGTTGTATTTAGACACATCTTCTTTCTTTTCAAAATTGTAAATAAGGTTTTTCTTTATATTCAGAAAAATATCCTCATCGACATCTGATTGGGAAGGGGACTCTGAGTTTTCTGAATCAGCCATCGAAACTACATAAACAGCTCTTGATGAAGTTTCAACACCTATGACTTCTTCTTTTCGTCGTTCTTCCTGTTTTTTTTCTGTTAAGAATTCTCTCTTGCTTTTTTTAATAAATTCTCTATCTTCATTACCCAAATACATTTTACATCTATCCCGTTGATCTATAAGGAAATCACAATCTTCTATTATTTTTATTAGAATCAAAGCATCAGCATGGGCAATATAAAAAAAAGGCCCTTGTTTACAAAATGACGGCTTCTTGTGTCAGAAGTATTGCAATGTTGCCAGAGGCATTAGATAATAAAACTGTTGCTAAATAATTCAACTAAACTTTTTATTATTTATTAGGAATTATGAAAGCTTAAAATGATCAGCTTTTGTTTAAAAATTATGTATTTTAAACACATATTATCCTCAATCTATAAAACTATAAATTGTGTAAAATTACCAAAAAGTGTCAAAATGAAGGGTCATTGAGCACCATTTTCCTGTAGGTGTAAACAGCTATAATTTTAGGAGTGAGATACTATGGATAAATGTAAAAAAAGTAGGGGGTGTCTTGGTCTTTACCTCGAAAAAAAAAATTTTTGAACCACCCTAATGTTTGTACATAGCTTGTCATGCTACAGTACAGGACCTATTATCCGGAATCCTCGGGACCGAAGGCTTTCCGGATTTTGGAATTTTCCGGATTTCGGGTCCTCCCGAATTCTGTCAAAAAAATCGGGGGGAAAATGCAAATTTCGTCAAAGAATCATGAAAAAACACAAATTTTTTCAAAGGATCGAAAAAACACTCCGCAATTTCGTCTAAAGATCGCAAAAAAATCCACAAATTTTGTCATAAGATCGCGAAAAAAACTGCAAATTTGTCAAAAGATCGCAAAAAATCCACAAATTTTGTCATAAGATTGCGAAAAAAACTACAAATTTGTCAAAAGATCGCGAATAAAACCGGAAAATTCGTCAAAAGATAGAGAAAAAAAAATTTCTTCAAAAAATCGCGAAAAACATGCAAATTTAGTCAATGGATCATGGGAAAAAAACGAAAATTTCATCAAAATCTCGGTAAAAAACACCCGCAAATTTCGTCAAAAGATAGCAAAAAATATTTGTTCAAAGGATCACAAAAAAACCCTTAATTTCGTCAAAAGATCATGTACAAACGAGAATTTCGTTAAAAGATCGCAGAAAAAACTCATAATTAGTGCAGAGGACCCCCCCCCCCCCACCTTTCTGTAAACTTTGCTGTGAATTTCAGAATTTTTTTTTTTTTACTCAGAATCACCCCTGATTCAAGTAACACAGTTGTGTAGCCATAATATTTTGTCAAAGTGAGAGAGAGAGGATGTGAAATATCTGATGATTTTTTAAAAAACGAATCGTAATATAAATTTTAAACTAAAATTTGACAAAAAAATGATTTTTTTCTAATTTTGGGGGTGGGGGGGACAACCGTGTTCCCCCATCACTGATGTAGCATAATTTAGTGATTGCAACACAATAGACCAAAAAAAAATTTCAAATCTGTAAAATTTTTGAAAAATTTCAAAATTTGCAAAATTTTAGTAAAAATTTACAAATTTAGGAAATTTTCAAAAAAAAAAAATTTCTGGATTTCGGGTCCTTCCGGATTTTGGAATTCTGGATAATGGGTCCTGTACTGTATTTCTTCCTAAGCTGGCTGCATAGCATATTATACTAGCAAGCATAAAAAAGTATATAATAGAACATTAAGGTACCTACCTCTCCATGCTTTGGAAGAAGCATAACAACAAACAAGCATAAAATGCTTGTACATAGCTTGCCATGCTATTCCTCCCTAAGCCGGCTGCATAGCATATTATGCTGGCAAGCATATAATAGCACGTTAAGGTACCTACCTCTCCATGCTTTGGAAGAAACTTAAACAGCAAACAAGCATAAAATGCTTGTATATAGCTTGTCATGCTATTGCTGTGTAAGCTAGCTATATAGCATGTGATGCTGGCCAGCATTGTAAAACATATACTAGCATGAAAATCTAGCAGACAAAGCAATACATAGCAATAACTAGCATAATTTTTATGCTGGTACTAGCAAGAATTTTGACCTGGGTAACAACAATAATATTAAGTTTAATTGATCTAAATTTATGCATTCATTTTCTGAAAAAGTGAAATAAATGAGCTTTAAAAAAAAAAAAAAAAATCAAGATGTAATATCAGTTTGAATTTACCTGTTGTAATTACTTTTTTGCTTACAAATAGTCGTTCAAACACAGTTTTTTAAATAATATGTAACCAGTTGTTTGGGTTATTTTCTTTTTAAGATTTTTTGGAAAGGGATTAAACACAAGCATGCAATATAAACAGTAACATGAAAATAGAACAAATGTTGTGACATAATAAATAACCAGTGTTATTGAAACAAAAGAAGTATTAAAGAATTATTAGAATATTCCATTACATTATTAGTTTCACATTTATTTTGTTTTTAAATTGTCTTGATTATTAGATAAAATGTTTTTTTGTCTCAAATTTTGGCATCATCTTTTGCAAAGCAATTTTTGCTTTAATAAAGCCTTCTCTTTCTTCAGGACCACAGACACATATTGATGACTCAGTCACAAGCTTTGTAACTCTTTCTGCTGCTTGTGTATTACAGGGTAAATGAGGGAAATCTATAGATGGCAACTGGCAACTCGGTTCTCTTACTTCACTTATATACATTTTTTTAAATGCTCATCAGTTATGCATTTTGTTCATGGAAGCTCTGTTGATTGCTATATCCGCCCACATACTCATATCAACGTAATCTTCAGCATGAAAATTGAGCTTGGGGAACACTAACTTTCTGACGCAATTCTTTTCTTCGAATCTTGCTTTTAGAAGTCGGCGAAGTCCCAACTCTCTTTTGTGCTTTCTCTTATCACTTAACATACAGAGAAGCACGTTTTCTGGGTGACCGTAATAACTATTTCTCTGAATAACTGGGTCAATTATTTTTAGATGTTGCTCACTAAGGTAATGTGAAAATTTATCAGTCTCCAAAAATGTTTGGAACCATTTACACATGATGGTTTAAGCTTAATATGGAACCAGATGGGGGCATACACTTTCATAACATACTCTGTTAAAGCTTTAAGGTAATCTGAAGGATTCTCTGTTCCAACATATACCCGAAGAATGCCCCTTCCTAACGTAAGCCATCGAGAATGAACCAACCTTCCTGTTTTATTTTTAAGGACAGATCTGGAAAGCATGCACCACTTGAGATTGATGTGCACATTTCAAGTAAATATTTTTGGTCTGTGCTCAAATCTTCAATTATTTTAACATCAGGAAGGTTGTGTTGTAAAGGCAAGAACTTAACCACAGGAAATTTGTTACAATTTTCAAGTTGTTTGCCTAAAACCCCACCAAATACATTAGGGCCCTTTGTTTTTCCGTCTAATTCACGAAACAGGTGGCACAAAGGCAATTCCTTTAAGTGTAACAAATGAATCCCAGTTAGCCACTGCAGTGGCTTATTTAGATCTTTTTCTGTTAAAGCAATCACACCGTTATTAACTCCAATGTTTGTGGTTGTCCCATCAAACCCAGTAGCAGTTACAGTTGATATGTTCAAATGATTGTTACCATTAAAGTAGGCTGTTATGCTATTTTTTATAGCTTCACCTGTTTCAAAAGAAGGGGTTACATGTCCTAGGAAGGATGAATTGGGCTCTTTTACTAAAGGAATATGTTCTTCGATGACCGTCTTTTTGTAAAATTTGTTTCCTTTTTTATCTTGCAGAATTGTTGTATCTTTTCTTCCATCGAAAAACAAACCTATATTATCTCCAACTTGGTTAAGTCTTCTTACTAACTCTTTTGTTCGATTTTTGGCTCTCTCTCTTCAAATTTTCACCCTATCAATTAACTTACTTTTATTATCCTCTGTAATCATTCCAACATCTTTTAGAACAGCACTTGCAATAGTCGCAGCAACTCTGTCTGAAACCCCAGTTTGGTCACTAGCACTTGCTACTGTTGGAAGTTCTACTCGCATTTGCTCGCTTGTAGTTGAATCCAAAAAAGAAGTAGAGGAATCTTTGGGATTGTATATTAAGTTTCCTTTAAATGTTTGCTCAGGATCTAATTGAATGGCATCATTTTCAGCTTTTCTAGTAGCCTTAACTACTAATTTCTGATTGTAGTTATACTTTAATTGTTGCTGTATTACCTGTTGCTTCCTCTCTTCTCTTTGTATTAAAATCTTGGAAATAACTTTATCGACTCCACTTTTACACATTTTTCTCACTGTTCTTTTGTCAAGTAAAAAATCTTGTTTAAGTTTAGGTACATTTTGTCTTTTTTCGCACTTACAGACAGAAAATTCTTTGCACTTACAGGTTGCTCCATAAAAAAGACGTTTACTTTCATTTAAACATTTTGCTGCAATTAAATCATATTTTTCTGTACCTTTTCTACCTTTTGATCTTAAAATACTTCTGCATTTATCGTGATAGGTTTTTCCCATTTGTAACATGCGAGTGTGAGATACTACAGGAATAGATGCTTTCGACCAAATAGATTCAACTTTCTTAATAAGAATATCAAGTATTTCCCTCATCGTTCGTTCTTTTGATGTTTTGTCTGGTTTCAGCTCATGTCGAATATAAAGATAATATTTCATAATGTCATAATAAGTTGAAAATCTTATATCTTTTAATTTTTTTATGGTACCCAAAAATTAGGCATTCTAACTTTTGTCTGGTCTGAACTGGTCTTGACACTGCCATCAGACTAAAGATAAAGTATTAACTAATAAATTATTATACAAATATTCAAACTGACATATTCATAAACAAAACAAAATCCAGTAAAGAACAGCATAAAAACATTTGTTACTCAAATGATTCGTTTGCCTGCACTGACTGATGACAGAAACATGTGACCAGACTGTTGCTACAGTTACATGCTTCTCTTCCTCCTCCGCCACCCTATACCAGGCAATAATATGCCACCTGAATTAAGGTCACTTCAAAACAAGTACTGTCCTCCTTTTGACTATTAATTTTCAGAACTAAAAAATGTTTTGCCGCGTTTTTAAGTTAAAAGTAAGGTTAATCGAAATGTTATTATGAAATACTGTTAAAATCTAAAAAAATGGAAATTAAAAGATGCAAGATTTAGTAGCATAAATATTAAAGGTATACAGTATAAAACTATAAATATCTACTGTAAAGTAGTTTATGCTCATTATTTAAAAATTGAAAACAGGCATTTGGTATTTAAAATATTTTTTTTACTAAACCAAATTTATCAAAATTCGTAAAATCTACTTAAAAATACATATATTCAAGTCTTTTTGCGGCACCTCTAAATATGTTTGTTAAAATATTTTAACACTGTCTTAACAAAGGCATTAGACAACTTTTTATCTCTATTACATATCGAAATTAAAAATTTATTTTTTTCGTTCCACTCTACTGTACAGTTAAAAAATAAGTGGATTTTTTTTTTCACTCAATATTCAATTTCTGAAATAGGTCAACGATTAGACAAAACATTCACATTAAATATAAAAAAGAAAAACCCATGTGCAAAAGTTTTTTGTAAGAAAGTGTTATGAATGAGTTTCTAAACAGCTTGACTCATCACATAGCTTATCGCTCGGTTACATAAGCAAAATTAACCACAAATTCTGAAATGGTTTAACCACTATACACAACATTAAAATGGTGTTAGTTTTAAATTGTCTAAGTTAATAGTATAATAAATTTGAATTTTAACATTTCTTGTAGAACAAAGTAATTTATTAAAATATGCTACCAAAACAAATAAACAAACAAATATATATATATATATCACAATATTGCAGTTTTTTGATGATGGTCGGTAATGTATAATTAATGGTTATATGTGTGTGTATTAATGTAATTTATATATAAGGGATAATAATTACTTTTAAACATTAATATTTTAGTAAATTAATTCTGCTAATTACTATTTATATATTACTAAAGTTCTAATATATAAATATTTTTAATGAAAATTTAGAAGATATTACTATTACATTTTAATAAATATTTATTTTAATTTCATTAAACAGTATTGAATTTACAATAAAAATTTATAAAGTAACTGATAATAAATTAATAAATATTTTTATATATGAAGGATAATATTTAATTTTAAAAGATGAATACTTTAATAAATTAATTCTGCTAATTAGTTATATTGCTAATTAGTTATATTAGTTATATTATCTTGTTAAAGTTCCAAAATAAAAATATTTTTTATGTAAGTTGAGGCGGTATTATTATATTTTAATTATTAAGAGAATACTTTATAAGTGATGTGAATTTTAAAATTTAATTTTATATTAACAGTATTGTATTTACAATAAAACATGACAAAGCAACCAATAACAAATTAATAAAGATTTTTATGCATCAAGGATAATTTATAATATGGAAACTTTATTAAATTAATTCTGCTAATTTATCTGAAGTTCTAACAAAATCATATTTTTAATGTAAGCTTAGGAGATTTACTTATTACATTTTAATAAACTTTTATTATAAATATTACAAAATAACTTAAACGAATTTGGTTATTGAAATTTATTTAAAATTAAATTCTAGTTAATTTAATGCAAATCTTTTTTTAACTTTATAGTTTGAGTTTAATTTAATTATCCAATTGACAATAAAATTAATAAAGATTGGCTTTATTAATTGACTTAATAAAAATCAAAACAAAACTCTAAAAAATGTAAAAAACATCTGGGACAGAACATACAAACTTGGGATAACAAAACTAAGATCTTAACCACTGAGTCAGATCGTTCAAACGCAGTTTAGTATTTTATCGCCAAGTCAACGGTAAGAAGCAACCCAAGAATGAGTTAACACATGCACTGTTTTATGGAGGATTCTCTATACCTAGTTTCTTGTTGTTACATTTGTTTTAATATATTAAATATATAAGTATATACTTTAATATTTTTCTAAACATTTAAAGGCTTTAATATACTTTTACAAATATTATAAGAACAGAATCAGATGTTAACTGGTATCTTTTTAATGAAACGCTCAATGAGTCGTTCTCGTTCATTTGTTTATATTGTTATCATTTGTTTATCCGTTGTGTATAATAGCTTAACTGATTATCTTTTATTTTTAATTTAGAATTTAAAACATTATAATTGGATAGTTTATGAAGGTTAAAACCTTGAAAATGAAAAAGAATAGATGTGATACAAAGCAGATTATGTGTTGTTTCCATAAGTTGAACAATTGGCATACTTATGACACCAGAATACTTGTGCTTAACATTGTCATGATAAGTATGCTTTACTCAAGGATGAGTAAGAACCAGTATCATCACTTCACTTGCATATTATATAAATAAATTCTTGCTTTGCAGTTTAAGGATTGACATGGGCATTTAAAAGGCAACTAGTTCACATTATTTTCAGCCCAAATAAGTATAACTTTTTAAAGCTTATAATGCAAAAAGAATAATTTTTTCAGATTTTCTTTTAAAAGTACTAAAAAACTTTTCTAAAGTAAAACAGTTTTATTTTAAGTAAGCTTTCACTCAAGAATTACACTTTCTCTGCAACTAATCATAAACCCTTTTACCCAAAAAATGTTTTAATTATTTCTATTATGTCTGTAATATTTTTAAATACATTGCTCTGAAATTTTCTTTTTGTTGGATTGGTAGATCTTTATTAAAAAAGTGGTGACTATTTTGCACTTTTTATATTTTTTGGTAGCTGTTTTTGTTATTTTATTTACTACTTAAGCAACAATTTTTGTAATTCCAGTCTACTAAAGCAGCATTTTTGTCATACTTTTTTGTGACAGCTCTGTGATATATAAACTTTCTGTACAATAATACCATTCAAACAAATGAAATTGACCAATATTTATGAAATCACAAACACCACATAAACCAAAAGTTAAATTATATAGTCCAATGTAATACCTTATGAAAATTAAAAAAGGAAGAAGAAAACCCTGCTATTATGGATACAAAATAATGCTGATATTGTAAATTGCATTATCAAGGGCACAGAATTCACATATGTAAGCGAAACAGCCGTTTTCTGTAGAGAATTAAGCTATATATATATATATATATAATTATTATTATTGTTAATGTTTGCAGCAATTACTGTTACAGCTGATCATTTTATGTGTTTGATAGCTGGCATTTTCTTCTACTCTTAATTTTAGTATTTACTGAACACACTGTTTATATATTTTTTTCTTTTCAGAAATATCTAAGCTTTTGTATTATATCAAATAGAAGATTGTTTTCAGCAAAATAAATATATACAAATCTTCAATTAGTATAATTTTTTAAAATAATTTTATTTAATAAAATTTTGAAATCTAAATGCAGTCACATTAAAATTTCCGTTAAAAAAGCAAGAAATTTCTCTAAATTGTAGTTTTTAAGTTTACCACATTCTATTCATTTCCTGTTGTGCAGTTCTAAGTTTTTGTTATAACGCTGTCAAAATTTTCATTGCTGTTTGCACTTTTTACCTTATAATTCCTTAATTGTAACAATCTGTTGAGAAGGTAAAAGTTTATAAATTGTTCTATAAATATGTTGATTTATTTTATAGAATGAAGGTTGTTCTTTACATTTAACTCAGAAGTTCAGTCAATTGTATCAAAGATATCGAACTGTGCCCATTCTTAGCAAAGAATCTGCTATAGGTTTAATTGTTGCTTCAGGTAAGTTATTACAATAAGTATTATCTATTGTTCGATTATCTATGTATGTATTATTTTTAGTTAATTTTCTGTGAAGATTTAAAAATGAAATATGTATTATTCTTTCAGGTGTTGTTGGTAAATCTCTGAAAGGACATCCTAGTGTATTTGTATCATCCGATGCTGGAGTTATTTGGAGAGAGGTTATTATTATCATTAATTTGTGTTATTTAATTGGCCAATCTTTAACAGATTACCAGAATTTGTAAAATATTTAAGTAAAAATTTCCTGTTTGATTGAAAAAATTTTAGAAACTAGGTGTAGTTTTTCATTTAATTTGGTTCATTTGTTTGAAAAATATCGAACATTTTCATTCGTGTCATAATAGCCTTCCATGTGAAATCAGACGATTTTAAAATTTTATCATTCACTGAAAGGAAAATGGCACATTTAAATAACTGTTTTAAATGCTACATTTTCGATGCTAAATTGAAGTAGCACAGTTATTTTAAATTGCAAATATAAAATTAAAGTGACAATGTGTTGTTCAAAGAGCCAGATCCCATTGAAAAAATGCACTTTGCATTCTAAAAAATTACAAAAATGTGTTCCAGAATATTTCTGTTTAAAAATGTTTTTAATGTGTCATTTTTAATTTCTTCATGCTTCGAGAAATCTTATATGCTTATAAATCTGTGTTAATAAAAGAAAGATGTTTCTGTGTGTGTCTATTGGTAATGGCTAGGAAAATCTACCGCACATCAAGGTCTGAAAAATTGGATGAGGATAGACAAACACAAGTTTAAATGCCCTATGCTCAGATTTTTCATTTTTTGGTAATTAGTTGAGGTATTAATTAAAATCCATAATGAACATCACAAAATGGCGAGCTTACTTCATTCCACTGATTGTGTCTGTGCCTTTATAGGTTTTCTTCAGAACTTCATGTGCACAAAAGCTATGCATTTGGTTTTCCAGCATTTTGAAATCATGATCTATGGTGTCATTTATAGAGTTAAAAATAATAATAATAATAATAATCAACAATATAATAATAAAAGAAAAAACACAAAATCCATTTGCTATAGCTTCCTGGTTCCAACAGTATCTTTTGTTAAAAAAATACTAATATTTATTATTTCTAAAAACATTTTTACTGAAGCTCAATTCACCTCACTTTCTAAGCTTTCCATTTTTCTGAATTTTGAAACTGCCATCCTGGTTTTTTATATGGAAATACAAAAAAAAAAAAAGAAAAAATACCCACTCATTCAGGGTATCTTTCCCTTCCAAATAGTGTATTTAAAAAAAAATAATAATAATAATATATATATATATAGCAAAAGGTCTTTATACCACACATATTGCAACAAGAGGTTGTGAATAGCATAGAATTTTGTATTATACAGATCAGATTTCACACACCTTCATGTTATTCAAAATTTTCTCTTTGTGAAAAATTATAGAACATCATAATTTTATCATGGCAATTTGTAAGGAAAATACAAGTTTTACCTTCTGTGAAATTAAACCATAGGAAAGAAGTAAAAAATTGAAGGAAAGACTTTTGAAATGTAAAACTTTTTGTATACTCAGGTACAAGATTTTTGTAATCGTGAAGCACAAAGTTCCAAAATTACAAATTATTTTTTAAATAGCCAAGAAACTCTACATATTCCTTTTGTTCTTTTAAAAATAACCATAAAATTCAACCATATACATTTTCTATTTCAGTTCATTCTGTGAGTTAAAAATAAGCAGGACAGTGTAACAATTTCAATAAATTATACTAAGGCAACCAAACATCATCAGATGGATTAGTATGTATATCTTTAATATATTGCAAGATTTATTTTATTTACTTTTAAAAAATTATTCTAAAAAAAATGCAAATTTTACTTTACAGATAGTTTTTAAAATAACAAAAATTATTTGTTCAACTTTTTTCCTTTATGAATTATAAATTAACAATTTTATCATTTACAAAAAGTCTTTCTCTTTTTAAGTTTATTTTTTATGTGGGCAGAGAAATTGAGTGATATTTAAATTTCAACTTTCTCCAAACCCACTTTTTGATGCTACGAAACTGGATTTTCCCTGCTCCTAAATAATTCTGTCAGCTTTGCATCCCTGTGGTAAACATATTCCAATCATCAAGTGGGTATTCATTTGGCTCAAATGCAAAATTGGACCAAAATTTGTATATATTTCTTCTAGCTTTTCCATTGCAATTCAGTTGCTAATATTTGTAGAATGCTATTCATAACTAATGCCTATTTGCCAATATCTTTTTTTAAGGGTAAATATACACAGTAAAATATAATCAAAGTGTAAACATGTATTCCAAAATGTAAAAAAACTGACCCAGAAGATTTTTTTAAAAAAATTATTTTTACTGTTCTGAAATAGATATCAAAAACTTTAACCAAACTTAATGTTATTTATTTTAAAACTGTATCTTAAAAGATAATTAATAAGGGGTTTTTTTTGTGCAAATTGCTCTTATTTTTTATTATTTTTTAATCCTTAATATATTTAATTTTTCACCCTATTATAGGTTTTGTATGGCAGTTATATTTATATGGTTGGTGATTTTGGTGGGATTATAGTGGCTGTGTCTTCATATAGTCATCAAGAAACTGATGAAATAAAGTAAACAAAAACACTTCATTTTCTAAAAATTATTATTCAATGTGTTGAAAAATGAGCTGTTTTCAAAATTTGTTTTTTAGGTATTCAACAGACGATGGTGAGACATGGGAATCGATAAGTTTTGTGCCAGAAGGAGGCAAACCTTTTCGAATATATGGCTTAATGACAGAACCTGGAGAAAAAACTACTGTATTTACTCTTTTTGGATCTAACAAAGATCATCATGAATGGCTTTTGATAAATCTAGATCTTCGCCATGTTTTCAGTTAGTATGATTTGTTTACTATAATGCACTCAGGGATATAATTTTTCTATAGTTCCAAAAGTTTTTGTGTTTTTGTATTTTGCATGGATTTTGATCTTCTGCTTCCGTTGCAATTTTTTCCCCTCTTTGCTGAATTTTATACCTCTGATTATTCTTTTTTAATTTTCTGCTTTAAAACATTTCTACTGTTTTTGTCTCTTAATACACCAGGTCTTCAATTAATAAAATTTTGAGAGAAATAAAATGCTTTGAATTGCGATATTGTTTAAATACATTTGCTTGTAGAATGCTTAATGTTTGTATTTTAATTTATGATATTCTTCTGCAAAAAATTTCTTTCTGTAAATTTAACAATATAGCCCAGTGGTTAGGGAGTTGAATTCGGAATTAATTAGGGGAAAGCCTGGAAATTGTTTTAATCCCTTCAGTTTAGGTCTAGAATGAATATGCTATGTTTTCCCCCTCGTACTAGGTGAGCGTTAGGAAATATGTATAGATTTATAGTAAAAAAATACCATAACAGTATCTCAAAACAGCTAACACTCAAAAACATTGTCAATACAAATGTTGTAGAGCTTTAAATTCTGAGTAAAATGAGTACCTACACTCGGTACTTATGTTAAATATTAAGGTCACAATTCTACTTCAAATTTTTAGACCCATCATCAGTGGGATGACCTCAGAATTAATTAGGAGAAAACTGGAAATTGTTTTAATTCTTTCAGTTTAAGTCTAAAATGAACGTACTATGTTTTCTTCCTCGTACTTGGGTGAATGTTAGAAAATATGTACATATTTATTTTCGAAAAACACGTTTTTTTTTTAAATTTCCTTAACAATATCTCAAAACAGCTAACTCTATAAAAAACATTGTGAATACAAATGTTGTAGAGCTTAAAATTCTGAATAAAATGCGTACCATCATTAATATTTTTGTTCAACATTAAGGTCGCAATTCTATTTCAAAATTTTTCAAATCAAGAGCTTGAAGCCAAGAGAGTCCAAGTTAACTTAACAATATCTGAAATTGTGGCCTTAATATTGAACAAAAATATTATGTGCAGGTACTCATTTTACTCAGAATTTTAGGCTCTCTAACTTTTGTACTAGCAATGTTTTTGATAGAGTTAGCTATTTTGAGATATTGTTAAGTTAACTTGAACTCTCTTGGCTTCAAGCTTTTGATTTGAAAAATTTTGAAATAGAATTGCGACCTTAATGTTGAACAAAAATATTAATGATGGTACTAATTTTATTCAGAATTTTAAGCTCTACATCATTTGTATTGACAATGTTTTTTATAGAGTTAGCTGTTTTGAGATATTGTTAAGGAAACTAAAAAAGCGTGTTTTTCGAAAATAAATATGTACATATTTTCTAACATTCACCCAAGTACGAGGAAGAAAACATAGTACATTCATTTTAGACCTAAACTGAAAGGATTAAAACAATTTCCAGTTTTCTCCTAATTAATTCTGAGGTCATCCCCCTGATGATGGGTCTAAAACTTTGAAGTAGAAATGTGACCTTAATATTCAACATAAGTATTGAGTGTAGGTACTCATTTTATTCAGAATTTTAAGCTCTACAACATTTGTATTGACAATGTTTTTGCCAGAGTTAGCTGTTTGGAGATATTATTATGGTATGCAAAAAAACGTGTTTTTTGACTATAAATCTATACATATTTCCTAACGCTCACCTAGTACGAGAGGGAAAACATAGCATATTCATTCTAGACCTAAACAGAAGGGATTAAAACAATTTCCAGCTTTCCCCTAATTAATTCCGAATTCGGCCTTTTTTTGCTCCCCTACCACTGGGCTAATATGAAATGTTAATCATTTATATCTTAATAATGCTGGCACATACTTTGGTTGCAACAAGATTTTAGTATTAGTTGTACTTTGAAAATTGCATCTGCATTTTAATGAAATGTTTTGATAAATTTTATGAAGTGTTGGAAGTTATTCTTTGTTATTACGTGGTAAATTAAATGCTGGTATTCCTGTAACTGTTAATTTATGTCTAAAGTTTTACAAATTAAATTCAAAGCTTGTAGTAGTACTTCTATAGAAATAATTCACTAGGTATGTCAAAAGTGACTGAAAGAATCATCATAGTTAATATACCTGATGGCTACGATAGCCCAGTTAATTGATTATTGAACTTGCAATTAGAGGATTGTTGGTTTAATGACATCCACATATTGCCATGTATGCTAATGACAATCAGTGTATGCTAAATCCATCATGGATGCATTATCCTGAAAATGCAAATTGTCAGCATTTGGGGTTACCCAACCAGATATCCTATTGTTTGGTCCTGGATTCTAAATTACAAGGTCATTTTGGAAGTCCAGGCTCTGTTCAGGCTTTGGCAACCCTCTTCCACAGAAAGTGCCATGTCATTTTCCTAAATACGACATCAACAATATTTATCTTGGATATTTTAAATATATAGATGATATGTTAATGTTTAAAAGAAGATATTAAAATAATCATTCATTCTACTGTCATTCTGTAGAAATATGCAAGAAATTGGATACTGGAAATTTTTTATCGAAAAATCATAGATTCCACAAAATTTAAAATAAGAAAGTTTTATATATACAGTCGAACCCCGTTATAACGAACTTCAAGGGACCGAAGGTTTTGTTCGCTATATCCGGTGGTTCGCAATATCCGAACAGTTAAGAAAAATGTTAGTGTTCGTAAAATGTATAACTTATTAGTTGCTATGTATATATTCAATAATGATGTATTACAAAATGATAAAATCTATTAAAAATGACCATTAAAAAATCGTCGCGTCGTCCCCTCTCATTTTCGGCTCTGTCTCCAGTCTTGTACACAGCTGTGACCAGGAATAAGGGAAAATGACTGATGGGTGGGCGGGATCACACCTGCAGTGCGTCTATCGTAAAAGAGAAAGAATGCAGTTGTTTCTACCCTTAAAAAAAAGCATCGCTGATTTGCACCATGTTTCACTAGCCGGCATGCATTTTCTTACAAATTTGGAGTTGAAGTCCTGTTTTCACAACTGAGGAAAAATAAAAAAACAAAAAAAAAACATGGTTGACTGGAAAAAAAATGTTCGTTATAGCCGCTTATTATGATTTCGGAGGTTCGCTATAAAAGGATAAATTAGCGTTAAATACAATAGAAAAACGACGGGACCAAAATTTTCGTTCGTTATATCTGGGGGTTCGTTATATACCAGGTTCGCTATAACGGGGTTCGACTGTATCTGTAATATTAAGGAAAGACGTTTGTGTGTGAGTGTGTCTGTCGACTATGTTCTGAAGGAACCGCTGCACACAGAACTTAGAAATTTGGTTGGAAGGTACCTCTGTGTATGTAGTTTTGCACCTCAAAACCTGATTTCGAATTTTTTTAATCAGATACTTTTAAATTCAATTTTTCATGCAATTTTTAGTATCTTTGTACGTTTTGAGGCAATTTTCAACATTAATTAAAGAAATCCAATTTCAATCTTTTAGCGCAATATAGTAAATTTTGTCCTCTTTTCAATAAAGTTTATTCAAAATTCCTATAGCGATTTTTGAGTTTTTCATGTATTTTTTTTAATAAGATTTTTAAGTTTTTTTTTTTTTCCAATTTGCTTCGAAAATGCAATCTTTTTTATCTGAAAATTAAACACCTGCTTTGATTTGAAATCACAGATGATGGGATTTTTTAATTTTTAATAATTATAATTTAATAATTATAGAATTTAATATAGAATAAATAGAATTTAATAATTAATGATTTTTTAATTCGATGATAAGATTGAATACTAAGAAAACTAAGGTATCGATTTGAAACTCGCCATATATACATAGAAAAGTTTTCTGCATCTGAAAATCGACGAGTAATTTTTCTTAATATTTTGCAAAAAACTGACCAAGACAGTACAAAATTTCAGAGAAAGAAGCAGACAGGGTTGAGCATTCATTAAAAACTGAACTAAAAAGATATTCATTTCAGCAGATAAGCTGACCCTGCATCTAATTTGGAATATGAAAGGAAATTATTAAACAATGCCAAATGTTAAAAAGATAATTTAAAAGAATTTTATCAACTTCACTGACAATTATTAGTGCATTCTGCTGCAAGTTATATGAAAGCAAGCTATATGCTGGAAGTTATTTTTGATATGAGTTAAGGGTTTGCCACAAGGTTTTCTTCACCTTTAGATACATTTAAAAGTAGTGGAAAAGGGGGCATGAGCAAATTTTTTCCCCTCAGATAGATATTTTTTATACAATATAAAAATTTTACAGAAGTGGGTGGAATTTTGGGGGGAAGAGGGAGACACAAGCAAATTATTAAAGTCATCGCGTTTTCTGCACTTAATATCATTATTTTAAGTCAGATTTTTTTTATGCAGCCCTCGGATACATATTTTCTTTAGCACATAAAAATTTTAAAGATGGTGGTGTTGAATTTCAGAAGGAGGTTCAAGAAAATTATTTATATCATCACATTTCCTCTAAATATCATTATTTTAAGTCTGATTTTTTATGCAGCTCTCAGATTCATATTTTTTATACTGTATAAAAAATTTAAAGAAGAGGGGTTTGAACCAGATGGGGCTACAAACAAATTATTAAATTCATTGCTTTTTCTTTTTTGAATTAAATTTCAATATTTTAAGTCAAATTTTTTATGCAGCCTACAGATGCACATTTTTGATAACTTACAAAAGTTTTTAAGTAGAGGGGGAGTTGGAATTTCAAGGAGGAGCGTTGCCACCAGGAAATTATTATAACTGTTATTATTAAATTGTTTAAAGTATATTCAGGGATGCAAGTGCTGCGCATTTTGCGCATATCTGCGCAGAAATACAATTACTGCGCATGTCTGCGCCGAAATAGCTCCCAACTGTTTTGGGTTATCCCAATAGCTCCCAACAATGAGAACTCCATTGACAGCCGTCTGCATAAACCTCTCAATGACCCCATTCTGTTGGGGAGAAAATGGATTTGTCAACTCGTGATGTATTCCCTTTTCATCAAAATATATTTCAAAATTATCATTGACGAACTCACCCCCGTTATCAGACTTAAAATTCTTTACTTTTCTACCCAAGAAATTTTCTGCACGAGTAATATGAGATTTGACAATATCAAAAACATCCGATTTTAATCTCATTGGGTATACTGAAACTCTACGGGAGTAGTCGTCCATAATTGAAAGAAAATACCTTTCCCCATTTCTCCCAACAGTTCTACAAGGTCCCCAAACATCTGCAAATAAAAGTTCTAAGGGATGTTCAGAACGAATGCTGCCAATGGGTTTAAATGAAGGTCTTATAAACTTATTCAACTTACAGACTTCACAATGAAAATCGTTATCTTTCAGATCAACCAATCCCCGGACCCCATTTTCTTTGCATGTATGAATCAAAACAGAGGGACTAATATGCCCACATCGGCGGTGCCATAATTGCATTTTACTTATACGTTTAGCATTACCCGCAGAATTAGATTCAAAAGATACATTTTTCAAAGGTTTAGGAGCCCTAGGGAAAAGCTGATAAAACCCATTTTTCAAAAATGCATTGAATAAAATAATGTCTCCCCTCATGATGTCAATTACGCCTCCACCACCCAGAAAAGTTAAGCCTCTCTTATCCAACTGAGGGCCAGAGATTAGATTACGTCTTAGTTGGCTCGAGTACATCACCTCCGTAAAGGTGAACACTCTTTGTCCAAAGCGTAATTTTACCTCTCCCTTACCCTCAATCGGAAAAGATATATCCTTAACAGCCACATTCATTTGTTCATCTGAAACATTACAAAATTTAACAAATAAATTACGATTAGAACAGAAATGATGTGAAGCACCTGAATCAAAGATCCAGGTGTCAACATCCGATGCATTACATAAACTGGCTTGAGATACAACATAAGTTGACTTACGTGAGCTGTCAGGAAAGTCCTCTATATCTGCTCCATGCTTTCTGGGCTGTTGTCTGGATACATGATTCTTTCCAAAATTACGGGATCTTCTGTAAGGCCTGGGCGATGGAGATCTAGGGTACTGTCTGGAATCACGAGAAAAACTCCGGCCAGCAGCGGAATCAGTCGATGAGTCACGATAATCACGTCGGTGAGATCCTCTACCTCTGGGCACAGTCGGAGAAAAATCAGAAGAACTCCTGGATTTTGGTGAAGATTCTGCATAAGTTGGATAGCTCTGTCGATCAGGATTATAACGAGAGTTCAGATACTTGCGACACTTGCTTCGAACGTGACCAGAAACCCCACAATGCCAACATTTCTTATAAAAACGAGGTTTCTTCTTGCATTTTACACTATTAGCTGATGGCACGTACTTAGAACTATCTTGATCACGAACAGTCAATCTGGTCTCTTCAGACACTAATTCTAAAACTATCTTCTCAAACTTAAACTCGTCTTCGGACCACCTCAAGATACTCTGCACAATACCATCATATTTCCGTGGTAAATACCGTATTAATTGAAAACTTAAATAAATCTCGTTAAACCCTTTATCTTGTTCTTTAATTATACTCATAAGCCTCCTTAATCTAGTTGCAAAGATACTTATCGACTCGCTCTCCTTCTTTCTGCATTCTATCAATTCACTAAATGACTTCATCAAGAATGACCTGGAGTCGGGATGGAAATGTAACCTGATTTTGTTCCAAGCTTGAACAGCGTTTGTACATTCAGCAATTACACGCTTAAATTCTCCCTCAATATTTAAAAATATTGCCGAAAGAGCTTGCCTTGAACGCTGTTTAAAAAATGCTTGCATCTGATTCAGTTACTGAACTACTCGGGACCAGCTCCTCTTTACCAGATTCTATAATGTCCCATAGTCCTTTGTCAATTAGGACATATTTCATGTCAATACTCCATCCAGCATAATTCGTGGAGTTCAGCTTCTCTATTGTGTTGCCGGCCATTTTTCATCAACAAAAAAAAATGATGAATAAATGATATGAAATGAATGATATGAATGAAAAATGAATGATAAAACTAGAATTTAAAAATATAAAACTTTCTTCATAATCTTCTTCAAAAAAAAAATTTTTTTTTTTTTTTTTTTTTTTTTTTTCAGACACGTACTAAATCTTCGGCCCCCCCCTCTTTTTAATCACGCTGCGTCATTCTTTTTAACTGAAATATTTCTCATAGACCTCTATAAAGGGTAAAGGGCCAACTGAAGATTATCAAATTCAATCCTCTCCATTGATCCATATCCTCAAATCTGGACTTATCTGCCCATAACCTAAACTGTTAGGGATTAGCACTAATACCAATTCCCCAACATCTTACACTTGTAACACTGATTAAAAAATTATGTTGATAACGCAGAGTTCAACAGTGGGAGTAGATCGGAGGATGGATTTCTAAAATATGTAAATGAGAAAAATTATGAAGTACGTTGAATGAAGAAATGTTAAAAAGTGGATGAAGTAAATTGACAGATGAGATAAAGCTCCAGGCTTAAACTTCTTTTATTAAGATCCAAAGTTCACAGTAAAATATCTTGATAAAAACAGTCTTTAAAAATAAACCAAATATTGATGAAATAAACAATGAGTCACGTTAAAACAAAACAGCCATTTTTAAACACTTTAACTTAGAAGCCATGAAGAACAGAAAAGCTTAAATATCGTAACTTTAAAAGATGATTTTAAAAACAGAACGAAAAATAAAAATAAGCCGCATGATTTTAAACTTTTACCACAAGATCAAATGCAGCATCCCGAGAACGCTTAAAGCAATTCTCGTATCGAGAACATTGGTAGATAAAACAAGTAAGTAACATTTCCCTCCAACTAACCCCTTTAAATACAGCAGCTGGAACGGCACGTGTCGACACGCCCACTCTCCAGAATGATCTACGAGGTGGTGATTTGCCGGTGACGAACTACGTCAACTAATTCATTCATAAATCCGTTCCCGCCATCTGTCGGGAGAAAAGTACACCACGTCATACGCTCTCGTAAATTCTACTATGTCGCGTGGAAAACGTAAACATCTGCAGTTATAAAAAATAAAGATACGGCGTTATCAATGAACTGTAACTAAAGAAACGTAAAGCTGAATAAATAACTAAAGGATTAAAAGAATGAACGCAAGATAAAAGGTGAGTTTTAATTTCCAGAATACTTTTAAATACAGAATACTTTATACTTATACTATTTAAATAAAATGACCTTAATAAAAATAAAGATTTATAAATAACGAACTGTAAATTATACTACCAGGGTTAATGTACTATTGAATATAATTAGAGGCATTGAGAACTGGGAAATAAGCTTGTTAATATTTCTTAACAGTTTTTCCTTAAATTTGCGCCAAACCTGCGCCAAAACGTAGTTAAGTACCAAAATGAAATTTAGCACGATTTCGTCGATCCGAGAAACAAAAACAAATTCCATTTTTAACTTTTTCCAGGGGGTAAATTTCCCCCTAGAAATACATTAAAATCCGGGAATTTATGTGATTTTTCTCTTCCTCTCTTCGGCAAAAAGTTGGCGGCGGATTTGCTTGGCGTACTCTCGCTATGGGAGAGTCGGTCGCAGCACCCGCAGACTTCCCGATTTTTCTTCCGCTAAAATCTCGGAACTTCACTCCGGATGAGAGAAAGAAATCTGAAAGTTGCCAATTAAGCGATCGCCGCCAAAAAACGACACCCTCTTGACGGTGAAAAAGGAAACGTGTTGGAATTGTCTTCTGCCGGAAAGAACAATGGGATTCTCTCTACGTATCCGACGTCACATCTCTTGGCGGCGCATGTGTGGAATCCTACTAATCTTAGTCGAACAATGAGATTCTATCTGTGATTTAAAAACCAAAACCGAAGCTGCGATGTCTCTACATGGCAAGCAATCAGGTAAGTCTAATTATTTTTACAGCAAATTTAATAGTTTTATGATGTGAGTTATTAGAAAACTTTTAAAAAAAAATGTTCAGAGCGAGCTTAATATAATAATTTATTCAATATAATATGTAAAATAGGAGTTTGGTTAGGCTGAGAATAATATAGCAAAATAAGAATTTTACAGTATTTTCAGAAAAATAATTCACTTTAACAATAAAAAAGAAAACACCGTTCGATTTCTTTTCCTCTGCATGAAAATTCTTGCAGATTTTTATTATTTAGTCGCCGTACGCGTTGGTGTTCTGTTTTTGAGATATTCTTTTCATACTTCAGATGTTCTTTTTATTCATTTAACATAACTGTTTTCTATATTATTTTATAATTTACTGTTCGCAAAGCGTATGTACATCGTGAGCGTCCATAAATAGTTAATACGGCGATTGTTATAAAGCGGCGTGATCATAATACATACGGGACCCTGAACCCTTCGCGCCCATATGGATGGTGATCTTTCGGGGGAAAAAAAAAAGCCTTGCTACGTTTATATATATACAGGGTGATTCATAAAAGATGGGCAGAACTTTAAGGGGTTATAGTACACTTAAAGACAAATAATATTAAATAGGAGACTAAGGGTCCCAGACGTATTCCCAAGGAGATAGGGGGCATTAAAATTTAGGGTCCGAAATTTCAAATGATTATAAAACATGGAAAAATTGGTCGATTCGTTTGCGGTTTTTGCAAAAAATTTTCTTTATGCCAGTATTTTCTTGAAATAAAATTTTAAAGTTCAATTTCAAAAAATGCCGATAGGGGGCGCTTTAGACTTTGGAGTAACAAACAACTATTTTTTAACGTTATTTTTTGTATTTCTTTAAATGACTTCGAAAGCTTAGACTTAAACTTAAATTTTGATCTAAATATCTGAGTCCTAACGAGTAGTTAAGTAGCGTAAACTGAAATTTGAAATTTGAAACCCTTCTCCCCCCAGAACAAAAATCAGTTATTCCCGATCTTTGTGTCGTAGATTAGGCTCTAACTACTGCCGCGTTTTGCTAAAATTATTCTTTATGTCAGTATTTTCTTGAAAATAAATTTTAAAGAAAAATTTCAAAAAATTCCGATAGAGGGCGCTTTAGACTTTGGAGTAACGAACAACTATTTTATACCGTTATTTTTTGTGTCTCATTAAATGCTTTCTAAAGCTTAGACTTAAATTTTCAGCCCAAAATCTGAATCGTTAGACGTGGTTAAGTTTCTGGGGAGAGGGGTTTGAAATTTCTACTCCTGAGCACAGTTCAGTTTACCATGTCCACACATTGTGTGCTGTGATACGAGGTAAAAAGACACAAATTAGGATTATGTTACCAAAGCATATTTATTAACATGTAATTACAATAAATGTTCAAAATTGTGACCACCAGAGGTTATGCACGCAGAACAACGGCGAAGAATGGAACGGCGAACATTCGCGAAAACATCAGGCTTTTCGAGCACTTCCCCTACAGCGGCGGAAAGTCTGGCGACCAGTTCCTCGGGGGATTCAATGGGTGTCTCATACATAAGAGCCTTCAATCGTCCCCAAAAAAAGAAATCGAGGGGTGAAAGATCTGGCGAGCGAGCAGGCCAAGCAACAGGACCACCTCGACCAATCCATCTGTTCGGAAATGTGATGTCCAGATAGTTGCGGACGTCTCGTACGTAATGGGCTGGCGCTCCATCGTGCTGGAACAACATGACCCGCCGGATGCGTGGAGGAACAACGTTTAACAGGTCTGGCAGCACATGTTGCAGAAATGTGAGGTATGTTTTACCGTTGAGGCGTTCAGGAAGAAGGTACGGTCCGATTAGGTGGTCTCCGAGGATTCCTGCCCAAACATTGATGGAAAAGCGTCTCTGATGAGCATGTGGATACGTAGCATGTGGATTGGCATCCGCCCATACATGTGCATTGTGTGTGTTAAATGTACCTTCACGTGTGAAGGTACATTCATCGGTGAAAAGCACAGTTCGTCCAAAATGTGGATTTAGCGCGTTCTGCTGCAGAAACCAGCGGGCGAATTCAATACGATTTGGATAATCCCCTGGAGACAGTTTCTGGACTCGTTGCACATGAAACGGGAGCAAATGTTCATCCTTCAGTACCCTCCAAGTCATGGACTGTGAGGTATCCACCTGCCTAGCCACTGTTCGTGTACTTGTACTTGGCTGCGCCGCTACTACATCCAGAATGGCTTCTGCAACAACTACTGATTCGTCCTTTTTTGCACGACCTGCATTCGACCGGGAAGCGAGAAATGATCCCGTCTCACACAACTGTCTGTGCAAGCGCTCGAAAGTTTTGCGGTTAGGCAACCGCCTGTTGGGAAATCGCTCTCCGTACATTCGTTGTGCCTCTGCACCATTTCCATCTGCCGCTCCGTAAATTAAATGCATCTCAGCCTTTTCCTTATTCGTGAAGGGCACCATCTTCCGATTCATTACTACAGCGACTTACACTTGACTCACCGTTCAGTGGTTTTTATGCCTGAATCGTGTCGAAATTTTGCATACGTGTTCTTCTTCTTCCCCATTTGACATTTGCATACTTTCTGTTTCCTTCTTCACCCGGTGACTAGCGTCAGGAATGGAGCTTTAACGTTTGCATGAGCGACGTTTCCAACTGTGCCAGTGCCTTTATGAGTGAATTCCGACTATGCAGTCCTTGACGAAAGTTGTATTTTTGCCTCGTATCACAGCACAGAATCGTTGGGCATGGTTAAGTAGTGCAAACTGAACTATGTTCAGAAGTTGAAATTTGAACCCCCTCCCCTCGCTACTGAACCACGCTCAGCGATTCAGATTTTGAGCTGAAAATTTAAGTTTAAGTCTAAGCTTTAGAAAGCATTTAATGAGACACAAAAAATAACGGTATAAAATAGTTGTTCGTTACTCCAAAGTCTAAAGCGCCCTCTATCGGAATTTTTTTGAAAATTTTCTTTAAAATTTATTTTCAAGAAAATACTGACATAAAGAATAATTTTAGCAAAACGCGGCAGTAGTTAGAGCCTAATCTACGACACAAAGATCGGGAATAACTGATTTTTGTTCTGGGGGGAGAAGGGTTTCAAATTTCAAATTTCAGTTTATGCTACTTAACTACTCGTTAGGACTCAGATTTTTAGATCAAAATTTAAGTTTAAGTCTAAGCTTTCGAAATCATTTAAAGAAATACAAAAAATAACGTTAAAAAATAGTTGTTTGTTACTCCAAAGTCTAAAGTGCCCCCTATCGGCATTTTTTGAAATTGAACTTTAAAATTTTATTTCAAGAAAATACTGGCATAAAGAAAATTTTTTGCAAAAACCGCAAACGAATCGACCAATTTTTCCATGTTTTATAATCATTTGAAATTTCGGACCCTAAACTTTAATGCCCCCTATCTCCTTGGGAATACGTCTGGGACCCTTAGTCTCCTATTTAATATTATTTGTCTTTAAGTGTACTATAACCCCTTAAAGTTCTGCCCATCTTTTATGAATCACCCTGTATATTAAAAATCTGCATGAGGGTCGTCCGCGTATTCACGATTTTACAACTTTTTCATTTTTCTGCGCCGTTTTCATTCGAAAATTTGATGCAGTTTAATCTCTAAATGTGTTAAAATGAAAGTATAATTTTGTAAAAATGTTAAATATTTGACAAAAACAACGTTCATTTGTAGTGTTGGTGGCGACGGAAGGGGGGGCTTGCGCTTTCTTCCGAGGATCCACTATTTTTCGCTTTTTTGTCGTTTGTTTCTCGCAGGGGTGATTTGTTCCAAAAATTTAAAAATCGGTCCGAAAATTCGACATAAAAAAAATACTAATTTCAAAAAATGGCCGCCGAAAAAAAAAGTCGTCAATCGTTCGCAAAAATAGTCAATTTCGAAAAGGATCGCAGAAAAAAAGCAAATTTCGTTAAAGTATCGCAAAAGAAACGTAAATTTCTTCAAAGGGCTGCGAAACAATGCTAATTTCGTCAAAGAATCGCGGAAAAACTCCGAATTTCTTCAAAAGATCGCTGAAAACCGCGAATTTCGTCAAAAGATTGCGGGAAAACGCGAATTCTGTCAAAGGATCATGAGTGTAAAATGCGAATTTCATCAAAAGGTCACAGAAAAACGTGAATTTCGTCAAAGGATCGCGGAAAACTCCGAATTTCTTCAAAAGATCGTGAAAAAACCGCGAATTTCGTCAAAAGTTTGCGGGAAAACGCGAATTCTGTCAATGGATCATGAGGGTAAAATGCAAATTTCGTCAAAAGGTCACAGGAAAATGTGAATTTCGTCAAAGGATCGCGGAAAAAACGCGAATTTCTTCAAAAGATCTCGGAAATCTAGATCTGCTCCAAAAACAGCTGTAAATGCTAGAAAATTAGATTTTTACTGCTCCAAAATCGGATGTTTGCTGCTCCAAAAATGGATTTTACTGCTCCAAAATCAGGTTTTTGCTGCTCCAAAAATGGATTTTACTGCTCCAAAATCAGATTTTTGCTGCTCCAAAGCTGCTCCAAAATCGCTTTAGTGCACTTTCATCCCTGAGTATATTTCATTTTCCGTGCAGCACTCGATTATATATTTTTTATAACATACAAAAATTTTAAAAAGGTAAGTTTGGAATTTCAGTCTAGATGCCAGCAAATTGTTAAATTCATTGCATTTTCTGAACTAACTATCATTATTTTAAGTGAGAATTTTTATGCAGCCTTCGGATACATATTTTTTATAACATATAAAAAATTCAAAGAAGGTTTTGAATTTCAGGGGGAGGAGGGCACAAGCAAACTGTTAATATTGTTGTGTTTTCTGAACTAAATACTATTATTTAAAGCCAGATTTTTTATTCGGACCTCGGATTCTCTGTGTGTGTGTATGTCCGAAATGGCTAGCGAAATTTACTGCAGGTACAAGTCTGAAATTTTTGATTAGGGTAGTCCAAGGCAGGTCTTGATGCACCTGAGGCTCAATTTTTTTATAATTAGTTGAGGTATTAATTAAAAACTCATCGAAACACCTTCTTGTTGTTGAAAATTGCCAAGCGCATCCAGAGTCTCTGCTATCTTGAATGTGTAAATGAGAAGAACCAAATGCTGCTTTTTTTTTTTGTGTGTGTGTGTGTGTGTGTGTGTGTGTAGGGGAAGAAGGAATATTTTAATGCCCGTCGACTGAACCATTCAGGATACGTAAAAGAGAAAACATATTCTTAAATTTTGTATTTTTACGTCTTAGATGGTGCAATTGGTTAAAAAAAATATGGTTGTTAACCCTTTTGAAAAAAAAAATTCAAAAGGATTCGTTTTCACAATTGACTTATTCTACCTTTTTGGTGATGCTTCTCTATGACTCGATTTCAAGGTACCGATTCACATAAAATACATATTTAAATCTGTGACTTTCTCTTGCTTTTAAAAAGAAGAATTTTAACCCTTTCGAAGAAATTCATGACTGCAGGTCACTTCGTGCCTCTCTAAGACTATCTTTTTTCTATGCTAAACGTAACTAAATGTCGGTGTTTTAACAAATCTTTTTAGATCATTTTGGCAGACCAGAGTTACATCACCTACAAAAATTTTTAAATCTTTGAACAAGTAGTATTTTTTTTTTTTTTTTTTTTTAATTAAAATCTGAGAAATTTTTGTTAAAAACCTAAAATGCAGGCTCTTTCAGAGTAGTTTCCACTCGTGTTTTCACTTCTAAATGTGCATATTTTTTCACAATATTTTAAAGAAGGCTTGGATACAGTTAAATTTATAATCGAGAAAACTTATATTTAAAAAAAACTAGTATCATATATTAAATGAGCAAGCGATTTTCCTGATTATGAATGATATCGTAAAGGACTGGGAAGATTTTCATGAAACTTGCTATTATACTGCTAAATCGAGCACGAGAAAGTATCTAGCTAGGTCGTGAATTAAAGAAAATTCATTTTGACAGAGTAAAACAAACTCAGCGCTGAAAATGCATTTTGTTATAAATAGAAAAATACTCAAAAAGTTTACACAAAATGGGTATTCTATGCTAATTTGAGCACAAGAAAACCATCTAGCTAGGTTTTGAATTCAGGAAATTTCATTTTGACCGATTAAAACAAGCCTATCACTGAAAATGCCACCATAAATCGAAAATGGCTCTAATGATTTTCACAAAACTTGACTCCTATACTAAATCAAGCACAAGAAATCGATCTAGCAAATCGCTAAATTGTGAAAACTCATTTTCTATGGTTAAGGCAAATTAGTGTAAGAAAATGATAGTATAAATTAAAAATACTTCTGTTGATTTTCTGAAATAATCGTTATTTAAATACGAAAAAACGATCTAATTAGGTCTTGACTTCGGAAAAATTCTTTTTCTTAGGTTTAAGCAATTTTCAAAATTATTCATCGGTAATCAGAATTCTCAGCTTATATTATTGAAAATTGATCAGCAACACAATTACAGACGATATCGAAGGTGGTTTGTCGATTTTCAGGAAACTTGCCATCTATACTAAATCGAACACTAAAAATTGGTCTCGCTGGGTTTCGATTTAAAAAAAAATCATTTTCATAAGTTTAAACAATTTCCAAAATTAATATTCAGTAATCAGAATTCTCACCATCACTATTGGTCATTGATCAGAAGCATGATTACAAAGGATATCAAAGATGGTGTTACTATTTTCAGGACATTTGCCTTTTATATTAAATCGAGAACAAGAAAAAAGTCTAGCCTGGTCCTTAATTTGGAAAAAATTGTTTTGACAGGTTAAAACAAACCCAGCATTAAAAATACTGATGAAAAATTTGAAACGGCTGGAACGATTTTCATGATATAAGTTTTATATACTAATTCGAGAACTGGAAAACCATTTAACTAGAACTTAACTTTAAAAGCATGTGCTTTGATTGGTTTAAACAATTTTTTTGTTGTTGTTAAACTTCCGTATTAGAAATTCTCAGCAATACTATTTGTCATTGATCAGCAGCACAATTACGAAAGGTTTCTACTCTATGGGAGATGTAATGTAAGTCTGTCTTCGGATTGGTCTGCCGTCTCAGGACATATTGCATTTAAGCAGACCACCTGTTTAATTTTCTGATTGACAGCATTTTTTTTTTTTTTGACTGATGTGTGAATTGTGATAATACTCAAAGATGTAGTTCTTTTTGCTGTCCCCTTCCAGTCTAATACAACTTACACAAAACGAGACTTTTGTACTGACTCAAAAATGAGAAAATTAGATAATCTACACTAAGCAGTGATTTGATATATTTATTGACTTCACCAAAGTTCATTTTGGTAAGTTAAGAAATCTTAATACTATATCTTAATAAAATGCTGCTGATGTACTGCCCTTCACAATTGAGTTAAAACTGTTGATCTAAAATTTTGTATATAAAGTGTTTGTAAATAACAAAGGAATGTCAAGGGAAAATATTCTGCCTAACACAAAAAAAAAAATTTCACTAAACATGATTCCGAAAAGCACTCTTTCACTATACCAGTAATAAATTGGCCGTTAAATAATGGAAAAATTTCTTAAATGAAACATGTTTTACATATTTTTCTAAAAATATTTACGTAAGCATGTGTTGCTTGGCGCAAAATTATTAGCAACTGTTTGAGAAAAATTTCCTGCCAAACCACTAAGCTTATTTTTTTAAACATAAAAAAATTGAAAGAAGACATACTCTTCAGTCAAATAGCTATTTCCTTTTTTTACAGAAAAAATTAGGGATTAAAAATGCATGTGGTCTTTTTCTCTTTATTTTGACCCACTGTAGCCTTTGAGTAAAACAGTGGGTATGTGAAAGGTTCTACATGCTTGGAAAGGTTCTACATGCTCAGTACACGCTCAGTACACAAATTGATGATGTGTGTTTCTTTGCGACTCTAATTCACTACCATTTATTACCAATGCTGCTGTAAATTATAGTTGAGTGTAACAACAGTGAATATTTCGTAGATCATAGGAACAATGAGTTTTCTGTAATCAACATTTTATTGCAATGTAAATGGCAATTTGACAAGGCTTTATTCCAGTATTCTTTTATTTCTTTTGAACATTGTTACACTTCTGTAATTTCTCGCATCATCATAAGTGATTTTTCAAAATTATTTTGCAGTATGCTCTAGCAATTTCATTAAATTATGACTAATTCTATGGTTGAGAGTATATTAGCGTCTTTTGACAATAGCATCTTCAGAACTTAAAAATACATCTAACTACAGTGCAGCTGTTTGAATCTATTTTCAATGTTTTCTGTAGCCACATTTAACTCTTTTTATGAAGCGTCCTAGTGGCGAAACTGTTAGCAGTTCTATCCAAAGAAACCCCTCGTCACACTCATAATGTGGTATGAGGAAAAGTATTAAATACCTTGACAATAAATTTATTATATATTTTACAACTGCGGAAATGTAGTACAAAAAATCTTAGCTGTTATGTCGATAACATGAAGAAATTGGATAGTGTATAATATAACTACCAAAATTGGTCAAGTGCGAGTATTACTCGCTCACAGAGGAATCACAGATGAATCCTAAATAGTATCAAATATTGCTATTCTGTATAACTTTTTTAAAATCTTATCCAAATCTGTTTATGATGACTAAAAAATGAATGAATAACACCACAATGGACGAGGATGTTGGTGAATACATTGTCAAAAATTGTGTTTTCCCTGGTAGTAGGTTCTTGACACAGCTAAACCAACCAGATATCAACAGCTAAAAAATATTCTGGCAGTTCACTTCTAGTATTGTTTCAGAAGTTGACATTGAAATCACCCACAATAATTAAATTTTGACATATTTCTTGATCTATGCTTATAAATATGACATTATTTATACTTTCAATGGCAATGTTTATTATGCATCTTGGTGATCTATAAACAGTTATCAACCGCACACCTATCTGAACTGAAGACATTCACAGTGTCCACTATCTAGACTATCCAAATAGCCTATGGCTCATAGAATGGCCGTGTCTTTATGTATGTCAAAACCATAAATGTCTTTAAATGTTAATATCTCTGCTAATTACTGAAAAAAAATTTCGTAAATCATTATCAACAATCCTTTTATACTTCTGTGATGATAGGTACATTAAGCTCAAATCCTCAAATCCCTTGCTAAGTGCCCAAAAAGAGAAATTTGTGTGTAACGGAAAAATGCGATTAAGTTCGCCGTTATGAGAGCTTTCACACGATATACAAAAAGAAAGATTTCAAGTAACCTAATTAGCCCCCCTACATTTTTCTAAATATATTTGTGAATGTCTGAACCTATAAATATGTGCCTTTATTACTTTTGCCAAATTTGAACTTTCCACGTTCCATAGTTTACGAAAAAAGCGGCTGTGACAGACGGACAGGCCAACACAGAATTGATCTTATAATAATGGTTTAGTTTTTACTTTTTAAGTACGGAATCCTAAAAAATGTATAAAGTGAATTGACAGAATTTGTTATTATAACTTTTAGAAACTAGAAATTAAATTTTTATTTAGAAATAAATAATAATTTTTTGTCTATACACAAATACCGTACGAATGTTGAAAAAACTACCATGCAAGGCTCGGTCTACCAGGTACTGTAGTATAAAGACAGAAAATTGGTAAATTTCATTTGCTATCTTATTTGAAGAATTCTGTGAATTTTTCAGCTTTTGTTTAACACAGTATTTTGTGCTTGAATAAGTAGTTTTTAAAGAAATAATCTATAATACTATACTTCCACTAATTATAAAAGCATTAAAAAATGTTCATCTGTTGTTCTTGTAATATTTATGTCTTTTGATCAGAAATTAGTACTTTCAGTTAGAAAATCCATCATGATACATTTTTGTCTTTAAAACAGAAAACTATTTATTTCATTATATTATTTAGCATGAAAGTTTTCACCAAACATTTTTTCTTTCTGCCCTTGCTTTTCTCCTCAATTAAAATAAAATCAAGTAACTTGCCTTAAAGATAATATTATACTTAATTGCTTTGATATTTTGTAGATCAATGTTTTATGCTTAATATTCACTGTGAATTTATTTTTCTTATTAATATCAGAACATGATTGCCAACCTGAAGACTATAAATTGTGGAGTCCTCATGCACCTAATCATACATGCTTACTTGGACGTGAAGAAGTTTTTGAAAGAAGAATTGCTCATACTTCTTGCTACAGTGGTGTAAATTATGAACGTCCAGTTAAAATTGAAAATTGCCCATGTGACAGAGAAGATTATGAATGGTACATTTTTACTGCTTTTGATCAGTTAGTTACAATTTACTGAGTTAAGTATATTAATTGTTATTGAACAGAGGGTTAATTTAATAAAAGTGGATAAATAAAGATTGTATTTTGCTTTTTAACTATTTTTATTTTATTTTTTATAAGAAGTTATGAAATTTTGGATTAGCATTGACTTATAATATTACTTTTTAATGTAGTCTTTTAAAGTTTGATAATCTATTTTAAAAACTGTTACATCATATTTTTTCGTTTGTAATGCAGAAAACTCTGCAGAGATTTAAAGATCTTTAACTTCTTTGCAGGTGCTCTTTTAGTCACTGTGTGTAAATAGTGAAATTTTAATGAACTGTTTTTTATGACTATTTTTACATTTTTTGGAAAGGGTCATAACTGTTTAAAATTATTTTAAACTCAATCATACCTTTGGACTGCTGTTTTTTTTTCCTTCTTAAATCTTTTATCTTTTACTAATTATTGGTATAATTTAAATTGCTATTTTACCTACATATGTATGCATAATTGCCAACTCATTTGATTTTGCTTGAAATTTTCTTTTGTGTGTGTGTGTGTGTGTTTATTGTACACCTTCTTTAATTTTATTAGTTTTTTTTCATTTTTCTGTCATCTTTTCTTCAAACCAGTAAACTATGTACTCACATCAAAAGTATACATTTTTTCTTTATTTTCTAAAAATGGTGCATGCTGGCAATTCTGGAGCTGGCTAGCATTCAATAACAGAAGTGCGAAAAACAGCTTTCCTTTTGTGCATCTTTTCGAAGTGTCCATCACCTAAACCATTCGATATACGGATAAATAAAAAATACTCACCAAATTACCATACTTTTATCTTTAAAACAGCACAATCTGTTTAAAAAAAATATATGAATATTAACCGTTTGAAAACATTTCTTTTCAAAACATAATTTTTTTTTGTGCTTTTTTTGTTTTCTCTCATTTTTTGCAGTTTATACCACCCCGATTGTTTGAAATAGACAAAAACTAAAAGTACCAGATCATATCTACATACTTTTAACATTGTAATAGTGTAATCAATTTCTAAAAATACGAATATTAAGCCGTTATAAAAAAATTTATTTTAGAAACATTGCTTCGAGGTTTTTGATTTTTTCTTGAAAAGTTAAACCAGTGGCCAAGAGGTTCTGCTCTCGAAGCTGGTAGACGGGAGTTGCTGGATTTGATCCCAATTGCGCCCGTGAGCCTAATCATTTGGAGTTTTCGTGGTTTTCTTTGAACCTTGGTTTTCCAAGCGTAAATACGGGTTAGGTTCCCTTAGAAAGACCCCCACGGAGGGCACCCACCTCCCCCTTAGGGCCTATATCCCTCTTGCTGATAATTGGCCGTCATAAACACCACCAACCAACCTGAAAAGTTAAAAAATCTGTATCTGCTGCATAAATCAAAATCTGAAAGAAAGAAAAAATAACAGACTGCATCTATGCTCATTATTTTCTCGAATTGTGGTATTTGTTTGAAAAGATATTAATATTAACCCTTTCAAATTAATTATTTTCCAAAGGTCACTTTTGCGACACTTTTCACTTTTTGTTTCTATTGCCTGTTGGATTAATATTAGCACATTTTTATTAAAAATATAAACTTCATTTTTTATATTCAAACTTCATTTTTTACAATTGCTCTGAAATTTTAATACAACATACTAACTTTTTAGCTAATGATAGAATATAAATTTTGTTCAGAAATTATGAGATTTGGGAGGAAAATAATCAGTGTGAAAATTAAAAGAAATTCCCACAGTGTTAGCATTTTGTCACCTGCGAATAAGATGATTTTATCTGGCAAAAACTCATTTTATAGGGAGAACACTTTGAATCGACATGTGCAGCCATTAAAGTTTGCAAAAAACTTTTTGCATTAATAAGTTCATATATATAGATGAAGACAACAATTCTACAATATCAAAGATCATAAATAATATTTTCGTGGATTTTTTATGTAGTAAAAATCTGATAGAATCATGTTATTCTCAAAAGTCATGGCTTGCTTAGAATAACATGGTTCTATCATGAAAGAACCATGTTATTCTTAATTTGTGTAACTTTTTTTAACTTAACAAAGTGAAATTTGGTTAATTAAATTGAATAAAATTCAGTGGATAGTAAAATATTTATTTCTAACTATATTTTAATATAATAACAGAAAATTGCTACTTCCACTTATTCATATTAATTAATAGCATCTTTACAAAATAATGTACTTACATAATATAAATATATTATTTAACTGAACACAAATTATTTTAAATATTTAATTATTTTAAACATGAACCGTACAACTTTCCCTTTTCAGTTAAGCAGCAATGTACTATTTTAATGGGGGAGGTGAGTGTTTTTAAAGTTAAAAATTAAGACACAAAATTAGTTAGTGGTTGCATTGAAATTAAATGAAGTTTTTTGTATTACATTCTGGTAAACTCTGGCTCAAAAGAAAAGACTATATATTCCTAAGGGGAAAAAAAAAAATTCTAAAATAGCAAAATAATTTTTATACTGCTTTTTTTGCTCTAATTTTGAAATGTTTCATAAACTGTGCTTTATTTTACAGTACATCTAGGCTAATTTCTCTTAAATATGTTTTGAAAATACAGCCTGTTATCTCTCAGAAATCACTTTAGCATACTCTGCAGATCCTTTATTTTGGCTTTGTCAATTCAGTCCCTCTTACTGTGAGCAACTTTAGGATTTGGTAAAATGCTTTGCAAAGATGATGTTGATTGAACAACATTGATGCTCCTCGTCTTCTGGAAGTGCTTTTTCGCAAATTCACTGCTTTGAAGTTCTAGTCACTATAGTTGCTTGTCTTAAACTCAACATGGTAAAAAAGTTGCATGAACCTTAATTGTGTCACCTTGGTGCATGGAACGAGTTGTAGGCATAGTTTTTTCTACTCGAGTGGAAGTTTAAAAACTTCTGGTTTCATTCTCAGGACTGTAACTGGGTTCTTGTGATTTACTCTCAACAACAGACACATGAATGAAAGCGATGGAAAAAATTCTACTACATATATTCCTTTTTCTATGTGGCTGTGAATATTATCCACTTCTTGCATGCATAAATACCCAGGTGTGCAGCATCTTGCAGCAGTGTCCTTAATATGTGTATGAGATTGCATAAGTATTGTAATTGCATTAGGTATCATTTGGTTTCTATTCTGAGGCACACATCTGTCACTCTACAAAGTTACACTATCAGAATGAGAGAAGTCTGTCAGCGTCTTCTCAACAGTCATCGATACAGTTGAGCTTATACCATTCCCATCTCTGACTGGCATGTCTTCTGTCCGCAAGCAACAATACACTTTCTTTTCTTTGTTGCATGTGCCGTCATTGCTCACATCACTTTTGGGGCATGTTATAACATTTTCTAAGTCAAAGTAAATGACTAATTTATCAGGGGAATTTCTGGAATCATTTCTGAGAGATCTGGTGGTGTCAACTTCTTTTCTGTGTAGATCATATTTAAATTGAATGTCTTCAATTTAATCTAGTTTATATTCCTCACAGTGATCACACTTATCTTTCTTTGGTTGATTGAATTCAATGTTGAGCTGCATGTTCAAGATGTGCCTATAATATGAAAGTTTCGCTCGCTCATCATTGTTTCCTCTGCATTTCTGCAAGTAGAGTTCGAAGATTTTCTGTAAATTAAGCTCTAATTCTAAGTATGTGCTTTTAGTGTTTGCTATGTTGTAGTAAGACTTTACCTTTGGAAAATTTCAATATGAGCTTTTACTTAATCTGTGACATCATGCGAGATTGCCTTACTTGAAGTTTTACACCACTTATCACCAATTGCGGTACCTGTTTTTACATTCTCATTCTAATGCACTGTATAAATTAGTTTCTGACTCATGGACAAAGTTCTGTTCCCAAGTAGAATACTTTGCACGCTTTAACCTTGTCGCTCCATATAAAGAAATAGTAATAAAAGAAGTGCTGTTGACAGGAATTTGTCTCGGTGCTTGATCTCTTTTGCTTATCTAGATACTCAGTCGTTTTTCCAACGAAATGATACTTCTTATTCTCTAAACGCTTATAATATTCATTAAATGCATGCTGTCTGTCATCTCCCAAGAAGTGTTTTTCACATTATTTAAACTTACAAGAATTTAAACAATTTTTTAATGTTTTAATTAATCTTATCACAACCGTTCATTTAGTATTAACGTGCTCTTCCTCTTTTTGATGTTTTTCGTTCCTCTCATTTATCTACAAGGAAGAGAAATTCTTACTTCGCTTTCCAGTTAGCTTCTTAACAGCACACATATGAAAATGAATAGTAGCAGGTAATGCGGAGTCAACTTCTTCGTAAGGTGGTGACAAATTATTAGAACCTGCTTGCATTTGATTTGTAGGAATGTCTTGGACCTGTTCTGATTGGATTGGTTCAGTACCAAGAATATCCGAAGCTGGTACTTCATCTAAACTGTCATCCATTCTCCCCACAATATTTTGAAAAT
Source organism: Maratus speciosus (assembly GCA_963932465.1). Classification (NCBI taxonomy): domain Eukaryota; kingdom Metazoa; phylum Arthropoda; class Arachnida; order Araneae; family Salticidae; genus Maratus; species Maratus speciosus. The sequence continues at coordinate 469,684,346 of OZ010789.1, forward strand.
CTAAATCCGTTATGATTAGTACTTCCTTCCTACCTGGTTCATACCCTGTAAACAAATAAACACAATTCATTTTGCTTATTGAAGTACTAAAAAAACATATGTAAAAGGATTTTTACTGATAAAATTTCACTCTGTATTTTATCAAAATAATTTATTCTCTCAAATAAGTTATAAAAGATTGAAAGTTTTCATGATATATTATAAAATACAATAAAATAATAATAATTTATGTGATATGCTGTCTGTGATTGCTTTGCATATAGAACTGTCTTATTCTGGCTGTTTTCGACAATTTCTGATAGAACTATTTTATTCTCTATTGCAAGTGGAAGTAAATTAGCTATAACATCATTTCAATGCAGAAATGCTTTCATAGATACAAAATAGAACCTTCTTATTCGAAAAATTCATTTTTTTTTTTTTTTTAAACACGGCAGTTAGAGCTTTATTATTCTAAGGTGATGATTTCACACTTTTATTTAAACTTATAACATTAACTCATTTTTTGCGCTAATGCTCTAAAATTTTAATACATTAAACTATCCTTTTAGCTGTTGTTCAGGTAAAATTTTGCTTTAGATATAATGAGATTTATAGATAATATAATCAGTTTAAAAAAAAAAAAAATATCCCCATAGGATTTTGATAAAAAAGAAGAGAAGAAAACACTACGTTTTACAACTAAATTTCAATATTTTTGGACGAAAATTACAAAACGTTTGGATATTAAGAATTTTTTTAAATATTAAGTGTATCTGATGGTTAAAAAAAAGAAAAAGGTGAAAAGAAAAATACTTTTTATAAGCCTTTTTACCACTAAATATCTGTATTGTAACACCAATTTTCTACATAATGATCAGATACATATTCAACACTGATTTTAGGTATAGTTAAGGTTGTTATTGCATGCCTGGGCTACGCTGATCTTTTGTTTAAAAACATAATATAAAATTTTCTCAATATCGTTTGAGCCATTTTTTAGATACAATTAGCTTGACCCGAATCCATAGTGACCAAAAATGACCCACTAATCGAAATTCCTCGAACATGTAACCTTGCCCAGATCTTCTCGTGCCCTAAAACAATATAATGCAAAATTTTGTCAAAATCGTTTGGGTTGACAAATGTTTTTGATTTTCTGTTTCCAGTGAGATATTGGCACTGTTGACTTCCAGTCGAATTTTGGTGCAATAGAAATATTTTGAGAGCTATTGTGAAACAAAAGTGCAATTCTTGGTAGGAAGCTGGAGCTGTACTCTGACATTTATCAACAAAGATGTTTTGTTTCAAGTGAAAAATGTTCATCAATTTTACATAGGGTACTGTCAAGTATATAAGGAAAGTAGTAATACATTCATGAATACTTATAATGAATAAATACGTACGTGAATATATGCATAGTTTAAAGCTCCATAATAGTGTTTGTAGCCAAGATTGGCATTAAACACAAGCAGTGTTGGCAACAATGTGGTTTAAAGTGTATGAGAGCAGTTTTATTGTAGCCACAATACTTCCACCATACCTGTCTGTCACATGATCAATATAGGCTGGTTTCTATCACAAGCTGTGCTGAAAAGTAGACTGATAAAGTGCTGCCCACCTCTTTCATTGGCTGTGATTTAAATAACCATACAGGCAAATGTTTATATTCTAATATAAATTATATGAACATGGTTTATCTAATTATATAAACATTGAAGCACATGGTTACATCCAAGTAAACGTTTTCCCATACACACAAAAAAGAAAGAGGGTTAACCCATTTGTGCCTGGCGTCCTAATTTTGGGACGCTTTCATAAAAAAAATCCCATTACAAATGGGATTATGATATCCTTTCAAAACTTTGTAAAATATGTCTTTAGTATTTGGTTTCAATATTTATTCATAAATGGCAATGCATTTTAAGAATAAAAAAGGTGATATAAATGTTTGTTGTAGCACAAAGTTGGATTTTCTTGAAATAAAATTGCGTTTAAGAAAAAATAAGATATTTCTTTTATTTTTTTGTCAATCATTTTATAAGTGGTATTATTTATAAGACGAAACATTATTTTAGAATACGTATTTTTGCATTTTTTCAGATTCCTATTTTTTTTTTTGTTCGAATTTGAACCTTTATATACCGTTCCAATTTTGGGACGCTAGGCACGAAAGGGTAGGGATTTTCCCCGTTACTGTCTATGCATTAAATGTATGTTTTATGACATTTATTTTGTTACAAAATAGTTACATATCATTTGGATTATTATTTGGCTATAAAATTATTATTTGGCTATTCTTTGTTATTACTATAGGGAGGGGAAGGGGGGGTAGGGGCTGGGCTCAGCCCTCCCCGCACTTAGCTATTGGCTTAGTAAAAATTGATATCATACCATTATGTTTTGTACTAGTTTAGTATTTGACATCCTGAGGTTACTAATATATATACAGTAGAACGTCAATTATCCGACTTTATTGGGACCGAGCCTACATCGGAAAATTTCCGGATAATTGAGTATTTATCAATAATCATCTATTTTAATATGTAACTCCGTCATCGAACTGCTATTAGGACTATTTGAACTGCAATAAATATCTAAATTCAAATTATACATGAAAATAATTTTATTTGTTTAGAACAGGGACGCGTACACAGGGATGGGGGGGGGGAGGGGGATCAAGAGTACAATTATACCGGGATCGGATTTGGCGGGAGCTCAAGCTAAGTTCAATGGAATTCGAAGAAAGGGGAACCAAAATTCTTATCTCTACTTGTGGCTTGGAAAGAAACGCTTGCATACACAAGAAATGTAAAAAAAAAAAAAAAAAGTTGCATAAGTTTTTTGGATATTGACATTAGTTTACAGGGAGTTCCGGTTAAAAGGGGGTCAGATAATAGAAGTACTGCTGTACCATATATACTCATGTGTAAAACGAAGAATTTCCGACAATTTTTTGCAAGTAAATTGGGGGGCAGACTTATATGCAAGTCAATTACAAAAGCCAAAAAAAAGAAAAAAGCCTTCAAATACTGTAAAAGTCTCATTTTTTATGAGAATAAATAATAAATTAATATATAAAATATACAAATAATAAAAATTTATTATTAAAAAAATTCAATGATTTGTTTTTGTTTACTTACTATTTTTTCGCATTAGTAGGTGAAATCTTTGGTTTGATCTTATGCAAAATTCAAATAAAAAGTTAGGATGTCGACTTATATGCGAGTTTTCAATTTTTTGCAGATTTTGAATTCAAAAGTTGGGGGTCAGCATATACGGTATATATACTCTATTAGTAATTATTGATTATTGTAATTTTTTTTTTTTTGTAGTCAAAAAATAACCCGAATGATATATAACATTAATAATAATAAAGGACTTTACGTTGTAATATCGATACAAAACAAATAGGTGTTGCTATCCAACGTACAATTTATACACAAGTTTAACATAAAACTCTACGTTTCGGTTTATTCTTTAAAACCTTCATCAGGAGAAAAATTTTCTAAAATATAAATCGACAACAAACTCTTTACATGCTACATTTTGAAATCAATTCAAAATTCAAAACATTCTAACGGAAACCTCTTACTCCCAAATAAAGAGTTCAGTGGCGCCATCTTTTAATCAAAGATGTAAACGAAGAAAGACTAGCTGAAAAAATGGAATTTTCATTGACTTTTCAAAATTGAAAGCCATATTTCTGGTATGTGAAAGGAAACATTATCATTACACACTTCATGGTTTCTTAGACGAATTTCAAAAGATTCACGAATAATAGCATTGCGCGGAAAAACTTGTTTGGAAATAACTTTAGCATGGTCAAAGTCTATAAATGAAATGAGTCCTTTATGGTAGCTTCTTGAGAGTGCTGTAGAAAGTTTACGAAACTTCAAATCGTTTTTATGTTCTTGCAATCTTTCGAAAAATCGACGTTTAGTCATACCAATATAGGACGAGGTGGTCCCATCAGAAAATTTAAAGGGAATTTCATACACCCCAGAAAAAGATGAAAAAGGAATTGGATCTATTTTTTTACACAGAAGATTAAACAAAGTCATAGAATTAGAGGCAACAAGTTGAATGTTGAATTTCCTGAAAGACTTTTTTAACTTTTCAAATAGGATAGGAAAATAAGGAACCTTTCTGTAAACTTGATTAAAATGGGGGGAGGGGGGATTAACGGAAACTTTATACTTATCAACCAATTTATAGATAAGGCTTGAATTAAAACCATGACATAATCCAATGTTAACGATGAAATTGATTTCATCATCCAAAAATTCATCGGAACAAACAAGTAATGCACGCTGGATAAATGACCTAAATGCTGCAATCTTATAATTCCATGGGGCAGCTGCAGTGACGGGAAAAACATTGTTTAATTTCATAGATTTCCGGAAAATTTTCCGTTTTAAACAATTGTTTTCTTTAATAAGGAGAACATCAAGAAAAGGAAGCGAGTTATTGTTTTCTAACTCCATCGTGAACTTAATATTGTTATCAAGTTGGTTAATTTCGTCAAAAAATTTTTCTAAGGATTGTTTCCCATCTTCCCAGATAATAAAAATGTCATCGACATACCGTAACCATAATGAAGGTATAGGAAAAAGTTTCTTAAAGATGAGTTCTTCTAAAGGACGCAATTTGAATTCTGCCAGAATACTAGAAATAGGTGAACCCATAGGAGCTCCTTTCTGCTGTTTAAAATATTTATCTTTAAAAATGAATACATTACTTTCCTTAATTAAGTTTAAGCCCGACTTAATAGAAAATTTCATATTATCACTTAAATGAGGTAACCCATCAATGGATAAGCCAATGGAAAGAATAACTTCTTCCACATCGATGGGCGGAAACAATGACACAATGTCAAAACTTGCCAAAATTGCATTATTAGGAAGATTAAAATCCTTAATTCGATTAATGAATTCCAACGTAGAAGAGAAAGAAAAAGTTGAAGAGGGGAGAATACTTTTAAGAAAAAATGCAAATGCTTTTTCAACAAAATATAACGGGCCTTGGCACCTAGAAACGATAGGACGAAATGGAAAACCAGTTTTGTGGTCTTTAAGACGAGCAAAAATACGTGGGGTAATCCCAGTGGGGTTTAATTTAATTTTATCTTTGATCGAAGTAGGCCATTCACCATTTCTGATCAGTTCCTGTGTTTTACGAAAAAGTTTAGGATTTGGATCTTTAACAAGCGTTGAGCATGACAATTCTTGAATGCATTCATCCATCTTCAAAAAATACTGGTCTTGATCTATAACGGCAATTTTTCCGGATTTATCTGTTTTCATAAAGAAAATGTCAGAATCTTTCTTTAATTTTGAAATGACATGTGGAATTCTACAATTAGGAATTTTACTGTTTAAAAACTTCATGCTAATATTACAAACTTGATGTCTGGCCATTTCTCTTTCAGAAACTGGTATAACTTGAATTATACTTTCTAAATCTGAACAAAAGTCACTCTTATTTATTATAGCAGGGAAAGAATATTTGCTACCTAAAGAAATCAAACGTCAATGAAAAGTCAATGAAAATTCCATTTTTTCAGCTAGTCTTTCTTCGTTTACATCTTTGATTAAAAGATGGCGCCACTGAACTCTTTATTTGGGAGTAAGAGGTTTCCGTTAGAATGTTTTGAATTTTGAATTGATTTCAAAATGTAGCATGTAAAGAGTTTGTTGTCGATTTATATTTTAGAAAATTTTTCTCCTGATGAAGGTTTTAAAGAATAAACCGAAACGTAGAGTTTTATGTTAAACTTGTGTATAAATTGTACGTTGGATAGCAACACCTATTTGTTTTGTTTTGATATATAACATTTTTGTAACAAAATAAATGGCATAAATCATAGGTCTAATGCTTAGACAGTAACAGAGAAAACCCCTATCCTTTCGTGCCTAGTGTCCCAAAATTGGGACGCTTAGATTTTTATATGTTAAATAAATATTTTTTCAAAGAGAATTTTTTTATTATTTTTTACGTTCATTTTACACCATTTACTTTAATTAAGCACAGTATTGAGTTGAAAAAAAAATTCAGGCACTAATGGGTTAATACAGGGAAATCGAATTTGTTCCACACTCACACCAAACAACATTCACTAAATTATGCCAAATGTTTTCAAACTGATTATGTAGCTTTCCCTATGCAAACATACATACAACATGCGATGAATACATACATGATATGAGAATTTTCTCAAATTCTTTTTTGATGATTATCCATTAAAATGCAATGAATATGAAATTAAACAAATTTGCATATGTACAGTAGGTAAAAATAATAAAGAAATTTGAAATTCAAACCCAAATTAGAACTATTTGGAAGTTGCAAAGAATGTAAGGTCTAATTTAACTACCTACCAATTTCCACTTTCCAAAAGAAAAAAAAAAAAAAAAAAAAAAAAGTAAAGCTTCTAAAAGTTAATCTTTATAATTAATCACAAATGTGTACATCAGTAACATTAACGTCAGAAGGATGCAGGCAACAATGTGGTTGAAGTACAGGAGAGTTAGAACATTGGAGGTAATTTTTCAATTAAGTGAACCATTACAGTTTTATCTCTTTGGAGGAAAAAATGAACTTTTGGGCCACCATTTTGACCTGGTGCATATTATTGACAAATATTTTTTATTTTCAATCCCTGTAGAGATTTTAGCATTAACAATATCTGAACCTATTTAGAAGCTAATAAGACAAAAGTAATTTTTAACTGGAAGTAAAAAAGCTGAGAGTGAGAAGCTGTGCTCCCATAATAAATAGCGTATACAGTAAATCTTTATCTCTAAAATTATTGCCAGCACAAGTATTATACAGATTAAAAAATTATAATGTTAAATGAAAATTATTAAAAGATTATAGTATGCTTAGTAATATCATCCTTGATTACATATTTCCTTTAGGGGTTTTTTAATGCTTAAGTATTTTCAAATAAAAATCCAAATTTGTCTGTAAAATATAAACAATCATTTTATACATTTTTTTTATTATTGCATTCTCCTTTTTTATGCATGTAAAATGACTGTTCACAGTGACAGTGTCTGTTTTATTCTTCTCTCCTCATCCCCTTAGTGTAAAATAAACTTTTTTTATATCTATAAATAATGTTTAGATGTTTTATTCTTTTTTTTTTAATTTTATTTAGTTTAATAAATTTGCTTTGAATTTTTTTATCTCTTTTAGCGATTTTGGATTCAAAGAAGAATCTGACCAGTGTGTTCGAGATAACGAAAGTGAAGCTGATCCTGATGCTGTTCCAACAACTTGCACTCCTGGTGCATATTATAATAGAACAAAAGGGTAATTTTAATTATTTATATTTGTATTTTGTTCTAATTATATCGTTGCTGCAAACAAAATGTAAGTATTCGAGATTCTATTTAGAAGTCAAACTGATAGAATACCTGATAGAATACTTATTTCTATATTTAAACAATAATATCCGACGTTATACACAATTTCCCTGCCTCAATATATTTTAATAAAATGTTGTTTGAAGAGATTCCACATATTCTAAGTAGTTCTTAAAAGTTTTCTATTTGAAATTGCGAATGTTTCTTACTCTTTAGAGGAGAGCATCTGATTTCACTAAGAAAATTCCACATACCTTGAAGAGTCCAGTTACTAAGAGACTTTAAGTGTTAAACACTTATACAAATGACTTTCGATTGTATTTATAAAATCGACATTCACAAGGACAGTATATATCCGTTTGAAAGCCTCAATGGATAAAAAATTCGAAATGTAGTCATTATTATTATCTTAAAAGGAAATTTGAAATTGCCTTTAGTAGTACAAAAATAACTGTGATTTTAGAATCTATTCCATTCATTTCACTCTTATATCTGAACCTGGGAGCATTTATGCCTTATAAATAAAAGCCATATCAAACTACTAGTTTCTAACAATAGCCCTAAAATTTCCAAATAAATCATAATTTAAAACATTTTAAGAACGTTTCTGGCTCATTTCAACTTTTTAAAATTTTATTTTAGAAATTGTTCTTAGTAAGCATTTACATCTTAAAAGTAACATTATGTCAAATTTCAAGTTTCCAGCCCTTACAGTATCACAGAATTACTAATTTTTAAGAAACTGTTCTGTGAGAGTATTTATTTCTTAAGCATAAAAGCCATGTGAAATTTAAAGTTTCTGTCCCTAACAATTCCAAATAAATTATAATTTAGAATGTTTTGTACACATTTCACCCTTTTTAAATATTTTTTTTTTTTAGAAACCATTCTCAGTGAGCATATTTACATCTTTAAAATAACCAACATGTCAAATTTCAAGTTTCTATCCTTTACAGTTTCATATAAATCATAATTTAGAATGATTCACTTATTTCACCCTTTGAAATTTTGAATTTTTTAGAAACATTTTTAGTGAGCATTTACATCTTAAAAGTAACCACCATGCCAGATTTCAAGTTTCTAGTCCTTTCACGGAAAGTGCAATTTTAGAATGTTTTTTGCTCTCACATCTTCTTGGAGGTAGTGGTACTGACATAAAATGTACCCTATTTTGGAGCAACGACAGTCACCATCATTTTACAATCGTTACTTTTGAAATTGGTTTGTGGTTCTAGAGATTACACCTACAGATGAATAAACACACAGATGTACTTTTCTTCTTTATGATATTAGTAAAAAAAGTCCAGGTGGCCAACAAGAATAAAAAATAAATTAATACTTGTCTTTTAAAAATTTTGTCATCAGTTAACTAAAAAATGCAAAAAGTGGTTATCTGACCCCAATCTTGAAAAAAAAAAAAAAAATGGTTAATTACTAAAGCAAGAAAAAATACTCTCTATTCTTTAATGATGGCTTATGAAAGATGGCTACATGTAGAGAACTGAAAATAAACTGTTCATAAAGCATTTTATCTTGATATGTTTGACTCGCGGAGAGTGGCCGATTATTGGAGCATTTATCCTATATTATTTCTGATGCCAAAATGCTTTTTTCTATCTACATACCAAATGCACAGTAGTGAATAACAGGGTGTCTACAGAATCTGGAAATCAGGGAACCATGGAAATATCATGGAGGTTTATCAATCTGAAAATATCAGGAAAAAGTCAGGGAACTTTGTAAAAATACGTTAAAATCAGGGAATTTTGTCTGTGTGCGAAAATATGGTACTTCTTAGTTATCATGTCGACCAAATTACTGTCGCCAAATTGTAAGATTAAATGCCAATAATGGTTGTCATTAATAAATTAATTGTAAGATTATGGCCAGTAAAACCATTAATTCGACATTTTATTTGTATTTTTTATTAATGTTTTATTGTTCTTTCATTATTTAAAATAAATATTGTGATTGTGTATAATTTGGCAAGAGGTTTGGCGATTTATATAATTTGGCGAAATTGGTCAACGGGATAACTAAGAAGTACCAAAAATATTTGCACTTTCACCTTTCTAACAAGACTGATTCGTGTATTTTATATACCATATTTTTTCACATACTGATTAGTCTTTCCGAATATTTAAAAGAAGATGCACATGGTATGAGTTTTTGACATTTAACATAAATTAAGGTGATCCAATGTCCTCATTTTCTGTAGATAGCGCTTATATTGAAGGCAATTTATCCATTTTTAGGTGCGTTCGTAATTATATAAATACGTAGCACCTATAGTCGTCGTTCAGTCCGTCCGTCCGTCCGTCTGTCCGTTCGTCTGTCCGCATGTAACAGAGCAAAAACTACCCAACCGAATGGTCTGAAATTTCAAATATATGATTGTTGCAAAATTTTGTCGAGCCATTTCAAATTTTAGGAAAATCGGATGTATAGTTTAATTACAGGGACAGTCAAAAGTTTTTCTTTACATTACGGCCAATGGGAAAAATTATTGCAAGTGCATTTTAATGATATTAGAGCCGTCCGAATGATCTGAAATTTTAAAGATATAATTGTTGCAAAATTTTGTCGAGCCATTTCAAATTTTAGGAAAATCGGATGTATAGTTTAATTACAGGGACAGTCAAAAGTTTTTCTTTACATTACGGCCAATGGGAAAAATTATTGCAAGTGCATTTTAATGATATTAGAGCCGTCCGAATGATCTGAAATTTTAAAGATATAATTGTTGCAAAATTTTGTCGGCCATTTCAAATTATAGGAAAATCGGATGTATAGTTTAATTACAGGGACAGTCAAAAGTTTTTCTTTACATTACGGCCAATGGGAAAAATTATTGCAAGTGCATTTTAATGATATTAGAGCCTTCCGAATGATCTGAAATTTTAAAGATATAATTGTTGCAAAATTTTGTTGAGCTATTTCAAATTTTAGGAAAATCGGATGTATAGTTTAATTACAGGGACAATCAAAAGTGTTCCGTTACATTACGGGAATGGGAAAAAATTATTGGAAGTGCATTTTAATGATGTATCAGACTATGCACTTTATGAAGTGCAAAAAATTATACATTCAGTACAATATGGGGTGCAAAAAATAATTATAAAACTAGTTATAGTACGAACGCACCTCATTTGCCACGTTTGACGAGCAATTTCCAACTTGTTGAAAATTGTAAATGATACGTTAGCATAACCTCACCAGACGACCAGCTTAATCCAATTAGCTATCCCGTCAGATGTAGATATGTCTTAAGATTGAACCTTTTTCAGAAAATGAGGAAATTTTCTGGTCACCAGATATCTATTGGCCACTATATAAAGTTGTTGGACTAAATTTTGAGTTTGGATTTATAAAACTGTCAACCAATACTTTATGAATATTAGGCAATTTTTATGTTTTCTCTTGTTTTTTCTTCCAAATAAGATATTAGCAAGCTGGATTAGATAAGTGTGTTATATGAGGAAGAAGCATACATGAAAAAATACTGTATGTGTATTATTGTTAATAATGGAAATCAGGAAAGTCTGATAGTCAGGGAAATCATGGAAAAATCAGGGAACTTTTTTTTGCAATTTATGTAGACACCCTGAATAAGGTATCATTTGAAAGCTTTTTGAATAGCTTTTTAACATAGTAATGCTCACATTTTTTTAAAAACATGTTGTTTGATTTTTTTTTTTTTTTTTTTATGTAGTTAATTCAAAGTTAATAGTAAAAAAAAAAAAAATCATACTTTGCATAGATCCACTAGTAATCTCAAAGATTGCACTGCAAAAATGGATCAACTGGTAATATAGAAATTATAAACTTCCAAAACATTTAAATATAAATTAGAATTTATGTTGAAAGGAGGCTTCTCTTTAAAGTGGTAATAAATTTTTATTTTGCCACAGATCGTTTATTACTCAGTTGATTTAATTTTAAACTATGATTTGTATTCTTAATTTACACAAAATAAATGTTGGATACCTATGATTTATTAGCATATTTTTGACCCAATATTAATGACCCAAAAACGACCCTTTAATCAAAATTTCTCCATGTGATTCAGCTCAATGGTCTTGTGCCAAGAAACGGTATAGTTCAAAATTTTGTCTAAATCATTTGAGCTGTTTTTTAGATAGAATTAGCTTGACGCTGACCCATAGAGACCCAAAATGACCCACTAATCTAATTTTCTCGAATATGCGACCAAGCCCAATTTTCTTCTACAGCCCATAAACGATAGAATACAAAATTTAATCAAACTTGTTAGAGCTGTTTTCTAGATATAATTAGCTTGACCCATAGTTACCCAAAACGACTCATTAATCGAATTTTCTCGAAAATGCGACCTAACTCGATGCTCGTCTCGTTCCCGGAAACGGTATAGTACAAAATTTCATCATTATCATTTGAGCCATTTTTAGATACAATTAGCTTGACACTGACCTGTTGTGACCCACTAATAGAATTTTCTTGAACATGCTACCAGTGGTCTTCTGGAGCCTGAAAGCGATAGAATACAAAATTTAGTCAAAATCTTTGGAGCCATTTTCTAGATAAAATTAGCTTGACCCACAGTGACCGAAAACTTACCCATAATTGAATATTCTTAAACATGTGATTTAGCCCAATAATCCAAAATGGTAGAATCCAAAATTTAATGAAAATCTTTAGAGCCGTTTTTTAGATAAAATTAGCTTGACATGTAATGACCCAAAAATGACCCTCTAATCAAAATTTTCTGAATGTGTGACCTAATCCAATGCACTTCTTGAGCCTGAAAATGATAGAATGCAAAATTTAATCAAAATCGTTAGAGCCGTTTTCTAGATAAAATTAGTTTGACCCACGTATCAAATTTTCTCGAATATGTGACTAAGCCCAATGGTCTTCTCATAATCCAAAATGGTAAAATACAAAATTTAGTCAAAATCATTAGAGCCATTTTTTAGATGAAATTTGCATACATACACACACAATTTTTGCTCATATTATAATATAGATAAAGTAAAACATTTCCCTTGGAGCATTTGAAAAATCAGACCTGCCTTTTAAGAAGAATGACACATGCACTGCAGAATTTCATTAAAATTAGTTCATTCTTTAAAAAAATGTGTTTGTAATGTTTGTACAGAGTTTTCATACTTCTTGTATAAAATTTTTGTGTTTCTTCTTTTGTGGAATAATTTTATAAAGTTTAAATTGTATTCTTTTTACTTTAGTATTTTTATTTGTGAACGCATTAAAAACTATGAATCATTTTAGCTATCGTAAAGTACCTGGTGATATGTGCATTGGTGGAAATGATTTCTTGTATGAACCTGATTTAAAGCTTTGTCCAGTTGGAGGTATATATTTTTCTATTTTTATAAATGTACAACTCTAATTTTTCATAAGTTAAGTATAACCTTTTGTTTGTAGAAGGAGCAGAATTTCTTCTTGTTGCCGAATTACATAAAATCAGTCAGTTGAACTTAAACTCTGAGTCTCCTCAACTGCTTGAAATTCCACTGGAGAATGTTCATAATGTTGTTGCCCTTGATTACCATTATGGAAACCATTGTTTATATTTTCAAGACACGGATGAAGAGAAAATATATGTAAGTTTTTATGATTATCTTGTCATGTGTCAAAGTATTAAGTGCTGATAATTATACAAATTATTGCTAAAGTGGTTTTAGCACAATATGAATATGAAAAATTGATTCTCAAAATATTTAAATATTTTAAAAAATGAAATTTTCATTTGAATTATGCCTTAAAATTGCAGATGTGCTCCAATATTTGCAATTTCTCAAAAAAACATCTACCGTCTATGAGCAATTAATTGTTTAATTTTTACAAGCATGAGGTGCAAGCCATCGAAATTTGATAAAAAAAAATGTTAGATTGAATTTTTAATAAACCTACAAAAATAATGATAATAAAAAATCAATTTTGCATAAGCTAACTCTTAAAACATTGTTTTTAACCAAAATTACCAAAATATTATTTCTTAACTTCAACTTTTCAAATTATCGAAAAATTTAATTTTGTTCCTGTAAGTAATTGTTAAAATTGTTAACGGAATAAGACGTGATTTATGATCGGCATTGGCCAAGTAACCCACATTAAGAAAATGTATTAATTGAGATATATGAAATGTTCCCACCTGCCCCTATAGGGGCAGCAGGCACTTTCTTTATACCTAAAATATTTATTTATTAGGTGAGTTGCGAGTAGTGAAGAAACTTGTACACAATTAATAAAGGAATTTTCGCTGAGAGTAGATCTTCAGGTTGAAATTCTATTAATTATTTCTTGGGTGACTACTATGTAAAAAAAAGGTAAAAATGTAAGATTAAAAATAGAATATATACAGCAGGATGGTTGTAACAGTTTTAAACTGCTTTTCAAGCATAGATTTGATGTATTCCATGTTTTGGAGAATATCTTCCGAGAAAACAATGGAAGCAAAATTGATCAAACAGCATGTCTGATATGCAGGAACGTTCATCAGTTACTAACTGTCCTCTGGGGCAGCAAAAGTAAAGTCAGGATGCCTTATTCTGTAAAACAAAGCATTTTGATTAGATCAGCAGTTCTCTATTATTTGAAATAAAGTTTTTTAAATTGAACGTCCAATGGACCCTGTTCAGTGCTGTCACCTTTTAACATTTCTATGAACGAGTCTTAAAGGATTGAAGAATGGATAGTTTTAGTGCTGCCATCTACCGTTGCGATGAAGGACTCCTAACTATGCTCTGGAGAAAATTACTTGTTGAAGTTGTTCAATCATTTCACGCGAAACACAGTATATTGTCACATAAATTCACAAACAGGTATATTGTGGCATAATTTCACAAACATTGTTTCGCGAGTGATAAAAAAAAATGTTTATATTAGATTTGTTCACAAAACTAACTGCAGGTACGATGATTTCTAACATTCCTCCTTTTTGTGACGAATCTATGATAGTGTTAATTGCAGTTCTTTTCTTAGAAGTTCAAATTGTGTTTTCGGAAGTGGCTTGGTCAATATATCTGCGACCATGTTTTCAGAAGAACAATAAACGATTTTTATTATGCCATTTTCGTGTTGATGTCTGATGTGGTGGAATTTCACATCAATGTGTTTAGTTTTTGTTTGTGGCTTTTCATTTTTCATTAGCTTTATGGCAGATAAGTTATCCTCATAAACAGTTATCGGCAGTTGTTGGTGCAGTTCGAGATCACTGAGTATATTTACTAATCATTTGATCTCTTGCGTGGCTGTTGACACCACAATATGTTCAGCTTCTGTCGAAGATAGGGCAACGCTAGTCTGCTTCTTAGAGACCCATGCTAAGATGTTGTCACCTAATTTAAATACGTTACCAGTCGTCGTTTTTCGATCTGTTCTGTCATTCGCCCAATCGGAGTCACTATATACTGTTAATGCTGACGGTTTCGACTTATTAATAACAAATTTCAATTCTCTGGTAGCCATCAGATACCTGATGAGTTTCTTCCCAATGATGAGTGCTAGATGAGTGCTTACCAATCAGCTTGTCTTGGGATTCATTCCTCCTCAAGACCGCCATGTAGAAAAGCGGTTTTGACGTCAAGGCGCGTCACATCTAAATTCTTATAAACGGCTGCATTTAAAAATGCTCTCAGTGTGGTATGTGATATGACGGGGGGGCGTATGTTTCGTCAAAATCACATCCATATTTTTGTGAGTAAGTATCCTTTGGCGACTAACCTGGCCTTATATCTATCTCTCTATGGTGCCGTTGGCCCCCTCTTTTGGCTTTAAATGTCCACCGAGACCCTATGACGTGCTTTCCGGGTATTGCCTTAATTAATTTCCTTATTTTATTTTGATGTAGCAATTTCATTTCTTCATTGGTTGCTTCCAACCACTTATTTTTTATTTCTGTGTCCTCAATGTTTTGTAATTTGGCCCATGATTTAGGTTCCTCAATTTTGCATAAATTTACAGTTATTCCAAAACGATTTGCAGGTACGCCTCTGTTTTGCCTTTGTGACCTTCTAGGTTTGGGATTATTTTACATCGGGTTTCTACTTGATCTTTGATATAATTTGTTAAATCAATTTTGATATTTTCTACGGGTGTTTGAGCGTCATTTTCGTTTTTTGTAATATCATTAATTTCCTCACATTTAGTCCCCTCTTCAATAAATTTTACGGTTCTTGAAATTATTATGTTGTTATCCCCCGTATGAATTCTGTATCCTTTGCTTTGAAAATCGTAACCCATCATGACCCCTTCAACAGCTTTTTCCTCAAACTTGGTCCTTTTAGACTTATCTATGTATGCAAATGCCTTACACCCAAATGTTTTAATATTAGATAGGTTGGGCTTCCTGTTGTTCCACAATTCATACAGTGTTGCGTGATTTTCATTTGCATTTGTTGGCAGTCGGTTGGTTAGATATATGGCTGTCATCACCGCTTCGTCCCAGAAATGCCTAGGCAATTTTGCATCTGACAGCATAGTGCATGCCTTTTCTACGATTGTTCTATTTTTTCTTTCTGAAACACCATTTTGTGGACTATTGTAATGGACACTTAATTGGCATTCATGCCGTTTTCGGCCAAGTAGTTTTCGAAGCTCTCACCAAGATATTCTTTGGCGTTATCTGATCTTATAGATTTTATTACTTTCCCGAATTTATTTTTTGTTAAGGCTACATACTGTTTTAACTTCACGACCGCTTCTGACTTATGCGCTAATAGGTACGTCATAGTGAACCTGCTGTAATCGTCTGTGAATGTTATGAAATAGCGCTTACCCCCTGGGGTTTCCGTCTCCATGGACCCACAAATATCAGAATGTGTAAGAGAGCAGGTTTCTCTGCTTCTGTTTTTAGCTAATTTGGGGTAGGGTGAAACTGAGAGTTTCCCCTCAATACACTTAGTACAGTGCGTCTCGTGCTTACAGTAGGTTTATAGCTATCCCCTCGGCCAATTTATGATTAACTAAATATATTTAATTGCGTCAAAATTTTTATGACCTAGTCTCCGGTGCCATATGTATATACAGTTGTCATTATTACATGAGGTTTGTGTGCTTAAGGTGTAACCATACTCTTCCCTGGGATTTATTTCGTAAAGGTTGTTGTTAAATTTAGCAGTTAAGATAGTGTTATCTTTAACGAAAAAACAAGTTTCCTTTTCAGAAATTACTTTTATATTATTATCGGTTGCCTTTTTTACTGACAAAAGATTACTCTTTAATTCCGGGCAATACAGTACATCCTTAAGTGTTATACTATTTTTCAGATCCGTGTTTAGTGTTACGTCACCTAAACCTAGAGAATTTAATCTTTTCCCGTTGGCTATTGTGATGTTACCAAAATTTCCTGGTGTAAATGTTGTGAAGTGCTCTTTTGTGGATGTGACATGTCTAGTACAGCCTGAATCTATAATATATGTCTTAGGATTTCTTGTTTGTGTTTCGTTAACTATTGTTGATTCATTTTCAAATTTATGTTCTCCTGGGGGAAGAGGAACATCCGAGTCCTTTTTCTCGTCAGCTATGTTAATTTTGCTGTTAAAGCAGAAATTTGACGAGTAATCTTTACTATTTTCTTGGCCTTTATAGTTCCCAGTATTTGTTCTGTAACCAGCTCTGTTATTATAGGTTCTATTCCTGTTATACTCATTTTTATAATTATTCTTCTGGGAATTATATTTCTCTTTATTTTTCAATTGAAAACATTCATTTTTAAGGTGGCCACTACAGGAACAAAAATTACAGAATTTTTGGGTTTTATTAGCTTTGTTTGCAATCTTGTATGCCATGTTTTTGGGATGCGAACTGGTGTTTCTAGTCTCTGTGTTGTATGCCATATTTCTCGGATGCGAACTAGCGTTTCTGCTTTTTGTGCGATACAAGAATTCGTCGATTAATTTATTCTTTACGAATTCTAATTTTAGATCACTTTCGTCCCGCGTCTCAAGTGTAGTAATCGTAGACGAGTATGATTAGGGCAGAAAGCAAAGGATGATTGCAACAATATGCGACTCATTAATTTCTTTGCCTATGGCGGTGAGCCTGTCTCTTATTATAAGAATATTATTAATGTGTTCGTTCATATTACCTCCCTCTGACAACTTTTGGGAGTATAATTTCCTGAGAAGGAATAATTTGGAGGATAAATTTGCTCACTGATGTACAGATTTTAGTATAGCCCAAATCTCTTTTGGGGTTCAAAGGTTTTTAGCTCACAGGCTATCAAAGCCTGAGAGCTAATGTGCCCGCCCGTTCTGTATGTATGTGTGTATGTACGTAACGCAATAACTCTTGATAGAAACATCCGATTTGCTTCAAAATTTTTTTCTAGGTTCATTGTGATAAGGCGCTTCCCTGATTAGTTTTAGAAGTTCATTGGTTAAGGATAAAGGGGGAAAAACGGGGTTAGTACAACCCCTTAATTCAGATTAATGGGTTTTTCATGCAGAATCATTCGATTGGCTCCGTATTTGGTATACCGGTTTATTATGTTAAGGAACTTCCCTGATTAGTTTTGGGGGTTCATTGGTTGAGGATAAAGGGGGGTTAGTCCACCCCCTTAATTCAGATAAATGGGTTTTTCATGCAGAATCATTTGATTTCCTCCGAATTTGGTATACCGGTTTATTATGTTAAGGAACTTCCCTGATTAGTTTTGAGGATTCATTGGTTAAGGATAAAGGGGGAAAAGGGGGGTTAGTCCACCCCTTTTAATTCAGATAAATGGGTTTTTCATGCAGAATGATTCGATTTGCTCCGAACTTGGTATACCGGTTTATTATGTTAAGGAACTTCCCTGATTAGTTTTAGGAGTTCATTGGTTATGGATAAAGGGGGGAAAACGGGGTTAGTCCACCCCCTTAATTCAGATAAATGGGTTTTTCATGCAGAATGATTTGATTTGATCCGAATTTGGTATACCGGTTTATTATGTTAAATAACTTCCCTGATTAGTTTTGAGGATTCATTGGTTAAGGATAAAGGGGGAAAAGGGGGGTTAGTCCATGCCTTTTAATTCAGATAAATGGGTTTTTCATGCAGAATGATTCGATTTGCTCCGAATTTGGTATACCGGTTTATTATGTTAAGGAGCTTCCCTGATTCGTTTTGGGGATTCATTGGCTAAAAATAAAGGGGGGCTTTTCCACCTCCTTAATTTAGATAAATGGTTTTTTTTGCAGGATTATTCGATTTGCTCCAAATTTGGTATACCGGTTTATTATGATAAGGAGCTTCCCTGATTAGATTTGGAGGTTCACTGGTTAAGTACAAAGGGGGAAACGGGGGCTAATTCCCCTTCACTTATTTTTTTGAGGGGCATTATTCTTTAAAATAAGAGTATGATATACAATTAGTGTGAATGGCCTGTGAGTTCAATGCCATCAGTTTAGCTGGGCACTTTTCTTTTTTATTCACATTAATAATTTGGCTGTCTTCAATACAGGGATTGATTTTTTAAATATGCTGCATCCAGTGTTTCAGGCGAATTTTCGAGAACATATTTGAAAAGTTCATCTTTAGTAAGTAAATTTTCAATTTTAAACATCCAGTTCAAATAGTTTGAATTATTTAGTTTTTCGATCGATGCTAGATCTTTGGACATAGCCATTATATAATTCTTAGTAATTTATATATCTCAATATACCATGTTACTTAATTACTTAATTTCGGAAGTCTTGTAACTTTCCTTATTTTTCTTATTTTATATCATCAATTCAGTATTTGTAATATTCACATATATAATATATCTATATTATAAAGGACAAACATATCTGTGCGTAACGCATACGTCATTTTGCGAATGGCAACACTTTGAAATTTGAAATAAAATTTTGGTTTGCAATTTTCGCTATTGCAAATTTTTAAACTTCTAAATATCGCACATTTTACATTTTTACACCGTCGTATAAGGAAAAAAATTCTCTTTTACATACAATTTGTTTGAAAGCTGTATCTCAATTTATTTTTGAGATATTAATTTTTTTGTAGTTTTTAGTACCAATTTTGTAATTGTGGCAACTGAAGTAATCCATTTCTAGTAAAAATAAAAGGAAAATAGTCATGGTTTATTTATTTTTATTGATTATATCCTTATTGATGCCATTTTCCTATTACAAATAAAAGTAACTTTTTTCTAATTTTTGAACAGAAAATTACTTCAGCCATTAAAAAAAAACACGCATTCTTCTTCATAAATCGAAAGATTTAAGAATATATTTCAATATTTTTACATTACGCTGATACTGAGTTTGAGAAGATAGGCAAAATGATTCAGTGAGTAAAAATGATGTCATATTTAAAACAAAACGATCATTTTCTTCGATAAAACTAAATATTTGACCAATACTAAATGACCAATACTATGGCAACTAAAGGCAAATTTCTGAATGGTAAATTTTCGCGGGTACTTGAGCTTGAGATTAGAACTTAAATTTTATGCGAATGTTCACATGAAAAGTTGTATCGGACAAATGTGCCTTTAAGTTTGGAAATACATTCACTAATACATTCATTAATAATGTATTGCGCATTAAAATACTTTTAAATTGTGAATTTGAGTGGTGCGTAAGTAAATTTTGAGAATGTGAAAATAACGTACAGTTTAGATTTTATGGGGGAAAATTTTATGATGTGACAAAGCGAAATCCTTTTTACTGATTTTTAACCCCGTAAAAACAAACGTAAGAGCCTCAATCGATAACTTCAACACAATTACTCATCTTGATTACATATTCTAATACAGTTTAATTTTTCAATAATTTAAGCAGTTGAAGCTTTTGGAAATAATATTTTGGTAATTTTAGGTTAAAAACATTATTTGTTTCAAGAGTTAGATAACCAATGCAACATGGAGTTTTTATTGTAATTATTTTTGTAGGTTTATTATAAATTCGATCTAACAGTTCCATTCTAAATATTTTAATTCGTCGAATTTCGACGGGTTCCAACTCGTTATAATAATAATAATATCACGCAAGCACTTTTCATTTATATATACACCACATATACGTATGTTATTGATTTTTCATTTTCATAAATATAAATTTGTTTTCGTATGTTCAAAGTGCTACTTTTCATTTTTCAAATACTAATGTACTGGGTTTTATATATTTATTAATTAATATATCACGTTCCCTTATTCAGTCTCATAATCTATTGAAATTGTTAAGGGAACAAGACGTGATTTATGATCGGCATTGGCCAAGTAACCCAGATTAAGAAAATATATCAAGTGAGATATAATAAAAATGTTCCTACCTGATATTATCTGTAGGGGCAGTAGGCACTTTCTTTGTACCTAAAATATTTTATTTATTAGGTGAGTTGCGAGTAGTGAAGAAACTTGTACACCATAAATGAATTTTCGCTGAGAGTAGATCTTCAGGTTGGAATTCTATTTATTATTTCTTGGGTAACTACTATGTAAAAAAAGATAAAAATGTAAGATTAAAAATAGAATATATACAGCAGGATGGTTGTAACAGTTTTAAACTGCTTTTCAAGCATAGATTTGATGTATTCCATGTTTCGGAGAATATCTTCCAAGAAAACAATGGAAGCAAAATTGATCAAACAGCACGTCTGATATGCAGGAATGTTCATCAGTCACTAACTGTCCTGGAGCTGCAAAAGTAAAGTCAGGATGCCTTATTCTGTAAAACAAAGCATTTTGATTAGATCAGCAGTTCTCTATTATTTGAAATAAAGTTTTTTAAATTGAGTGTCCAATGGAACCTGTTCAGTGTTGTCTCCTTTCATCAGTTCTATGAACGAGTCTTAAAGGATTGAAGAATGGATAGTTTTAGTGCTGCCATCTACCATTGCGATGAAGGACTCCTAACTATTCTCTGGAGAAAATCACATGTTGAAGTTGTTCAATCAGTTCACTCGAAACACAGTATATTGTCACATAAATTCACAAACAGGTGTATTGTGGCATAATTTCACAAACATTGTTTCGCGAGTGATAAAAAAATGTTTATATTAGATTTGTTCACAAAACTGCAGGTGCGATGATTTCTAACAGTAATTAGTAACTTGTAATCAAGATAAATAATTATGAAGTTATCAATTGAGGCTCAGATGTTTGGTATTATGAAATGAAACATCAGCAAAAATTACATCACTTTGATTTACTTTTTACGTTTAATACAAATGAATGATCTGAAAATTATTTTATATTAATAAACAATAGTTATTCTATAATTTTTCTTTCATAATTTTGGAATAAAAGTTTTGAAGATAATTGATAGAAAGGTATTATACAATTGCATTCCTGTTCTACATAACAGCTTGATTCAAATATTTTATTCATTTGACATTTGAGTCATTTGTTAAATTGATATGAAGTAACATTCATTGAAATCTGTTAAATAGAATTGAATAGTTTAATAAGGAGCTATTTGATGAAAATGCTTGTATTTTAAATGTATAGATTTATAAGTTTTGTATGATGTGATCTTTCATTCATATTTGCTTTATCAAATGAAATATGAACTAAAAATTAAAACAGGTGAATAAATAATTTCTTAATATCATGTTCTGTTGATATTTTTAGAGACATTGCACACATCCAGAAAAGAAGAATGAAGTAATTGCTGAATCAAACATTCAAGCTGTGG
This sequence comes from Maratus speciosus, assembly GCA_963932465.1. Taxonomy (NCBI): domain Eukaryota; kingdom Metazoa; phylum Arthropoda; class Arachnida; order Araneae; family Salticidae; genus Maratus; species Maratus speciosus. Next base: position 469,706,319 of record OZ010789.1, read on the forward strand.
AAGGCCTTGCATTGGATTGGATCAGTAATAATATATATTTCTCTGATAGAGAAAGATCTGTTATTGAGGTTGTAAGATCTCATTCTTCTGTGGGTCAACTTCGACGAACCATTTTAAATAGCACTCATATTGATAGACCACGTGGCATTGCTGTGAATCCAATAAAAGGGCAAGTTGGTTTGATGGAATTATTTATTCTCAGATACATAAAATAAATTAAAATTGCTCTTTATCTGTCACATCTCGTTTAATTAAATGAAAATTTAAATTGAATCTCAGCTGATAAATATCCATTAGCCTAAAGACAATTAGTAGCACAAGCAAAAGAAAAAAAAAGATTTTTGTGTATTTTCAATTTATATAAGTTAAATGTACATAATATGTATAACATAAATTTAACAATTGATTTTTAGGATCTTTTTGATTTTTTAAAATTTCACCGTCCCTATCTTCCACTTGACATTATTATCATTCTTTTTGAAGATTGAATTAGAATATGAAACTTGTTTGCCCCCATGTTCTGCAAAAATCAGCATTATAGATACCAGGCAATCACTCGGATTACCGTGGTTCAAGATGCCCAATATATTGCCCAGCATTCAGAACATAGATGAATATAGTTTTTAATTGAATACTCTAATAGATATTTTACATGTAGTATATTTTCTTAGATTGCTCACCAACTACACCAAAATGCCTTTTGGTACTTTTGTATTAATTGTACGTCAACAGCCAATCACAAAATATTTCATTATTTATAACAATCTGTGATTCTATTATTTCAGTGTTTAAGTTCGTAGTTTGATTACATATCTGATAAATTCATGTTTTATTTATGTATTTTTTTGAGTTTTATTACATTTAGTTATGGAGTATTACACATAAACAAACAAATGCTGAGTTATTTGCATTGTTTTAAGCACAAATATGTTAATCTTCCATAACTGCATAGTACACAGATTTAAAAATATTCATGCTTGGAAATTATTTTTAAAACCATAAAAAATCAGTTAATTGAAACATAGTTTTCAAACAAATTGCATTTGAACAAACCCCTCCCCCCTTCCTATTCAATGGTGTAAGGATTAAAATTTATGTTTAGAAATAATTACAGTTGAAATAAAAGGGAAATGGATTGATTGGACCAGGGGTTCTCAAACTATGGTATGCGTACCAGTACTGGTATGTGAAGCTCTGTTTACTGGTATGCGAAAGTCTGATACTGGGACATGAAATGAAATAAAAATTACAGCATGTGAAATCAAAAAGCAGCTCAATCCCACCTCCCGCCCTCCTCTTTCTTGATGTGTCAGCTCACAAGCTCCATGGTTGTTTGCTCTCTGTTATTGCTTTGACAATTTCTAGATAAATGGAACTAATATTTGGTAGATGTTAAGTTGACCTTTTATACACCCCGAAAAAAAGTTTTCTTCTATTACTATATTGTATGTGTGTATATTACTTATTTCAACAAACTTCGGTCTCACATTAATAAGCAGTTTACTTTCAGAAGGTATGTGAATTTCTTATGTAGGTTATTCACTTATTAAATTTTCTTATGTGTATTTTACTACTGATATAAACATAGTATTCATTTAACAAAAAATTGGTAATCAAGGCAACTTCAGATGTGTATTTTTTTCCAAGTTTAACAAAGCTATGCAGTAGTTTTATGTTTAAATACATTTATTATTTGTCACCCTAAAATGATACACTACAAAATATATACACTAAAAAATATTAAAGTCAATTTAAGCACCAATTTAATAATGTAATCATGTAAATCAGTAAAATCTGCTCAGACGGAAGCACAAAGACGGGAAAAATATTTCGTTTTAGACATATTCCGTTTACACAGATTTTTCTGTATTAGCTTTGAGTTTGTCACCTGGTGGTACGCGGAAGTATGAACTTCTATTTAGTGGTACTTCAGTCTAAAAGTTTGGGAACCCCTGGATTAGACCATTGCCATCATCGATATGCCAACATTACTCACAGGCACGTTTTTGCTTTATCACACACACACATATATATATACTAGTATTAAAAAATGCTCTGACGAGCACCAAAAAAGGCTAATATGTTTTTAAGTATGAAAAAGGGTTTGACAAGTGCTTCGAATTGAGCATGAAAAAGGACAAGGGGTACCTTCTTGGCTGCAGCTCACTGTCAATGCCAACTTTGAAAAAAATCATATTTGCGCTTTTTCCATACAAAATATATTCGCAGTACTTTAGTAAATCTTTCCGTCGTGCTTTACATGTTAACTGCACTGTTCCACTACTGTACTGCACATGCGTCTGCAATGCAATTTTGTACAGTGCACTGTGTACTATTATTTCTCTACAAACTATACTACACTTTACATTACTATTATGCTTTTGAACCTCAGTGCACACTCATATTGTGCTTTTGTACTTTCATATTAAAGGTGTATGCGTCTAATGTTCGTTTATAATTTACATATGCACTGTTGTTCTGCATAGTACATCTTACAACCACAGCCACTTGGATATAATTTCAACAATCAATGAATGCATTACACTGTTATGCGTGCACATGTGGAATTGTTCCTGTGCAGACTGCTGCAACAGTCTGCACTGCACTAAAAAATCAGTTTTCTGTACGGTTCTACACTTCGGGCATGCTTGGTGGAACTGCATGAGTGTAATACGCTGCAGGAACTAAGATTTTTTGTATTATGTCGCCTTACATTCATATTTAATCAGGCTGCGTCTTTACTGCCTGTGTCTTTACACTACAGATTTTTATCGTAACTGTGGCTGATTTTTTTTTATATAGAAAAAGCGCAAATATGATTTTTTTCAAAGTTGGCATTGACAGTGAGCTGCAGCCAAGAAGGTACCCCTTGTCCTTTTTCATGCTCAATTTGAAGCACTTGTCAAACCCTTTTTCATACTTAAAAACATATTAGCCTTTTTTGGTGCTCGTCAGAGCATTTTTTAATACTAGTCATTTAAATTTTTTGATAATTATATATTGAATATAAATAAACCTGAGTTGCTTTTAAATATTACCAATACTTTTATCTTATTTCGCACAATAATGCACTATTTAACCAAGTGATACACACTGTTTTATGAGGTTAAAAGTTTTTTAATCAAATTCACGTTATTTTTATTCATAATTTAATTTACTTGGGCTCCCTTAAATATGATTAATATAATACCTTAAACTGATATTAGTTTTTGTTGCATTAAAATATCTCAATTTGTTGATTCTCTCTAAACAAGTAAACCCTATTGGTTTACAATGGAAGTCTATAGGTATTTGGCGATATATCGCCAAGTTGGCGACAAACTTGGCGGTATTTGGCGACAGAACATGTTCCAGCCTATGGCAAGCCCCTTATAGGTATAGAGATGCATTAAATGCTGTTTTATAAACAATGATATGCGTTTCATTCGAGCGTTGCCATTAAAAAATTAAAAAATAATCGCGATTTCTGTGACACATACGAAAGCGTAATATATATATAGAGAGAGATTATCGTGGAAATCGAAGGTTTAGGCCACATCGTATTGTTTAGATAGACCGATTATACTAACATCGTTCTCATGTTTTGCTACAATTTCTTTTTTAGAATAGTAATTCGCTTAAGCTTCTTACTACTGCTATCACTAAGAACTTTTTCATTCTTAGAAGCCATAATGAGAGCTAATATTAGCGCAAACCTGAGTAAAAGTAAAACAAAAAGTTAATTTTTTTTTTACAGTAATAAAGGTACACAAAGCACTACTTACTCCAAACTTGACTAATAACAACAGTTATGCGAGGGTTGCCAACTGAACTATTCGGCAGCCTTGGTCGTAAACCGAGATATTGCACGCCAACCGAGTCAAATTTTGATCATCGAAGTTGGACATAAACCGAACTAACTGGTCGTAAACAGAGGTGGTCGTGAACCCAGGTTCCACTTATATTTTGACCTATAAGTTTGCAAATATGGCATTATTTATATAATCAATCATGATGATCATTAAGCATCTTGGCGATTTTGACAATGAAACTCACCGATTTCAAAGTAACGTTCCGAAGGGTACTTGAACCACCACAGATGTCATATGAACATCACGTTGACACGATTTTTTTCTGATGCGAATGTCATATGCGCATCGGGGTACTTAACTGGCGCCAAAGTTTTGTTATTTTGCTTGATATGGTAACCCGAATGTTGTTGTTTATTTATTAATAATTTGTTTATTTACTTTTATTTTCTTTTTTTAAATTATATAAATTATTTTGTTATACTGTTATTAATTAAACTTTTATAAATTTATTGTTAATCCCTTTTTAAAAATATATATGTAACTGGTATTCGAAAACGAGGTTTTCGCCAAATTGGCGTCAGAAAAAATATCGTGCGACCGTGGTGCATATATGGCATCTGTACCATACTTGGTACAACTTGATTATCCTGTCGACCAAAAAATTATCGCCAAACTATAAGATTAAATGACAATAATGGATCATAGTAAATGTTACATTCACTTGACATTAAACACGATACACATGTTTGTTACGTCATCAAGTGATTTTTAATCAAGTTTTAGCACAGATGTCATATACGATTGGCGCGATTTTTTTGACGCCGCCAATGTCATATACGCACCGGGTACTTAACTGGCGCCAACGTGTCGTTATTTTACTTGATATGGTAACCCGGATATAGATGATATATTAACGAGGTTTTCGCCAAATTGGCGTCGGAAAAAATCGCGTCAATATGGAACGTATATGACTTCTGTGGCCAAGTTTTTATTAGTATTTTTATTAATGTTTTTCTTATTTATTTATTCTTCCGTTATTTAAAATAAAAATTATGTCAGTTTGTATCATTTGGCGAATAGTTTGGCGAAATTGGTCGGCAGGATAATCAAGTAGTACCGTATATTTTTGCTGTACATTTTCGACAATATCTCAAGCAAAAGTACCTAAAGTTAAATGAAACCCTAATTATTTAAGGCACAGATGTCATATACACAACGGGTTTGGCGCGGGGTTTTTTTCTGACCCCAATTTAACGAAAACCGCGTTTTCGAATAGCAGTTACAGATATATTTTTTAATTACTTTCTATTATTTTAAAAAGGAAATAACAATAAATAATGAAACGTTTAATTAATAACTATAGAACAAAACAATTTATATAATTTAAAAAAAATTAAATTAAATAAAAAAATCATTGATAAATAAACAACAATAGCTCAGTTTCCGTATCAGGCAAAATAACACCATTATCGCGCCAGTTATGTACTCGGGTGCGTATATGACATCTCTTCCTTATTAAAAATAGATGGAATGGTATTTTTTAAGGTATGCTTAGTATGTGAAGTATTTATATTACTGCATAACTATAGCTTGTGTAAATCAGGATGTTATGATGATAATTAAAAAAACCTTATATTTAGCTCCTGAACAGAAGCTTGGGATTTACCCTGTTTTTCTTTTTCCTATCAACTCGTTTGTGCTCCATTGTGTCTATTACTCCAGTTCAAAATATTAATCAAGAAAGTTTATATATATATTTATGAAAATTATGCATTATCTGCTTACGTTGACGTCGATTTCAAAAATATAAAAATCTGTCAGTTGAATTTCAATTTTTATTGGCTTATAAAAACAAAAGTACACGTTAAAACACCAAATAAAATAAACTAAGACTGACTTGAGCACAGTTAAAAAATAAAATTTATAGAAAGAATATACTTAATAACAATTAAAAATACTCCAGTTTTTAATTCTAGTAGTTCCAGTCCAGTCCATGGTTTTTAAATTCAGACGTTAAATGTATATGTACTGTAAAAGTACACGTGTTATCCTTTTTTAAAAATTATTATACTGCTTTTTAGGGAGTGGCAACACGAAATAAATTATTGAATTAGAAAATTAGAAAATGAAAAGGAGAGATTTCTATAATTTTATGGGGACATTATAAAAGACAATTTCGATTTTCTCAGCGACCGTCAAACATACAAAGATGAAAAAAAAACCTATTCTAAGTTTTAACAAGAGGATCAAAATGAAACAAAAACGAAGTTAATCCACCCACTGGAACGTTAGCTACACTTTGTTGAATTTTATGTCTTCATTTTTTCGTTTAAGATTATATAAAAAACTACTGAAAACTACAGTAATTTTTTAAATGCTATCAGTTTATTTGTCTCGTCGAGTTCTATCTTTCAAAAGAAAAATCATTGTCGTATGTCAACTGGTTCGCCAGAAATTTAAGAAAGTCGTTTGCATTTTCTATTTCTTAATCATATTATAGCTTAACGCTACCGCGTTTGCTATGATATATTGTTTGTAAATGAAGATCTGTTAATCATCACTTATCAGATGTAATTTATCCATTTATTTAAAAAATAAAAATTACCAAAATTATATATTTCTTTTAATTTTCAATGCTTTTTTTTTTCTTTTCTTTTAAGTGAAAGCTCTCATTTCATCAAAAACATTGAAATATTTTAATTTTGTGTACATAGTTTTAATAAATGAACAAAGGTAGAAGGAGAGCATTTGCTTAGTTTTATTGCTGATTTTCTTCTTGTACTAAGTATTATGTGCTATGTATTTTTAAAGAAAGCTTTTTCCACTTATTCCCACTGCAATTTTCTCCTTCCATTGTTTTTAACTTTTAATAATATATGTATTCCTACTCTAAGACTGTAGAATATGTTGTCTTAAAAATAGAGTAAAATAAATGCATAAATTCTTTGGTGAAGTTATAACTATTTTAGTGGATTGTTGTGGGATAAATTAATAAAGCAGAGTAGAAGATTTTTATAATGCAATTGTATAATACACAATTCTCTATATAACACACAACTTTTCAGATTTAAAAAACGAATTATGTAGTTTATAAACGCCTGCATTCCACATTGCAGAAATACTAGGGGGCTCTGCCCACTGCAAGCTACGCTCACCAACCACCGTTCAGATACTGCAGAATCTAAAAGCACGCTAATCTGATCGTTTTTAAAAAGATTAGAGAAGATTGAATTATACTGTGAAACCTTTAGCGATCTCCCAGTAAACTGGTTTCCATTCAATTCCATTTGATTGCAAAAATTTAAGGCAGAATCAGTTGCTGTTAAGACATCCAATGGTTGTTTTCGTGTTTGATTCACAATCTATTGCCTGTTATATCTAAAATCTTTCGCCAAACTATAAGATTAAATGCCAATAATGGTTGATCGTAAATGTCACATTCACTTGACTTACACGTGTTTACATCATCAAGTGATTTTTATTTCGATGTTTTATTTGTATTTTTATTAATGTTATACTAATTTATTTGTTCTTTTGTTATTTAAAATAAAAAAAATTATGTCAATTTGTATAATTTGGCGAGTGGTTTGGCGATTTATATAATTTGGCGCCGGGAGAAGTAGTATTATTAAAACATTGCTTTGAAGCTGAAATTAAGTGTCATGATTTGTTGTATTGCCATATACACACTGGGTTTGGCGTGCATTTTTTTTTTTACGACAATTTGGTGAACACCTCGTTTTCGAATACTAGTTACATATGTACTTTTAAATTATTTTCTGTTATTTTTAAAATGAAATAACAATAAATAAAAAAAGGTTTAATTATTAACTATAAAACAAAACAATTTATAACATTTTTTGTAAATAAAAAGAAAATAAATTCAAATACACATTTATTAATAAATAAGCAACAATAACCGGGTTACCATGTCAGGCAAAATAACGCCATTTTGGCACCAATTAGGTACAGCGTTGCGTATATGACATCTGTGCCTAATATTTTTCTTTTCATTTCGTTTAAAAAAAAAAAAAGAAGTGAAAGCCATTTATTTTAAATGTTTCAGTTTTAAATGAAAGTTTTGTATTAAATAAAATGATAATGAAATACAAATTGAATTATGAATAAAAGTAACATGATACATTTCTTAGCATACATTTAAGGAAGGCCAAAACTGGTCGCCAAATTAGTTTAAAATAATAACCTTTTCTAAAATATGAAAAAAAAAAAATCTTTTATGATTAAAATTTGAGTTGCCATCATTAGAAAAAAGTATATAAAATTAGAAAAAAAATAATATTTCAAAAACTAATTAAAATTTTAAAATTCTAATACCAGTTTTGAGATCTGCGGATCAATATGGATTTTTGTGTTAATTTCATTGCAAAGTATTCTGTATTTTAGGAGAAAATGTCGTGAAAGATAATCAGTTGTTTAATCAGTCATTTCATAGATTCGTTTCATAAATTCATTACGTTTCAGTCGTTTCATGAAATCTGTTCATGAATTCATTTCATTAGGATTTTATATATATATGGTAGATTTCTACCTTCTAAAGGACTAAGTTTGAGACATTATTTCATCTTTATCTCCTTAATTCAGAGCTGTTTAATGAAAAATTGCCTTTATTGGATGTAAAAAAAAGAAAATTGGAAATTTAGAATGAGTAATGAGATAACATAGCACCATCTGATGGTCATTCCAAATCAAATCATTTCTTTTCAGAGGGAAAAAAATCTGTATCAGAAAGACTAATGAGTAATGTTTGAAATTTCTTAAATCATAAAATCGTGTAGCAAATTAAAAAGTGTTGATTGCTCACAGAATCCAAGGAAAACTGCGAGAAAAATCAAAACTTCTGGAAAATTACCATTGACATTTTTTAAAGAAATAATTTTAAGTATAGTGCTTATTGTTTATTTATTTATATTTTACTGATTTCTTCGTATCAATGCAATTAAATTGTAATTTTTTTAATTTTGATACTGTTCTGTTATCTGATCCAGGCATATTGAAACTATATTTACAAGTTAAATTTAACAATATGAAAACAATCTATAGTCTGAAAAAATTTAGTATCTCAACAACTTTTTGCTCCTAAAGTTTATAATATAAAAAATCTTGTTAAGTTTTAATCCATATTTGGTTATGTTTACAAGATAAGTTTAATTGATGTATGAAATTATCTATATAATGCAAAAATCTATAATATGCACAGTCTTTCCTATCAAGGTGTTCGTTATAAATATCTACTTTATTTAATTTGTCATGAATTATGAAATATATTTCAAAATAAAATCAAAGCATTAATTGGTTTTTCAAGCCTCTTGCTAGAATCATTGAAGTGAATTTCACTCTGTTATATGTGGAAGTTTAACTTGAAAATTGTTTGTCTTTGAAAATGTTGCATTATTTTTCTGCTGTTGAAGTTCAGGAAGTATATTTGTATATTTTACCTATTTAATATGATAGTATTAATGTTAGAAAAGCAATGTTAATTTTTTTTTCCTTATTAATTGAATGCTCTGTGAGTAAGACTATTCAGTTGAGTAACAAACATGCCAGTGCTAAGTCTCATTACAGCTATGTAAATATTTATTTTTTTCTTCAAATTATTAAATGTGTTATCTTTACTATACTCTGCTTACTCTATGTATTTTTTTATCCATTTGTATTATTAATATTACGCATTGTATGATGATAAAATTGATAAATTCAAATGTATTTATAATTTGAAATTTAGTGTGGTAAAATGTAAAAAGAGCAATATGTCAGCTTATTTATAATAATGCATTTTTGATATGTGCCTTCTTCTGTTTCTTTTCATATATTAAGGTAAATATACTTGTAATATTTACAGTGTTTTTAATTGTTTTATTAGATACCTCTTCATAGCTGACTGGAGTGAATCCAGGCCTTCAATTTCAAGATCTTATTTAGATGGGTCACACTATAAAGTTTTGTTTGATTCTTCAGTTGTTACGTGGCCAAATGGCGTGACTATTGATTTTAGTGATAACAGAATATTCTGGACTGATGCTAACCAAGATTATATTGCATCATCTGGTTTTGATGGGGAAAGTATGAAGTACATTATACGAGGAAAAAGACTTGTTCCACATCCTTTTGCTGTTGTTGTTTACAAAGTATGTTTTTTCTTCTTTTTAATCCAAAATTTCAAAAAGGCATTTTTGTGAAAAAAATATTATTAGCTACCTAAATTTTGCTCAATATAATTTTTTGTGATACAATATCACAAAATTTTTCAATTTTATTATTTGTATAACTTTTGAGGCCTGTTTATATTTTTAAAATAAATGAAGTAATCATTTATCAAAATGCCATTTATTTATAAATAAAAAAGAAAAAGTCATTCAGTATTTAGAATATTTCCATTGTAAACTATAAGACTCTCTCATAAAATCCAGAAAAATTGTAAATAATATTTACTGATTGTGACATTAACTTACATGTACTGTTGTTCTATTTAAATTTGGCTTCATTATTCCAATATAACTTTCCTCTGTCCTTTGTAATTCTCAAAAAGAAAAAATAAATGTGGGATAAATTTGTAAGCGAAAAAAAAAGGCAGAAAGTGTTTCAGTAAATGTGGTCAGTGTGTTGTTAAAAATCACGATTTAAAAAAATATAATAAAAAAAATCTGATTCATTTGATTTAAATTGGATTTTTAAAATTTAAATCAGATTTTTTTTATTAATATTATTTGTGTACTTATTTATGTATGTGCATGTATTTATTTTTATTTTTTTCTGTATAGATTTACACATTTCTGTTAATTTCATTACATTTCCTCGATAAAAATTCAAGCTATTTTAAATAAAAATTAAAATTTGTTGCAAACAAATTTAAAAGATTCACTTAAAACTTAAACATTTTATATTATACTATTAAATTTAAATTGTTACACATATATCTAGGTATGTTCTGTGTATAAATTTCTAGTTAATTTAAAGTTATTTATTTTTCATTAATGTTTTACTCCAATAATATATATAAACACATAATAAATGTAACAAATAATTTTAAATGTATATGTGTATTCCATTGCTGATTCAGATTCACGAATGTTATCTTTATCACATAGACTGCAAGTTTCTTTGTGTTTTACATTCTTGCCATAATCCTTGCATATTGTTATTATACCTTTTCCAAAAATTGTATTTTTTTCTGTAAAATAAAGCCGCATTAGATCTTTTTTCTGCGAACCATTTTTCTTGTGTCAACAAATCCAAAAGCTCTCTATATAGCTAGTTTACTATACCTAGTATTAGTAAATGTCATTGTTTCAACTTTTGATTCACACTACACTATACTACTCTATTGATTGACAAAATAGTTACCAGATAAAAAAATAATCAACTGAAAGCCTAAAACTATCAATTGTCAGTGTTATTTCCACAGCCGTCGACAAATTCATCAATCAATCATGCTTACTGAACAGTAGGAATGACTGCTTAGCTTAGAAATACCAGGGATTTTTTTTAGGAAAAATTTGGGTCCTTTAAGGGTGTTCTCAAATCGAAAAGGGCAACTTTCTAACATAAGTTTTAATTTATTTTTGTTCGAAAATGCATGAAACTAGCTGGTGTTGTTGTTCAGAAACTATGTCATTGAGCTGTTTTTTCCATTTTTTTGCAAATGCAATAGATCTTTCAGAAAATAATGTCAAAGTGGGCGTTTTGAACCGAATTCCAGCGCGAAGGGAGAAAGAGAACTCAAGAGCGGGCGAAAAACGGGTTTGTCACGTGATCGATTTCACTTATAATTCAGTAGGCAATTGATTGATCAAAAAATGGAAAAAACAGTTCCATTCCAAATTGCTTCCATGGCCAGGCATTCCAATTTCATATCTTTCTGTTAAAAAATGAATTTGTAAATATGTTAAAACATTTTTTGCTTGTTGAGCAGAGCACTTGAGAACAGCCTTAAAGGCCTTTCACAATTTTTTTAATATTTAGACAGGACCCTTCAAGTAAATTTTCATCTTAAAACAGGGCCCTTCACAAAATTCTTTTTCTTCGAAATAGACCTTTCCCTAAACTTTTCTGTCACCAGACTTAAACTTTCACAAATTATTTTAAAATAAAATTTAATCTGTCACAAAATAACAAGGTACCTATTACATACTTTTTTTTTTTTTTAAATAAATAAACGATCTTGTTAAAAACATAAAACAAGAACCTATATATAATGATATATTCGAACTCACAAAATTGTGATTAATTTTTCAATAAAAAAAAACTTCACAACAACAGGACACATAAATCCTGGACAGACCTATGAATAAGGCAGAGTAACATTCCTTATATTTTCAATTGCAGTAAGCAATGAATTCTAGGAAAAGAAAGGAAAAAGGGATTAGTCACAGCTATTAAAGTATTTTCAGTTATAGAAGAAAGATGAAATTGGAATTGTATAATTCTGTGTTGGACAAATAGTCGAAATATTTATTATGTTATAGTCCAAGTATTGATCATAGTATTTGATCAATATTTTAATCACTAACATATGGGATACAGTAATTTGCAGGTCTAAGCAACTAAGCATAAAACAAATTCGTGAATTGTGTATAATCTGCTTCAAAGAAAGTAACTCTGCACTGAAAGTGCTATTATATTAAATACATTATTTTAAATATATTTAACTATAGCTTAAGCATTTAACTTGCAAAAATGAACTGACCATTTAAAAAAGAAAACAATTTAAAAATGAGATAGCATTTATCAGTACTTTTGAGGAATGCACTATGAATTGATAATATTTTTAATACAATTGCATTTACTTTCATAAAATAATATAGTATTTTGAACTTTAAAAAGTTTTATTTAATGTTATTAAAAGGTAATTTTTAATCTGAAATGAATTATGTCTTTTCTTATAACATAAATGATGAATTTGATTCTTATTTAGCCTGTAAATATCATTTTTAAAAAAACTGATTTAAATCGAAGATTTAAAAAAAAATCATTTGATTTAAATCAAGCTTATTTAATTCAAACAACCCTGAATGTGGTATTAATGTCTTTACTGTGACAGTAATGCACGGCATATTTAAAAGAATACTATATTGTCAAAATACATTTTCATTTATGTCATAATATATTAACTGTTTCTAACTAAGATTGGATGATTTTCTGAAGTAGAAAGATAGAAATTCAGTAGCTTCAAAGAATTTTCTTTTATATTTTGTCCTATATGTTAACCTTCTGAGCATGTAAGGTTTTTCCTGTAAACACTTATAAAATCCAAGATATATTAAATTTCCTTTAACAGTTTAATACTAAATTATCTTTTCATATTCCTTCATCTTATATACCTCTTAAAAATACTAATTTTGTTAAAACTATTTTTGCCTACAGTCAGTTAAACCCATTTTCTTAGAACAAAAATTTATATGACAGACACATAGATGGTTAAATTGTTACAGCTATCTTTAGCTGAAACATCCATTTAACACATGAAACTTAAATATGTTGTTCAAATATATATTATTTGTAGAAAGTAAGAGATATATCATCTATAAAAACAAATTGTCTTTTAGGATTGGATATATTTTGATGATTGGAATAAAAAGATGATTTTAATGGCAAATAAGCATGATGGATCTGGATTACACAGTTTAACTACCACCAATGATAGAGCTATGGATATGAAAGTATTTGCTCCAAACCTTCAAACAGGTTAATAACATTCTTTATAAAAGTATTTTGTTTCAAATTAGGAAATACATACACACATAAGCATAGCTGCCAACTAGAGTCCTGCATGGGTCAGGTACAACCCGGCCCAAACCTTAAATTCCATTTGAAGTCAACCCGCAACCCAACCTGAACCCGATAAAAAAAATTTCCTGGACCCACAATCTGATCTGAATCTGCCAAAATAATTTTCTGAAACCTAACATATTTCAACCCGAATTTGAAATACTTCAACCCGCAAACCGACCCAAACCTGAAATGAAAGTAAAGTAAATCATGCGTTAATGCAATTATGAAAGTAATGTATAATTATATATCTAATGCCAATTTTATGTTAATAGAAAAATGGACAAATCTATATTCTTTAATATTCAAATATAGTAAAACCTCTGAATAGCAGACACCTCGAGATTGTTGAATAGAATTGCTGTATCGACATGGATTGTCGTTAATTTTCTTTTTTTGGCTTGGGATTACTCTAATTTTCTTTCTGCGGGTCAGTTTTATCCTATAATATTTCTTGTGTGTCATGTATGTTTTTTGCAAGTCGGGTTTGTTGTGATTTTCTCAAAAAGTTTGAGCAGAACGATGTTTCCGATGAAAATAAATATGTATTTAAATAGGAATGAGTATATATTCAGTTTACTGCATGAGAAAAAATTGCATATAAGAAATGTCATCATTTATTATTTTTCCTTTAACAACCATTTTCTCGTGTCTCGAAATATGAAAAATATTACAAACATTTCATTTTTGATACACACAAGAATACATGTATTTGTGACAGTTTATGCAAACATACTCATGTATGTGTGTGTAGATTGGGAGGTGACCACTATTTAGAGGTATAAGCATACGAATATAAGTGTTTGGAATCAAAAAAGTGTTTTCTGTACAGAAGTGTCTGCTTTTTAGGAGTGTCCATTATGGAGGTCTTATTGTATATAAATTTTTAACGTGAAAAAATATTTTGGACATTATTTTGAAAAATTAGGTCAACCGAACCCAACCCGCAAGAGTTAAAACCCAAACCAAACCTGAAACAATGAAAGTCAATGCCATCCGAACTAGAGGTCTGCACGGGCCGTAATTTCCAGGCCCGGGCCTGGCCCGACTCATAGAAAAAAAATCTCAGCCCGGCCTGGCTCATAGAAAAAAAATATTGGCCCGGCCCGGAAAAAAGTTAAAATCTCGGCCCAAGTGAATTGCTACAAAACGTTGATTTTTATGTCGATTTGGTTAAAAATTTGGCTCTTACGAGGAGTTCTGACCAAAAATATTTATCTTAACTATTTTTTTCACGTTCCTAAACTTCATTTTTATATAAGTGCTGCAGGCTGCAATATTTATTTTTTTAATGAATCGCTATTTTTTCTATATAAATGATTCAGTTATCATTAATATTCTTAATCCATATTCCATGTATTGAATTGTTAAAAATCTGAAAAATGCTATACAGTAAAATCTTCTAAGACTCAATTTCATAGAAAAGAGGAAAAAAATGCGTTACAGACAAGTTCCCTTCTTAGCAAATGTAAAGGTATTATATATTCTTAGTATATTAATTTTGCATGGATTAACACGTTTTTCAGTTTAAAACAGGATTCCGTCATAGGCAGGTTCCTTCACACGTTTTACAATATTTTAATTTAGCTATATTTTAATTAGCGTATAAATTTACTTTTCTTTAAAAAGAATAATGGCGATTCAAAAATGTATGCATATTTTGCAAAAATCTTTGGGCCATACTTAATTTTACTGACCTTCGAACGGACAGGTCACGCTGAGACAATGATTTTCATATGGGCTGGCTCAAAACTAAGACTGAAAATTTTGGGCCGTGAAGACTAAGAAACCAGTCCCGGCTCTGTACAGAAAAAATAAGTTCCGGAAAAAGGTAAGGCCCGAACCCGTCCCGGCCCATAAAGAGTAGTCACTAGGCCCGGCCCGAGTGCCACAAATGAAAATATGCCTAAGCCCGTGCAGATCTCTAACCCGAACCTGACCTGCAGTGAAAAAATAGACCTGACGCGAACTGCAGGTCGGGTAAAAGCAGGTAGCCTGACCCAGTGCAAGGCTCTACTGCCAACTTGTATGGTTGTGTGCAAAAATTAGTCTTGAATCGTAAATACTAGTGAATTTGCAAATCACGGATATTAACATCAGCTACGTAAGTTGAATTTTTATTTTGATCTCACTTTATGTACTATCTGATATTCTAATATTCTACAATCTGCAATTTAATTATTTTGTTACATATACAGTAGAGCGCCAATTATCTGAACAAGTCGGGACCGACTTAGTTCGAATAAGCAAAAGTTCAGATAATTGGACAGACAATTTAAGGGATGTTCCTGACTATACTAAAACCTTCATGCTTTATCCAGGCTTTACACACTAGCACTAACTGGCAGCACCAGTTAGTGCTAGTGTGTTTAAAAACTGTTCTTTTTTTATTTACTTTTTTATCATTTAAAATTTTCTTTTTCTCTTTTATCATTTTCTGAACTCCAGAGATTATAATTTAAGCAAAAAAGCTTTCGATTGTTGCTTGCTTCAAAGAAGATGTTCTTTCCAATGCTGCCATATCTCGAACTCTTCTTAAATACATTAGTTGAATAGGATCAGCATTCTTCTGCCATTCGAGCCATTTCGTAGCTGTTTCGAAACATTCAAAGGCTTCGTTATGTAATGGACCTGGGTCATTTTCAGAGCATTTGTTTTCATTTCATCAATTTCTTTTTCATCTTAAATCTGATCCACAATCTCGTCATCATTAAAAAAAAAATTGAGAGAAATAGGCTGTTCGGATAAATGGAAGTTCGGTTATTTATTTATTTATTTATTTATTTTTTAGAGAAATAGGCTGTTCGGATAATTGGAAGTTTGGTTAATTGGAGTTCGAATAATCGGCTCTGTACTGTATTTATGAGCATGTAAAATTTCTCAAAGGTTTAGATAATATAACTTTTAGAAACTGTTAAATTATGTTAAACATTAAACATTGTTTCATGCAATGGTGTTTTTGAACTGCTTATTCTTGTAATTATTTTTAAATAAAAAGTACATTTTTCAAGAGAGCTCTGTTCTCAAATCCCCATTTTCTCACTAATTTTTCATTCACAATTTTATTTAATTGTATTATTTCTTGATTGAATGAGGAAAAAAATTAATCAAAATTGGAGAAAGTGAAATCGAAGCAGTATAATCAGGTTTTCATATTCTCACATGCAAAAGAATTTTTATTTATAGTAGAATCTCATGTGGGAGACCATCTTGCTTATTGCACCATGTGCAATTCAGATGTTAAGATGTTTAGAAGTGATATAAAAGAACACCTTGATACGACTCCACATTCAGATAACTTGTACATAAGAAATCATATTACATATTTCAGTGCATATATTTTTATTGTTACTTGTTTTTAAAGCACATCATAAAAATTGTATTGTTTTCAAAATTGGCATGTTGGCAGGTATGCATTAGTAATTTTTAAAACATTTTGTTTAATTTTTTTCATTAATTTTAATTAATAATTAATTTTAATTATTAAAAGTGTTTAAGCATTATTCTGATAACTTTGAGAAATCAAATAATTTATTAAGTATCAGAGATAATGTTGCTTTTAAGGCGTTCTTTTTTCATTCTCTTTTAAAGGTTCTAATCCATGCAGTGGTCCATCAAATGGAGGTTGTATGTTTTTCTGTTTCCCATATCCAAATGGAACTCATGTTTGTCTCTGCCCTGAATGGTCAGTAAAAACAAAGCTGGCCAATGGTTCTGAAGCATGCTCTTGTGCCAATGGTAATGCCATGTTACCAAATGGAACTTGCAATAGTAGTATGTATATTTTTATCTTTATTTTACTCAAAATCTAAATATTGTTACTTATGAATAATTTAATATATTACAAAATTCCATTATTTCAGCTTGTAGCTAATAGGGATAGATATGTTATTTGACATCACTTGGCATGTTGGGAGGTTTTTAGTTCCATTTTTCAATTGACTTTGTTTTACAGATAAGCTATTTTTAACTGAAAAAGTCAACAAAAATGTTCATGTGAAGAGAAGATTATGTTCAAATACAGTCGAGTCTCTCTATAACGAAACTCCATACATTGAATTTCTCTATATAACGAATTTTTAGTAGGAGCGGTTCCCTTTTCCCAGGATTTCATTAAAAACAGTCTCCCTATAGTGAAATATCTGTCTCCATATAACGAATTTTTCATAAAATGTTCTTTATTTATTCAGTTTAAAAAAAGCATCCATTTCACATGGAATCAATTTTTCATCACTGATTCCTGATTTATCGTTCAGTGCTGAGTTTTTTATTTAACTTTTCTACCTTGAATCTCCTTGTTCTTTATGTCCAACAAATTCATCTCCCTTCCCCCCACTCCCGCACACACCTTTCAACACCCTTCTTAAAACAGTTTCAATTGGATTGTTACACATATAAGAGCGGGATCAGAGAAATAATTGAAGTTTAAAATGAATGAGATTGAAGATGATTAATTAAATAAATAAGAAATACAATATTAGGTTAATATTTATAGTTAAACATTTCAAATTCATAATTAAACACACAAAAAATAATTTTTGTTCAAAATTTACACATTAAATAGGAATTTTTACTCATTCTCTATATAACGAATTTCTCTATATAACGAATTTTTTACTGGAACAATGGATTTCGTTATATAGAGACTTGACTGTAATTCTTTATGGAGTAGAATTTTTTTTTTTTCAAATTTAATTGGTACTTTTTTTTTTTTCATTTATGTTTCTAATATGAATGATTTAACTCATTTAAGAAATTTCAAGATAATAGTTTCTGTAACTAAAATTTGAAAGACCAGTGATAAGCAATAACTATGTTATTTTTATGATTACAATCAGTATTTTTTTAAATAAAAAGATTGTAGTATATTTATATTATTTGTTCGGTATTAAGTTTGTAATTTAAAATACTGTAAAACACCCCACTAACTCGAAAGTAAAATCCTAACCCACTTGTTTGCAATTTTGATTTTCTTTTCCATTCCCAGATATAACGCAGCAAATTGTTTAAAATCTAAAATTTAATTTTTTCAAAAAATTGCTTTATTTTTTATCTTGTAGTAAGGTTAATTATCACTCATCTAAAATCTTCTCCCTGGAATGTTTTCTCTGGGAGAATTTCTAAATAAATAGGAGGAAAGCAACTTTTTTGGGGACAGGCAGGTGTTTCTTACCTCTGAATCACATACATATTTTATGCTTTAATATAAATATGTTCTCTAAAATAAGTTTTCCTCCACTACTATTAACAAAATATCAGGGGTTAGAACAGCCAAACTACAAAAAAAGAGAAAAAACCTATCTTTGCCCTCCATCCCCCAATGAAAGAGGAAGGGGGGGGGGGCAAATGATAAGTGATTTTGAGGAGACAGAGAGATTTAGAAGCTTAATTATTTATCGTTACAGTAAAATAACATATAGAGCAGAAAAATTTAAATAGTTTTTTTAATTTTGTGTGATGGCCTGGGAGATATAGATGATTCTCCCTTTTTTTTAAGTGGAAATCTGCCAAAATATGGAAGATTCTTTCCACTATCTAAATTTATTACTTCTAAATTAATGATAAAAATAGTTTTCCTCTGACCCCACACCCAAATTTAACTGTTTTTGCTTATGATTGATAGATTTATAATATGTATAATTTTGTCTTTTATAAAGATTAGTTGGAAAACTGTTTTCATTGACTAATGTTTTAGGTTTTACCCTTTGTTACATAACATCATACTTTCCCATGAGTTTAACAATATTAAATCTATTAACCATTATCTATTTAATTATTGAAATATTAGTCCATTTAAAAACTTTATTTATCTTTCCAAATAACAATTTAAAATATCTGTATTGTGTTAATAATTCTAACTACTAAAATTTTATTCTAATATCTATTAAATTATTTATTTATCAGTGATTTCTAGATTGCTTACAAAAAGTTCTAAGTCTTTAAAATTCACCTTTTAAAATTTCTTAAATATTCGTTAAATTCATTGCAAAATATATTTATTCGATTTAAATAATTATTTACTTTCAGCAGACAAAATTTCATCCATTTTGATGCAATAGATTGCGAGTAATCCGAATCTTAAGTTTTATTTATTTTCACTTCTTTTAAATACGCGCGCCATCCATTTTAAGACGCACTGAAAATCGCCATGATTTCGTTCTTCACCGATGCAAGACAACATCGCTACGTCTCAAAGGACGCCATTTTTGCTCGGGGGAGTTGCGATCTCATGACGGGTTCAGTGACCGCATGCTGTTGAATTGCTTTAGGTTAACACTGATTGGTTCTCTAAAATTTTAGCATCCTTTTCGAAAGAGACTACGGGGATTATTCTCTCTCTTCACGTTGGGAACTGGTAGGAGAAGGATGTGTTTCTGCCGGGGCACTGTGTTCTTGAAATCAGTGTTCTGGCAGATTCACGATGTTCCAACCAAAGACTAAAGATTGTATTTTTCATCATTGTATCAAAAGGGGGCGTCAATCATTTCTCATTTATTGAAACATGCTCAAGAAGAATGCAGAAACTTAGGAAGTGATGAATAATACCCAGAATGGAATAGATGCGGCTAAACGGGCCAATATTCACCTTCAGAGCATCTTATTGGCCACTCATCAGATATTCTCAGCTTTTAGAAAAGATCGATGGCCATAATCTAAAGTAGTGATCCTATATGTGGATACTCCCACTCCCGATCGGTGTTTGGGAGGATGTGCCAATGATGTCTCTACAAAAGTCAGTAATATTTTTCCTTTCCTATGAATTGTTTCGTCACGATATAGAAGGTTTATTTCCACATGGATAAACCTTTATATAACAGTGTAATCTTCATTAAAAAATGAACAATCGTGATTAAGTACTGATGAACTAGTGATCCAGCTTCTCATCAACGATTTAAACAAATGAAAGCTCTGTCTCAGTAAATCTAAAATGATGCGAACATTCCCCTGAAGAAATTCAATTATTTAATCAATATTTTTCTCCGTGATGTGCTTATTGAGTATTTGTTACATTGTTTGTTATTTTGTTTTTTTATTTGTGCAAAATTTTTATCTTTAATACATCGATCAAAATTTAGGAATAATTAAGATTATATAATGTTGTTTATCTATGATTCAAAAATCAGAATGTTAAATACCAAAGGCTTTACTCAATGTCATTCATGTTCAGGGTTTGCGCAGTACCTCTTTTAAATATTTACAAATTGCTTAATGAATAAATTTCTGTCTAATCTAATAAATAATTAATTTAATTTTGAACATCTTGTGTTTCTTCCAGCATGAGTTTATTTTGTTTATTTTTCTTTTCAGCTTCAATTCAATTTAAGGCAACTTAATTATTCTTTAGTAAATTCAATTAACTTAATTCTTAGCTTTCAGTTGCCAAGTAAATATTTATGATCACGGCCATACGTGGTGTCAGAATGGCATTTTGGTTACCAGATTTTTCAATAGCATTTTTAATTGTAATTTTTAAATTTATTTTTCTGGTAATCAATCTGCGATCCCGACATCGAAAATATCAATATTACACTCTTGTACCTATGTAATGCATATACGAGTATACTAGGTTGAGCTTAATATTTTTGTTTTTAACCCTAAGTTTTTTCTTTGAAAACAGCTCTAAATTTGAAGCTTATCTCTTTATTCTCTTTCTGCATAGCAATCCATTGTGTAGCATTTAAATTACATGAAGTCTTTAATTTATTTGGAGGAAAAAGAAATCTAGTTTCATTATGCATTTTAAGTTTCTAGCCCTAACAATTCTAAATAAATCTTAATTTAGAACGTTTTCTGCCCATTTCACCCTTTTAATTTTTTTATGTTTAGAAACCTTTCTTAATGACCATTTACATCTTATAAGTAACCACCATGTCAAATTTTTTTTTCCAAAGTTCCATTCAAGTTTCTAGCCCGAACACTATCACAGAAATTGTAATTTTAGGATGTTTTTTCTCATTAAACTTTTTAAATTTGGAATTTAAAAAAAAGATCTATGTGGACATTTATGTACATATTTAAAGTAACATAACAGCCATATCATATACTATGTACATATCATATTACGTACATCTTTAAGTAACAGCCATAGACATATATTTTCTATCCCTAATAATTCCATAGAAATCGTAATTTAGAACATTTTCTGCTCATTTTACTCTTTTAAGTTTCTTACGCTAACAGTTCAAAATAAATTGTAATTATAGAGCATTTTTAGAACATTTTCCGCTTATTTAATCTTTTTAAATTTCATACTTTTTTTAAACCATTCATAGCCAGTATTTACATCTTATAAATAACCACCGTGCCAAATTTTCTAACCCTAACAATATCTATATACCCTAACATAATCAGTTTCTAACCCTAACAATATCACAGAAATAACAATTTTACCAGTTTTTTCTCTGCACCCTTATAAATTTCAAATTTTTTAAAAAATGTTCTGTTCAAGCATCTTAAAAGTAACCATCATGTCAAATTGCACATTTCTATCCCTAATAATTCCATAGAAATCGTAATTTAGAACATTTTCTGCTCGTTTTACCCTTTTATATATCGAATTTTTTAGAAATTTATTTTTTATTTATATCTTAAAAGTAACTATCGTGGTAAATTTAAAGTTTCTATCCTCTTCAGTATCACAAAAATTTTAATTTTAGATATTTTTTTTGCTCCTGTATCCCCTTGTGTGTGTTTATGCCACCATAAAATATTAACCCATGTTGGAGCAGACAGGGATACCAGCTTTTTCCCACCATTACTTTTTAAAATCTTATCCATACAAACAAACAACCATTACATTTTTATAATATTAGTATAGATTAAAAAGAATAGTCTTAGAAATTATCCATAATTCCTTTTCCATAAAAGCTAAGAGTGTTGTTACCTTTTCATTGTGTATTTTCTTACTGTTTTGAATGAATTTTAAATTTAGTAGTCATAAGTAGTTGGCATTTAACACTTTCCAATTCCTGCTGCTATTTCTTATACTAACATTCTGTGAGAAATCAACACTGCTAAAGACAAAAAAAAAAAATAAAAAAAAAAAAAAAAAAAAATTGCTTATTAAATCTAATATGCCTAGCTTTTTTTTTCAGTGTTAGAAAAACAATAGTTCCCAGGAAAATGGAATGTTCTGATCCATGAATTTTGTACTAGATATTGGAGTGCCATTTTGAGTAATTTTCGTTATAAAAAGTAAAAAGCTACCTATTGCATCCTTCTGGAGAAAGCACCCTCTAGAAAATTCTGGTATATTTTTGCTGATTATGACCTCCTAAACTCCAAAACCACCCCTGTTAAAATTTTGATATATATTTATATATGATTTTTGTCATGCTGTAACTCTCGTATTTATAAACTGCTTTGGATGTGACTTTGTATCTGTATACTGCATACCAATGTCTTGAAGGAGTTCATTGGCCAGCTTCATCCGCCTCCTTGTTTCAAAATGGCAGCCATTTAATTTTTTTATTGTATTTAAAACAGATTTCAATGTGACTGAGCATGCATACAGGACTTACCAAGGTCTCACCTAATTTCATTGGTTAGCTTCATCCACCATGTTGTTTTAAAATGGTGGCACTTCAAGATATCACCATGTTTGGTGACCAAACATAAATTGCTGTAAATGAAGTCAACTGGGATATAGTTGACTATTTCCGTGAAATTCTCATTCATATTCAGTATTGATGAAAACTTATATTGAATCTTATATAATCGGGTTCCACTAACTTTAGCTTCATGTGTTTGAGTAAAATAAGCTGGGTTTTTAAAAACAAGGTACATGAAAGCTGTCTTTTTCTCCTGGCACAGGCCGGAAGGAATTTTTTATTTATTTAGTCTTCTGTTGATTACAGTTGATTCGTTTGCAAAATTCATACATTTTCTTGCAATGTTTTTGCATATAGGGATATAGTTTCCAATCTTTTGTTATGTTAAAAGACTAGTTTTAAATGACTTGATTAAAAAAAAATTCTTTTAGAAAAAATTAATTTTAAAGCGTATCAAGTCATTTTTAAGAAAAAAATAAAACTGACATGCTATCATTTCTCAACTTTTCATGCCATTTAACGTTATTTTAGCAAAATTACTTTGGGGTTTATTATTATAAATATTGTGGATCACCATTACTATATATAGGGTATCAATTTTAACTATTAACATTAGCTTTGATAATATTAAACTTTTAAATCTATTAATATTAACTTTAAACATAACTTTGAACATGTTTTTACAAAAGATGTTCTTAATTCAGCATAACAGTGAGCCATAAAGGAAAAACTCAAATTACCTTTAAACTATAATAAATGTGAAAAAGAAAAAATAACTCAAGCAAAATCCATCAGAAAAAGTTAACCTCAAACACTGTTCTCTCTCCATTTTCAAAAATGTTCTGAATTCTAAACCCGTCTAACCAAATCATATTTACATCTTGCTTGAGTTTAAAAAAAATGTTGCAGTGCATCTCTAATAAATTATAAATACTTCACTACTTTCTAAAACTGAAAGCCTATTTAACCAGGTGATTTACATCACATCTAACATAAACATTAAGCAGAGATTAAAACAAAACATAAACTACCAGATTAAAGATTACTCGTTCATACGGAACTTATAAAACAGAGTTAAAAAGTTTATGAAAAAGAACAAACTGCCAGGAGAAACTAAAACAATTAATTGAAATATGAAAAACCCATTAAATAAACAGCACAGTTCTCTCAAAGCTTTAAGTTATTCCTTAACTAAAAATCCCAAGGTACATCATGCCATTAACAAACAGTATCCAAACAAAATTAGACTAATAACCAAATGAAAAGCCGCTGTATAATTACTTTACACTCAGTGGAAGAAACTCTGACACAACTCCAGTGTTAAAATGTTGCTTCTGATATCTCAAAACATCCGGAATATGTAAATGTGTGATAATCTGCTCTGGAGAAGGAATGCAGGTGAAGATAGACTGGCAATGCCATATGCTGTCAGCTGCTGTACTTCCTCAAAAACAAAGAATGATAAAAATTTTTGTCTTTAAAAGTAAAAACATGACAATACCTGTAAGTAAAGTTATACCTTAAGTGGTTAAAAGAAATTAAATACGATATATAATATAGAATAAAACTAATATAAGAATGTTAAGAGCCAGCACATTCTTAACAATATTAATGGTGCAATTTGTTTGAAGAAATATAAATATTAACCCATTATTAAAAAAAAAAAGTTTTCAAAGAGACATTTCAGCAATTTTTTTAAAAAAAATTTTCATGAACACCATACAAAAAAATAATAAAAATCCTCTTATCGATTGTACCTTCTTCAAACAATGTCATTGTTTTAAAAATAACAGTAATATTTGATTTTTCAAAAAAAAAATTATCTCTGGAACTCACTTTTGGAACTCCTTTCACGCATTTGCAAGACCTTTTTTTTAGTCTCTCAGCACTAGAACATTTGTAGATGGCTTTTCGTTTGTGTGCATGCACACTACACGGGGAATGCACAAGATTAAATGCAGATTTTTTTTCTTCCCTGTCATTTTTGAATAGATCAGGGTTCAGTGGTACAATGTATATCAATGGATATATATCCGATACCTTATTTCCAAATATTAAGATGTTTCATATTTTTGTGTATTTATTTTCATATCATTGCGCATGATATTTTTGATCTTTTCAGTCAAAACAAGCGTAGATTAATTTTCAACTGTTATTGATTTTGTTGTTCTGTAGACAAAGAACTTTTGTCTCTGGCAGTGACATTTTTAGCCAAAGAAGGAAAAATAAATATTTTTTCCAAGCTTTACATTTGAAGGTGAATTTTTAAATGTAGAACCAATAATTATGTGAGACAATATTAACTTTGAATGGTTATTGAAAAATAAACTGTCTAATTTAGATAATCAGTTACATACAGCTTTATTAGAAATAATGTTCTCTCGTTTTAGTTTAGCTCAGTTTAAACTGCACAACAAGTTAGGGAATGAAAATGCAGACAAGCTTATATTATGTTCAAATTTTTCAATTAAATCAAAAATTATTTCCTATTTAAAATTTTGTTTTTCAATGAGAGTAAAAAGAAAATTATTTCTGATTTCAATTAGTTGGTCTTCAATTTTGTTCTAAGTCAGAAAGACAGAATATTGTTTATTAAGTTTTCATGTTGAGAGCAATATGTTTTAGTTAGTAATTTGTATTAATACTTAAGATACACATACATTTTAATGTCTGAATTAAAATCTTTAAATTAATATTCATACATTAGACAGACTTGACTATACTTAAATTAAAAAATATATAAAAACATTTAATTAAAAACTAAAAATACAAAAGACGTTTCGCTGTGCAAACACACAGCCTCATCAGTACACAATCAGATACAGCAGAATATTGAAACATGTTGTCCTGGACACAGTCAAAATCAAGGATAAAGTTAATCATTTAAAAACAAAAAATATTCCATCGCAATCGCACCGGATTCGTTGAGTGTATAAGGGTATAATTTTGTAAACCAGCTCTCCATGAACAGTCTATAATGATAAGTGTTGCAATTTCTCTTCAAAATTAAAGAATTTTTGAAGGCTGGTGTGGTCTATTTCATAGGCATGTTGTACTAATTTAGAGTTCAATCTTCCATTTTTAAAGGCACCTACATGTTCTTTAAGTCTGATATCCAATGATCTGCTAGTTTCATCTATATGCAAGAAACAAAAAAATGAGGTTTAAACCGCTGGAAAGGGGGAGGGGTGGAATTCATGAACTCTGAAGTTTTCTTAATTTTTTTGATAACCATTATTCCTAAGATCTTTGTATATTTTATTTCTTTCAATTTCAAGGATTTCATCGCTACTGCAATACTTTACGGCTCTAAATGCTAATGTTTTTATAATAGAGATTTTGTGGCTAATCAGACAATTTGAATCAAAATGCGTATACTGGCCCGTTGAAGTTGTTTATCTATAAACTGAAGTTGAAATTAACTGAAAATTAATGTCATTTTTCCTTTGAACAAGGATATCCAAAAATGGTAACTTACCATTAACCTCACGCTCGAGAGTAAATTTTAAAGATTGACTGTGATGACCATGATTTTGACTGTGTCCAGGACATGTTTCAATATTCTGTTGTAGCTGATTGTGTATTGATGAGGCTGTGCGTTTGCACAGCGAAACGTCTTTTGTATTTTTAGTTTTTAATTAAATGTTTTTATATATTTTTTAATTTAAGTGTAGTCAAGTCTGTCTAATGTATGAATATTAATTTGTATTAAGTCTGAAAATATTTATAATCAGCAGTATATATTGTCTATTCTGAAAATATCAGATACTAGCAAACCCCGCGGCTTTGCTCGCGTAATATTTGAAATATGCCAAGTGATATTTATATGTCTAATTTTTATTAAAAGAAATTATACTTTTAGGAATAATTCAAAAATTACTATTTAAAACATAGTTTGACTAAACTTCATTATTACACTACATTAGGCAGAAATTAGACTTAAATTAATAAAAAGAAATAAAATAAATAATAATTTAGAAAATATTTTGAAACTTTTATGCTCAATTAATACTATTATTTCAGTATTCATTTGAAGTTTTGAATTTTTTAGAAACCATCTTCTTACTTCTTAAAATTAACCATCATGTCAAATTCAAAGTCCTACCACCTCTCTCAACATAAAGGGCTATGTTGAAATAGGAACTGTCACCATTAATTTGCCAACATTAATTTTGAAATCGGTTTGTTATTTCCTAATATTCCACAGAAACGTAATTTAGAAAGCTTTTAAAGGTCTTTTTTAGAACGTTTGCTGTTCTTGTGATCCCCAGGTGGTAGAATCATCCGCATAAAATATAGCCTGCTTAGGATCAGAGATTGTTACCATTGATTCGCTATTATTACTTTTATAACCGGTTTATATTCCCTGAAATTGCATAGAAATCATAATTTAGGACTTTTTTAGAACGCTTTTCGCACCTCCCCTTCGCTTCACCCTTTTTTAATTCGAATTTATTTTCGACTGTCCTTCGAGGACATTTATATTTTATAAGTAACTACGATGCCATATTTAAAGTTTCTAGCCTCTTCAGTATCACAGAAATCGCAGTTTAGAAAGTTTTTTGCTCCTGCAACCCTCTGGTGGTAGTTGCACACACATAAAATATAGCTTATGTTTGAGCAGGTTCATCACCAACAATTTGCCATGATTATTTTTGATATTGGTTTGGTATTTGATAAGAAATTGCATAAAAATTGTAATTTAGAATGTTTTTAGAACGATTTTCGCTCACTTCATCCTTTTAAATTTGGAATTTTCTTTCGACTGTTCTTAGAAAGCAGTTGCATCTTGTAAGTAAATACCATGCCATATTTCAAAATGTTAGACCCCCTCAGTTACGCAAAAAATGCAAATTAGAATGTTTTGCTCTTGCACCCCCAGATGGTAGTGACAGCAACATAAAATATAGCCTATGTTGGAGCAGGGACTGTCACCATCAATTTTCAGCAATTACTTTTGAAATAGGTTTGATATTTCCTGAGATTGAGTAGAAATCGCAATTTAGAACGTTTTTACAATGTTTTTAGAATGCTTTTCGTGCATTTTCACCCCTTTTTAAGTTTCCAATTTTTTTCGAAAGTGTTCTTAAAGATCATTTATATCTAATAAATTTGTACCTTGCCTAATTTCAAGTTGCTAGCCCCTACTGATCACAAAAATAGAAATTTAGAAAGTTTTTTGCTCCTGCAACCTCCAGATGATAGTGACACCGACATGAAATAATGTCTATGTTAGAGCAGAGGTTGTCAGAATCAATTTGCCTACCATTACTTTTGAAATGAGTTTGATTCTTCCTGAGATTGCTCACAAATCGGCATTTAGAACGTTTTTAGAATGCTTTTCGCGCATTTTCACCCCTTTTTAAATTTCAAATTTTTAAAGAAATGTTCTTAGAGACAATTTTTTTTCTAATAAATATATACCATGCAAAATTTCATGAATCTAGGTCCTTCCATAATTCAAAGATCGCATTTTTAGAATGTTTTTAGTTGCTGCATCTCCTCTGGAGTAGTGGAAACAGACATAAAATATAGCCTATCTTGGAGCAAGGGCTGTCACCATCATTTTTACACCATTATATTTGAAATCGGTTCAGTACTTCCTGATGTTGATTAGAAATCACAATTTAGAATGTTTTTTACGCTTTTCGTGCATTTTCGCCCTTTTTAAATTTCGATTTTTTTTTTAGGAAATGTTCTTAGAGATCATTCATATCTTATAAGTAACTACCATTCCAAATTTCATGATTCTAGGCCCTTCCATAACACAAAACTGCAATTTAGAATGTTTTTTTCTCTTGCAACCCCAAGGTGGTTGTGATACAAAAATAAAACAGAGCCATGTTAGAGCAATGTCTGTCACCATCAATTTGCAACCATTACTTTTGAAATCGATTTGATACTTCCCAAAATAGAGTAGAAATCACCATTTAGAATGTTTCTTAGAACCCACTTCGCGCATTATCACCCCTTTTAAATTTCGAATGTTTCAAGAACTGTTCTTAGAAATCCTTTATATCTAATAAGTAACTAATATTTCATATTTCTAGGCCCTTCAGTAATGCAAAAATTGCATTTTTAGAACGTTTTTTGCTCCTGCACCCCCTTTCGGGGTAATGGCACCGACATGAAATATGGCCTATCTTGGAGCAAGGGTTGTCACAATCGTTTTGACACCATTATTTTTTAAATTGGTTTGGTATTTCCAGAGGTTGTGTAGAAACCACCATTTAGAACGTTTTTTAGAATGCTTTTTGTTCATTTTCACTCCTTTTAAATTTCGAATTTTTTAAGAACTGTTCTTAGAAATCCTTTATATCTAATAAATAACTAATATTTCAAATTTCATATTACTACGCCCTTCAGTGACGCAAAAACCGTAATATAGAATGTTTTCTGCTCCTGCACACCCTTTGGGGTAGTGGCACCGACATAAAATATAGACTATGTTAGAGCAAGGGTTGTCACCATCATTTTGACACCATTATTTTTTTAATCGGTTTGGTATTTCCTGAGATTGTATAGAAACCACCATTTAGAATGCATTTTCACCTGTTTTAAATTTCGAATTGTTTAGAAAATGTTCTTAGATATTATTTATATCTTACTAGCAAACCCCACGGCTTTGCTCGCGTAATAGTTGAAATATGCCAAGTGATATTTGCATGATTTTTTTTTATTAGAAGAACACTTTTTGGAATAATTCAAAAATTACAAAGTTAAGCCACAGTTTGACTAAACTTCATTATAAAAGAGCAATAGACAGAAATGAGATTTTAATTAATAAGATAGAACTAAAACTAATTCCAAATAAATGATAATTTAGAAAGTATTTTAGGACATTTATGCTCATTTCATACGCTCATTTCAGTATTCATTTGAAGATTTGAATTTCTTAGAAACCATCTTAACACATTTACATCTTAAAATTAACCACCATGTCAAATTTCAAGCTTCTTGTCTAACAGTCTACCACCTCTTTGGTGTTAGTGGCACCAACATAAAATGCCGAAACAGAGTTGAAATAGAATGTCTCGAAAAATGTTAAAACAGAGACTGTCACCATTAGTTTGCCAACATTAACATTGAAATCGGTTGGTATTTCCTAATATTCTATAGAAAAAGGAATTTAGATGTTTTTAAAGGCTTTCTTGTTGTTCCTGCCAACCAGGTGGTAGTCACACCGGCTTCACGGATAAAACTGTTTTGTTGAAACAACTAAATTTTGTAATACAGCTCCAACCAAATATTTTGGTCAGAATGATCAAATTTTGGTTAGATTAACCAAAAGGTTTTGTTAATTCAACAGATTATTTCGTTGGTCCAACCAAAATTTAGTTATTTTAACCAAAATATTTTGTTGGAGCTATATTAGCTAAAATTTAGTTGTTTCAACAAAACAGTTTTTTTCGTGTAGGATCAGGGACTATCACACTTGATTCGCAACCACTAACTTCTGTAATCAGTTTATTATTTCCTGAGATTCCATAGACACCGTAATTTAGGACTCTTTTAGAATGCTTTTCGCTCCTTCCCTTCTCTTCACCCCTTTTTAATTTCGAATTTATTTTGAACTGTTCATAGAGGACATTTATATTTTATAAGTAACTACCGTGCTATATTTAAAGTTTCTAGCCTCTTCAGTACTGCAGAAATCTTAATTTAGAAATTTTTTTTGCTCCTGCAACCCTCTAGGTGTTGTACCGACATAAAATATAGCTTATGTTTGAGCAGGTTCTATCACCATCAATTTGCAACCATTATATTTGAAATCGGTTTCGTATTTCATACGATTGCATAAAAATCATAATTTAGAACGCTTGTCACTCACTTCATCCTTTTAAATTTGAAATTTTCTTTCGGCAATTCTTAGAAAGCATTTGCATCTTTTGAAGTAATTACCATTCCAAATTTGGCCCTTTTAAACACAAAAAATGCAATTTAGAACATTTTTTGCTCCTGTAAACCTTAGGTAGTAGTGACAACAGCGTAAAATATAGGCTATGTTGGAGCAGGGATTGTTACCATCAACTTGAAACCATTACTTCTGAAATCGGTTTATATTTCCTGAGATTGCGTATAAATCACAATTTAGAACGTTTTTAGAATGCTTTTCGTTTATTTTCACCCCATTCTAATTTCAAATTTTTAAGGAACACTTCTCAGAGAGCATTTACATGTCATAATTACCAAGCCAAATTTCCAGTTGCCTGCCCCTTCAGTATTACAAAAATCACAATTTAGAACATTTTTAAAAATGCAATCACAAGGGGGTAGTAACGTCGATCAGTAGATCCTATAAGTAGATCCTATATTGGAGCAAGTGCTGTCATCATCAATTTCCAACCATTACTTTTGAAATCGGTTGGGTACTTTCTGAGATTCCGTAGAAATCGCCATTTAGAACGTTTTTTAGAGCACCTTTTGCACATTTTCACCCCTTTTAAATTTCGAATTTTTTAAGAAATATTTTTAGAGATAATTTATATCTTATGAGTAACTACCATTCCAAATTTCATGTTTCTTGACCCTTCAGTAACATCGCAATTTCCAACGTTTTTTTGCTCCTGCACCCCCCTTTGGGGCTAATGGCACCGACATAAAATGTAGCCTGTGTTGGAGCAAGGGTTGTCACCTTCATTTGAACACCATTATTTTTAAAATTGGTTTGGTATTCCTTGAGATTGTGTAAAAATCGCCATTTAGAATGTTTTTTAGAACGCTTTTTGCGTATTTTCACCCCTTTTAAATTTCGAA
The DNA here is from genome assembly GCA_963932465.1 of Maratus speciosus. Lineage (NCBI taxonomy): Eukaryota > Metazoa > Arthropoda > Arachnida > Araneae > Salticidae > Maratus > Maratus speciosus. The sequence goes on from OZ010789.1 coordinate 469,738,204, forward strand.
TTTTTTAAGAAATGTTCTTAGAGATCATTTATATATAATAAGTAATTCCCATGCCAAATGGCTGGGCCCTTCAGTATAACAAAAATCGCAATTTCGAACATTTTTTTGCTTCTGAACCCCCTTTAGGGGTAGTGGCACCGACATAAAATGTAGCCTATGTTGGAGCTAGGGTTATCACTATCATTTTGACACCATTATTTTTTAAATCGGTTTGGTACTTCTTGAGATTGCATAAAAATCTCCATTTAGAAGGTTTTTTAGAATGCCCTTTTGCACATTTTCACCCCGTTTAAATTTTGAATTTTTTAAGAAATGTTCTTAGAAATCGTTTATAACTTATATAAGTAACTACCATGCCAAAATCCATGTATCTGGGCCATTCAGTAACACAAAAATCACAATTTCAAACTTTTTTTGCTCCTGCACCCCCTTTAGGTGTAGTGACGCCGTCATAAAATGTAGCCTATATTGGAGCAAGGGTTGTCACCGTCATTTTGACACCATTATTTTTTAAATCAGTTTGATATTTCCTGAAATTGCATAAAAATTGCCATTTAGAACGTTTTTTAGAATGCCTTTTGCGCATTTTTATCCATTTCTAATTTCGATTTTTTAAAGAAATGTCCTTAGAGGTCATTAGTATCTTATAAGTAACTACCATTCCAAATTTCATGTTTCTAGGCCCTTCAGTAACACAAAAATCGCAGTTTTAGAACGTTTTTTGCTCTTGCACACCTTTTGGCTAGTTTCATGGACATAAGATATAGCCTATGTTCTAAGTTGGACCAACACCATCATTTTGATACCATTACTTTTAGAATCGGTTCAGTAGTTCGAGAGCTTACTTCCTACAAATAAACAATTTTTACCTCTTTATAATATTAGTATAGATAGATAAGTAACTACCATTCCAAATTTCATGATTCTAGGCCCTTCCATAACACAAAAATTGCATTTTTAGAACGTTTTTAGCTCCTGCACCCCCTTTAAGGTAGTGTCACTGACATAAAATATAGCCTATGTTGTGTTCTAAGTTGGACTAACACCATCATTTTGATACCATTACTTTTGAAATCGGTTTGGTAGCTCCAGAGATTACCTCTAACAAAAAAACAATTTTTACTTCTTTATAATATTAGTATAGATATATCAAAATATCGGATATTTTTGATATCTTCGAATTTATCATGATATGTACAAAGCTGGTGTAGATAGGTTTGATAAACAGGAAACTCCAGAGAATGAATAAGGATTTTCTTTTCTTTTTTTTTCTTTCATTTTTGCCTGGATAGGGTTGATATATATTTTTTAAATACATGAATAGACAAAGATACTTGTTGGGCACATTTAGAAGAGGCATTGTTTCTGTTTCCTTGTGAACTGTTGGTCAGAATTAAAAGTTTAATCTGCCTAAATGTCAAAATTAAGTCTATGGGTTTTTTTTTTTTTTTTTTTTTTTTTTTTTTTTTTAACATTATTTAAAGGAATTAGGTTTTAATGTTTTGGCCCAATATAGTATATTTTGTCCTCTGATATTTATTATTTTTTCAATTATTTATTTGATTTTTTTTTTTTTTTTTCATCTTGGGCCTGGACAACATTGGGTGGATGAGCTAGTCATATACTAAGATGAAAGTAAAGAGAAATTAAACTTTACAAACTTGTCTTTTTTGAGATTTTTTTTTAGTGTTTTCATAATGTTTTGATAAATTTATTCTTATGAAAGTGTTTATTATGCATTTTATAAAAATCTCTTTGTTATAGCTGCTGTTTCTTGCAAGTCTGATGAGTTTCTCTGTGCTAATCATAGTTGCTTACCAAAGCATAAAATGTGCGATGGCATCAATGATTGTGGGGACTATAGTGATGAAGGCCGACAGTGTGGTATGCTGTGTTTTATCATTTCTCTTTTTCTAAAACTTGTGTCAGATAAATGTGTAGTTGTCCCAAATCTCGAGGTTAAAGTGATCTTAGCTCTACACATTCCATATAAACTTTTTATTCCAAAATACCCTTTTTCTCTATCAGATATTCAGAAATTGATTATTTATTGAATTGTACTTTCTGTTCCGTTTGGCCCTTCTGTTTTACCAATAAGGAAAATTTTATGATTGAATAATTAATTTTTAAGTTATTAATTTTTTTTCATGCAGAATTATCTGATTGGTTTCAAATTTGGTATACCGGTTTCTTATGTTAAGGAGCTTCCCCGATTAGCTATGGAGGTTCATTGGTTAAGTATAAAAGGGGAAAATGGGGGCTAATCCCCCTTCATTTGCATTATTCTTTGAAATAAGAGTATAATATAAAAGTAGTGTGACTAAGTCTATGAGCCCAATACCATTAGTTTAACTGGGCACTTTTCTCTTTATTAAATTATGTAATTATCAATCAAATAAATTGAAATGATCAACGATTTTTGGTACATGTTTTATTGCATTTGATCAATTATTTTCTGTAAATAGAAAAAACTAGTTGGATGTGCCAATCCCAAAACTTTCTTCTATCTCATATATTTTAATATTTCAAAATGTTGTTACAGATTCACTTTTAGGTCATTCTCGCAAAATGGTAGAAAAAAAAAAAATATATATATTTTATAAAAATATCTAAAAAATCTTAAAAATTACATAGCTGTTTTCATTTATGCTTAATAAATAACCTTATATTAGTGGTCAAGTTTTCTATTTTATTTTTCAAATGTTTTTTATTTTTTAAAATTCTGACATGGCCACAGAGGCCATGGAAAAAGGACATTTCAAAAATTTAAATAAAGACATAATTGAGCAATTATAAGACATGGTTAGTATATATTTATTTTTTATAATCATTCAAACTGTTAAGGGCCATTCTCATGGAAAAGACAAAATTAGTTTAAAAAAAAATATTTTAACCTTTCGAATTTATAGAACATAATTTTCTGGGGAGAAAAAAAAAAAGTGTGCATCAGAATTTTGTTAACTTCTCTTTGTATTTTGGGTCTCTTTATATTGCACACAATCTTTGATAAATGAACAATAAACTAGACAATATCAGTAAAAATTGATATGCCAGGTCCACGGAGGAGACAAAAATTAAGTTTTTGAATTTTTAACTACTTTGGTTTTCAGGTAGCTAAAATAGTGCCTTTGTTTTTGTTAAATGCATTGTTAAAACTGTCTAAAATTTGTATTATAATTGTAAATTAGCTTTTTCTTAACTTGTTTATGATGACCACGGATTATACACTAAGAACTTTGCCAAATTCCAAATGGAACTAATAAATTGGAGAAAATTCAATAATTTCACAACAGAATCAAAAGTTATATCTAAAAAACAAAAAGGCTTTCTTTCTCCCAAACTACCTATTGATGATTTGGAATGTACTGTCATCTATGACACCTTTTTTTTTTCAGTATCCATGGAGGGAGACTATTTTGGCTAGGGGCAAAATCTATAAGTTAATTCCTTAGTGAAAAAAAAATAAAACATTTTTGTTAAATATGTTGAGTTAGAACTTAACTAAAGGCTTTTAATTAGTTATTATTGAAAGTAAAATTGTCCAAAAATGTTAACTGTTTAAAGGTTAGTGAGATACACTAACCTTTGAGATGAGCTGAGATGAACATTGTGTGTTAGATGTATCAACGCCTACAAGGGGGTTTTCAACATACATTCATTAAAAGATTAGAGTTAAATATAAAAATTATTTTATTAAAAATGTATTGAATAGCTTTCTTAAAACTGAAAATATTAGGAAATTTGCTAATTTCCTAATATTTCTCCCTTTAGGACCGTAAAATGTACGCTTTTCATGAGAATGATCCCATGCTGATATTTAACATTGTTTGAAGTTAACATGGATTGCATGTAGATATAACTGGCCTTTCTTATAATTATATTTACTCTGTGTGTGGGGTATGTATGAATGAATACATTTTATATTATAAAAATTTATTATTTTTTACTGTACATATACATGTGTATAAGTTTAGATTTATGTGAGTACAGTAGTTTTAAAAAGTACTGTCTCTAAAAAGAGCTGCCGTGATATTTGATTTGTTATTTGTGCTATTAATTAATTAAATTTTATTTGCAATTTTATTATTTTTATAAGTTCTAATTGTGTGTGTGTGTGGTGGGGGGAGGGGGGGGGAGAGAAGAAGAAAATTCATCAATTCACAAGATTTTGATAGGATCAACTCTTACAGCAAAATAAATAAATAAAATATAAATAATAGGGGTTGAAGAAAAAATTATCATATTAATTAGCGTGATTCTGATAAAACCAGCGCTTACAGAAAAATGAAATTAAAACTCCACAAAAGTAGCCAGATAAAATTGTTAAGCTGGTTTTATCTCTAATCTTGATGTATTTTTTGTTGATGAACTTAGTACTTAACTTTAAAATCTACCTGTGCCTGTAAAGGCGAGCTGGCAGGGATTTTGTGTACTTTAGTTTATCATTTATATTAGGTCTCTGTGCCCTTATTGAGTCCTCCCACTGTAATTTTATTGCAGCAGTAGGAATTCATTTAATTTAACTTTGGACTGTTTGACATTAGGCGATTATGTAATGTGTTTTTCTTCATTGACAAACTTTTGTCCTTTAAAGTGTTTTTAGCACTACTTCAAACCCTCTCCACTTCAGCATTACTTGGAACAATCATTAGCAGGATCTCAAATATATTTGTTAATATTTTGTTTTGTTTGAATTTCTCGTATTTTAGTTTTTCTAATAATTGAATCGGGGATATGGATGGGCAGAAGTACAGGTTCATTATTAGTTTGAACTGCTGTCATTCAACAATAGCACGTCTAATATCGAGGCTAAATTTATCTCCAATCTGGGTGACGTTAGCGTGTGTTTCCAAATGAATTTTATCCCCCCGCCCTTTTTTTTTACATTTTCCAATCAATCATTGTGATTGGTGAGTGGTAACTATTAAGTTTGGCCATTGTGGCAATAAAGTCATTCGCGAAATTTTCAGTATTACTCGCTGCTTGGTGAGTGCTAATTTTCTCCTGCACCAAGCCATGCTCACTAAAATATGCCAACTGGCTTTGAAACTGCAACAATGAAATATTTTAACCCCTAAAAAGTACAAAGTAAAATATAAATAAAAAATAAAAAGTGCAGTGTATATTTTTAAAAATACACTTTTATTACAATTACTTCTAAAGTTTTTTGAAGAGGTGACTGATCAGTAAATGACTGTCAGTAATTCAAAATTTTTGTTTTTTAAATGATTGTCAGGACATATTGATTTGTTGCACCATTATTATTCAACATTTTAATTTGTTTACCTACAGATTCAACCTGTGATGGTGGCAAATTTAAGTGTAAAAATGGTCAGTGTATTCATGCAACATTCAGGTGTGATTTTGATGATGATTGTGGTGATATGTCTGATGAAGAGAATTGTGGTAAGTAAATATCTGCTACTGTACTACATTTAAAAAAATCTTATGATTTAAAAAATTCTATGATACTAATTCACATGTTACTATGGATTTAGCAACACTTCAATGCCTCTTTATCACTTGTAGAACAAAAATTTCCCAGCTCATTTAGGTTGAAAAATGTAGCAATCCCTTCGCTGCAATATGTTAACTCCCACATACAAAAATATGATGGCTGCATGATTGTGAGTAAATTATTATAAAGATAACTTTTTCCAGTAATATTTTATTCACAATGATCGATGTAAACTCATATTTATGCAGTTATTGGAGCCAGAAGAAAGCAGAAATGGATTCTACACCCAGCCATCAGGTAGACAAAAACTTTTATCTTCAGTTCTTTACATCCCTATGCAGGACTCTCTTTTAAAAACATAATGCACTACTAGATTCTTCAAAAGTCAGAAAAACTATTACATACCAGAATATTTCCATACACATCTCCAAAGAAATTAGTTTTTTATACTTGGGTAGATAATTTAAATCAATTTTATGAATTTAGCAGATAGAAACTCTTCATTGATACTGTGAAAGATATCCTAACAGTTGAGAACATGGAAAATCTGTGGTCCGAGATTGTGCAAGAGCATTTAAAGACAGTGCACAATGCTACATAATTCCATAAAGAGTGTTGTGTGAAAAAGGGTCTCTAAACCAACATAAAATCCAAGAATAGCTAAGATTGCAGAAGTAAAAAAACTGTGTAACTTGGCTCTCAAAATGCAAGTTCTAGAAAAGCCTTCTGAAATATCCGGTCCAAAATAGAACTTTCAAATTGAATACATTGAAACAGAAAAAAATTACAGGCGTCAGATCAAAAATTTTGCATGGGAAACTGAAAAGAGAGAAAAAAAAATACACACATATATATATATATATATATTACCGCATAATTCTATTGATCTTTGTTTTTGAGATATTTAATTTTGAAATCAGGGTCTTATTCGCTGGACACCCTGTATATATTATATGTGTGTGTATGTTGAAAACAATTATAATTTTGAAAGGAAAAATTAAATAAAAGTAATTTATAATAAAATGTAGTAAAAATAAGAGAAAAAGTTTTAGAAATATTAAATATATTTATATATACCGTGAAATACGTTTCACACGAAATTGACGGGGCTGAATTTTTTTTCCATGTTAAAAGAATTTCGTGTTGAGAGATTTGTAAAAAGAAAGAACAAAATTCACAAATATTTTTGACGTCGTCAAATTTTATTTCGATTTCCTGTTAAACTATTTGTAGGTTGCATCCATTAGGATAAAAAGCAAGTAAAAAAAAATATTGTTTTTTTTTTTTTTGGGGGGGGGGGGGGGGGAATCAAATATCTTTTTTTTTTTTTTTTTCAGCGTCTTTTTTTCAGTATTCTGAGATCTAGCTTGTTTGTATCAAATAAGCAAAGCTGTCTCTAAATCTTCATGCTTAGTGATTCTCACACGTTTTCTCTCTATCTTACATACTGCGCTCAAACATTAACGTGATAAAGTAGAATGGGCAATGCCAAACTCTTTACAGATTTCTGTTTCCGTCCTTCTTTTTCATCATTAAGCAGCTTCATCTTCATTTGAAGAGAAATAGCAGTTTGTTTTCGGCCGATTTCTCAGTCATTGTGCTCATAAAATACAAGCTAATTTACAAAAAAACACGAAATTCACTGATTTTTTTCAGTGGTTTTAACACAAAATTCACCAATCTGAACTCTTAACTAGATCAAAAGCTAATTTTTTTCGTGTTAAACGGTTTTTGTTTTGTGTTAAAAGAGAAAAAATGTATTAAATTGCATATAATACTGTCCGGATTGCTATACCATTTCGTGTTAACTGATTTTTCATGTTAAGAGGCTACTTCAGTCAAACGAAAAAACACGTTCGCTAATGCTAATCCTATGGGAGAAATTTATAAAGATATCTCGGTCGCATTTCAATATTTTAAAATGATTTCTTTTGCATTGAATAGTTGAGATTGATCTGTACAAAGGCCGTTGTTTACTTTTTCGATTTTGTATACAGGTATTTCTTATGAGGACACTTTCATTTTCAGAACCGGTTTCGAAAGTAAAAGCCTCCTCATAAAAAATATCTGCAATCAAAATAAAAAAAATAAAAAATGGCCTGCATTTAGATCAATCTCAACTGTTCAATGCAAAAAAAATCATTTTAAAATATTGAAATGCGACCGAGATATCTTTATAAAATTTCTTCCACAGGATTAGCATTAGCGAATCCGTCTTTTCATTTGACTGAAGTAGCCTCTTAAGCATTTTCGTGTTAAACGTATTTCACTGTATATATATATATTAATGACAATTACAGATTACCAACAAAGATTGTGAAAGTACAATATATATATATATATACTAGCTGATCTGACCAGCATTGCCTGGGGTTACAATAATAATAAAAAATGAATAAAAGCACATTTCTTGAAGGATTTTTCTTTTATAGTTTTTAATAACTAGCTGATCTGACCAGCATTGCCTGAGGTTACATTACAATAATAATAACAAATAAATTAAAATAACATTTTTTTGAAAGGATTTTTCTTTTTATAGATTTCGGTGAAATAGCCTCGTACTAGTGATGAAGGATTTGAATAATTGTTTTGAATACTTCAATAATAATATTTGTAATAATATTTAATTGAATATTTTAGTAATAATATTTGTTTTAAATAATTAAAAAATTACTGATCATATATATTATAAAACAGTAAGCTCTAAAAGTTCCACTCGAGTGTTTTCAAAAACTACCCGGTGGATTTTTTTCCAAATTGTATCATTTGATAGGAAATATTCCCGGGGTTGGTTTATGAGAAAATATGCAGGGATAGCTATGATTTTTGATAATAAATTTCGTATTTTACTGCTATTTTGAACGAAAAGGTTGCCAGTGATTATCTTTTGGTGAAAGGTGTTGATTAAAGAATTAAGATGGCTATATCTGTTAGAAAATAATACAAACACCTCGCATATAAATGAAAAAAATACTGATATTTAATTTTAAAAACAACAACAAAAAAAGTTTTAATAAGACATAATATTATAAAACAAAAATATTTAATTTAAACATGGAATAAATATTTGTAATGCTTAAAGTATAAATTATTGTGAAATTTTACAATTGGTACAATATTTGGCGAATTATCGCTTGCGATAGGTTAAAAAAATGAATCTGAAAATTTGATTTCACAATTTTGAATGGCAATTTTTTTTTCTTTTTAGCTCTTTTATCGCTTGCACCAGGTTAATAAAAACGTGTCTGAAAACTTGATGAAATAAAATCTAGGTTACATTCTTTAGTCTTTTCCTTTTTTTTTTGTCAATTTAATTATTATTTTTATATAATTCTCCCATCATATGATTTACAGGAAAAACTAGAAGTATTTGTAAAAAAGGCGGTATTAGTGGGTTACATGCTATTTATTATTACCTTCGTTGCCAAACAATGCAATTTTAAGCCAAATAAGACAAAAGTTTGAAATAAGACGAGAGAAATGCCATTTTGGAGTAACATTTTTATATTCAAGCGTAAATTATAAAAAAAGCAGTTAAAATTATAATTATGTGGTCAATCATTTAAATTTTAGTGTAAATGTCTTCCATATACACACATATTCTAAAATAATTTACTTTCAAAGATTTAAAATATTTTTTACCATACTATGGAATACCATTACTATGGAAACATGTGTTTTGTTTTCCATGTGATTTTTATATCCTCGAACTCAGATCATTACTTATTAATTGAATATTGTGTATTATGTTATTTTTTTAACATGCCGAACATATTGTCAATTTCACTTATAGGAATATTCATTGCTTTAAAAGTTAGGATATAAGAATATTGTTAAGAAGATTTCTGCAGTTATATACGTTATTATTATAAAATAAATAAATAAATAAACATTTTACAATAAATATTGCTTGCTAATTTATCATTTCTTTTTAGCTTTTTCTGCATAACTTTCTTTTGCTTTACCATTGTTTAAAAAATGTTTTATTGAACATATTGGACTAATCTTACAGAATCGTGTTACCCGCCAATTAGCATATTGGCCTGGGAGGGTAGCATTCCCCCCCCCCCCCCCCCCCCCCCGCAACATTCAAATGCCCCCCAGAAAGTTTGAGATTTTATGCTTTTTGTACATTAAAATGTACAAAAGTCCAATCCCCTCCCCCTCTGAACTGTCCCTCCCGGAGAAAAATGTCTGAATTCAACTCTGCTGATAAAATCAGCATAGCAACGCCCCCTGTTGGGCGATTTATACCGAAACCTAATAAGCAGCAATTTATCCCAACGTCTAACTGAATGTGGTTTTATGAAAATCCGTGTATTAGTTCTTGAGATAGAGCTATTGCGAAACTCGGGAAAAATGCAGCATAGCAGCGCCACCTGCTGGTAGATTTACATCAAAACCTAATCCTCAACAACTTATGTCAACGTCAAACTGAATCTGAAGTTTGGTGAATATTCGTGCATTAGTTCTTGCGATAGCAATCTTGCGGAAATCATGAAAAATGCAGCATAGCAGCGCCACCTGTTGAGCGATTTTCACCAAAAAGTAATCTGCACCAATTTATATGAAGGTCTAACTGAATCTAAAGTTTCAACATATTCCATGCATTAGTTCTTGAAATAGACCGCTCACAATTTTTTTGTCAGAGACAAACAAATAGACAGACTGACAGACAAAAAATTTATAAAAATAGTCAAATCGTTTTCCAGACAAGAAGTTCTAACACTATAAATCCTTAGAAACCGGAAGTCGAAAATTTTCACGAAAACAACACTTTATTTTTCTAAAGACAAAAGAAAGCAAGAAAAGATGAACGCATCGATTCTGCCCTTGGATCAGAAACGGTGAATCGATTCAGTTCAGATTCGATGCCGATGTCGATCTTCAGATGCGATCTTCAGAATCGTTACTTTTTTGATTTACTTCAATTCTTTAGATGCAATGTCGAATCGTTATGCTTTGATTTACTTCAATTCAAATCGCATCGCGGTCGATCCACGATTCGGGTTGAATCAATTCTTCCAATTTTGCTGTTTTAGTGCCAGAATTGCTGTAAAATTTTGTATAAGAGCCTTTTTTTACTTTCTAGGTTAAATCAGTGTTGAATGCAGGTATTTTTCTCAGGGAGGGATTTATGCGACTCCGGTCGGGATTGGGGGGTGGGGTATTTCAGAGTTCCGTAATGGGGGGGGGGGTGCACATTTGTCCATTAAAAAGCATAAAATCTCAAAACTTACGGGAGGGACATTTCAATGTCCCGGGAGGGATGTCCTCTCGGGCTACCCCCTGAATTCAACACTAGGTTAAATCGTTATACTTTTGTTTAGAAGCCTAGTTATTCAGGTTACTAGTTTATTATATTGTATTTTTCAAGTTCGTCCCTTCTAATCTCTCCACCCCCCTCTCCCCTTTTCCTCGCTAATCTTAATTTACAGGGCCGTTCAAAATTTGCATGCAATTTTTAAAATGTCCAATTCTTGTTCTATTTTATTATAAAGCCACATTTTGAAACCTTGACCAAAGATACTTTTGAGGTCGCCCCTCCGACCGTTTGGGGCTTACCTGCTCCCTCGGGGTGGGGGGGGGGGAGGATATTTTTTGTTTCTTCCAAACCATGTCGTATAACATATCGTTGGAAAGCTTTTAATGTGATCTTTTATTTTCTGTCTCTAGCCTTCCTTCTTTTTGGTAAGGGTCAATCATGCTCCAACTTTTGTATTGATATTTTTGATAGTAATTTCAAAGGAATATATATTTATTCTTTCGGATTTACTGTTTTAAAGGCAGAACTGCTGTCAAATTTTGCATAAGAGCCTTTTTCTTTCTAGGTTAAATTGTAATATTTTTAGTTTAGGAGCCAAGTTATTTGGGTTACTAGTTTATTAAGCTGTACTTTTTCAGTTCGTCACCTATACACCCCCCCCCCCCCCCCCCGGATCCGAATTTTCTTAATTATGGTTCAATTTCAATGGGACCTTTTTTGACATTCTTCCCGAATCATTTGTTTACCAACTAAACACTGATATTATATCTGCAGCTCTTGGTGAGCACTATTTATGAATGGTAATAACAAATTTCATCTCTTTTCCATTTTAAACTTATCATTCTTGGTTTAAAGCCACGTGACTCAAGGTTCTCGTTAGTTAAGCCGTATTTTCACCCGTAAGTTTGTCAAAGTGTTTGTGTAAGTTGTATTATAAAAAATTCAGTCGTTTACAACCAAACTTACTGATTTATGATACTTTGAATTTTATGAAATTTCGGAGCTTTCCGAAACTAAAGGATCCCCTGTATGTTATTAATTTTTTTCAAGGGTGTAGGTATGAAAATACGTGCTAAAATGCTTTAAAACCTTTTTTTTCAAATAATATATTTAACAATTTAAACAAAGTGATTCCCGAGAATTTTCTACTGTTTTAAAAAGGGACCACATCTTAGAATGTAAGGGGCGTAAAAATTCGAAACTTGGACAGGGCGATGCAAAAAAAAAAAAAAAAAAAAATTCTCCTTTCAGAAATTCGAAAAAATATTATCTTAATTACAAGCTGAGATATTAATTATTATTTCACTAATTGGTTTATTTCTATAAAATGTTTTTTTTTTAAAGGCAGT